>CM060618.1:14950000-16335000 GCA_030578275.1 Meda fulgida | reverse complement strand
TTGGCTTCAACATCACCAAAACCAGCTGCCGTGGACGAAATGTAATAGGACCGAGGGCAATTACCAATGTCCCTGGACAGCGTGGGGGTAATATAACCATGTGTGCTGCCATCACTCAAAACGGGGTCCTCCATCACAATGCCACACTGGGTCAGTACAACACCGGCCATATACTCGCTTTTCTGGATGCAATTCACACAATACTTGTCCCTGATCCAGATCAGGAGCCTGCTAGATTTGTGGCTGTGTGGGACAATGTTAGTTTTCACCGGGCTGTTCTGGTCCAAAACTGGTTTGCCATCCATCCACAATTTGTAGTTTTGTACCTACATTTACATTTAGTCATTTAGCAGACGCTTTTATCCAAAGCGACTTACAACTGAGGACTAAACCAAGCTAGTCATCGTGAAGAGACAAAAACAACGCAAGAAGTGCTCAAAATACAAAGTTCAGATATTGCTCGGAGTAGCATAAGCCAGATAAGCAGGGATTTAAAGGAAAAGTTTTTTTTTTTTTTATGTTAAGTGCTCACGGAAGAGATGAGTTTTCAGTTGTCTTTTGAATGCTGTCAGGGATACTGCATTCCGGATGAGGGTGGGCAGATCATTCCACCAGCATGGCACCGTGAATGAGAATGTTCTGGAGAGTGATTTTGAGGCTCTCTGTGATGGTAACACGAGCCATCGCTCATTGACTGATCGTAGGCTTCTGGTAGGGATGTAGACTTGTAGAAGTGAGTGGAAGTAGGAGGGAGCTGATCCTGAGATCAGTCTGTAAGCAAGTGTCAACACCTTGAACTCTATGCGAGCAGCGAGTGGTAGCCAGTGCAGAGAGATAAACAGAGGAGTGACGTGGGCCCTTTTGGGCTCGTTGAAGACCAGACGAGCTGCAGCATTCTAGATCATTTGTAGAGGTTTAGTTGCACTTGCTGGAAGTCCGGCCAGGAGAGCATTGCAGCAATCAAGCCTAGAAATGACCAGGGCCTGGCGAGAAGTTGTGTTGCATGCTCAGTTAGGAAAGGCCCGATCTTCCTGATGTTGTGCATAGCAAACCTGCATGATCGAGCTGTCGTTGTGATGTGGTCTGTGAAGGTCAGCTGATCATCAAAGATTACTCCAAGATTTCTGACTGACCTTGATGGGGTGATTGAGGAAGAATCTAGCTGGATGGAGAAGTCGTGCTGTAGAGACGGCTTGGCAGGGAGGATGAGAATTATTATTTCTTTTTTATGGCCTTTTTTATTATTATTTTTTATTTAGGTTTTGTTTGATAAACAATTTTGAAACCGGTGTTGGGCCGCCACTTGATGGAAGACTCTTTGGAAAAGGGTTTTGGACAATATCAGTATAAATATATATTTTTTTGATTTCTATGCATTAATAAGAAAGAAACAAAAACAATGAAAACAGTTTAAAAAAAATAATATAAAAAACAAAAAAAAACAAAAAAAAAACACATCCTTAATCAGACTAATATGGCGCCTGTACCATGATGGCATTTGAACAAACAGGATTAGCTTCGAGTTGACAAAACCAAACCAATCCAACCTACAGGCTTTGTTGGTACCAGTGCTGATCATCAACTTTCGCTTTCAACTTTCAGGCTTTGATCCTGAGTTTAGGAGTTAAGGTGTGACATCAGTAGCAAACAGCCAATCACATGCGGAGAAAGAGTGAAACTGCGATTCATTTTTCGCGAGAGAAGCGGCGCGATTCACTTCTCTCTTCTGCAGAATATTATGAGATCATTAAAAATATTACGAAATTAAACAACTTTAAACAGCAGAAAGAAAATAGCTGTCTATGAAAGAGGACAACTAAAGGAAGAATAAATATATATTTTTTAGAAAGAGTGAAACTGCGATTCATTTTTCGCGAGAGAAGCAGCGCGATTCACTTCTCTCTTCTGCAGAATATTATGAGATAATTAAAAATATTACGAAATTAAACAACTTTAAACAGCAAAAAGAAAATAGCTGTCTATGAAAGAGGACAACTAAAGGAAGAAGTTTTGCTAAATCAGAGCAAGTAAAAGTTGTGAAGTTACTTTATACAGTTGATAAAGGTATAGAGAGAATTGAACATTAAGCTCACATGTAGTCAGTTTATAGCTTTATCTATTGATTCTAAAGCATATTCATATTAATTAATTTAAACTGTGTGTAATAATAATTGATAAAATAAAAATCTAAATGTGTGGGCGATTAAGGGTATAATAAATAGATAAATAATATCTAAATCATACCAAATTATTATTCTAAATCATCATTACTAAAAGCCAGATGATTTTGTCTTTAAAAATCATTTGTTATTTAGTGACCTTTAATTTAGTGTAGAAACAGGCTGCCGAGCCTGAGTTTCCTCACGTCAGTCCCGCCGAGCCTGAGTTTCCTCACGTCAGTCCCGCCGAGCCTGAGTTTCCTCACGTCAGTCCCGCCGAGCCTGAGTTTCCTCACGTCAGTCCCGCCGAGCCTGAGTTTCCTCACGTCAGTCCCGCCGAGCCTGAGTTTCCTCACGTCAGTCCCGCCGAGCCTGAGTTTCCTCACGTCAGTCCCGCCGAGCCTGAGTTTCCTCACGTCAGTCCCGCCGAGCCTGAGTTTCCTCACGTCAGTCCCGCCGAGCCTGAGTTTCCTCACGTCAGTCCCGGCGAGCCTGAGTTTCCTCACGTCAGTCCCGCCGAGCCTGAGTTTCCTCACGTCAGTCCCGCCGAGCCTGAGTTTCCTCACGTCAGTCCCGCCGAGCCTGAGTTTCCTCACGTCAGTCCCGCCGAGCCTGAGTTTCCTCACGTCAGTCCCGCCGAGCCTGAGTTTCCTCACGTCAGTCCCGCCGAGCCTGAGTTTCCTCACGTCAGTCCCGCCGGCCGCCTTCACACCTGTGTCTTCGGACAAGATGGCCACCTCTACACTTGTGTCTACACCTGTGTCTTCAGACAAGATGGCTGCCTCTACGCCAGTGTCTTCGGATAAGATGGCTGCCTCTTCACCTGTGTCTACACCTGTGTCTTCAGACAAGATGGCCGCCTCTACAGCTGTGTCTACGTCTGTGTCTTCAGACAAGATGACCGTCTCTACATCTGTGTCTATACCTGTGTCTTCAGACAAGATGTCTGACGCTACACCTATGTCTTCGGACAAGAGGGTCGGCTCTACACCTGTGTCTACGCTTGTGTCTTCAGACAAGATGGCCGACTCTACGCCTGTATCTCTGGACAAGATGGCGGCATCTACCCCTGAACCGTTGGATCCACCCAGGTCTCCTGAACCAACCATGTCAGCCTTGGCCAGCTGAACTGTCTGGTTCGCCGTGGCCCACTAAACTGTCTGGAACCGCCTGGCCCCCTGAACTGTCTGCTCCGCCTTGGTTGCCTGCACATCCTGCTCCGCCCTGGAAGCCTGCACAGCCTGCTCGACACTGGTCACCTGCACAGCCAGCGCCGCCCACGCTCCAACTTTCATGGTGCCTAAAACCCAAGATTGGCGCAAACTAAACTGAAACATACCTGGCTATCCACCAAAACCGGCTTCATGCTATAGGCCCCAGGTTGCTTGTTTTAGAGGGGTTTTGGGTCGGTTGGGAGTCCAGCTAGACAAGCTGAAGAGCGGTTTGGCCAGGTTTGGAGACTATTTTAAACAAAGGCCAGTAAAACATTTTTTTAAGAGGAAAACACTAGAACTACAGTATTTTAAACTGTATTGTAATTGGCCCGTTGTGCACTAACTTTAATCGGCAATCAATCAGTAAAGGTATAATGTGTGTGTAGCCGGTTCGGGCTCGCGTGCCTCTGTTACCACGACTCGGGCTACCCCTCTACGTTGTGTTGTGTGATGAATAAAAACTGGAGTCAAATTGCTGGTTCATAGGTTCTTTATCTGCATGAGTTGAAAAATGCAGTAATTATTTGTAGCATTCAATGTAGTGTATGTTTAATCAGCCTTCTCCTCGCTCCGCTCAGACCTCCAGCGGACTTAAGCGAGCTCACAATGCACATCTCATTTACAGTAATAAAGAATATAAAGAAAATAGTTATAATTAATATCACATCAGGTGTATCAACGGTCAGTGAAATAATACAATATGTATATATTGTAGCCTTCTCCTCGCTCCGCTCAGACCTCCCGCGGACTGAAGCGAGAGCGCACACAACACGCCAATGAGGTCACAACTGCGACGAACGCAAAACTCATAAAGATATATTTTCTTTTCTTACATTCATATGAAGCAGAAAAATTTGGATTTTGTGTGAATTTAAAATAAAACTTTAAAAAAAAAAAGTTATAATTAATACCTGTTACATGTGCAAATAATGAAATGCAGAATGCTCCTTGCTGATAAAATCCACCCATTATGGTCTACCACATGTACTAACTGTTAATGTCGAACAATGTGCACGAACGATATTCTTTGTTTCATAAGGCCTGTTGTTAATTGTAAAATGATCTGGTCAGAGGGGATGCTCATATCATCTTTTTGAGTGCTCACATGGTATATTTAGTAAATGTACCATTTTTCATTCTGTTCACACAGCAAACCAATCCACAGGCCTCGTTTAAGAATAGAAAAAAGTGGTGGTTTATTTTTTCATTTTAATGTTAAGCAGCCAGCAAGCTGTGGCCCCAGTGTCCCACGTTACATGCACACAGCAGCGCTGGTAGGCCATGCGAAATAGCAAATTTGAAAAAGGCCTCTCACTAGGCATTTCTAAATTCATTTTAATGTATGTATTTATTGAAAGCATGATTGACAGGAACCAGCCTAGCATGCTGATAATTGTATTCCTGGAGCATGTATGCACAGTTTTGCCAAACAGGGAGGAGTGTGAGAAGCTATTACATTTATCATTTAACTCCTATGGCAGAAGAAAATGAATCATACTATTTTTTGCATGGAAACAGAAATCTGCAAAAAACTATCTGATCTGCAGATCAGCCCAACATTATGTAGAAATCATGTAAATTACAGGCTTTAATCACTTCGCTATATGTGAACGTTCGGGCTATCTATCTATCTATCTATCTATCTATCTATCTATCTATCTATCTATCTATCTATCTATCTATCTATCTATCTATCTATCTATCTATCTATCTATCTATCTATCTATCTATCTATCTATCAGCCTACATATATACTATAATATAATTATATCTATATTACAGTAAGAAAAGAGAAATATTAAAAAGTATAAATGCACAGATTGCCAAACTATTACACATTTCCTATGCTAAACACCAACTTCTCAGTGCAGCTATACTATATTTTGCTACTTTGAATGTAAAAGATGTAATTTGAAATGTAATTCCACAGATGTATTTGAACTTTTTCCCTGTCATGAATAGAATTTTCCGGCAATCCGGAAACCAGTTTTCACTGTTATACGATAGGGGGGCGCTATTACATATCTTCTGAATGAGTACTGAATCCCCGGATCAAAAGACAGGAGAAGAAGAAACAAAAATGGACCTGTAAAAAAAAAATGCAAACATCAAACTTCAAGTACATGTTATATACATATCATATAAACATATATAAATCAAATAAGCCTAATGTTACAGAATGAAATGTCGACCCAGAAAGAGGTACACAGGACTGTGAAACCTTTGGGGGTGTTACAAGACGCGATCACATAAAAATATTAAATGTAGAGACCTATTTTTAGGCATTGATTGAATCGTAGGAAAAGAAAATAATTGGCAGGAACAGAAAGTTAAAACTGAGTGCAACTGTGACACCTAAGGTTCTTGCCTCAGATTTAAACAACCCATTACCCCCAAAAGGTTATATAAAAGGAGACATGTCTTAAATGATTGAATATTTTCATGTTTAACGGGTTGTTTAAATTTTTTTTGGTGATAATGTATGTTTGCAAGGTGTTTAATTCATACAATTTAATTCAAATTTAAACTGAACCTATTATGTTTGTTACATTTGTAACTATTGTGTAATGTTGCTGTTTGAGCATGAAAAGGGTCTGCAAAGTTATAAAAAGCACATGCCTGGTTGAGTTGCGTTAGTAGTGTGTTTTCACCATGTCCAAGATACGCTGTTTTTTTCCACCCCAGATCTAATGCAAGCATAAAAACCTAACATGGCCTTTTTTAAACTTAATCCACAATGGAGCAATAGACATCTGATCGTCCGGCGAAGCCCGAATTAAACAACCCCCATGAAGGACCAGCACCTCTACCCGGAAGCTCCACAGCTTGCGGTGTGCAAGAGGAGTGGGGGGCCCACAGAGCCCCCACTTTGATCCTCAGGTCCCCCTGGCTATGTACCAAAGTAGCCCTCTTCCTTTCAGAAGAGTGGTTAGATTGGGGTATAGGCGAGGGGACAATGAGGTACTCAAGTCTCGACCGCAACACCGTCTTCACTCCTTACGAGACTGGATAGAGCAGGACTGAACAGAACAGAAGAACCGCTCGGCTCCGAAACAAAAAGCTGAATGTGCGTTGCATCCGCTTACGTATTTATACATGTGCTGGGGGGCAGAGCAAAAGATGGAAATCTTGCACGCCAATGTGCATTGGGTCGTTTAGTTTACACTCAAAGGTGTTTGGGCTCACAGACGAGATCCTAATTCATCAGATGACGTCTGACATAACGTCGAACATGACTGACTGCAAGGGAAACAAAGTCATGTCATGAAACTCTAGATGGTGCAAAATGATTAGTTATTAACTCAGTATGTTGCCAATCACATCATTCTCTATAGGACACAGCTGATTGGTTCCTACTGTATCAGTAGCCAATAAGCTCGTTGCTCAACCTTTAAATACTTAGTCAGCAATTTTGCTGTAGTAGGTAACCCTTCACCTTTCCCAGCTCCACCTATAGATCTGCTATGGGTAATTTATGTATGCTATTTTGCACAGCAGCAGCATATCTAACTTGATCACAGCATGTCGTGTACTGTATATATTGACAATACCAAGTCCTGTACTTGCTCTGCAGCAGCAGCATAGCAGATCTATTATGCCAAGATCAAACATCAACATTGTCATATCCATTACCATGCCAAACATTCCGAGAGTTGTCATGACATAAATATGTATGTAATGTTTGTCTGTATATCTGCATGCATGTATATTCTGTGCAGAATAGTGAAAGAAATCAAAATTGAAAACTGGTTCCTTCTCTTTCAAGCAGCAGCTCATTAAATTCAAAGTGCTGTGTAGTATGCAGGTGTCCTCTGGTGTACTGCCTTTAGTAATCTCATGCTGATTGATTGCCTCCGTCTCGATGTGGGCTGCAATAGGGCAGCGCTCATGGATTTATCATGAAGCACAATGTTGCTAGAGTAGGATGAGGGTCACTTGGGAAGCTACACAAGTGGATTTTAACCTCTTTCATAGAGGGTGTTGAAGACAACAATGGGACAGCAAACACATTTGGTCTTCAAAACATAATATCAGTGGTACTGGCACTGGACCCACAAAGGGAGAGGGAAAGAATTACAGGCAGAAATAAGTAATGAAAACGTCTCGGGTTATGACTATAACCCTTGTTCCCTGAGAAGGGAACGAGACACTGCGTCGAGAATCGACACTTTGGGGACGCTCCCTTAGCGTGCGCCTCTGAAGTATGAATGAAACTAATCCAATCCTGATTGGTGTTGCGTCGTGACGTAACATGTGACGGCATACCCGGAAGTATAAAAGTGACGCTGTCACAACACACACTAGCCTCGCGATGAAGCAAGACGCTCCAAGGCCTCAAGGGGCGTGGCAGAACGACGCAGTGTCTCGTCCCCTTCTCAGGGAACAAGGGTTATAGTCATAACCCGAGACGTTCCCTTTCGAGGGAACTCTACACTGCGTCGAGAATCGACACTTTGGGGAACGAGTGCCCACTAGGCCACGCGCCGAATAGGCCTGTCCCGGAGTGAAACTGTCTAGGCACTCAGCAAGGACTGAGCACGTGTGCGCCAGGCATACTAGGAAGGTGGAGACTGTAGAACCTAATAAAAGTATGTGGAGTAGCCCAACCGGCTGCCTCACAGATCTCCTGTAGAGGTACTCCCGAAAGAAGGGCCCTAGAAGAAGCCATGCTTCTAGTTGAGTGAGCCCTTACGGCTAAAGGTGAAGGCAAATCGCGCACCTTGTAAGCCTCAGTAATAGCCTGAACAATCCAATTACTAACAGTTTGCTTGGATGCCGGGAGCCCCTTCTTAGGTGACCCAAAACATACTAATAACTGAGCAAATGAAGCTTCTCTTCTTCTGCCGACACATGAGGTGGAGGGTGGAATGCCTGAAGGACTGAAGACCGAGCCGTATTCGATGGAACTTTAGGCACGTACCCCGGACTCGGGTGCAAAAAAGCTTTTACTCTGCCAGGGGCAAACTCCAAGCAAGCTGGTGTTACTGCCAGGGATTGGAGATCTCCCACCCTCTTAAGTGAGGTAATAGCCAAGAGAAAAACCATTTTCAGCGTTAAATCCTTAGGCGAAGCCGACTCTAGAGATTCGAAGGGGGCCAGGGATAACCCTTCCAGAACTATCGCCAGGTCCCAGGCAGGAACCCTAGACCTGGTTGCCGGCCACATCCTCCAAGTACCGCGGAGAAACCGAATGACCAACTGGTGCCTCCCCAGAGGCCCATCACCTAATGGTGCGTGGAAAGCCGCAATGGCTGCCACGTACACCTTAAGCGTGGAAGGGGAGAGACCCGCAGAGAAACGATTTTGAAGAAATTCCAGAACTGAAGCCACCGGGCAGTTTACTGGATCTAACTCATGTTCTCTACACCAAGTGACAAACACATTCCACTTGAGGCCATATACTCTCCTAGTAGATGGAGCTCTAGAGCTAAGTATGGTTTCAACCACTCCAGCTGATAGACCAGCATTTAGGTACTGAACCCCCTCAGAGGCCAGACCCACAGCTTCCACAGCTCTGGCTGAGGGTGGAAGATTGTGCCCTCCGGCTGAGACAACAGATCCCTCCTCAGAGGAATCTGCCATGGCGGAGCTATCAGCAGTGATATTATGTCTGAAAACCACACTCGGGTCGGCCACATTGGGGCAACCAGAAGTAGACTGATGCCCTCCTGACGGACCCTCTCCAGGACTCCCGGGAGCAGAGCGATCGGGGGAAATGCGTACAGGCGAAGCCTCGGCCAGGCCTGTACCATGGCATCCAACCCCAGTGGGGCTGGAAGTGAGAGGGAGAACCAAAGTGGACAGTGGGACGTCTCTCGAGACGCAAATAGATCCACTTCCATTGGTCCAAACCTCTCCCATATTAACTTCACCACCTCTGGGTGAAGTCTCCATTCCCCGGGCCTCAGCCCCTGCCTTGACAGGATGTCTGCTCTCTGATTCTGAACCCCCGGAATATATATTGCCCTGATAGACAGTATTTTCCCCTGGGACCAAAGAATAATCTGATGCGCCAGTCTGCACAGAGGGCGCGATCTGAGTCCCCCTTGTCGGTTCAGATAGGCTACCACCGACGTATTGTCTGATCGTACTAAGACATGGTAACCTTTGATGTCTGGGAGGAAGCTCCTCAAAGCCCTGAACACAGCCCTTATCTCTAGGCAGTTTATATGCCAAGAATGATGATGGTCCTGCCACAGACCCCTGGCAAAGCGGCCGTCCATGACCGCGCCCCAGCCAGTGAGGGAAGCCTCTGTCGAAACGGAGTTCCGGCGACATGACACTCCCAACACTGGCCCTTGGGATAGGAACCAAGGTTTCTTCCATATTTGCAGAGAACGAAGGCATCTGCGCGTTACTCTGATTATACGAAACGGATTCCCCTTGGGAGAAAACCCCTTGGTTTTTAACCACCACTGAAGGGGCCTCATGTGTAGAAGGCCCAAAGGAATGATGTTGGATGCCGCTGCCATGAGGCCCAGCATTCTTTGAAATTGTTTTACAGTGATGGCCTGGCCCAGCCTTAACCCGGATACCATTGCCAGAATTGACTCGATACGTGCGGGAGACATTCGTGCCTGCATCGTAATCGAGTTCCACACGACTCCCAAAAATATCGTGCACTGGGATGGTTCTAGCACACTCTTCTTTGTATTGAGTCTCAACCCCAATTTCTGAATGTGGCCAAGGACGACATCTCGATGCCGAACTGCCATTTCTCGAGACTGAGCCAGAATGAGCCAGTCGTCGAGATAATTCAATATACGAATGCCTTGAAGTCTCAGTGGAGCAAGGGCTACATCCATACATTTGGTGAATGTGCGGGAAGAGAGTGCTAGGCCGAACGGAAGAACACGATATTGGTAAGCTTCGTCCCCGAAAGCAAACCTCAGGTATCTCCTGTGACATGGAAGGATGGAGATGTGAAAATAGGCGTCTTTTAGATCTATCGTGACAAACCAGTCCTCGGATCTGATCTGACTCACGATTGCAGGAATGGTTAACATTTTGAACCTGAACCTCCTCAGAGATCGGTTCAAAACCCTGAGATCTAGAATTGGCCTTGACCCCTGTTGTGGATAAAATATGGTTTCTGGTTCTGGTCTGCAATCTTCAAAATCTCGTAGGAGTTAGTCCTCAAAGAATTGTAAAAGTCGGAGTTCCAGGTTTCAGAAGAAGAACTTTATTGAGCAATTCAACAAAGTGAGATGTTCAGCTGAGTCATCTGATCTTACAGTGGTCAGTACACAGATTTTATACATATTTCTTATCGCCAGTGTCCAACCAGTGTTCGTACCGTTATCTCTTACACCTTGCTCCTCCTCAGTACCACGCCACAGTTAAGATCACATGCTCGCAGGCCTTAATTCTATTGGTGGCGGAACATCACGTGTATAGTTTTTTAAAAAATTACATCATACCTGTTTTTTAGTACCTTTCTGTGCCTTGCACTAACGTCATCTAGGTATTTCATGGGTTCATGGGTTTCTAGGTCTTTCCATCTCTTCATTGCCCTATGGCCTACTTTTATTTGGGCATTACAGCATTCAGACTCAAGCATCAGCATCAGATAGAGGAGGTAGGATTCTCCAACACATCCCCCCTTTGGGACTAATTCTAGTCCCACCTTCAATTTTTCCAGAATGTATCTCCATGAGCAGGCCTCTTTCTTATCCAATCAATATGATCAATTTAGACCATCCATTCATTCTATCAATAGACCTGTTATCACAGAGGTACACCCTGGAGGAAGAATGAGACCAAACATCTCCACCCCCATGTGTCTGGAGTGGAGTAAAAGATCTCACCTTCCTGTCAAACCATCATCCTTAATATGGACACAGCAGTTTCAGACATTCAGTGTATACACCATACAGTATTTAGTCTTGAGGCCACCACTGTCCCACGATGCCAGAGGAACCATGCAGGCGCTTCCGGTGGCCTGTGGCGCTATCTGGGTTGCTCCATCGTTGCCAGAGGTGCCCTAGTAGTGCCTTGGGCGCTGTCTGGTGTTGGAGTAGACAGCGGGTTTTTAAACCACCAGTTGAGTCTACCCTTTGTTGCATCAACAGTAGATGACCGCGCTTGCAAATAATTTCTCTTTTACATCTTATATATACAATGGTTCCAGTAGTCTGAATGCACATAATGTCAGAGTTTCTATGTTTATCACTGTAACATGCATATATATGTCTATAAATGTAAAAAGGTGAATAAAGTGATTTAAGAATAATATAAACATTCCCATATTTTTCCCATACTCAATTACATCCCCTCATATCACGGGTAATGATCTGCTGCAAACCTTCTATTTCCCTTCAATCTCACATTTAGAAATTCTGTGACAGTAGTGCGATTATATACTTCAACAGGATTATAAGCAGAGATTATAAGTATAGATTATACAGGACGGGGGCCCTTAAAATAAATGCATAACTGCCCATCTTACTAACTTCCTACTCTACCCTTGCGTATTCTACTAAGCTTTCTATGTTTTACCCAAAAGAAAGACAGAGTTTTGGCTAACTCCCTGTCTATTAAAAACAAAGTTAAAACCTTAAAACAAAAATAATAGGTACCCCCCATTCCTTTTTACCTTTTTCCCAAAGACCCCATTAGAACTCATCTAACTCATCCAGGCCTGGTCCAATCGGGTAGACGTTCGAGTTACATCCAATGTCAACTCTGTCTCGGTTGACTGACACATTGATCATCTGCTTGGCTCTGGTCAGTGACTGAGCGGCTGCAGTGGCCAACATGGATCTAAGAAAAGGTATGACGCAACAGAACAGCAGAAGAGCAACAACAACAACCACAGCTATTATTATTCCCACCTTAATCAGCCACTCTTTCCAAGTTCCAAACAAAGAATCAAACCAGTATCCAATGTTTCTGTCTCTTCCCGCATTTTCAGCAGTCTCTTGTCTTAGCGCCTTCAACTTCTTCATAGCCCTAGTGAAAGTTCCATCAGGGGCTGTATTATTAGGAATAAAGGTACAACAGTCAGTTCCAAACATTACACACACTCCTCCTTTGTCTGCCAATAACCAATTCAGGGCTTGTCTGTTTTGCCATGTCATCCTACTAGTGGCCTTTAATTGTTGGCCCAGCGCTTCAAATGCATCATCTGTATAATTGATAAATCTTTGCTGATTATAATATATGTAGTTTATCCATTCAGTGTTCTTATTAACAGGTATCCATAGGAGCAGTGATTCTATTCCTGACAATATCTCACTTCTAGCCTTAAACTCATGTGGTATCCCTCTGGGCTGTCCAATTGCATCAAGTGTAACCTTAGGATCCGGGGTATAGGCCCTTTTGAACCTACGTTTTTGTTTTTCAAGCTGTCCTAATTTTCCCACATCGTCTACATCCCAATTTACAATTCCTATTTCCTGTGCCAATCTTACCCTTACACAGAGTCCTTTCCAATCTACCAAAGTAGCCCTTAGTCGTCTTCCTCCACACAGCCAGAAGAAATCAGCTACTGCTTCGGTCTGGTTTTCAAGTGGTCCAATTAGAGGATAAGATAAAGTAGCATTCTCGCAATTCTCATGGACTCCTATTATTGTCATGTTTTTATTTACTGTTGCTGTAGCATACACTAAGCTAGAGGATTTATACACATCCGTGTCTTGGTACATCTCATAATCTAGATGCCAAATGATAGCACACTTACCCTGGAATATACCTACGTCTCGGTACCCCTTAGATTTATTAAAACATTCATACTCCAATGTTCTGTCTATTATGTAGTTTTGGGGTGTTTCTCTATTGGCTCGATCTACTCTGACATCAAGTTTTTTACATGCACTTCCCCAACCTCTCTGATTGTAAAATCTCTGATAATATTTGTTCCCTAACATAGCTAAACAGTCGGCTGGGCAATAGGGGACTATATTTCCACGTCTGCTGCAATACTTTGAATTGAATCTAGCACACCCCATGTAGTCATACTTGTTTGGAACTACTCTTAGTTTTTTCAAAGGTGACGGCGAACATAATACACAAGTGCCCTGTTTTGTCTGTTTTGCGGTATATTCTGCCCATTTATACCACTCATTATGATAAGCAGTATCCAACAGTTTTTCTTTTTGCAGTTCTGATTCCGAATAATACTCAGTTAGGGTATAGTCTTCGCGAACAGTCCCAGCTCTCTTCAGGGATCTTTTTACATTATGTCTGCTTGTTTTGTTACCTTGTGTTGGTTTAGTCAGGTTAGGGTGACTCATCCCACTCAAAGCCTGAGAGGTCTGGTAGTTCATCGTCTGGGAGATCAATTTCTGGGAGGTCAATGTCTGGGAAGTCGTCTTCTGGAAGGTCAATGTCTTGGAGGTTGAGTGTGACAAAGTGGTATGGTTCATCAGCAGAGGTTCCTTCTCTTGGGGACTGTTCTTCTGGAGGCACTGTGTCTGGGGAAGCTGCTGTATGAGATGTATCAGCAGAAAGATCAATACCAGGAGCTCTCTCACCTTCAGACTCCAGGTCCTCTGAAGATTGTTCATCACTCCGCTCCGGCATTTCATCTCTTGGTTCAGGGTGCTCAGTTTCCCTAGAATGAGGTTCATCAATGTTAATATCCTCACTTTCAGTTCCCTGCTCTTCTGAGGCATCTTGAGCTACTTCCTCTTGGTTCCCTTCTGGACTATCTACTGCCTCCTCTTGCCTTCTAGGTCTCAGTCTTGGGACTCTGGTGCAATGATTCAAATGATACCAAGTTGTACTGCCCTCTACCTGTACTGCCGTGGGGGTTGCTCTTACTACAGTGTAAGGTCCTTCTCTTCTCGGCTCATTCCACCTTCTTCTAAAGACTCTTAGATACACTTGGTCTCCAGGGACTACCGGACAGGGAACGTCCTCTTCTTCTCTAGGTCCCCTGCTTTGTTCCTGTGAATGGATAGCCTCATGTATAGTAGTCAATTGTCTCATATATGTTCTTAACTCCAATTGTAACTGTTCTAAGGGTGGGCCGTCATAAGGTCCCCTTAAATGAGGCACAGGCATTGGTCTTCCCGTCAGCATTTCATGAGGGGTCAGATTAGTGATTCTGTTGGTCTGCATTCGGTAGCTCATTAGTGCAAGTGGCAGCGCATCTACCCAATTAAGCTTAGTGTCTGCACAGATTTTGTTGATTTTGGCTTTAATAGTCCCGTTAACGCGTTCAACCAAGCCTTGCGATTGCGGCCTGTATATACAGCCTAGCCTCTGCTTGATCCTCAACTGTTGTATTACCGTCTTTACTACTCTTTGAATAAAAGCAGATCCATTGTCTGAACTGATCTGGGATGGGATACCAAATCTTGGTATGACTTCTCTCGTCAGAAATTTAATCACCGTCTGTGCCCCTTGTTCCGCTGATGGCTCCGCTTCTACCCATCTACTAAACCTGTCTATGATAACCAGCATGTACCTTTTTCCTCTTACTGATTTTATCATGTCCACATAATCCATCACTAAGTGCTTAAAGGGCCCTTCTGGAACTGGAATGGAGCCTATTGGTGTTGTTGTTCCTTTTCTTACATTGTTCTGTGCACAAATTTCACATTCACTTAAAAATTCGTCTACCCTTGTTTGTAAGTATGGGGACCAGAACCCTTGTCTTTTTATCTTTCTCATAATTTCCCCTCTTCCACAATGATCGAAACTGTGAGCATCAGGTATAAGAATGTTAAGTAATGGGGTGGGGGCAATCATGAAACCTTCATGAGACCTCCAAATATTATTAGCATCTCGAGTCGCCCCCCTTTGTTGCCATAAGTGTATTTCTGGTGGTGTAGCTCTGGACTGCATTTGGGCAATATGTTCTACAGTGGGGAGAGGCTGGATCAAAACAGATGGTGCCATAACAGCAGATTGACACCCAGAAGCCTGTTTGGCTTGGCCATCGGCGGCATTGTTGCCTTTGATAACAAAATCATTGCCCTTCTTGTGGGCTTGACATTTGATAATAGCCAATTTAGTTGGAGACATCATAGCATTAATCAACGCAGTAATTTGGTCCCCATGTTGGATTGGGGTGCCGTCACTCTTTTTGAACCCTCTTTGTTTCCATACTGCACCGAAAAGATGACATACACCATGGGCATATGCAGAGTCAGTATAAATGTTGGCTATTCTATTCTTGGCCAACATGCATGCTGCAGTAAGTGCTTTTAGTTCGGCCAACTGTGCAGAACAAGGCTGCTTACAATGTTGTGTTAGCACAGGAGTAAAATTGTCACCATCTCGCTGTACAACCGCAAACCCAGCATGATTACCCAAGTGATCTCTGAAGCATGAGCCATCCACAAAGTAGTCCACGTCTGCATCAACAATTGGTGTTGATTCCAAATCTGGTCTCAGACGAGTAAACGCTAGAGAGGCAGCAACACATTCATGAGGTGTTCCTTCCCCCTCTAGTGGGACAAAACTAGCTGGGTTTGTTGTGGCACATCTCTTAATTGTTATGTCAGGGTATGTTAGCAGCGTGGAATATGCCAAACATCTAGCCTGTGTCAAAACGAAACGTCCCTGTTCTAATAACTCAGCAATCTTATGATGGGTGTAAATGATGACTGGATAGCCCATAGTAACAGCAGAGGCTTTTTCATAAGCAAAGTATACTGCCGCCAAGCCTTGTTGGTAACACGGTGGGTAGCCCTGGGCCACACTATCCAATTTGGTGCTATAATAGGCAATGGGTTGCTTTTTCCGTCCACTGCATGTTTCTTGCATCAGGACAGCAGAAGCAAATCCCTCTTTTCTGTTTGCTACATATAGATGGAAATCTCTATCATAATTAGGAATTGTTAGTGCAGGGGCTGTTTGCAACTCTCTTTTAAGCGAGCTAAATGCTATCAGTGCATCAGGATCCCATTTCAATGGTGCTCTAAGATTTTGGTGACCGGCCTGCTTCATAATGGCCCGCAATGGAGCTGTTTTGATTGCATAATCCTCTATCCAATCAGCACTAAACCCAGTCATTCCCAAAAAGGTCATCATCTGACCAACAGTTTGTGGTTGGGGTGCTTTACTGATTCCTTCCAATTGGCTGGGCGATATTGCCTTTGTTTGATGTGCAATCAATCGACCCAGGTATTCTACTTGAGGCAAACAGTATTGCAATTTCTCTTTTGAGGCTTTGTGGCCACCTTCTGCTAATTTGGTTAGTACCTTAATGGAGTCCTGATGGCACTGTTCCAGTGTTGCTGAGCAGATCAACAAATCATCCACGTACTGTATTAATGTGCTATCCAGTCTTAAGTCCTCTAGATCAAGTTTTAAAATTTGGTTAAACACGTGAGGTGAGTGTTTGAATCCTTGGGGCATTCTCGTGTATGTGTACTGTTTACCTTGGTAAGTGAAGGAAAAAAGGTGTCTGCTTTCTTCTGCTAAAGGAATGCTGAAAAATGCAGAACAGAGATCAATCACAGTGAAATAATTAGCAGCAGGTGGAACATTTGTCAACAGCGTATGCGGATTTGGCACCTCTGCTGGCCAATCCTCTACTACTTCATTCACTGCCCTAAGGTCATGCACTAGTCTCCATTTAGACTTGTCAGCCTTTTCAACTGGCAGAATTGGAGTGTTGCAATAACTAGTAGTTTCAATCAGTACTCCTGCCACTATTAGTCCGTCAATTGTTTTTCTTATTCCTTCTATCGCTTCACGTCTCAATGGGTATTGTTGCTTCCTAGGCCACTGAACTCCTGGCTTGATAGCAATTCTAACAGGGTTTGCTGATCTAACTAAGCCTACATCTGTATCATGCTTAGACCATAACTGTTGGGGCACTCTCTGCTCCATTTCCTTGACTAGTTCCTTCAGTTTGGATATTGGATCATGCTGCTGTTCTGTCTCTACTACCAATTTTGGGGTTCCTATCATATCAGTCACGCATAGAATTTTCAGGTGTGTTCTGTCTGATGTTTGCAGAATGAAAGGATTCTCAGTGGTTTCCCACAACTTTTCCTTAGCTTCTAACATCATTGGACCTAGGTCTTTTGCCTGATAGCCTTCGTTTATATACAGTGTAATATGTGGAACTGAAGTATTAACCCTAAACCATGTTCTGATGAAGTCATTGTCCTCAATTTGTAATGCTGCTCCTGCGGGTCCTATAATTATATGGTTTGAGCATAAATGTACTTTCTGTCCCTCAGTGCTTTTTAACCACTCTTGTTCTTGTATTGGATCCCTAAGGGGGTCATATATCATTGTACAGTGGTATTCAGTTTCTGGCGGGGTTGGTTTCAAGAATTGCTCTTTTATGTATCTTTCCCATTTGTTCAGTGTTCTTCTTAGCCCCTCATCCAAGTTCCCTATCCAAAATACATTAGCTTGTGGTTCTTCTTGATTAGTCTTACCTATTACTGTCATCTGTTTTATACCTGCATCATCTATGTATATTCCTTTGGGGGTGCACCATATCTGTAAATTTAGCTTGCATATTGCATCCCTTCCCAACAGATTGACTGGTGTTTGGTCTGATACCAGCACGGGAATCTTTATCTCAGAGTCTTTGACTTTTATGCTGACAGGAGTTGTCATTGGAATTAGCTGCGTTAGTCCCGAGAATCCTACTGTCTTTACATATTTTCCAGACCTGGGGAGGTGTGAGGCATAACTTGGGCTTAGGCAGGTGTATGTTGCTCCTGTATCAAGCATAATAGGTGTTATCTTGTCCTCTATTTTAACCCGCAGCATAGGTTCTTGGTCAGCATTGGATGACAACATTGGAAGCTGACTCCTCCCCGTAGGATCCTCTGGGCAGCCCTAGTATCCTTGGTCTGGGCCACGCCATGGGTTGACGGGGCCAGACACCTGATACTGCTGGTTCTGATTTTCTTGCTGCCATGGCTGTCGTTGCTGGGGCCTATCTAGAGGCCATGGATTGACTGGACATGATCTTTTGGTGTGTCCAGGCTGATTGCATCCCCAACAGAGACTTGGTTGGTTAGGGTTTCTTTGCTGGTTATAAGCTTGTCTCCCTCTTCCTCTTCCTCTTCCTGGGTTTGCTCCTCTATTGTTTTGATGTTCAGGAAGGTATATCACAATTGGTGCAGCTGGTTGTTGTGGGTTGCCTGTGGCAGCAGGAACACTCTGAGTCATGTTGTTTGGTGCTTGCTGAACAGCTTGGGGTGCTTGCTGAACAACTTGGGGTGCTTGGCTTGGTATGTTGACAGCAGCCATCACGGCAGTTTGATTTTCTGTGTCCTTCACCACTGCCTGCACTTTCTTCTTTTTGTTGATTAGTTCATCCAATTGCAGTTGAGTCAATTTCCTTTGGAGTTCCCTTTCCTGATTCTTCAGTCTCTGTTCATTCTTCCTGTATTGCTCCACAGCATGGGTCACGTGGTCACTGAATTCCTTTAATGACTTTGAGGTCAGTCCCACCACGTCTTCCAACTTTGCTTTCACTGGGGCAGGCATAGCTTCAATTATGGCAGTTCTGAACAGTACTGTTATGACTGGGTCATTTTCAGGATCCCTCTCAAGTTCCTGCTTCCACTTTCTAGCTTGCTTCTGCACATAGATGACTGGATTTTCATCATCTCCTATTGGCTCTCCTCTTAGCGACTTTGGATCCATTTGGGCTTGATAATGTGTTCTCAGAATGTGCCATATCTTTGGTCTGTAGTAGTCCAGTGGTCTGGCATCCATTCTAGTTGAGTCTACTGCCAGGTCTAGTCCTGCATCATGTAGGATGTCATTAGTCTTTGCTCCTCCCACGCATTTGGCCAACAGGGCCTTGACATCTCCAAGGGCCAAGATCTTGCCCATTGTTTCTTCCTCCAGTATCCTGATCCACTTGCCAGCCCCTTCATGTATGTTGGGTAGGCGGGCCACCAGTCCCTCCAGATCTTGTCCCGCCCATGGTATGTACTGCCCTTGTTGCCCTTTAATCAGGATGGGGCACTGCACACCTTCTTTCTGCAGAGGGTCTTGATTGCATGTGCTCAGTACGGGGCAGAACTTACGATTCCCCTCCTGCCAGTCTTCTTCCTCTATGTACATACTTGGCTTTCTCAGTGGTCGTTCCCTCAGATTGTACGGGGTGGCTGATGGGGTGACTGGTGAGATATCTTCCAGGAGCAGGGTTCCTGTCACACTCTTGACTTCTGTGCGTGGTCTGGCTGGGCTGAGTGAGCGTGACTTGTGTTTTCGGCGCTTCTGATGCCCTTGGTATCCTTGAGGTACGTTTTGTCCTGAAGCTGTTGCATCTCTCAGGGATTCCCGTAGACTTTTGAGGCTGCGATCGATTTGTTCCTCTGCTGCCCTCAGCTCCTGACGCATTTCGTCACACTCTTGATCTAGTAATTGATTGGTATCTATTTCTTGGTCCAGCTTTTTCCCAAGTCCCTGCAGGGCCTTGTGTGCGTGATAATATGGGTTGGTCAGAGTGGGATTTCTTCGTTCATCAGTCAGGTGCCTCATGCTCAAGCTGCTGCTTTGACTTCCTCCATGGCTTGATGGGTCTTTGCATAGCGTAGATGCTACTGGAGGTATGTCAGTAAATGTCAATGTCTTGTGTTCATGGTTTGCATTTCTGTGGTCTTCTCTCTCTCCCTCCTCTTCTTCTTCATCCTCATCCTGTGTATCTGTAAGAGTCACGTTGCCTTTGATACTCACAGTGCCCTCCATCAGGGGGAGCTGTTTACCAGTCATACCGTAGGGTGGTGCATAAGGGGGTGGGGTTTCTACTATACTACCTCCCTTCTCTGATTTCTCTTTTAATTCCTTAAATAACTGCACAGCTTTGTTTCTAAACAAATTCAAAACCTCCTGCTCCCTTCCTCTTTTTTCTTCCCTTTTTTGGCTTTTATCATTAGCTTTGTGATTCTTTATCAGTGCTCCCATTTCCCTACACATAGCCAAATCAAATGTTCCCTCTGCTGGCCAGTTAGTGTTTAACTTTTTGGTCCTTTTTTCCCACTTCCTTGATAACTTTTTAATGGTGTCCCTACATATTGGATATTGTGATGCAAGCTGCTCTACTGGGGTTTCTTCTTGAGGTGACACCGAAGCCATCGCTGCAACCAATTATTGGTACAGTATAAATGCTTCTGTTAGATTTATTAATTTAGGTATTTGTTTTGTTCTTTGAAGGTATTTCAATATGGCTCGTATTGGTACCTCAGACAGTGGCTTCGGCGTCACGTCTTCTAGCTCGTTGTCTCCTAGCTTGTCGTGTATGCTGCGCTTCCAAATGATGTCCTCCCCCAAGCGAATTAATTCGAACTCCCAGGTTATGTTGTCCTCAAACCACCGCCCTCTTGCAGTTATTTTCCCTTTCCTATACAGATAAGTAAGAGATGGGGTCAACTTCACCTCATGGCCTCTCCACATGGTTATTGAAATGTTCAGTTCTTCCCGAGTGCATGTGCTTAATGTTAATGGTTCAAACAAGTCAATTAAAGTTTTTCTCTCATTTTTGCCCAACAGTCTCCTCCCCCTGTTCCCTCTCTTGCCTTTTCTATTAGTCCATAGCCTCAGCATCTCTACTGGTGCCTGGTTGCTCTTCTGACTCCTCTAACTCTTCTAACTCTTCCTTGTTTCGCCACACCTCCACCCACATATGACGAATGTTGCGTGGGTTGTTTTTCAGTACTACCATTACCACTAACTTTTTCAGTGTCCAATTTTCCACCAGTGCTGGCCTGATCTCTCCTCCTCTCCCTGCCGTAAAGATTATGTCGCTCTCCCACTTAACCGGTCTGATACATGAGCATACTGTCATGTAAAGGTTGTTCAAGATTGTTGCCCCGCCAACTTCCTTGGGCCAGCGGAGCGTAACATTTCTGTGTAAGTAGGGGACATAAACTGGATTCAGTTTAATCTCTGATGCAGTAAAGGCTGACTCCAGCAGGATGGCTTTGGGAAGGTGGAATTTGTTTAAATGTGGTCTCAAAACCTCAAAGGTTATTTGCTCCTTGATTATCTTTATCCAATTCAACAGAGGCCAATCTTTGTCAAGCTGGTCAAGATTTGCAATCTTTGTCAAATTTCTCAAGAGCTCATCCCTTTTTTGATCTGTCAACACCTGTCTTTGTCCTGTCTCATCCACAAATTCTTTCTCCAGCCAAAAATGATTTTTAATTCCCTTCGTTTGTTCTAGGGCCTGCTCAAATCTTTCTTTATCTTCGTACTGAGCCAGGCATCTCCTAAATCTTTCCTTCCCGTATTCACTGAGTCCGCACCACATTTGTTTCCTCCCTTTCCTCAAGCCTTCTGATTTTGTCGTTTGTTACCTATTTGCTTTATTTGCAATCTGTCTTGTTCATGCGTCTGGAACTTTACTCATATACTTTAACCCTTACTTCAATATCAAAATGCAAAGAAAACTCCAATGCTTGATTTAATTCTTATTTAACAGACGCTGGGCTTCTCTGTCCGGATCACAATACCTGCAGTCTGGCAAATGGCCAAATAGTCGGCAAAACCAATTCTTTGGAGTGTTCTTTGTCCTTTGATAGATACGGCTTTTCTCTTTATTCTTGCTTATTGGTTTCCCTTTATCCATTAATTCCTAACATTTTTCTTTTTCCATCTTTGTAATTCTTTTCTATTTATATATTTTTTGGGCTTTTTCTGCTTCTGCTACTGTTCCACACTAGTTGGTCCAACTGTCCACCGCTTTCCTAGAGCTATCCTTGATTAACGACTTTTAATAATGCGCCTCTTGGCTGAACGCCCAGGAGGACCAAGAAACTCCCTTTTTCACTGTACCTTGACTTTCAGGTGTATGTTTTTATACTTTTTAACTTAATTTTTCTAACTTCTCTTCTCTTTGTCTATATACCTAACTTTTATCAATAATTTTATGTTGAAAAATTTTGGATGTTTTCAATTTTTATCTGTTTTTACCTTTCTTACTTTGTGCACGTTTCAATACCTTTCCACTCTTTTCTTGACAAACAGACAGACAAACAAATAGACAGTGTACTTCCTACCCTGCCTGGCGCCTTTTAAACACTTCTTTTACTAGACAGTGTATCCTTACTTTATGAGCGTAATCTCCACGCTATGCACTTCTTGCCCTCTCAGACAAACAAACACACAGCGACTTCTCTGGACCTGGAAATCAGACTCCCCTTTTCTTATCTTTTTATCTCTTAGTTATTGTAGGTTCTTTTACAGTGGGGTATATTAAAATTTTTTAGAGCAATCATCCAGCGTGTCAGCTTACCAGAGGCTATTCACAAAACAAAATATAAGCAAAAACTGCTTACCTTATTTTTGGCCGGCCTTTGTTTTGTGAATGCCGCCGTCAGCGTCCACACCACGGTGATCTCCTGACCCCAGGTCTGTCCTGTTCCGTGACGCCAAATATGTTGTGGATAAAATATGGTTTCTGGTTCTGGTCTGCAATCTTCAAAATCTCGTAGGAGTTAGTCCTCAAAGAATTGTAAAAGTCGGAGTTCCAGGTTTCAGAAGAAGAACTTTATTGAGCAATTCAACAAAGTGAGATGTTCAGCTGAGTCATCTGATCTTACAGTGGTCAGTACACAGATTTTATACATATTTCTTATCGCCAGTGTCCAACCAGTGTTCGTACCGTTATCTCTTACACCTTGCTCCTCCTCAGTACCACGCCACAGTTAAGATCACATGCTCGCAGGCCTTAATTCTATTGGTGGCGGAACATCACGTGTATAGTTTTTTAAAAAATTACATCATACCTGTTTTTTAGTACCTTTCTGTGCCTTGCACTAACGTCATCTAGGTATTTCATGGGTTCATGGGTTTCTAGGTCTTTCCATCTCTTCATTGCCCTATGGCCTACTTTTATTTGGGCATTACAGCATTCAGACTCAAGCATCAGCATCAGATAGAGGAGGTAGGATTCTCCAACACCCCCCATCCTTCTTTGGAACTATAAAGTACCGGCTGTAAAACCCGGACCCCCTGTCTAAAGGATGAACATGTTCTATGGCTTCCTTTAGCAGCAGAGTCTGTACTTCTTGTTCCATCACCTGAGCCTGCCCTGGAACCACTGTAGTTTGGACCACACCAGAAAACTTGGGGGGGCGGTGCGCGAACTGCAGTCTGTACCCTGATTTTATTATATGCAGGACCCACGCAGATATGTTGGGTCCTGCATATATGATACCATGCCTCTACAAAATCTACTAGGGGTACCAGCCTCTCGAGACTGGCCTCTGTTGTTTTTCGAGCATCTTTCTCGACTCCCTGAAGCGGAATACCGGCAGGCTGTAGTCGATACGGGTTTCGTGACCATAACTGATGCTCGTTTTTTTATTTTTCGAGGAAAAACGACGCAGAGTGCGTTCGCTGGAAAATGATGCGGCCCGAAGCGTCATAGACGGCGGGCAATACACATCGTTTCCGGGCCCCACTGCAAGAACAACATTGGTTGCCCTGCAACTGAGTGGACAGCCCCAACTTTTAGATGCCAACCATGCCAAACCAGTCCTCGGATCTGATTTGGTTTCCGATAATGGAAATTGTAAGCATTTTGAACCTGGATCTCCTCAAAGAACAAGTCAATAGCCTTAGATATAAAATTGGCCTCAGTCCACCATGCTCCTTTGGAACTAAAAAGTACCGGCTGTAAAACCTGAACTTCCTGTCTGGTAGGGGAACACTCTCTAGGGCCCCTTAACTCCAGTAGAGTCTGTACCTCTTGTTCCATAACCCGAGCCTGTTCTGGAACCACTGCGGTCGGTACGACCCCAACAAACTTGGGAGGTCGGTAACCGAACTGCAGTCTGTACCCATATTTAAAAATATTCAGGACCCATATAGATAATTGGAAGGCGCTGCCATTCTACAAAATCTATTAAGGGAACCAGCCCCTTGAGACCGGCCTCGGGTGTTTCTCGAGCACTATTCTCGACTTCCTGAAGCAGATGACCGGCAGGAAAGTCTAGAAAATTTTTTTGACCATAGTTGGTGCCCGGTTGCAAGCTCTTGGGGTGAACGCCACGGTGTGCGTTCGCTGGAAATCGATGTAGCCCGAAACGTTCAAAACAGCGGGACAACATATATATATATATATATATATATATATATATATATATATATATATATATATATATATATATATATATTTATTTATTTATTTAGTTTTTATATATATATATTTATTTTATTTTATTTATTTATAAACCTGTCGACGATTGAAAATATTTGTCTTCCCCTTTTTTTGTACCAGACAAATTTAGCCACTGATGTCTCTTAGATTTGGGGAAAAACACAGTTAGCCCGGCGCTGAGGTTGTGAATAGTGCTACAGGAATCTCTCGTCTAGCTCTTCTTGCTTTGACAAGGATCATCCTGCTTATTTTGTGGCCAGCTAATATATATACACATATATATTTAATTATTTATTTTAAGACTGGACTCCAAAGTATGCATCACAACCTCCACAAGCTCTACATATGCATAAACATGAGCCGGCGAGTGTGACTCATGTTGCTAGTTCCCGATGCTGAGCATAATCTATTTCCTCAGAAACAGATAGCTCGAGCAACAGGCACTCGTCACGGGCAGAAGAAACCGCATCGAGGGCTTCTGCGTCATGAACGAGTGTTATAGAATCAGCAGATGATGAACGAAAAAGTGCCTCAGCAGTCTCGTTTCTCATCCGCGAGATCCTTCTGCGATCCCCGCGATCCAAGCCGCCGCGCCGGCTCAACGGACGCGGGAGCCGAATCGCGGGGATCGCGAGCCTGGCCATCATAAGAAAATACTATGGCCGAGCGGGAGCGCAGCACTCTATTAGGAAGTGCTTCACAGTGTTCACAGGCAGCCCTCTCCTATAACTTTACACACACAACTGATGCGTGTCCCCGCCCGTGAGATATACAGGGCAGGGGTACACACACTAGTGTAATGTTCACTCGCCATATGTAGAGCTTTGTCACAGACAAACAACACCAAATAAGACAGACAGTTTCACAGAGAGCGCTTGCTGAAGAGCGAAAGCTAGTGTGTGTTGTGACAGCGTCACTTTTATACTTCCGGGTATGCCGTCACATGTTATGTCACGACGCAACACCAATCAGGATTGGATTAGTTTCATTCATACTTCAGAGGCGCACGCTAAGGGAGCGTCCCCAAAGTGTCGATTCTCGACGCAGTGTAGAGTTTTTGCATAGACAAGAGGATTTATGAGGAAAGATCTGGGGGACATCGGCCTATTAAAAAAATCAATTTATCGATTGATCGATTTACATTTTTTGGGTCGTCACCAACCCTTTGACAGTCACAGATGTATAGCATTAATTTATCAGTTAATGTTGTTATGGTTAATGCTGCATTTATCAGTGCCATACTAGTTGTATTTGTGTAATGTAGTATTTTAAATGAACATTTTAATGTTCTCTTTTCTTATTTTCTTTTTTATGCACCTTTGTAATTATTATTATGGTTATTAATTTAATTCATTTTTTTTACTTCAAACGACATCAGGATGAGTAATTTTTCTATTTTTGGGTAAACTGTCTCTTTAATTTGATTCTTGTTCAACATGTCTGGCTATTGTTGGCTGCAAGTTCAAAACACTTAAGATTTACAAGTTTGCATCAGAGACAGGGGAGGGGTAAAATACAATATATAGAAAGGGTTCACTTGTAGTCTGAATTAATGACAGTAGTTCTACCAGAAAGACTCGGGAGAATAATGCCATTACCAGTATACATTTATTAACAGCTCAGCAAGTAAAATATGATATAAAGTTCTTTGGCGTAAGCCCCGTCTGTAGGTCGCATTCCGAGGGTACGGAATCTGCATATCCTTCCTGAAGACGAAGGCAGGGGCGCAGCCAACCCCCGGGAGTTATGTGACGGGACCATCCTGGTGGTGGTGTTGGGGAGGATGGAGGAGAAGGGAAGCGTCAGCATCTGCAAACTCAAACATATGTAAGTTTCGATCTTTTATACTAGTATAAAAGAGTATTTAGAGCACAATTGGAAAAAGAGAAGGTAATCAGTGACGTAATGATTGAGTCTTCCCGGCAGAACTTACTCTAAAGCTACATTTCATAGTTCAGAGGTATTCAGTCTCATTCTCACATTGTGATGTCTCGCATACTCATAAACTAGCATCCCAGAGTGCAAATGTCTTAGATTGAAGCATCATCACACACATACACTTTATTTCAACTTGTGAACCATCAACAACCTAAAGAGCCACAAATAGCCATGTCTGCTATCTGAAAGAATGGTCCATAGAAAGTTATTACAAGTCAATATTAATATGCATTAATACGGCAGGCTCTTCACCCCGATTAAACTTTAAATCTCATTCATACGAAATCCAATAAAATGTTAATTAGAAAAAGAAGGATGCTTTGACAGGATGGACCAGCCTTTGTAATGAGAAAAGATCATTAAATGCAAATAGGTTCGTATTTAACCTCCGCAGAGGCCATGCGCTGGGGTGGGGTTGGGGGTGTGGGAGGGGGGGGGGGGTTCTTTACCTCATGTTATGACACTTGTTACAGAAAAAGTTCTGAGGAATATGTAAATGGACAAACCATTTTCACAAGTGCTGGTTCATCTGGCTGCAGTTGTGTGTGAAAAGGGGTGAACATATATTACATTAAATTAGGCTAACCTTTTGAATGTTCCTGAGATCATATTACCGTAAAACTTCAAATAATAGCCGAGTCCCAAATAGACGCCTGTGTCTTTTACACACCTGGTGTGGCGACAGGTTTGGATAAATAAAGGCCGGTCTCTAATAGAGGGCTGGTCTGTTTTTTAGTTTCGGGTTGTATTTAATCTTCTAAAAGTCGTCAGATCGTCTGTTTAAGCCAGTTCTATGGTGCAGATTGCACATCTGGGTGGGAGCTGTTAGAGCAAGCAAGGCAGGAAGAGTTAGCGGTGGCCGGAGAGGGAGAAGTGGAGGAGAACGTAGAGGAGGAGGAATTCGCCAATGAACTTGTAATATCGCGGTGATGATGATAGTGATGAATAGGGTCATTTTGCATCACATGATTGCAGTTGTTTTACAGGGTAGCCTTCATTCTTTCTTGTTGATGTGTTTCAGGCAACAAGTTCATATGCTCGATGGATATTACCGGTAACTTGTTTTGTTCAGCCCATGGCTGCCACACACCAGACGAGAAGCGCAGCGCCGCCTCTATGATAACTCGAGGTATATAATTTTCTCAATTCATTCAGTTAAAGGTGCTCTAAGCGATGTCACACGTTTTTTAGGCCAAAACATTTTTTGTCACATACAGCAAACATCTGCTCACTATCCGCTGGCTGCCTGTCCCCTGAACACACTGTAAAAAGACGTGGTCTCTGCAGACACCCCAGGCTCCACAAACGGCAACAAAAACAAACTAGGCTAGCCCGCACCATGAAACATAACAAACTGTTCCAGCCAATAACAGACAAGAAGGATTTGGGGGTGGGGTTTGGGGGGTTAGTGCGTGGATGAAAAGGAGGGAGGGTCTAGCTAGCCTCCGTTTTGTTTGACAATACTTTAAACGTCAACAAGAAGTGACGTCACCCGACATCGCTTAGAGCACCTTTAACGGTCAGTCAAAGTGTTCAGACTGCAGACTTAGCAACGATTGTATTTAATTGTTCAGTACAATCATAACATAGTACAGACATTATCTTAATTTCATAATGTAACATAACAATATTGCTGGCCATAAACTGAGAAAGTGCGCGTCCGGTGTGCGATACCTCGAGCTGTCCTAGTGTCCTAGCGCTGCGCTTCTCATCCGGTGTGCGACCCCCTTTAGACATAGCCTACGGTAATATAGTAGGCTAATTTTTATATTAACTGATTTGTAAAACACATTCGAATTATAAATAAAAAGTAATATAATGTTAACCTCCTACTCTCATGCTTTCCGTCTATGCTATTTGGATCGTTATCTCTAGGCCTATAGCCTACTCAATGAACAGCATCTCAACACTGAATTAAAGGCCTGTCTCATATAGACGCCTGTCCCAAATACAAGCCGGTGCAGTTCGGCGATTTGGGAAAATAAAAGCCTATTAAAGGCTATTATTTGAAGTTTTACGGTAGACATGGAAAATAAAATAAAATGTCACGCTCTTGATTATAGGCCTGAAGTTATTTACTCTGCTTAAAAATCATGCAGATTTCACAACTCAGAATATGCACATACTGTAATTAGCCTGCATAGCCTTTTTTGACAAACAAACGAACCAAAAACAGGCTGCAAGAACAAGCTTAATCTGTTTGTGTATACATGGCACATTGGCACACTGTGAATGAGGACCATGGCGTGCAGCACCACTTAAATCTTGGTCTTTGAATTTTGATCGTGTTCAGTTTCAGGGCATTGTCTCAAATGACAGTCTCTCCATGGCAACCAACGTCTGGTTCTGTCCTCCCCTGTGTTGTTGCATATAGCAAAATCACAATCATTGTGCGAATGCGTTCTTGACATTTGATCAACATATTGCAGCATGTAATCATAGCTGTTGTTGTGGCTATAAATCTCTGTAGAAATAAAGACGGATGACAGAAACTATTAATTAGAGAATATGAGAACATTTTATCTAAGGGATTATTATAGGGCACTAAAGCATGTCATCACTCAACATGCATCGACTTTTTCACTCAAGACAGTGATTCCCAACCAAGGAAAGCATTGGGATCCTGTTTTTCACCTGTAATATTTGATGATTTTAGTGAGTTATTTTCACCGTTATGTTCTGTTAGTTTCTGTTTTCATGGACTTTCAGTTTGTTTTCATTCTCATCATGTGCTCCAGTCCTTTGTTATGTGTTTCCTGCTCCTCATTATTATGTTGCCCTGCTTGTCAACCTACTTGTTCATTCGTTGTATCTTTGGCATTATAACTTCATGTTGGAACGAAATCGTCATCCTCTTCTGCCTTCCTGAAGCCACCCGTGACGATTATTGTGCTAAAATGCATTTTTTTTTATCTTCATTAATATTAATACTAAATGATATCCTGTAGGTTTGAATATATAAATAGCCTATATATTAAACACTATGTTTAGATTGAGTAACTTACATTTTAGACATCATATAGCCAATTAATTGGTCTTTTTTTGATCCACAAACGCAAATGAAGCAAAATAAGTATTGTTTGTCTACTAGCAACACAAAGGCTGTGTTCCAATTCACAGGATGCCTACGCAGTGTTCGCTGTTCCCTCCTCCCTGAACACATGAGGTACCTGGTCATTTTTTTGCATCCAAAGTTACATACTTCCATACTATATAGTAGGTGAAAAACAGTATGTGACAAAATAAGTATGTCTGAACACACAGTACTCATAAAAGAGTAGGCAAAAAGTATCCGGATGACCTACTACTTCTGGCAAGATTCTGAAGTGTGCATACGATGGACACTTTACTATCCCATGAGGCCAAGGGGATTTGTAAATGGCAGTGAAGTGATGCAGCTGACGCTGGTAGGTCACACGGTAATGACAACATGTCGAATGTAGTGCGGCCAGATTACATTCTTACTACACTCATACTATATAGAACATACATTTTTAGTGGTTGTGAAGTAATTATTTATTACTTGTGTGAATGTGATTTCGGATGCAGCCACACAGTCTTTACTGGTAAATTACCGTGAAAGTCACACTGAATCGGTAGTTGCAACTGGCTTTACTTTAGTGTTGTGAATTTTGAATAGAGGGCAGGGTTTTATTTTAGCGCACCGCTCGCGCTCATACCAGACTAATGGTTGGAGGGGAATGGTTAAGGATATCCAACCCAAGTTGTAAACTGATGTCATCAGAAAAGGAACGGCATTGCAGAGCGGAAGCAATTCTTTTTTGATTTTGAGTAAAGATTTTGAATGTATTAACTTATATGGATTAATTGTTCACCACAAGACTAGTAATATGTGCTAACATAGTAAGTAGGGTCAGTTTTGATTTCATGACGTCTTTAAGAGATCATGTGTAAATATGACCTTTTCAAAAATACCAGTTAATCGATTCTGGCAATTTACCAGTAAGTTGTAACATTACCAGTAAGTTATAGGTATGATGTGTGTGAACAAAGAATGAAGATTACCGGTATGAGCACAGGTCCGAACGAGCTGACATAAGAAGTCTGCTTTGGGCTTTCTCAATTCCAAGAATGCAAAGAATGGACTTGCGTTCTTGTGGAAACCATTCCACCGGTTTTGCCAGGCTACCTTGGTAGAACGAAGGATAACCCAGCATAAGCATCCAATGCACAAAAATACAACATAACATAACAAAAATATTTCACAACCAACCACTGCTCGTCTGTATGGGCAGATAGGCCAGAGCCCCACCAAAATATTCATCCAAACATAGACCTTTATACAATGAATTAATAATAAATTATAAATGTGTTCAGCATTCTGCAACAAATATTTTTCGGATTTTCTAGACTTTATTTTAAGTCGTAAAGTGATCAGGATATGGTAAAATGTTGCACATGGATTTGGTAGGCATGTATTTATGACACTAAGTGATAAAGTATAAATGGTATAAATGATAAACAAATATACAAGTTCCAATGTGAATCTGTGGTGAAAAATGGAACTGCAGCATGCTCTAATTGTGAGCCATTGGGGCAGATTTCAGGCTGCCCCGCTTATTTTCATGTTAGGTAAACTTGAGACAGCGCCGACGCTACGTGACTGTGACTTATGCCATCTAAGTACAGCGAGAGCGATTTAAGAGCAACCGGCTGGTTCATTCTGCAGAGCGTCTGCACGAGCACTGATGACGACACAGCTGTTCCACGTTTGGCCTGATTCACTGCATGACAATGATCACGTGTTTCATGTTTACTCTAAAACCTTCAGTTCCACTAATGTGCACAAATATGTTTTATAACAGTAAAACCTCTTTTCGTGTAGTCTAGATGTTATATTGTGTCATGTTTATCAAAATAAAACTTATAAAAAAACATAGACCCCACTTCATTGATAGAATAGGCTTGTATGTCGAACTTTATTCTTGTACAAACAGACGTTGTAGGCTATTAAGCAGAAGCTACACAAAGTGTTGAATGAAAATGGCTTTGAAGCATCTGTGTGTTTGACAAATATTGCATTCATTTTACTTTAGCTGTGATAAAGTATGCAAACACAACTTCACCCAGACTTCCCTCTCCCGAGACACTTCCTCCAGCTCTTCCGGGGGACACCGAGGCGTTCCCAGGCCAGTCGGGAGACATAATCCCTCAGCTGGCCCCTCTCGAGTCTCGACAGACTCGATCCGTCTGTCAATCTTCCGTTCCATCCTTCCCTCACTCAACAAGATCCCAAGATACTTGAACTCCTCCACTTGAGGCAGGAACTCTCCACCAACCTGAAGTGGGCAAGCCACCCTTTTCCGACTGAGAACCATGGCCTCGGACTTGGAGGTGCTGATTCTCATCCCAGCCGCTTCACACTCGGCTGCAAACCGTCCCAGTGCATGCTGAAGGTCCTAGTCTGATGGGGCCAGCATGATATACAGTAGATATGTTGTGTTTGTTTTATGTTTGTTCTGAATATAGATATGACTTTTTTTCCTCATTGGAATTCCTAACTTGTAATATTCTAAAACAACATTCGGACACAATAAGGCAATTCTAAGATGGCATTCTAAGCGTTTGTTGTGTGTGGTAAAGTCTGTCAATCATCATTAGAGTACCAACCTCAGGCTGAATAACGCAACATTAGAATTCTGCCAAAAGTGTTCTTCTATGTGTTCAGCGATTAGGATATAAAGCATTCTCATGGTGCTAAGACTCAGAATCTGCCCTACCTAAATTTATGGCCAGGAGTCGCTACTGGTCACAACCTATTCAAACGTTTATATAATGTTATTTTAGACATTATTCTCATAGTATGTTTGTATAATTTTAATTTCCCCCATGTATTTGTGAAATGTTAAATGTTATCTATGTTTTGTCAATGTTAAGATTCTTTTTAATATGCAATAAAAATACTGCAGGCTTTCTTCAAGTCACGTATTTGCGAGCTTGCAGTGGGAATCTCTTAAGTGAGAACGAGAAATGTAAAGCTTACAGGCTTCCATATGTGTATTACAGGCTGCATTGTGTTCTGGAATTTCTAACGGTTCTATTCTCTCTAGTCTGCACTCGATATCAAGAACACATCCAGGTACTTTCACGCGTCCTCTGTACTTGTTCCTGACTATTGGAATTGAACTTCGACAGTTGGTGATGAAGTAGTACGAGAACACAAGTGCTGCTACTAATTTAGAGGCTGCATCCTTCGAAGGGCGCATTCGGATGCTGATTGCGTCACCGCTGTCTCACCGCTGTCTCACAGCATTTGCTGTGGCGAATGCTGTCTCAATTTGAAGGCTCCTTTAAATGCGGCCTCCAAATACAGTACGTCCTTCGTTTTCCGTGAAATGAAGGATACATCAAATGGATCCTTCGTGGCCTTATCTACCCCACAATTTATTGCGTGCCAGTGATGACAGGATTCTTTTGAGAGGAGTGGATCCTAAAGGGGTGGAGCTGAGACGCGAGGAAAGGAAGTGAGGAAAGGAAACGAGGATGCACAAACAAGAAATGAGAAGCACCCAAGGATGCTAGATCGCTTAAGAATGCATAATGAGGAACGGCCATAAAGTTCTTATGGAGATGACGCGATTACTCCTCGCCGTTTACAGTAAACACCCCTGCTTTTTGATAGTTTTTGATGAAAATATACTCTAGATTGCACCACGTCACATAGCTTTTTCAGCATGCTGCACTCGAGACCCTGCCTTCCTTTTAATTCATCAGTGCTGCAGCTCTGCTGTTGGATACTATTATTCATGTCTCAGGTTTTTAAGAGCAAAAACGCGTTCTGTGTGATCATTTCCTTACGCTTGTCACTCAGAAGTCAAAAAATGTTGTCAAATTGAACAGATAGCGTTGTGAATGAAGGCAACGGCGCAGCGTTTAAAGATAATTTTGATGACTGGCATCACAGAATTTACTGGTATTTTGGTGCTGATGTGTGAATGGTCTCTCAACGGTAAAAAAACAGAACGCCATTGCTTGAGTGAACAGTATATTTTGTGCATTTACCAGCAAAGTCATTTTGGTAATTTTACGGTAAAGTGTTTTGGAAAAATTGGTTGAATGAATGATTAACTCATAAAGACATTTACTGGTGTAGTGATGTAATGTGCAGAGTTACTGAAAACAAACTGTTGTATAATAAGAGTTCAAATGAACACATTTTTTGTGTTATCAATAAAGGAGTACTTGAGCCTTATTGATGGGGCTTTGGGGGTGCATAAGACAAAAAGAAAGTCTACATAGCCAAACCCTCAGGGCCTTTACAGAATTTTACAGTATTCCAGTATAATAATTCAGAAAATTATCTCTAGTAGTGGAAAATGTTGTTCATACACCTTTTGTAGTTAATTAGATAAGGTCAATATGCAAACCAGCCAGGGAAAACTTTATTAGGTGTGTGGGATATTAGCCACAGTTATAGCTCAGCCTAAGGTATTGAAATGTTTTTGGCAAAGCATTTGGCCTACAGGGGAACAGAGAAGACACATTGGGGTGGTCTAAAATCTTTCAACATGGAACTGCAGTTCTATTTCGTCCCAGATCTACTTTTTTATGTTAGCATAACTCCTGAATGCTAATAGGCTACTTGCTCATTGTCAGACATAAGCTTTTGAATCTCAAGAATACATTTTGGTGGTGGCATGACTAATAAGCTTTCTTTTTAATTATGTTTTATTAACAAAGTTTGGGAAGAACACTTTTAAATTATCTATCCAATCAGTACAAGAGGAGGCCTATATATATACTCTATCTGATAAGTGTGAACTAGTGAATCAGTGTTCTGAATTATTCAGAAAGTGTGAGTGCAGAGAGATGTCAATCCTCGGTGCTAATAAGTGCAAATTCATGTATCTGCTTCTAATTAATGTTCTCAACACAAGAGCCAAATGTGGTGGCGAGGACGCTTGAAAGATGTTGTTTAGGGAAACAAAAATGGCAATGCTATCCGTTAGTAAGAGTTTGAAGTCTCCTAACAACCAAATGCAAGGCTCGCATTTATTCTGTAGGCGTATAATGCATTTTATTTGATTAATGGCACTCAAGTTCACAAACTCAAAATTGAAAATGGTCATCATTTGCTCGCCACCCGCGCAGCAAGGATGCATCTTTAAGTGCCATATTTGAATGTATGCAAATATGACTGAGATTTTTCCTTTGTTGTTTTTTTTTTCACAAAAGAAAGTCATATAGGTTTTATAACGAGATGAGGGTGAGTAATTGATGACAGAAGTGTTTTAGGAATGCAGTCCAGAGCTGATGCTACATTTCTGATGTTAAACGGTCTGAATTTAAAAGCTTAAACTCACTTGAGCTCACTTTGAAGAACCCAGCAAGAGAGTCTTTTCTTCTCTGTGAAAAATGAACAAACGAGTGAGAGAGAGAAACAGAAAGAGAGAATAAAAGTGGTGAAAACAGTGGGTCCCAACACTCTTCAAGGACTCAGAGCCACTTGTCAATCAAGTTTGGTCATTATCTCAAAACTTTATCACAGCTGAAGTAAAATAAATGCAATATTTGTCAAATACTGACAAAAAGCTATTCATCTGTCCTTGGGGATTCTTAAAAAAACAAAAAACAAACAAAAAAAACATTTGTTGGATTTGTGCTGGTGTAAACTGACAGAAAAACCATGAAGTCTTCTATTAGTCTACTATTCTTGGATTTAATTTGTTTATGTATACAGTATATATATATATATATATATATAACCGGTCCCTTCCAAGAGCCTTGACGACACACACACATATATATATATATATATATATGTATGGCTCTTGGACGAGTCACTGGCATCTGTACACAGTAATGAAACTTCTGCTGTGGGGATCGATGCAAGCTGAGGACCAGGATTCTCTGTATTGACAAAGATGCAGCTTGCCTCAAGAGTTCTAGATGCTCAGACAGAAAGACTTATTTGAAGGAGTCACTCACATCGGTAGAGATACATATCACTGTTCTTGGGTTGGCTTACATTACACAAACACTAAACATATTCATACTATTAAAATGGATATGTCAACCTTCTAAGATAGTACTTCATTATTCTTTACATGATGCAGAGACTGTGAGTAGGCATCTTTCTCTTAAGTAGTTTCGAAGGCTCTGTTCAGACTGCAGGCAAATCAGATCTGTTCAGGCGACGGAGGAGATATGCAAAAGATCAGATTTTTGCTGGCAGTCTGAACATAACTTTACTTCCTGTTTCACTAATTAAAATTATTCTGTGGTGAAGTAAATGCTACAGAAAAAAAACAAATGTAATTTCTGCCTGAATAAGTTAGTTGATGCAATAATTTAATAAAAAAAACTAAATTCTGTATTAGTACTCAATTTAAGCTTGTAGAAATTAAAGTGAAAATATCAACGTTATAAAATTAAGTTAAACCTAGTCAACTTTCTTATACTGGTGTTCCCATCACGTAGGGCACAAATAATTAATAAGGTTGAATTTTTCACTGTTTCCAGCTGTATTTACACTGTTTTATTATTTCCTTTTTTTGTTAGGTAAAGTAACTTGCTGTTCCCTGTCAGTCGCTTACGTTCAACGTTACGAATGAATGTTGGCGTGCGTGAATTGCGTCATGCGCAACGCCCCGAAGCGCGGGTATAAACAGGGAGCGAGCGAACGCAAACATTGTCTTTCAATTCGGAGCCGAGCTTCCTGTTTGTCTTGGTGGAAACAGACTGCTACTGCGTTGAAGAAGCTTCTCTTCTCCTTCTCACTATGCAGTGTTGCTTTGACGGCGCGAACAGCGAGTGGCCTCGAGCTCAAAACTCAAACAACTGCTGTTGTCACAGCATAAAAGAGTATTGTGTCGGTTCGGTGGGCATTCCTGGTGGGTGAGCCACCAGATCCAGGTGCTCATGGACATGCACGAGGGTGGTTCTCTGGGCGATGAAAGAAACCGCACGTTCCGTCGGTCAGGCGATGTCCACCTTGGTGGTCCAGGATCGCCACCTTTAGCTCAACGTGGTGGATATGAGGGACACCGATAAATATCGGTTCATGGATGCCCCTCTTTCGCAGGTTGGGTTATTCAGCGATGCGGTCGAAAGCTTTGCCCAGCAGTTCTCAGCCGCTCAGAAACAGACGGAGGTCATCCGGCACATCCTGCCTCATCGGACCGCTGCTGCTCCCACCTGGCCGCAGACCCTCCTTCTGCCCACCCTCCATCTGTCAGCCCTTCCAGGCCACTGCAAAACCAGAAGGCAAGCGGAGGTGCAAACGAGCCTGAGGCGGGCGACCCAGAGGTGGATCAGATTGCTCTTCAGGAGATGGATTCAGTTCACCCCGGCACCCCCCCGCCTTCACCTACTGGAGAAGGACGTGATCGGGCCGGTCCCTCCGCCGATATGAAGACCGGCTTCTACAGCCAGTACTTCATTGTACCCAAGAAAGGCGCTGGGTTACGACCAATCTTGGACTTGAGTGTCCTGAACCGGTCCCTTCACAGACTGCCGTTAGAGATGCTTACGCAGAAGAGCATTTTCAAATGCATCCATCCCCAAAATTGGTTTGCAGCAATCGACCTGAAGGATGCGTACTTTCATGTCTCAATTCTCCCTCGACACAGACTGATTCTTCGCTTTGAGTTCGAGGGACGGGCATGTCAGTACAAAGTCTTACCCTTCAGGCTGGCTCTGTCTCTTCACGAAAGTCGCGAAGGTGACCATTGCTCCCATGTGCGAGCATGGTCTTCGCATTTTTAACTACCTCGATGACTGACTCATCCTGGCCCAGTCGAGAGAGCAGTTGTGCGAACACAGGGACATGGTGCTCAGTCACCTCAGCCACCTAGGGCTTCGGGTCAACTTCAGCACTGGCTTCGTGATCGAGTCCCGAGATGGGCATGGCAACAGGGCACACTCCGGGTACCAGTCACTCGGGCTTGCCGTCAGTCTTTCACCCCGTGGTCGAACCTCTTCTTTCTACGGGCCGGAGTGCCCTTAGAACGAGTGTCCAGGCATGTTGTTGTATCTACAGATGCCTCAGCCACGGGTTGGGGTGCCATGTGCAATGGACATAGTGCCGGGGGCTCCTGGACAGGACCCCAGCACCTTTGGCATGTCAATTGCCTTGAGTTCCTGGCAGGACGCTAAGCACACACTAGTCCGTTCAGACAACACGGCAACAGTAGTGTACATCAACCGACAGGGTGGACTTGGTTCTCCGAACTGGTCTCCGAATTGGGAGTTTTTGTTGCAGATCAGGTTATGCAGGCAACTTACACCAAGGGTAAACGCTCCCACAGGGGTCCTTAACCATTTGTTGGCAGTTTGCATAAAAGACTACTAGTGTTTGCGTTCACTTAGCACAATTTATCACACACCGAATAGTACATACTTGTACTGACTGGGCTGCATCTCTTTTCTAGTCAGCTCTATTAGCACCTTGACAAAATCTCTGTGGATTCGTGTTCCTGATCTTTTCTCTGTGGAGTCATGATAAAAAGTACAATCGAGCTCAATAATGTCTCAAAATTACAGTTGACAGGCCAATGGAAGCATTTATATTCACACTAATGTAATGAGTTGCATTTGCCATCAGATGGATCGTATGGCGTAAATACTCTCTTTAATGTAGCTGGAAGGTGCAGTAATACAGAATGGCTGCTAAACGGTCATTATATACTCAGCCAAGATTTGCTTTGGAATTAATTTATTGTGTAGGTGTTATTGCCTCTTTTAAGCAATTTTGCAGAAGACACCGTCCATTTATTTCCTACCGTACTTCTCAAGTGTGAAGTGTGCTTCCAGGAAAAGCCCTGACCTTTTCATGAAGTTGGAAGTTATGCTGAGCAAGGAAAAAAAAAAAGCATCTCTTTTTGTGAGCATAGACTAATTTAAAGGCACTTACTCCACCTAGCTGGCATGTGCCATGGAATATTTAATCTAATTATGCAAGCAACATTTTGTTTCCATAGAGAGGTGCAATATAGTGTGTTGCACTTTACAAGTGCAATATTTCTCCACAATCTTTTGGTTAGCTGGTCCGTTCGCATTAACTGTTAGCTGATACGTCTGTGGCAGTTCCAGCACAACTCAGGGGTCTGTTTGTAGTGAGTGTCTTTATGAAAGGCAAAATATTGATACCAACTGTGTAATTAATTAAATCACATTCATCTCGGCTTTTCATCACACATTTCATTAAACACATTTGGATTTTAGATGTTGATTCAGAACATGAACTGCTTTGAAATGAAAAGACAAATCAATGCTCCTAATCTCACCGTCTCACTCTCAAAGCTAAATGTGATCCATTTTCAACACTCCTAAAGTCTTCTACCCCAAAGTTAGTGCCAGGATGCATAACTTTAAGGGGGTGATTAGTTCGGATGGGGGACTCCACTGACATAAACTCCACTGACTTTCAGTTGCTATTCTTGCTCTTCTGCTATTCTGAATATTGTTATATTTTGTTTTATTTTACCCAAGTAAAATAACAACTGTTTGTCAGAAAATGTTACTTTGGTTTCTTAAAAAAGTAGTAGTAACTATCTAATATAATTTTTATATTTCTATTTCTATAGCCTTTTATATTTCTATTTTTGTTTCCATAGCTATTTTTTATTTCTATAGCTATTTTTATTTCTTTTGCTATATCATAGCTATTTCTATCTATTTTTATTTCTTCAGCCATTTCTATAGCTGTTTCTATAGCTATTGCAATTTAAATTTTTTATAGCTATTTGTATAGCCATTTCTATTTTTTATTTCTATTGCTATTTGTTTATCCAGTACTATTTTTATAGCGATTTCTATATATATAATATATATTTAGAATATATTTAGAATATACATATATATTTTCTATACCTATTTATATTTTTTTCCTTCCTTCCTTCCTTCCTTCCTTATCAAAAGTCATGAGATGTAATGTGTCACTGTGTGGCTCAGCGTGGCTTCAACATGAGCATGATGAAGACGAAATAAAAATAAACAGGCTTTAATAGCAGAATGCATACATAACCAAACTTAGCTTGTGCGTTAACGAGAACCGACAGGAAACTGAACAATGAGGAACAACATACACAGAGCTAACGAACATGATGAATGACAGCTGGTGAGATGGGTCTCCGTGGTAACTGATGATGGGAAACTCAGACATGGGAAAACAGGAACTAAAGTATACAAACTAAAAGTTCATGAGAACAAAACTAAATGCCTCATGAATGTTTTATTCTTTAATAGTATCACAGAGAATATTAAGTAAATAACTGTCATGAATCAGAACAGGTATACAGATATACGAAGCAGGCAAGTATACGAAGCTGGGAAGTATACGAAGCAGGGAAGGTTTGGTTTCGGAAGTAGAGAGTCAGTAATTCGATGGTGAATCAACAAGACCTGACAACTGAGTGAGGGAACTGGTGGTGTTTTTAAACAGTGAATGAAGTGACAGAAGATTGGCGACAGGTGATGATGACAGGTGCAGGTGATCAGAACTCTGGGTCTGGCGCTGACGCTGGTGTATCCGTGACAATAACAGACCGGGTTTCATCTCTTAAAAAGGCATTCATAATCACACTTTCATCTTTGAGACCAAAGAGAAGTATTCAGGGTCAGGAGTCAGGACTAAAAGTTTGGCTGGATTTGTTTATTATGTGATTGTTTCAGACTAATTCTGTCTGGAGAATATTTGTTCCTCTTTGGGAGCAGATGTGAGCTCAGAGTAAAGGAAACAATGTGGAATGAGCTCAAGCCAAACAAGTAAAGCCTACATGATCAATTACTTTTCCAGTAGTCTTTAAAAAAGCATAATCATGTGGAATCTGATGCAAGTTGATTTATTAAAAAAACGTTATGAAGAAAAATTTGGAACAGACCATTTTTAAATATATTTTATTATATTTTTTTATTATATACTATGCAATATATTTAAATATATATATATATATATATATATATATATATATATATTGTGTGTGTGTATGTGTGTGTGTTTGTGTAGTATGTGTGTGTATGTGTGCTTGTTTATATGAATTATGAGAACACAAATTTGTAGAATGACTAGTATTACAACGTGAATGTGGTTTATGAGGACATTTCCTTGTAATTAAAATGTAAAAATGCAAGTTTTCTATAATTTGGGGGTATGGCCAGCATTAGGTGATAGAATATACAGTATGTACAGTGTAAAACCTATTACGTATAGAATGCCCTCATAATGACAGGTGCACCAATTTTGGGACAGAAAGTTGAAACTGTACAGTACCTTGTTGCTGTCTTTATCCTTGTTATGTTAGTCAGAATGCTATTAGTCCATGGCATGCTGTCATGAATGACATCTACAAAGAAAGTATGATGAATCCTTCACAATCAGACCAGCACCACCTATTAAAAAAAGGGGCCAGTTTTGAATTCATGTTGACTTTAATGTGTGCCAAATCAAGTATACCAGCTGACAAAAGCTTGACATGCCTCTACGGCAGTTGTATTGTGTTTCAGCTGCAACAACTGTTGTAATATCTCTGCTAAATCATAGTTGTTGGAGGTAGTCACAGTGCTGCTGTCCAGCAGGTTTTGTATGCCAGTGAATCCCTTTCTGGTGAAGGCTGATCGCTCACCTCCTACACACACACACACGTGCACACACACACACACATTCCGTCTCACCACAGCAAGTGACTGGTAAACAAACAACCCTCTCCCCTGTTTACCAGAACACTGATGGAGGCGAGCTGTCAAATGACTACCCATCAATTTTATCAGCTCAACAAACAGCATTAGCCTTATAGCCTCTGTTTGCACATTTCTAAGGCCTCTAAATTATCAACATGATCAAAACTTTGCTGTTTTGAAAACCTGTTATAGCAACATAATATAATAAATGCATTCATCTTATTGATATAGTTCTACTTTTCAAGTATCAAATAGTCTTTTGGGGAATGTTATGAAATTAAGCATTTATATATCATCATATATAAGACATACTATTGTTATATACTATATAGAGTGACAACTATTTATGTGCATTTTAAGAAGTAGTCTTCTATACTGTTATAACAATCTCATTGATTTACATAACTAGCTTTTTGTACTTGTACTATACTTTTTGCCTATACAAATATCAGCGTCTGCACCGAATTGCATAATTTTGCTCAGATTTGGCCTTTGAATATTATTATTTTTTGTATGAACAGAGCTTCATATTGTCCTATTTGAGCCAAAAAATCCTGTTGTATTAAATATGACACTCAACAGAATTGGCTTCAATATTATTGATAATTATGAAAACATTTACATTTAAATTTTACATTCAATCATTTAGCAGACGCTAAAATATCCAAAGCGACTCACAAATGAGAAGAGCAAATGAGGCGAAAAGAAAAAGGATTGAACCAAATATTAAATTACCAAAGATATCAGCATGCATAATAGAGAGACTGTTTGGTGTTGTGGTACTATACATCTATTTTCCATAAGCTTTGGAAAAACATTGAAAACTACTGCTTAGTAATGCATTCAGGTGAGAACGTCAGACTAACGTCAGACCTCCGTTCCCTCCTTCAGGCATCTACGGAGAGCAAAACCCCAACAATGTCCAATACATACAACCCTCAAAAGCTATAATAATCAATGAACCATCTAAAAGCAGATTCAAGGGAAAGCATAGAAAAGGTGTGCGATGAATGATGGCATTTCAGCAAGCTAAAAAGAAGTGATTGCGATCCAAGTTTTCTTTTTCAAATAACATGAAGGGAGAGTCACAATGGTACTCCGGTGACTGAGAGAGTCTGAGTATGATTCATTGTGGAGGGAAAACTTCAAATAGGCCTAATTTTAGAACAGTATGAGAAGAGAGAGCAGTGGCACTGAGAAGTGTCTGAAAGCTATACACTATAACAATATCTTCATTCCCATCTAAATTAGGCCTGAAATAGAGGTAAATCAAAAAGTCCAAACAAATGATTATTTCAGTCATTATTTACTCACTCTCATGGTGTGCTAAACCCAAATTATAATGTATCACAATATGTTTTTAGAACATATTGTGATTTTTTCCTATGAAAGAAAAAGCCTATGTTTTGAGTCTTTTTCCCCCATTGTAATTGCACTGAAAGTAAACCATTCAGGTTTGAAAAAAAATATGATAAATGGAATGCAGTTTAGAATTAATTTTACTTCCATAATCTAACCTATTTCAAGTAAAAAAAAGATGAGAAAATGGCAGGATGTTAGGCTACTCATTGATTGGATCATGAAAAATGGAGCTAAGTGTTTGGAGGAGTGGGGTTTATGACTTTTTTCAGATATGGATATTTTTTTTTTAAAGATCTTGAACAATAATACCAGTACCGAGAAAGTAAATATACGCTCAGGTTTTTGCTCCTTTATGTTGACTTTCACATTGAAAGAAACACTTTGAAGAGCATCTGTCGCTTCATAATAGTTTCAAGGAAGGCCTTAAGATTTGTGATATTATATTTCCCATTAATGTTTAAACCAGTAGACAGCGTCTCTGTCACAAGTGCAATATTTCTGATTTGTGATGGGGAGCCGTACGTCTAGGCAAATGATCCAGGAGATTAGCGGTTGCGTTTTCCGTATGGAACATAAATACATAAACATGCTGTCTCTTTTCTATCATGTAGACCTGCCAGACTGCAATAAAAAATGTTGCAGGATGAAATTACGCTGCTGTTGACATATTGGCATGAAAGCATATTCTAGTTGTAGTTTCCATACTGCAGGGCTAAATCCTGGCAGTCAACGTTAAATATGAAAATGTAGCTCCCGGTTGTGACTGATTGCAGGAATGTGAATGAGGGGGGAATACTGAAGAAGTATACTTTTTTTGTGGCAGTAATATTTCTGAGTTCAGATACAGATCAAACCTGAGGCAAAACAAAAGAAACAGGCCTATTTAAGACAGTGACATTGTGACTTTGATATGTATTTTTTACCACATCATCACTGTGAATTTGGACATACTTCTTTTGTTACATACTGTTTTTCGCCTACTATATAGTAGGGAAATATGCTAATGCTCTATATAAATAATCTATACTTCTATCTATACTTCATAAGGATTTGTCGCCAGCTGCTAGACGTAACGATGCAACGATGCAAAAAATCACTGACAAATACCCACCAACATCTCAATATATTTAATTTTATTTTTTTAGATACTTTTACAATTCTTTTAGCAAAATTGTCATATGAATTTTTCCTTAATTGTCAATAAAATCAAATTGAGCTGTTTTAGTGGTGCAAAATGATCAGCTAATACAGCAAATGAATCGCTTCAAGGAAAACAATACATTTTTGAGAGGCACTTGAGAGGCTGTAACTTGCCTCTGGCTAAATCATGTTACAGACCATCCTCATTGATCACGTCACTTGGGACCATTAGCGGACTGATATGAAATGTTTTACTCATTTCCTTTTATATTTCTGCCTAAGAGCAATTTACTTGGTACCAGCTTTGTGTAGGAAGCAAGCATTTAGAGATACGCCATTCTGATCAAGAGCAGGCGTGGGTGGACATGCAGTCAAGTCAGACACTATAGCTGGGGAAAATCTGATTTCAAAGTTAATCAAAAAGAATAGAGGTGTAAGAAGTTCCACAAGGCACACCACTTTCTATTCACTGATACTTAAGTGAATGTGCATCAAACAAGCAGTTACTCAGTATTTCAATATATTGTTCAACTTGATTCTCAGTTTAGATGACATTCACACAACCCTAGGCATTTCTAGACCTTATTTAGGCCAGTGTCTGACATTTTCATCAAAAATTCACAAAGACAGATCACAAAATAACATTTTTTTTGTTTATTAGTCTCTCCAGGTGTTTATAATTAGCCCCTCCCCCTTGTTATATTGTTTAGCCTGTTTGCCTCTGTATTTAAACCCTGTGTCTAGTGTCAGTGTTTGTGGGTTCTTGATTTTGAATGTAGTTCTGTTCCTGAATCTATCTGTGAAGTTCAAAGTTTATTTAATAAAGTGCTGCATATGGATTTGGATCCTGCTTCCTCCTTTGATTCTACCTCAGCGTATCATTAAAATCAGTCAAAAGAACATTTTCCATCTGTCTGTCATCACTTTCACAAGATGTGTTAGCCTCTTCTGCTCTCTCACAAGATATATTTATCCTTCTCTCTGAATACTGTCTGTGTTTTAAGTTGTCCTCATATTTACTTAGGCTTCTTTGGTCTTCTGTCCCCATCATGCAATATTCACCAGAAAACTCCTCCCAATATTTCCGGTATCAGGATGGTGAGAGATGGAGTAATGAAGTCCCAGAGCAGGACAGAGCGCCTCAGCTGTCACCACTGGCTGCTGATCACATCTCTTCTTGCTGGTTTAATATCTCAAAGGCATCTTAAATACAGTTTAATGAGGTAAACAAAGCAAATGAGATTAAATTTAGTTAATATTTTAGCTTTATTTAACAAGTGCTGTCTGTATAATACCATTATGTATTCTGTGTTAATTATGTGGTCTGTGAAAATAGCTGTATTTATTTAAGAATAATGTTATTGTATACACTTTTAGAAGTTTAGGATTGGTAAACGTTTTTGTTCTTAAAAGAAGTATATTATGCTCACCAAGGCTGCATTTATTTGACCAAAACTACAGTAAAAACAGTAATATTGTGAAATATTATTACAATATAAAATAATATATTTTAATGCATTTGAAATAAAAATGTATCCCTGTGATGCAAAGCAGAATTTTCAGCATCATTACTCAGTCTTCAGTGACATAATGATCCTTCCAGAAATCATTCAAATTTGGTGATTTTCTGCTCAATAAACATTTATTATTATTATTATCATCAATGTTGAAAACAGTTGTTAAACACCAATATATATTTTTTGAAAACAACAATATTTTTTCAAGATTCTTGGATGAATAGAAAGAACAACAGAACACGTCCGGTCGCCGATTGTGTGTTTTTCAAGCTAAAACCGCCCGGTTCCGATTGATGGCTGGTCGACCGGTGTAATCTCTAATAGACCTTATTCTGTGAGGGATAGTGTGTTGTGATGTTATTTAATGTGTTGTTGTATTGTTCTGCTGACGAAACAACACTGCAAAAATATCTTACTAAGAAATTGCAATAGACAACAAACTCCAGACAACAACATGAGGTGTGGAAATTTATAATTGATCTAGGATTTTAATACATCTTTTTTTTTTCTACTAGGCCTGTTTCTTTTCAATGAATCGCTTGAACTGGTTCACAAATCACAAAGAATGATTTACTTGTGAATTGAATGTATTATTGATTGCCAATATTGTGCTAAGACAACTAATTGATTGATTCAGTGATAAAGTCTCAAGTTAATAACTCACAGAATTTGTGATACATCTACTAAAAGCTGTACTTATACTTTTACCAAATTATGATTTCATTGTCTGTTTACAGGGATTTACAGGGAGCACCATGATACACATAATACACATGAATGTTTTGTACCATGCAGACCTACAGTATAACAATACCATCTCTGTACAACGATATACTGCCACAATATTCATTAGTTTTTGGTTAAAATCTCTCCAGCTCTTCCAGTCTTTTCCATCACATACAATCATCAGTTTGTGCAAACACAATCAAAGCACCGCTGTCCTGTTATATGTGATCAGCTCAAGTGTCTATGATAAACAAGGAAAGCCATAATGGACTGTGAAGGAAATAGACTGAAGCAAGGAGAGAAAATAGTGAATGATAGCTACTTTGTCAGGGTTTAAGTGTAGTGTGTGAATGAATCCTGTTGTGGTGGCGGTCCTAACCCGTGCATGGGAGGATGTGGGAGAATGATAGATGTGGAAGCCAGAGCTGCTGTCTATCTGTCAGCCAAAAACATTCTGCACATCTGCTCACATAATACCGTGGAGACCGGTCTGGCACGGAGGAAACAAGGGGGGGTTAAGAAAAATATTTCAGGGGCAGGAGAATACAAGGGTTAGCGAAGGAGGTGGCAATGAATCAGAGAAATGTCAGCGCCAAAGGCCTTGATTGATAATTGAGTGAATTAGCCGCGGATACCCCTCAAGAACATTTCCAGACCGGCGTATCTAATTATCTGCATTTTTGCCTGGAATTATTATAACTTCTGAGTAAACAAACAGACTAGCGTTAGCCTGCGCATTCAAAATATTTAATTTAGGCCCACAAAATCATAGCCGAGTCGCTCAAGGCTAGCGGATCCATCAGGTCGAGTGTGCTGGCAGGTCTTGTCGTAAAACTGTCGAAAGATCCACTCTCCTTCCATGACCTAATAAATCTATGAAGCGCAGTGTAGCGCACAGCTCCGCTGTTCTGTAGCATAGCATGCTAACCAGAATATCTTTTCACGGCTAGATATATCTAAAAACAAATATGCTAAGTTCAACTCAGAAAATAATACAATAGTTATTTTTAAGTATAGATATCAAGATATGCTTCTTAAAGTAGCAAGGGTTGTAGATGTTTTGATTGAATTAAGCCTTTGATTTAGCTATCAAACTTAATTTTACTTGGTTGGGTTCTAAAGGTAAATAAAGCAAATGAGATTCAATTGAGTTCATCTTTGAGCTGTAACAAGTGCTATCTGTATTTATAATACAGTCATGTATTGTGTGTACATTTTTGTGAGATTATTATTATAGTGAGATTATTGCAAGGTAATTATTATTAGCTCTGAGTAAACAGACTGACTAGCGCTAGCCTTCATGCTCAAAATGTTACGTCCAGACCCAACAAAAACGTAACTGAGTCGCTCAAGGCCATCGGGTCGAGTGTGCTGGCAGATCTTTTTGTAAAAGATTCACTCTCCTTTCATCCCCTAATAAATCTACGAAGCTATTCCGTAGCACAGCATGCTAAACAGAAGCGAGTGCCAGAAAGTCATGATGAAGTGAGTGGATAAAAAATATTGCTGATGACTCTGTCCCCAGTTGCAGTGCATCACCACGACTAGGCATCTCACAGAGATGACCTGGACATGTCATGTCCTGTTTTGCTCTAAGGGTTTAATTCGCCCGTCCAGCAGGCATGTATGAGATGAATGAGCATGTCTGTGTATTTGAATCTTTCTTTCTCTCTCTTTCCCACCCACTCCTTTCATTCTGGCCTGGCTTGTGTAAATTAACCAGCCAGCATGTTGGTGCTGCAGGCCAGTGCTCAGGAACACTGATGCGAAATTTAAAAAATTGCAAAATGAATGGTGCCAGCCTGGTCACCCCCATCTGTCCATCATCTTCTGACAAGATGAATTCACCTGCACTCTGACAATTACCTACTGGCGGCTATGTGGGTCTGGGGTGCTGCTAGGCTGGAGGGGACCTGGGGTTTATTGGAAGATTACATCCCATATATTGCTGTCAAATGTGTGAGTGCTACAAATCGGATAAGACATGTGATATTTGATGGGAGAACTGCTGTATTACCAACTAAGGATGCATAGTACCATATCATTATTGTTACATTAATATTACATTAATTATGGATGTACACAGTCCCCTATACAATCAAATTTTGTATGTTAATTTTAATTTCTTCTACTATATATTTTTTATACATATTTTTGAATTCTATATGATGTACCTGTGTGCAGGTGCATGTTTTTTCATAAATAGAAATAAGAAATAAATGGTAATAGATAGTCTCTTGTCCATTGTCCTTTGCAGGTATAGAGGAATAAAAATGCAACGCAAAGAAGATGATGATGATGATGAAGCAGTCAGGAGTCCATACATGGTAGTGAGTTACGAGACCAGACAAATGATGTGTTGAGACTGGTGAGTTTTTAACTCGAGTTCTCGGTAACACTTTACAATAACAGGCCATGGATAATCATATACTAATACGTGAATTACTTCAACATAAACTCGTGATTAGTGAAGATATGAACTAATCATTGTAAGACTGAAAAAACTGGAAGAAATGTAGCTTTAGCGTAAGGTCTGCCGGGAAGAGTCAATCATCACGTCACTGATTTCCTTCTCTTCATCCAATCGAACTCTAAATACTCGTAGTATAAAATATAGAAACTTACACAGTTCGCAGTTCGTTTGAGTTTGCAGATGCTGACGCTTCCATTCACCTCCGTACTCCCCTCCACCACCAAGATGTCCCTTCTCCTCCATCCTCCCCAACACCACCACCAGGATGGTCCTGTCCCATAACTCCCGGGGGTTGGCTGCGCCCCTGCCTTCGTCTTCAGGAAGGATATGCAGATTCCGTACCCTCGGAATGCGAGCTACAGAGGGGGCTTACGCCAAAGAACTTTATATCATATTGTACTTGCTGGGCTGTTAATAAATGTATACTGGTAACGGCATTATTCTCCCGAGTCTTTCTGGTAGAACTGGAAGAAAGGGTAACTCTCTGAGAAAACAAAAGAAATTAACATTTGAACTCTCTCTTGTGAAGTTAGCATTACCATTTGAGGCACAAGTCTCACCTCAGAATACATCTATTTCCCTCTTCCCCCAATCCTTTCTCTCTCATGCTGAGATCGCCAAAATTCATCCAAAAATCTATGGTCTAATGTTATTATGTTTATATTTTTATCATACAGTATTATACATGTTTGGTATCATTTGAAATGTCTCAGTGTGACTGGTACAAATGTCTCATCCCCAAAGAAGTAAACCAAAAGATAATAAAGTTCTTACAAGTTTAGAGATAACTGGCACACAGAGGAGGGTGTGTCTTCCAGGCAAATGGCATTCTGCTCCCAAAAGGTGTAAACTCTGAATGCAAATTCCAATGTTTCCATGTGAAAGAAGTTTCTGTCTATATAAAGAAATGTAACAAGAGGCTAAGGGCGATTCTGTAACTCAGATCAGCCCATAGTTCTGAAGGATCTCAAAGACTTCAGCATTGTGTATTTTTCAAAATGTCGGGTTTAACCTACATCTTTTACTCTTTATCTCTGAGCATTTTATGTTATTGTATTGATTATCTTTGAACTGATTATGAAATTGGCATGATTAATTTACCTAACATAATAAATTGTTACATTTGATTTTATTCCGATTGACTCTGAAATTGTTTTCCCAAGTAGATTAAATGTAGTCGTCAGATTAGTGACGACTAATATTTGGCTCTAATTCAAGTGTACGTGGTTTGCAAAGACAAGAAGTGAATTTCTGTTTAGAACAGCAAAAATGCTGCTTCACCAATCTTAATTTGGGTGTGTCTTACCTCTGTTTTAGTTTAATGTTACTTTAGATAAGTGTATGTGGGTAACCACGGCATGGCCAATCCAAAGCTATTATAAGAGAAGTAATGTTGGTCAGAATATCTGTAGTAGTGGCCATACCTCTACTGAAGTAAACGTTACTTTAATTTCAAGTGTATGCAACCACGGGGGCTATATCAAAGTATCTTTGATTGTGTAAGCGTGAATGAGACCGATCTCAGATATATAGCAATTACCTCTGTTTGGTGACCAAAACTGGCGGGCTTGTGATCGTAAGACCCACATTAAACAAGGTGTGAGGACCTCACAGCGATATAGCTTCCTAATATGAACGGGTAAAATATAAGTAAAAAGTATAATAATCAAATGTGAAGCTAAACTATTATATATAGACTGATAACCAATTGGCTCCATAAGAATAAATAAGAAGTAATCTAAATTTGAATTAAACATATGATCTAATATTGCCATAATTTAAACTGTAATATCCTAATCTGCCATCTGCAGCTTTGTGACAATGTTGCAATGGCACATGATTATTTAGCCATTAATTACACTGATCCATCTAACCAAAGTGGAAAATAGACTAATAACTACCACTAATCATTTTAATTTGATCTAAACCGTTTTCTGATTTTTATAGTTCATTTAGGCCTATGTTTATTCATTTTTATTTTTGGGTGAGCCATCCCTTTAAGGTAGAGAAAAAAAATGAGAAGAGAAAAGTCATGTGATCATTGGTGTCCACTAAAGTTTAGTTTTGACGTCATTCACCACTGTTGCTTTTTCAATGACAAACAGCTTGCATTGATGAGTATCCGATCTGTCTGTTTACATGGCAGACGCAAATGCATGAATCCGATTCATATCAGATTTATTTCTACATAAAAATTAGGAATCCATGTGCTTTTTTCCCGCTTATACTGTACGGTCGTAGGTCATATCCGCTCTGTCACATGGGAGGAAAAACATCGGAATTGTGTCACTTGAACCATGTAATGTACTGTACATGCAGCCTAAGTGTCTGCTTTGTGTTCTGTGACACAAATTTGTGTTGCATTGGATCTTGTTTTGGCCACCTGAGTGCGAGTGTGTCAAATTAAGTAATCTGTGTGCTTCAATGTGTTCTGTCTCTATTGTCTGCCTTTATACTTTCCTTAAATGTTGAAATGTGCCCTGGTTTCAGAGAGAAAAAGACTCATGAAAAGATAAAAGATTTGAAAGAATGAATGAGGCATTTATATAGCACTTTTATATGTACTACTGTACACCCAAAGCGCTTTACAATCATATCAGTGAATCTTTCCTCAACCACCACCAGTGGTGGATTTGATGCTATTGCATCTGTTAGTTTATAATAACAATGCTGGTTGCAAATGACAGCAGTTTAGAAGATCAGGATTAACAGTTTAAAACAGTTTTAAGCGTCTCAACTCTGGGGAGGAAGCATCTTGATCAGTGTTGTGCAGAGGCGTGGGGTGGAAGGAAGAAGAACATGGGGTCGGCGGTTCGGAAACTCGTGGTTTTTATTGAACTCTATTCTCAATGAAACTAAAGCTTGCACACAGCGCCTTCACCGTATCTCAATACAGCATAAAATAAAGTCACTCAAATCAGTTGTTCTCCTTGTCTCCATCTGTGTGCACGAGTTCCCAGGTCTGTCTGTCTGTCTGTCTGTCTGTGTCTGTCTCTGTGTCTGTGTCTGTGTCTCTCTCACTCTCTCTCTCTCTCTCTCTCTCTCTCTCTCTCTCTCTCTCTCTCTCTCTCGCTGCAGCACCTGCTGGACCACGCCCCCCTTGCCACATACCCCCACCGCCCGACTCAGGCTGGGAAGCCATCCGGTGTGGAGTTTTGTTCTCAGTTCCAGGACAGTTCTCGCAGGACGTCTAACACCCCGTGGGGCTGGAGTCCATAGAGAAGCTCAAACGGAGAAAACCCAGTGGAGGCTTGCGGGACCTCGTGCACAGCAAACAAGAGGGGTTCCAGCAATTTATCCCAATTTTTGGCGTCTTCGTGAACGAACTTACGAGTTTCAGAATGCGATTAAATCGTTGCACCAGTCTGTCTGTTTGTGGGTGGTAGACGCTGGTGCGAATCGATTTTAATACCCAATAATTCGTACAACTTGTCGAGAGTCCGTGACATAAACGCTGTGCCTCGGTTGGTGAGAATCTCCTTTGGGATTCCAACCCGGAAGATGAAATGAAACAGGGCGTCCGACACACTCTTCGCAGAGATGCTGCGGAGCGCCACTGCCTCTGGATATCGTGTTGCATAATCCACTAGGACTAATGCAAAGCGATGTCCACGTGCAGACCGTTCTAATGGCCCGATGAGGTCCATACCAATTCTCTCTAAGGGGACCTGCATCAAGGGAAGAGGGCACAAAAGGTGCTTTTGGAGCAACCTGTGGGTTGACCAACTGACGTTCACGACACCAGCATACGTGCTCATGAATGCCTGGCCAGAAAAATCGATCATTAGACGGTTTACTGTCGCCTCTTGTCCTAAATGACCAGCCATTGGATTACAGTGAGCCGCCTGAATCTGTGTGCATGTGGTGATGCAAAAGTGTGTGAAATTCGATGTAGTATGCACTCCAGGGGGCAATGTGAAGCAAGCACAAGGCATTACAAAAAAACAATAACTTATTTAGAACTGTAATGTGTGTTTGGCAAAACTAACTAAAATAAAATAAAATTATAGAGTAAATGTCCTTAGTTTTCGTCTTTGTCAATGTATTTCATTTTCTTTCACTTTTTTCACTTTCATTTGCAATCCTATTTGTGTGAGAACATTTGCCGAGTTGAAATTGCTTTGTAGTAATCTCAAGTGACCAACTATTTGATCTTTCTAAGGTTATTCCTTTTTTCTTTTTTTTCTTCTTATTTCTGTTTGTTATTGATATTCATTGTTGTGAGGACTTGCTTCATTAGTGATGTCCATATTGCCATTTCTATGATCATTTCTATAGTTTCTTATTTATTTTTTTTACTGCAGGAGCTGGGGTCCCACGGGTGGATTGCTCTTCCTCCTTATGGTGGTAGTTCTTCTTTATCGCGTGCGGTGTACACTTTGAGTGTTTGATCGTGTGATTAGACTGCACTGGTGTGTGTGCGCATGGACGTGTGCCCCGTAAAACCGAACTCCACATTGATTCCTGTCGTTGGGAGCCTCAGCCCTGCTGGTATTATTTGAGTTTTGTTTTACTTATATACATAATTGCTACATACTAAGTTGGGTTGTATTCTTTGTTTCTTTGTTTTGAAGTGGGGTTGTTAGTGTTTCTTGTTGGTTTTAGAATCGAACATTTTAAATCATTTTTGTATTAATAAACATTTGTATTTTTTGTACTTTACTCACATCTCTTGTCTAATATATGAGGGAACCGAACCTGTGTGTTTTACTCAATGTTTGAGTGTATTCCCTAACTCCTAGGGTGGCGTAGTTGGACTTTCTTATTAGTAAAACAACTTGGGCTTGTGTCTCAAAATTGCACCCACTCGCCACACATACTCTGTTATCCTGAGATCTAAATTGGTTTCACTCATCAGATGAGGCTTTGAGACCACAATGAGTAGGACACAACAACAGCAACCTGGCTCTCCAGGCTGCATCTGTCTTAAAAACGTGGTTATATTGCTTTGCTGTGTCTGCTCTTCATGAAGGCTAATTACTGACGCTGTTATTTTTTCTTGGTCTTGAATCTCGATGGATATTGTCACTGCAGCAGTCTTCATCAGAACTCAGTAATCATGGTAGTTGACAGATTTTCCAAGGACTGCCATTTTGTGTCTCTAGTCATTACTGTACTGCTTAAAGAAGTTGTTTGATTGTCTAATACTATTAAATGTAACACCATGATGCATGAGTTTGGAATCTAGTTGTCACAAATGATACTTGAATACTGAATGCTAATTGTGATGCAATAATGGTTCATTGTAAATGTTGACAGGTCTCAAAAGTTGCCCTTGGGTGCTGTCAAATTCCAAATTCAAGCATTACTTGCCTGATTAAACACTGACGTAATCAACTTTGCAGACAGAGCAGCTCAGGATTTATGAAAATAACTTAACATGTGGGCAGCCATCGGAAAAAAGGAGTGATCGGAGCACCGAGTGCGACCTGCGTATGTACGTGCCTGCCACTAACCAAGGACTCATTTGTTTGAGTGAGTGTCGTGTGTGCACAACTATTTTGCTGAGACCTCCACTGCATGCTTTCTGAATGTTATTATGGCCTCTTTGCCTGAGAGAAGGATGTTTTCTGTGAAATCAAGTGGTCTGTTTAATCAGAGACTGTAAATGGCAAGAACAATCCACACACATATAAATAATAGAGAAATTGCAGCAATTGCAACTCTCAAGATGGCGCCCACAGTCTCCATACAGGTAAAAGAGCCAGTTGCCTTTTTGATAGAGGCCTCACAATGCTCAAAATTAAGGTCCTGCCTTAGTTAAGAAAGATTACAAAAATAAATATAAATGATAATAATTCTTAATGAGTTTTTGATTTGTTTTCCAGAAAAATATATAAAAGTATTTGTAACAAGATACATGTACTTGAAGTAACACTGCATAAGACATGAGACTTGTTCACATAGATTGAATGTGGAATGTAAGTGTATTTTGTAATTTTTTCATGTTATTGTCACGGATACACAAGCATCAGCACTAGACCTTTTTACTCCGCCCACTCGTTCGTCACCCCCCCCCCCCCCAATACTAATCAACGTCACCTGTCTTCCTCACCTGATGCCACTCAGTATTCACTCACCTTCACCTTCATAAACTGCACCAGTTCCCTCAGTACACCGTCTGGTCTTGTTGAATAACCCTTGACGTCCTGACTCCTGCTTCTACTCTGAAGATTCTTACCTAGCTCACTCATGTTCTGTGAAGATTCCCGCCTGCCGATCCGCTTGCCTTCTCCATCTGATCGGCGTTCTTCGTCCAAGTCCACCACCAACCCATCTGCAACAGATAAGAGACCTTGTTAAACTTGATCAAGACGAACTATTCAGACTGCTATCATTTTATGATTACCTGCTGTTTGATTCACAAGATTAATAAATACTTCACTTGCACAAGACCTGTGTTTCCTCTCAATCTGTGACAGTTATATTTATAAATATGTTCTCTAAATACCTGTAATGATGTCTTCGCTATGTTGTGTCTCATATGAATGTTGCAGTCTTTTTTATTTTTTATAAGGTGACAAAGTTATCTCAAACACTTGTTTAATTGTTCTCTTTTGTTGGACAGCAGGTTTGTAACTGTTTCTCATTACAAGGTTGGAAAGATGTTTGCCACCTGTTGCTTTTCAAATGCACATTAAGTGACGCTTACAGAGATGGAGCAGCATGTACTGCGAACCGAACGATCCCCAGCCACTATGATCATAGTGCTGCCTTTCACCATGAAATACACTGCACATATTTAATTAAAAATTGCCACCTTTGTGATTTCATAAACGGTTTGATTTTGGTTAAAGGAGCATTTCACTCGTGGGAACATTGTTATTGAAAGTGGGTCATACATGTAGTCAAAATGTAAAAAACTTCAAATTTGGTGCCTTCTTGACTGAGGAAAGACAAAGTAACTTTAGGGTGCATTTGTATGAATTCTCCCACATTGCACTGCTCCGCAAGCCACCCCCACTAATCAGAACAGCGCCTGAGGGTCCGCCTATACGATAAATCCCTCCGTCTACAAGGCTAGCCACCACTAGAGCTTGAAATACTTTTCACGCAATTTCTAATTAGTTGGCGAACTCATTAGTAATTACTCCTCATTTGTATTTCTTTCGAAATCGTGAGTTATTGCATGATACCGTGATATTCAGTCAGAACATATGCGGCGCGAAACTAGGATGGTTCACAACACAAACGTCCGTGTCCTCGTCTGATTCAGAGATTTCTTCCAGGAGAAATTGGTATCGTTGAAATTCTTTGCAGCAGACGGATTCTGTGTCCATAGGTGCACAGTGAGAGCACAGGCACCACCAGTCCGCCCCAGCTCGAGCCAGTCCGGGGCTCCTCGTCCGCGACAGGCAGCCTCAGCTGCTCTTCGCTATATTGCGGCTCGTAAAAGTAGCCACGACATTTGATTCGAGCATCAGACTTTTGAAATCCTCTTCTTCCATATCATATTGAGAACATTTCTCCAATGTCGTAACTTCACATCTGGCTCCACAGCGCCTGTTAGCTTAGCTTCCAACCAAGATGGAGGATATTGCTTTTAGTTTCAGAAAGTGAAGTCCCACCCACTGATCTGCAATAGGTCTGTAGCGTGAGTGGGTCCCACCCCCTGGGAAAATAAGGAACGAGTGTTTGTAGTCTCAACCCCTCTACCAAGATATGGGACTTCCTGCTTAGAATGAAGTAAAATGATGATTTTTACATTATTATAAGCAGGAACTGCAACACTGAAATCCTTATTTCTCCCGTCTCAGGGGAAAATTATGGAATGCACGACCATTTAAAAATTTGACTGTTTCTAACGATACAAAGCTTAATGCAAATGGGTGAAATGTCCCTTTAATAGTGCTGCCCTAGATTAACCTCACAAACAAACACACAACAAACTAGCTTCGCACTTTGATAGCGGTTCTTTGACGCCCGCAAATGAGATCCAATCTCCCGGAATTTGGAGCAAGATCGCAGACTAGACAAGAGAGTGACTGCGCGTGTTTGTGTGTGTGTGACTATAAATGTAGCGCGTGTGAGAGCAAACCATCCTTTATAGATGTTTGTTGCCGCTTATTAGACCGATCACCCCCGGGCGACACCAAGTGTAACAGGAATTCCCCTCCCCACCCCCAAAATAATGATTGACGTGATTAATTGTACTGTACATATACTATGTTAATTATAGCGGAACAAACTTTCGCGCCCATAGATATGTGTATATATCTATGTTTCGCGCCGATTGGTAGCAGGCAGGCGTGCTGGAAGCTGTTTCATGCGAGGGGGCCTGAGGGCTGGGTTGGAAAATAAATATGTGACGTCATTATGTTGTGGCTGACGACAAGACATGAAATTTCTCTGTTCTGTATGTGTTGTAGCCATTAAAGAAAACGTATTAGTTTCATATTTGTTTAAATATTATAGGCTAATATTATTTTTTATTTAATCAATGTTGATTATGAAAGTGAGCATAAAGTGAGAAAGATACATCATGAGATGGGCAAAATGTCTGGAAACATGGAGTGGGTAAGACATGATTTTGACCACTTCATTGAGTTTTATTTTGTGAGACAAATCTTTTGAAAAGATTTTAATTGACAAAGCTGCACTTTTTATTTTCTTTATTTTTGAACTTGCTGTTATTTGATGTAGATAGGTAGTTTGTATTTAGATTCAACTTTACCGTACTGTAACTTTACGTTACTATACTGTTACTACTTGTTACTTCAATACAGTGGAACATTTTAAGCTTCTTGCGTATTTCATTGGCATTGTGTGGGGGCGATGGGGGCAGGTGGGGCTTGAAAATTCCCCCTTGTCCAAAGTGGGGAATGACCGAAAAAGTTTGAGAACCACTGCCCTAAGTCTACCCACAACTCTATCCCCCCACCCCCTTAGAGCTCCAGAGAGGAGGAGCAGGTCTTCATTTGACTCTGCAGTGAGTACCACTTGGATCTTATTTTTCCCCCAAACCACGATTCTAAAGTTTTCATTGGTCATGTTAATCACTGTACTGATTGCCTACACCAAACACTGATCCCTAAACCTACCCGTCAATGTAACCTAAACCAATGAAATCGGCTGCAGGGCGGGATATCCGCTGAAGTGGTTTGGGAAAAAAAAATCACGCTTTTCTGAGTGACGTCACGTGCAGGGGCTCTGGCCTCCCGGCCCCCCTAAATTCGCCTTTTTCACACGTAACCGGAAACTACGTCACGTCGGGTAAACGGATTTCCGCCACAGCTGAAACTATGGTGTTTTCATATAGAGTGAACATGGAGCGTTATTTCACAACTTCTCTCTCGACACTTCCACGACTCAGATTTGAGGATGATGACAGAATTGTTGGACGGCACTCAACAGTTGAAGCGAGGCTTCACAATTATCAAGGTAAGTTGACAACTATCTGGCGCCAGCACTTGCAACATTATGAATGCTAATTGCTAACCATTTGTATGTGTTCAGTCTCCAATGTTGTTGATCGCAAGGTGGTAATAAGAGCTCGGTGTTATCGGTCTATGAGGAAAAATGAGGAGCCCCACACTCTTGAGGTTATATGCAACGTTAATATGCCTGTTGGCTTATATGAGTTAGTCAGATCGTTCTGATATCAAGTTACTGCGGTTGCAGAATTTATTTCCCTTTATTTTAGTTTTACCTGTCTTAAGGTTTTCTATGTTGGTTTTTAGTTATGTCTCTTTCATTGCTTCTGCGGTTGCAGACTACAGCTGTATTTCTTGATTTTGCTGCTGTTTGCAAAAATAGTGTTGGTCCCCTCACAGTTTGGTCCTGTACCTCGTGGCAGTCCACTTTCATACCAATGTCCCCCTATAGCTGTAGATGTTCCTGTTGTTAATTTCCCCCTTCTACCTGTGCTTAGCTATCAGTTTGGCTGTAATTTTAAATGTGCCCACACACCATCAATCACTTCATCTGGAGTCTTTAAAGGTTACCCATTGTTCCGCTTGTCAGATTGAAGAGGCCACAAGACTACAGTCAAAATGTACTGCTTGGAGACCAATGCGGCAATCAAGGGTTACAGCAAGCAGGTTCTGGGAGGTTAGTCATGTAGTTGGGGATTCAGCTGGTCAGTCATTAGCGGTAAGAATCAAGGGAATGAGGCAGACAAGTGCTATGAAATGTGGCCTTGAACTTGAGACAGATATTTTGAGAAAATATTCTGAGATAGCCAGTGTAAGTGTCCTACCATTTGGTTTTATTATCAATCCAGAAGCACCACATCTAGGAGCCAGTCCAGTTCAGTGACTGGTCTACAGTGGTGTGACTTTGTGACTGACACAAAATCAGATTTCACAATACAGAGGATCTGGCGAGATGATGCCTTCATAGCATCAATGAAAGACAAGCTAGACATGTACTATTATAATGTTTACATGGATGTGTATCTTTCAGTGGTATAAATATACTATAATATGAACCGAAACGGTGCATGACCTTTTAAGATTTATTCTTATACTTTTATATACAGTATGCCTACATTTATGTACATAATAGTGAATACATTATTATATTTTGAATTTGATCTTGTGTTATATATATATATATGTATGCATACACATTTACTAATTGTATATGTATTTATATTGTGTGAAATAACTATGAACAGCAGAACTCAGTTTACATATTTGTTTTTATTTATTAATTCTAATAAAAAAAAGAATTTTTCAACTATTTCAATGTGTCTGTCAAATTACTTTCAGGAAACGTAGTATAAATGACAATATACATTTGATCAAATGTTACAGTACTAAGTAAACAAAGTAAAAACAAGATATTTAATGTTAAATATAGAAAGTCTGTCACTACTATTGTAAAAGTCAATCACACTGTCATTGTAAATATCTAATACTTATTATATTATACACATATACTTGTATACTGTACATTCACTGCTCAAGAAACATTGGTTCCTGGTAGTTAACCATAAAAATGCAATTATGCCATATCTGATTGATGCTTCCTAACAATGTGAGTGGCACAACAGAATACCAAATGTGGTTTTCCTTGACCCTTCGAATTACCCTTTCCACCAGAACTCTGAGGTGTGCAATGGCCTGTGTTTTTTCACAGTCCTGTTTGCTGAACTGCTTAGCACGTTTGAAAGGTGGAATGATCAGTCTAGCACCAACACTGGAGAGCATATCCTCGATGGTGAATCCCTTGTCTGCCATGACCTCATCTCCAGGTTCAATCAGGTCCAAAATGCCGGACTTCTTTGTGATCTCTTTGTCGGAGATTGAACCTGTGTAAAGCTGGGAGATGAAAGTCATTGCACCAGATGGAGCTACTCCAACCAGACCTTTAAATGTTGTAGTGCTCTTGTAGCTGGAGAAGATCTCTGAGTGAAGTGTCAGAGATGTGGGGCTCTCACAGCGGATTTCTGTGCAATCCAGGATGACTCGCAGGTTTGGACAGAACATCTGTACTTGTTTGGCATGGAGAAGCATATTTGTTGCCTGGACATCCAAATGGGTACTGAACCCAACACAAAGAACAGGTAGTTAGCCCAGGTGATTATGGCCCTACTCACCGTGGCCACGCTTACCCCGAAAATGTCAGTGATTACTTGTTCCCTCAGTCCAGCAGCTACCCGACAGGAATACATGAACAGTTAAACTATGAGCTGGATCTTCCGTGCAGGGCTAGGGCTTGGGGATGCTTCCTGTCCCATCCTCTGTGCCTTAGTCCAGTACACAAGATTGCTGGCAGATGGACAAACAGACTCCCAGAACACTTGGAAAACTTCCTGTGAGGGAAACTTTGTATAGTATTTGATTGTGTGATCAGAAACACAATCTGCTAATTATTGCTTGTTTCTCTAGTGACATTGTCTGCAGCCTAGCTTCCAGCTCTTCAATGTACTGCAGAGCCTCATCTAATGCACCTATAAAAATGTAAATAATATAGTTAGCAACTAATTATGCTGTTTTTTGTTTGTTTTGTATTTCACGTCACAGCACAGTCTACACTGTTATCACCGAAATACACAAGCAAAAGTCAACATCAGTGCTTACCGGCAGGTGGCCGGGCCGTGTAGTCATGTTCCTCAATATGACTGGATTCATTGGGTGCATCTTCTGAGACCACCGGTTGCTCCTGAACACGTACATCCACGCCAAGTCAAACGGCAGATCTCTCAAAAGATCTGAAAAAATGTGTTATTATATCATACTACAATAGAAAATTACTTGTCAAATAGCTAAATTAAACATTATGAAACAGTAATTTGAGTTGAAATTGTTTTATTAGCTTCTGTTTACACCCGGCCACTTAATGTGTTTTCTCAGATAGGATAGCTATCTGATTGATCAAAACTATTCCATTTACACCTAGTCACATAAAGTTTTTGCAAAATGGATATAAATCCGATCTTAATTCCCGCGCTATGCAGATTTAATGGAGTTCACGTCACCGAAAGCAACAGATATGAGCTGCATTTTATTGATCATCAGCTAAAATTTCTGAATCAAAGACCGCAGTAAGAGAGAGCGGCAACAGGCCTGGTAAGATCATTTCGGTTCTTTACTTTTAATGAAGATTATTGTGTTTTAAGCGTCTGCGACTTGATGAATAGATGCTCATCTGCGGTGATCCGTGTTGCAGTAGCGTCGTCATATCTGGCTATGACATATAACAGGCTCTCGCGCGTTTATTTTTTTGCATTTTTGGGAGGAGTAAAATGTATGTAGTTTCAACAACCAGGTGCGTTTACACTTGTCCAGTTTCGTCTGGAATGCGGCCCAGACCTCCTCCTGAAGTGGTTTGAGCGACCAGATTCAAATCCGTCTCGAATGCGTTTCGGAGGGCATTTACACCTGGGGCCTCATTTATAACCGTTGCTTACGCACAAAACAGGCCCTGAAAGAGGCGTACGCCACTTCCAACGCATAAGTTGTGATTTATGAAAACAAACTTGACGGGAAAATGTGCGCACCTGCACGCAAACTCTGACCCATGCGTACGAACATTTTGGAGACGGAGCACTTTGGCGACACCGATGGTGAGCTGAGGGATTGATGGTAGATGAATGAAATGAAACATATTGAACTTGAAAAGTTGCGCATATAGCCTATCCATATTGCCATATACATACAAATCACTTTCAATCCTCATTATGCGTCCTAATCATAAATGCATGCTTGTTCACAGTACCAATTTAAATAAATAAATGCCAATAAAAGATCCAATAAAAGTGCATCAATTGAATTTCCTTAAATTTCATTTTGTTATGATCTAAGTGTGGGCGTATAGGTTTACCACTCATTGTCTGATTGGTATGACAAGGTGTAAAGGATTGAATGTGATCGCTGTTTACATAATACTACGGAGACACTTCTGCATGTAGTAGCCTATTGCATGATGGATGCGCTGGCATTGCTGGAGGACTATGCCAATGGCAGACTTAGGAGAGAAAGAGTGTTTAGAGACCATGAAGATTTCCTGGCCCACGATGATGAGTGGCTAATAAGCCGATTTAGGTTACCTAGAGCCATGCTCTTGGACCTGTGTGCTGAATTGGGGCCAACATTACAAAGGCCAACTACACGAAACCACGCCATCCCGGTACCAACCCAAGTCCTTTCAGTTTTAGGATTTTTGGCAACCGGGAGTTACCAGCGGGAGTTAGCCGATAGGCAAGTTTACAAATATGATAATGCAATTTTTTTCTGCGTAAAGCTTCTTGTGGAAACTTATAATTCTGTTAATTTGACATAGGTCTGGGATTTCACAGCCATCCCTGAGCTCCTTAATGCCTGCAGTTTTGAAAGGGATTATTAGAATGATCAATAGATGCATACAGTTTCCTTACACTATTTGGGAACAGGCCAATATCAAAAGGCAATTTGCAGCAATGTCCGGATTCCCAAATGTAATCGGCGCAATTGACTGCACTCATATTGCTATAAGGCCTCCACATGAGAACGAGTTCATTTTTGTGAATCGAAAACATGTCCATTCCATAAATGTGCAAGTTATCTGTGAGGCCAACATGATTCTTACAAACGTTGTGGCTCGATGGCCTGGTTCAACACATGACTCTTTTATTGTAATGCACAGCAGTGTAGGGAATAGACTTGAGGCAGGTGCCGTGCGTGATGGGTGGCTTTTTGGTAAGTTAAAATGACATATAATGGTTTCTAACAGTTCAAGCCTACTGTAAAATTAATCTGTTATACTGGCAGGTGACAGTGGTTACCCTCTGAGACGTTGGCTCCTCATCCCATTTCCAAACCCTCAGAGTGTAGAGCAAATGCGTTACAATGATGCCCACGCTCGTGCGCGCTCGGTAGTTGAGAGAGCCATTGGCCTTCTCAAGGGTAGATGGCGTTGCCTTGATGTTTCGGGTGGTAGACTTTTATATCAAGCAAAAAAAGTCTGCCAGATCATCATGGCATGCGCCATTCTACACAACATGGCACAGAGGAATGGTGTCCCTCTCCCTGCTAACCTCCCTCGCCTCCAGCATGAGGAGCCTGACCCACACCCCCCTCCCCAACATGAACGGCATCATCTGGGCGCAAGGCTCCGCGAGGAAGTAATGCGGCATTTGTGAAGGGACAACAACACACAGGTTCATTTTTTAACAAGATCTTTAAATGTAGAAGCAATGTCACCCAACACAACCTTTATTTGTTTAAGCTCATCTGCTATAACTGTAATTGCCTCAATTGTGTCCCTCTGTGTCTGAAGGACAGCCTCAGTCAACACCCGGCTACTTCCAACCGTGCCATGGGGTCTGGACGCGCTCCTGCTGGGGACCTCCGGACACTCCACAGCTGCTGCAGACTCAGCGCTGGGAGTCTCCTCACCACCCTGTGCTCCCATACCCTCTGGAACAACAAGGCCACAATAACCTATTGTGCTATTTCTATTTTATTTAATTGTGCTCATGTAATAAAGTGATTTACCTGTTTCCACCATGTCTGTGTCTCCCTCCCTGTCAGACAGAATGCCGCACACACTGGTTTCTCCTATAATAGAAGCCAGCCGAGTCTCCATGGGGGACAGATCGGGCGTCCCAGGACCCCCACCAGTCCCAGACACACTCTGTCGGTGACTGGCAAGCCTTTTTTTTGCCCCCACCTTTATATCGGACCACTTCTTTTTTATTTCAGGAACCGTCCTGTTAGCCGAACCAACTGCATTCACCGCTGCAGTCACATGTTGCCATTCCACACTTTTTTTTTGTTAGTGATGCCAATGCTATGGCTACCAAACAAAATATTTTTTCTTTCCTCCACCTCCGTCACAAGAACCTCTATCTCAGTATCTGCGATATTTCGTTTTTTCCCCTTGTTCTCAATTGCTGCCATTTATAAATGGAAAATTGCGTGCAAGTGTGCGTACGCACGGTTTTATAAGTCTCAATTTTAGTCTGCGTAGGCTATTTTTGGCTTTTGGGCGCACGCACACTTTTAGTAAGGATCCTACGCAGAGTTTTATAAATGAGGCCCCTGGTCTTTTCACGATCACAGAAAACGCATGAAGTGGCCAGGTGTAAACAGATTGCAGTGATGCATGCCATGGTGAAAAATGACTTAAATTAATACTGAAAATAGGTTAAAATGAATGTTAAAGGAGTGCCCCCTAAAAGCACAAGTGGCCCCTGCCTGTGGTCTAGAACCGCCACTGAAACAGAGCCGGTTAAATGGCGTATTATTATCATTAAAATATGAAAATTAAAATGACGGACAATGCGGAAGTAAAATGACCTATGCTTCACACCATAAGTGGCCCTGTCTCAACTCTATCGAACTTGACAAGGTGGTACTTTTATTCATTTCACAGACGGATTTTGTTTTGTATAGCCTATGTTGTACTTTACATACATTTCAGCATTTTCAGATGCTCAGTTTTTATTTTTGTTGTGTTGTGGATTATAGTTGTTTTCAGCTCTTGCTTTGCTCAGTACAAGCATGATTCTTTTGTCAGAAATCTAAAAATGTCCATAAATAAATTAGGCTTCATTTGAATGTATGAAAACAATTGAACATGCTTTGAGTCTAGCTTTAAGTAGATCTACAAACCACTGCTGTTCTGACTGATCTTATATGCAGCTACATCAGCATGCATTTACTTCCTCAGTTCAATCTAATGGAAAACTAGGAAAGTACACCATCTGTTAAGCAATCAAGCACTGTTTTCCCAACAGACAAACACTCTTTAAAGGTCAAGCCTTCTTGCTAGTGTACTATATAGTGCTGTTAGAACCTCTCCTATCAACTTATGCAATCAAATGTAAATTTGTACCTCTCCTCACAATCATTTCCATAGAAAGCTTATCAGTAAAGGCTCTTCAGTAATACATATAGCATCCACTCTTCCATGTAGCTGTTTTGTCGAGAGGTTGAGATTTCAATTCTGAGTTCTCAAAATGTAAAAGCCTTTTTAAACAATCCTGCTCTACTGACTATTATATGCCAAGGAAACTCAGCTATTCATCTATCAACAGGAGGACTGCTTTAATTTATCTCTACATTTCCTCTAATATTATTTGCTCGTAACTGAACAGTGTTCCTGAAAAGCCCAGGGGCCTCATTTATAAAACTGTGCGTAGAATCCTTACTAAAAGTGTACGTGCGCCCGAAAGTCAAAAATTGTACGCAAAAAAATATTCAGACTTATAAAACCGTGCGTACGCCAGAACCTGCGCAGAATTCACTTTATAAATCCCAGTCAGCGGAAGATTGTGCGCACGTGCGTCTCCACCCCGAAAAAAACATATATGGAGCTCCCAACACTTAGTTTTACCTAGCAGATCCTGATCTGCATATCATTTGCATATGACTATTCATCCACGTGATAACGTTTAACGGTACAAGACACATTACATTAATACAAATCAAGTAGTTGCCTATCCTTGCCTTGTTGTTTAATACATAAATAAAATATTGTAAAATAGGCTACATTTCAGAGAAAGTTTTTCTCAATCTTTTCCACTGGCCAATTGTATTTTTAATTGTTTATATTTTTAATGGAAACAGATAGGCCTTGGGCATTATTTGCACGAAACTATTTTCTCAGACAATCTATTATCATAAGCAATTATCTCTGTGGTTAAAACATTAAAATACAGCACGCCACAGGAAAAGTGTTCAAAAACATCGCATCCACAACAAAAATATTGATTGAATATAAAAAAATGTGTAACTTCTCAGTAATGATTTCATGTTTAAATGTTTAACTCCATTAATTTGAATGGCATATTTAATCTAAATGTTTATATCAGAAGTAAAACATAGTTTAAATAATTATTTTATTTATTTAAACCGTTATTTGCGTCAGTTTCACTAAACGGCCCAACGCGCTCGCTTGCGCGGACATTTAAGAAGGGATGGATAATTGCTTCAAGTGACAGGCTTGGTGAGTGAAATTATATTTGTATTATCTTTCTGTATATGTTTAATTTTCTTTCGATTTTGTGTCTAAAAGTGACCAAAAAGACATTTAGATCCAGCTCACCATCAGTGAAAAATAGTATTTGCACCTGGTGAAGAATGCTGATAATGATAATTCAGGTTGATGCAATTTGATTTATTGGGTGATGTAATAGGATAATTTAGAAGTTTTTCATTTTAAATAGTTATTGCTATTTGGGCCAGTTGGTGTCGCCAAAACACATACTCTTATAAAAGAGTGCGTACGCACGGCCAAGAGCATCCTTATACGGTCCGCACTTATTTACGCCAATTATTATTTTTTTTTTTATAAATCCCGATATGTGAGTGAAAAAATGCGTACGCATATTTCTATGCCCATTTTGTGCGTACAACGTTTATACATGAGGCCCCTGATACTCTGGCCCCACACTATGAGTGACTTCATTAACACCAACTGCTATTATCCATGTATAACGTTAACAAAAGCTACCATTTCAGGCTCTTCAGCATTTTTTAACAAAAATAATTGGCTGACCTCCATTATTACATGTACTCAGTCTAATAAAATTAGATTGAATACCTTGCCTGAACTGAGCATTACCTTCTCCAAACCAGCCTGAGTAGCACGGAACAGTCGATACCCGTTATCTGACTTTCCAGTGATAAATGCCAGCATTGTATTGACTCTACTGCGGGGTCACTGCTTAGCTCTCCACACCTGTTTTACTTTGACAAATAACCAACAAACTCCCAGGTCTTTTAACCCTGTCAGATACTGTGCCCAACAACATCTGCCAAATTTAGAATGCCTTCTGCTTGCTATAAGACTTAGATACTAAAACCCTGGAAAGCCACATAAAAACTCTGAGCTTTAACCGGTGCCAGCTATGAAGAACTCTGTGAAGATATCTGGATCTAGGCCACTAAAATGTACATAATAAACAATTTAAAATGCGTTTTTTTTTCTGTTGGAATATATTTTAAAATGTAATTTATTCCTGTGATGGCAAAGCTTAATTTTCAGCACAATTACTCTAGTATTCAGTGTCACATGATCCTTCAGAAATCATTCTAACTCTTATTTGGAAGATTTATTGTTATCATCAATGTTGAAAACAGTTGTGCTGCTTAATATTTTGTGGAAACAGTTATGTTTTTATGATTTTTTTGTGATTTATTTGATGAATAGAAAGTTCAAAAGAACAGCATTTATTTTAAATTGAAATCTTTTCTAATATTGTAGATGTATTTACTGTCACTTTTGATAAATTTATTGTGTCCTCGCTGAATAAAAGTAGGAGCGTACAGTTCCTATTGATGCCTCTCAGATTTGTTTGTAGTAGTACAGAGCAGGACGATGTTTTTTGCACAATATCAATATTTTTTAGTTTTGCTAATGTTTTTTTTTTCATTAGTTCTTTTTTTGGATATATTGTCTCTGTTAATTTACATGAAAACATGTGCTTCTTGAGGATTTAAACTATTACATTAAGCCTTGCATTAAACATAACAGTAAACATCTAGAAAGGTTTCTTGAAGCTTAGCATGCAAAGTAGCAACTTTTATTTACTCAACAGACATGAAAAGGCTTTCAACCATCCAACCCATCATAATGTTTAATGTAAACAAGGTTTGTTGATTCCTATAATTACATGCTTTCAAAGCAGTATGAATGGCGTAGTATGTCTTAATAATCATTTACAGCAACAAAGGACCTTTATATCCCATATATAATTATGCGTGATATTAATGTTATGTCCTACTTGACTGTCCCAGATCTACTCTCTGGCTTTGGCAGGGACTTTTTGTACTTTTGGAAATTGTTGGACGTGAATGCAATGTTCAAGAGTTTTTTTAGTTTTGAGTAGGACTGTGATAGACTTTTGGGAAAACATGGCTGGTCACCTCTTATATAAAGTTTAAAAAAAAATTACAAGAGAGAAGATTTTCTTCTCTTCGTCTTTTCTTTTCAACAATTTCAATGATATTTTGCATTGGCAATTATTGTCAATATTCATATTTATTAACACATTATTATTATTATAGAAGTAGTAGTAGTAGTAAAAGTAGAACTAGAATTAGTAATGTTATCATTTTAATTTCAGACATTTAGGCTTCTGAAGTTGACTGTTCACTGACCTTTTGATATATAGGGCTGTTCTCACAGGATGCATTATTTGTTTTACATCTATGATCCACTTTTCTTTTTTTTACTAATACAATATTTTATTTGTATTGTAAGTTGTTGAGTTTTAGGGGAATTTTTGACACTGCTGTATATTTGAAGATTATAAACGAACTGCAGATCTAATTTTTGACATTCTTTTTACCTTAATGAGTGACTGAACACATATTCCAATGCCAAATTGACAACTGTAATGAATTCTGAATGACCTTAGAGGCTTCACATGGAGCTTTGTGCCTGTCTTGAGTGACACATGGCAGATTGGGATAAAAAATGATCCATTAAATTTAAGTCTATCTCTTTGTGTGTGTGATGTATTATTCACACTTGCTGACACATCCTCTGCAGTTTTATAAGACACTGATATTACAGCTGTTTAAAAGTCAGGACTGTCAGATAGAGGCATTTAAGTTAAACATTGATCCACACTCATTTCCATTTCAAACCTGCCACTCAGAAACCTTGTTGTGATTCTGCATCCTCTACCTCAGCTGAATTACTCGAGTTTTTTACACCTGCGAACGCAAGAACTTGGCCTCGTCTTTGAAGTGATTCGATTAACGAATAAATTATCTCAGAATTACGAGATATTTTTTCATGAAAAAAAAGGTTTTGCTGTTTTTCTGAATTAACGAGTTAATATCTCAGATAAATTTTCCTTGAAAAACATTGTTCCACTCTGTTTTTATGAATTAATGAGTTACTCATAATTTTGAGATAATTAAGTAATTAATTCAGAAAAACAGAGCAAAAACTTATTTCCATGAAAAATTATCTCGGAATTCTGAGATAATTAACTCGTTAATTCAGAAAAACAGAGTTGATTTTTTTCCTCAAGTGAATGCAATACGCTTCCGTAACAATCAACCTCATTGCACAAGTAAATGCAAAGGATTTTAACAGACTGCAGATATAGTACTTTGTTCTCAGGAACTGTGCTTAAAAAGCTGCAAAACTTGAGGTAGACATAAAAATCAGGTCAAATCTGATTCAATGATAACACTTGTTAACATTACACAAACATTTAGAAAAATCTGTGATGTGCAATAATTTGGAACAATAGGGTGGTACTCACCAGAAAATGCCATAACACTCAGTGGTTGAGTGGTTTTGCACCACCACACTTTTTACCCATGTTTACATGTTAGGAGTACAGGTGTATAGAAGGTTCTACAGCAACAACAACTCAAACAAGTAGAAAAAGTGCAACAAGTCAAGAGGAAAGATGTAAATATCAGATGTAAATATTTACGTCTATCTGTCAATTAATCACTGAAGCATCTTAATTTTCAGTCCCTGAACTTTTGGCGACGGCTTGGTTGTATCAAGTTCCATCAGGATTTTCTGAAATGCTTCAAATGTGCACTTGAGGTCCTTTGGATAGCTTAAGGGCATAAATTAGTCCAAAAAGCATCACACATCCAAGTATGACACTTGGCAGGTTTTGCAGAACTTCAACACTTTCAAGAATAACACCAACATCTGAAGGTTCTTCTTCAGGAGAAGTGCCCTCCGCTCGAATGACATAGATGCCCATTGTTGTCTGTGCAATGAGAGACTCAGCCTCTACACTTTCAGAGTCCTGGAGGATAAAAAAAGAAAGTACATTGTGTCCCAATGTGTTCCAAGTTTTCCCGTTTTATTTTACAGCAGGCATTTTTTTCCCCTATTGATTCAGTCATGTCATTGAAATAATAATTATAATGATAACTGTTTTGCCATGAATAACATATTCATTTCCCCATCTACACCAAATCTGAGATCAGCATAATGATGTGAGGGTTTCATGATTCTGATTTCATATTTTCCTTACTTTGTACTACCAACTTGGGATCTTTTTATCCAGGTTATTTCTAGTTAAAAAAGCTTCTCATTTGTCTGGTATGATCAATCATGCTCTGCACTGATTGCTGCATAGTTTAATATTTCGCTGCATAGTTTAATATTTCACTGCACACTATACACACAAGGACATAAGCTAGACTGTGATGCCAATGAGAAAATTAGCATAACTATCAATGTAAATATATTTTGATTGCGTAGCTATCAATGGAGGAACAGAAACCTCTCAGATTTAAATAAAAATATCTTTAATTATGTTGTACGGAGCCCGGCACATGACATGTATCGTGTGCACGATTTAGCAAATCGAGGGAATTAATTATTAAATTGTGCGCACGATTTACTTTTTTTCTTGCATGTCTTACATGTTCTGGCTTCGTAGTGTTTCGAAGATAAACGCAAGTCTTACGGGTTTGGAACGACATGAGGGTGAGTAAATAACACTTTTTTTCATTTTTGGGTAAATTAATACACTATAATACACTAGGCTATACACAGACAATAATATAATTTATTTAGCAACTTAATTGAATACCTCTTATATGAATAATGCTTTAACAATATTGTGTTTAAACAATAATGGCAATAAAGTTATTTAATTTGAATAGAGAGAAACAGAGAAAGATTGTGTGTGTGAGAGAGATTGAGATGTCCTCCCTAATACATCAAATAAATATGTATTTAATGTGTAAGAAAGGTTGTGTTCTTTGCATCTCAGAGGGAGAGAGAAAGTGTGTATGTGTGTTTGTGTGAGAGAGAGGTTTCTGGTTTCCTGTCAAGACAAAAGTAACCAGTTGAAAACAAATGCAATACATAAAAACACACTTACTTTAGCTGTCAGTGCCATTATGGTGTGGATTTTCTGTCCTGCACATCCTCCTTTGTGACGGAACACCTTCATCAGTGTATTTGTTCATTTGACCAATGAATTTTGATATCAGTGGAACAGTTGTTATGCGCATGAACTCCAAGTTGACCTGAAAAAAAGATGAAAAAGGACACAAAAGAATATATTTCACCTTAAACCAGATGTGTTAGTGTATAAATCTGCATCTCAGTTTCTAACAACACTTAACAACACTTACTTCTCCAATTTCAAACAGTGCTGGCCATCTGCCTATCAAATCTGTGAACAAAGACAAAAGAAAAAAATCAGTTACGGCCAAATATTAAAGAATCAACCTAAATAACTTAATTTATACTAGATTTTACTGTAACAAGACAAGTCAAAATACAGCTAATACTACTACTACTAATAATAATACATTTTTTATCAATTAAATAACTACATAGGTCTAATTTATAAGAAAATATGGTTGATTGCAAGATGATATCAGGCTGTTCATGTGTGTAAAATATGTTTTTAACTATATATTAGGAATGTTATGCTTTCTATGTTGAATCATATAACATTCAAACTGAGATTAATTGTTCATAATTTGATGTATTATAAAACAATCTTTGTAGCATACATACAAGGTCTAGGAGGTTGTCCTACCTTATATATGCAAGAAAGGATGCTTGATGTACCTGAAATAAAAAAAAAAAATAGATTAACTAAAATTTTAGTTAGAAAAAAATGCAAACTTTTGCTTATGAAATTACAAAGCCAGCATTAATTTTTTAGAGAATTATTTATAATAGTACTCTCATACTGATTGCAGTAGTTTATAACTGTCTTTATTTGCTTTAGATCAGACCAACTGGCACGTTGCCATTTAATAATCACACCGTCACCAACTAACGAGTAACATCGTTTCATTTACTCAAACTTTACTCAAATTTGACTCCTGTCAACTGCTAATTTTGGACCCTGTCTGAGAAGTTATAAGGGTGTCTTGCAGACAGTCATTAATTTGTGTCCATAGCTCAGTCAGTTCTGTTGGAAGTTATCCATGTACGATATAAATATATTTGAAATCGCAGTTTAGTAATCGTTTAATGACACATCGATATTTTAATCTTTAAACCGTTAACTTACCCCACACCTAACACCAATTTTCCTCTCGGATTTAAGCGATGCACGTGGGCCAAAGTTGTTCTCAGGTAACTATAGGCTATATAAATACATATTATATATATATATATATATATATATATATATATATATATATATGTATATATGTATATATGTATGTATGTATATATGTATGTATATATGTATGTATATATGTATGTATATATGTATGTATATATGTATATATATGTATATATATATATGTATTACATATATATATACATTCCGTTCAAAAGTTTGGGGTCATTTAAAAAAAAAATAATACTTTTCTTCAGAAAGGACGCATGAAATTGATATAAAGTGACAGTAAAGACATTTATAATAATGCAAAAATATTTATTTTTTAATGAAATGCTTTTCTCTTGAACTTTCAAAGAATCCTGAAAAAAATGAATCAGTGTTTGCACAAAAATATGAAGCAGCACAACTGTTGTCAACTGTGATAATAATCATAAATGTTTCTTGAGCATCAAATAATCATATTACAGTGATTTCTGAAGGATCATGTGACACTGAAGACTGGAGTAATTATGCTGAAAATTCAGCTTTGATCACAGGAATAAATTACATTTTAAAATATATTCACATGGAAAACAGCTGTTTCACATTGAAATAATATTTAACAATATTACTGGGTTTGTTTTGTATTTTTAATCAAATAAATGCAGCCTTGGTGAGCAGAAGAGACTTCTTTTAAAAACATAAAAAATCTTACAGACCCCAAACTTTTGAACGGTATATATATATATATATATATATATATATATATATATATATATATATATATATATATATATATATATATATATAGATAGATATTGTTTTTTTTCATGTGCATTGACATAGATGTCTATGTTCGGTACAGCCCCCTACCGTATGGATCGGCATCATTTCCGCTTCTAAACGATTCCATTTCCCATAAATTGTATGCAAACCAATCTCCTAAAATGTCACTAATAGGATCTGCCTCGTTCCACAGCTTGCTATATTTAAACCATATATTCATACTTTTTAACTGATTAAATCTAATAGTTTTCACATTTAACAGATTTACATTGATTTTAAGCAATCTGACTAGATTTTGAAAATATTATTTTTTTAAATAAAATCAAAAGGATGCAAATACATAATTATAAACTATGCCATGATTTTTTTTTTTTTTTGGGTAGTTTGAGGTTTGCTTTTAAAAAGCTACCTTCAATCGTAAAGCTTAGCCAAGAACCATACTGCAAAATGGTTCCTCAGAAGACTAAACAATTGGTATGGCCAATACATTGAAGTCATAAAAATACTTTACTGGGATAAGTAATTACTGGAAAATTAAGCATGTTTACAAGCCAAAAAATGTGCTTACGGTGTGAAATGGGCATCTAAAGAGCATGTAGGTAGAGTCAGAAAGTGCATTATTTTCAGAATGCATCCATTATTAAGTGAATGGCTGAAATTCAAAACTGTGGCTGGTTGCATAAATTGCTTATTTTTTTTCCAAGACTGGTTCTGACTTTTTAAAGTCAGCTATATAGCCTAATGTAGATGGGTCTGATTTGAATTGTAGTAGTAAGATTGATTATCTAGCTGATCTATCCATTTATCTATACTAATCTAACTATTGTCAAACTAGTCCTTAAGTTTATGCAACTGAACGTTTATATTATTGATTTTATGCGCCTACTAGTAATGGATATAGCTGAAGTAGGTTATACTATTGGCCCTGTTGTGTATTAACTCTGCAGTTGGAGGGCAAATAGATTGAAAACTAGAGAAAATGTCGTCAGTCATGGCAGGGAAGTAATGGCACACAGCATGATGCATTCACATTCCCATTAAAACATTTACTGAGGAAGTGACATTTAACATGTAAATCTCTTCATGCCTCAACTCTCACTCCTAATGTAGACTCTAGAGAGTGTGTCGTGACTGCACTGGCCGATAAATAGATTACCGCAAATATGGTGAGGAAATGAATGAGCCACCGTACACAATACACTCTGCAACCACTTATACAGGTTCACTCTTCTGGCGAGCTTATCTGGAGTAAGAGTGAAGAAGAAACATTGAAGGCAGAGTTGAGGGAAAGCCGCAGAGATGAGGGAAAGCGACTGATATATCACAATATTGCCCAAGATTGGTTGCCCGCTGAAGCTAAGCAGGGTTGAGCCTGGATAGTACCTGGATGGGAGACCTCCTGCGGAAACCAGGTTGCTGATGGAAGAGGTGTTAGTTTGGGCCAGTGCTCACTTTGTGGTCTGAGTGGGTCCTAAAGCCCCAGTGTAGTGATGGGGACACTATACTGTAACAAGCACCATCCTTCAGAGAGCACCATCCTTCTCAAGAGAGGTCCTGACTCTCTATCCAAAAATACATGTCCTGCATGTTCAATTCGAATAAAAAAAAAAATTCAATCCTACGTCAATTTCAGAATGCTCAAAAAAAAAAAAAAACATATTCTCATAAAACAGTAGGGGTGAAAACCCAGGGGTCCTGACCAAATTCCCTCCATTGGCCTTTATCAATGAAGGCCTCCTCTGAATGGACTCTTTTCTCTCCATGTATAGCTGGAGAGCGCACTGGCACCTTGGTTCTGTGGCTGCTGCACACTGGTGGTGGTGGAGGAGAGACCCCCTGATATGATTATAAAGCGCTTTTGGTGTACAGTACAAAGCGCTCTATAAATGCCTCATTTATTCATTCATTCAAGGAGGTCTGGAGAAAGCTATATGTTCTCATTCATGTAAATGGTAATATTTACAATAGATATTGCAGTAATAGATTTTTCAGTCTTATTTTTTAAATATTGCAGCTTGTCACTCTCAATGAGATCTCAGCAATATCAAACTTCAATGATCCAATTAATACCCGATGGACAAAAAGACAAAAAAAAATCAGGTTTCGCCCTAAATGTTTTCTTATTCGATAAGCTGTTTCACTTAGACATCACAAGGAAGAAAATACGATCGCAATGTCTGTTTCATGTCGATTATCATCTATGTAACTTTCTATTATATAAAAGGTTAATACAGTTATTTGGTCAATATTAAAAGGTTCTTCAGACTAAGAAAAATTGTTATTTTAAGATTTTTCACTGACAAATAAAACTTTGGAGAGTTATGAATGGTTCTTTCTGGCACCTTGATCTTCTTGTTGTGGACTTCAGAGCTGAAAAAACATATTTTTTTAGCAAAACATAGAACTAATATTACTAATTATGTGTTATTGAAATACATTTTTTAAATAAAATTTACTTCAAAACGCACATTTACGTTTGAATAGTCATCATTAGAGAAAGATGCTTTTTGGTAGTAGAATGGTGCAAGTACAACCAGAATTATCTACCAACAGGGGCTAATGTGGTTAACCAGCTAAATAAAATCTTAATTTTTGGCCTGTGGAGAAGTCTTCTCTTTAAATATGTAGTATTTTAAGTGTATAATAATCATTTCTTCAATTTATTTATTTATTTATTTGTCAACATATACCCAAACAAGATTGTCAAATCAGCTAAACAAATTTAACATCAGAAATAAAGCCACGGGATGGTCCAGATGCTTAAACATCTGTTACAGCTACAAAAACATGACATGACGTCTGATTAAGACAGAGACATTGTAAAGACATGTTGTAATTGTAAAGGAGTAATTCATTCAAAGATTTAATTCTGAAATTATTTTTGTCATACTTTTTGGATTAAAATTGTTTGCTAATTACCCGAACTTTTCCTTTTTGTGTTGCATAGAAATCGCGATAAATAATGTGTATAAATAATGGCACAATTTTGCAACCTTTAAAAGAGTGAAAAATAATAGACACTTCCTTAGTGAAAAATAAATATACTAAAATGTATTTGAAATACATTTATTGTATGCTAAGTACACTGTAGCATATTTTTATGCTACAAATACATTTATATTTAGGTACTTAATATAAATATCCTGCAATTGTACGTTTAGTATGCTAAATTGGAACTAATTTTGTACTTATAGGTGATCTATTATGCCCATTTTTGCATGATGTAATATAAATCTCTGGCGTCCTCAATGTGTCTGAAGTATATCACTCAAAATATCACCCAAATATTTTTTATTATAGCGTGTTAAATTTGACCCTATATGGGTGTGAGCAAAAATCTGCAGTTTTTGTGTGTGTCCCTTTAAATGCAAATGAGCTGCTGATCCCCGCCCCCTCTTTCAGAAGAGGGTGGATTCATTACATGTGCTTCGGATACTATCCACCTTGTTCCTGACAGGTTTACTGCGTTCTGAATTATGGGTGGCACTTCCCAATTATGGTTTGGGGAACTCCCATTCAAAAAGACTGAAACGAATCATTTCAAATCATAAGGTTGCCCTACAGTTGATCCGTCAGTTTGAATTAATGAGCTATATCAGTTTTCTTTCATGTTTTATCTAAGAATAACATGAGGATAATGTAACGCTTGGTATTTTAACGTGACAAAAATCTATAGTAAGAGCTCTGCATTCTTTTCCTCAAGATTATTTTCTTTTTTACTTTTGAATTTCGCTGTAATAGTATGATAAAGGTCAACATATACTGCACATTTGTGGTCTGTTCTCCCGATTTAATTTACGATGTATACCATTAAGAATTCACTGGAATCCTCCCCAAAACCTCACGTCTCTTTCCAGGTATGGTTTCACAGGTAAATACAATTTATTATGTGTCAAAATGACTGAAATCACTTTAAAATAGTATCACGCAATGCTGAAGTAAAACCTTTTTTTTTTATTATTAAGGCGTATGTTACATAACCACAGTGATTTTTAACCGACCGATTTTGCTGTGGAAAGATGCTTTTTCAGAGATTATTCATGGTCTGTTGAACATACCTTGTTAATGCTTTTACACTTTTAAATGTCCTTTTAATGTTCAATGGTTGAAGGGTGAGTAGAATAATATATGTCATCGTACACGGTTTAAAAAAAAAATATATATATATATATATTGCGTCCATAGAGGTAGTCTTTCACTGATTGTTTACATCTTAACGGAAGTTACACCCATAATTCACGCAAAGCTTCATGGGGCGCAGGAATACTGTGGATTGAAACAACATAACAGCCGAATTTCTCTCGGGCAAAATGTCAATAATACCCATTAGTAGCGGAGTGCAGCCTTACATGTTTGAACCGGAGTCAGACACAGATGGATAGACTCAGAAAGAGGCATTTCTGAATGGTTAGTGGATACATTTATGTAGTTGTTGTGGAGTTACGTTGATTCATATCAAAGACTAGCCTGTACCGTGATGTTAATCTATAAACTGCTGTATAGGTGCTCGTGTAGGAACTGTATTAGAATGCCCACAGAGCACAGACGTATACAGTTATCGGTCTTTTATGACATACTGTGGGATTTGCGTTGTGCATTGTATTTCACTAAAGGTGAAAGGTTGTGCCTATAATAATGCCTATATTTTTTTATTCTACTCTGTTTCTCATTTTCATTTTATTCATTACAATAAAGTCAGAGACGATGGTAACTTTAGTCACATTTGCCCTACAGCATTCTAGAAAGCTCATTCAGAAAGGAAATTTGGAAACATTCACAAACTATGCAGTGCATAGGCCTACTTACTTGTTCTAAATATTAAGTTAGAGCATGAAGCTTTGGTGACCCATCCTTCAGAAATACCTTTTTCAGCATTGTACTGACCCTCGTTGGGGGCGCAGTCATGCCTAAAAGGATTTGCGATGGAATGAATCTGCTGGAACATTGAAAATTATTGACTGGGCCAGTCAAAGTCCGGACCTCAGCCCCATAGAGCAAATTTGGGGCGAGTTGGAAAATAAACTGGATAGATCTATTGTGCATTCAAAGGAAAGCCTTTGGCTTCAGTTTCAGAATGCATGGGATCATATTAGTTTTGAAGTTCTCAGGAAATATATTAACACTATGCCAGAGAGATGTGCTGTTGTAATTTCTGCAAAAGGTGGATATCAAATATTAAAGTTAAAAGTGGATAAAAACATTACAACTCATTTAATCTGATATTTGTTGTGCTTAGAGAAACCATCTGCATGTTTCATAAACATTATGAAATGAAATCATGTTTTGGAGATCTGTATTTCAATATTCAGATTCAATATTTTCAGATCTGTCAGGTGTTCTAATAATTTTGGCCACTACTGTAAGTATATTTCATTTTATCTTGCATTTAAAGAATGATATTATACAGAGGTCATACTATCCTTACTAATAGTAATATTAAAACACATTATAGGCTTAATATTAAGAAATATGCATTGTGCAATAAAGAAGTACTCCAAATAAAGTTTAATTATAATATTTATATCAGTAAGTCTCAAGCGATATGTCAGTAAATAATATGTTAATAGATTTGGAGAATGAAATAAATGTGTTTTAAATACATTTCCGTTTAGGTTTTTTTTTTTCACCTGGGTGCACATTGTAACATCCTGGTGTTACTTTTTTCCGTCAGTCAGACGTCATGTACAAGATTTTCTGTACAAGCACACAGACCCCCTGCTGCTGTTTGAGCATCCTGACATTTTGACGTAGGATTGAATTTTATTATTTTTTTTCATTCAAATTGAACATGCAGGACATGTATTTTTGGAGGTTTACGCTTGTTCTAGTTCTGTTGCGTGTTCCACTGGGACGTCTGTTTAGCATCAGGAGCTGTTGAAAAAGATTTAGGTCCAGTGGGACACAGTCCAACAAAGTCCAAGATGTGCATTAAAAAAAAAAAAACATTTGCTGTTGTCACAGTGTCTTAAAATAACTAATTTTTATTGCATATTATGCTAAAAATTTGCTACAGTGAAAAAAGCCTGGGAAAGTGTTGTACAAGATGAATGACTGGTGTCCCAGATTCTGTGTGTATGTGTGGGTGTGTGTCTCTTTGGGTATGTGTGTGTGGGGGTAATTCCATGCATGGCTGTCTTGCATAAAGATAAAGTCACCGAATTGCTGTCTCTCACAGTCAGATTGTGTGTGTTTATTGCGTGTGTGTGTTTTTTTTTATAGCATTCCATTCTCTCTGTTCCATGACTGTGTGTTTGTGTGTGTTTGTGTTTGTGTGTGTGTGTGTGTGTGTGTGTGTGTGTGTGTGTGTGTGTGTGTCTGTGTGATGATAGAGGATGCAACTTCAATTGGTAAGTAAATCTTCACACACACATGTTGGTGCAACTACATTATGAGGACTCTCCATAGCCGTAATGGTTTTTATACTGTACAAACTGTATATTCTATCCCCTTACACTAACCCTATCCCTAAACCTACCCATCACAGTGCATTCTGCATTTACATTTTTAATAAAACATTGTTTTTATGTTTTTTTAAGCTATTTGAATTATGAGGACTCATTAAATGTCCTCATAAACCACGTTCAAGTTGTAATACCAGTGTAATACGCATGTCATTATACAAATTAAACAAGCGCACACACACACACACACTCATGTCTAGTTCGCTATCTTTGTGGGGACTCTTCATAGATGTAATTGTTTTTATACTGTACAAACTGTATATTATATCCCCTTATATTCTATGATTTATGAGCTTGTTTCCTCAATTTAGGTCCCCACGGTGAAACGAGTCCCTACGAGATACTTTGTATTCAGGTTGTCCCCACCGGGATAGAAAAACAAACGTGTGTGTGTGTGTGCGCGGGCACATACCTTCTGATTGTCGTTAGAGTGACTGTATTACAAACAATGTCTTTGTCTTACAGGACAGCGGGAACGCTGAAGCTGGAAAGGTGGAGGGAACAAGGAATACAGGAACAATATCTCAGGTATAGACGGGTAAGTAATCTAAAGTCATAGTCCAAGTCGTAGACCAGACAAATGCCTGAGGCTGAGGTGTGTGCTTATACCGTGATGATGAGCATTTGTCATGTGATGCAAGTGATGAGTGTGAGGGAGGACTGGTGCACTTGTGAAAATTTTATTATATTAAATTATCAATTATAGTTTTTCCAATTCACTTTGTAACTTAAAAAAACACTTTTTTTTATACTGCACAAGCTTTTATTCATGTTTATTGATTGTTTTTTTTATATGTGCAACTTTTAGTGTGGATTTAGGAAAGCCGTTTTTGCCACATAATACGCCTTTATTGTTCTCTCCAAACAAGGTTTGCCCTTCATTTCACAACAGGTTCATTTGAATAAAACAACCATTGATTCACATTAGGGTGAAAATCAAAGGTTCCTGTCAGCAAACAATGTCCTCGATAGCAAAGAGAGCAATGTTTCTTGATTGTTGCAGGCCATTTAGACTTCTAGACTGCAGATTCCCTCTTTGGTGTGTGTGTAATATTTATTTTATGTAACAATACTTAGACCAGTGGTTTACTTAGACCAACATTCTCGTACAACCTAGTCACAATGATGTTGCTCTAATTTGTTAGATTTTGATATCAAGACTGTGCGAGTGACATTTTGATTTATATCAATATTTTTGTATTTAAGATCAATCATGGTTGCGCAAGACATTAATCAGTCCTTTTGACTGGTCTTTTACTAAAAATGGAATCATATGGAACATAACGATTCGGGTTCCAATTCTGATTCTTTTTAATGATTCTGGTTTATTAATAACAATAAATAATAGTAATAATATTTTTGGTAGTTCAAAGTAATAACTATTTGGTGAAAAACATTTTCTTTATTTAGAAAGGATTACTGTCATAGCATGGGTTGCAGCAAGGTTGAGTAGATGCAGGATGTAGTTGCAGCAGTGATATTTATTTGCAAAAGAACCAAAATACAAAACTCACAGGAGAAACAGGAGAACAACAAGGATCAAACAAACCACTTACTAAAATGCGATTTTATGTAGTTTATACTCTTTATTATGTATAGAATTGTACCGAGGTGAACATATTTAGACAGGTTGTGAACCCTGTCTTCAGACATTTGAATATCATTTTCAAAAAAGTCCAGTACAAACATTACTGCAGCTCGTCAACGGCAGCTGTCACAGTTGCTATAGGCGACAATAACAATGTTCCGTAGGCTAGACCATCACATTTAACAATGCTTGGTCTGAACTTTGCAGCCTTCAAAGGTGTGGCCTTTGAAGTCTGAGTCCTTCAAAGAATGCAGCCTCTGAATTGGGTCACTGCTATATACACAGTTTAACTAAGCAGACTAGAAGCTGTTGTGCAACTTAATCAGTAACCATGGTAACAAATGAAGATCAGGAAAGTGGGGAACTAAGGAAACAGGAACAGAACACATAAAAAAAAAGGTGTTACAAACTAAAAGTCCATGAAAACAGTACTTAAACCTTACAATTACAATGCATTTTCATGTGTTCTGCCAATGTTGCAGCCCAAGTCGAACAATACATTTTAGGTCAGTGTAGTCTATAATAAAACTTCTGCATTTCTAGAAGCGATTGGAACTTCTAGATCACTCTGTTTACATTGTCAATAAATGCCATGCTGAATCCAATGTTTCTGAATCAGCTTATCTTCTTGTAGATGAACATCTAGATGGATCTCACAGAGTTGGAAGGCAATAAGTGCAATATCTCTCAATTTTATGCCATTCAGTTATGTCATTTCAGCAGAATAAACCTATTGTGTGATCAGCTCTGTCGTATCAGCATGCAGTTTGAGAAAGGTTATCCTATTCATATCATGCATTACAGAGGTTAGAATGTATGCTATCCACTAAACTTATTAAATTAAAATCAGAAATTAGAAATTATATTGAATAATTCCATATGTTGCATACTTGTTATGTTGAAATAAAATGGCATGAAAATGCCAATGGTACAATAACAATAATAATAATAATAACAATTCTCTATGACCAGAACTGAAAAGAAGAATTGGAAATCTCCAATCCACAATTGCACATAATTTGTATGTAAATTACTCATTTGTTTTCTAAAATCACATCAGTTGAAGGAATTCCTCCTTTAGATGCTACAGATATCCATAATCATCCTCCTCCTTTTCCCCACTAGGACCTCTGGAAAGATTGCACTCGTAACTCAGGTTACATGTTTAACCATGAGAGGGATTTATTATATTATGCAATCTCTTCCGTAAAGTAATGATCAGATTTCATCACACTGAATGTAAACGTAGACACACATGCAATCTCTCCTTCATTACAGTGCCAGGGCAGATGGGAGTCTTAGTGTGGTGATGTTTTTGAAGCCCTTGGCTTATTGAAGCCTCAGTCAAATGACATCACAAATGAAGCTCGGAATCTCCAATGTGGGAAAAAAAATATCCGACCAGTAAAATGCCCTCACATTAGAATGATGGACAGCCACTCTCTCTTTCCTCCCTGCAAACATTCAGATTATCTGGTTTATCTTAGGTTTATCTGATTCTGAACCTGAAAAGTAAAAAAAAAATGAAACATGATGTATACTGTAATTCCTCAAATAAAAACCGGTAGTCAATTAAACGCCGGACCTCTGACAGTGGCTGGGGGTGTGGTCAACACGAACAAATAAAGGCCGGTCTTAAATTAAGGCCGGGGAAAAAATTGTGTACACTCAAAGACGGACGCACTTAGTGCTTTAGAAATTTGAATTAGAAATAAAGGCCTGCCTCTAACAAAAGCCTGCTTCAAATAAAAGCCTGCTACCATCTGCAGTTCAGGTAAATAAAGGCCCCGGTTTTTATTTGAGAAATTACGGTATTACAAAATATTTTAGATTTTGCACTGTTTTTAGGTTAATTTAATACTGATGTTAAAATTTTTGTATGAAAGAAAGAAATAAAGAAAGAAAATCAGTGTATAAACACTTTTTTTTAATACTCAGTCTTTTCCTTAATGGAAAGAAGAATTGGCTAATGACTGCCGTCAGCTCTTGACAATGGTTACTGAAGAGCTCACCTCAGTTTAAGACCACGATCAACTGGCGGGCGCACTCTTAGTTTTTTTTCCACATACCTTGTCACAATGTGCTAAAGTACAAGATGTAATGGGATGTCAGTCTGTAATGGGAAAAAGAGGTTGGAACATGATGTTAATGTTGTTAGAAATGACTGCCTTAATGTAAAAAGTACTGCTGAGCATTTTTACTCTGGCCAAGGACATTTTAGTATAGATTTGTTGCATGTTAGCCTATTTACTTTAGTTTACAAATCACTCAAGCTTAGAAAATTGGTCACCCTTGTCAATATATTTAACATAGCACACGTATAATATCACAAAATGTATGGGGTTCAGTATACACACATTCAGGGATGCACATTCTCGCACTGCGTCCAATACCCACTTCCCCATTGTGAATGACTGAAATTCATAGTCAATGACTCAAAAAAGTAAAAAAATATCATCAACGAGAATCGCAGAGAGTCAACAACCTGATATAGTATCTAAGGGGAGCTCTACGAAGGCCTTAGCAAGATGACTTTCTAAAATGAGAGGAGGCCTAACTACGCTCTACGCTAAGGGCTGCTTACCAAGGAGGCCCACAAAAGAGCCTGACAGCTCGATACTGCTATCCAAACATAGTTTTGGGGAGCGTAGGTTTCAGCATAATGACTCTCTAAATTGAAAGGAAACCTAACAATGCTTTCCTAAGGGTGGTTCCACCAAGGAGGCACAGAAAATCATACAAACTGTCATGACCATTCAGACCAAGCTCTAAGAACGGAGGCCTCAGCAAGATGAATCTCTAAAGCGAGAGGAGGCCTAGCTACATTCTACACCAAGGACTGCTTACCAAGGAGGCTCACAAAAGAGCCCAACAACTCAATACTGCTATCTAGTCAGAGCTGTGGGGGCGAAGGCCTCAGGAGGACGACTCTCTAAAGTGAGATGAAGCCTAACTACTCTCTACGCTAGAAGATCACCTCACCAAGGAGTTCATTACAGAGAGCGGAGCACCTTGCCCATAACCGGGAAGGTTCTACTCCATGCTCATCCTAAATTTACAATGGGAGCTAACAGCTAAGGCTAGCTGAAATATGATTTGGTCTCTAGACTCCAGCATTCTAAGAGGTGCCGTACAACAGGAGTGGTTCGCCCAATGCGAACAGAGACCAGAAGAGCTCCCAGCAAACCTTGGTGGGCAGATCATAAGAAAGTATATCGGAGCCAGGCAAAAGTGCTAGCCGCACCAATATAAATGCTCTACAGAGACTCCAGCAACAAACTGAGCTTACTCACAGGAAGTTGGGAATCCTACTATTAAGGATTCCACTTACACTCAACCATGAAGACTATTGCCATCAAAGGGGAGCCAGCTGAGTGGCAGCTGTGACCACTCAGAAACAAATGTCTTCGTAGGATCTCAAGATTCCAGACATTCCTGAAGGTGCCTTACAACAAAGAAGGGTTTGCAAACGAGTATGAAAACCCCCTTCCTGTCGGGTTCTTGAGATGAAAGAGCTCATACCAGGGACTAGAGGAACCTGCTTCAAGACCCGACTCAAGTTGAGGGTTCTGTTCTTCAGTCAAACCCAAGTAAAAAACAGGCTCTCTAGACTCCAACACTCACGAAGGTGCCTACAACTGGGAAAGGTTCACAAACTAGGGCGTGAAAAAAAGCTTCCTGTCAGGTTCCAGAGATTACCAGAGATTTGGTGGCCAGCGGAGGGGGCAGATCTAAAAATAACACATGCCTGCACTTTCTTTGCATCTAATTCCACAGATTTAGGCCTCACACATTAGTAATAGCAGACCGGAAAGGGTAATAAATCTTATAAGACTCTCCCTTTGCCCTGCCTACCACCCCATGATCGAACCTGCCAGCCACTATGGTGGCCGTGGAACCTTAACCGTGGAATGCAGACGCTGGATTCTCAACCCTCAAGAGAGAATAAAAAACAAAGGAGCTTATCACAGCGACCACATCATAAAGAGTGAGTTCAACTCCCTCGAGAGCTGAACGTGCTCCCCTCAAATGCCAGAATCTATCACTAATTAATTATCATGCGCAGAACAGTCACAAACACATCACAGTGAGTATCTTGACTCACTCGAACGTGTTCCTGCAAACGCTACTGTAACTACTATCCCTCTGGTGAGAACAAAGAAATAAAAGCTTCTTACCTGTCTCTTTCAGTCAGTCTCGCAAATGCATCACAAAGAGCACCTCACAATGAGTGCATTCAGTTCCCTGTAGAACTGAATGTGCGTGCTCCTTACCCAAACACATAACACGCAAGTTGTGTGCCCTCAAGTGTCAACTTTTATACGGAGGTATATACTTCCTGAAACGCTTGGCTGAGTGATAATCTTCACACGTACATAAACAAACGGATCCTGAAGACAAAATAAATTGTTGACATGTACTAAAGGCACTCTTTCTTACTTTGGTCACACCGTTAGTGTCGCCAGCCAACGCTATTGTCATGTTTAGACACGCGCTTAAGACACCGGTCACAATGGAGGTTTTCCCACAAAGCATCCCATTTGGAAAGGGAACTTCATTATAGTGACTTTTATCTTGCATCACCTAAATGTCACTATGCAACGCTCGTCACCTCAACATTGCCTTGGTCTCCTGCACCAGCGATGTCGTTCAGCTCCATCAAGCCTCGGTCTGCGCCATCGGATCCATCAGTTCTGTCTTCGTTGGTCATCCCCTGGATGTCGTCAGCCAAGCCAGCTACATCAAGCCAGCTACATCTCCTCCCTCCCTCGTCTCCGCCATGGGCTGTCGGCACTAGGAAACTTTGGGTCTGCGCCATCAGACTTCTTCCACTTGTACCATCTGGGTCTCGTCGTCCTGCCATCACCATTCCTTCGCCTGCTCCTTGCCCACCTCCCAAGCCTCGATCATCCCTCTCTCTGTCCAGTATTAGTTGCGGCTTGAGGATGCGCCTTGCCGAGAGGGGGTGTATTGTCACAGTTATGTTTTGTTGGTTTTGTTATTTACAGACGTTTAGTATGTTTTCATTTGTTCAGTTTTCCCGCTTCTCATTTGTTTACATTGGTTTCAGCTGTGTTTAATTAATTAGTCTCATTTGTGCTCCTACTTAAATTGTACCCTCACATTCATTCTCTGTTCGGTCACATTCACGGTTGGTTGTTGTGTTTTCTATGCCCTGTAATTGATTATTGCCTGTTTGGATTAAACTTTGTATTGGAAGTATCTTCTTCTGAATCTTCGTCTGTCACGCACACTTCGTCTGCTACGCACACATCCTGGTATTGTGACAACCCCAAACTCTTAAACGGTAGTATTAAAATACAATATAGACATTTTGAGCTTGAGCCAACGTCAGTGTAACCATTATAATTATCTATTTCAGTCTATTTTGTATACATAACATAAAACATGTTGTGTTTAAATTTTGAACAATTTAAATAGATGATTATATCTGAAGTGTGTGAATGGGTGGCTGCATAAATCGCACGACGATGGAGATAAATAACCAAACAGTCTTTGATGAACAAATCCAAAAGGGTAATCTCAGGAAATATAACACAACCACAATAAAACAACACCAAACAAAGAATTATGAGAAATGAGGACTATAAATACCAGGGTAGCTAATCAACAGAAACTGAAAGAGGTGAGTAACATCAGTAACCATGTAAACTAAATAGGGAAAAGGGCAGACAGGGAAAACCAAAACTAAAGCACAAACAAACAGAACATAAACCTGACATGAAGATTGCAGATGCTTTGACTGAGGGGAATATGTCACCCCAGCGACATCAATGTTTCTTTGAAAGACCACCATTGAACATCAAACAGTCTTTTGAATACAGAAAAATGCATTGATTCAAAGCAGTGTACTGGATTGTAGAGAGCAAGACTCATTGAAGGGAACATTATTATCCAAGTACAAAGCAAAGGGACCTCGGCAGGTCCCATGGATCAGTCAATATTATTACCGTCTGGAAATAGACATTTAGAAAATGGGAAACCCTTTTAAGACCAGGTGAAAAGCCGAAAGAGACAACAATGCTTTCTCTGGTTTAATAACCTTTATTAAATAGCAAATCACCCATCTATGACATGAGAATGGCTTGCAATAAGAAAACTCAATTTTACATAATTAAGTTTTTGCTATTTAGAGCCACCACTTTACTATTCTGCAAACAGTACAGTCATCGAAGTCTTGTTTATTGTAATATAAATAAAATGATGGCTTCATGTGATAAAAGTGACACCAAACAATTTGGGTTCGATTTAAAATTTGATCAGTGGCAGTTATATTTATGAACACATTGCAGATTTAACCACAGTGTTCAAGATATATACACACACACACACACACACACACACACACACACATATATGTTTATGCATGTATTTATTTATTTCCTGTTTAGCTCTGAACAATTGTTTTGAAAGGCAATGTGTATTGACTTTAAATATAACTTGTCGATTTGAATCAGAGCACAAAGACAATTTACAGACAGAAAAAAAGTGTTGCAAAATATTCAATGTTTAAAATGATAATGTTTACAATAATTTAAGTTATTTAAATTACATCATAAACGCTGAGTGAAAACCAGAGCAGTATATTAATTAATTTGAAAGTCACTGGTATATGTATAGCATGCAGTTGTTGATTTAATCCAGGCATGCAAAACTATATATTTTGATCTGTCAGCTCAGTATAAAAGCTCCTGTCCGTAAATCTAGGGCCAGCTTCCCAGTCTCAAAGACTGCTGAACAGGGAGAAACCGCCTGCTATATTTAGCCCACATGGCTTGCTTTGAAACATCTAGAATGCAGAGAGAGAATTAAGGAGCAAGGGAGAAAGTGTAAGAATGGCATAGAGCCAACCTTTTGTCACAGGAATCATTCTATGGATGTATTTGTTTTTATATTTGTAATTTACTCATGCTCCTTCAGAATATCAGAGGAGTTTTTTGAACAGAAGCAAATTGCCTTGCTGCCTGATTCTCCTGTATGTGCAATCAATTCTGCCTTTTGTAGATTAACCTGGCCAGCCTCTCAATGAACTCCGCAAGGGGAGATAATTTTAGAGCTGTAAGCCTCCGGACATTTTTACAAGAGATCCATCTTTAATTTTCATCTATGATGTCCAAACTGAAAAGAATTTCTTCAGAATAGAAAAATAAAGATTTTTCTTTAGAATGAGATGTGGCAGTTGGTAGTAGTAGTGTGCTTATATGATTAACTGCTTGTATGTTTAATTGTATGCTATTTAATTGTTGATTTGATTGCAATTGTTCCATGTTCACTCATGTTAGTTCACAGTGCACACTAATATTTTTTTTTATTAGTGAATATTGAAATTAACATGAACTATAATGAACAATAGGTCTACATTTATTAATATTAGTTATTGCTAAACTAATGCAGTTAACTAATGTTCATAAATGGAACCTTATTGTATAGTATATACTTTTTGGGAAAAATCTACTTACTGATGGCGTATAGTTGTCTCTGTATATTAATCTGAGATAGAGTATTTAAACATTGAAAAATGACACGCTTCACCTTTAAAATGAAAAATTCAGCCATAGTACAATTGAATTTGGAGAAGGCTGACGTAGATCATTGACATGGTGAATGACTGCTGTCAGTGCTTTATATGTAGAGTGGTCATGTATTATTAAGATCTTTGACCTTTCATAACCTCAATGGTTCCTGGCTAAGAGGATCATAAAATCGATACGAGACAAAAGAAATGGGATATCTGTGCCTCAAGGCTGAGAGAAATCAATTAAGATATTTGATGGAGTGAAGTTGATCTGCATAGTGAGATTGAGATATCAGATTTTTATGGTATTTTATGCAGGGAACAAAGTAAAGATTTGCAAATCTAAGCTCAAACTTACCAAGTAAATCTATAGTTCAGTCTAAGATTGGGCTGTTTTACCCAGTGTGTGTGTGTGTGTGTGTGTGTGTGTGTGTGTGTGTGTGTGTGTGTGTGTGTGTGTGTGTGTGTGTGTGTGTGTGTGTGTGTGTGTGTGTGTGTCTTTAACGTGTGGAGAAATGTACTTCAAACTTCAAAATGTCTCAAACTTTGCTTGGCTATCGGACAGAGAAAATAACTGGACTCTACAGGTGTTTTTTAATTACTGTAATGTGCCAAGGCACGTTATTATGACCTAAAATCCAAATATAAATATGGCCAATTGAGTTTGGTTATCTGTTATATTAAAATCAAAATAGTAATAGTAAAATATCTAATGTTTAGATGTAATCCTGGTATCATGTAATAAAAAACGATAGTTCACCTAAAAAGGAAAAGTCCGTCACCATTTGCTCACCCTCATGTATTACCCAATTTGTATGACTTTCTTTCTTTCTTCCAGGGAACACACATACACACAAAAGAGATTTTGAAGGTTTTCCCTGCTTTTTTTCCATGTAATTAAAATGAAAAGGTCCAAAGGTAAAAGCTTCAAAAATCTATATTATGTCAAATGGCTGGAATTTAGTGCAAGAGTCATATGGACTGCAAAGTGTACTTTTTATAATACTTTTATGGTACTTTCCCCCCCACATTCATTATAATTTCTTAGAAAAGTGGTGTCTTTTTTGCTCCATGGAAAAAAGTAAGTAATACAGGTTTTGGAATAGGTTAGACGATGTAAAAAGGAGGGAACAATCAAAATGGATTGACTGCATTTGGTCGGCACACGCGGATGACATCAGATGCTTGTGATTGGTTGATTAAATGTTGATCCAGGATCAACAAAGGATGATGATCCAGGAACACATATTACTTGGCAAAATCACGGTGTCCTTTTGGAATGACATGACAATGCATTCTGCTTTATGATACAATTTCCACTTTTTGAGTGACGTATTATGTACTTTTTATTTTGGTGCAATGGTCTTTTCATTACAGAAACATAATTCACTCATACACACACGTTCCTCTTAAGAAGTTAGCAAAGAGGCCAAATGTCTTACTCGAGAGTGAATGGCCTTCATGGCCACTTGGCAGGAGGCCACAGTCTGAATTAGCTGATGACGGATTTGGTTAATGATACATGCTGTGGTCATGTGAAGAAATGAGGGTTTAAGCCAATATGGCAAGAGCAAGGAAAGGGAAGAATGACTGCTGTGAAGCATGAACCGGTCAACCCTGAAGAGACGAGAGCAGTGTCCAATTGTGAAGCCCAATCGATAGCACACTGTGATTACTCGCTTGCTAAATAGTGGCCACCCCGAGGACATGAGCTTCCCATCACCAGAGAGATGAGTTAGAAAAGGTTCAGGACCACTGTGAGATCAGCAAATGTCAGTCAGGTCCCAGTCAGGATCAGTTCCACTTTACTGATCGCTGCAGAAATATGGCAGCTAATCAAAGACTGTTTCATGAGAGGAGATTTTTGACCATATGACTTTATGAAGAGCCAGAGTTGAGCGATAATAATTATTCCTTGGAGTGAAGTGTTGTGATTATGCTGCCTTGTAAGATGTTGTCTTTTAGCCAAATACTAAGGCAACATCCCATCATTCACAGAGAAAATCCCATAATGCATTGTGATGAGTTAATCCATCTGAAGCCTGGCTCACACTACAGGAGTTTTAGGCCGATTTATGCCCGATTTCCCCCTCCCGAGAATCAGCGAAAATATCTTGTTGAGGACCTCGATCGGTTCCGCGCAGATTGTCTGGTAATGTGAGGCGTTCACAGATCGAATATTGCACCTCCCGATCTGCTCTCACACAAATCGGGCTCGGCCTGATCATATCAAACATGTTTGATATTTATCGGGATGAGCAAGATTGTGATTACGTCAGTACTGTCACAATAGCCATTAAGAAACAAGTTGTGGGCTGTGGTGATGGAATTTCCATTGAGGTAATTTTGAGTGACAACAGCGTGATATGTGGTATTATCTTCATTTATTTATTTATTGCTAAATAAATAAGTGTTACGCTGTTGTCAGCAGGCACGAGGACTAGTAAAGTTACATGTTCAGTAATGAAACCGAAACTAAAAAAAGTGGAGTAAACAGAAGATGTCAAAATAAGGGTCCACATAATATAATATAATAACAGAATATAAACCTGACAATAAGCTTTTTCGATCATTATCATATAACAGTTAGTTCCGATCATCGAATCTCACCTAACAAGAGGCTTTCTGCTGATATTTCACCAGTATCGTCGCTCGTTTCTGCGTGTTATAGACAGGCTGTCACTCAGTCCAGTTTCACTGTTACGACACTAGGTGGCGGCAAGGCACTGCCTTTGAGGGAGTCATTAAACTGTTCATTCAACGAAAATGTTAAAAAAAAAGTTGTAATTCTAAGTTGTAATGAAACAAGCTGTTAATTATTTTAATATTTAATTTTAACTTTGAGCTCCACTTTATAAGGCTCAGCTGAGCAGCAATCCGGCGCATGGGTAACGCTGAAGCTGATGCGTCACTTCGAAGAGATCAATGGCATTGATTCATTGTATTGATCAGAGCTGACACCATTCATTAGAAATATCCTTAAATGTTAAAAGGATTATTTTTTTAAAAAGATTTTGCTTTCCTTGGTCAAGGCAACCTTTTCACGAATATGACTTGATATGAAGGACAGATTAGTTTACATCCGCTTTTCCGCTTCCGATCTGTTGCGTGAGATCACGTGATCATGGTGGAATCATATCAAGGCGCTTCCTCTGGCACGATAATCTTAATAACATTGTGTAGTGTGTGATGCGCCACGATTTTCAAATCTTGTAGTGTGAGCATGTTTAAGATTTGAGGGAAGAAAATCTGCAAAGATTCTCCTTAGGATTTTAAAACTCCTGTAGTGTGAGCCAGGCATAAGACAGCAATCATGCTCTGTATGATGCAATAGACAAAACCCGAGTATGAAGTACTTGACTACCGATTATGTTGAAAACAGTTGTGCTGCTTAATATTTTTCTAAAAACAATTTTTTAAAATATTTTTGTTTGTTTAGCATTTTAAAAAAAATATAACCAATTGTTATTACTGAAAGCTCTGTTGCGTGGCTTTATTTCAATTTAAGAATAAAATAAATAGAGATCATGGCTATTAAACATGATTAAATATATATACTGTAGAAATCCATGTCTTGCACTAGCTGAGCAACTGCATCGATGAATGGTAATGCAAATGGATAACGTATATTACAAACCTGTATTAGCATTAACACTCACAGGCTTGTTACAGGTCCGCACAGTAAATTGAGAGGGAGTGTTTTAGCATTGAAAAAAAAAGAAGCACATCACCTTTTAGTACTTTATATCACACCCTCTTCCACAGATACTAAGAAAGCAGCTCTCAATGAAGGTTACAGAGAGAACCATGTCACATGAACCCTTGGCACTTTACCCCAGGATGTCCCAGGGGATTGGGCTTAATATTACCGTGCTGTGAACTTTGAAGGGGTAATTTAATGGCATGCCCTCTGAATTAGTCGCATTAACAGTATATACATCATAAGTATATGTTATGTAATATGATATGTTATATGATATTAACATTGGGAGTGTACTGAGTATTAAATGGCTGTTGTGCACTGCAGGAGAGCTGTTAACCTTTATGCCTCGATGTGTTTTGATGTCCATTTAGAGAATAGCTGTGTTATTATTAATGGTCATATTAGACATAAAGTGAGTCATAGTGTACCTTTAATGTTAAATGTTTAGGATTATATGTAGGAAATTTTAGATAAGAATGTTTCCCTGTGGAAGGATTCGTTTTCAAAACGTATGAGTTCAGAGGTATATAGGGATTTTAAATCTGATTGAAAAAAACATGGTTGCAGGCAACAAGAGAGATACTCAGTAATGATTTGATTAATATTTTTACATGTCTTGCGGCAGCCTTGGACATGCTGTGCCTCTTCTCAAAGGATGCTTTCAGAGAGTGCTCAACTGTGTTTTTGTAATTCTTAGATTGACTTCTAGAAGTGCTTTAACACAATGCATAAAAAATGGATCGCTCATCCATGTTCAGCAGATGAAAAAAATCATACGGGTTTGACTTGACATGAGGGTGAATAAATTCTCTTTTTTGTTGTTCATTTTTCTTTAATAGTTTTTTTATATACATTTTTATTTAGATATTTTTAAAGCTATTTTCTATGTTTAATGGGTTTTTGCAACACAGAAGCTTACAGAACAATGTTAGTTTTTGTTTCAGTGAAGATTACATTTTCATTTATATATATATACATATATAAAAAATGCATTTTTTTCATTGTTCAATATAAAACGGACAGAAAATGCAATTCATGCTTTTTACAGCAGGCTTTTCTTTGCTATTCATCTATTAAATTAATACATTGAAATTAAATTGAATTAAAATTGAAATAAATTGAAATTGTTATAATTATTGTTATTATGATTATTTTGAGAAATGTTTGTCTGCTGATAAAGTTTTTTTCTGGGTTCAGTAAATGAGTTCAAACTCACATTCATGGAATGCTTAATGTTGGGTATAGTTTGGTGTTGTATTTCAGGATTGGACAGTAACAGTATATAATGAACTAAGAAAGAGAACAATTTTATATGATATTAAGAAAGTGGTTATTTGTTTTATATTTAGTATTGATTTGGAAAGTATTTTGTATTGATTTCTCGAACAGAGCGGGTGTTTGCTGCATAATGTAGCTTACACCAAATTGGAGCCATATTTGAAATCAATGTTCTGACATTCAGCTTCTTTGGATGGGGTAAATTTAACAGCGAATGACTCACTGTGCTATAAAAAGGACGTGACTGGGTACCTTGATGTCTTAAAAATGAAAGTTCTTATGTTTTGCCGATGCACCGTTTGAATCCGATCTTAACGGAAAGTGTTTGAGTGGTGTGCTGTTTGTGTTGCTATGGTTCCCTTCCCAGGTGAGCGTGATTCCAGCTGGCAAAAAATCTATTTGTGATTTTGGATGACTGAAAAGTTGTTTGAATAACGTTCCTTGTGCTCTACTATGTACGTAGAATAACACTTTTTTTTTTTTATCTGGAAGATGCCCAACAATTTCTTTTGCCATGCTTTAGTGGGATTAAAAGGTCAGACCGCCCCCACCCCCCAAAAAAACCCGAGTTCATTTGCACAATAGAACACACAACTGTTCACTTGCCCACCAAACTCAATTTACAGCTGGTGTTGACCCTGAGAGAGGTGGTTTTGTTATAAATACTATGAGGCTGACAGCAGAAACATAATCACACCGTCCTCTTAGTGTGAGTTATGTCTTACTCAGACTGAACTGTGTGGAAATTTAATTATCAGTATGCACATGGGTTTAAGTGTAGTCTTTGTGTCCTACACAAACACATTCTAAAGCATGCCATTGAGTTTGGGTGCTCCGTTGGAAATTGGTTAGGTGAACAGCAGGTTAATTAGATGTGATTTGACTATTTTAACTGACCAGCAGGCAGTTTTTACACTGTGTACTGACTGGGCATGTTGTGAACTAGGATGTGAAGTTACATGGATCAGAAAATGACTAAATCATCATTAATAATCCTATTACATTGTGAATTCTGACAACGAGTTGAACCATCCATGGCCAGAGGGCTGAACTTGTAGTACCGTCAATGAAACAAAAGCACGGTTCTAGAGCACTGCATGAGCAGAGGGTCTTTAAAATGCTAATCAAATCCAAATTGTTTTTGTATGAGATCAATGCATGCCATTTGAGATGGCGATAAAAAGACATTTAAAGGGGATGGAGCCCCACACATAAAATGAGATGGAAATGGTCTCTCCTCCTATCCATTTTAGAAAATAAGAAATCAATTTGCATTTTAAGTGGTTCTAACCGCAAACAATAATGGTAAGAGCAAATACAATATTTATCATTGGCATCATCAGAAACTAATGTTTAGCCTTGTGGACAAGGAAGCCCCCCCCCCCCAAAAAAAAGCTTGTTTTACCTTATAATTCTAGCTTACCTGTTGCAGTTCATTTACTTTACATTACAATTTGATCACACTGGGGTAAATTACCTCTTCATAATCCAAATGAGAGTATCATATTTACATTTGCCCAGCCAGAGGTCTGATAAGTTTTGAATGAGCACATAGGAGTGAATCATGAACCCCGTTATGAGGATTGCTGACCTTATGTGCACACTAAATCTTGCTAATGATATACATGCTATTATTATATTCACTCCCCACTGCCTGATTGCTCTTCCTGCTGAACTGTTATATGCTCCTACGGTGTTAGTACATGTAGTGGTTAATCAATCTGCAACTAGTCTTTGATTGAGGACATAAAGTCTAGTTCACATTTTATCTCTGGCCAAGAACCGTTCAACTTAGAGACTTTCTGACTGACATGGAAAGCAACAAATGATGGTTTGTTTTGTTTTGTTGTTTTAATGTGTTATTTGGGGTCCTAATCCATAAATGCATGTACAAACAAACAAATAAATAAATGTGGATAAACTTTGGTATCAGATTTTCTTTCTGTCCAAAAGCAGGGCTGTGTGTCATTCAGAATTGAATTGAGAAAACCTGTTAAATTCCAACATATACAGTAGCAAACAGGGTTTACAGAATGCAATTTGAATTCGCTGTAAGGAGGAAGAATTAAAACTGAAATTCAAAAAAACTCCTATAACTGCATTGTGTCCTTTCAAAGTGGAACTTTGATGCTGCATCTAGGTGTTGACCAGGGGTGTCCAATCCAGTTCCTCAAGGGCCACTGTCCAGAAGAGTATCGCTCCAACCCCAGTTTTTAACTGTCATCTAGCAGGACGCCTAAGTTTACTTACCTATTACAATTAAATCCTAATTTAATGATGACAAACTATATATCATTGGAAAGGTCTAAGACTCCTAAATATGTTAGCACTGTTTTTTGTTACAAATTTTGTAGGAACAGTAATAGATGAATTTATGACAAGAGTGCACCTCAAAAAATCTACATCATAACAGGAGTTCCCTTTCAAGGGAACTTCGAGCTGCGTCAAACGCTGTGGGAACGCCTCTGCGTTGTGCGTCATGAAGCACGTATGGAATCAGTCCAATAGAGAGATGAAACGTCATAGGCGGGTGACGTCATCGACCAGGAACTATAAAAGCACCCCAAAACACAAGCGCATTAGCTTCTGTGCCTTCAGTCGCGCTACATGTGAATCTGTCCCTGTGTGATATTGTCTGTCCTACATACTCTGCACCACACAAACAATTTATATATATATATATTTGAGAGAATTGCGAACGAGCAGCAATTTAAGAAGTGTGTTACTCCCTGCCCGCGCTATTTAACGGGTGGGGATACACACGTTCTTTGTGTTGTTTGTTTGGGAGTGCAGCATGCCCAGTCAGCTCTCGAGGGAGCTGACTGTGAGCATTGCGAGCGTCTGCCGTTAAAGATGCTCCGCTCCCGCCGAGCGCTCTTTGAGGAGAGCGGTTCGGTGCGTGCTCCCCACGGTTCGGGTCCCGCTTCTGTTGAGGCAGAGCGGCGGCGCTTATCGTTGGGAACGCAGATGGATCTCTCAGCGGGGGTTGAGACGGGCGCTGCCTTATCTCTCCCTTCACCTGTGAGACCCAGTGCCTCAGTCCCGAGTTCGGAAGCACGCGCTGCGGTTTCTTCCGCTCGGGTTGAGGCACCAACACTGCAGCTATCCAGTTCTGAGGAGCTGGATGTTGACAGTGTTGAGGGAGAGGTGGAGGATTTGCCACCCCACACTCCCGAAAGTGATGAATTAATGGAGTTATTGACTAGGGCTGTTGATAAACTCAGTATTGAGTGGCCAGTGACTAGACAGGAGTCTGTTTCTAGATCTAAATTAGATGAAAGATTTTTGCCGTCACGTGTGCAGCCTCCACTCCGGTGTCTGCCGTTCTTTAACGATCTCCACACTGAGGTGTCGAGATCGTGGAAGAAACCGGTTTCATATAGAATATTTAGTCCCCAGACATCTACATATTCTAATATAATGGGGGCTAAATTTTATGGTTATGGCGCTTTACCTCGCGTGGAAGAGACGCTCGCAAGCCATCTCTCTCCTGAGGCGGCGTCATCTTTTAAAACACCGGTATTACCCACCAAGCCCCTCAGAAATACATCTGCTTTGGTGGGTAAAGCGTATTCGGCTGCAGGTCAAGCTGCGTCATGCCTGCATACAATGTCAATCTTGCAGGCATACCAGGCTGACCTGCTAAAGGACGTGAGTGAGAGTGAGGAAGTCAGTGCTGACGTAGTTCGAGAACTGCGTCAGGCTGCTGATTTATCCCTGCGCGCCACCAGAGAATCGACCAAGCTAGTGGGTCGATCTATGGCAGCTCTGGTGGCCGCAGAAAGACATCTTTGGTTAAATCAAACTAATATGAAAGAGAAAGAAAAAACTTTTCTTTTAGATGCTCCTCTCTCTCCTTCGGGGTTATTTGGCAAGGCTGTTAATTCTGTTATGGACAAATTCCAGGAAGAGAAAAAACAAGCTGCAGCTTTCAAAAAAATTCTCCCGTTAAAAATTCACATCTCTGGGGCTGCTGGGCGGGAGCAGCCCCGGCCGTTTACAAGCTCATCCCATAGAGCGCAGCAGAAGCAGAGTGTCGCGTCTCGTGCTCCCCCTGCTGGACAGTGGGCTCAGGTGCGGCACTCTCAGCCGAAGCCTTCTAGCAATAGGCCTGATCTGAGGTCAGTGTTATTGTCTAAGAAGGCTTCGGCTAAGAAGAAGTCCTGACGCCGAGGCGTTCAGGATGTTGAGGGTGGTCCCCACAGAGGCGGAAAGGAGTTCACCTCTCTTTACGGTGCCCATTCTTCCTCGGTGCCCTCATAGGGCCGTTCTGCCAACCCCGCCTTTATGCCGGGGCGTAGACGGTCCCAGCGAGCGCTTTCCCGAGGGACGCTCGCTCCCTCTGAGGAGGGTTTCAGAGCAGTCAAACCAGTCGTTCCCTGCCGGTCGGCCGTTACAGGGCACTGTGTTTGCTGCTCAAGTTACACCAGAGGCCAGTCTCGAGAGGCTGGTACCCTTAGTAGATTTTCTGGCAGAGTGGAAAAGCCTTCCAAGAATATCTCATTGGGTCCTGCAGACAGTAGAAAAGGGTTATGCTATCCAGTTCAGGTGTCGTCCACAGAAATTCAGAGGGGTTCTGCACACAGTGGTGGGCCCCGAGCAGGCTCTGGTATTGGAACAAGAGGTGAAAACGCTCCTTCAAAAGGAGGCTATAGAATGGGTTCCTCCTCCCAGTTTGGAGTCAGGTTATTACAGCCGATATTTCATCGTTTCGAAGAAGGATGGGGGGTTGCGTCCAATTTTAGACCTGCGCCTATTGAATCGCTCGGTAGGGAAGCTAAAATTCAAAATGCTCACTATCAAGCAGATCGTGTCTCAAATCAGATCCGAGGACTGGTTTGTCACGATAGATCTAAAGGACGCGTACTTCCACATTTCCATCCTTCCACAACACAGGAAGTTCCTGAGGTTCGCCTTCGGGGGCGAGGCGTACCAATACAGGGTTCTTCCATTTGGCCTAGCCTTATCTCCCCGCACTTTCACGAAATGCATGGATGCAGTACTAGTGCCTCTGAGGCTTCAGGGCATTCGTATTCTCAACTATATCGACGATTGGTTGATTTTAGCTCAGACGGAGCAGATGGTGGTTCGTCATCGAGATGTCGTCCTTGCTCATATCAGAAAGTTGGGGTTGAGGCTGAACGCAAAGAAAAGTGTATTATCTCCTTCCCAGAAGACCACTTTTCTGGGTGTCGTTTGGGATTCGGTCTCGATGCAGGACTCTCTCCGACCCGCATTGCTTCGATTCTCTCAGCCGTGAAACAAGTAAGGCTAGGCCAGCTACTCACTGTGAAGCAGTTTCAGAGACTGTTGGGTCTGATGGCAGCAGCGTCCAACGTTTTACCTTGCGGCCTGTTGTACATGAGACCGTTGCAGTGGTGGCTTAGGACCAAGGGATTCTCCCCGAGGGGAAATCCGCTCTGCTTGATCAAAGTCACGCGGCGCTGCCTTCGTGCTCTGGTCATGTGGAAAGAAACTTGGTTCCTGTCCAAAGGTCCGGTGCTGGGGGCTCTTTGTCGTTGCGTAACGCTAACGACGGATGCTTCCCTCACAGGGTGGGGGGCGGTCATAAGTGGTCGTCCAGCCCAAGGTCTGTGGCAGGACCATCATCTTTCTTGGCACATAAACTGCCTGGAGATGTTGGCGGTGTTTCAGGCTCTGAAGCACTTCCTAGCAGACCTGAGAGGTCATCATGTGTTAGTTCAGTCAGACAACACGTCGGTGGTCTCTTACATCAATCATCAGGGGGGCCTGCGGTCTCGCCGGCTTTACAAGTTGGCCCGTCAGATCCTCCTGTGGTCCCAGGGGAAGCTACTATCACTGAGAGCAATGTATCTTCCAGGGTATTTAAATGTGGTAGCGGACTCCCTGTCGAGGCAGGGGCCGAGGCCGGGGGAATGGAGACTCCACCCCGAGGTGGTGGAGCTCCTTTGGTTGAGATTCGGTCGCGCCGAGGTGGACCTATTCGCTTCCAAGGAGACCACGCATTGTCATCTGTGGTTCTCCATCAGTCTTCCAGCCCCTCTGGGGTTGGACGCTATGGTACAGCCGTGGCCGAGGTCACGCCTGTACGCCTTTCCCCTGATTGCTCTGCTACCAGGAGTTCTGGAGAGGGTTCGCCGGGACGGGGTCAGCCTACTATTAGTAGCCCCGTTCTGGCAGGCCCGAGTATGGTTCACGGACCTGATTTCTCTCCTGGACAGTTCTCCTTTGGAGCTCCCGGCACAATATTTCACCCCCGCCCAGAGCTGTGGAAATTGTGGGCTTGGCCTCTGAGGGGGCCCAGCTCATAGATTCTGGTCCCTCAACTGAGGTTGTTGAGACCATTATTCACTCCAGAGCTCCATCCACGAGGAAGCTTTATGCCTTGAAGTGGAAACTTTTCACTTCTTGGTGTGGAGAACACCTGCAGGACCCAGTTAACTGCCCAGTGGGTGCAGTGCTGGATTTCCTGCAGGAGCGCTTCTCCACAGGGTTATCCCCCTCCACACTGAAGGTGTATGTGGCGGCACTAGCTGCTTACCACGTCCCTTTTAGTGGAGTTTCTCTTGGGAGACACCCACTTATAACTCGTTTCCTCCGTGGTACTTTGAGGCTGAGGCCAGCAGTTCGTACGAGGGTGCCGACCTGGGATCTGGCCGTTGTATTGGAAGGTCTTTCCCTAGCTCCTTTTGAGCCTATCGAAGAAGTTCCTGAGAAGTTTCTCACTTTTAAAACTATCTTTCTACTTGCTATCTCCTCTTTAAAAAGAATCAGAGATTTACAGGCTCTGTCGGTTTCACCCTCGTGCCTGGAATTTTCGCCTGGCATGGTTAAGGCTTTTCTGCATCCTAGACCAGGGTACGTTCCCAAGGTCCCTACTAATGCTGTTAGACCTACGGTTCTGCAGGCTTTCTGTCCTCCTCCATTTATGCATCGGACCAGGAGAAACTTAATTTACTCTGCCCTGTTAGGGCGTTAGACGCCTATGTACACAGAGCTGCCCTGTGGAGAACATCGGAACAACTATTTGTATGTTTCGGGCCACCCAGGAAATGTCCTGCGTCTAAACAGAGAATGAGCAAGTGGGTGGTTGAGGCTATCTCACTTGCTTATGAGTCGGCTGGCCAGCCTTCACCTTTGGCTGTTCGAGCCCACTCTACCAGGAGTATGGCTGCTTCTAAAGCTTTATTGTCAGGAGTTTCCCTGAGTGATGTTTGTGATGCGGCTGGATGGTCTTCACCGCATACTTTTATTAGGTTCTATGACCTAGACCTAAGCTCTACCCCTGGGGCACAGGTGCTCTCGTCCTCTGTGCGCTAGTCTCACATGGCGGTCATTTGGTCCTATGGCGACGTGGGTATTCGCGTTCCCACAGCGTTTGACGCAGCTCGAAGTTCCCTTGAAAGGGAACGTCTCGGTTACGTATGTAACCCTAGTTCCCTGATAGGGAACGAGACGCTGCGTCGTTCCACCATACTCCCGGCACTCCCGTTAGCGCTCCTTCAGGCCTATCAGAAGCTAATGCGCTTGTGTTTTGGGGTGCTTTTATAGTTCCTGGTCGATGACGTCACCCGCCTATGACGTTTCATCTCTCTATTGGACTGATTCGATACGTGCTTCATGACGCACAACGCAGAGGCGTTCCCACAGCGTTTGACGCAGCGTCTCGTTCCCTATCAGGGAACTAGGGTTACATACGTAACCGAGACGTTCTGACCTTTGTCACAAAAAGTCGACGCACACACTTTTAATAATTTAAACTTTGGTTTTCATGCTAAAAGTTCACAATAAAACATATAATGTAGTATTTGTCAATAAAAAAATATAAAATAATATTATCCTCTATATAATTATATATTATATATATTATCCTCTAAAATATAATATTATCTTTTTTATCACCTTTTTTATTACATCACATATTTAAGTATCATAAATTAGGTATCATTTGAAAGCTTACGAACTCAGAATTCATCCTGTGAAAACTGTTTTGAAATTGGATGTTGCGTTACCATAGAAACAGTACTTAAATTATTTGATCAGGCTCCTCCCCTTTTGGGCGTCATCATGTTTATGATCAAAACCTTTTCTTATCTTGACAAAACACATATTGTCAGAAAGGTCTGAGTCTCAAGGTTCCATATTTTGTGACAGAAGTGATATTTGGATTGAAATTTCTTAATTTGTTATGGCAGAATGCACACAATTAAATTAAATGGAATGTAAGTCACCCTGTGCTATTTTTGGTATTACGCCTAAACAAAATCTCATGGGAACTTAAATTTTTGTGACATCAACTTCAAATTTGGAACACAACTTGGTTATATATATGGCTATATATGGGTCCTTCTAAAAAAATTAGCATATTGTGATAAAGTTAATTATTTTCCATAATGTAATGATAAAAAATAAACTTTCATATATTTTAGATTCATTGCACACCAACTGAAATATTTCAGGCTTTTATTGTTTTAATACTGATGATTTTGGCATACAGCTCATGAAAACCCCAAATTCCTATCTAAAAAAATTAGCATATCATGAAAAGGTTCTCTAAACGAGCTATTAACCTAATCATCTGAATCAACTAATTAACTCTAAACACCTGCAAAAGATTCCTGAGACTTTTAAAAACTCCCAGCCTGTTTCATTACTCAAAACCGCAATCATGGGTAAGACTGCCGACCTGACTGCTGTCCAGAAGGCTATCATTGACACCCTCAAGCAAGAGGGTAAGACACAGAAAGACATTTCTGAACAAATAGGCTGTTCCCAGAGTGCTGTATCAAGTGGGAAGTCTGTGGGAAGGAAAAAGTGTGGCAAAAAAACGCTGCACAACGAGAAGAGGTGACCGGACCCTGAGGAAGATTGTGGAGAAGGACCGATTCCAGACCTTGGGGGACCTGCGGAAGCAGTGGACTGAGTCTGGAGTAGAAACATCCAGAGCCACCGTGCACAGGCGTGTGTAGGAAATGGGCTACAGGTGCCGCATTCCCCAGGTCAAGCCACTTTTGAACCAGAAACAGCGGCAGAAGCGCCTGACCTGGGCTACAGAGAAGCAGCTTTTTTCGGATGAAAGCAAATTTTGCATGTAATTCGCAAATCAAGGTGCCAGAGTCTGGAGGAAGACTGGGGAGAAGGAAATGCCAAAATGCCTGAAGTCCAGTGTCAGGTACCCACAGTCAGTGATGGTCTGGGGTGCCATGTCAGCTGCTGGTGTTGGTCCACTGTTTTATCAAGGGCAGGGTCAATGCAGCTAGCTATCAGGAGATTTTGGAGCACTTCATGCTTCCATCTGCTGAAAAGCTTTATGGAGATGACGATTTCATTTTTCAGCACGGCCTGGCACCTGCTCACAGTGCCAAAACCACTGGTAAATGTTTTACTGACCATGGTATTACTGTGCTCAATTGGCCTGCCAACTCTCCTGACCTGAACCCCATAGAGAATTTGTGGGATATTGTGAAGAGAAAGTTGAGAGACGCAAGACCCAATACTCTGGATGAGCTTAAGGCCGCTATCGAAGCATCCTGGGCCTCCATAACACCTCAGCAGTGCCACAGGCTGATTGCCTCCATGCCACGCCGCATTGAAGCAGTCATTTCTGCAAAAGGATTCCTGACCAAGTATTGAGTACATAACTGAACATAATTATTTGAAGGTTGATTTTTCTTTGTATTAAAAAACACTACTTTTATGGGTCGGATGAAATATGCTAATTTTCTAAATTTTGGGTTTTCATGAGCTGTATGCCAAAATCATCAGTATTAAAACAATAAAAGACCTGAAATATTTCAGTTGGTGTGCAATGGATCTAAAATATATGAAAGTTTAATTTTTATCATTACATGATGGAAAATAATGAACTTTATCACAATATGCTAATTTTTTTAGAAGGACCTGTATATAGTAAAACATATTTATAAAATATATATTTTATATAAAAGAAAAAATATTAAGTACAGTATATTTGAATTACTGTAAATTTAAACTTCCATAACTTTTTCATACTTACATTTTTTTCAAAGCATTCTTGAATTACAACCATTTAAGTTCGAATAGTGCATTTTAATGTCCATTATCAAAAAGGGGGCTGACAGTTTAGGGGTTTAAACTGAATTAGCGAATCAAGGTCTTACTAGGCATTCTAAAAACTTCCAGGGAGGTCTGTTGAGGCAAGTTGGAACTAAATTCTGCAGGACAGTGAGCCTCCAGGCTGAGTTTGGACACCCCTGGTGTTGATGCTGTGGGGAATGCCCACAGTGTGAACAGTGTCAGAACACATGTAAACATACACCTATCTATTGGCAGATACCAATCCATGATGTCACACGCAGAGCACCCATGCACATAAAAGGGTGCCTAAGTTACACAACATCAGCTTTTTTGTCTTCAGGAGGTGTTTGTTTGCAGTGCGTGGCAATGAAGATCAAGAGTTTTCAGGAAGTGTGTTCCTCCGTGTCCTTGCTTTATGACACCAGAGGACTCTCACAAGCTCTGTGATATCTGCCTTAGCGCTGACCATGCACGTTCAGTTCTCGAAGAAGATGAATGCGCTCACTGCAAAATGTTTTCAGTAAAAAAGCTCTGCTCGTGATTGTCCCTTTCTCGAGGGAAGAAGAATGAGTGTCTGCACCCTGCAATTCAGGCCCTATTGCTGCCGAGGCTTTGACTTGGGCTCCTAAGAAGCGGGAAGTTGATTGGATGAACGTTTCCTAGCAGGCCATGGTCGCCCCTCCACCCTGAGCCTTCCATTCATTCTGGACCTTCACACTGAGGTGGAGAGGTCCTGGAAGAAACCATACTAGGCGCGCAGGGGCAGGGATTGTCACCTGAGGTAGTTGCTGAACTGCACAGGACCACAGACGTGGCTCTCTGGGCCACCAAGCATTGGTTGTTCGATGGCGGCGATGGTGGTCACGGAGAAACACCTGTGGCTTAATCTGTTGGGAATCAAGCGGACAGAGAAAACGTTTCTTCTTGATCCCCCGATCTCACACTCTGGACTTACTCACTCTGAGACCTCTGTTGAGTCAGTGGTGGGGAGATTCAGGGAGGCGAGAGCACAGCCTTCAGGAAGTACATACCGTGAAGATTCGATTCACCTCCTGAACCCTCCACAAGAGCGTGTTAGCACTTACATCAGGCTCTGAATCTAAACTGATGATGAAATTGTGTGTTTCACAGAATATCTAATGACCCACTATCTTATTGGTCTAGAGGCAATCCTTGTTGTGAGCCTGATCCTGTATGATCCGTGTATAGTATGGATGACAATAGAGTTAGATCACCTGGAAAATGGCATCCCTCTTATCTGTTGCCCACTTAGGCGCAGTACTGGAATACTTTAACAGAGCCACGATACAAGCCACATAGGATGTGCTTAGGTGTTGACACGCTTTTTGACTCTGGCTTGTTCTTCAGAGTCACTTAATGTTATGCTCACTCTATTTGTGCACATTTCACTACCTACTGGGCAGGCATTTCCTCAGCATTGCGTAGTGCACACTCCGAGGGCCTTAACTATAGTGTCAACATCAAGACGTAGCATCTCATTTGGAAGTCATAATTCAATACCTGAATTAATACTTCAACATGAACTCATGATTAGTGAAGATATGAACTAATCATGAACCAACAAAGAGCGATCCTTAACTATGACAGGAGTCATAATGATTCATGCATGAATAACAGCAGCCTTAAACATGTTAGTACTTGTTTGATGGTTAATGCATTAATTAATGTTTAGAGGTAAAGTAAATCAATCAGGCTCCATAAGAATATATAAGAAGTAATCTAAATTTTAATTAAACATATGATTTAATACTGCTATAATTTAAACTGTAATATCATAATCTTTGTGAAAAATAATTGAAATGGCACATGATTATTTAGCCATCAATTACACAGATCTGTCTAACCAAACGTGGAAAATAGACTAATAACTATCACTAATAAATGTAATTTGATCTAAACCACGTTTTGATTTTTATAGTTCATTTAGGCCTATGTTTAGTAATAGCTACTTTTCTTCCTGGAACTACAGTATGTAGGGTTTGTTTCTGGTGGGACACTCATTAGTGGTGCACTCCGTGCTTGCTCAGCACGTTGTGTTCATATGGTAATTCTGGCATTTTAATCTCATAATAGTTGACTGCTTTGTAAACAGAATGAATATTAAAGACAATTTTACATATATGTTTTATTTGGGAGTTTTCAAGAGGTTATATACAGTAATTAACTGTATTTTTTTTTGTTTAAATATATATGCTTCAATTAGCATTAGCTTATGCCCTATTTTACATGTAAACGTGCCTTATGTGTGTCTTTACAGGTATGTTTGGGCTTTCTTTTAAGTCCATATTTGTTTAATTGTAGAAATAAAAATAAAATAATATAACTTTTATCTCCTTTTTTTGTACCATGGGTGTAAATGAATAAGGAAGGCACTCTTATTGTATATGTTTATTCATATTTTAGTTAATGATTAAGTGCATCATTGTGTCATTACTTTACTTGAGGAGGTACATCATAATTAATTCATTATTAACTAACCATACACTAACATCAACTAATGGCTTGTTAATGCATGACTGTGTCATGACTGTACTTGAGGGGACACATCATAATTAATTCACTGTTAACTACTTACCCAATTTCAGCTCATGATTTATCATAAACTTACTATCAAATACTAGCCTGGGAAAACCCAGACAACTTCCGGCAAATTTATATCGTGTCTTTTAAATAATGACTCTGGATTCGAACTGTATTAACGTGTTTACTTCGTTTAGACAACGTTCAACATACATCACAATTCACTGGCGCCTCCCCGTCGCCCTTTTCGTGACATCATCTCCTTTGCGCCAACCTCGAACACCATAGCAACAACACCACAATTTAGATTTGCTCTGCAATTTAGTCTGGCAAAGAGCTCATTCAAGCCCATTTCTAATCCGTCGAAATCGAATCAAGAAACGTTGGGGCGGGCTTTACACGATGACGACAGCGCAGTGACGGTGAAGGAGATTTTGTACATTACAAAGATGGATGCCGCCGTGGAACATCACTCGTTCGAATCAGCTATCACGTCTGTTTTAAGCGATTTGAACGTTTCCTTTTTGTTAAAACCCGAGCAAAGAACAACACTCAGAGATGTTTCTCCGTCGCTCTGCATACGTCATCTCCTTCAGCGCTCTGATTGGTTTTAGGTCTATCCAGAGGCATTTGATCGACATCCGTTGGTGACGCCACTTTGGAAATGATTTGTCTATGAAGCTTTGCCAGACCATAACTCAGTTACTACTGAGAATGGTCTGGTTTTAACCAGGCTAAACAAATACACATGTACTACAACTAGTATTCAGTGATGATGTGTGGCTTTTCAAGAATAACAGAGGTACAGTATCATCACAGCCTGTATCTGGATGGAGAGTGAACTGTTCTGACCCTAGCAAATGTTCCCCTGACCTTAATTCATGTTTCCTGTTTGGGAACCGATTCCTCAGGAACTGTCCGGCCAATGTGCTTTGGTGAGCCCTTACAAGACATCTTGGAGTGGAAGGTGCATGTCCACATTCCACTGGAATGTGCATAAACAGCAGGAAATCGATTAAACCATGCAACAGCCATTTTAACTCTCCACCCTCCCCATTTTAATTTCTATATTCTCCTTTCTGTTTTTCTCTTCTATCCCCATCTATATGTTAATTAATGCATTAACTGTCAAACATGTACTAACATGTTTAAGGCTGCTGTAATTCATGCATTAATCATTATGACTCCTGTCGTAGTTAAGGAGTTCATCTTGAAGTATTAACTCAGGTATTAGTCCATGATTATTCATGGCCTGCATTGTATAGTGTTACCCTTATAACTGACTGTCAATCCCATTTTTATTAATTTATCATGGATACTTCAGTAGCATGTAGAGAAAATTAAAACATTTGTTTGGGAAAAATAATAGCGGAGTACAGTAGCAAATAGGGTTTGTATTGTAGGAGAGCAGAAGCAATATAACTGCTGTTTGATTAAGATATAACCTGTCTCTAGCGAAGACCTTGATGACATGAACCCCAGATCTTCCCCTGCAAGAACAAACCGCTCCTCTGTTATGCAATCTGTATAGCTTCATATGCTGAGGTGGTGAACCCAGACATTTCCGGTTACCAGGAGAACCAGGGAAAATCGCATGCAGCAGAAGGTTATCTGAGGGAACATTATCAGTTTCCATACATGAAGTATACAGTAGGACTATACTTTGTTGCTATAGTGACGCATATTGAATGATTTTCTTTCATAATATGTACGCTGCAAAAAGTGAAACAATAATTACCCTAAAGAGCTACCTGATCTGACCCTTAAACAATGGACTAGTTTTTTTTAGATGTTACAACATGAAGCACATTTTAAAATGTACTTTTTTCAGTGCACATACTGTACACAAACAAAGTTTATTTATGTATTATGATGATGAAAATGATAATAATAACCCATTATTACTACTGTCTTGGGGTGTTCGATATTGACTACAAAAAATATCTAGATATTTTCTGGAATTGTGTCGATAACTAGGATTAGACAATATTTTGCCGAGTGTGTTATTGGTTTAGGACTGCTGGCTCCTAAAGATTTTGTTATTCTTTATATTTTGTGTGGTGGTTTCCAATAAATTTAGATTATTTGTATCTTTTATCTGCATTTTTACCTTTATAAGGGGAATTTATTCTTACCTAATTAAATGTAGCCTATGCATCATTTATTATGTCGAACTATTACATTTAATCAATAAATTCAATTAGAATAATTAGAAACAATGGGGCTGTTGCCAATCAAATGAAATCAGTATCAACAAAATGTCTTTGCAATGCAGAGAAAACACAGAAGCTGCATCTGAAGTGATATTAGATGTATTTACACAAACTGTTTAGTGCAGCACAAAGGTGACATAAATGCATATAACCTGCAGTTACAAATGCATAAAGAGGCCTGACATTAGCACATTTGAATAAGTGCATTAATCTTTGTTATGTAAAGGACTTGTTTTTCCATTCGCAGTTTATGAAAACACAAGCTCTTTCATAATTGACCAAAATCTTGTGTGGTTTACATGCCTTAGAAATCAGAGGTATAAAAAGTACAAAGAAACTACACTCAAATAGGCACCGTGTCAAGAATTTTCTTTCTGGGTTAGTTCACCCAAAAATGAAAATTCTGTCATTAATTACCAATCACCAATATCGTTTTTTTTTTAACCCATAAGACCTTCGTTCATTTTTGGAACACGAAATAAGATATTTTTTGATGAAATCCGAGAGGTTTCTGAACCAGCCATAGGCAGCAACGTCACTGCAACTTTCAAGGCCCAGAAAGGTAGTAAATACATTGTTAAAATAGTCCATGTGACTCCAGTGGTTTAACCTTAATGTTATGAAATGACAGGAATACTTTTTGACCGCAAAAAACAAACAAAAATAATGACTTTATTCAAAAATCTCTTTTCTTCAACGTCATTCTCCTATGCGATTCACATAGTAAACACAGTGCTGTGCTTCCGGGTTCTACGTCAGAACGCCGGCTCAACTAACCCTTTAGTAGTCGAAGGTACATTTTGGCTTTTGTTGACATAATTTCCTGTAATATCATACTTTCCTCTCAAGTCTTTTCTAATTAAGGCTTTAAACCAAAACATTTTATGCTTTGATCAAAAATACTGTAAAGGCAATAATATTGTGAAATATTATTACAATATGAGATAACTATTATATTTGAATATATCTTAAAATGTAATTGTTTCCTATGGTGGTAATGCTGAATTTTACTCCAGGTTCAGTGTCACATGATCCTTCAGATCAAAAGAGCAGCATTTATTTGAAATGTATATTTTTGTAACATTATACATGCTTATTTACCATCAGTTTTGTAAATGTTTTAATAAAAATGTTCATGTCCTGTTACTTACCTTCCCAGCATCCCTCAAAAGAAGGTTTCGTAATACTACTGAAGTATTTTACAATTCTGTTTGAAAGTCACCTTTCTAAAGTCATTCATTAGCCAATTTGCATGAAGATCCTTTTCACATAAAAACAACAGATGTTTGAGTGTGATTGCAATGTTTAATATTGTCTCAGTTCTCATTCTAACGGTTCTAAGGTCTTATTAGAAATTAATAATTAATTAATTTAAAAAATATTTCCCTGGCCAAAATGTGTGGTTTAGAGTAAAAAAATGCTTGAACAAAAACGCTTGCATTCCATACATATAAAAACTCTATTCCCTGGATTTTATGCAGGCAATCTTGTGGATGAATCCCCTTATGTGTGTGGAAGAAGCTTATCAAGATTTGGAATTAGATTCCCCCACATTGGGACCATATAATAGTCCAAAAAGAATATTGAGTCTTTTGATGTTCACTAAGATTGATTCTGGGAAGTCTCATCATAGTGCAAAAGACAACATTTATCAGTACCTCTTCAACTAAACAACATGTTTTGATGTTTAAATAATAATAATAAAAAAAGTGATTGTTGCATTTCTTGGCTGAAGCTGTTGCAAGACCTTGTTTTCTCTGACAATGCACACATTGGGATCTGGAATATGAAATGACTTACAGAAAATGGCTTTAAAACACCCAGAGGACTACATGAGTCTGTTAAAGGTAAATACCCATGGGAAGGCCGGAAAATGTGTGTTTTTAGAGCATTTAGCCTTTCTGGACCTTGTAGTGACAAAGTGTCAAAGAAAACAATGTTAGCAAGCTTCTAAATCTATAAGTCAAGCTTCAAAAAGATGTCTTTCTTACTTTGAAACACACAAATACACCTTATGAGTAAATGTGAGTCCAATCTTTTACAGTTGTTTTTTCTTAGAAAGCAAGAACTACCTGCACACCCACTCAGTATGTACCAAATGACATTGTTGACATTTATGAGCATCCATGTTATGCCTTTGACCTTAACTAGATATAGAGTGAATAACATACAGCAGTGGATGATGGATGAAAAGAGTAAAAGAGAATGAATGAAAGGGAATCCTTCTTTCTTCATGGCCATCAGATTGAATTGAGTGGAGTGGTCATATCTCTCGCCCCCTGATGCCCGATTTCTCACATGTCAGATTAAGGAAAAGCTTTCTTTGGGGAAAATGTGGCAGATTTCTTGCTGAAGGTGACTCTCCATTGGAATTCAACACCATTTCAGAGATTTATTATTGAGCTATACACACTATGACCTGTCAGACTGATTGAATGTTGAGTGTTTGTGTGGCGGGACTTGGTTCACTGAACCCAAGGCTTATTCTTATTCAACTTGCACTCTGTTTACTTTTACTTCTAAAAGCAAATAGGCTAGCCTGTTCGCATTGATTTTATTTAATTTATATTTTGTTGTTCCTTTCAGTCTTGCCCGTAGTGACTCCCTGCTCATGTACAAATTGGAAATATGATTAGCCTATGTGGCTTGAAACCCTCACTGCATGTCAGTTATTAATATTCATTCATACATCAAATAAGCCTTTTTCATGCATTTCATATGTTACTTTTTGCTTTAATGATAGCAGCACTAGAGTTGGTGTGTGTCTGGAGGTGTCTGACAAATGTAATTGCAAAGGCTCGAAATCACAACTGAATATGTTATTGTGGCAGAGCAAGACGAGGTCGAGGGCCATGAGAGAGCGACGCGAGGCCAGTGGCGTGATTGATAATGAATGACACCTGTGCGACGCAACAGTCTTGTATCTCTCACGGAGGAGCGGAAGCATAAAAGGAGGAGCGACGACAGTGAAGATCGAATGTTATGTTTTGTTTCTTGTGTGGCCCGCAGTCGTCCGTGAGGGGCTGCTGGCTTATACTTTGGTTTTTGTATTTGTTTATTTATTTGTTATGAATGTTCGCCGGTTCCTGCCTCCTTCTTCCCATAACAGCTGAACTGCGTTACACTTATGTTTCTCCAACATGGTTCCTCTTTGACTGTGCCGTAGTTGGAATCACTATAGTGTTAATTTCTGTAGTGTACATCTTAAGTAATTTTTTTAATTTGTTGTGTATACCACAAACTTTTGATTGGTAATCTATATTTTGAGAAGGGTTCTTTAGAGAGCCTCCTTGTCCTCAGAAGGAGCCGGTTGATGTGTATAAGGTTGAGTAAACTTGACTGAGCTGTCAAAGCAGTATTTCTCAACATCAACATCCAAACAGCAGCAACAGCCCTTCACATTATTATCATATCTTTAGTGCACATTTCCCCCCTTTAACATGAAGTTGAAGTATGAGCTCTTATCTCATACATAAATAGAACATGCTCAGCATTACTTTTTATATCTCATCTCATCCATCCAGTTTAAGTTTAACTTTTACTTTGACATAACAGGCTATAATGTCCTGTATAGATGTGCTATTTATCCTTGTCTGTCCTCTTGCAGAAAAACCTTTTATGTGTTTGGAGGGATTTGCATTGAATTGGCAAAAAATAAAATAAATAAATAGACGACAGAAAGTAGGTTTGGAATGACATGAGGGTGAGAAAATGATGGCCGAATTTCAACTTTTGATGAACTATCCTTTAAGATTTAGTGTCCTGAGAATAGTGTTTAACATCTAATTATAGATAGCAACTGAGAATTGTAAGGCCAGCAAGAAAGGGTATCTAACATGTGTTAATTGGTCCATACGCACACAATATAGAGTAATTTGTGGAATTTCTTAAACTGATTATAATGTTACGCAGAAACGAGCACTGAAACATGTTGCAGTGGCAGGCATATTAAGCATCTTTTAAAGGGCATGTGAGTCATGTTTCAGGCCTTGTCAAAATTCTATTCCTGTTTTCTGAGCTAATGTGCATGAGGAACAATCTAATGAAAGGTATGGAATGGCATCTATAGGGGGGATTTGTGTGTTTCCTATTATCAACTTAATTGCTGGTTGCCACAGATTCATTTTCACACATGTCCATGTCTCATTTTCTAGTGCCACTGATAACACCGTCAAATGTAAATCTCTGAACAAATATAGATGTCGTTCTGCCATGCAGAAGAAGGTTAAGTGATTATTGAAAACAAGAGAAAAAAGCAAGGTTGCCTCCATTAGCAAGGGGTATGAAGCACGTTCTTCAGCATTTGACCATGGGCTCTAGTTAATTGTATTCCTCTTCAGAGTATGTTGATTGTGTGGACTAGCGGCCGTTCTTCAGAACATTGTGCTGTAGTGTTCAGAGTGGTGTGAATTTGTCATTTTGAAAAGAGGTCAAGGTCTATATAGTGTTCATCTCAATGGTAGTTGATCAGGTAGTACAGATTCCCTGGAAGTACATGACATGAAATGTTTGCTGTAATAAGCTGAGCTGTAAAAAAAAAAATACCACGTTACTAATGATTCTATAACTGGTGGAAAGTGTCATGAAAATGTTGGTTAATGACACAGACATACATTTGTTAATTGACTTGTGACATTAAAGGCCCCCTGAAATCAAAATTTAAGTTTTTCAGCTTTTAGTATCAATATAGGCTTAAGGTTATGAATAAGCTGGTGTGTTCCAAAACAATGACAAAATTTGCATTTAGGAGATATAAGCATTCAAAACCTACAGTGCCTCACTTCCACTAAAATGGATCACTTATTTTAATGACATCACCGCGGACCTCAGCTTCTCATCACATCTTCTGTCCAATCAAATGCTCTCTAGAATCTAAAGCATCCCACCTCGTAACGTTAATTAGCTCAAAATGATACAGTCTGACTCTAAAGACGATTGGTTTATTTTTGTCCTCATCATTGGGAGACGATTCTGCCGACGATTCATTGAAAGTCCATTGGTGCAGGAGAATGTTTTGTTTTTCAACCTCTGCAGGGCCAAAAGTTACATAGTGTTACAAAAGTTACTACCTTTAACTAGACTTTTGTCTTAAAATATATTAAATAATTTTAGCATCTTTAGCATAATTTTTCTCATTTGCTATCCATAACATTTTAAAAAAACATTAAATATTATATAAATTTAGCACAGAATCAACTTTGCTCTGCTGCCCCCAATTGCATTAAGGATCAGCTACATTTCCATGTGCATCGTGAAGCGTGGATGTTTTGTATCATCTTTTGGTTTAGAGGAGAATACAATCAAATGGCTGTTTTCTTTCTTTTTTTTACTTTTTCTGATCAAATAAATATTGCTGTGGTGAGCATAAGAGACTAATTTCACAAAATATCTTACCAACCCCAATCTGCCAGTCTGTGTCATTTTGTATGGTTTGATTTAGCTTTTCTGTTCTAGTGATTGCTGTTTGTTTATTGATTCTGTTTGTGCTGTTCCCTTCTCATCAGTCACGATGGTTACACGGTGGTTTGATTCACTGAGTTCAGGTGTTCCCTATCGGCCAGTCACTACAACGTAGGTCATGACTGACCAATAGGAATCTCGCTAGAGAGGCCAATCTACTTCGAGTGAAACTAAAACAAGCCAATGCACATTGGCGTGCAATCATTTGCATCAGCTGCGCGGCCTCGCAGTGCGGGTATTTAATGAGCAGCTGAGTGATTGCACAGTTAGCTTTTTGCTTCGGAGCCAAACACTTTGATGCCTCTACTAAATCGGTTGAAAGCTATACAAGCTTCCTGGACCAAAGCGTGAACAGCTTTGCTTCTTTTTTTTGTTAAAACTGAGCAAAAAAAGCTGTTTTAACAGCTGGTGAGATGCGCTTCAAAGCGCTCAAAAGCTGTTATAACAGCTGGTAAAATCTCCCAGCGCACAGACGGGTGCACATTCCCGTCTGTGATCGCTGAGGCTGTTCCCCTGCGTGCTTCAGCACCAGTGAGAATAGTCCCTAAAAGAGCTGACACAGATAGTTCGCATCTTTTTCAAGATGACTTTCAATCTGTGTGTTTCTGGATGCGGTCGTTACCTGGGGTCGCGGGATGGTCACGATCGCCGCCTTGTGTGTCAGGGCCTCGAACACGCACAGGCAGCGTTCGTGGATGAGTCATATACCCATTGTGGGAAGATGACCATCTCGGAGCTGAGGTCGAGACTCACGTTCCTGCAAAGGGGCGGAGTCCCCGTGCCTGCACCTCGTTCCAACCCCCCTTCGCGGGTTGCCTCGGGCAGTGACACGGGTGACCTGAGGGTTACAGTGAGCGCGCTTCCTTCGGGGAACCAACCCCCTAGGAACCCTCACTCCTCTCATGTTCCGCAACCAGTTGAGCCGCCAACGGACCATGCCGGACCATCCTCGAGATGTGTACCGGTTGTTTCGTTCGGCGCTCCCTGCGACAACCAGATGTCGATCGCTGCATCGGAGGGTGGGTCAGACCTCTCCGCAGAAGACGGCTCAGAGCCGCTGCCTCCTTCGGGTGTGCCAGCAGTGCCCGAGTCGGACCCGGAGATAATGGCCATGCTTTCCTGGGCCGCCAACAGGATCGGGCTCGTGTGGAACCCTCCACCGTGTCCCGAGCCCTCGAGGTTGGACGATTGGTATCTCGAGGTGGCGCGCGCTGGTTCTGAGCAACCCACCCCAGTGCCTTTCTTCCCGGAGGTGCATGAGGAGCTCACGGGGACGTGGACGGCACCTTTCACTGCCAGAAACCGTTCCGGTGGCTCCTCCTCCCTCACCACCCTTGATGGCGGGGCAGCTAAGGGATCCACGTGTATCCCGCCAGTGGAACGGGACGTTGCTATGCAACTGTGCCCTAACTCCACTTGGCGTGGAGAACCGTGTCTTCCTTCGCGGGCCTGTAAGTACTCGTCGGACTTAACCGGCAAGGCTTACAAGACCTGTGGGGAAGCTGCCTCTGCCATACACGCTATGGCGTTGTTGCAGGTTCATCAGGCCAAAGCACTGAAGGACCTGCACGAGGGTGGTCACGACCCACAAGTTCTCCAAGAACTTCGCACCACGACGGACCTCGCGTCGTCATGCGACGAAGGATACCGCCCGGTCAGTGGGTCGTGCTGGCTGACATGCGGGAGACCGACAAGCTCAGGTTCCTTAACTCCCCCGTGTCCCAGACCGGCCTCTTCGGCGACGCGGTCGAGAACTTTGCCCAGCAGTTCTCGGCTGTACAGAAGCAGACTGAGACCATCAGGCTCATCCTGCCGCGGCGGTCAGCTGCTGCCTCCACCTCACCGCCCGCGGCTCCTCAGTCTGCTCGTCGCCGGGGGCGTACTCCTGCGTCTGCCCCTGCTCCCGCGCCCCAGCAGCAGCAGCCTCTATCTAAACGGCGTCGTGGAGCCAGTCGCAGGCAGGGCGCCCCGCCCGTCCAGGCCCCCGCCAAGAGGGGCGGCAAAGCCAAGGGTAAGCGGCCCTAGGACGGGCGACCCGGAGATGGAAGGGACTGCTCTCCAGGAGACGATGACCACATCGCTCCCTCCCCCGGAAGAGGGCCGGGTGGAAAATCTTTTGTTTCATTCTGTTTGTGTTCCGCCGCTGGCCTTAAAACCAGCAGTACCCAAATTTTCAATAATAAAGCAGTTTCTACCATCTCTGGGTCCGAAGGGGACCCGGAGAGCAGTGGGGGGACAGAATCCTCACCACTCTCATCCGCCTCCTCTGTCGCCAGTGAGCAGCAGTGTGCAGTTCGAGAACGCCACCGAGCCGCCTCCTGCACCTCCTGCCCTGTGGAACCAGGTAAGTGCTGCACAGCACACACAGACCCCGCTACGGGCCGCCTCCCAGAGAGAGGCCCCCGAGCCGCGTCCCTGTGTTCCACCTCGCTGCCCCACTCCGGGTATCCCTACGGTCCCTTTGGTCCCTTTGGTCCCGCTTGCACAGTCTCTGAGAGCCTGGTTAGCGCTCCCCAGTCCGTCTCGCTGGCTCATTCGGACCATCAGGCTCGGCTATGCGATTCAGTTCGCCCGGCGTCCCGCCCAAGTTTCGGGCCATCCACTCCACTACAGTGACAGCAGCCGATGCCCATGTCTTGCTTGCGGAGATCAAGTCCTACTGGCGAAGGATGCTATAGAACCGGTCCCTCCAGCCGATATGAGGTCAGGGCACTACAGTCCCTACTTCATTGTACCCAAGAAAGGTGGTGGGATATGACCGATCTTGGATCTGCGAGTTTTGAATCGGAGCCTCCACAAGCTACCGTTCAAAATGCTCACGCAGAGACGCATTTTCGAATGCATCCGTCCCCAAGATTGGTTTGCAGCGATCGACCTGAAGGACGCGTACTTTCATGTCTCGATTCTTCCTCAACATAGGCCGTTCCTGCGCTTTGCGTTCGAGGGTCGAGCATATCAGTACAAGGTCTTACCCTTCGGGCTGTCCCTGTCCCCGTGTGTCATCACGAAAGTTACGGAGGGGGCCCCTGTTCCCATGAGAGAACAGGGCGTTTGCATCCTCAAATATCTCGACGACTGGCTCATACCAGCACACTCTCGAGATCAGCTATGCGAACACAGGGACCTCGTGCTCAGGCACCTCAGCCAGTTGGGTCTTCAGCTCAACTGGGAAAAGAGCAAACTCTCCCCTGTGCAGAGGATCTCTTATCTCGGTATGGAGTTGGATTCGGTCGCTCAGACAGCGCGCCTGACAGAGCAGCACGCTCAGTCGGTGCTGAACTGCTTGAACAAGTTCAAAGGCAGGATGGCGGTCCCACTGAAATTTTTTCAGAGGCTCCTGGGGCATATGGCAGCGGCAGCAACGGTAACCCCGCTCGGCTTGCTTCATATGAGACCGCTTCAGCACTGGCTTCACGGCCGAGTCCCGAGATGGGCTTGGCATCACGGCACTCACCGGGTGGCAATCACACCGGCCTGCCGTCAGACCTTCAGCCCGTGGTCAGACCTCTCGTTCCTACGGGCAGGAGTCCGCTTGGAACAGGTCTCCAGGCATGCTGTGGTATTCACAGATGCCTCTGCCACCGGCTGGGGTGCCACGTACAACAGGCATGCAGTGTCAGGGGTGTGGACGGCTCCCCAACTGCATTGGCACATCAACTGCCTCGAGTTGCTAGCAGTACATCTCGCTCTGAGCCGCTTGAAAAGGCCGCTACAGGGCAGGGACGTACTGGTCCGCACGGACAACACTGCGACCGTTACCTACATCAACCGACAAGGTGGTCTACGCTCCCGTCGCATGTCGCAACTCGCCCGCCATCTCCTCCTATGGAGTCAGAAGCATCTGTAGACCTCTGGTCGCTTCGAGCCATGTATGTCCCCGGTGTGCTCAACCGTGTGGCCGACGAGCTATCACGAGCTGTGCTTCCGGGAGAATGGCGACTTCACCTCCAGGTGGTTCAGCTGATCTGGAGAGAGTTCGGAGAGGCTCAGGTAGACCTGTTTGCCTCCTCAGAGACCTCCCACTGCCAGCTGTTTTACTCCCTGTCCACGAGACGTGCTTACGCCCTGAAGTGGAACCAGTTCGTCGAGTGGTGTTCTTCTCGCCGAGAAGACCCAAGAAAGATGTTCGAAAGGGTCTGTGCTTTCTTTCTTGCAGCAGGGGTTGGAGCGTAGACTGTCTCCCTCCACCCTCAAGGTACATGCTGCCGCTATTTCAGCTTATCACAACCACATAGATGACAAAACAGTTGGAAAGCACGACCTGGTCGTCAGGTTTCTTAGGGGGGCGAGACGATTAAATCGTCCATACCCTCTTGGGATCTTTCCCTGGTGCTTTGAGCACTTCAGGATGTTCCTTTTGAGCCTCTGCAGTCAGTAGACTTAAAGCTTCTTTTCATGAAGACTTTGCTGCTGGTTGCACTGGCCTCTGTCAAGAGGGTAGGAGACCTGCACGCATTTTCGGTCGACGAATCGTGCCTAGAGTTCGGGCCCGGTGACAGCTACATGGTACTAAGACCCCGGCCTGGCTATGTGCCCAAGGTTCCTACCACTCCCTCAAAGATCAGGTAGTGAACCTGCAAGCGCTGCCTTTGGAGGAGGCAGACCCAGCCCTGGCTTTGCTCTGTCCCGTTCGCGCTCTGCGTATGTACGTGGACAGAACTCAAAGCATCAGGACCTCAGACCAGCTCTTTGTCTGTTACGGAGGCCAGCAGAGGGGAAAGGCCGTCTCCAAGCAGAGGATGGCCCACTGGATAGTGGATGCCATCGCCTTGGCTTACCAAGCACAAGGCGTGCCCTGCCCGCTCAGGTTGCATGCACACTCCACGAGAGGCGTTGCATCCTCCTGGGCGCTGGCACGTGGCTCCTCGCTAACAGATATCTGTAGAGCTGCGGGCTGGGGGACACCTAACACGTTCGCTAGATATTATAGCCTACGTGTAGAGCCGGTCTCCTCCCGTGTTCTCACCCTAGACGGGTAGAAGCACTGAGAGGCCTGGCTCTGTCGGCTTGCTGCACCCTACTGTGCACCCTCATTGCTCCAGAGTAAAAACCTGTCGAGTCCTCCAAAACCCCTCGGCCCGGACTTGGCGGAGCGTCCGGCGCCAGGCCCTTATCCGCTGAATCCTCGAGAACCGGATCTGGGCTGGGTTCCATTTGTGTGACCCTACGGGGATCCCATTTGTGTATATTTCTACGGCTGCTCCTATCGGAAGCCCGTGTCTTTCCCTTGGGCTAAGTCACCCATTATTTCATATGCAGTACAGCCTTCGGGCTAGTCCATATGTATTTCCACATAATTCTTTGAGGAAGTGGCTTCCGCAGCGTTCCTTCCTAAACAGGAAGGGCACGCTTTCCCAGTGTAATATCTCACTGTATGGGTTATCACGGAACAACAGTGTCAAACTCACTCTGTGTAAGCCTCCTCCTATCGTCCTTCCAGGCAAGAAGGTGTAGAGGCTTGTACGGGGGCGCTGGATGGGGTGCAGCAGCTGTGGCGCTTTGGTAGGGATTCCTATTGGTCAGTCATGACCTACGTTGTAGTGACTGACCGATAGGGAACGTCTCGGTTACATATGGTGACCCTCGTTCCCTGAGGGAGGGAACGGAGACGTAGGTCCCGTCACCACATCTCCTGCCGCCCGCCGGGGCAGCCAGCTTCTCAGGCTTGGCTCCTCAGCAAAAAACTAACTGTGCAATCACTTAGCTGCTCGTTAAATACCCGCGCTGCGAGGCCGCGCAGCTGATGCAAATGATTGCACGACAATGTGCATTGGCTTGTTTTAGTTTCACTCGAAGTAGATTGGCCTCTCTAGCGTGATTCCTATTGGTCAGTCATGACCTACGTCTCCGTTCCCTCCCTCAGGGAACGAGGGTTATCATATGTAACCGAGACGTTCATCGTTTAGTTTGGCTTGTTACTTACACTATTTATTCCTTGATTTTCTGTCTGTTCCTTGTTCCTGTAGTGGTTTAGGTTTTTCTTTGTATTCATAGTATCTCATTGTGGATTTAATAAAGACTTTTTTGGAGCTATTCATCTTCTTTCTTGTGAAGTTTGTGATTACAACCACCCAGCCGAGACAGAATCTTCCCCAATTCCTGTACTATGTGTAGAATATGCCATTTTACCCATTGGCATATGCTAACAGTCCAATGTACTATCACATCAATAATGAAAAGGCACACAAACAGGTCTTCCGTTTTCTTACAAAACCTAAAGTTTTCCAATTAACAAAAGCTGCACTTACCCACATGCAGTGATTATGTTTTCTCAATAAGTGTGCTCTTATCATCATGGAAACAGTTGGCATGGAAGTTTAGCCCTTCTGTCCCTCTCCCAATCTCTATTTAGACAAGCCAAGAATTTGGCATCAATAATGCCCAGTAAATGAAAGGCGTTTACAGTGCCTTCAGCCCTCATCTGCTTTATGACCCACAGCTGTCATTCCAGGAAAGTAGGTTCGAAGGAGAATGGCATACACCGGGTGCCTGGTTGCCATAAAAAGATCAAACAGGAAAAGAGACAAGGTTTGCCAGAAGTTTACCACCAACTCCACCGTGACCTTGTTAAGTCCTGCCATCCCACAACTTACAGGCATTGCTGATCCTTAATCAGCATGTCATGGCTGCATGACTGACATGTACTGTGAAAGAACTGAGTCTCGTGCTTCCATGGTGATGACGACAAAGCAAATATGATGGGAAAGTAGATACTCTATTCTGTGCCTGATTAGAAATGATACAAAACGACTGTATTCGTATTCATGAAAACATGTTAAATATTTTTCTCAGCAAGGATCAATTAAATTGTTTTAAAAAGTGGCAATAAAGACAGAAAGTTCAGCATTTATTTGAAATGAAAATCTTTTTCAAACTATTAATCAAAGAATCCTGAAAAAAAGTATCATGGTTTCCACAAAATATTAAGCAGCACAACGGTTTTCAACATTGATAATAATAATACGTTTTTCTTGAGCATCAAATCGGCATATTAAAACTTAGCTGTGACATCACAGGAATAAATTATATTTTATTCCTTTTAAGTATAGATAAGTTATTATACAATATATATATATATATATATTATAATTAAAAATATATAATAATATTACTGTATAATAATGTTTCAAAATGTTACTGTTTTTACTGTATTTTTAATGAATTAAGCATTGGTGAACGTAAGAGACTTCTTACCAACTCCAAACTGAATGGTAGTGTAGGCTATACATAAAAAGCTAAAAATGTCAAATGAACATTTCACTTTGTGTTTTCTGTTTTACAACTTTGCCTACAAGTTAGCATAGAGTTATCTGCTTAGAGAAGCTCTTTTATTAATCTATAAGAAGATAACAGAATTACATGCTATGTTTTGGATTTAGGCATTAAGCAGAAGAGGCCCAAAAAATGCAAAGATTGTTTTATTAGTATTCTTTAATTCGGTCATGTCATTTCTCACCAGGAGCAGCAAGTGATCCTGAACTGCCACTGGTGCTCCCTCAAAAAATAGGCCTATGTCATCCCTGGTGTAGTAAATCCTTGGTCACCGTGATTTTGCCAAGTAAGACATGTTCCTGGATCAACATATTTTGTTGATCCTGGATCAACATTCCTGTCCCAAAATGTATTCCTTACCCAATCCCTACCCCTAAACCTAACCCTACCCATAACTTTTCCCTAAAATCAGAGGGTAATGATAGGTGAATAACACTGATGTTTAAGTACCTCATCCTGGTTCTAAGCCTAAACTTAACATAAACTTTAAACTTGTCCCTCAAATCTGATTGGTTGATTGGAAAGTTGATCCAGGATCAACAAAAATGTTGATCCAGGAACATGTAGTACTTAGTGAAATCACGTTCACCGTCAAGGTCAAATCCTTATGGGAGTCCTCCATGCTAGACAGTCACTTGACCCTGTATTGAGGGCATCTAGCTGATAAGGACTGACAGTGAGGTTGATTGAACAAACAGATTTCTCTTGAGGTAAAAGCATGTCTCTGTTACTAGCATCAGAATTTGCAACCTACATCTGTAACCATAATCTGGGCCATTGATGTAAAAAGCAAAACTTGTCTGAGATCAGCACAATTTGACAAACTCCACCAACAGCTAGAGCTTTTTAATAAAATGACAACGCAGTCTTAAAAGCCATTCTCAATAATTCAAAGAATTCAGTTTTGAGGGTAAAGAAAATTTAAGTTTGAGTTGTTTGGTGTGACGGCCCGAGTGGTGGCCGCACAAGAGTGGTAATGGATGTATCATCTCACACACATACATGAATCGACACGAATGACACGCTTTCATTTAAGAATAATCATTATTTAAACTTCCCTCTTTTGTCATTCACATTTGTTTCAGTATAATGGTAGCTCATAATAACCACACGAAACAAACAATATCCATTAATTCTTTATTAGGGCTGCATATCGATTAATCGCGACTAATCGTTTGCAGAATAAAAGTTTTTGTTTACATCATATGTGTGTGTGTACTGTGTATAATAATTAAATATATATAAATGCACAAACATGCATGTATAATTTTAAGAAATAAATCTATTTGTATATTAAGTATTTATAATTATATATAATATAAATTATATTTAAATATAAAAATGTATATAAACATGTAAATATTTTTTAAATATATACATGCATGTGTGTGTATTTATAAATACATAATTATTTTACACAGTACACACACATAAGATGTAAACAAAAACTGCTATTCTGCAAACGATTAGTTGCGATTAATCGTTATGCAGCCCTATTCTTTATAGTTAGGTTTGTTTCCGTTTACATTTACAACACATTTTTAAATAAATTTTTACTGATTTGAAGTGCACACAAATTAGTTATATTGCCTCTATATTTGTTCCTATTTTGAGTTTACAGGTGATGCTTGGCGATGATCTTCAGACATGGTCCGCTGCAGCCGCATCCTGGCATGACGAAAATTTGAATCCGGCCAGGAAAAGAGAATTTAAGCATTATTGGTTCCGCCCGGACATACCATTTGCTGGGAGAATAAAAACCCATTTCCCGTTAAAAGCTTCTTTTCCTTATTCCTGACTTCTCGGCAGGGTTGTAGGCTGGAGTTGCATGACTTAGACTTGACTTGGACTCGAGTCCCAAATTTGATGGATTTGCCAGAGAGCGCTTGATAGTTCAGCAGCGCTTGTCAGTTGTCGTTTATCACACGTTCTCAACCAAATAATGTTTTTTTTTCTTCTTCAGGCATTTAAATACGCAAGTACTAGCGAACGATTAAAAAAAATACTGATGTCTAAGTAAGCGGAAATAATAAGCCTTTCAAATATAATTTTTTCCCCACAACAAACATACATTTTAGCCTATAGCAGTAAGGCTTATAACTGTAAAATATTCTCCCTGCTCACCAGCCACTCACTTTCATGTCTTTCGGGGAAATGGATGGATTTACGTTTTGTAAATATGACAGGCACTTAGCCCCAAAAAGTGTCTCGTGACGCTTGATACATCGCCATGGAAATAGGAATGTTCTACAATTACTGTAGCATTAACAAAATAATTTAACCAGGGACTCAATATTTTAAACTTAATGTGTAGCAAATCACGATTAATTTTCCCAATGAACAGTTACTTTTATTTTTAAATCTGCATTGCCACTCTTCACATTCAACCAATCGGACAACCAACCAAACAACGTCCACTAAATTAAACTGCTCAGTCATGAACATATTTTGAACACTGAGACACTAATTTGTGCAAAAAGCACTAATGACTTGTTTAAGACTTGAAGCTTAAACTCGAAGACTTGCAACTTGACTTGGACTTGTCTGTCTTGACTCAGGACTTGACTTGAGACTTGAATGCAAAGACTCGAAACAGACTTGCTCCCACCGCTGCTTTAATTTTTCAGTCAAAGTGAAGTATGCTATTTTAAAGAAATGTCAATGCTGAAACGTTCGACAAAATTTCTGTTCCTTATCAGTAGATCCATCGGAGAGTCCAATAGAACTTTATAACCGGCTAAAAGAACTCTTTGGAAAATGGATTCAGCCTAAAAGGGAACAGGTAGAGGAGGTGAGTGAAATCCTCATTCTGGAGCAATATCTTAGAAGGCTGTCCCCTGAACTCCAGGTGTGGATTCGAGAGAGAGATCCCAGAACCACACGGAAGCAGCGTCCTTGGTGGATGTGTTTGTTGCAGCCAGAGGAAAGAGTAAGCCGTGCCCTTGGAAACCTGTTAATGATCACCGTTCTCTCAACATGCCTCACTTTCAGCAAAGGTGGAGGGGGTCTGGTAAGCCCTACATTGGGAAACCTTTTTCAGCCAAATTAAATTTTGGTCCTAAACGACCTCCCATATGTTACCTGTGTGGTCAAGAAGGGCACACTTAGCAGCTTACATAGCTATGTTTTGTACCAAAGAGGGATGTAACCAAATCCCCAAGCTCTTTGAGAACTACAAATGTGGAGATAAATGGTGAGAAATTGACTGCTTTGATTGACACCGGCAGTGATTAGCCTCAGTTAAGAAGAAAGTTTATATCACCCTCTTTGATCAGCATATTCAAGTCAAGTCAAGTCATCTTCATTTATATAGCGCTTTTAACAATGTAGATTGTTTCAAAGCAGCTTTACAGAGATAAACAATATAATTTAAGGTAACAGAGATTGTTTTGGCTTTATAGCGGTTCTTGAATAATGTTATTTTTCAGCTAAAGTTTGTTTTGATTGATTCATTTCCGTCGCGCATGGCCGACTGTTTCTTGGCCTTATTTTCTGTTTGTTTGTTTGTTTGTTTATTTTATTTCTGTTGTAAGAAATGTATGAGTTTGTTTAGGTTATGTTTTTTTCTCCTTGGGTTCAAATAAAGACCCATTATTCGTAAAAAGCTTCACGTAAAAAGCCACATTTGGTTTGACTGATTTTAACAAACTGAGTGGTTCAATATATATATATTTTTTTTAAGTTTGTAGCGAAGTCTATTTGATATTTTCAATAAAATGCTACATTCATCACTGATTTTAATTATTTTATTATTTCATTGGTTGTTTAAACAAAGGCTCAATGGGAAAACTTGCCTCTTTGTTTTTGGGAAACACCAATTATGTACCTATACATACAATTCTTGATTATTGATTAAAAAAGACTTACGTTCACATGGTCCCTTGCACAATACTATGCTATGACCTCAAAACACTTTTACCACAGTGCATGATTTGTAAACGAAGTAGTTGTTTTTTTGTTTTGCTTCACATTACCAGCTCCATATGTTTTGCTTTTCTAACACCATAAACTTGCTTGGTAGTTCATCTGGTATAGCATTTCACTTTCCATGCAGTGGGGGTACAAGTCCTGTGAAACAAAGACTTTTAAAAGCAGGCTAAAATGCCATGGTTGTTTCAGCAAATATGTTTTTATCTAACGGTAGCACTTAACACTGGTTATGGTTAAATATTGGTTATGTTTAGGATAGGGTTTAGTGTAGATTTTTTTCAAAAATGATAGAGCGTAAGCTTTTTATCGCCACTCGCCAGACATCTAATTTCCGAACTTCCGTACAACAACAATGTACTAAATAGTGTACAATGTACACAAAACGTAGATTCATTTCTTTCTTTTTTTTTGTTTGGATAACACACTTTTAGTGCCACTCTCCTAATTTTTCTCTTTAAACATGTGAAGCATGCAAAAAGCAATGTAATATAATTTTTTCAGAAATGCTGCCAGATGCACGTATTCGCAATGAGCCTGGGTTGTTGTGTTTGGTGTGCATTAGGTTTGATGCTGTCACCCTAATTATTATCTTATAATATTGTATATCATTAAATATTTTTGTGACACCTTATTATGTAACTACTTTTTGTTAGTCTATTGAAGCTACTTAATTTAAAAGCATGACCATAATCATGAGTATGAGTAATGTAAAAATGTAACACATTATGAGTAATGTATAGTCTGACAAGAAAGAGCAGCTTCCTTAATACTTGTTCATGACAAATCAAAACTCAAGAGCTCAAGTGGATTGCAGCGCAAGAATTCCCATCAAATAACAGAAAGGTACATTAAAGATGGACTATCAAAAATGTCATAACTTATGCTCAGTTTTGAAAAGGGAATATATAGTGTCACTGTTTCCAGGAGTAAAGCCTTAAAGACTTTCCGCAACAGGGGCATGTTTTAAAATTCATTTCTGTGTTAATAAATTAACCTTATGTGACAGAATGTGCTTGTTCCATCTCAGAGTTTTAAATATTTATGTGCCTTTCAGGTCTTGTACTGCTCTTTGGACAATGTATTGTGACCTATTATTGCAACTCTTAACCTATCATATTTCACAAAAATCATTACGGCCTGAGCACCGATGGTGTGAAGACCCTATTGGAATTGCTCTGTTTAATTGCCCATGTTTTTTGACTCTACCATTCTCAGTGTCTTCATTAAAATAGATTTCTTTTTTGAATATACTGTGCTAAGCCTTGCTAGACGAAATGCAGAATCAAGCCTTAACATTCCGATTTGGCGAACAGTGTCGGTATAACCAGGAATGAGGATAAAGGAGAGAAACTTTATCCCTGATAGGTGAGCCAGAGTTGTTTTTATTTTTTGTGTGTTTTTGTTTTGTTTTTGTTAAACCAAGAAATTATTGACTAATGGTCTAACTACAGTAATGTTTTTTTTTGTTAACATTATTTTATTTATTATGTATTGCTATTATTCTTAATAGTAAGACAACATTATTATTGTTGTTGTTGTTGTTAAGAAGAAACGTCTCGGTTACATATGGTAACCCTCGTTCCCTGAGGGAGGGAACGGAGACGTAGGTCATGACTGACCAATAGGAATCTCGCTAGAGAGGCCAATCTACTTCGAGTGAAACTAAAACAGGCCAATGCACATTGGCGTGCAATTATTTGCATCAGCTGCGCGACCTCGTTAGCGCGGGTATTTAACAAGCAGCTGAGCGATTGCACAGTTAGTTTTTTGCTGAGGAGCCAAGCCTGAGAAGCTGGCCGCCCCGGCGGGCGGCAGCAGATGTGGCGACGGGACCTACGTCTCCGTTCCCTCCCTCAGGGAACGAGGGTTACCATATGTAACCGAGACGTTCCCTATCGGTCAGTCACTACGACGTAGGTCATGACTGACCAATAGGAATCCCTACCAAAGCGCCACAGCTGCTGCACCCCATCCAGCGCCCCCGTGCAAGCCTCTACACCTTCTTGCCTGGAAGGACGATAGGAGGAGGCCTACACAGAGAGTTTGACACTGTTGTTCCGTGATAACCCACACAGTGACATATTGGATAACACTGGGAAAGCGTGCCTTTCCTGTTTAGGAAGGAACGCTGCGGAAGCCACTTCTTCAAAGAGTTACGTGGAAATACATATGGACTAACCCGAAGGCTGAACTGCATATGAAATAAGGGGTGACTTAGCCCAAGGGAAAGACACGGGCTTCCGATAGGAGCATCCGTGGAATATATACACATATGGGATCCCCGTAGGGTCACACATATGGAACCCAGCCCAGATCCGGTTCTCAAGGATTCAACGGATAAGGGCCTGGCGCCGGACGCTCCGCCAAGTCCGGGCCGAGGGGTTTTGGAGGACTCGACAGGTTTTTCACTCTGGAGCAATAAGGGTGCACAGTAGGGTGCAGCAAGCCGACAGAGCCAGACCTCTCAGTGCTTCTACCCGTTTAGGGTGAGAACACGGGAGGAGACCGGCTCTACACGTAGGCTATAGTATCTAGCGAACGTGTTAGGTGTCGCCCAGCCCGCAGCTCTACAGATATCTGTCAGCGAGGAGCCACGTGCCAGCGCCCAGGAGGATGCAACGCCTCTCGTAGAGTGTGCATGCAACCTAAGCGGGCAGGGCACGCCCTGTGCTTGGTAAGCCAAGGCGATGGCATCCACTATCCAGTGGGCCAACCTCTGCTTGGAGACAGCCTTTCCCTTCTGCTGGCCTCCGTAACAGACAAAGAGCTGATCTGAGGTCCTGAAGCTTCGAGTTCTGTCCACGTACATACGCAGAGCGCGAACGGGACAGAGCAAAGCCAGGGCTGGGTCTGCCTCCTCCAAGGGCAGCGCTTGCAGGTTCACTACCTGGTCTTTGAAGGGAGTGGTAGGAACCTTGGGCACATAGCCAGGCCGGGGTCTTAGTACCACGTGGCCGTCACCCGGCCCGAACTCTAGGCACGATTCGTCGACCGAAAATGCATGCAGGTCTCCTACCCTCTTGACAGTGGCCAATGCAACCAGCAGCAAAGTCTTCATGGAAAGAAGCTTTAAGTCTACTGATTGCAGAGGCTCAAAGGGAACATCCTGAAGTGCTCGAAGCACCAGGGAAAGATCCCAAGAGGGTATGGAGGGGGGTCGAGGAGGATTTAATCGTCTCGCCCCCCTAAGAAACCTGACGACCAGGTCGTGCTTTCCAACTGTTTTGCCATCTATGTGGTCATGATAAGCAGAAATAGCGGCAGCATGTACTTTGAGGGTGGAAGGGGACAGTCTACGCTCCAACCCCTGCTGCAAGAAGGAAAGCACAGACCCTATCGAACATCTTCGGGGGTCTTCTCGGCGAGAAGAACACCACTCGACGAACAGGTTCCACTTCAGGGCGTAAACACGTCTCGTGGACGGCGCCCGTGCTGAAGTGATGGTGTTAAGTACCTCTGGGGGTAAGTCACCTAGAACCTCCGCGTCCCGAGGGACCAGACATGGAGTTTCCAGAGGTCTGGGCGCGGGTGCCATAGGGTGCCCCGTCTCTGAGTCAGGAGGTCCTTCCTCAGAGGAATGGGCCAAGGAGGGACTGTCGCGAGGAGCATGAGTTCCGGGAACCAAGTCCGGGTGGGCCAATAGGGAGCCACCAGAAGGACCTGCTCCTCGTCCTCCCTGACTTTGCACAGTGTCTGTGCAAGTAGGCTCACTGGGGGAAACGCATATTTGCGGAGGCCCCGGGGCCAGCTGTGTGCCAGTGCGTCCGTGCCGAGTGTTCCCTCGGTCAGGGAGTAAAACAGCTGGCAGTGGGAGGTCTCTGAGGAGGCAAACAGGTCTACCTGAGCCTCTCCGAACTCTCTCCAGATCAGCTGAACCACCTGGGGGTGGAGTCGCCACTCTCCCGGAAGCACAGCTCGTGATAGCTCGTCGGCCACACGGTTGAGCATGCCGGGGACATACATGGCTCGAAGCGACCTCAGATGCTTCTGACTCCAGAGGAGGAGATGGCGGGCGAGTTGCGACATGCGACGGGAGCGTAGACCACCTTGTCGGTTGATGTACGCAACGGTCGCAGTGTTGTCCGTGCGGACCAGTACGTCCCTGCCCCGTAGCGGCCTTTTCAAGCGGCTCAGAGCGAGATGTACTGCTAGCAACTCGAGGCAATTGATGTGCCAATGCAGTTGGGGAGCCGTCCACACCCCTGACACTGCATGCCCGTTGTACGTGGCACCCCAGCCGGTGGCAGAGGCATCTGTGAATACCACAGCATGCCTGGAGACCTGTTCCAAGGGGACTCCTGCCCGAAGGAACGAAAGGTCTGACCACGGGCTGAAGGTCTGACGGCAGGCCGGTGTGATTGCCACCCGGTGAGTGCCGTGATGCCACGCCCATCTCGGGACTCGGCCGTGAAGCCAGTGCTGAAGCGGTCTCATATGGAGCAGGCCGAGCGGGGTTACCGCTGCTGCCGCTGCCATATGCCCCAGGAGCCTCTGAAAAAATTTCAGTGGGACCGCCGTCCTGCCTTTGAACGTGTTCAAGCAGTTCAGCACCGACTGAGCACGCTGCTCTGTGAGGCGCGCTGTCTGAGCGACCGAATCCAACTCCATACCGAGAAAAGAGATCCTCTGCACAGGGGAGAGTTTGCTCTTTTCCCAGTTGACCTGAAGACCCAACTGGCTGAGGTGCCTGAGCACGAGGTCCCTGTGTTCGCATAGCTGATCTCGAGAGTGTGCTAGTATGAGCCAGTCGTCGAGATAGTTGAGGATGCGAACGCCCTGTTCTCTCATGGGAACAAGGGCCCCCTCCGTGACTTTCGTGAAGACACGGGGGGACAGGGACAGCCCGAAGGGTAGGACTTTGTACTGATATGCTCGACCCTCGAACGCAAAGCGCAGGAACGGCCTGTGTCGAGGAAGAATCGAGACATGAAAGTACGCGTCTTTCAGGTCGATCGCTGCAAACCAATCTTGGGGACGGATGCATTCGAAAATGCGTTTCTGCGTGAGCATTTTGAACGGTAGCTTGTGGAGGCTCCGATTCAAAACTCGCAGATCCAAGATCGGTCGTAACCCACCACCTTTCTTGGGTACAATGAAGTAGGGACTGTAGTGCCCTGACCTCATATCGGCTGGAGGGACCGGCTCTATCGCGTCCTTCGCCAGTAGGACTGCGATCTCCGCACGCAAGACATGGGCATCGGCTGCTCTCACTGTAGTGGAGTGGATGGCCCGAAACTTGGGGGGACGCCGGGCGAACTGAATCGCATAGCCGAGCCTGATGGTCCGAATGAGCCAGCGAGACGGACTGGGGAGCGCTAACCAGGCTCTCAGAGACCGTGCAAGCGGGACCAAAGGGACCGCAGGCGTACCCGGAGTGGGGCAGCGAGGTGGAACACAGGGACGCGGCTCGGGGGGCTCTCTCTGGGAGGCGGCCCGTAGCGGGGTCTGTGCGTGCTGTGCAGCACTTACCTGGTTCCACAGGGCAGGAGGTGCAGGAGGCGGCTCGGTGGCGTTCTCGAACTGCACACTGCTGCTCACTGGCGAAAGAGGAGGCGGATGAGAGTGGTGAGGATTCTGACCCCCCACTGCTCTCCGGGTCCCCTTCGGACCCAGAGATGGTAGAAACTGCTCTTTTATTGAAAATGTGGGTACCGCTGGTTTTAAGGCCAGCGGCGGAACAAAAGGAAACAAAAGATTCTCCACCCGGCCCTCCTCCGGGGGAAGGAGCGATGCGGTCATCGTCTCCTGAAGAGCAGTTCCCTCCATCTCCGGGTCGCCCGTCCTAGGGCCGCTTACTCTTGGCTTTGCCGCCCCTCTTGGCGGGGGGCCCGGACGGGCGGGGCGCCCTGCCTGCGACTGGCTCCACGGCGCCGCTTAGGTGGAGGCTGCTGCTGCGGCGCGGGAGCAGGGGCAGACGCAGGAGGACGCCCTCGGCGACGAGCAGACTGAGGAGCCGCAGGCGGTGGAGTGGAGGCAGCAGCTGACCGCCGCGGCAGGATGTGACTGATCGCCTCAGTCTGCTTCTGTACAGCCGAGAACTGCTGGGCAAAGTTCTCGACCGCGTCGCCGAAGAGGCCGGTCTGGGACACGGGGGAATTAAGGAACCTGATCTTGTCGGTTTCCCTCATGTCGGCCAGACACAGCCAGAGATGGCGTTCCTGGACCACCAAAGTGGACATCGCACGACCCACAGACCGCGCGGTAACCTTCGTCGCACGAAGCGCGAGGTCCGTCGCGGTACGAAGTTCTTGGAGAACTTGTGGGTCATGACCACCCTCGTGCAGGTCCTTCAGTGCCTTAGCCTGATGAACCTGCAACAACGCCATAGCGTGTATGGCAGAGGCAGCTTCCCCGCAGGCCTTGTAAGCCTTGTCGGTTAAGTCCGACGAGTACCTACAGGCGCGCGAAGGAAGACACGGTTCTCCACGCCAAGTGGAGTTAGGGCACAGTTGCATAGCAACGGCCCGTTCCACTGGCGGGATACGCGTGTATCCCTTAGCTGCCCCGCCATCAAGGGTGGTGAGGGAGGAGGAGCCACCGGGACGGTTTCTGGCAGTGAAAGGTGCCGTCCACGTCCCCGTGAGCTCCTCATGCACCTCCGGGAAGAAAGGCACTGGAGTGGGTTGCTGAGAACCAGCGCGCGCCACCCCGAGATACCAATCATCCAGCCTCGAGGGCTCGGGACACGGTGGAGGGTTCCACACGAGCCCGACCCTGTTGGCGGCCCGGGAAAGCATGGCCATCATCTCCGGGTCCGACTCGGGCACCGCTGGCGCACCCGAAGGAGGCAGCGGGTCCGAGCCGTCGTCCGCGGAGCGGTCTGACCCACCCTCCGATGCAGCGATCGACATCTGGTCGTCGCGGGGAGCGCCGAACGAAACGACCGGTACGCATCTCGAGGATGGTCCGGCGCGTTCCGTTGGCAGCTGAACTGGTTGCAGAGCATGAGAGGAGTGGGGGTTCCTAGGGGGTTGGTTCCCCGAAGGAAGCGCGCTCACTGTAATCCTCAAGTCACCCATGTCACTGCCGGAAGCAACCCGCGAAGGGGGGTTGGACCGAGGTGCAGGCACGGGGACTCCGCCCCTTTGCAGGAACGAGAGTCTCGACCTCAGCTCTGAGATGGTCATCTTCCCACAATGGGTACATGACTCATCCACGAACGCTGCCTGTGCGTGTTCGAGGCCCAGACACACAAGGCAGCGATCGTGACCATCCCGCGATCCCAGGTAACGACCGCATCCAGAAACACACAGATAGAACGTCATCTTGAAAAAGACGCGAACTATCTGTGTTTGCTCTTTTAGGAACTACTCTCACTGGTACTGAAGCACGCAGGGGAGCAGCCTCAGCGATCACAGGGGATGTGCACCCGACTGTGCGCTGGGAGATCTTACCAGCCGTTAAAACAGCTTTTTGTTTTGCTCTTTAGAGAGGCTGCTCACGCTGCCGTGCTGTCGCGCCCAGCACCAGAAGAGAGAGAGAGAGTTCAAAGAAAGGCCTGTAGAGTTCTTCCACTGTAGAGGCATCGAAGTGCTTGGCTCCGAAGCAAAAAGCTAACTGTGCAATCGCTCAGCTGCTTGTTAAATACCCGCGCTAACGAGGTCGCGCAGCTGATGCAAATAATTGCACGCCAATGTGCATTGGCCTGTTTTAGTTTCACTCGAAGTAGATTGGCCTCTCTAGCGAGATTCCTATTGGTCAGTCATGACCTACGTCGTAGTGACTGACCGATAGGGAACAATAAATATAATGAATGTGAAAAAGTGAAACTGATATGTGAAGGCCAAGTATGGTAACCCATACTCAGAATGTGTCTTCTGCATTAACCCATGAAAGTTAGTGAACACATATTAGGAATACCGAGTAGTGAAGACACACACCGGGAGCAGTGGGCAGACATTTTGCAACTCAGTCCTTTCCTGCTGGTATTGTGTCTCGAACCTGCAACCTTTGGGTTAGCAGTCTGACTCCCTAACCATTGGGCCACAACTTCAGCAATATAATAATATTAATTATATTACAGTAGTCAGTAATAAGTTCAAGATACATCTAGCACTGTATTAGTGTAGTATTATTAAATATTACAATTTAATTTTTTTCAAATATCAAATTTTCAATTTTTTTATGAAAATTACAAGACCCATGATTAATTTTTTACAGAAAATAAATGATATTTTACAATAATTTACACTGGAAATTATATTAGATTAAAATAAAAAAAGACCAGAGAGGAGACTTTGCCTTGTCATTTCAGAAGCTGCCATTGATGTTTGCGTATGTATGTCACAGTAACCAGGTCAGATCTTTCTTGTCTGATAGGCACTATGCTCAATTAGTGCTGACCGTGAGGGATTGAAATCGACTGAACCCATACAGAGAATGTTTTGTTGTGTTGACAACAGGCTCATTTCAGTGTGAAATTAAAGCATTTCGAGTCACATCACTTCCGGTCTGTGCCGACCTGGCTCGCCGATTTGTTTGGCTGACAGTAAAATTATTGAGCACAATAAGGAATGCAAAAATTCAAAAGTTATATATATATATATATATATATATATATATATATATATCCCTCACCTACAATGGGTATCTTTATCTCTCTTTTTCCATCCTCACATGCAATTGTGTGAGTAATCAAATTATATTATGTGCCTGAGAGCATATTTCTGAAACTCTAGTATATCCTTTTATAGAATTTCTTAATTATCATCATCATCATCATCATCATCATCAAAGCTTTATTCAGGACACACGTGGTCCAAAAAACACAAACACTAAAACATACCACTACAAATACAAAAAGAAACAAAAAAACAGACAGAATCCACAATATCACATATTTACATATAGGCTATAAAACGCCAATGGTTCCACATACTGGAGAAAAACTTGACTGAACTTAGTATTGGGTTCGTCAGTGTTAAAATTATACAATTTACAGAGTCAGATAACCCCCACATACATCAATACATGCTATTGCACATCACAGCAGAGCAGGTGGACAAGCCAACACTGACAAGCATTTGGCTTGCACTGCTCCATCGTGGCACCTTAAGCAGCGCCCTCATTCCATCATTATATGCTACATTGAGTTTCTGCATGCTGCTCTTCCTGTAGCGACGCCACAGTTGGGCAGTATACATGGGGTACAGAATGCTTTAAAAAGTAAAGCACAGATCCTGTGCACTAAATTAGCGAAGCAACATATTAGTTTGTGCATACATTTAAGGACACTGTCCGTGAATGTCCCTGTCATCAGACAGGTCATCAGTTATATAGACTACCAGTCAGAGAGACTTCAGGAAATTAAAGTTTCCTGTCCCCCCTACTCCTAACAATCATAATATTACTCTTCTTTGCATTGCATATAATGTCAAAGTCTGAGCAATATTGAGAGCAAACCCTCAGCAACCGTTAAGGCCCGCACTATATTGACAAAAAAAAAAAATCACCAAATCGTCCACGTACATCAAGTGGTTGATGATCGTGTTACCAACCATACAACCTGTTCCACAGCCGTTTAGCAGCTTCAATAAATCGTCCATGTGAACATTAAGAGAGGGAGACAAAATGCGTCCCTGTCTTACTCCATTGCATGCATTGAAAGCGGCAGACACAGAGTTACCCCATTTTACATACATTGACTGATGAGCATACCAAAAAAAACAGAATTCTCACTAGAAATTTGGGAACTCCTCGTTTGTGTAACTTGTAAAATAATTTTTCATGATTTACATGATCAAAGGCTTTAGAGGCATCAATAAAACACATACAAATTATGGAATTATGCCGGTTACAATTCTAAAATCTAATTTTGAGCAAAGATACACATCTGTGCCATGTTTAGGTTTAAAACCAAACTGGTTGTCAGAGGTCAGAACAAACTGCTCCAACTTATTCAGTAACGTTCTCTCAATGACCTTGGATAAAATACAGAGCTATAGGCCAGTAATTATCCATGTTATTTTTTTTTTTTTGCCAGCTTTGTCTTTAATAATAGGCACTAACTGTCAGGAGTAGATCGGTATCTCCAGCAGTCACTATGCAACGATCTCTATCCCCGGATTACTAATCACCTGCACCTGTTCACAATTAGTAGTCACATCCATCCCGGCATAAAAACACCCAGCTCACTCTCAGTCATTGTCAAGCCTCCAACAGGAACAGACCCAAACCCAGTTACCAAGAAACTCTCTGTGTCATCCAGCAGCAAGTAACGTAATGTATACTTACCTATAGTATACTAACCTTTATATCCATGTTCTGATGTCCTTAGGATCCACGTTATGGTCTCTGCCCGGTCCTGAACCCAGGTATCTTTCCTGAATCTCGTTCGCCAATGGATAACCTGAAAGAAAGAAAGCAAGTATCACAGAACTGAGTTTGTTTGATGTAACGCACATTGAAGAGGATCTGCTCACCTAAAAGTCTACACGCCAGAGTATCCGTCTTCTATTCACCTTGAAACACCAAAACCCTTTGAGCACGCACCTTGTATGTGACGAAATAAAGTTTGTTCATTCACTTACCTCTGTCTCCGAGCCTGTATCCTGACAGAAGGCTTGACCGTAAACAGAAAGAGGTGAAGAAAGGATGGATGCAAATCAACCTGTCATTGCTGCGACAAGTTCCACACCAACTACCACGGTAAATCCAGTGTTACTTTCGGCTAGCACTTCCACAAACGCCGTTTCTTCGATCACCTGCTTCGCGAGTCCACCGTTGCGCCCAGCGCCATTCTCTGGTCGGGCGGAGGATTGCAATGGATTCCTGTTGCAGTGTTCGCTGGCGCTGGAACAACAAGCCCAACTATATCCTACGGAACGATCGAAAGTGGCATTTATAATCCAGCAATTATCTGGAGCGGCGTTGAGATGGGCTGAGGCGTTGTGGATGAAGGAATCACCCGTGGTAGTTTCAGTTCCAGATTTTGTGAGGCATTTCAAAGAAGTTTTTGGACGCCCAGTGGATGATTCCTCGTTCGGTGAACAGCTGCTGCAGCTGCGTCAAGGGAAGAAAACAGTTTCTGAATATTCTGTGGAATTTCGCACTCTAGCCTCTAACAGTGGATGGAATGAAAGGGCACTCATCTCAGTCTATCGCCGTGGTTTGAATCCAGCTCTGCGTCTTCAAATGGCGATTTATGATGACAACCTGGGAATTGAAAAATTCATCCAGCAGGCGATGCGAGTGGATCAAAGGTCTCAGGGTTGTTACAAAGAATATCTGGATTGTCAGTCTACACTACAACAGAGCACAGGAAGTTCTACATCCGAGAGTCAAGTTGAAGAGATGCAAGTCGATACTTCACGACTTTCCCAGACAGAACGTACTCGGAGGAGAGAATGGAGACTGTGCATGTACTGTGGTGCCAAAGGACATTTCAGACTTACTTGTCCCATTCGACCAGGGAGGATGATGGTAAGCTCAGTTTTCGATTACACCATTGTATCAGCACCCCTCACGATTCAGGTTATCATAAAGACAAAAAAATTCTGCGTATCTGCAACAGCCATCGTCGACTCTGGTTCAGCGGGAAATTTCATCTCCGGAAAACTCTGCCAAGATCTCAACATCCCACAAGTCAAAACTCCAAAGTCCTACTCCATTTACGCCGTGACTGGTGAGTTGATTAATCAGAAAAATGTCACAACAAAAATAAATCCCATTCAATTATGTGTGGAGAATACGCATCTAGAACTGTTTGAACCATTTGTTCTCCAAAATAGCCAAACAGACTTGATCTTAGGTCGACCATGGTTAATTCGCCACCAACCCACCATAAATTGGCAGTCTGGAAAGATAAGGGAATGGGGCTGTGCCTGTTCCCTCAATCGAACTTCACTCCTGACCTTTTCCAATGAATCAAGATCTCCAGCTATCACTGTAAATTCCACTTCCATAGAGAGTCCCACGGAAAATCTGTCCACGAACATTCCTGCCTGCTATTCCTCGTTCTCTGATGTGTTTAATCCTGTCACTGCTTCCAAATTACCACCTCATCGGCACTGGGATTGTGCTATTGATCTGGTTCCTGAGGCACGATTTCCTAAGGGTAGGATCTACTCCCTCTCCATTCCCGAACAGGAATCCATGAGAAAGTATGTCAAGGAAGCCCTAGATCAGGGATACATTCGTCCGTCCACCTCTCCTGCGGCTGCTAGTTTCTTTTTTGTGGCCAAAAAGGATGGTGGTCTAAGACCATGTATTGATTACAGAGCCCTGAATCAAGTTACTGTGAAGTTCAGTTATCCTTTGCCACTCATTCCAGCAACCCTTGAACAGATCCGAGAAGCTAAGATATTCACCAAACTCGATTTACGGAGTGCATACAATCTAATCAGGATTAAAGAAGGAGATGAGTGGAAAACAGCTTTCATAACACCTGCAGGGCACTACGAATACCTCGTCATGCCGTATGGTCTGGTCAACGCTCCTTCTGTATTCCAGAGTTTCATGGACGAGGTATTCAGAGATTTCCTGGGAAGGTTTGTACTCGTGTACATTGATATCCTGATTTACTCAAAAGATCCCACGACCCACCAACGCCATGTATCTCTGGTACTTCAAAGACTCCGCGACTTCACCCTGTTCCTAAAGGCTGAGAAATGTATTTTTCATCAGACCACTGTCGATTTCCTGGGTTACATCCTTAGCGACAGAGGAGTTGAAATGGATAAACGCAAGACTGAAACCATCTTGTCTTGGCCCATTCCCCAGTCCGTTAAGGAGCTCCAGAGATTTCTAGGCTTCGCGAATTTCTATCGAAGGTTTATTCAGCAGTACAGTATTCTCACAGCTCCTTTGACCTCCTTGTTGAAAGGAAAACCAAAGACGTTGCTCTGGACTCCAGAAGCTGAAACTGCGTTTAACTCCCTAAAGACCGCCTTCACTACGGCGCCATTGTTACATCATCCAGACCCTGAGAAACCATTTTTGGTAGAAGTCGATGCCTCCACCACCGGGGTCGGTGGAATCCTATCACAATACTCTGAACTTTCCTCCAAACCCTTGCCATGCGCATTCTTTTCTAAGAAGCTATCCCCCGCGGAAGCTAACTATGACATTGGGAATCGAGAGCTTCTAGCAGTTAAACTTGCCCTGGAAGAGTGGCGACATTGGCTAGAGGGAGCAAAGCATCCATTCCTAGTACTTACAGACCACAAGAACCTCCAATATCTGAGGGACGCAAAGAGACTCAATCCACGCCAGGCCAGATGGGCATTGTTCTTCACACGGTTTCACTTCAAGATATCATATCGCCCGGGCTCCAAGAATACCAGAGCTGACGCTCTCTCCCGACTCTATGCCTCAGAAACCCCAGTAGAAGAACCAGAGACCATCTTACCCGAGAGATTGTTCGTTAATCCCATCCAGTGGGAAATTAATGAGCAACTTCTAGAACTGTCTCGACAGCAGCCCAGAATTCCAGGATGTCCTCCCGAAAAGATCTACGTGCCCGAAGAATTCCGAACTTCCTTAATTGATTCTGCTCATTCTTCAGTGGGAACCGGTCATCCGGGCATAAACAAGACTCTAGCAACCCTTCAAGCCAAGTACTGGTGGCCCCACATGCACAACGATATCACGAGTTTTATTCAAGGTTGTATCCCCTGTGCCATGTCCAAGGTTCCAAGAAACCTTCCGGTGGGAAAGTTAGTTCCCTTACCTGTTCCACAAAGACCCTGGTCACATATTGGAGTTGATTTCGTCACCGATCTTCCTATGTCTGAGGGAAACACCTGCATCCTAGTAGCCATCGACCGATTTTCAAAGGCATGCAAGCGAATTCCTTTGAGAGGACTCCCTACGGCTTTTGTCACCGCCGAGTTATTGATGGAGCATGTTTTCCGCAATTTCGGTATCCCAGAAGACATAGTCTCAGACAGAGGACCCCAGTTAATTTCTCGGGTCTGGCGAACTTTCTTCAATCTCATGAATGTGACAGTGAGTCTATCTTCCGGATATCATCCACAAACCAATGGACAAACCGAACGGAAAATTCAAGACATCGGACGGTTCCTGCGCACATTCTGCCACTCGAATCAAAACATCTGGAGCCGTTATCTCATCTGGGCAGAATATGCCCAAAACTCGCTCAGACAATCATCCACACAGTTAACCCCTTTCCAATGTATCCTTGGTTACCAGCCCCCGCTGTTCCCATGGTCCGGTGAGCCATCAGAGGTACCCGCAGTGAATAAATGGTTTCAAGAGAGCGAAAGAGTCTGGGATCAAACTCACCAACACATTCAACAAGCCGTCAATCGTCAACAACATTTCGCTGATGTTCGCCGCCGCCCAAACCTTGAGTACCAACCTGGACAGCTAGTCTGGCTCGCTATGAGGGACATTCGGTTACGTCAACCCTGTCGCAAGTTAAATCCCAAGTACATCGGGCCATTTCCCATTGTGAAACAGATCAATCCAGTCACCTATCAACTTCGTCTGCCCCCGGAATATCGGATCCATCCCACGTTCCACGTATCTCTGCTGAAACCCCATTATCCATCTATATCTCACTCAGTCACAGAGGCCGCTCCAGAGGATAACCCCCCGGTACCATCTATTGAACCAGATTCCATCTACTTAATAAAGGAGGTATTGGACTCTCGACGTCGAGGGGGTCAATTAGAGTATCTCATCGACTGGGAAGGATATGGACCAGAAGAAAGAAGTTGGGTACCCCGAAATTACGTTCTTGATCCTAGTCTACTCCTTGAATTCCATGCTCAGCATCCTGAGAAACCTGCACCACGGCCCAGAGGTAGACCCCCACGGCGTCGGCGTCCAAGGTCCGCTGGCGCGGACTCTGGAGGGGGGGGTAATGTCAGGAGTAGATCGGTATCTCCAGCAGTCACTATGCAACGATCTCTATCCCCGGATTACTAATCACCTGCACCTGTTCACAATTAGTAGCCACATCCATCCCGGCATAAAAACACCCAGCTCACTCTCAGTCATTGTCAAGCCTCCAACAGGAACAGACCCAAACCCAGTTACCAAGAAACTCTCTGTGTCATCCAGCAGCAAGTAACGTAATGTATACTTACCTATAGTATACTAACCTTTATATCCATGTTCTGATGTCCTTAGGATCCACGTTATGGTCTCTGCCCGGTCCTGAACCCAGGTATCTTTCCTGAATCTCGTTCGCCAATGGATAACCTGAAATAAAGCAAGTATCACAGAACTGAGTTTGTTTGATGTAACGCACATTGAAGAGGATCTGCTCACCTAAAAGTCTACACGCCAGAGTATCCGTCTTCTATTCACCTTGAAACACCAAAACCCTTTGAGCACGCACCTTGTATGTGACGAAATAAAGTTTATGTTCATTCACTTACCTCTGTCTCCGAGCCTGTATCCTGACACTAACATAACAGATAAGATAGAATCAGGTAAAATGCCATGAACTAAAAACCCAGTAAAACAAATTGCAAGCAGAGGACAGTTTTCTACTCGCAAATTTTAAATGTTCAGCAGATATCGTACCCATACCACATCCCTTATTATCTTTTAGCCTCATAACTGCATCATATACTTCTTGTGGGGAGACAGTCATATCTTCATCATTATCAATATAACCCACTTCGAAGAAATTACCTTTAACAGCTCGTGATAATGTCTTTGCTACAACTGAGTAATTTCCCCTGAACCGCTTACACCATCAATATTAGTTGGTAAAGATGTTTTACAGTTATTAATTTTTCTGATTTCTTTCCAGAAATCATCTGGGTTATTATTTACCATTTTCCTTGCAAGTGAGTCAGACCTCATTGTGTTTTCATTGCTCTTGATGAAACGTAGGGCATATTTAAAATGTTAATTTGTCAATTTTTAATATTCAAAAAAGGACCATGTTTATGTCTGTCTGACCCAGACTTTAAGAGCCCTTCTAGCCTCAGAATGAAGCTCTTTAACATATTCATTCCAGCCTGGCTTGGCTTTATACCTCTTGGTCTTGTGCAAAGGCTTGCTTGAGGCAAGAGGGGACTCCACAATATTTTCATACAAGGAACACAACTCAAAACTATGTTGCGGGTTCTTACAGTTTACATCACAGTATGCAGCTGCGTCTTTTGGTAAGTCGATATTACCCAACCATGTGTCAGACCGAACACAATATACTTTAAGATCCTCCTCAGTCAAATTAGAACAGTCTATTTTAGACTGTATTTTAGACCCCAAATGCATATTGTTGTTCACAGACAAAAGAGTAGGTAAATTGCCCAGATTTATAGAGAACGAAAAGGGCACATGATCAGTAATGGCAAATTCATAATTAATCCTCATGGTGTAACATAAAAATCCACTGAAGGCAAGTATTAGAGAACCCAAGAGCAGTTTATTACAAACAAGATTAAACATGAAAAACTAAAAAAACAGGACATGAACAAACATGTGGTCTACAGGAAACAATACTTGACAAAGACACATGGTAAACATGAGGGCTTAAATAAACAGATTAATGCCAAGACAATGGACACCTGTGAACAATGAACAGACGATTAACCAATAACAAGACTCATTACAGGATCACATGACTAACAGGGAATCACATGACAAGACACAGGAACATGACTTGAACAAACCAAAACGTGACACATGGGGTGCTTCTCAATATCCCTCCTCGTCTTTTCGCTCCTCTGTCGTCTATCCTATGACCCGGAAACCGATCGAACTCAGCCATCTTGAAGGACATCTCAATTCTCTAATTGCTCCACGAGGAGTGAGGAGGCTTCCTGAGGAGTCATAAGCGAGGATACACGGGTGTATCCTTTGCGGAAGAGTTTTATTGACTAAACGTGACGCACGTATAAATTCTCCTCCCCCTTCACATCTGTCACTATCATTTTAATTTATACTTTACCTTTGCAGTTTATATAAACCACACATCTCACATATTTCAACAGGGTATCTTGCTTTATTATTATGTATTAGGAATTTCTTAAATAACCAAACTTTAACAAAATAAGGCCAGATACTTTGAGCGCTGCTGAGTGCCCTATGAAGTGACGCTCGAGTGATCAAGTATTCCAATGTATAAAAAAGCTTTCATTCGATTCCTCCGTCCTCATTTTCTTTCCTTGCAGCCTTCCCTCGCATCCTACAGGGGGTGGAGCTGAGACGCGAGGAAAGGAAACGAGGATGCACAAATAAGAATTGAGAAGCACCCATGGACTCTAAGGAGTCGTGTGCATCGGCTGTGCAGATGCAGTGATCTAACCATAAAGGTGTGTGCCACACCTCACTGAAGTGTAGCTATTATAAGGTAAATGCAATTTACTGGAGAAAATCAAACCATTATCAGAGCAAAACTGCATTAAATGATTGGCAAATAAAGAGCTACCATCAGAAACATCTGCATTCATATCACCCACAATAAAAAAAAGCATTTGGAAGCATTATCCTGAATAAAAGATATAACACAAGCCAACCTGTTAAGATATTCATCTTCATTTTGGGAACTCTCATAGGGTGTATAGATGTTCAGAATAATGAACTTTTTTCCACCACAACTAAACTCAATTCCTATAGCCGAGTCAACATCCAGTCTGACCACGTTAAAGGAACACGCCAACTTTTTGGGACTTTAGCTTATTCACTGTATCCCCCAGAGTTAGATAAGTCCATATATATTCTTTTCATCTCCGTGTGTGCTGTAACTCTCTCTGACACACCCACCACTAGCCTAGCTTAGCACAAAGACTAGAAGTAAACGGCTCCAGCTAGCATACTGCTCCCAATAAGTGACAACATAACGCCAACATTTTCCTATTTATATGTTGTGATTTGTATAGTCACAGTGTGTACAAATAACAACGTCATATGAGACACACGCATCTTTTAACCGTATACATACTGGGAACTATATTCTCAGAAGGCGAAGCACTGCTACTTTGGCGGAATGATTTGCTCACAGCACCTGAGATGCCCGTGGTGAGGAGCAGAGAGTTCTCTCAGAGTGTTGCGCTAATCACTCCGCCCATGGACTTATCTAACTCTGGGGGATACGGAGAATAAGCTAAAGTCCCAAATTGTTGGCGTGTTCCTTTAACTAGCTGATCAAACTTTTTATGCCGGCAAAGCCGCCAGGTATTCTGCCACAAGCTATTTCAGTGCTCAAGTCAGATTCACCCGCCTCATAGAATTCTTTATGTATGGAGTTCACTCTTTCCAGGTACTGCTTAGGTAAAAAAAAATATTTTGATCACACAGTACATCACAGATCTCCAATAGTTTATCCACAACAAAGCGGCGCAATTGATCTGCTTCACTGCTCCAACGCGCAATCCTCGGGCATTATATGACATGATATTGATATTCATTTATTTAAGTTTATACAGGGCATCCGCATGGCTGCTGCTCTCCTGTAGAGCTACAGGTGTAATGTCAGACACTGAGTGCTCCTGTAGCAGATCCGCGGGCCGCGCTGTTACCGTTAGCTCTAGGTCTACGAGCCTCAAAATAACGGTGGACATACATACTTGAATAAATAAATTAATAAATAAATTAAAATCAAAACATTTTAAATGTTAAAAAGCTCAAATGGTATTTCATAACCAGAATGAACCATCTCATTCCAGCATACATGCATCTCAAATGAATTCAGCTGTATTGCAATGACTAGTTCAGTGAAAAATCTAATAATGTCTCTTCCTGCTGTCTTCCTCTACATCCTGGGAATATGACAACCTTATAGCCGTTAGTACTTCCTGTCTATTATTTATTCACCGTCACCTGAGGACCGGCCACAACGGCTCGCTCAAGTCAGTTATGTTATCTCTCAAATACTGAATGCCAAGGTACAATGCAACCTTTTCAGACAGGCCAGAAAGGAATCCACTATTTTTAGGTCCTTGTCACTGGATACCTCTGAGGGCTTGGTAATGAGGTGATCTGCGTGTATTCTCCACTGTGCCCACTGGTTGGCCCACAGTAACTCAATTGCACTCCCTGATGATTATGCTGCGGCCCATCTTCATGTTCATTATTATTTATTATGATGTATTCAGTTTATACCAATTGGTCTTCCAGAGTTGTGCTTGAGATTGATCATTGTGTTTTGCTTTGTTGGATGCATGTCCTTATGTGATGTTTTGTAGTATTAGTCGGTTTAGGCTTGATAAATTTCTAATGTGTTCTGTAATTTTTCTACTGTGTCATTAATCCAATACTGTAAAACATACTGATGACTGATGTTTGTGCTGTTGTTTTCCCACCAAAACAATGCCACTTTCTGGAGGATAATGACCTCCTGAGGCCCAAAAAAAAGTTTTTTGAATTTAGTATTTTTTCATGTCATCACATTGTTTAAAGCATAAGAAACAAATATGTTATACTATGTCCTCTGTAGTGGACACCAGGACTCAGTTGTTTAGAACATAAAATGACATGAAATTACATGTACTTTTTCAACTTTAGTCAGTGTATAATAATGTTGCTATTTGAGCATAAAAAAAATCCGCAAGTTTTCAAAGCTCAAAGACCACTCCTAAGGGAGATATTTTATTGAACAGAATCACCTTTTCAAGAACTACAATGAACGGCTCATTTGGACTATATGCAGGACGATTTTTCCGGATGTTACTTATATAAATAATCTGTGCCCATGGGACATGTAAAAAAGGGGACGAGGCCTGGCTGAGCTGCATTAGAGTAGACAATGTTGTCACTGTCAAAGAGACACTATTTGTTCCACTCCGTTTCCAAAACTCATTTGTTTGACCTTCCTAAGGTTGACGAGTGGTTAACTTATTTTAAACACTGTTTCTGAAAATTATAACACAAACGTTTATCTGCACATTTAATGGAGAACAGCTTGTTTTCTGTTGCTTTTCTAAGACAGTTCACCACTTCTTAGGAAAGTTAACCATGGTTTTGTGATCAATTACTGTTTGTATTACTTTAGTTTTCCAAAAATATCACGATTAAATGCAGGATAACATCGTATCTATAATGCATACGAACATTACAAAAAACATACCACTCTGGAACATCCTGTGAAACCCGTGCTTGCAAAGTAGGCTATGTGCATGAAATCCGTTCTACACGATCCTCTTGTTCGTTAACATTCTCAACTATGTTATGAAAGATTTAACGGAATTAATTGATACACCATTTTACTTTATGCAATATGTGGGTAAAATGGGCATAAATTAATATTCCCATTCAATGCAATGTATCTATAAATGTATCTAATTTGCACATTTATGTGTTTTTGGAGCAACATTTAATGAAAAAAGAAGTGTAAGAATTGGAGTACTAATTAGCAACATTTTTATGATAATATTTAATATTTCATAGGAATATTGATGTATAATTTATTTACATATTCACTTGTTGTGTCTCCCAAAATGCCTGATAAACATGATTTAAGTCCTGATGTCCTCTAAAGTGGACATGTATGAAATCAATATCCTGTTCTGTAACAGAAAGTCATTTTTTGATTTGAAACCACATAACGTTTTCCTGAGATGTTGGTTGATGAAATATGATTTGAAAAGTAGTTCGATTTAAATTATAATTACAATATATTATCATATTGCCATAAGAGTGCTACATTTGATCACTAAATTAATGTCAGACATTTTTAAAGACCAAGGAGAAGTTGTTTTCATGGTGAAACCTCCAAACATTTGGTATCTCTGTAAAGCCCTGAATGTGCTCTTTACACGACATCCAGAATAAAATTGTGACATGCATGGTGTCAGAGAAATACTCTAAAATATAATGTCCACTACAGTGGACAAAAGTCTATCCCTGGGTCCAATGAGCATAATGTAAAATATGTGAAAATAATGCATTTGTTTGAACAATCAAGCATTAAAACATCTAGTACACCCCAAAACCAAATTCAACACTTCGTAAAAGGGCATAATAAAACCCCTTTCATGAAATCTGAGACCTTTCTGTCCCTCCATTGACAGCCAACGCAACTACCCACTTTCAAGCCCCAGAAAGTTAGTAAAGACATAAATGTAATCCATGTGACTCCAGTGGTTTAACCTCAATTTAATGAAGCAACACAAATCATTTACCACATTTACTACATAATTTACCACTTTATTTACAAAATATTAATCTCCAACAACGCACGTTCACGCAACAACGTCAGCTCTCGCGTCAACACGCGTGAGTCGTGGTGCTCTCGTGAACGAGCACTGAAGATTAATATTTTGTAAATAAAGAGTTTAATAGATTTTTTTAGTTTTTTCACAAACCAAACACTCGCGGTACTTTCATTAAATTGAGTTTAAACCACTGGGTCACATGGATTACATTTTTGATGTCTTTACTACCTTTCTAGGGCTTAAGTAATTAATGACAGAATTAATTTAAACTAACCTTAAACTAACTAACTAAAATAATTGCTATATTTAATCTGTAATTTTTTTAATTAAATATATATGGGCATAGGATGGGGACATGAAAATGTACTTTATAACAGGCAAGGTGCATCTGGTCTCCATCTGCATCAGCTGTGACCTTGACTCGTGTGTTGTAGAGCTCAGCACTTCATGTCAGGTATGATGCATTTGCATTGGGTTTATTGCTGTCCTTACTATTAAAACCTGCTCAAAACTTTCAAGAACCTTTTTAGTATTAGCTGTAGGTTTTCTGCAGTAAGAATAGAGCTTTGAGGAAAACCAGTTTCATTTGATTAGAGAGGACAACATTTCATTCCAATGTTGGTGGGTAAAAATTGACTGCTGTTTATGCTTTTCTCTCTGGCTTCAAACCAAACGCGGTCACCTTTTTTTGCAGGCTTGCTGTATGACAGACAGGACAGGTCACTCTGATTGTCACCAATCTCTGGGGGCTGGGATCTGGGTCGAGGGTTTGTTGTGTGTGAGCATTTCTGTAGACCTCTCAGGTTACGCTATCGTGGAAAAAACCACAGTAATGGATTCACACAACACTTAATAAATCAGCAGAAACAGGAGACTAAACTTTGCGTGAGAGGCAATTATTCATAGAAGAGTTTATTGTGTAAACATTCTCTGTTGCCTCATTCAGTCTGAAATAGGCATTATGATATGATGCATTTGATGTATGATATCCTGAAAACATGCTTAATGTCAGTGAATGAGAAATAGTACAATAACGCTCAACTCAGTGGATTAACCATTTAAAAATAACTGTTTAATCATCCTTCACTCTTTTCATTGATTCCCTACTGGAGATATCCAAAGTATCAACATTAAATCAAAGATTTCCCTAATGCACGTTCCTAGTCTTACTGTGCACTATTAATTGTCTTTGTAATGCCTTTAGCATTTTTGGCTGTCACAATTGCTTTCAACTCATTTCCTCAAACCATCTTGCGCCATTTTGGTACGCAACGACCAGTGTCACAATCCAATAAATGTCCAATGGATAAAATCTCAAGGAAAGTTTAGTGGGATAATGAATGGTAAAATAGAGAATTATAAAAAAGCAGCACTGTATAGTTCAGGTCCAGCAGGTTCTGAATCTGAGAAAAGTCTCGGTTATTAATGTTACCCTCGTTCCCCGAAGGAGGGAACGGGAGATGTAACATCGACATGACAACGTAATTGGGATCGCCTTGAGAGACCAATCTACTTCGAGAGTATTAAAACGAGTCAATGCACATTGGCATGCGATAATTACATCAGCTACTCTGCTTGCAGCGCGAGCATGTAACAAGCAGCAGGTGCGTCGCATATTGTTTTACGCTGAGGAGCGAGGAACGAGGGTTACATTAGTATGAGGGTTCAGGGAACGAGGGTTACGTTAATAACCGAGACGTTCCTTTTCAGTCGCTAATGTTTGACGTAGCGTTGACGTGACAACGTAATTGGGATCCCATGGAAAACGCCACGGTTGCTGCCACATCAAGCGCCCAACGCAAGACTCTCAGAACCCCAACTGCCTGGGGCGGAAGGCCTGCATAGAGGTAGTTCGAACTGCTGTTCCTTTATAACCCACACAATTGAATTATTGGATAACACTGGGAAAGTGTGCCCCTCCAGGAGAGAGGGACGCTTCGGAGCCACGTCCTGCCCGAGGGAGGTACCATGTGGAGAATACACATGTGGACTGGCCGGTAGGGGCAGTGCAACATATGGAATGTCACTGGGGTGGCTTCAGCCTGAGAAGGGGGGCCTCCTGCTGGCCTCCGTACCAGACGAAGAGCTGATCTGAGATCCTGAGGCTTTGCGTTCTGTCCACATACAGGCGCAGAGTGTGGACGGGACAGAGAAAAGCCAGGGCTGGGTCTGCCTCCTCCGAAGGCAGCGCTTGCAGGTTCACCACCTGGTCCTGGAAGGGAGTGGTAGGAACCTTGGGCACGTATCTGGGCCGGGGTCCCAGGATCACGTGAGAGTTAGCCGGGCCGAATTCTAGGCACGATTCGTTGACCGAAAATGCATGCAGGTCCCCTACCCTCTTGATGAAGACCAATGGAACCAGGAGTACTGTTTTACAGGACAGAATTTTAAACTGACCGAAACGCTGCCTGAAAAGGCTCAAAGGGTGGTCTCTGAAGAGCCACAAGGACCAGAGACAAATCCCAAGAGGGTATAAAGAGCGGGCGAGGAGGATTCAGTCTCCTCGCCCCCCTCAGGAACCTGACGATCAGGTTGTGCTTTCCCAGCGACTTACCTTAAACTGCATTGTGATGTGCGGCAATAGCAGCAATATACACTTTAAGGCTGGAGGGAGACAGCCTTCGCTCCAACCCATCTTGCAGGAAGGAAAGTACGGCTCTGATTGAGCAAGATCAGGGGTTCTCCTCGGGAGAAGAACACCAATCAATGAACAAGTTCCACTTCAGCGCATAGAGGCGCCTCGTAGAGGGGGCTCTAGCGGAAGTGATGGTGTCAACTACCGCTTGGGGTAGGTCACCTAGAACCTCCGTGTCCCATACAGGAACCAGACATGGAGTTTCCAGAGGTCTGGACGCGGGTGCCATAGGGTGCCCCATCTCTGAGAGAGCAGGTCCTCTCTCAGAGGAATGGGCTAGGGAGGGGCTGTCGCAAGGAGCACCAGTTCTGGGAACCAGGTCCGTTTGGACCAATATGGCATAACTAACAAGACCTGCTCCTCGTCCTCCCTGACCTTGCAGAAGGTCTGTGCAAGAAGGCTCACTGGGGGAAACGCATACTTGCGTAGGCCCGGGGGCCAGCTGTGTGCCAGAGCATCCGTGCCGAGGCTCCCTTCGGTCAGGGAATAAAACAACTGGCAGTGAGACTTGTCCGAGGCGGTAAACAGATCTTCCTGTGCGGTCCCGTAGTGCCTGAAAATCAGCTGGACCACCTGGGGACGGAGTCGCCAGTGAGCTCGTCGGCTGCATGGTTGAGCAGGCCCGGAATGAAAACGGCACGAAGCGACCTCAGATGCTTCTGACTCCAATGGAGGAGATGGCGGGTGAGTTGTGACATGCGGCGGGAGCGTAGACCACCCTGATGGTTGATGTATCCAATGATCGCAGTGCTGTCCGTACAGACCAGTACATGCTTGCCTAGTAGCGGCGTTTTGAAACGGCCCAGCGCAGGATCAACTGCTAACAACTCGAGGCAGTTGATGTGCCAATGCCGTTGAGGCCCCGTCCACAGACCTGAAGCTGCATGCCCGTTGTACGTGGCCCCCCCAGCTGGTGGCAGAGGCATCCGTGGTGACCACAGAATGCCTGGACACTTTTTCCAGGGGAACACCTGCCCGCAGGAACAAAGGGTCCGACCACAAGCTGAGAGTTTGGCGACAGTGCGGGTTCACTTAGACTCGGCACGAGCCGCTCTGCCACGCCCATCTTGGGACTCGATCGTGGAGCCAGTGTTGGAGCGGCCTCATATGAAGCAATCCGAGCGGCGTTACCATAGCTGCAGATGCCATATGCCCCAGGAGCCTCTGAAAAAGTTTCAGTGGTGCCGCTCAGTTTACTCAGGAAGTTCAACACTTACTGGACGCAGGCCTCCATGAGGCACGCTGTAATGTTGATCGAGTCCAGCTCCATACCAAGAAAAGAGATCCTCTGCCTGGGGGTCAGTTTGCTCTTTTCCCAGTTGACCCGAATCCCTAGGTGGCTGAGGTGACTGAGCACCATGTCCGTGTGTTCGCACAGCTGCTCTCTCGACTAGGCAAGGATAAGCCGGTCATCGAGGTAGTTGAGAATGCGAACACCACGATCGCACATGGGAGCAATGGCCGCCTCCGCGACTTTCGTGAAGACACGGTGCGGCAGGGCCAGCCCGAAGGGTAAGACTTTGTACTGATATGCCCGTTCCTCGAACGCAAAACGAAGGAATGGAGGGACCCGACTCGGACGGCATAGCGGCCCGAAGTGGGGCCTGAGTGTTCAACACTAACCTGACTCCACCGATCAGCAGGGGATGAGTGAGATGGCATAGGTGCGGCCTCGAGCACATCAGGCTACCACTGGCGAAGCAAGAGGGGGCAGAGGGTGGCAAGGCTTACCGTGACACACTGCCAACCTCACTCTCTTGGGACCCAGAGATAGAGAAGCTGCTTTTGCTGAGAATTTGGTACCGCTGGGTGAGACGCCAGTGGCGGAACAGAATGATTCAACAAAAGTTATCCACCCGGCCCTCCTCCAGGGAAGAGCAGCTGACTCTGGGTCTGACACCCTTGGCGACAAACAGACTGAGGACCCACCAGTGACACAGGGAGAACATTGTGGCAAGCTTTTGGTTACCTCAGCCTGCTATGTAATAATCTTCAATCGCCCTCATAGAACCTGAAGTTGTAGACAACCTGATCCAAAAAGAAGTCGAGTCAGGCTTCATGATCGGCCCGTTTGACAATCCCCCATTTAACCTGTTTCGTATTAGCCCCATTGGAGTGGCTTCAAGAAAATTCTCGGGTAAAAAACGCTTAATAATCGACATGTCAGCCCCGCACAATTCCCAGTTCCCAAGCATAAACAGCTTGATCCCTCTCGACGAATTTTCACTTAAATACCAAAACATAGATCAGGCAATCGACATGATCAAAATCACAGGTCGGGGCGCTTGGCTTGCCAAAATTGACATTACATCTGCTTTCAAAGTAATGCTCATCCATCCAGATTAATGGCACCAAATCAGAGTTCACTGGCTTGGGAAATACTATTTCGCAGTGCGTTTAACTTTTGGATGCAAAAGCATTTTATCTGAGCTCGGAATTCCCATCGCACAGGAAAAAAAAATATGGGCCCTACAACATCCATAGAGTTCTTAGGAATTAATTTGGATTCATTCAAATTCCAAGCATCCCTGCCCAAAGAGAAAATCGACCGAATAATTCTCATCTCATGTACTCTCCTTTAAAAATCAAATTGTTCAAAACGCAATCTCCTATCCCTGCTCGGCCATTTAAACTTTGCAATGCACATCATTCCACAAGGCCGCCCCTTCATATCGTATCTCCGTCCATTCGCTAGAGAACCTAATTTCCATAACTCAAAGGGATTCAAAGATCCCAGCCCACCCGTCCCAACACCAGACATCCCATAACGTTAGACATTCTCACCAAATGTATTCACGCCCTCCACACAGGCTACAAGCCCCTCAATACCGCCCACACACTCGATGCTATGTTTATCCTAGCCTTTTTTGGTTTTCTTAGATGTTCGGAACTCGCTGTCACTTCCAAATTAGACCCAAAAATCCACCCCACCATCTCAGACTTATCAGTAATAGATGATGAAACAATGTCATATTTGATTAAGCAAAGTAAGACCGACCAAACCAAAAAAGGTAATTTCATCTACATTTTTAACCTCTCATAGCCAATCCAACCATACCAGTCCATTCTGGCATATCTGCAATGGAGAAGCTCTCAGGCTAAATCTCCTCTGGAACCCCTGTTTATAGATGAATACAATAAACCTGTGACACGCTTTTGGTTCCAGAAACACCTCAAATTCGTTCTCCAACAGTCAGGCATTCCAGCAAAGAATTTCTCAAGTCACTCTTTCCGTATCGGGGCAGCAACTTCAGCAGTCCAAAAAGGCCTCTCCCAATAGCAGATCCAAACTCTTGGGAGAGGGTCTTCAGATGCTTTCCAAAGCTATATCAGGACCCACCGATTCCACATTAAAAAAGTGGAAAACCCTCATTGATTAAAACCCTAATTGATTAAACCCCCCCGGACAGCACGCCAAATATGCATTAAACTTTACTTCCTGTAATTGTATGTAAGTGTGAACTCGTGAAAAAAAAAAAAAGACTTGCTGGGTATCTATACGTTTATTTCACATTGCTTTACACCAGGAATTATTTTTGGGTGGCAGGCAAGGTTTGGATATGTTTACTCTTCCTGCATAACATGCAAGCCAGTTATCTTCATATTTACAGAAGGTTTGCAAATTATAGATGTCAATTAACTCTCTAATGCATGCTTAACATTTAAAAGCCATTTTAAACATTTGGAGTGTGATGTTAAATTCAATTCACCATGGAACTTTGACCCTTTCTAATATTTATACTGCCCTTGTTATATCTCATTGTGCTTTTTCAGTTATGATGACATAAATTCAACAAGGCTGATAAAAGTGGAAAAGCAACCAGTATGTCTACCTTTTATTCCAGAAGATAAAAAGTGAAGGTTAAAAAAAAGGATCAAAGTAGCATTTAATTTCAGATATTTTATTGTATTTGTTGTAGTTTCCTTTTCCAAAGCTGAATATACATCAGTCCATTGCAGTGGAACCCGTTACTGTGACTGTTTCTTAAATACGGTCAAACCAATTTAAAATTAAATAATGATGTAAATGATATTGTGTATACAGTACAATTAAAGTAAAAATAAATAAATAAATAACAAAAACATACACAGTACCTTTCATAAGTTTGGAAACATTAATTTTTTGAATGTTTTTGAAAAAGTAAAGTTCTTTATGCCTAGCTTGAATGTAACTACACCCTTGCCTCATTTATATGAATATGCAAATTAGCCCCGCCCCCACACACTCACACCAGCTCAGAGATCCACTCGTTGACGATCACACACCGTGATTGGTTACAAGGTAGTTTGTGACGTAAGAAACAGCTGCGATTTCATACCACGATTTTGAGACTGTCTTTGTTTCACTGCAGTTTTAAGGAGAAATGAAAGCTTTAGCGTAAGTTCTGCCGGGAAGACTCAATTGTTACGTCACTTATTACCTTCTCATCTATCTAATCACATTCTAATACTCGAAGTAAAAAAGATCCATACTTACACTCGTCTGAGTTCACAGATGCTGACGCCTCCACTTACCACCACCCTCCCCACCACCACCAAGACAGTTTCTTCCCTCCATCCTCCCCACCACCACCAGGATGGTCCTTTCCCATACCTCACGGGGGGTCAGCTGCGCCCCGCCTTCATCCTCAGGCAGGAAATGCAGAATCCGTACCCTTGGATTGCCAGTTACGGACGGGGCCTATGCCAAATAACTTTATTGCATATATTGCTGGGCTGTTAATAAATGCATAATTGTTACAGTATCTTTTCTCCCAAATCTTTCTGGTAGAAAATACAGCAATAGTGTTGACTTATGAATTTGTACATGGTTTGTCTTAAAGCATATTAAAAACACCACATAAACAACATAAAACAGCATTAAAAACATTTTCACCCCAGGGGGATTTTTGAAGAATATCCATACAGTGAAAGTCAGTGAGGTCCAAAAAAAGACTAGGAAAAAAAAAAAAAAAACTAAGAGGGAAGAAATAAATAAATATATGTTTGGAATGACTTAAAGGTGAGTAAATTATGACAGGTTTACCCCTTTAGGTAATGCTGAGCAATAGGGAACAATGAGTAGCCTACTTAAAAGTGTGTGTAGCTAGAATGATTCAAACTTTTCGCCGCAAGTCTGAGGACATCAGAGTATTATTTTCATGCACTTGACCTATGACTTTTAGGAAGAACGTTCATAATATCATTCTCTTTCTCTTAAATTAGCAGTGAAGACCAAGACCAATCAAATAGAACAACCCCTGAAACCATAAAAATGCCTCGAATCAAATTAAGCAGTTATGTTTAGACTGAAATGAAACATTGGGATGCCCTATTCCATTTGAACAAGGGGAGGTTTGCTTTTAACGTGACTTATTACATGGCTTGGTTGAATTCTAATGTAGAATGCGGTCTGTTATTTCTTGATAACAGACCGCTGCTAAGTATAATACACCGTTGCCATGAAAAACAGAGCGTTGCCATGGACACAGTTCAGAGACAGAACGGACTATTTTCTTTAGCAGAAGCAATACAATCATTTTTAAATCAATAAACTCCTTTTTAAAATAAAAGTTTGTGCCAAATTATTGATTTATTTGGTAGGTAGCCATGTAATAAGCAGGATAATGTAGAGCGAGGCGGTTGTTATAGCGAACACAACCCCTTCAGGCCGATTCAAGACCAGGTCCTGATCAGCCTGTCGGGGTTGTATTTGCAATAACAACCACCTCGCTCTACATTATCCCATACATATCACTGTACTCAAGCAATTACCTGTGTGTGGGTCGAATCATTTCCTAAATAAATGCTAAATGGAATAAACATAAAAAGAATCACTCCCTGTAGTCTATTAAAAATTACAAGATCTCTCATTTCCATTTCCCCAAATCTAAAAGGAAAACAAAATCTGATCTAGTTAAGTGCAGAAGTGCATACTTCATTAATGTCTCTTAAATTCTTGAAATTCAGTCCACCTAAAAAGGCAATTCCTTTTGGAAAGATAAGATCACCCTTACCATTTAAAAAAAATGTCCCAGTGATGATTAATGACGATACAGTATGAATGAGTCTGTAGCCATGTAGAAAAGTCTCACAACGAATGTCAATATCTCACTGGCGAGCTGACAGCATACCATAAAGGAAAATGAGACGTATGCACAGCAGGTGTTGTGAATGAATGGTTTCGTCATGAATGGTTCACTTGGAAAGTGTGGAAGATGGTGAGAGAAAAATATTTCTGACATCATGACATGAGATGCATGTATGTGGCAGATATAATATAATATTATATCCAATTAATCATTTAAATAATTTTCCTCTTGGTTTCCTTGGACTGTATGTATAGTCTGCATCTTTTAATGCCTTGAATTTTTATATTTAAATTGGTTTTAAATTCTGTTGCAGCTATAGGTTAAAGAGATCGTTTTCCCAAAAACTCGTGTGTGTGTGTGTGTGTGTGTGCAGGCGTGGCTTTCTGCCGTGATCCAGTATCCTGGTGTCGTGGATCAAGGGGTTCAAACTGAGACGTGATCAGCCTCCTAAAGAAAGCCGTGAAGAAGTAGGGGTGAGACAGAAACATATATCCGTGCTGCGAGATGATCCAAAAAGTGGTGGGGACAATATCAACACTGGCAAAAAGTGGTGGGGACATGTCCCACCTGCAAATTATGCCCATGGGTAGGCCTACATGTACAATAAGATCTACAATAAGATATTTTGAAAAATATACAGTGAAAATCAGTGGGGTCCAATGTTGGGCCTCACTGACTTTCCTTGTATGGACAAAAACAGTAAAAAAAAAACATTCTTCAAAATATCTTCTTCCATGTTCCACAAAGGAAAGAAAGTCATAAGCTTGTAAACAACAAAATTATGACAGATTTGACCATTTTTTTAAAAGTACAAACACACAACTTTTTTTCGAGCGCAAGCAGAGGCCCCTTCTATTGCGAGGCCCGTTTCAAGTGAACTTACCCTGAGAACACATTTACATCTAGAAAGGGAACAGTGTGTGGAAATACATGTGAAGGATTTGCTGTACTGTCACCTTTAAGCAAGAGTGGTCAGTACCACAAATAACACTGAATTCAAAAGCTGAAAAAGGACAGGTATTACCGGTAGTATTAATTTGCTGAAGTACAAGTTATTAGATGTCAAAGTCTAATAACAAGTTAGCACAAGTTATAGATATCAGTGTGCGAGATCTTCGATAACTGAGGTATTAGGAGAGTTTGAGAAATTAAAAATTTAGAATGCTGAACTGATTATTAAATAGAGATTTAAAAGGTACATATAAATAGTAATGAAAAACATTTATTTTATGTTTTTTATGAATTAATAAATTGTAGAAGATTATAAATGGATTCTCAGTGATTTATTGTTTTGCTTATTCAGGCTGAATAACTCCTACATTCTAAAACTTCCTTCCAAATTAGTAGCCTGATCAGCACAAAAAGACATAATTAAACAAAACACTAAATCTAATTAATTGCAAATACCGACTTCTATTGCAATGGTTAGGTTAACGCGACAATATAACAAGTGGAAAAAATGCGTTCTGATTAAAATTTTGTAGTCTAGATTTTGTTTTTGAGGCCAACTGAAACATGTTCTATTTTTGCCGTTTCATATGATCGTTAAATTATCTAAACAAATAAGGTAGGATTGCGATTATCGGGGAAACCCAAATATTTCTTAGGCCTATGATTCTTTGTTTGTTTTTAAGTTTTTTTAGGGGACACATGACAGTAGCCTACACGATTTGTAATAGCCTATATTTGAATGAAGGACAAATAGCCTGTTATCGACGCAAACATTTTTTTTAATTTAAATTGGCGGTAGGTCTATCTCGAATTTTCAACGTTTTGTGTCCATTCAGCATAACTTTCTGATGGAAAATAAAAAGAAAGCCTCACGAATGCATGTATTCATAGGCTGTTCCAAATAAGAATGCGCCCGCGTTGTTCCGTTCAGAGTAGCCTACTCACTTCAAGTGCTCTCCCCCTTCGGAGTGTATAGTGATGCTCACGTTCGAAAGGAATTCACTCATTATGAAGCCTGTTCAGCGCTGAGTCTGCTGCTGAGCGCACGCGGGAGAGTGGACCAGTTTGGATGAAGACGTATACGCGTGGGAACTGCATGAATTCGTTTTCACCGGCGAACTCTGCTCGCGCTCAGCAAGACTTCTTACAACATTGTCTTCACATTGCTCGCTGGACAACATTTAGCCGCACGCGCGCAAAATCTAAACCGTCTATTCCTTCTATCCGCGCGCAGTGACGCCTCCTTGCTGTCATGTAGGGCTTCATGTGAACGCATACTGTTGACCGATGGGACACAAATAGAGGGTCACTCAGTGTGAGGAGGCAACGTGAAGAGGGTCCGCCGTGTTTACAAGGACCGAATAATCTTGGAAAAGAGAGCAAATTGTGGCAGTTCTCTTGGGAAAGTTCAGTTCCAGCCGCAGGGGAGCAGGTCGAGACGCGTATCATATCTAACAGGGAACACTGAGTGTTGCGCGTGACTGGGATCGCGTCTGAACAAATCATGTACAACTGCCTCTGAGGACCTTAAAAACTCAAACTCTACATCAGATTATTTACCGAGGATTAAGTGTCATTCGGAACCCCTAAAAATAAGGATATATCGACTTTAATTATAATAACTAATCTGCAACTGGGTGAAAATGAGGCAGCGATTCAAATGCGCGCAGAATTCACCAGTTTATTTCCAGTTGTAGGCCTAAGTGCTACACTTAACATCCTTGGGGTGCATATCTGTTGTTTTTGAAACAGAGGTCTGTCACCCCGGAGCGGAGCATCCGGACAGCTGCATCTGGAGCAAAGAGCGCTGTGCTGTTTGAAGGTTTCTGCAGACAAACACTGGAGCAATGAGTGGCATCCTCCACACACAGGTACGACTATTTTGAAGCCTATACCCATGAAAGCGTATAGTAGCTTAATTTAAATTGTTAGTTATTTATACCCATGAAAGCGTATAGTAGCTTAATTTAAATTGTTAGTTATTTTGAGAGAGAAAATAATGTAAAAAGGCAAAACTCTAAAAATGCTGGGTTGTTTCAAACCATATTTGGGTCAGAAATGGACAAAGTAACCCAACCGTTGGTTTAAATTCTTAAAATAAATTTCAAACTCAACGGTTGGGTTTGTCCATGTGAGACAACCTAGCATTTTTTAAAATGTAAAACATTTTAATTGGTTAAGTGTAAGTTCATATACGCTGAAATATTTTTTTAATAATAAAATAGCCTACATGAAATTGTATTGTAAAAACACTTTTTTAACTTTTTTTTTTATAAGGACAACATATATATTACCTCATAATTTGTTAAACATGGCAATACATATATGGTAAACTATTGTTAAAATAATGTTATTGGAAAAGAGGGATTCCCAGAACCCCCTACACAAACAATCACGTTTGTTTAGGTGTCATATATAAAGTTAGATGCTTCTTATTAGTGTTGATATATGTGCATTAAATTAGATTAGATTGTTTCATTTTGCATTTTATGTTGCTTTGTTCATATTATGGGCATTGTGTGTATTAACCTGATGGTGTAAATTTGGTACTTGTGACACTACACAGGCACATTTTGTTGGTCACTAGTGTTGGTGTCAGTATTAAAAAATAGATTGTCATGGGTCAAGTATACCAGTATATTTACGTAATTTACATATGTAGTTATTAAAAATGCCATCACATTTTTTACTGCAAACTTCTGGAAACCAGAGCTGCCAGTTTTGTCCCTCCATATATATATTTTTTGTACAGTGCACCATTTAAACTTTTCAAAACTAGTTGCATTGGTTTGTCTCACCAGGAGCTTATTTAGTTCAGCAAATTAGAATTGCTTTCTGAAAATGATGTTGCTTGTTACAGGATTTATTTGTTCTCATTTTTGTTCTGTTTTGTTTTGTTTAAATGTCTAAGTTGAATAGCACTTAAAGCGTCATTAAGCTATCATTTGACACTGAGATTTTAAGGGAAACTGTGGCTATCCTTCGTCGGGGGAGATCATTGCCAATGTGACTCAGCAGTGTGTGGGTGCTATTGAATTCTGGAGACAGTAAATACAAGCAGGGACAGGACACAATCCCCTGCCAGTCCTCTGAGCCGCAAGACATTTGAAAAGAACGTCAATTCTAGCTTATAATAGAAGCTTGGCACTGCATCACAAGCACATCATAGATTTTAAATGATATAAAATTACATCACTGAAAGGTAAAGAAAAAAAATAAGCTTTATTTTTAGCCCTAAAAAAGATGCAGCAAGTTTATCAGTCTCCGCTCTGGACCATGGCCCAGTTTGGCACCATCACGAAGTAATGTGCTGAAACTGACAGTCAAAACATACAAGCTTTCAGCTACCATTAATATGTGTTTTATCACTTTCAGTGCTTAAGCTGGGAGAGTTTTTTGCTCTGAAAATGATTTGAGTGACGATTGTTCAAATGTGTGTTGTGAAATACTTACTGAGTGAAGACATGGCCCTGTGATTTTCACTGTGCAGCTTTTGCCAATGTTATGAAATGTCCCAAGTGGCTAACAGGGGTGCAAAAAAAGCAATTAGGATTCGACACAACTGCTAATCTACTTTCAAGATTTAGCTATACTCTTTTTCTTTGCCTCAGCACATCAGGGTGGTTGCTGTGATCATTCAAATAATGCAACACCCATGAAAGTTTCATAGCATTTAAAGACTGAATACAGGTCCTTCAAAAAAAAATAGCATATTGTGATAAAGTTCATTATTTTCCATAATGTAATGATAAAAAATAATCTTATATATATTTTAGATTCATTGCACACTAACTGAAATATTTCAGGTCTTTTATTGTTTTAATACTGATGAATTTGGCATACAGCTCATGAAAACCCCAAATTCCTGTCTCAAAAAATTAGCATATTTCATCCGACCAATAAAAGAAGTGTTTTTAATAAAAAAAAAAAAGTCAACCTTCAAATAATTATGTTCAGTTATGCACTCAATACTTGGTCGGGAATCCTTTTGCAGAATGACTGCTTCAATGCGGCGTGGCATGGAGGCAATCAGCCTGTGGCACTGCTGAGGTGTTATGGAGGCCCAGGATGCTTCGATAGCGGCCTTAAGCTCATCCAGAGTGTTGGGTCTTGCGTCTCTCAACTTTCTCTTCACAAGATCCCACAGATTCTCTATGGGTTTCAGGTCAGGAGAGTTGGCAGGCCAATTGAGCACAGTAATACCATGGTCAGTAAACCATTTACCAGTGGTTTTGGCACTGTGAGCAGGTGCCAGGTCGTGCTGAAAAATGAAATTGTCATCTCCATGAAGCTTTTCAGCTGATGGAAGCATGAAGTGCTCCAAAATCTACTGATAGCTAGCTGCATTGACCCTGCCCTTGATAAAACAGTGGACCAACACCAGCAGCTGACATGGCACCCCAGACCATCACTGACTGTGGGTACTTGACACTTGACTTCAGGCATTTTGGCATTTCCTTCTCTCCATTCTTCCTCCAGACTCTGGCACCTTGATTTCCGAATGACTTGCAACCACTGAGCAACAGTCCAGTGCTGCTTCTCTGTAGCCCAGGTCAGGCGCTTCTGCCGCTGTTTCTGGTTCAAAAGTGGCTTGACCTGGGGAATGCGGCACCTGTAGCCCATTTCCTGCACACGCCTGTGCACGGTGGCTCTGGATGTTTCTACTCGAGACTCAGTCCACTGCTTCCGCAGGTCCCCCAAGGTCTGGAATCGGTCCTTCTCCACAATCTTCCTCAGGGTCCGGTCACCTCTTCTCGTTGTGCAGCGTTTTTTGCCACACTTTTTCCTTCCCACAGACTTCCCACTGAGGTGCCTTGATACAGCACTCTGGGAACAGCCTATTTGTTCAGAAATGTCTTTCTGTGTCTTACCCTCTTGCTTGAGGGTGTCAATGATGGCCTTCTGGACAGCAGTCAGGTCGGCAGTCTTACCCATGATTGCGGTTTTGAGTAATGAAACAGGCTGGGAGTTTTTAAAAGCCTCAGGAATCTTTTGCAGGTTTTTAGAGTTAATTAGTTGATTCAGATGATTAGGTTAATAGCTCGTTTAGAGAACCTTTTCATGATATGCTAATTTTTTGAGACAGGAACTTTGGGTTTTCATGAGCTGTATGCCAAAATCATCAGTATTAAAACAATAAAACACCTGAAATATTTCAGTTGGTGTGCAATGAATCTAAAACATATGAAAGTTTAATTTTTATCATTACATTATGGAAAATAATGAATCTTATCACAATATGCTAATTTTTTGAGAAGGACATGTAACTTTTTTTGCATGCAGCTAGAGAGGTTGGAAAGTCAGATCTGAGGCTACTGAATTGTTGTGCTGATGATTATAATAACATTGAGACCAGAAGAAAACAGAGCCATCTGTGAGAAAGAAAAGCTTATGAATGTGTAATCTTCTTGCCCTCTTTAGAGACCAATGACATCGTTATCATTTCGTTCTCCTCCCTCAATATATCTTTTGATAGCATATTTCCATCACAATGCTGCTGGCATTTGTTATATCTTGGTACACCTGATGGGAGCTCAGAACGCATCCTTTTCTACTCATCTGTGAGTTTAGATCATACTTCCAGCAGGAAACAAGAGCATTTGAGGTCATTTGCCCCAGAAGATGTGTTTGTTGTTTATGTGTTTATATCGCTCCACAGGGAGAATAATTTCACCTTTACTCACAACTCCTTCAGGTTATGCACAGGGAGCTTTTGTTAAATTACAGTGAACCCGGTGCAGTTCAGTAAGCACAGGCCTAATTAACTCATCACAGAAATGTAAGGAGCGGAAAAGCTTCTCGCTCTCCACAGACTCAACAGCTTCGAGCTAAAGGTTTTAGCATGCAGGGGACTTATCAGCTTCTCCTCAAGATGTCAGAATTTAAATGTCAGAAGCATAGAATCCACAATTGTTTTTTGAGCTTTTTGTTGTGGTCTGGCTTGCTTGTTTGCTGTCTTGATTTCTTGATTAGCTGTGGTGGCTTCTCTACATAATGTATCTGAATAGTGTCTGTTTTAAAGAAGAATCTTTCTTTTTCCATCATTCAGATCCATTGTGTAGAGAAGCCACCAAGCCACAAGCTTTATCATACGTGATTGCTGTCTTAAGAGAAAGATTAAGTCTGCACCGATGGAACAGCCTTTATAAGGGTAGAGTTGAGGTTTAGGGGGTTTGAGGTTTCAAGCATTTCCAAAGGCATTCAGCAATGACTGTGTCTTAGCAACAACAGGTACTGCCATTATTTTATTTTTAATATCCCAGAGGTCAATATCGTGTCTATGATTTACATGGCTCATGCACCGCAGTGTATTTGCGTGACTAATCTAACATGCGCTGAGTGTAAAAACAGATGATGATTCCCAGAGCATATTTTCTTTTCTGTGAGACCTAGAATTGAACTTCGCGTTGGGCCACATTGTTCTTTTTGATGACAGTCTCACTTTCTATTAACCAGTCCAGGCGATGTTTTTGTTTGTTGTTGATGTTTTTTTAGTACGGCAATGGAAATGGTGGCTTATTCAGTTATTCAGTTCTGAAACCCTACTAGGTATTTTGAAGCAGTGCTGTATCTCTTTTGGGAGCTCTTTTAGTGATTTCTCCTCTGCTGCATCTCCTGGAAATGTTAAGCTGTTTGGGAGTTCCTTTTTTTGAATGTATCCTTTCAAATCCCCTCTGAAATTCTCAGACTCTGCTGCCGAGAATTGCGGGATCTCAAGCCTTCAAGATTGCTCATTAAGGGATAGGTTTGACCTTATGCTCTTCTGTCATTCAGAATTGAACAGCTTCCTATCATGTTGGTCTTGAATTGGTTGTTTAAATATTTCTTGGTTCTCTGCTCTAGGTGTCTTGGGTTATATTTGGAGCAAGTATAATGAATGTTATGAAAACAGAGATTAGAAGCAATTTTTCACATATCTTTCACACCATTGCAAACAGCAGTAATGGTATTTTGCTCATTACCAGAGCAGTCCACAGTTTAAATCAGTAATTCCCATTCAATTCATACATGCATACGGGGCCGGGTCGTGCCAGCCGGGTCCATCTTCTTCCGCTTATCCGGGGCCGGGTCAGCGGGCAGCAGCCTAAGCAGAGATGCCCAGACTTCCCTTAGACTGCTGCCCCCGCGACCCGGCCCCGGATAAGCGGAAGAAGATGGACGGATGGATGGATGCTCATGACCAGAACTGCCCACAGTTTAAAATCAGTAATTCCCAACCAAATCATACTCTGTATTTAAAGACTTACTCTAAAGATACATACTCTCGTAAAGATTTTGATTCCGCTGCTTTTAAATCTATGAAACAGAAGAAAAAAATGATTAATACATGCATACATACACACACACTGCTGTTCATGAGATAAGTAAGGTTTTTTAACTGTTTTTGTGGTTAACTGCAGTATTTCCATATAACATACACAAAAAAGTTGGTTAAAAATATTACAAAATGCTTTATGTTTTATAGAAGCTTTGTGTTTAATTGTTTAAATAGTTTAACATTGGGAGAGCAATGACATCATTTTAGCTCTTTTTTTTCACCAAAAAAAGACTTAACAGGTTTAAAGTTAAGCGCTGGCATATCAACATCACTTAAAGACCTGCTTTTATCACCCCCCAGACTGTCGTAGTCAATTTTAAAAGCATATTGAGGGTTATCATAAATCACTTAAATGAATATTGTGCTTTAACTAATAAGGTAATTTAGAAAGCTTTGGAAGCTTCTGGACATTTTAAAAGCTGGACGGCTTGAACAAAATGCATTTGTTCTTTAAACTCACTTAATTAGTCTAGGCATGGAGCATAGTCGGTCTGTCTGAAGTAGCGATAGCTGGCAAAGGAAAAAGCGAGAATGTCTAATGAGTACCAAGGCTTGTGCAAATGCAGGAATATGTGATTGTGAACATACTACAATGCTTACAGAGATGGGCTTTTGATGAGGGAACAGGAAGCACACTTTTGTTAAAGGCTGAATGGCAAAGGCTGAGGGTGCAGTATAATTTTTTGGATATGTCACTTAAAATGTCTGTTTAACTATGGAATTACGATTGTGTCAATAATAATGAATGTAACTTTATAAAACTGAACGTAACTTTTTCAGAAACTATCAAAAATATTCCATTACAAAAGAAGAAAAACACAATTAAAATGAAGTCAGTCGCACGAATTTAAAAGGCTCTTCAAATATACTTCATTTTTTGTTAATGTTTTTCAAAGATTCGTTTTCGCAAATCGTGGATCCCGAATACATTGCCACAGATTTCGCTTATGCTTCTCAGTTTTTCGTTTGCTGTTTTGAGACAAACCTCTCGTGGGGGTGGGCTTAACAGTGATCTACTCTGATTGGATAGTGAGCTTTTGATGGACAGGTGCTCTCTGACCCGGATGTACAAACGTCACTTAGTGGCGCGCATATTGGAAAGCTCTCGCGGTGATTTGTAGTTATGCAATACGTCGTGCTTTGTTGTATTATTACAAACAATATGTAACCTATAATTATATAATTTAATATTATATGAGACCTTCGATCGTCTAATAATCGTCTTGCTCCTCCTCCTCTTGTCCTTCGGAAGATGATGACGCTCCGTGTCTCTCCTGAGAGCTCACCCCCATGAGAGGTTTGTCTCAAAACAGCAAACGAAAAACTGCGAAGCGTAAGCGAAATCTGTGGCAATGTATTAGGAATCCACGATTTGCGAAAACGAATCTTTGAAAAACATTAACAAAAAATGAAGCATATTTGAAGAGCCTGTTAAATTCATGCGACTTGTTAGTCAGTAATCACTATGCTTACTTTGTCCTAGATCCTCGTCCTTTTTAAATTAAATAAGTGTATTAACTCAATTAGCCTGTCAGTGGCTCTTTACAAGCAGCTGGTACCTGGCAGCTCTTGCATATGAAGAGACAAAACCTCATTCATCCCTTTCCAATTGATTTTTCTTTTCCATCCGGCATTTTTCACAACTTGCGTCCCAATTAAAACGGAACACATTTACATCAGAGGTACTTGCACCGGCTTCCCAAAAGGCATGTCTTCTTTCATATTGGTTGATCGCATTGCTGCACCATTAGGAAAGAGATGGATGTTCTTGTTTGCTTCTTTTTTTATTTTTTGGGTGGGAAATGTATTCTCACAGCAGATTAGATATGTAAATTAGCAAAAGCCGTTGTCTAATTTAAGACTAAATTAGATCTCTGTTGAAAGCATATTTTGCTTTTGCATTCTTTTGTTCTTCCTATTCTGTGGATATAATTTCTGTTTGAAGAGATATAAATATGATCTGTTTAACTGTGTCAAATCCAAGTTCTGTATTAGCAAAGCCTTCATAAATTTTTTCTCCCTCTTCCACTGTTTATCACTGCATCTATTTCCTCTCATTCATTTTTCAATTTCATTTTTTTGTTTTATTTGTAAGAATATGGCTAATGGCACATAACGCACAACGGTTTAGCAACGGGCAACAAAGAACAGTGCAAAATAACATGAAATAATGCTGAAATAATTAAATGAGAATAGTTAACAGTCATGATGTCAATCAATTTTAAATGGTTATTATTATTATTATTATTAATAATAGTAGTAATTATATAATTATTTATTAAATTATAGAAAACTAATAAATAATACATTTCTGTCAAATTACATGATATACAGATGCATTGTCTGAATCACTATTTATTGCATATATCAGTATTTGCTGAGAAAAGCAAATTATTGTGTCAGGAGCTTTAAGCACTCAGAGTTGCAAAAAAGTCAATATATTTTAGTTTTTTCATACTGTTTTTAGCATTTTGCGCTCTGAGTTGTCATTTATTTAATTAGCTCATTTTAGCATGTTATTTTTGTTGTAATTAATTGCACTAAATTGACATATAGTGCAGTCAAGTGCAGACTCTTTATTGAGTCTTCATTTTATGCCATAACTTTCCTTTGTTTTAAACTTTTCAAATCCCAGATTTTCAATGTGGTCTTTTGGGCCCCACTATGTGTCCCAATGGAATATAGTCTATGACAACATCCTCTCTTCCAAGGATACTTGAGTAGTGTGTTTATTTGTGTGAGCATGTTTCCTATGTTTAAAAAGCACTTGCATGTTAGTAACTGGTAGTATTCACACACATTCTCACAGACTTTGCACATTGTGTTGGGGAAACAGAAAACACACATATTTATGCCTGCACAAATTGACAAATGCAACCCACGTACTTTATGTACTACCTCTCTCTCACTCTATCATGGGATTATTGAATGAGGTGTGCAGGTGGATGGGGCACTGCATCCAAGCATCTTTCATTAATTACCCAGCTATGCTTGTGTGGAACACTGATATTGACTCCTTGCACTAACACTGCAGCTTGTGTCATCTCCATTTATCACAATTAACACCTCCACAGCAAGTAGAGCCAAGCAGTGCAGCCTCAAGGTCAGAGGTACAGTACACAGCGTATCTTACGTACACAGCGTACACAGAAAATCCATCCATCTCACAGGTGTGGCATATGGATATGCTGATTAGACAGCATGATTATTGCACAGGTGTGCCTTAGGCTGGCCACAATAAAAGGTCACTCTAAAATGTGCAATTTTACTGTATTGGGGGGGTCTGAGGGGTTCCGAAAACCAGTCAGTATTTGGTGGGACCACCATTTGCCTCACGCAGTGCAACACATCTCCTTCGCATAGAGTTGGTCAGGTTGTTGATTGTGGCCTGTGGAATGTTGGTCCACTCCTCTACAATGGCTGTGTGAAGTTGCTGGATATTGGCAGGACCTGGGACACGCTGTCATATACGCCGATCTAGAGCATCCCAAACATGGTCAATGGTCCATACACACGTCCCGTGAGTATGCTGGCCTGGCCATGCAAGAACTGGGATGTTTTCAGCTTCCAGGAATTGTGTACAGATCCTTGCAACATGGGGCTGTGCATTATCATGCAAAACCAGGATTGATCCATGAAGAGAACACCTCTCCAAAGGGCCAGACGCCATCGAATGTGAGCATTTGCCCACTCAAGTCGGTTACGACGACGAACTGCAGTCAGGTCTTCCCTGAGACGGTTTCTGACAGTTTTTGCAGAAATTCTTTGGTTATGCAAACCGATTGTTGCAACAGCTGTCTGGGTGGCTGGTCTCAGACGATCTTGGAGGTGAAGATGCTGGATGTGGAGGTCCTGGGCTGGTGTGGTTACACGTGGTCTGCGGTTGTGAGGCCGGTTGGATGTACTGCCAAATTCTCTGAAACGCCTTTGGAGACGGCTTATGGTAGAGAAATGAACATTCAATTCACGGGCAACAGCTCTGGTGGACATTCCTGCAGTCAGTATGCCAATTGCACGCTCCCTCAAAACTTGCGACATCTGTGGCATTGTGCTGTGTGATGAAACTGCACATTTTAGAGTGGCCTTTTATTGTGGCCAGCCTAAGGCACACCTGTGCAATAATCATGCTGTCTAATCAGCATCTTGATATGCCACACCTGTGAGGTGGATGGATTATCTCGGCAAAGGAGAAGTGCTCACTATCACAGATTTAGACAGATTTGTGAACAATATATGAGAGAAATAGGCCTTTTGTGTACATAGAAAAAGTCTTAGATCTTTGAGTTTCAATTCATTAGAAATGGGGGCAAAAACAAAAGTCTTGCGTTTATAATTTTGTTCAGTGTGTATCTAAAATTCGCTTTTCCGTCGGGCCAAACCATTCTTTTTACATCTCTTTTGCGCGTGACGACGCCGACGGTAAGTTACCAGGGCTGTCTCTCTGCCTGTCATATACAAAGGCCAGAGTAAAACATTTTAATATTCCGTTTTTTTGCCCCTTTTTGTACTTTCTAGATCAGCTATGTCACCCAAGAAGAAGAAAGGGGACATACAAAGCTTTTTCATAAAGCAGAGTGTAAGTAGGCAAAAATAACTAGCAGTAGTAGTGACTGACCTGGCTTTCAAATGCAGATTCTTCTGTGGAAAATAGTATTAACTGGTGATCCTGGTTACCCAGGATATTGTTAGAGTTAAACCTAGCTTCTGCAATCTTTCAAGGTTAGGAGCATTATTTAGGGGTGTGCAGCACAGATAGACTCATAGAAGTCGCGCTATCATGATAGAATGCTACGTTAGCAAGTCACTGAATGTTAATTAGCCTACCTTAACTTAGAATCTTGCAGTCATAAACAGTGGATCATCTGAGACATTTTTCGTTTCTACATTCTGTTTATGTAATGTATTTGTGAGTGTAGCCTACTTGCTTGACACATGTGCTGGAAAAACACGTTGGTAATGTTAAAAAGGCAAAAGTTAACACTGTTGGTTATTCAAATATAATGAATCATTATTTGATTGATAATATCGATGTGTCCCCACCAAAGCTGAGACCAAACCTACGCACATGACTGATGATATGAGATGTAAATAGCGAATCGCGTAATGGAGGATAATCAGATATTTCTTTTAATTTTATTATTATTTGTGTTAATAGTGCGGTTTGCCAGCTACAGAGAAACTGATACCCAGGCAACTGACCAATCCTGAGTGGTGACATCACTACACGCATTCTACCAGCATGCTTCGGCGCGGTTAGTAAACTGTGCTGAGAATTCTGGGCCAAGAACGGTTTGTAATCATGTCGTGCCATACCAGGCTCAAGTGGAAACCGTTCCGTTAGCCCGACAGTGAAAAAAAAATGGCTTGAGTTATTTTTTTAAGCTTTAAGCAGTATATTAGCATATAGATGGCTTTAAAGATCATAGAAATTGACTAAATTATGATTTTATGGGACATTTAAACGGGAACTTGGCAACTCTTCGCTGATTTTCATTTTTGTTGTCGCATGTTTTCTCAAAAAGCTCCTCCTACAGCTGTGGGGCGTATATTTCACAACACTGTCGTAAAAAAAACTCACTTGCGGCACCCTCCTCCCCCTTTCTACTGTTGTTCATGTGCATTTGTTTTTATCGGAGCATTATCAACTTTATCGTCTGGAGCTATGTCTACCGAGGTGGGTAATAAATCATACACATTGAGGGGGGCGTGTGTTTATGTTGAATTGCCGTAAAGACGTTAGTCCCCATGTTGCAAGGTTGGTTTTCCGCCTGGGAAAGCTGGGGGGAGCAGGGAAAGTCTCCATTTTCACCGGAGCAGGTTGTTTAACCATCCAAATGATTTCTAAACGGTTTTATTAAGTTCAAATAGTTGCCAAGTTCCCCTTTAAGAGTTTTGTTTGCTTGGTTGCTTGCTTTGTTTGCTTTAGCTGGCTGCATAAAGCGACATCTTCAAAGCTGAGCAAAAGTCTTTGCTAACTAACTTTGAGGCATTGGGTTAGACTAGGGTTAAGTTTAGGATTTGGTTGAGTTTATTTTTGAAACTGGGTCAAGGTCAGCTTAGAATCTAGATTAGGCACATGCCAGCCATACATAAAACTTGTTCTAGTGAGTTATACGACAACGAGAAATATATAATGTATAATATAGATCTTCTCATACCATGTCATTGTGCTGTTTCAGAACGGAAGTTAGAAGTCTTGTTACACTTTATTTCGATAGTCCACTTTAGACATTCTACTAACTATAAGTAACTTTTCAACTACATGTCAACTAAAGGCTGATTTATACTTCTGCGTCGGACCTACGCCGGTGCCTCAACGCTATAGACTACGCATTGGTTTTCATTTATACTTCTGAGTCGTTGTCCGCGTTTACGCGCAATTACACATGCAGAGGGAGCATGTGAAACCCGAGGGAGGGGTTCTAGCAGACCAATCACAGCTCTTGCGTCCGTGTAGAATTGACGCGTTGTTACATTTTTGGAGAGGTGCACGTCAGGGTACGCCGTAGGGTACGCGCGCTTCACACAGCCTATGGCGTAGCTATGGCGTGAGTTCAACGCAGAAGTATAAATTGGACTTAACTCTCTTTAGAGTATTAGTAGTCTGTCAGTAGACTGTTAGGTTAGGGTGAGGTGTTAGGGTTTGGGTTAGGAAAATAAGTTGACTTGTAGTTGCCAAGTTACTTACAGTATAGTCAGTAGAATATCTGTTGGGAAACCATCAAATAAAGTGTTTCCAAATATTAAGCGGACAGTACACGAATACTCTAATGACAGTTAGTTGACATGTAGCTGCAAAGTTACTTATAGTTAGAATGTCTAAAGTGGATTATCAAAATAAAGTGTTACCGAAGTCTCTAATTTGAGTCAAGTTTTGGGCAAAATAAAGCATGATTTGCTTAATGGAAGCTTTCTGTAACTCTTAGTTGCTTGTCATGCTCAGACCAGCTGTCAAGTTAGAGCAGTTCACAAATGATTTTACGCTACGGTCACGATTAGTCTCCAACTTGTGTCTGTAGACATCCATGCACACATACACAAATATGAACTATAACACACTTCGTACACTCTGTCCAAATGCCACACATGGTTACTCATTCATCTACGTCCCACTTGAGCGCAAAGCATCCCAAGTCTGCAAGCACACACACAGATAGTTACGTCACATGTTTGTCCATGTACTCTAGCAGAGATTCACAGTACACACACACACTTACACACAAACTTGCATAGCACCCATGTCCTATGAAAGGACTGCCTCCTGAGTAAACACACACACACACAGGACTCAGGACAGGATTATTATGGGATAAATAAGCAATAGGGTAATAGAGGGCAGCCTGTGTAAATACTATTATAGTCATAAACAGGCTCCTTCATACAGACAGAGAACAGCAGACACATCTTAAACAAACAGACTGGACACAAGCAAATGCTGGAATAAAACACACCTTCCTTGAATATGGTACATGTGGGTTGCCCATGACTTACTTAATTTATTTGTTTATTTATGTATGTATTTATTAGTTTTTTTGTTTATTTGTAGATTTTTTTATTTATTCATTTCCCCCACTGCTTTTTTTCAAAGGCATTAAAGGAAGATTATCATAATGTTGAATGTATGCTTCAAGCTCAGCCATTTATTTTCCAGTACGATGAGAAAATATTATTATTATTATTATTATATCTATTATTATATATTATATATTTAATTTACTGGAAATATAAGCTTATCATTAATTATAAACCAACATTTGGTCCCAGATTAGTTAGATTCTACTGAGTGGCAGCTTTATTTAGGCTAAATTTGCTATTTTATTTATTACAATAAAATAAATATTTATTTTTTTACAATTATACATTTATTTGTAAAAATACAATTATTTATTTAACTTTATAAAGAAAAATAACTTTTAAAAATAAAATAATATCTAATTTTAATTATTAGAGGATTACAAACTATATTTAGACCAAATTTATTTCGCAAGTATAAAATTTATTTCACAAGTATATATAAAGGCACAGTGTCTAAGTTTTGCTTTTGCCGCAAAACAATAACAATGGTGTAGCTTGATGACGGCGTGAATGAGTGTAGAATAATGGGAGATGTCATCTTCACCTCCACAGCCGATGGAAAGCAATCCGATGGGACTCAGGCAGAAATCATGCTAATGGATGAGCTTATGTGTTAATTATAATAATAATAATTTGTTACATTTATTTAGCGCTTTTTCTGGGACCTCAAAGCACTTTACATGGAAGGGGGAATCTCCTCAAAAGTTAAAGTTTTATTAACATTACTGCGATATGAAGGAAGGCGTGGCTGAGAGCCTTGGAGTGAATTCTAATGAGAGATAGTTCCCTGCGCAACACACCAGTCTCGAGTCCCATGGAGGAGATCAGGAGCTTTTATTATGCTTATATGCCACAGTCGGTTCTTTTGTTTTGTTTTTTGTTAATTTTACTATTAAAGTTACACTTAACGTCCTCTGCCTCCTTCTTCCCTGATCTTGAACTAAGTTTCTGTTATGTTTGATCACTTAAAATCAATTTTATTCCTTTCTAATGAAACAGCTGCAAGTGCTGAATTACTCATGCAGGTCACTTTATTTGATTTTTGATTATTAAAACTCTGGGGTATGCAGCTGTTTTACTTTGTCAGAAAAATACTAAAATACATTTGAGTTATGTTAATATTACTCTGTGTGTTCGGCCCGTGGCTGGTATGAGACACTTGTTGCACTTTGCAGTAAGCTAGATCGGTATTAGAATATCCTATAAATAAAAGCTGGATGACTTGGCTTGCAGTTTATTTTAATATATATTGTATGGTGAAGAAAATGCTGTATTACTGTTACTACAAATAAAGCTTGACAAAATAGTGTTGTCTCTAAGGTACAAAAATGTTACTCACAGTAAATCAAGAAAACAAGAGAGTTTAAACAATAAGACTGTTGAGCTATATAACAATAAATAGTTTCTGTCAATAAAGGTATCCAAACAGTTGATCACCTGTCTAATAAAACACATAATGTATTAAAGCATCTTTGGAAATGTAAGGCAGATATGACGTCATTGACAGGTGACGCAATGACACGGGCCGTTAAACTTGCTGATTTCTCTGGGTTTAAACATTATTAGAAACATTTGCAGTAAAGTAAGCACACAAGTCAACAAAAAATATAACATTGTTCTAGTGGTTTTTGGATATTTTAGTCCAAAATTCTTACATATTGTGCCTTTAAAACCAAGTATATGTCCCATAAATTCCCTCGTGATAAGTTCATAGAAACTAAAACAGTTCATGTAATATTTAGTTTAATCTAATGAATTTCTCAGTTAACATTTTATGACGTTAAGCAGTGACCATTTGTTAAAAAAAAAGGTTTCAAATTGAATTTTGCTCCCTATTTTTGGAAAGTTAACATGATTCTTCCCCATGCTAGCCATCTTTCTCTGTTTATTTGATGGGTGCAGTTTCATTGAACGTCCAAGCCAAACCCCTCCCCCATCATGCCAGTTTCCATGGCATCCATGAAGCCTAGTGACTGGGCAACTGTTCAACAGTATCACTGGTGGAGTGTGTCTTAATTGTCGATTTGAGTGGAGGATCATTTTCTCACAGAGTGACCGAGCTGTGTGATCGGAGAAGAGCTAATCTAACCCTGACCACCTCGTTTCCTCCTCTCCGCTGAACCCCCATGGACCTGCGTTGAGTGCAAAAGATTTTTTTTTTTTTTTCAATTTTCATCGCTTACTATCAGGTTCTCCCACAACTAAGGGGCAGCAGTGAATCCATGGATCAGTTTTAGGGCTTTGCAACAAGTTGACCTACATTTTGAAAGATTCGGTTCCTATTGTATTCCGCCTGCAAAAGCAATCAGCAGGAGCGCTCACATGAACCAGATGGATTCACAGCACGCTTTCTGAACCTCTCGGAGTCACTCACTGTTCTTTGTATCTCCCTCCCCTGTACCTTTCAGCTTTCGGGAGGGCACAGGCATTTGAAGTGTTTGAAGGCCCCAGGACTTGTGTGTTGTAGAGAAGGTACTACCGAAGCCATTCATCACTGTCATCACAAATACCTATACACATGCATTTCTGTTTCTTACTCTGCTAAACCAGTTTGGCTCTTTCTCTTCAGCTCTTAATATATTGTTTGTGTCATACCGGGAGAAGAAAAGGCAAAACGAATATAGAATCTCATCCCTCACTCCACAGACCTTGGACGTTCAGAGTCATTTTTTAATCACAGTTCACTGAGCTGTCCTCATCTTTATGGCAGCAGAAGCCATATCCTCATCATTTTAGTTTGTTGTTGAATTAATGATGTCTGTTTTATTTTTTAAACTTTGTTTCATGGCAGAAACTCAAAGAGGAATTTCAGAATTTTGAGCTCCCCCTAAACTTCTTGTGGTTTGCAAGCATGAAGTTGCTTTTTGGCAGACTGGCATGTGTTTTAACCCCTGAGGTTAGTAGTTTGGCATTCATTAGAATGGTGCTGAAACCACAGATTCAACACTTTCAACACCCTCTTTGACTTCCACTGTGATATTTTAATGGCAGTTATAATTTTGTCGTCTTGTTGGCCTTCTCAGAATTGTAACCCAAGATAAAGTTCAGTTGTAAATTTTAACCGCTAATTCCTTCACCTCTTTTAGGACATTAAACAAATTCTGCTAAAGTTCAGATATGTTGAAAACTGTTTGCATAGCTGGATGTAGAGTTTAGTTTTTCCCGTTCTTATTTTTCCCCCTGTGCTGATGAAATGCGGACACCGGTAATTTAAATAATGAATGTTTTTGAAAACACTCCGTTATTTAAAAAGTGGATGGATGGATCATTTTGAGAATCCGATTCATTTGATCCTAGGCTAAAATGTATACTCTTTGATCTCTAGTTTAACATTTTCGCTGACAGCCGATCAATGATAATTGCAATTTAATTGAAGATTTTGAGGCACACTTGTGCAGTGTGGCTTCTCCTACGACAACGGTCAAATCAAAAACCAATAGGAGCGCCAAACCTGATGACGCAATTAGTGCGACAACTACAAACACCACTTGCTTCATCGCTTTTGTTATTCCCTACATGTCAGAGTACATAATACAAATCTCGTTCTGATGTCTTGTTTATCATCTTTGTTCAAAGCCAGAGGTTTTAACAAGCAGAATTACATGAAAAAAAAAAAAAACATTACTGAACTGATTTTAGGAGAGGTTAGTGTCTCAGTCTCAAAGCATCCTTCAGTTGTTCTCCTGCATTCATAGATAAATTGCCCTCAGAGACTATTCCTGAAGCTGTCCACCGCTGCCAGAGAGATGTGACAATTGAAAGCATTCTCTTGTTGTGGCCATATTCTCAGTGTAAATGGACCAACATAATACACAGAGAAAAGAGAAATTGTGAGCCTGAAGATGATGAACAGAGAGCTCTTATCCTGAAATGATTGCTTCTGCTAGGCTATGACACCATAAAAGCAATCATTATTATATTAAAGGGACAGTTCACCCCACAGTGAAAATTGTCATCATTTGCTCGCTCTCATGGCGTTCCAAACCTCTACTTTCTTTATTTCGACCACTAAAGAAAATTGTTGATAGGATTGATGATGAATTGCAAACCACATGCAATCAAAAATATTAAATAAAGTGACCAATGCACTCTTTTGTGAATATTCAACAGTCATTCTTTACTGAAAAGATTGTCCTGTGCTGTAGCTCTCGAATCATGCAATCTCGTGATTTGAATATGCACATTTTTAACCTGGCTTTGGCATGATCAATTGCAACACACAAAAAGCAGATGTTTTTTCATTGATGTCAGAGTTATCAGGTGGGTTCAGAGGACTCAGAATATAAAGCCTGAGTCATTTTGATGATTTATTTGTCTGTCTTGGAGCTTTACAGCTCATGGTCACTATTCAAAGAGAATTGATTTGAGGGTGACAAATGAGAATATTTTTTCTTTTTAGGTGAAGTATTTCTTTAAAGGCGCTGTGAAAGATTTTTCTACCTTCAACATCACACTCTTTCTCAAAAGACATGCCATCCAATCTGATGTCAAAAACCCTGAAACAAAGCAAAATTTTTCACTGCCAGAGAGCTTTTCTGATTGGCTAAAACAATGTTGGCCAAAAGTAACAATGTTTCTAAAAGTAATTAATTAATTTATTTATGTATGTACTGTTTACAGAGACGTGTGGTGTCACAGAGATTTGTGATGTCTGAGAACACAGATTTCAGTAATATCTGTATAGGAATAAGAATATTGCCTAAAGCAGATTTAACTCTAATTTTGTATGTGTCTCTGTATTCAGTGTCAGCTTCAGTAACATGTTCAAACATAATGCTAAACTATCTAAGGTGCAAGTAGAGTCCTTCCAGATTCCAGATCTTACCTTTAAATAACCGTAATTTAGAATAGAGTGAATTTTTGGCAGCCTTAGTTCCCCTTTGTCAGCTCACTATGACGTGAGTCAGAAGTGATTCTGGCGAATGGGGATCTCTTGCGAGATCCTATCTACTTCGAGTGTAACTAAACGAGCCAATGCACATTGGCATGCTATAATTGCACCAGTTGCTGTGCATCGCATCGCAGCAGGTGCCTCGCATCCTTGTCTTTCGCTTCAGAGCCAGTCTTTTTCAAGATGTCATTCAAACCGTGTGTTTCTGGATGCGGTCGTTTCCTGTCCTCGTTTGACGGCCACGATCACTGTTTCACATGCCTGGGCTTAAGCATGTTGAGACTGCGTTCGTGGATGGTTCATGTTCTCTCATGAGAGCATGACCATGTCGGCACGTTGTTCGTCTCCCCTTTCTCGCAAAGGCTTGAGCTGCTCAACGTGCCATGTGCCGTCGAGCTGCCGGCTGACAGCACGGCAACCCAGTGCGCGTCGTTCGGCGCTCTAGATGCGCGGTCAAGACTCAAGTACCTCAAACGAGGTGGAGTCCCTTTGCCTATTCCCCGATCTAGTTCCTCTTCTGGTGGCCACCAGAAAAGTGCTACTTTGGCTAATAGCACTGGTGATCTGAGGATTACAGTGAGTCAGAAGTCACCAGAAGTCACCAGGAGTCAGAAGGATTACCCCTCGGTCTGTTTGTCACCAAGGTTGTCAGTCCCCTGTGAAAAAAAACAAAAATTGCACCCTCCCAAGTTCAGGGGTATCCACTTGCCCTCAGTGTGGAGCAGCGATGCCCCTGTCTTGTGGGCAGAGATCTGTCCTACTGGCGAAGGACGTGATCTAGCCGGTCCCTCCAGCCGATGTGAAGACAGGGTTCTACAGCCCCTACTTCATTGTACCCAAGAAAGGCGGTGGGTTACGGCCGATCTTAAACCTGCAAACCTTTTAGGGCCCTGCACAAGCTCCCGTTCAAGATGCTCACACAGAAACACATTTTCTAATGCATCAGTCCCCAAGATTGATTTGCAGCGATCGACCTGAAGGACGTGTACTTTCAAGTCTTGATTCTTCCTCGGCACAGACCGTTCCTGCGGTTTGCGTTTGAGGGACGGGCATATCAGTACAAAGTCCTACCCTTCGGGCTGTCCCTGTCGCCCCTCGTCTTTACGAAGGTAGCGGAGGCAGCCATCTTTCCACTCAGAGAACGCTGCGTTCGTATTCCCAACTATCTCGACAACTGGCTGATTCTGGCTCAGTCTCGAGAGCAGTTGTGCGAACACAGGGAGTGCACAGGGAGTTGTACATCACCTCAGCCTGTTGGGGCTTCAGGTCAACTGGGACGAGAGCAAACTCTCCCCTGTGCAGAGGATCTCTTATTTCGGTATGGAGTTGGACTCGGTCAACCAGACTGCTTCATATGAAACCGCTTCAGCACTGGCTTCACAACCGAGTCCGGATATGGGCGTGGCAGAGCGGCTTGTACCAGGTGCACGTCACGCCGCACTGCCTCCAAACCTTCAGCCCGTGGTCGGACCCTTCATTTCTATGGGCAGGTGTTCCTCAAAGGACCGCTATATGGCAAGCACGCACTGGTCCGTATGGACAGCACTGCGACCGTTGCGTACATCAACCACAAAGGTGGTCTATACTCCTGCTGAATGTCACAACTCGCTCGCCATCTCCTCCTATGGAGTCAGAAGCATCTGAGGTCGCTTTGTGCCATTCACATCCCTGGCGTGCTCAGTCGTGCAGCCGACGAGCTCTCACGACAGCCTTCGCTTCCAGGAGAATCGCGTCTCCATCCCTGGGCGGCCCAGCTGATATGGGACTTCTTCGAAGCCGCACAAATAGATCTGTTTGCCTCGATCCATTGCCAGTTGTTTCCCTGACCGAGGGAACCCTCGGCCCGGATGCTCTGGCAGACAGCTGGCACTGGGGCCTGTGCAAGTATGCGTTTCCCCCAGTGAGCCTTCTCGCACAGACAATGTAGGGAACACAAAGTCAGGGAGGACGAGGAGCAGGTCTTGTTAGTTGCGCCATATTGGCCCAACCGGACCTGGTTCCCAGAACTCATGGTCCTCGCGACAACACTAATTTCGTATTCGGAGAGTCAAGGAAAATTTATAAAATTCCACAGAGCCCCAAAAGGGACATGGTTAAGCTTGCTGTGATAGTCAGTTACATTAGAGGACATCAGATTTTATGTGAAAAGAGTAAGGAGAGATGACTGACAGGATGATGTCAGAGGATTTGGTGCCCAACAGTGTCATTGACTAATATCTTATCTTGTAAAATCTGCAGTCAGTACTGTCACTCCCTATGCAGATTCCTCCCATCCCCATCTTATTTTCCATCACCATGTCCCTTTAGGGGCTTCATATTAAGTGTCCTTTCCAAACATTGTTCGGCTTTTAGCACATACCTATTGGAAAGTATTTAAGAATACTAGTAATAATGGATGTTTTAGTGTTTGTGCTTGCATTCTTTAGTGTTTGCACTAGTTCACACAAATACATGTGCACACATACACTTATCCTTCTTGTCCTAAGCTCATCTGCCCTGGTATAATATTGATGCCAGCGAGTAGACACCCAGACACACAGGGGATGAATGGCTATTTTTATCCTGCTTTCATAAGCATCAATATATTCTCATTCATTTATTGATAGACTTGTCTTTGAAGTACAAAATGATAAAGATCAGCTATTTCAGCACTGAGGCTGATACAAAACACATTTGGATTTAGATCCAAATTGGTACTTTTTGCCTAGGTTTAGCTTCTGACAGGCTATTCAAATTTATGATCGTGTGGATTCCCAACACGCAGAGAATGCAGAGTGTGTGTAGAAACTAGCGATGTTTCTAGAGCGCAATGTCTTTTGATCCTTTAATCTGCTTAATGTTCCAGCTGCTTAATTTCTTATCATTCAGAGATCATTCATTAAGCTGGATGAGTTTGAGTGTGATGATGCAGAGAATCTGCCAGAGTGCATGATGACTCAAATCAAGCTCACCATCATCTAGACCTCATGCGAACAGAGCCGAGAAACCTTACACAGACATTTGATGTGCAAATATAGCTCAATAGTATTCTGCCATGCAAATCTGTTTACTGCATCCTGTGCCGCTACTGAATCTGCCGTGCCACAACAAAATCAGCCGTGAGCTTATGAATTGTAACTGATGAACAGTTAGACTGGGTGCTGTGAAAAAGTGTTCTTTTTTTAAGAATAAACATTCATGCTAATTTTGTGGTAAGTGAACCTTTGTTCTTCAATGAATCAGAAGAATAAATTATTCAATGATTAATTCATAAAGAATACTGTATAGCTACATTCAAAATTGCATACTCTCTGAGTAGGTTCTGTTCAGACATAGTACTCTTTCACACACTGGTTTTCGCCGTCTGTTTAGTAGGAAAGTATGCATATTCAGATATAGCAATCCACTTGTTTTTGTTCCTGAATGAATCTGTATTTTCGCCACCTACTGGTGTAAAAATTTGAAAGGGCCCTATGATTTTCACAATGCGAAAAATGCGGATGGAATTGCAGAATATAGACTGAAAAATGGAATTTACAGTAAAATGTGGAATGTCACAGAATTTGGCAAATTTTGGATGAATAAATCAAAAGTAGGTCTCTACACTTAATCAAATTGCAAAAAGGACTAGTTTCTGTTAATATTAAATGGCAATTTGCATGTATAATGAGACTAAATATTCACTATAGTGTTCAAATATGGACTCTGAGCATTCCTCTTTTCAATTGTGGGAAGCAAGCCATTCTTCAATATTCTCCTGTACTCCAAATCATTAAATGACTTTTCACAGTTAAGTCTCTTTATCCATGGTTTACTGTGGTAGAGATGCTTGTATCATATTTCTAACCAGACTTTCAAAGACGCCACTCTGGAGCATCACCATGCAACTTTTATTTCATTGTGATTCATTCACAATTTAGCATATTCTGCAAAAAAATTCATTCTGTCTTTGATGTTTATCTAAGATAGAAATAGCTTTTTAAGTAGTGCATTTGCTTAAATTTAGCTAGTTTCCTGACCAATCATTTTTGGTCAAGACAATTAACCATTTTGGGCTTGGCCGTGTTTTTTTTTTTTTTTTTTTTTTGCCATGTTGTCCATGTTTTAATTTAAATAGTAAACTTGTTGTTTAGAACTTTATTTGCCAAAAAATTAAAGGAATTGTACAAATTGCATTTGATCACATTTAAAAGTATTATTAAATAAAATTAAAAACTTAAAGTTTGTTTTAAATCATAAATCACATAATCCCAAAACATTAAAACAGACTATACAGAATTTGTGGAAAATAATAAAACACATTTAATAGGCTGTAATATTGCTAAATTTGTAATGAATTATTACATTGTTGAATTTAATTGATTAGACATTTTTGAATATTCAAATGTATTTAAACCAATAAACATAAATTTTAAGAAAAAATAAAACAGATAGGGCACCAATAAATGCTGACAGTCTTTCTGAGGGAATAAATAATTGTTGATAAAAATAGTATTGTTTCTTTTCTTTCTTTTGTTAGGCTCAATTGGTTGTTGGGGGGAGGGCATTGACTCCCCAAGGGCATTGATAATTCCAAATAAATCCTGTAGGATACCGTGATCACTGCCATGTTATTCCACAAAAAGTTTCCAAAATGAAAACAGAGTTCCTCTGGTGTTAGTCAGCTGTAATAAAGTTCTCTTTCATCTGCCATCAGTCCGTTCCCATGATGATGGCCTTGATGCAAGATTCTTAATTTGCTATATCCATTACTAGCTGGGCATGATTTAGCTGTGAATCCACTTGACAATTTGAGATTCGAGCACTCAGAATCAAAATGACTCTTTCATGTAGTGCTGGATGATTAATACTTCATATTAGCAGGGCTAATTATCAGCATCTCTTATTATTTATAACAGCATCAATGATTGTCCAAGTGTTAATGGAGGTTATGGTTTTTGTAACCTGAACAGATTATTATGCTCCCCAAAGAGTTTTTCAAACTTCTACTTAATGCTTGTAATCAAGCAACATGAGCGTGTAATGAAAAAAAGTGCTTGAAGGTCTCAACAGATATGTTAAAAAGGCAAAGTGCAATGTATGTCTATTAGTATTTAAAAACCACTAGGAAGAACACAAGACACAAGCGACTGACACTTTAAGACTCCTCAGAGTGTTTTAAACAACACATTTTAATAAATAAATCCCAAAACACTAATGATTATTGGCACTAGCAGACTTAAAAAGCACCAAAAATTGGTAGTCATTGAGATCATTGTCACAGCGCTCATTTTTACCCTGCAAGTCATTTATGATCTTCATGGTTTTGGGTCACAGAGCTCATTAATTAATGTCAATTTAATTAAACACTCTCCCCTTCCACCAATCACATAGAATTGCCCAATGAAGTCCCCAATGCTGAAGACTTTCAGGCAGCCAATCAATAGACTCGTAGCCGAGGTTGCATGCTCACACACAGACATATTTGCTCAATTTATTGTCGCCCATGCACGACAAAGCTTCTGCATGCTAATTATGCACGCAACTAATCAAACACATACTCGCACACATTCTAGTTGCACATACACGACGGCATGTGCATATGAGTCATCCTCGGCAGGCAGACCAGTCATTAAAGCAGATGAAGAGACAGGAGCGTGCTTTCTGTGGGCAGATAGATGCATCATCATCACCGTGCGAAAAAAAAAAAAAAAGTGACACCCTCCCCCCGTACATCTTCCTGGCCATTTAAGGCAGCCCAAGATGGATGGGGAGAGTTGTTTTCTTGCACCCTTTCCAATTTAGCACCCATGAGTCACACGCTGGTTTCAGAACAGTAAATGGGAAGGATGGGTTGAGCATTTTAAGTGTAGGGGATTGCATGTGTCGAAGTAGTGATGACGCACTTGTTTAACTAGTGATGTTGACGTTTTTGAATTGTAGGCCAGCAGAATATTGACACACGATGTCCTCGTGAGGATAGCACTGACCCTGGCTACAATATAGCTGTGTGGAACAATTACTATGTGTTAACTTTTTGGTAGAGAGGAATTGCTCTTATATGGGATGTTTCCATCTGCCTGTAGTCATATATTGTGAATGCTTTTTTCTCTTTATTCTTTCTAAATATATATTGGTATAGACGCTAAAGTTACAAGTGAATGTTTATATATTATATATATTATATATTATATACCAATGTTTCAAATGATCCGAGTTTTTTTTATTGAATCTAATAGATCAGTTGTTTCTATGTCATGTTTTTTTTTTTTATATATATATATATATAAATTGAATTAGCGTTTGATAGGGATTCTGTCTTAGCATGTAACTGTGCTTGAGTTAAGCCATCTTTGACTCATGCACTGTGGTGAACGCACACTTGTTCTGAGAGGTGTTTATACTCGATTCGTTCTCCTGTTGAGCTCCAAAATGACACAAAAGACCCCATCAAAGTGTCATGGAAATGTTTCATATGAATGTGCTCATTTAAAGCCATATGGTAGCTTTGAGTGAGGAACAGACTACAGTTATTTTTCCATATTGACATCAAACCATGCTTTTATTAAGGTCAATAAAGTAGTGACATACATTACCATTCAAAAGTTTGGGGTCGATATGATTTAAAAAATAAATATAGTCTTTAAAATAAATAAAGACTTAAATTTTAGTGTGTCTGTTGCACATGTATAAAATTCATACTTTTATAATATATTTATGCTGCTTGTTTCTTCTTTTTGACAGTTCTGCTTATGGATATCTAGATTGATTTTTGTAGTTTCTTCAAATTCTTTATTTCATCCTCAAATCTTTCTGAATTCTGTAAAGTCATCCACCAGATTCGAGTTTGCCAGATTGAGAAAGTGCTTTTTTGTGTGTGCGCAACATTGAATGAACTGTGGGCTGTCCATGGGCATGCATCCTGAGACTGATACTGATATCGTAGTACAGTGGTCCATCCACATTGACAGACGAATGCAGACATTTAAAATTTGTTAATGTAATCAAATGTAATTAGAATTATTTGGTTGGAGTATTTTTTCCTCCCCCAATCCTGTTTGTCTTCCTCTCTCATTCTCTTTCTCCTGCTTTGGCATCCCATACCAGGCCATATGGTCGTGGTGGTCTGTGGCTTGGCACTAAGGCAGTCAGGAGCAGGTGAATGACACTGTGTTGGATTGAGAAGTCTAAAGTCACAGTGAGACAATGCATTGACACCTCATCCGACAGCCCCTTTAGGTTTAGCCGGTGGGGAAGCTGAAAGCTGTTCAAATCCCGAAAGAAAGAAGAAAAAAAACACACACAAGCCATATAAAAGTAGTTTGGTCATTTGTGCAGTGGAAATATAGCCTGGCAAGCCAGACCTACATCAAGATGTTAGGTCTGGGAACTCATCATTGACAGGGCTCTATCCGAGGGGCGGGATAAACGGTTGTCTTTCAAATTCTCTCTGCACGCAATTGGATAGCGCTACAACCAACCAGAGCAACGAAGTCGGCAAAACTCCGAACACATCTTGTTTTTAAATTTTAAATGATTCAAGTGCCGTTCTTTGTTCTTGTTTCAAAGAAAGCTTAACTTCAAATCATCCAGAGTCGCGGTCAAAGCCGAATCGAAAGACAGCTGTTCGCCAGCAGCAGCCATTCTTTGTTTTCAAGTAGCAGTGAACCGTCGCAACTCTGTCGTCATTATGTTAAGCCCGCCCGCCGACTCTATACACGATGTGATTGGCCTGACCAGAGTTTGTTTTTTCCAGCTCAAAAGCCTATGGAGAGTTGCTAGACCACACTGGCTGCGAAATAATTTTTGCTGCCGCTAGGGTGCGTCTAGATTTCTAGGCTAGTGGAAATATGTAACGAGGTTAGATGTTATGGGAAGAAGGAGGCGGGAACCGGCGAACATTCAATAACTTTTAGTAATAAAATAAACCAATACAAAAACAAAAGTATAAGCCAGCAGCCCCTGACAGACGACTGCTGGCCACACAAAACATAAAATCAGGCCTGTTCCTCTCTTGATCTTCACTGTCGTCGCTCCTCCTTTTATGCTTCCGCTCCTCTGTGATAGATACGAGACTGTTGCGTCGCGCAGGTGTCGCTCATTATCAACAAAGTCCTTTAAGGCAAGTCATGCCACTCGGCCGCCATCTTGGCAATGCCTCCGGGCAGCTATTTCGGACTAACAAGACCAGGCTCCTATCTAAATGAATGGGCAGAGAGTCAGAACTGCACTTTCACTGGTCACCAGGACATAAAAACTGCATGTATAGAAACAGCAGTAAAATTTGATAAAAATTGCTGAACAAGTTTGATGACTTTGCCCCAAAATAATAGGCTTAAATGTTTCCCGGCTTGACTGTTAAAAGCAGACGATTGGCTTTCCAGCGGGAGGGGCGGGACATGTGCATACAACCGCCATCTTTAGCGTTACGGGTTTTCCCTATATAGTTGTATTGAGGATTGAGGAAGTGACATGTCTCTATATAAATTGTCTCTGTTATCGATCACGCCACCGGCCTCGCACCGTTCTCTCACGGCCCTCGACCTCGTCTTGCTCGCCGCAAAATATAACTCAGTTGCTTTTGAGTCACTGTTTTTACGAATTCACATTTTTGTAGTTTACACAGAGACAATGACGGTATTGTTTAGAAAAACTTGCAATTTGAAACTCGTTTTCACAAGTTTGCATTTTCAGGCCGCTAAACCGCCATTGTCGTGTAAATGAAAACTACACAAAATGTATTGCCACGTGAGGTTGCAGAAGGCAGACGGAGACAAGGATATATTTCCAACACGAAGGTTTAATGATAAATGATAACAGAACAGGCAGCAACACACACTATACACAACATAGGTCGGACAAAGACTGACTGAACAGACGGAACTTAAATGCAAACACATATGACGATGATTAACTGAGAACAGGTGATACAGATGAACTGATAATGACACGTGACGACAGGTAGACAAGTCCAATGAAAACATACTAAACAAAACACAACTGTGACAATTGTATTGTTTGTGTTATTTATTCATTAATTTATAATCTATCATAGCATGTTGACTGCATTTGTCAAGTTCAGCCAATCATTTATTGCAGTGTTAGTTTTTAATTTTTATCCCTTTCATACACACATTTTATTCTTTACTGTTGTTTGAAAGTGTAAAAAGTATATTTGTCATTTAATTGCATTTTTGGTGTCAGTTTAATGTGCACTCTTGCAAACTTTTAGCTGACAATGTTTTTCACTTATATTTTTGTTCTTTGCGACCGTAGCCGTAGCATTCTGGAAAATCATGTTGCTGAGTGTTTAATTATCATGAATTTTAATTGAAAACGAATCTTTTTGAAAAAGAAAAAGTATATTTAAAGGCTCAAGAGTGCAGAGAAATCAGGATCAGTATCATAAGCTACATGCAGTTCTATAAACCCCGTAGAACATTTAATAAAAATACTTTATAGCACCTCTGGCTCTCAGATTTAAATCCACAAAGACTAAAACTGTCAGATGAAGCTGTGGGATCACACTAGCTTTACGCTTTCAACCAGCAGGCTGGCATCAATCCCCAGGATTTCTAGCCTTTGTATTCCAAGATCATCCTTCCTTTGCTGGCCGATGATCTCCAGTGACTGTGGCTCAGCAGCCCGTTGTGGAGATTTCTATGGAAGGATCCGGGTTTATGCTCGAACAGAACACTGCTTTAGACAACACAGCGCCAACCATTTGTCTCAGCGCAGGCTAGGCCAGCGGACAGAGGAGAAGCGTGTGGAACGCACCGCTACATGTGCGTGTGCACGGTGTTCTTGTGTGTTAAAGGCTATTGTTAGAGCAGGGTTATACATTACCAATGGTGCTTCCAGTGAACCGCTGCCAGTCTCCTCAGATGACCTCAGGGAACTGACCACCGTAAGAAGAAATGATGAGGACCATGAAGATCGAAAATGAAGAAGTTGACACGAATCACCATGTGATCACCCCAAGTGGTGGTCAAACAACAAAATCATTGACTTTTTTCTTCTCAATGATAATTTAACCATTTTGGGGAATGAGCTTGTTCTAAAACCCACCTTGGAGTGGATTTTATTACACCACAAACTATAATATCTAATTTCAGACAACGGCAAAACGGGGTCAACACAACACTTACGGTTGTTTTCCTTACTGTTATGAGAACAGAATCTCCAGGGCCATAAATTCAAATGGACTGAGTCAGATGGAGATGGTTTTGCATAATACTGTATGTGTGTTCTCTCAAACCTCAAGTCAATTACATTGGGGTGGACAATGATGTATAGTCCTTCTGGCATAACAATATTTTCTGACGACTAGCCGGGACAGAAATTCTGAGTCTGATTTTAATAATTCTAGAACTCTCATTTATCAGAAAATAATAGTTTTTGTTTTTTGTAGGAAAGTTACCCTAGTGAAAAATAAATGTACAAAAATGTATGTTTGTATTTTTAATGGAATTTATTTAATGCTAAGTATACTACAAATACATATTTATGTACAGTAAGCTTCAAGCATTATGTCAGTAAACATGTTAACGATTTGTAGTATACTTAGTATGAAATAAATGTATTTTAAATACATTTTTTGTATAGGGTTTTTTCACTAGGGTATTTATGAATGAAATTTAGATGGAACTAAACAGTAACGTCATATGCATAAAGTATTGCAAATGCAAATGCAAATGCAAAAAAAAAATCAAGCCATTTATTGCATAAATGTAATATTCTCTGTACTTCAAAGGAATTATTCACATTTATAAATCTGATAGATGCTGTCAATATGATGATATTTATTGTATTTTCCATAGTCAATCCAAACATAAATAAATGTACAGTGTGTAGAGAGAAGGGATTACTGTAGAGCAAATACACTATATACTTTTGGCAAAGTGATGCTAAATGAACAAATGTGGGAACCTCTGTAGAGCAAAAAATACAAAGCAGTGCATGCATGCAATTCTGTGTTATTCTGATCTTCATAAAATCATAATGTTCTCATTAACAGTAACTATCTTTATTATTATTATTATTTCCTATATAGGAAAAATACAAAAATACAATGGGAAATTCTAAAAGGAACTGGATATACTCAGATACCTGACTCCCTACAAATTTCATAATAAATGTGTAATGCTTACAGAACCCAAATAAATTACAATAAAAGCAAACAAACAAACATGGTTCAGTACAGTGTACTGTAATAGTAACTTTGCCCATGTTTAATTAACAGCAATAATCTCTGATGATATCTATTATATAATTACCATTTCTCTGAGTTCACAAATTCTTTAAATTTTATTTTTTTCCATAAAAGAGCCCCATTGATCCTTTTTTAATTTGAAAGAAAAGGTAAGGATTTCCGTTTTGGATATTTCAGTTACAAATTCTTTCCAGTCTTCTAAAGTGTGTAGAAGGTTGGAGCCATTTAACATCCTTTTTGGCTGAAATCAAGAATATATACCATATGAATGTATAATTACTTTTGTGCAAATCTGGGTTCCCCTAATTTGACACATTAAACTGGAATGGAATTTTGATTTTTAATGTAAAAAATGTAATCCTATGTACATCTTTCCAAAATAGGAGATTAGCACATCTGATTAACTGGAGATGCCCCGAATATATTATGATGATTTGCTACTTCTGAATTAGAGCATCTCCAACACCCTGACCTTATTTCGCTATGGAACTTTTGAGCCAGGGAAATAAAAAAATTAAAATCGAATTACATTTTTCCAAGCAAATTACCTCCATTGGTGGGAGCATGTGTAGTTTCCATTTGAATTTATATGTTTTTAACCAAGCCTATTCTGCTATAATCATGTTTCCTTCCTTCTCCAATTTATTTCTGACATAGGAGGTAGATTTTGATTTATGATTTATGATTTTTGAGGACAGTGATAAAATTACCATATTAATTGTATAGCTTTACATGCAGACAAGAATCTTCACAAATGAATATAGTTCCCAATTCCCCTTCTTGTTCATGTTTCTTAGAATAGTATGATGTACCTCCTTTCTTAATCCATTTCTTAAAAGTTTTGTTTAGATTATTCGCGCTGAAGTCTGTATTAGGGCTGTCAACTTTAGTCGTTTAGTCGAATAATCGGTCGATGCCGTCTTGGTCGACTGACATTCTCATTGGTCGACCAGTTGCATTTTCTTTTTCTTCAATAGAAAGACATTTTCATTGATTTACTCCTTGATATTTATTCCTTTATAATCAGTTATATATTACTGTATTCTAAATTTAATCAGCCCATCTTTTATCCCCAACTTTAAATGCTTTAATTTAGGCTATTTTGTAACAGCGCCACAGTTTAGCCAGCGCAACACGTAGAACACTCGGGAACCGCCCCTGTGGCTGCACTGCTGCTTCGCGCTCAGTAAGGAATGTAGGTAGTTTTGCTGTATTCATTTAGTTATGGTGTGTTCACGCCGAACGCGAATTTAATTATTTGCGCGAGTAGATTACATGCAAAGTCAACGCAAAGACGCGAATAGAATTGGGCGACGCGTTTGCCGCGAACGTCTTCCGCGCAAGTTGAAAAATTTGAACTCGAGCGGAAGATTCGCTTGACGCTTTGTTGCTCCAGCCAATCAACGAAGAGCTAATTGATACGTCAGGTCTATCACTGTTGTCAAATAGCGCTGGAAGCGGCTGTCATCCAGGCGCAGTTCCTGGAGAAGACGGTGAAACTCACCGAGTTGAATGCGCCTCTGATGGTGCGATGAACCCAGACACGTCGGCGTTTGGCTTTCCTCCGTATTTGGGACTTCCACAACAAGTACAGAGCAGCAATATCTTTTATTTCAGACATGAGGGAAACGTATGCCAGAAAGAAATTGTGGTGTTGTTTTTTTATTCGTGAGTGACGCGGACGCGGGAATGGGTTCAAAATGTTCAAGCGTCTAACTAGACGCGATAGACGCTCTATTCGCGTTCGATGTGAACACACCATTAGAACGCTACTTGTTTTGGCTTAAGCCGACAAAATGTCCAAGAAATCTAAATCTTTTGTCTGGCTGCATTTTACAAAAAAAGACAAGACTGTGGAGTGCAAGCTATGCGGCCCAAAGCTAACTTACCAATATGGCCAAACATATTTCTTATGTTTTTGGTTTTATTTGTACACTTGACGCGTTTGAAAATAGCCTAAATAATGTAACAAAACGAAAATAAACCTATATGCCTTCCTGATATACAGCCTCTTATTATTAGGATAGTTTTTTAGGCTATTTTTTTTGTGTGTGTGTGTGTTTGTTTTAAAACGCCTAGATCGGCTGGACAAGTTAACCCATAGCTTTAAAAGTAAAGAAGAATATACCGCCTGTATAAACGAGAGCTTTTGTTAGGATTTTTCATTATTTGGCAGTTGTATATTTTTTGCAGCGTGTAATAAATGTTCAATCAAAATGCAAAACATCGCGTCTTTTTTTTTTTTTTTTAGTCGACTGATCGTTGCAGGGCAGGACTTTGGTCGACTAAGGATTTCTTTGGTTGACTACAGCCCTAGTCTGTATAAAATGCACACCACTTCGCTATTTTAGAGTGTCTTTCAATACACATTTTTTAAATTACTGTGGCCCATATTTCTAAAGTAGTAGTAATTCATGGATTTTTTTTTTTACTTAAATGAATTCTTAATAGGTCATCTTTAGCAATTACTGCTTGAATCGGTACTTCGGAGAAAGTGAAAGTTTAATCCGTTTCCATATAGCTGTATAACTTGGATTGCACCAGTGAACTATTGGGCAGTGTAATAATAGTTTTTAAGAGAGGGCAGGGCCAAACCTCTCCTGTCTTTACACAAGTGTTTTATAATGAATTCTGGATTTTTTTTTTTTTTTTATCTTACCAGATTAACGTTTTAATCTATTTGTCCTAATCTTTAAATTGTTCTTCTGAGATCTTTACAAGAAGTGTCTGAAATTGATATAAAAGCCTCAGGAGCATATTTATTTTAATAATATCCACTCTCTCCCCTAAATTCAAAATAAAAAGGGATAACAGTCCTGTCATATGCATCAGTAAGGTCAGTTGACAATTATTTTCGTTTGAAACTTTTCAGTTGCAAAGTCTACAAAGTCCGGTGTTGTATTCGTTTCCACTGGACTGCCTCGCCTCCTTATCGTTTTCCAAGCTCAGCGTTGAAGGCATTCTAGCGGTGTCTGTTGTGGTCAGATGACATCCACCTGAAGACCCCATTCCTTCATATCCTTTGTCGCCTCCTCCGCAGAATTGTAGAGCATGGTTTCACCTTCGTAGAATACCCAGAGTTTCGCCGGACATGGAGTCTAAAACCTGATCTTTTTTTCCTTCAATGCTGTTTTTGTCTGCGCATATTACTTTAGTTTCTTTAGGACATCAGGGGGGTAAGTCATGGTCACATGTAAATCGGCCTTTTCATTTCAGCCAACCTTTACTCAACACCTGTCCCAAAATCAATTTCGTTTTGAGACTCAGGAATTTGGTGATAATGGAGCGTGGTTTTGTACTGTCCGTAGGTTTTGGCGGCAAAGTTCTTTGAGCCCTCTGAATATGTAGGTCCATCAGTGGGCCAAGTCCCAGCCCATCCTTCAGAAATTCTTCAATTAACTTAATGGTCAATTAACTATTTTCACTGCCCTCTGGAACTCCATACATTCAAATGTTATCCCGTCTAGACCTGCCCTCTTGATCTTTTAGCCTAGCCTTGATCTTAGTTAAGTTTTAGCAGTTCAGACAGCACCTGTCAGTTGTATTTGTTCCTTGGCATCCACGATACGACCTTCAGTTAACTCAATCCTCTTGTTTTTATTGTTAAAATCCTTAATATCCTTAGCAATAGCATGCTGGAGAGCGGTCGGCTACATTTCGCCAGTTGCTTCGCCAGTTGCTTCTCCAGTTTCTTAGTGCCTGAGTTTGTCATTAAGATTTTGTACAAAGTTTAGTTTCAGTCCACTAATTTGACTGGATAAGAGGTGTTCCAAGAGTTCCTGGAATGCTGATGTAGGGGGCTGTATGTATTTTATTAAAAATAGAGCAAATATTGTAAAATTATGATTTTATAATAATAATATGGTTTAAAATATAATTTTTCCAGTGATGACAAAGCTACATTTTCAGCATCATTACTCCAGTCTTCATTGTCACATGATCCTTCACAAATCATATGATTAAGTGCTCAAGAAACATTTCTTATTTTTATCAATGCTGAAAACAGTTGTGCTGCTTAATATTTTTGTGGAAAAAAAAGTATTTTTTGAAATGAACAGCCTCTGTTAGTTTCACTGTTTATTGTAAAGGTAATCAATTTTTTTCTGAATAAAATACTGTATCTAGCACACTGACCTGGCTTTTGCAAACATGGATTGAGTCCAGTAGCTGCCACCGCTGTGTGGCAGCGATAAAAGACTTGTGACCAAGTCTGGTTATTGTTTGCTAGAAATGCTTTGTTGTATTACACACAACAGCTCAGTGCCGGACCTTTCCTTTCCAATTGCGCTTACAGTCTGTCGGATTGAATCTGAAGAATTTCAGGATCAAGAGCAACTAGAGGGTGGAAATAGAGAGGAAAAAAAAGAGCAGGGAGGGATAGATGGCAAGACAGAATCAGAAGGAAAGAGGTGGATATCGTTTAGTGTAGTTTGGACATAGCTAGTTAAAATGTGGCTTCTTTATCCTCTCAGACTGTAAGGAGGATTAGATGTTTGATTCTCTGCCCAAAATAGACCTGCCTCGGAGAAACATGCAGGCAATGCTGGATAGAATTTGATCTTCTCTAAGCTTCTCAACAATGGCTTCTAAAGAGCCAGTCTTATAAAGTTCTGCTAGAATACAGATCAGTTCTAGGGGTGGGAGTTGAAATTGCATTTCCTTTACATCCTATTTGCAAGACACAATGGGGGAGATGGAAAGCAACGGTTAACAGCCATTAGGTAAATTTACTATAAGATGCCATCTTTCATACATCATTCCCTCATACATAGTTTATACTGTGCCAGAGCATGTGGAATTCTGTCACATCTCATTCCTGGTTTAACATCTAACAGCTTATTCCCAACATATACCCCAGAGAGTGCTGTATTTTAGGATGTTCCAGGGGAAATTATGACATGTGCTGTCAAAAGGTTTAACTATTGTGTGTGTGTGTGTGTGTGTGTGTGTGTGTGTGTGTGTGTGTGTGCACGCACGTGTGTTTAAGAAAAGAAACTGAATTATACTTTTTGTCATATGATCTGTGGATGATATTTCATGCCTGGTAATTATATTTTACCACACAAAGCTTTCAATTGATTGTGACCTCTGTTACAATAATAATTTGCTGTTAGCTCTTTTTCTGGGAAAGATTATTGTTATCAGAACTATCCAAACTTGTGATAAACAAGCACAAGCATCTAATCTTGGTTAGTCTGCGGTAATTAATATTATAGATCCATATTTTATTATTTACATTTTATTTTATTATATTTTTTATTATTATTTAGTTTTTTGAAACAACAAACATAAGGTACAGTTTAAAAATGAATCATCACCATCATCATCATAATGGCCACTTAAGTAATATTAATAATAGTGCTAAATGAAATCCAGTATGAATCAAAAGGAATATGTTTTTGGTCAATGAAGGGGTACTTGAGCCTTCCTCACAGGCCTTTGGTGGAATATTTAACTATTTTTTTTTAGATGCACTGTTTTATGCAATTATAAAGCATATATTTAATCTGTTCAGGTGGTCTTATAATCATAGATTACTAAACCAGGAGATCTTGCTGACCCTGTACTTTTCAGGAGAATGGGGCATGTGGCTCCTCAAGTAATGGCTGTTTAGTTTCATCTAATTTCTATCATCCCTCAAGCTTATCTTATTTCAAATAGCGGCAGAGGTTTTTCTTCCTAAGTTTTTTAAATGACCTAGGTTTCTGCTAAAGATTTCTTGCTCTTCTCAGGCAGTTAGTAGTCTTTCCTTGTCCACCATTCCTCAGGGACCGGCCCTGTACATGCGTGATAGGGGAGTTCTCACCTCTGCTTTGCAGAATGGTGTTCCTTCGAGGTCAATCTCGAAAGTTTGTTGAGAGAGACAGAACGAGGCAAAGGCCATGAGGTGAAAGAGTGTTCTTTGTTTGAAATGTGAAGTGGGATTTAGTAGTTTCACACCTACAGCATGTAGAGAGCAACAACAGTTCATTTCTTGGCTTGATGCCTTTTCATTAGTTTGTTTCTATCTTGTCTCTTAGGAGAAGCATCAGAGAGATGTCTAAGAGCCTCCCTGTGGAGACTGTGGTGTTTTGATAATGAACAGTAATGTGTGTTTTGCTCTGTTCTTTTGAATGAGATCAAAATACACTGGTGTTCTCCTTGCTCAAAATATAAAATTAGGCCTACATGAATGTACATACTGGTTATGGCTTGTTTATGGTAACTAGTGGTAATGTGGTGCTCATCTAGCTGGTGCAGTTCACCAGCCAAACCGATATGCTCAGTGTGGTGAAACTGGTTATTGGTAATTTGTTAAAGAAAATATTAGTAAAGTGCAGACAGGTGTATTTTGAGATGTATCAATTTGTCAAAGGTTTAGGTTATTTAGATAAGTAATATTTTTGATCATTTGTATTATATTATTTGTATTGGTTTCTATTGCTTTATACTTTACAGCTGTGGCCAAACGTATTGGCAGTGACATAAATGTTGTGCTTCGCAAAGTTTGCTGCTTCAGTATTTGTAGAATATTTTTTCTGCATGTTTCTATGGTATACTAGAAAACAATGCATTTCATGTTTTAAAGGCTTTTACTGGCAAACATATTTAGTATGCAGTCAATTTTTCAATCTTTTTTTGGCCAATTATATTTTTTTACACATATTCAATATGCAGCTGGTTACTCTGTACAATAATATTGAAACAATATGTGAATCAACACCACAACTGAAGCAGCAAACTTTGCGAAACACAACATTTGTCACTGCCAATATGTTTGGCCACGGCTATGCATTTCATTTCTTGTTATATTTTATGCATTTTAACACTTTATGCACTTTATTTATTTGTTTGTTTGTGTAAGACTTATTTTTTTTTATCCTTTTCATACACAATTTTTTTTTGTTTATTTCATTTGTCTATTTCAAGTCATTGTCTATTTTCGAGTCATTTGTTTGAATTAGTTCATTTAAATACTTCACTTTAATGACTGAATTGCTAAAATGAATCCGATTCTAAATGCTGCAAAAGTGAAGGATTGTTACTGGACAAGTTACACTATTATGAACAGCTGAAGTACCTTCAGGCTACTGAAATATGTAGTTAAATTAGTAGTGTCACTATTTTTAGTTTGTTACTCCCCTGCTAGTCATGTCAGCATGAAGCTCTCTTCCGGTTTGTCAAGCTATTGTGTACACTATGGGTTGAAGCCCTCATGGGTAATCCTGTCCAGGACATTCGTTCTACAATGGCCCTACAGTGGTAGTGGCTGAGGGTGATGAAGTGAAACTGTTCCAAGTGACAGAAAAGTCTGAAGGCACAACCGTCCCCCGACACAAAGCCATCCTTCAGCACCCTTGCGGAACAAGCTTGCCAGGGTGAGGTCTGTGAAAGAGACAGCAAATGGATTGGGAGAGCCAGAAAAAAATAGCAAGAAGGTTTGGGATGTTTCTGGAAGGACCTGAGGAAAAGGCAGTTCAAGGCTTCAAGAAGATTACTGCCGAGTGAGCCAGCAGTTGACCAGCGAGATGAGTGTTAGTCTGCCAGCTCATAAAATACACCAGGGGCTGTATTTCTTCTGTTTTCCCCTCCTCAATCCTTCGCTAGTTTGAGTATGTGCTGCAGACAGTCTTTAGAGCTGTCAACACTGAACTCTGTAAACATGTCCTCATGTGACTGAGGTCAGAGACCAGTAGACAGCAGAAGGCAGGCTGTTCACCTCATGCCACTGGGAACTTTCAGTCATTTTTTAAACAGCTTGTAAAAATGTTAGCGCTAAACTAAAAGTCCTCACTCTGCAAGACAATGCTGCTTTCCGTTGACATAATGTGTCTGTGGTTATGGTGAACATTTTCTTGTTTTCATTTTGGGGTGTGGATGGATCATCCAGGTCGACCTGAAAGCTTTTCGAGGTCATGTGACCATGCAGGGGCTTTGCAAACTTTATGACTCAATCCTTATACGAATGGAAGGGCAGTGTATTGGATTTAGTCATAGGCTGTTGTCCCTTTCTATTTTAAGAAGGTGATATCACTTCATTTATCCCTATTCTTTGTGTGTGTGTGTGTGTGTGTGTGTGTTTTCTTTGTATGCTGTTAAGGGTATTTCCTTTCCTCGACACCTCTGTACCAGGGCTATGAATTAGAGATGGCCTGCTCATAACAGCAAACATCAAACATGGGCAGAATCTCTCCGTCTCTCTTGCCCTTCAAAGAGCCATTAGTCTTAAAGCTGTGGTTAAGTAAAATGTCTAATGGATTCTGCTTGAAAAATATAAATTGCATTTAGTTCAGTCACAGGGAATCATTTAGCCAGCGATATGTTAGGGCACAAGGGTCTCGTCTGTGATTTTCCCTTTCATTTCCTGAACGTAATGTTGAAATGAAAGCCCTGTTCTCCTGCACATTCAATTTTTTAAAATCTTGGAGCTTAAATATTTTAAATGAGATAAATGAAATAACAGGAAAATGAAGCATGAAGAAAAAAAAAAAGAGTGCTACGTTGTTTATAAGAATGAGAACTATCCCTTATTAAAATACACATAAAATAAGTAACTGAGTCACAAATATTGTGTATAAATATATTAAACATCAGACCCAACATTGTAGTAGATATTTGCTATGGTTTAGTCTGACTTTAAAAAAACAACTGGTCTGAAATCAGTTGGAATGAAGGGTTTACAAAAGATGAATTACTGTTCTTGAATTACTGAAATGTAATATTTTAAAGTGCATGTAAACATACAGTTAGGGAAGGGCAATACATCAATATCAACAACAACAGCAATAATAATAATAATTTACATTTAAGGAACATCATACAACCAATACATGTTTATATATATTTTTCCATGTTTTTATACAGTATATTGTTATATTTGCAGCACCTTATTTGACAAAACAGAATGCTAATGAATTTTCATTTTATTGCATATATATACAGGTCCTTCTAAAAAAAATAGCATATTGTGATAAAGTTCATTATTTTCCATAATGTAATGATAAAAATTAAACTTTCATATATTTGATTCATTGCACAACAACTGAAATATTTCAGGTCTTTCATACAGCTCATGAAAACCCCAAATTCCTATATAAAAAAAATTAGAATATTTCATCCGACCAATAAAAGAAGTGTTTTTAATACAAAAAAAGTCAACCTTCAAATTTTTATTTTCAGTTATGCACTCAATATTTGGTCGGGAATCCTTTTGCAGAAATGACTGCTTCAATGCGGCGTGGCATGGAGGCAATCAGACTGTGGCACTGCTGAGGTGTTATGGAGGCCTAGGATGCTTCGATAGCGGCCTTAAGCTCATCCAGAGTGTTGGGTCTTGCGTCTCTCAACTTTCTCTTCACAATATCCCACAGATTCTCTATAGGGTTCAGGTCAGGAGAGTTGGCAGGCCAATTGAGCAGAGTAATACCATGGTCAGTAAACCATTTATCAGTGGTTTAGGCACTGTGAGCAGGTGCCAGGTCGTGCTGAAAAATGAAATCTTCATCTCCATAAAGCTTTTCAGCAGGTGGAAGCATGAAGTGCTCCAAAATCTCCTGATAGCTGCATTGACCCTGCCCTTGATAAAACACAGTGGACCAACACCAGCAGCTGACATGGCACCCCAGACCATCACTGACTGTGGGTACTTGACACGGGACTTCAGGCATTTTGGCATTTCCTTCTCCCCAGTCTTCCTCCAGACTCTGGCACCTTGATTTCCGAATGACATGCAACCACTGAGCAACAGTCCAGTGCTGCTTCTCTGTAGCCCAGGTCAGGCGCTTCTGCCGCTGTTTCTGGTTCAAAAGTGGCTTGACCTGGGGAATGCGGCACCTGTAGCCCATTTCCTGCACACGCCTGTGCACGGTGGCTCTGGATGTTTCTACTCCAGACTCAGTCGACTGCTTCCGCAGGTCCCCCAAGGTCTGGAATCGGTCCTTCTCCACAATCTTCCTCAGGGTCCGGTCACCTCTTCTTGTTGTGCAGCGTTTTTTGCCACACTTTTGCCTTCCCACAGACTTCCCATTGAGGTGCCTTGATACAGCACTCTGGGAACAGCCTATTTGTTCCGAAATTTCTTTGTGTCTTACCCTCTTGCTTGAGGGTGTCAATGATGGCCTTCTGGATGGCCTTCTGGACAGCAGTCAGGTCGGCAGTCTTACCCATGATTGCGGTTTTGAGTAATGAAACAGGCTGGGAGTTTTTAAAAGCCTCAGGAATCTTTTGCAGGTGTTTAGAGTTAATTAGTTGATTCCGATGATTAGGTTAATAGCTCGTTTAGAGAACCTTTTCATGATATGCTAATTTTTTGAGACAGGAATTTGGGGTTTTCATGAGCTGTATGCCAAAATCATCAGTATTTAAACAATAAAAGACCTGAAATATTTCAGTTGGTGTGCAATGAATCTAAAACATATGAAAGTTTAATTTTTATCATTACATTATGGAAAATGATGAACTTTATCACAATATGCACATTTTTTGACAAGGACCTGTATATATATATATGTATATATATATATATATATATATATACACACACACATTTGAAGTGGATCAAAAATAAGTGGAGCCTATATGCTAATATTATATTAAATTGTTGAAGTTTAGTTAATTACAATCATTTTAATGATACACTTGTATTAAACTTAAAAAAGGAGAACACAATTTTGGAACTGATTTCATGGGGCCCTAATTATAAATAAATAAATAAAATGAGCTTATTCTGTGAAGACTTCACTTGTAAACTATTTTTTGAGGTCTGACAAATATGTGGAATATACAGGTCCTTCTAAAAAAATTGGCATATTGTGATAAAGTTCATTATTTTCCATAATGTAATGATAAAAATTAAACTTTCATTTGTTTTAGATTCATTGCACACCAACTGAAATATTTCAGGTGTTTTATTGTTTTAATACTGATGATTTTGGCATACAGCTCATGAAAACCCAAAATTCCAGTCTCAAAAAATTAGCATATCATGAAAAGGTTCTCTAAACAAGCTATTAACCTAATCATCGGAATCAACTAATTAACTATAAACACCTGCAAAAGATTCCTGAGGCTTTTAAAAACTCCCAGCCTGTTTCATTACTTAAAACCGCAATCATGGGTAAGACTGCCGACCTGACTGCTGTCCAGAAGGCCATCATTGACACCCTCAAGCAAGATGGTAAGACACAGAAAGAAATTTCTGAACAAATAGGCTGTTCCCAGAGTGCTGTATCAAGGCACCTCAGTGGGAAGTCTGTGGGAAGGAAAAAGTGTGGCAAAAAACGCTGCACAACGAGAAGAGGTGACCGGACCCTGAGGAAGATTGTGGAGAAGGACCGATTCCAGACCTTGGGGGACCTGCGGAAGCAGTGGACTGAGTCTGGAGTAGAAACATCCAGAGCCACCGTGCACAGGCGTGTGCAGGAAATGGGCTACAGGTGCCGCATTCCCCAGGTCAAGCCACTTTTGAACCAGAAACAGCGGCAGAAGCGCCTGACCTGGGCTACAGAGAAGCAGCACTGGACTGTTGCTCAGTGGTTGCATGTCATTCGGAAATCAAGGTGCCAGAGTCTGGAGGAAGACTAGGGAGAAGGAAATGCCAAAATGCCTGAAATCCAGTGTCAAGTACCCACAGTCAGTGATGGTCTGGGGTGCCATGTCAGCTGCTGGTGTTGGTCCACTGTGTTTTATCAAGGGCAAGGTCAATGCAGCTAGCTATCAGGAGATTTTGGAGCACTTCATACTTCCACCTGCTGAAAAGCTTTATGGAGATGACGATTTCATTTTTCAGCACGACCTGGCACCTGCTCACAGTGCCAAAACCACTGGTAAATGGTTTACTGACCATGGTATTACTCTGCTCAATTGGCCTGCCAACTCTCCTGACCTGAACCCCATAGAGAATCTGTGGGATATTGTGAAGAGAAAGTTGAGAGACGCAAGACCCAACACTCTGGATGAGCTTAAGGCCGCTATCGAAGCATCCTGGGCCTCCATAACACCTCAGCAGTGCCACAGTCTGATTGCCTCCATGCCACGCCGCATTGGAGCAGTCATTTCTGCAAAAGGATTCCCGACCAAGTTTTGAGTGCATAACTGAACATAATTATTTGAAGGTTGAACTTTTTTTTGTATTAAAAACACTTCTTTTATTGGTCGGATGAAATATTCTAATTTTTTGAGACAGGAATTTTGGGTTTTCATGAGCTGTATGCCAAAGTCATCCGTATTAAAACAATAAAAGACCTGAAATATTTCAGTTGGTGTGCAATGAATCTAAAATATATGAAAGTTTAATTTTTATCATTACATTATGGAAAATAATTAACTTTATCGCAATATGCTCATTTTTTTAGAAGGACCTGTATTTCCTTCCACTTTAATGGTGTGAAATGACTATTGTGATAAATATCAGTATCAAATGATAAAATATTGTGATAATGTTTTTGTCCCAAGTTTCACGTGTTAAATGTCAGTCTAGCTAGTGTTTGTCAACAGAAGCACAACTGTGTACTGAGCACACCTGCATTATCATAAAACAGATATTGACCTCCTTTACTATTCCATTGTATGCCGTTGCTAAATGTCCAGATGGATGCTAAAGCCACACTTTTGTTGTCCCCCCCCATAAATGTCCTTTTTTTTTTTGCACCACCGTTGCAGGTGTTGACCATCTGGATTACGCTCATCTCCAGGGCAACAGCTGACCTGACCTGCGACGCTCTGCTCCTACTCTCCACAAATCTTACAGGTAAGTCTCCATATCTGATCTGAAACCAATTTTGCTTGGTGGTATGTAAGGGCTAAGGTTTGAGGAAGCGTGGTCATAGATCAGTTCCGCGAGTCAACTTAATGGCCTCTGGTGTTAATGGTCTCCCTTTTGAGGTATTGATAAAGTGTCATGCCGGCTGATGGGATTTGTGGTTAAGCTGCATATCACCAGTACATCTGAAAATGGATTCTTTTGACCCTGAGAACCTTTACTGAACACATTTTTTTTTAATAGTTTTAGCATGTTATTGAACATGGCAATGTTAATGTATTCGGTCTTGGCATTCTAGATCTGCTACGCTGTTTCTGCTGCTGTTGATTATGGCTAGATATAGTCACGCTGGTGTGAGCATGTGAGATATGCTGCTGCTGCATGAATAGGCATACATAAATCCCGTAGCAGATCTAAGCAGGTGGAGCTGGGGGAGCTGGTGGCTTTCAAAGGAACTGATGGCATGCTGCAGGACTAGCTTACAACAAACAATGAACCAGACTTTTTACATGTTGAGCTAGACTGCAGGATCAACAGAGGCTGATCAGCTCTTATGCAGTAATGATGTGATTGCTAGCAAATTGAATTTAAAGGGCCCAGCATATTATTGAATATAGCAATTAATGTATTTGTTCTTGGTGGAGTAGATCCTCGGACAAAATAGGAACAAGAATGACACAATACAAGCCAACACTCATGCCTGGTGCCAAGAGTACGTAAAACATGCTGGTGCATTAATAGACATAGATAATCCTCACACAGAGACTATAGGAAGACAATAGGACAATACAGTCCCCCAAACAAGCAGATATATCGCCAAGACATGTACTGCTGAACATTCTTCATAAAAAAACAACTAATTTCACTTAAAATGGGTTCTCAGGCAAGCTATGCTTGCCTATAACCTCACAGAAAGTTTGTCTTCCTGCTGCTGCTGTTATTATTGACGCAAAATGCATGTTATTATGCTAGCTTACTTATATGTTTAATTATACACCCTTTGTATCATACACAACTTTAAAACATCAAACATGATTTTTAACAGGTGTATTCACTGCTGTTGCTGTCATCGACTCAAAATGCATATTCTCATGCTACTTATGCTTAATTCACTCCTTGTATCATGTAAAACATCAGAGGCCAATCAGCTTGCGCTTTTGGTAATGATGTAATTGCTTGCAGATTGCATGTAAAGCTCCCTCTAGAGTTTCATGACTGAACTAGATATAAATATTAGGAGTGAGGTCCTTGTGGTTAAAAGGATCCGGTTTTCTGGCCCCTGAGCTTTCTAAAGTTGAGTAGCCCTGGTTTAATGCTTTTATATTCTGAACTCAGAACTAATTTTTCCATATAACGAAAGGGTACATAGAGGGTGCAGCAAGATGTATTGATTGTTACCCCATGGTCTTTCATGGGATAGGCCTATGTGACATTTACTTTTCAGTGCAGACAAAACTTCATGTGCTCAGAAAAGGCAATATAAGGAGATGAAATTTGTGGTGGCTGGATTCAGTTTGTTGTTTTCCGCGCTGAATTGAAAAGCCCAAGACTTACTGGGGTTTATTTTGGTTTGCAGTTGAAGCAAGGATAAATCGAGAACTAAAGCATGCTAGAATAGACCACAGATCTGTTTGTGTTCAGGGCTTTGCAATGGATTAGCGAGTGTGAATTGGTGTGAAACGCTAAGGGCATGAAGTAACAGATTTTTTTGTATACAAATTTTCTGCAACTAAAGTTTAAACAGTAAAATGCTGCATAAACTGTTTACGTGTTGTGTTTTGTACATTGAACAAATAAAATCGCTTTACTTTGCTTATTCATAGCTGTGTTCTGTTTAAGGATCATCTCTTGAGAAGAAAATTAAAATAGGCAAAAATAAGACAAAAGATGATATTGAGCCAGAGTGATGAGCAATAAAACCTAATGCAAACAGCATGCCCCACATAATTTGATCTTGGTACAACTTTTGATTGCAGACCATACAAACGGTAATTGACTAACAAAAAACACTATCATTTGATAATTCAATTTTTCAGCTGAATTGGCATTGGAGCAATTGGTTAAAGTTATTTTAAAAAAAGTATCTGCTTGTATTTGGAACAGAGGATGCTTGTTTGAAATTGACCTGAAATTAACTATGGCCTTGTACACACTGCAACATTTTGAGATTGACAGCCACATGTAAATATGTTGTGAATTGGATTTCAACTAAAAATCAACGGTAATAGTATTGATTCAGCATTACAAAGTGATATTTTAATCAACATCACATTTGCACCCTCAGGTAATGTTGAAACTATGTTGAACAACAAAAAAAAAAAATGGTAATGCTATTGAATCAGCATTACACTATGATTGATTCTACATCACTAATGCTGTATCAACTCTGAATTTAACAAAAATAATCAATGGTAATTAGGGCTGTCGCAGTGAAGGAATTTCTCTTGCAGTAATTTTGAGTGGCTCAATAGCGCGATATGTGGTATCGCAATTTATTTATTTTGATTTATGTATATTTATTTGTTGTTATATAAATAAATGTTACAATGTAGTCAGCATGCACTAAAACAAGGATATTTTCAGTAACCAATCTAACCAAAACTAAACAGCGTCTCTGCGCGTTGAAAGGCTATTACATTGTTACGGCAACAGACTGTCTTTGAGTGAGTCATTAAACCGTTCATTCAACGAACACGTTCAAAAATGCTGATTCATTAAAAGATAGATGTAATGAAACGAGGTGTTAATTATTTTTTAACTGAGCTCCACTTTAAGGCTCAGCTGACCAGCAATGCGTTGCATGAGTAACGCTGAAGCTGATGCTTCACTTAATAGACACCAATGGCATTGATTCAATGCGTGACTCGCTGATTTTTTTCCCCGCGGCTTCCTCGCGCTGTGGCATGGTGACCAGCGCGACCATTCATGGTAAATACCCTTAAACGTTTAAGGAAAGATACGACAAATGTTTCGCTTTCCTTGGACACGGCAACCTTTTCACAAATATAAATGACTTGACCTCAAAGACAGACGCAGGTAATCGCACGCGCTCAGTCAATCTGTCTGTTTAGGCTTACGTGCAAAGCCACAAAGCCTCTGTACAAATCACCATGATAAACAGCCTTGTTATCATTTATTAACTTATTTAACATTCAATACACATGCACGAAGTTCAAAACAAGAAGGGTATTGCCTTATGAAAAAAAGAAAACACACGAATATCGCGGTTGCTGTGGTTACTTGCATTCCTCTGCGGTTGGCTTGTCAGTAGCGCGGTACTACAATATTGCGGTTATCGCAACAGCCCTAATGGTAATATTGTTGAATCAATATTTTATCTCCAGCCCTAATTAAACACACCTGAGGCAGCTAATCAAGGTCATCAGATCAATGAAAACGTCCAGGCAGCAGTGTTGGAGCTAAACCCTTCATGAAGAGGAACAAACACCTCTGAGCTATAGCTATTAACTATATCTCAGTTAATTTTCTGTGAAGCTTCATATCATTCAAGTAACAAGTTTATCTTGTAGAATAAAAGAGCTTAGGTATTTAAATGAAAATTTCTTTAAAGGGATAGTTCAGTCCGAAATGAAAATGCTGTCATCGTTTACTCACCCTCAAGTTGCTCCAAAGCTGTATGAGTTTCTTTCTTCTGTTGAACACAAAATAAGATATTTTAAAGAATGTTGGTAAGCAGAAAGTTGACGGTGGCCATTGATTTCCATAGTAGGACAAAAATACTATGGAAGTTGTCATATCGCTGGATAGAAGACAGGAAGCAAGTGCGAGTTACAATATTTAATGAGGTAAATGGTGAAGACCGTACAAGCCGATGGTGAAAGTGATGCAGGGACTTCGATGGTCAGGATCCGTGAAGAAGTGCGGTGTAGAGAAGACATTGAGACAACAGCTGAATCCACACGACAACGATGACGAAGAACAGGATACTCCAGGCAGGAACAAGACAGGAACGACAAAATCAAATAACAATTTGACGAGGATGATAGAACAGCGTTAAGTATATATGGAGTCTTGAAATGGATTGCAGCTGGTGATACAATGATGGTCAGCTGGAGCGGATCAGGTAATGCCAAACATTTACGCCCACTTCACACGTGCACCCATACAACAACATAAACACAAGACTAGAAACCAGAGAATACATCTACCGTGACAGTAGTAAATGGCTACCATCAACTGTCTGTTTACCAACATTCTTTAAAATATCTTATTTTGTGTTCAACAGAAGAAAGAAATGCATTCAGTTTTGGAACAACTTGAGGGATAATAAACAATGACAGAATTTTCATTTCGGGCTGAACTATCCCTTTAAAGAAATTTTCATTTAAAATACCTAAGCTCTTTTATTTTCATTTCAGGCTGAACTATCCATTTGAAGCTGCAGATTCACCTTATGTAGACCTTAATCACTTTAAACATCACAAAATAGCCATGTCAGTCACTTTCTTAATAAACACAAGATGTTTTTTGTAATTGTGTTTCAGTGGAAACAAGCTAAACTGAATGGAAATCAGTTACATTTTGTCAAATTTAATACAGATTCAGGAATATGAATGATTACCTGATTAAGCAGTGATAAGGCACAGAATATCATCAAGTCTCAGGTCAGGTGATTATGGTGTCGACAACAACTTTGTGTATAATCAATGTCAGCATTATCAGGAGGGTGCCTCTCTTTTTTTTTATTGTCGATCTTCATCTGCCTTCACTCCTACTAAAGGAGAAATGTGCTCTGCATGCAAGCACTGACGGATGCAAGACATGGGGTGTGTTTTCTGTGTCACATTCTTGCTCATGTTCATGTCTCCTGCACTTTAAGAAATCTGTTAAATGACAGGTTTCATTAAAAAAAAATTGGTTAAATGATGTTAGAACTTTATTCAGGAAATTCCTAATAAACTTTACCAAAGCAAGATGCATTTTTTAAGAATGTAGAAAAATAGATGCTTTATTCAAACAGTTTAATAACTTTTTAATGTATCTAATTACAGTGAGTAACAACACAAATCAAACAAATTAAACTGTGCTAGAGAAGTCATGCAAGTATGTCAGGTGCTTCAACAAACAAGACTTGGAAGCATTAGGAAGCATTAGACTACTGAGAAGTGCACATGCAAAACCAAAATTGGCGTTTACCAATCAGTGGCCAATTTCAAACTACAATAAATGTTTTCCAACCATTTTTCAACAGGCTTGCTAAAATCATGAAGGCCCACTGCTAAACCAAGCCCCTAGTGGATTAGAGCAAATGGTGTAAAGCGGTTGAAAATGCCCATTGTGGTTTGAAAACACCCCTCTGATTGAGAAACACCCACTAGTGTTCTGCAGAGATACATGCCTGAATGATCTTGTGCTCATTAACTACAAATCACCGTTTGTTCAATGTCACTGTCTCCACCCATGTGTGCTGTTGGCTTTCATCAAAATTTCATTGCTGATCCAACACACTTTAAACATTGAAATGCCAATCTCAACCAAAATGATGGTTTGGATCAAAACTCAACATTGTATCAATGTCACCATGCTATCTGGGTACTCCTCTATGGCGGTTCTCCATTCACAATCTGCAAGAGCTGGGAGTAAAGCAGAGTGCCATCCACCAGCCCAGCAATGATAAAGCATGTGCCCAGTTCTGCCACGATCGAAGTGCCAGCATCGTGGACTGACTCAACAGATCATCCTAGAGCCCGACGGTTCGTCTGACCCCAGGTGTGTGAGCTGGCAACATCGCCTGTGCCAGTGGATTTACTGGTGTAGTTTGAGGGGATGTCGTGTAGCCCCACCCCCTCAACCATGGCTGGCGAATCACTGCTTATAGATTTGGAGAGTGAATGCATCCTGCCTGTTTCTGTTTCCTGCACCGAGCCTTTTCCTGCACACAGCTCTGAAATTTTAGAATGTGATTTCCTGCCCTGCCTCCTGCTCCCATCTCCTCTACTTGTTTTGTATGCAGGGACGTGCACAGGGGGGTTGCTCAGGTTGCCCGGGCAACTGCCCATATGCCCTTCTCGACTCACGTTGCCCTTCCAAGGGGGAATAAATAAATCGTACAATGATGCAGAATTTCACGAAGGCCTAGATAAAAAAAATAAAAAAAACGCAAAGCCTCATTCACTTCCATTCGGGCACCGAAAGTGAAAGTCAGTATGGGAAGCTAGCGCAAACTCTGTTTACGTGGCTGCAGTGCTGCACACGACCGGTGTAGCTATAAATCATGTGTAGTTGCCCAGTTACCATACGTACCATCAGAACTGAATGTACGGGAAGCCAAAAGGTTAAAAAAGGATTGTATTTTTTCCCGAAATCTAAGCGTTTTTTTTATTTATTTTATTATTAGAAGCGAGTTTTTCCCCATCTGTCAATTCAATACAGATGATTTATTTTCCAATTTTTTTTTTAATTTTTTTAATAAATAAATAATAATAATTAGAAAAAAGAATAAACAATAATATGAGGAACTCTTTTTCTCATGTAGCCTATTTTGGTGACATTTAACATATACATTTTGTATTCTGTTTACAAAGTTGTATATCATAAACCTGTCATCTCTGACGTTTTGCAATCTTTATAAATAATAATAAGACCATAATATGAGGCATTGAGTTTGGACATAAACACGGTCAGATAAGGCAATTTGTACGGGCAAAATTCAACTGAATATGGATTTTCATGACTCATGTTTTTCTGTGTTATTATTAGTAGTAGTTAAGGTGATTAGTGATTTTAATAAAGACCCTGTTATTCTCAGTTCTTCATATAGCCCGTGAGTTAGTTTTTTTCACATGCCGTGCCCTTTTTTTTCACATCACATGCCCTTTTTTTCAGGTCAGAGCAACTGCCCTTCAAAATTCCTGTGCACGTCCCTGTTTGTATGAATCTATTTCCCTGCCTGTTCCTCGTAGGCCAGAAGGGCCATTCATGTTGTTCATTCTTGTGTTCTCCTATGAAGCCTGTCTGTTCACCTCTACCTGTATTGTCGCTGCAGCTCTTCCCTTCCCTCCAAGACCTTCATCATCGTCCCCACAGTCCTGTGGCTCCACCTGTATCTCCACTATTTAGACACTCTTTACCTAAATTATTATAGCTATTGACTTGCAGTAGCGGGTACTGAAAACTTGATCCTGTTTAGATATTCATAACAGTTCAGGTTTAACCAATCTGGTGTGAAAAATGGCAAGCGCTCCATCCTTAAAACTTCAGTAAATCTCTCACATACTGCTGTTATTGTGGCTTTCCTCTTAAATACAGACAATACAGGCAGATTAGTGGATCAAGTTTACACCACTGAACTATATGTACAGGGTCATACAACCATTCGGCGAGTCAATAGTGTGTTGGTAATTATTTGCAGTTGTCAAATATCTGATTCCTCTAACAGTCGTATTTATTTGTGCAGCATTAACATGGCAATAAAATTGTGAGCAATTTTAGCTAGGATTTTCCAGGACTAAACTAAACATCGTATTTTTTAATGCTCACCATTTAACGCATAATTAATCTGTCCTGAACGCCTGTAAAATGAGAACCTTACACTGGCCGGCTCGACCAAGTGATGATATAATTACTCAAGTCTTGAAGAATTCAACCACTAATCTCCAGCACAGCTGCGGCAACAAAGCCTGCTGGTGCCAGTGCAACAATTGCAGACCTACAGGGAATCAATGTTGTATAATTTTACTGGATTTAAAAAAAAACAAAAAAACACTCACATTGGCTATTTGAGCTTTTTTGTTGGATGTGCTATGTCTGCCAGTCTTAGATTCAATATTGCGTGTTCTGCATTGCAAGGAAAACAGGTCAGGGATGTGGTTGTTTAGGGATTGCTGGTCCCTGTGGGGATGATTATGAAATGCCGAGTAATACCTTCAACTCATCTGTCACGCTCAGTATCGACGAAAAGAGATGATGTTGAATGTTACTTCCTCTCCTAGTTGCTATCGGAGGCTTTCTGAAATGAACAAGATAGAAAGTTTTCTTGAATATCTGGGTCTGGAAAGAGTGTCATACAGTCCAAAAAAGTGGACCCTTACTCTCAAAGAAAATTTATTTTCAAATGATGCCATCTTTAGGGACAGATGAGGGATGGATGTGTTGTCTGTTGCCTATTCTGTTCTAGAAACCATATGCTTTGACATCCTATTGGATCTGTGTCTTAGTAGGTTATATAGTAAAAGTTTGTAAACTTAGAGTTCTGTACCGTCTAGTTCTTTAATTAGCTGTAAACACAGTGTTCACAGTAACCTGCAGAAAACAACACCCATGTTGACGGTCCCTCACTGGCAACATCAGCGCTTTGAGAAAAAAGGACTGTGTTTTAAGATGAAATGGGCTAATCAAGTGTTTCTGACTAACTGGATTTATCTGCTTTGTGTGTCTGTGGTAACCTTAGTGATGCTAATTGAGAGTCTTGACCAAAAGAAGTTTAAGTGTTTAACAAGCTGACCTTTGAACAATGCCTGTTGTTTTACAAGGGGCTGTTTTATCAGGATGGTCAAGAGCTTTGTCATGAATTGCTGATCTCCAGGGGATTGTTGGATAGGAAGCAGCATTATTTAATTTTTGTCAGCTGAAATTAATGAAATTACAAAAACCTCAATTGCTTACAATGACTTCAGCTATTACTAGAGAAGCACTAATTTGAGACTTATCAGCTAGTCATAGAATCAGTCTTTCAGTCAAATTTTAAATCATACTAAATATTACGTACAAAAATTGCTATTGAATTACACTATGTTGATTACTTTATCAAATGAATTGAATTTGAACAGTTGCTTTATATGAATTTGAACAGTTGAATGACCATTCCATCCGGTCCAGTCCTGTAACTTAAGACATTACGTTATTGTGGCAGATGAAAACATTGAAAACAGTGTTTTAAATAAGTAAACAGTAACTAAACAAGAAATATATTGTTTGTTTATTTTATTGCGGAAATAAATTATTTTTATGATTAGGATGACACTTTGCAAAATTCATCTTGAGTTCATTTAAATGCATTTTACTAACCCTTCACATTTATGTATTTTAATTACACGTATTGTTATAGCAAGTGCAGTCCGCTTTAAAACGATGTATGCTTGTTTTAAAGTTAATCAAATGCTGAACATGTGACCGCAAATACATTTAGTCTTTTCTGTAAACACTCGTAATTGTTTCTCTCATATACACACAAACAGATAAACACAAATACATCTGCACGCAAACATTTCTGTCTGTTCACACTGTGAGCCATGGGTGTCCTCAGCATCATTCTGGAACCGATATCGCATGTAGTTTGACCTCAAACAAACAACTTAGTGGGGGCTGAACATCTTGTTTTCGGGTTTTCAGTATAAACACACTCTGAAAGACATGCATTCAGTAACTCTCCTTTTCAAGTTCTGATGAAGTGTTTCAGCGTTGTTTAAAAGCTGAGAATAAGTGAGTTGTGTGTTTGAATGAATTGATTCAAAACTTGTTTGTTTGCGTTTTGAATAAAACAAAATTAATGTTTGTAATGTGAATATTGCTTTTTATTACAATTTATTGTGGTAAAATAATATAATTAAATTATAAAAACAGCTTACCATTTTCTTGTTCATTTAGTGGAAAACATTATGAAAAAACATTATTTTGATTGTATTTTCCTTTTACAACACTTAATAAAATGTTGTGAGTAAAACATTTGATACTATTGTTTTAGCTATATCATCTAGCCATAAAGGAATGTAAATGTATTTGATGTGTGTCCATTATAATATTTTTTTCAGCTCCTCAGATCAGCAGATGTATTGAGAAATGAAAGTAAACTTCAAACTATCAGCGTAGTTTTTCCAAGTGTCACATCCAAGAATAGTTTTATTTATTTTTACTGAGAGATGTGCAGTAGCTTGTATAAAGCACATCAAGATCATATGCTTTTATTTCCTAAGAGGCATAATGTTCCCATAAAATCTCTGACATAAACACAAACATGGATGTCATGATAAATTACGTTTGCAGAAACAGCAATGTCCCGCATTGTGCTGGCAAATAAACAAACTTCAGTGTGTAGGGTGGAACCTCATTTTCAAATCAATATGTTTACAGCACGATAATGAGAATACATTGTTTTGCACATCCGTTTCTGCGATTTGAAAAGAAATTGAGAGCAGAGCTGCTTATATCCTTTATGAATTATACAGCATGGATATCTCTGTCCACTCACCTGTTATTTCCGGGCCAGAGGATGAGCAGACATGGTGACATGCTAGTGTGGGTTATTAGCACCAGTGTGTGTGTTCTGCTCCATCCGAACTGTCCATCGTATTTGTGGAGTACAAGATTAATAGATGTGTGCTTGTTTTATCTTGCTCAACAGCGGCCAGGAGAGTGAATAGAGAAGCAAATTCAACCATGTATTGATAGGCAAAGGATTGATAGGCAAACAGAGGCAATATTGTTCTGTTAAAAAGTTTGTTTTACATATTTTTTTTCACATTGTCTATTTGTGATTACTTTAAACATCCAAAATCTATGTTTACAACTTATGAGACCTTGTAAACAACATATTGACTGCAGATGCACAAAAGATCTGATGAAAACAACAACGAATTGTATTGTTGCTCAGTGGCTTCGTTCACATCTCTGGTGAAAAGACCAGCTTAGACCTCAATGAATCTCTAGTTTTTTCTATTTTTATTTTTTTTACTATTCTTCTTGGGTGCTGCCAGCACTGTTTTAAAGATACAGCATCAAATAAACAGTATAATTCAACTTTGAAAAAGAAAAAAATATTCACAAACACAAACCATTGCATACATGTTATACTTCAAGCTTGAATTGCTCTGTGGTAAAAAAATATTCTTGAACTTACTTGAATTTTCATAATGTCAAGGAGTGCGCATGAATAAAGGGACTATAAGTAACTTTTTAGGTAATTTCTAAAATCATTATTTTTATTCATAAATATGTCCCCAATGGTGTACAAATACCTCTGCCAATTATCTGACTTATCCTTGTAAACGAAGAATTTATTATCTTTATATACATGGGACAGGTAAGTCCACGGAGGCTTCCATGTAGTTCCGCCATCTTGAAAAACTATAAGAGCAGAGAGGGACAAAAATGAGCCAGCGTGACGTAACTGAAAGCAGCAGAAACTGAGGAGCAGAGCAGTGAGAGGCGCCTGTCACTTTTATTTTTAATGGCGGACCATACCTATGCCGAGCCACTGGATAAGAAATCCTCTTCGCCAAAACAGACCAAAAATGATCGTAAAAGGAAACGTGACCGGAGGATTTAAAACACGTCTCTTGTAGCTGCCGGGCATCTTTGTCGTCGTTGTATTGACTCTCGCTCTCCTCCTCTTCCTCGTCGTCCACCTCCTCGCCTAGATCCCACTGATCCACTGCCTATCTGTCCTCTTCCTCTACCTCTACTTCTTCCTCTCCCTACTGTTGACTGTTGATCTAACAATGCACGTACTTCAAAAAAATATGAGGAGTAAACAAGGCATAGCTACTAATTACAATAGTTCATGTTTTTGACACTCATTACTTCATACTGTAACATTCGTTTGTTCGTTGTGTCAATTTGAAGTTTGTTTGAAATAACAAACCTGTTCACCCGAAGGAAAACTCGACGAAGTGCTATTAGAAGACATCCTGTCATAGCTTTTTGGTACATAGCGGCTACCGTAGATGCAACACTCATTTGAAAACGCGAGGCGCTGGAGAGCACAATCCGTTTGAATGCAAAATATAATTTCACCGCTAGATGGGAGTAATTCTTACTTAATGCCCCTATAAATAAGCAATATCACAAAAGAAATAGTGCAGATGATCCAAATATGTCCAACCTGTTTTTGAATTAATCAGCTGAGTGAATGAGACAATGACTCACTTATAAAGAGAGTCACTCTGGAACACAGAGTGCTCTCAGAGATCAGCAAAGGCAGGATCTATGTGCAGGAGAACGTCTCGGGTTATGACTGTAACCCTTGTTCCCTTTCGAGGGAACGAGACACTGCGGCGACAACGATACTTTGGGGAACGCCCTAAAGTGTCGTAGTCGACTCAGTTCGAGTTCCCTCGAAAGGGAACAGGAAATAACATAAAAAAAAAGCACACACAAGACCAGGGGAACACAGGCTGGGATCATGACACACTTGTTTCATTCATGAAACAATTATGCTGAATTGGGAACCACACACTAGCATACTATTACTATTTCTGTCATAGAAAGATATAGTAAAAGTACGAGGAGTATACTCATATACGGTTCTGAATTCAGATTTAGTGTTATACAATGAATACAGTTGTAAATGATTCAATGGCTCACTCATAAATACTTGTTGCCACCTACTTGTTTTATGATAACCTGCAGAAAGTATCATTGAAAAATAATACCCAGTGTATTATTAGATTAGATTAGATTAGATTACAAACAGCCCTACCTGCAAGATCAACTTTTTGTATACCCTGTTTTATTTACATAGGGACATCTGCAGGCTTCGATCATTTGTCAGTGAGAAACCAAGAAATATGTGCTGTAAATTAAATCTGAAGGCAATTTGTGTTGAGACGAAAGAATGAGAAAATGTGGGAGTGTTTGTAAATGTCACACTTTCAGCAAGGATCGACATCATTTAGCAGTCATCAAGCAATTTAAGGTGTCGCAGATCATTAAACCTATTAATGGAGAAAGGTTCTGGATAAGATTGTATTGTGTGTAAGAAGCTCTGCACTTATATGTCTGCACAGGAAATATTGATAAGTGGCGCTTAGCATTTTACTTTATCATGTCACTCTTTTTCATTTAAAATGTATTTTTTTATTTTATAATAAATACTGTATATATTTAGTGTATGTATTTAATATAATGTTTAAAAATACATATTTAAAAGTCACATATCGCAGACATGACATGACATACTGTACATCTATGAGGTTAATTGTTTTTCTTTTCTTTCCCAGCTCGCACTTTGATCCTATGGAACCAGACGTCTAGTCCCACCTACTCTACAGGTCAGTTTACACCTCAGGTTTTTACAATCTGTACACAGAAACAGAAACACTGTGTTACAGCCAGTGGGCATAAATGTGATATTTCCTAGAAAATATTTAGTGTAGGCTATGAGCAGGTGAAATGACTTCAGACGCTGCAATCAATTTTGCTATGATATCATGCACTAGCGATTCTGTTTTTAATAATAAATTACAAATAGTAAATTCAGAATTTGAAAGGTGAAACTATGTCATTTCTGTGCCTATAGCATAACCAGACAGAACTGTAGAAATAAATTAACCTGCTTTAAAACAGGTTTGCCAAACACAACCTATGTACAGTATGTCTGCCATTGGTTGGTCAAACAGATGGTCACATGATGTTTAGATCCTCTATTGGCCAAATGTATTTTCTTTCTGCGAAACATTTATCCCGAATGTAGTGGATTAAGACATATATTTGGAAGTCTCCTGGGAGGATTAAGGACTCGGGCTTTAATCTCCGCTGGGTACAAGAGATCCGTTTTGATTAAAAGAACAATGTGTGGAAAAACTCAGAATCAAAATCAGAAAAAATTCTGATTATACAAGTGTGCCCTGCAGCTAACACAAACACAGAGAAAAAAAACACAGTGATAAATATGAATAAAAAGATATTCAATTTAAACCATCCTCAAGAATCCCACGTGTCTCTCATGCAGCAGTCACCACTAATAGCCTTAAGTGCTTATGTCAGAGCCTCTCAAGTTTCTAGAGAATAGCGTTTCTTTAGGAATTCAAATAGGATTCGATCGTTGGCAAGATAGCACATAGAAAATAACCAGTGTTAAATGATCTCCCACATATGTAATTGAAAACACATGGAGCTGATTGACTCAATTTAAAATATTGATTGTGTGTGCGTAGTGGAAAGCTCAGCAGATTTCAGCAAATATTGTAACCAGAGCATGTGAGCAATATTCCGCTCTATGCTCTGTGCTCCGCTCAGACGCTCACGGCCCAAGCAAACGTTCCACTCACAAAATGCTCTCGCTCACCGGTAAAACAAATCCCGCTCAGATCCCGCTCCGACATTACATTTCTCTGTAGTAGGCTAATTCATTTCTGTTTGTATTGGATTTCTTGAAATAATGTATCAATAGTAGGATTATAAATAGCAGTTATGATATGACATTCTGTGACAGTCAGTACTTTTTTTATTAATTGAAATGCATTAAATTAACTTTATCAATTAAAAAACATGACATTGCCCTTTAGCAAACTTGCCTATAAAATGCAATAACTGAAAAAGTATATTTGATTTTCGTTACTTTTTTTTCCATGAACATAACTTTGCAAAACAGGCACATAAAAAATAAATAAAACAAGATGAAATGCATAAAGAACTCCACAAAACACATCTGGATTATCATGCACAAAAATAATATTTGTGTGTTGGCTATGGCTATATAGGTTATTTTTAGTTATGATGGTTATTCTGATATGATGATTGCATAATGAATTAACAATTCATTACTCCCACCCAACGCCACCATGTTTTAATAATTTGTTTCCTCATTTAAATTAAAGTGAAAACACGATTAACTATATAATAATTCTTTAGCCTACCTGGTTTAGTAAATCGTGCATGGCCACGTTGAAATAATTTGTTCCCTTGTTTTAATAAAACGAGAAATTTAATTACTTCAATAACATGGCCATAATTTACTAAAACCAGAGAACAAATTTAATTTGTGGCTATGATTTAGCCTAAAAGAGAGAGTGAATTCTTAAACTCATGGGAAGGAAATCTTAATTCTTGGTGCAACCCAGTCTCACTAAATGCGTCTCTATAGCACGCATTGTGTTTATCGTGCAATTTATACCCGGAAATGAGTTTTTACGTGCATATGATAAGCATGGGTAGGTTTAGTCGTGGTGTGGGGTACCTATGTATTATATGTTTGGGTAGGATTAGTGTTGTGATGCATATCATATGCACGTAAAAACAAATTTTCGCGTATAAAGAGTAGGGTACAAAACAATAGCTACCTGACCTATTTATCTATAATTAATAATTAATACCTATTTATTATCGCAGGCCTATAGCTCACCTTTTGCTGCACTATGTTTGCGTAGCACATCTTTGTGCTTTCTGCCAATGTGCCGCTTTAGATTCCAATATGAATCTTTGCTAACTCACACTGTCTCTCCACACTCCCTTTCAATTTCTTCTCCCTGCTCGTTCTTAAAGGAACACTCCACTTTTTTGGGGAAATAGGCTCATTTTCCAACTCCCCTAGAGTTAAACAGTCGAGTTTTACCGTTATTGAATCCATTCAGCCGATCTCCGGGTCTGGCGGTAGCACTTTTAGCACAGCTTAGCATAGATCATTGAATCTGATTAGACCGTTAGCATCTCTGAAAATGAGCCTCTTTCCAAAAAAAGTGGAGTGTTCCTTTAACTTTTATTTTTACTGTGCATTTATGTATATGGCTTGCAACTTCACTAAAACAATATTTGAACTCCATGACCTATTGCTCCACTCGTGCTTAGCTATTTTACTAGTCTTGAACTAGCAAATCAGCAAAGTGCATTCTGGGTTGAGCAAGTGGCGCTGAGCGGAATGAGCGAGCGAGAATATTTAAGATTATATTTCAACATTGCATCTTTTCAATTGCCATTTTTATTGACATTGATTATATAGAAAAGAACGGAATTGTCCGAATTCACATCGGCATAGCTCAAGTCACAGCATTTTTGCTAACTAGCAGTGTTTAATTTTTGTGTAAATGTAGTTTGTCATGCTAAAAGCTACTTAGAACTGAACTTAGTCTAGCTACAGTCAAGCTACTTTTAAAAAAAGTAGTTAACTAGACTATAAGTAATTAACAAAAATAACTTAAACCAATTGGATGTATTACATATTTTCTAAGATTAGAGTGACAACATTAAATTTAATCAATTTAATGCTAAATGCTGTACAACAACAATAAAAACCTAGAGTATATTTGAAAACATTGTAATGAACAGCAGCATTTAGCTAAACATTAATCTATAAAAGAGATGCTAAATGCTGCAACAAGGTAAGTAAATCAGTGAATCGTTGTTTATTGAACCGATTCACTAAACTAAATCACTTCTCAGTATTACAAATGAGAAAGAGGATGATTTAAAACCATTAAAAGCAAGGACAATATCTGTACAGTTAAATTATTTGATCTAATAGGACATGACTTGATTTTGTCCATTGAGAATTGTTTGGATTGTTGGATGGTTGTGGTTTGCTGCGATGTCATGTGAGTCACAGGTTGTCCCGCTGTCGTGCCAGTAAACACATTGAATAAAAGAGGATGATTTAAAGCCCATTCAAACCAAGGATGATAACTGTAACTATAAAGTTTAATTAACATTCCAATTCTATTAGAATAGAGAAGTCCAATTCACAACTATAACAATAATGAGGCAGAGGAACATTATCTTTGGAATCACTTTTAGAATTTTAGATTTTTCCCAGCTGATGAACCAATCAGAATTCACCTGACTTTAAAGAGCTTGAGCAATTAAAGCAGCGGACGATTTAACAGCAACATATGCTTACAATAAACAAAATGTTATCGTCAACGCTAAAAGTTATTGCTGTGAATAAGCTTTTAGATTGTAAATATTAAATAATATTAAACCAGTGATATTAAATCTTTTTTTTAAATCAATCAATCATTATAATAATCATTACAATATTATGAAAACTGCTGAACTACAATCACACTACTGAAAAATACTGACAATCTTGAGACAAAACAAGGGCACTGACATATTTGAAGATATGTCAGTGCAAGTTGCTTTCAGTTAAAAACTATGCTCAAACTGTGAAACCGAGGGATAGTGTTTCAATCTCAAAGCCTTCCTTCATTCTCTTCCTCCCTCTGTCTTTCAGGTTTGTTTTGTAACACTTCGATTGATGGCATTGGGACATGCTGGCCCAGGAGCAGTGCTGGAGAAGTGGTGTCCCGCCCCTGTCCGGAGACTTTCCTCGGGGTCCGATACAACACCACCAGTAAGTGCCAAGCATCTCACATTGAATCACTCTTTCATGCTAGTCCCATCTGGATGGCTCCGTCTGCTCTTGTTTACGACAGCACAAGCAGACAGTTTATATATTTGTTTTATAGAAGACCTAGTCACTTGACTCATATATTCTTACATCTCTTGTCAAGCTGATGTTGTTGGACTTCAAACAATGGCAGGTCTTTTGGGATATTTCTGTCCTGTGACTTCTGGAAGTAATGTTTTGGATGAATGTATGCATCTGGCACTGCTTGATAGGAACAGCAGCAGTCTGAGCATCGTAACCGAGCAGACAGCTGAGAGTTACAGTACATTACAAGCTTTTAAATTCATGTCTGAGTGCATGTGGGAAAGAGAGAGGGAGTGTGTGCGCGTCTGCCAAATTGGCTTGTGTGTGTTAGGCTGTGTAACAAATTAGATCTATGAAATATTAATAGTCAATAATAAGTTGTTATGATTAATTATCAATATTTGGGTCAGTTAATTGGATTAACTTGATGTAGCTAAATTAATATGACAATCAATTAATCAGTTTGTCGATTAATCGATTAAAACGAACTCTTTTGATTATTCATTTATTCTAAGAAAAGGGTATCTTCCATGTCCACAGAAAAATAATTATTTCTTAGCATGTACAGCACTTTGAGCATGTAACAAGATCAAGATCGTAAAAGAGACTTTGTTTGAAACAGTGAATCAGAACCAAATACATTTTATGCACACGTTTTATTAACTTTATCACAAACATAACTAAACTAAACATACATACATACATACATGCTTAGGTAAAATGGTGAGTGATAGAATGGAACTCTAAGCAGGAAAGGGAACTATGGAAAAGATCCATTTAACTATGAAAAGAACCATCAGCTTATAATTTTCAGAGCACTTCATTGAATTGATACTTGCATTTTTAGGGCCGGTACACAGTTCTTGAAGTTGTTGAAAATTAAAGTTGTTACGGGTTCCGTGAGTGTCACATGTTGAAGTTGCCATTGTTTTCTTCTCCTTTGGATGAAAGAGATATGATGAACTTGCATGGTTAGTTCGACTCTGTTCTGGTTGAAAGTTCTCTCTCTCCATGAGCATATGGCTAGTTGTGAGTCGAGGCCTGCTTGCCGGCCCTGGGCCAGAGAAGGGAGGAAGTCGGAAGAGTTGATGGTTGGAGCTGCGAGGGTCTTCTTCTGCATTGAATGAGAAGTTGTGACAAACTCCTGATATTGTCCAAAAATCTGTTGTGGTTGAGAGAGTCCTCTCTCTCCTGAATAAGCACATGGCTGGTTGTGAGTCAAGGCCTGTGGCCTTGGGGTCTGCTGAGGCCATGCAGGACAGCACAGCACCCGGAACAAACAGCGAAGGCCAAAGAGGAGGAAGGGCTCGTGTGAATGCCCTTTAAAGCTTGAGAAAGGTCCAACCCTTTCATTGGGTTTGCTTGACCAATGAGAAGGGTGGAAATTTCAGAGCGGGAAAGTTACTCTGTGGTTAATTTATGAGTCTTTGTCCTAAGCGTGCTCATTTGCATGTGCAGCTGGATTGGTTTCTGATGAAGAAACTAGTGAAGATTTTTGTAATACTAATATGTTGCGCAGCTATCGGCATATCATGTACACAATCACGTGCGTGTGTGTGCATTGCAATGAGAGAGACACACTGCTGTGAAAACATTGTTACAGTATCCCTCAGAGACTAATACCAAGTTCTAAATGCTCCCTGTGGACAGAGGTGTAGTTTCCTTTCTTTTTCTTTCTTTCGTTCTTTCTTTCTTTCTTTCTTTCTTTCTTTCTTTCTTTCTTTCTTTCCTTCCTTTCTTCCTTCCTGTATCTTTTTTCCTTCCTTTCTTCCTTCCTTTCTTCCTTCCTTTTTTCCTTTTTTTCCTTTTTTCCTTTTACCCTTCCTTCCTTCCTTCCTTCCTTCCTTCCTGTATCTATTCTTTTTCCTATTTTCCTTTTTTCATTTTTTCATTGTATCCTTCCTTCCTTCCTTCCTTCCTTCCTTCCTTCCTTCCTTCCTTCCTTACTTCCTTCCTTCCTTCCTTCCTTCCTTCTGTTTTCTTTCTTTCCTGTCATCCTACTTTCATTTTTTGTCTTTCTTTCTGCTTTCTTACCTTTCAAATGTGTTTCTACCTTTACATCTTTCTCCCTCATATCTAACAATTATCATAATGATTTTTGTTTTCTTTGGGGTTTCTCTGTCAAACAAATCCTGTGGGTAAAGATTCACAAGCTATTGCATGCCTCTTAACTTAATTTTAAATGTAACTAAAACTTAATTAACTAATATATCCACCTAATAATGAGTACCACATAATCTTTGTTGTGGTAACATCTTCAAATTTACAAAACTTTTTGAGAGCAAATAAGCACAACAATGTGCATCACCACAATAAGTGTAAGTGGGCACTGCAATCAACTTATTTGTACAATCCACTGACAACATTGTCCAGACTGATGGATGGATGGATGGATGGAGCGAGCCAAGGCTCTCAATGAGAAAATGTCCATCAGTCATATTCCTGTAAACACATGTAGGTCATTTAGGGAAAAAGTGAGAGATGGAAATCTAAAAAGGAGGAGAAACTCAGAGAGTAAAGATAAAATATTAATTATGAAATATATGAGAAATATATGGGGCCAGGAGACAGAGTGAACTCAATGATTAAAGGGTTAGATCACCCACAAATGAAAATTATCCCATAATTTACTCACCCTCACGCCATTCTAGGTGTACATGTCTTTCTTCTTTCTACACAATCGGAGTTATATTAAAAAACATTCTGGCTGTTCCAAGCTTTATAGTGGGAGTGAATGGTACCCTAGACTTTGAAACCGCCAAAAAGTACATCAATCCATCATAAAACTAATCCATACAGCTGCAGGGTGTTAATAAAGGCCTTCTAAAGCGAATTAGCGTATTTCCGAATTTATAACTTTATAAACTATAATCACTGGCTTCCGGTAATATGTGGATTACTTTTATGATGGATGGATGCACTGTTTTGGGCTTAAAAAAAATGCTACCATTCACTCCCATTATAAAGCTTGGAAGAACCAGGATTATTTTTAATATAACTCCGACTGCCACTGGATTGCATTATTTTATTTTTTTTAAATTTGTGGTTAATAAACTCTCTCATACACACTCAGGGACGGCCCTACATAGATGCTGTTTAGTTGATTAGTGTATATTAAGATTCACTGGAGCTGATAGCACGATTGATTTTTTTTAAAGTCCTGTTGGCAGCAGCATATTGTAGAGCTTCAGGCATATCAGGAACATATACAATATTCACAGCACACTGCACTGCATAAGTCTGCTCTTATATCTGATTTTCTCTGGTTTTTATACCCCAGTGGGTAAGAAAGACAACATCATATAAGATCAAAAAAAGTTTGGTTATTCTGTTTTGACGTCATTTAGACATAGAGACTACACACACATCGCTTTAGGGTTACGTATGTAACCCTGGTTTCTTGAGAAAGGAACAAGACGCTTCGTCAGCTGCTGATGCTATGGGGACCCATCCTCGGGGAACCCAGTGTCTGAGGCACACGTAAAGGAAGACGTGCAGGCATGCGCAAAGCATGGCAACACAATGAAGCATCTCATTCCCTTGTCTTCTCAAGCTGGGGTTACATATGTAACCCCTTGATGTTCCCTTTCAAGGAACTGATGCTACGGGAACATCAATACCAACTACGTCATGCTGACCGATGCCTGCCTTCAGACAATACGAATCTGATTACGTGTTTTCAGGCACCCTTCTTATACGCTGGGGCACACCTTGCAGTGTCATCGCACTGCGTCTGCCAATGATTGGCGTGATTTTACAAGTGTCTCAGACATATCCCCATAGCGTCAGCAACTGACGCAGCATTGTGTTCCCTTTGAAAGGTAAATTGTCATAAGCATTGATGTAAGCATTGTACAATTTGAAAAAAAAAAAGATTTTTTTAATGTTTTTTTTCACAAGTGGTAAATTTTCAATGCAAGTAAATTAATTTGCAAGATCATTCTGTTTCATGATTACTGATGATGTTCTCATTACATGTCACTATATTCCTCTCGTGTTATTTGAAACTTTTTTTATACTAATTGTGTTTTGAAACTATTGTGACAAAAGTACAATAGCAGTCTTTGAATGAATGCCTGACAAAAAGTCTGACATTTTGCACTGAGAGATTTTAAAAAGTGTGCTACTAATTATTTGCGCATAGGTGTTTTCAGTTTAGTTTATTGGATAGAATGAAATACCATTGAAGTGTTTAGTTTAAAGAAACAGTTGTTTATCTTGTCTAGTCTTCTTTTCTAAAGATCATGCAGCGTGACACAGCTTTGTTTAACGATCTCACAGTAATTATAGGGGAACTTGGCAATTCTAGCCATTTCTTCGCTGATTTTCACTTTTGTTGTCGCATGTTTTCTCAACGAGCTCCCCCTACAGCTGTGGGGCGTATATTGCACAACACTGTCGTAAAAAAAAAAAACTCACTTGCAGCACCCTCCTCCCCCTTTCTACTGCTGCTCAAGTCCATTTGTTATTATCGGAGCATTATCAACTTTATCATGTGGAGGTATGTCTACAGAGGTGTGTAATACATCATACACAGTATCATATGGTGTGTGTGTTAAGCATTGCTTGCATCATGTCAAGCATTAAGCATGCTTTTAGCATTATACAGCATTAATAGACATGAATAAGCAGTTTATAAATACAGTTATAAATGCTTTATTCTTGATTTATATGCATAACTATAATGTGTTTAATAATTGTATTGTCATACTTTATTAATGATCATTTATCATTTCTAAATTAAGTATAGCATTATTTACAAACCAGTTATTTAGGAGTTGTCAGTGATTCATAAAATCACTTATGATCACAAATTATGAATTAACTGTTTACTAATGCTTAACTAATGACTAATAGCGTGCAGTTATTATAGTGTTACCGAATTTTGAGCACAGCAACAGGACTTGACAACATTTGTGACCCTGGATCACAAAACCAGTCTTAAGTAGCACGGGTATATTTGTGGCAATAGCCAACAAAACACTGTATGGGTCAAAATGATCAATTTTTCTTTTATGCCAAAAATCATTAGGATATTAAGTAAAGATCATGTTCCATGAATATATTTAGTAAATTTCCTACCTTAAATAAATCCAAATTTTATTTTGTATGTGGATGCAGCACAATCGCCAACAGAAATGGAAACCTTTAAAGGCGATTTTCTCAATGTTTCGATTTTTTTGCACCCACAGATTCCCGATTTCAAATACTCGTCTCTCGGCCAAATATTGTCCTATCCTAACAAACCATACATCAATGGAAAGCTTACTTAATCAGTTTTCAGGTGATGTATAAATCTCAATTTTAAAAAATGGACACATAAGACTGCTTTTGTGGTACAGGGTCACATTTAAGGTACACATCTAGTAGTGGTTTGTTGAAGAACATTTGTGTGGGAAAATATACAGTCTCAGTTATGTGAGAAAATAAGAATAGTTGTTAAAATGGTTAGTTAGATTTTGAAAAGTATTTTTTTTCTATAATCTTGAAATTGCTTTGTCAGATGATGGACAGTAAAATACCATTTTAAATTTAATTTTTTTTTTTTTATTAAAAAAATCCAGCACTTTTGCAAGTAACTTGTAATTCGGTTTCTCTGGAGCTAGCAACAGATGTTGTCTTTTATGTAGTCGCCTACATAGAGTTCAATTAATGGGTCAGAAACTACACGGCCTGCTTAATGCTACACATCTGCTGATAAAAACATGAATCAATATCAGTTTAAAACCTGTAGCAGGTACAATATAATGCTATTAACTATAGAGACAATTTCAATTGTAACCCCAATAAACTTAGTTGTGCAAAATATACACGTGCTAAACAAAAACATTTACAAAATATACTTCAGTTATTTAAATGAAGCAATATATTGTATATTTTGTTCAAGTCCTTATTAAAAAACTTCTAATCTCAGCCTTTGTTCATTTGAAATCAATACACACAATACTATCTCAGAATAGTAGTTTGCGTATAATTTTTGATCAGCGGTGTTCAATTATGCTCCTGGAGATCCATCTTCCTGTAAAATGAAGTCTAATCAAATGCACCTGAGCCATTTATTTAATCAAGCTCTCAGCCCAAAATGACTCTCTAGTAAGATCTGATTGTATTTAAAATGTATTTAATTATTTTTTATTTAAATTTTTTAACTGTTTTGTCCTGTGATTGAGCAGTCTTTGCAACTCTCCAGGACACATTTACACCAGCTGAAATTACTTTATTTTGTTCACTTAATACTGATTAATGACTAATTAAAACATTTTTGACAATTTTTGGATTTATTTAAAAAAAAAATGTTTTGTCCAAAAAATAGCATATGTTTATGATGAACATGTTTTCTACAACTCTGCAGCACACAGGATTTACATATCAGTTTTCTTTTACTTAATAGTGATTAATGATTAAGTGAACCATTTTAGACAAAGATGCAAATATCTTTGGATTCATTTAAGTCCTTTTCAGCACACAGTATTGATATAAGAGTCTGAACATGCTATTTTTTTATTCACTAGTACTACTTTCCCGTGTAGTGCACGTTTTGTCATTCATATAGAGAACAGTGAATAAGTAAACATGTGAGGGATTTTGAACCGAGCAAAGGCCTTATAGGTTCAATTAAGCTTTCTTTAATTCACAGTATTTGGGTCAAATATGGAATTCAGACAATACTTTCATTTGCTACTCCCCTATATAGTGTACTCATGTTTAAACTATAGTTTAAAAATAGATAATTGTATAAAAGCTTGTTTTAGCACATTACGGCCCTTGGGAGAAATGTGAAGGAAAAAGCTTCAACTTCTGAGTTGCCACCTCAGGGCAAGTGTTTGAAAGTTAATTACACTCCCACTGTGGGAGAAGGATTTTACATGACATGACATAACTCCTCATCCCTCTCTCTCTCTCTCTCTCTCTCTCTCTCTCTCTCTCTCTCTCTCTCTCTCTCTCTCTCTCTCTCTCTCTCTCTCTCTCTCTCACACACTTTTTCTGCTTTCCTTTGGGCAGTCTTTCTCTGACCTTGACAGACTCTTTTATTGCCTGGGCTTTTTTGTTGTTGTTGTTGGCAAAGCCTGCAATTCAGCACCGTTTCAGCGAGCTCTTATGACAGGTAGAGAAAGCCAGTCCAGTGGCAGCTGAGCAGGGTCTTTTTTCATTATGCTAAGTGACATTTGCTCTCCATGGTTCACCAGCGGAGCATGTGAGAGAAATGGAGCTGTGACAATATTCTGTACGTAGCGGTTTGCATTTTTTGTCATCATTCCTACATTGTTTCACAGTAAGCTTTTGGATAACACTTAAGAATACTGTTCCGTCATTAATGAATAACTGCACGAACAAATTATTAAACGCAACATTTGCATTCTAGTAATTACTATTAACTAATAAGAAAATTTGATTAATGTATTAAGTAGTGCTCAACATAAAACAAACACAACAGTTCTAAAGGCTATTCACACGAGCACGTTTAAACTAAAGGGTTTATAATTTCATTATTTTGAAATGCTAGTCCACATAGGAAGAACAAACATGCCAAAGTTACTGTTCGGATGCAGACACAGCTGAAGCGGACTGATATCGTCTTGGGCTGGAGCAAGGTTTATGCAAGCTAATGTGAAAATAAGCGGGGCAGCCTGAAATCTGCCCCAATGGCTTTCAATTAGAGCATGCTGCAGTTCCATTTTTCACCACAGATTTGCATTGGTTACACTTAGTATCATGATACATATATACTGCCGAAGCCATATTCTACATTTTAATATATCCTGCTTACTTTATGACTTAATATGGTCCAGAAAATCCGAAAACTACTTATTGATTCAGACTTTTTTGTTGGGGCTGCCCAACCTGCCCATACAGCCGAGCCACGGCTGATTATACCTTTCAAAAGTTGCGATTTAATTGTGTAATTAATATCTAAATATGCTGAATCATTACTGCAGTCTTCAAGGTCACATTAACCCTCTGGGGACGGATTGGGCGGTACCGCCAAAAATGGCATACTTTTACAAATGTGTAATTATCTTAAAAACTATTTATGATAGAGTGGTGCGATTTTTGCCGTCTTCCTCAAATTCCACTGAAAACAGTGATTACAAACCCGGCTTGTATACACACTTCCTTGTTGCGCAATACCACTACGTCAAAGGCCAATGAAATCGATGTTGTTTGGCAGATTCACGAGCAACAAACAATGGAAAAATTGCTGATGGAGGAATATTTGTCTTACCCAATCAGAGGAAGGTTACCATGACGTATTCTAGCAAATCGGAGGACTCTGTAGCCTTGCAAGGGGTGGTACTATATACTATTACGCAAACAGCGTTGAGTGGCAGAGACGACAGAAAGCGAACGTGGGTTACAATTACCCAGCTCTGTTGAAACCTCTGTCTTGTTATTCAGAAAGTATATACATCCTTTAAATTTACTTGAAAAGCAACATTGATTTTTATAGTTTATTAATTAAACACTACCATTCAAAAGTTTGTGTAGGTAAGTCTCACATGATCCCTCAGAAATCATTCTATTGAGTTGATGCAAAAACAGGTTAAAAGCTGTTTTTGCTGATTAATATTTTTAGTGGAAACAGTGATTAATTTTAAAATTGACAGCATTTTTTAAAACACAACTTTCATAACATTAAAATACCTCTAGGTTCACTTTTGATCGATTTAATGCATCCTTGCTAAATAAAAGTATTGATTTATTTTCTTTTTTAAAACGTATTGACCCCTTGTCTATTTATAACAAGAAATGTGTCAATGTATAAACAAAATTACATTTATTTCAAGATATATTCTGATGAACTAGTAATATCTTTAAGCTTTTCATATAAATTAGTATTTCTAAATATTTTTACTTTTTTTTCCCTGAAAAACATGGCAAAATGCACCATACCTGTAATTACCTGCTCTAATTGCTTAAGTTGTAACAAATTCTTATTAATGTGTGGGTTTCATGTTATTAAGAAAGTAAGTCTGGTAGAAGTATCTGTTAGCCTTGAACCGGAGAGATAGAAGCATAATGAACTACTAATAGAGAAGCCCCCAAATGAAAATTCATGGGCCAAAACCGAAAATTACTTTTTTTTAATGATTATTAATTTCTTATTTCATAATATTTATTTAAATAATTATTGATCATTTTATTAATTTTAGACTTTTTAATTAAATTCAAGTTTTATTGAATCTGAATTTAAAAAATACAAGCCAATAAAATAACCACACTTTTAAAGTGACAAACCCAAATTTGACAGAAAATATATAAAAAATGATATCATATCAATATATTATTCTTCATTCAGTTCTATGCAACAGATTCAGATTTAACGGATTTCTTTTTTGACCAGTTATTTAATTAAATTCACATTTATTTGTATAGCACTTTTCACAATACGTATTGTTTCAAAGCAGCTTTACAGAAATTGACAAAATAATGCATAGTCCTACAAAGCTATTATTATCAGAGCATGCGAGACGAGCGTAGCTGGGAATGCATCAGTGAAGGAGAATTTTACCAGCGTTGCCCAGCACGGCTATACCACACCATGTTACAGCACAGTAGGGCTTTAGCAAACGTTATTTGAGCAGACTTTGCTTTGCTTGAGCATGAGCTGTACATGAGTGGAGTGTTCGCTTGCGCCGTGAGACGACTGAGCAGAGAGCGCACATGGAGCGGAACATTGAGCAGAGCGGACTGGGTGCCGGTAGAGACTTACCTGATCGACCTGAGTCGCCTGGAAGTTGTGCATCAAGCGGAGCCGCTCGCAAAGATACAAAACAATGCTGGGCGAGAGTAAAACCTGAGCGCTAAACACTGAGGAGCGGGGCAGCATATATTTTCAGCCTTTTTTCTCTTTCGGCCAAAAAAAGGAAATGCCATTTGCGGCCGCCGAAATGTTGGTGCATCCCTAAATACTTACCCCATTTCCAACCTTAATACTGTAAAGTGAGATGCTTTGATGTTCCTGCAGGAGTGTATAAGTGACTTTGGATAAAATGCTCACGGCTCTTCTGTATTTCAACATTTCTGTCTGCAGAGTTCTGGAGTGCTCATATTCTCTGTGCCCCAGATTCTCATGTTGTTGAATTTCAACCTATTTTATGGGATTTTTCGATAACTTTCATCAGATCTAACAAAAGCTGTTCAAAGCACAATATAAGCCTTGTAGAGGAAATGTACCACAATGAAAATGGGAATACACTGAAATGCCTGCACCCATTACCACAGACGTTTTATGTTTCAGAAGATGTTTGTAAACTATCATTGAGCAAAAGATGTTTGTCAATATTATGTTATGATTCATGTCGCTGCACAGTATGGGGTGTTTGGAATTTGTAGATCAGTTTTATGTAAGAGATTTTACCACAGAGTCAAGGTTAAACAGATATCCATGCTAAGGTCAAACATATGTGCACTTTGAGATCAGATATTGATTGAAGCCCTATTAATATTCTTAGTGTTTTAGGTCATATTGCATAACTTTTTAATTATGTAATGAATTACATATCATGCAATGAAGAAGTGACAGATCTGTCCGCAGATGTTCAGAATAAACATTATATAAATACAGTATCTGCCTTAGAAATTAAATATGGTGGGGATTGGTCAATAACCATATGTATTTTCCCCCCCCAGATAATGTGTACAGAGAATGTCTGGCTAATGGCACCTGGGCAAAGAAAGGAAACTACTCCCAATGTCAGGAAATCCTCAACGAGGAGGTATGTGGTTGCACATACACATTATACATTGTGATAATCTTCACAAATGATTAAGTTTAAAGTGTAAATATAATCGGCAGAAGTCAAAAGCTAAAGGTAGGCTATAAACGAACCACACCACAGTCACATGGCTTCGACGCCACTATCACTACGTTTCTGACAACACTTTCAGTCTTTGAGAAAGCAAACTAGTGAGTAGATGAGTTTACCTGTCTAGCTGATGACATTCAATGTCTCCAACAACCTGTTTAGACACTTTCACAAGACAAGTAAAAGCTATTTTTAAAAATCACACAAGGGTATTTTATATAGTTATATATAATATGACGAATTACAGTCGGATGACCGTCTTGCTAAAGATTCCAAGTGACAACTATATATAGGGCTTTAGAAGCCTATGTATTGTTATGTCATTTAGTATAAAGCAACTAAACCAATTGTAGTTTATTTGAACATCTTTGCAGTTGAATCTCTCTGAAACACAGGCATGGCTGTTAGACAGAGACATTGATACTGCATGTCTACAAGATTCATTAACTGTCCTTTGGTGTAACAGAAGTAACATAGGGCGGGGGGGGGGGGGGATTAATAATGTATGGGCTTTTATCTTTCCTCAAAGGAAGCAATTTAACCAGGCATGCTAAGCCTTTGTTCACACAGGGCTGGCGAAAAGAGAAATCGCTCATCCAATCGTCCCAAGTCAGACAGAGGAGTGGGCTAGCAAGGATAATGCTCAGAATTATATTTAGACAGCAGGGAGGGCTTTCACCATAGCTAGTGGCTTACTGGAGCATGTGATTACCACTAGATGCTGTTTTTTTTAGCTGGAGAATTTTAGCTTCACTACTGAGAGCACTGTTGGAATTCATATGTATTGTATTTAAAACTAGAAGAGAGCCCCATTATATTTAAAACTAGAAGAGAGCCTCTTAATTGTGTCATGCTGTTAGCTTGTGATCTGCTGGAGGCTTTGTTTAGTAGCCTAGTTAATAGCTACTCTTGATCCAGGCAAGTTGGAGACTGTGGTGGTCATGCAGGAGATGAAGAGTAGGCTCAAATCTGTGTCTGGTCTTACCAGTAATTGTATTTCTTTAATAAGATGTGTATATTGTAATTTATATGATAACTAATATATTTTCTCAAAAATAGAGGAGACTTGTCACACTTCGAAGTTTGTTTTGACACAAAAATGCATCACAGGCTTTTTTCTGCAAATATTGATACATGTGATTAATTGCAATTAAGTTATTTAATTAATCAGCAAATTATATCATTTAATCTTTTAATCAATTGACAGCCCAGTAAAAACAGCTGAAACATTTTCAGAAACATTCTGACAGAATCTGGCTTGACAGATTCTCTGCGATGTAGAGTTTTAATAAACGGAGCTTGTTTGTGTTAAAGTATGTTTTTAGCAGCACCATCCATTATAGTTTAGTGTTGATGTGTGAGCTGTGTGCTGTCGAAGCAAACCACAGCGCAAGGTTTTCATTCATGTCTCTTGATGCAAATTGAGAGTGCATTAAAATAAGCACAGTAGTTATAGATATTGTTGCACAAGCAATATATATATTTCTCAAATGTGTATTCTCACATTGGGTTTAAATATAATTTAGCTAGGCATTAACCAGCCTTTGTTCACACAGGGCTGGCGACAAGAGGAATCACTCATCTAATCGTCCCATTAGACAATTTAATTATTTTGGTTGGCCAAAGTAATACTTCGATATTTTTGAATGCTTTTGCCTTTCACAATTTTCTTTATGCCCTTATGTAAAAAATTAAAACTATAATATCCTATTTGATGGCACGGTTTCATTGCGACAACTTTACCCACAGAGTGTGACAGCATACAACAGCAAATGACGAACTTAACTTTAATGACAAAATAAACAAACAACAAAACGAAAGTAAGCGACTGCCACACTGTAAAAAAAAAAGAAAATTCACAGAAATATTCTGTATTATTTTACAGATATTTTCTGTTTTTTTTTAACATTACGTGTAAATGTCATTAAAATACTGAAAAAAACTTATTAATTATTAAAAACATTAACCATAAAATAAAAGTAATAATCTGTATATTCATATAAGGAGAAATTATAGTTTTTTTACAGGATTGTCCTTTTGTTTAATTGGCTTGAATGTTAAATTACATTAAATTCTATGTAAAAAGACACATAAATTCACATATTTAAAATTAAGACAATTATATGGTTTTTTTTTACTGTGAAACCTTAAATTTAAGGTAAATACACGTAAAAAAAACGGTAAAAAGTCTGGCAGCAAAGTTGCCAAACACTTACTGTCAAATTACAGAAAAAAAACTTAAGTTATTCTATGGAATAATTCTGTTTTTTTAAATACAGATATTTACTGTAGACATTTTCTGTATTTTTACAGTTCCACTGCTGTAGAATGAAAAGAAAATCTCATTAAAAAAAATGTATGTAGAACGTTAAACAAATGAATAAATCTGCATATAAACTGGAAATTATTGCAGAAATACCTTACAATTATACAATTAAATGAAGTCTTCTGTTTTTACTCAGTATTCTTTGGTAAATTCATAACATTATTAATTACATCCACAAGAACTCCCCGTCAAAGTACAGATTTTTAGATGTAAAACACAAAAAATACACAACATTACTTAAAATACCGTATTTTAAAAGCTTTAGGCTTTTATTTTATGGGATTATCAAATCTATTAATATTAAATTCCTGTTAAATTTTGTTTTTGAACTGTAGAAAAAATAAGATCACATTATAATAGCTTGCAAAGCCATATTTTTTATAGTCGTTACTTTATATAAACAATATTTGACAGTAATTACAAGCATTTATCCAATATATCTACCTACTTTTCCCATTAATGTATAGGTTTACTTTGAATAAACGTACTTTTATAGTAATTAAACGCAACTATCCAATATATCTACATACTTTTAATTCAAGGAGTTCACTTTATATAAACATTGTTTTATAGTAAATAAAAGCAATTATCCAATATATCTCCATTACTTTACCATTAATGTATTGGGTTAGGGTTAGGTTAGCACCTCACACTTATCAAATACAGGGTAAATGTAAAACTTCCAAGTCCCCTACCACCAATGCAGTTTTTTTTTCTTATATTAAGAAATATTATTTTTCAGAAGCAAAGATAAACTTTGCTGGCCACATCATTTTAAAATTCAACAAGTGCTGATACAAGAGTGATAGATAAAATATATATATACATAAAATAAAAATAAATAAAAAAAACAGCTATGTCGGCTACCTTTCATGCAGAAATGCTGTAAATAAAAATTGAACATAATAATTACTGTGTGTTATACTACAGAAACAGATCTAAAAATATTGCCTTGAAAGATGAATGAATACAGCAGGAGGTATTGTTGCACAGTGTAACTAAATATACAGTTATTGTACAGGAAATAATTGCACAGCTTAAGTTTAATATAACATTCTTAAATCAAGAATAGTCAGTGATTGTTTATGCATCCTATATCCATTGTTTCTACTGTCAGGTACCACTGACTCAGTGTTTACAATTCTGAAGTGTTCTGTAACAATTTCATAAGTGGCAGAGAAAAAATTGAGTGGTAACATTTTCAGACCCCAGTGCACTGTTCCAGCTGCTGCTGTCTGGCAAGACGGTGCTGCAGCCTCAAGTCTCTGATCATTATGCTTTGGGACAGTTTTTCCGCAAGACAAACAGGCTCAAGAATGCTGGACACTAACCTCCTAATGCCTGTCTGCCTGTTGGTGTGAAAGGACTCTTGAATCTTGTATGCTGATATTATATCCTCTTTTGGCTTGGCTTTTAAGGGTGACATTGTCCTTTTTGTCTGTTTGAAATGCTGCCCTGACAGTGTTTTTCTGACCATATACTATATTGACACATAGAGACTAGAGAGCCTGGATAAAGTATGGAACATTTTCACGATATTGGCATTCAGCTTTCACTAAAGATAAATTAATATACCCAGCCGGCAAATGACCGACCTTCAACGTTGAAATATGATTGAAATAATGTCAGTCGCTGAAACAACGTTGAAATAACGTTTAATGCTAAATGGTGAAACAGGTTTTCAAAAACACTTCTAAATCAACGTTTATTTTTTTTCAAGATCTGAAACAACGTAATGTTTTCAACAACATACAACATAAATATCTGCCTTTTAACGTATTATTATGATAATTAATTAGCATTTAATGATTTTGTTGATCATAACAGTTCTTGAATGTAGGCCTATATGTTAAAATATAATTATTATCATTATTAATAATTGTTTCACCCTCAAGAGAACAGTGCAGCAGAAACCTTTTGCCTAATGTGATTTTGTGTGAATTTACAATTTTGTCTGCTTGCCTAACAGTTTGCATTATTACATATTCAAACACTGTCATGTCATTTGACCAATTAATTAAATAATAATACAGACTGCAAATAAAACGTAATACACAGCTATGTTAACTCGCGCAAACTATTGCTATTGTTATTGGTTGTTTCTCCGTTTTACTTTGAGCATGAAATCTGTCTGTCTTCCAGGAAACTGTCCAATGAGAATGTGCACGGCGGCTCTGCGCGCCTATTTTAAGTTTGAAAATACGTCCGTTACTCTCAGTCGGTGAGCAGCAGCTGCTGCTTTGCATTGATTACTCGGTCAGACCTGGTTTATTTTGTATCTCTCTGTTGAATTCTTAAATTTTGAGCGAATTTTAGTTGATATGTCAATGAAGAACAAAAGCTGGAATATGAACAGAGGAAGGGGTCGTACGTGGTCTGTTGGCGATATCAGGTAAGAACACATTTTTCAGTCCTTAACTGTCTAACGTTTAGGGACACAGGTAATTGAAATGTCATAGGCCTACTGCAACCTCATAAGATAAGTTATTTGTGTGTTTTTGTACTGCTTAATGATTTACGTAGCGATATTAGCGCATATTTCAATGTGTTAGTAGGCTACCATCTGACATTGCTGTTTTGTTGTTGGTAAGTTAACATGAGAGGTAAAAAAGCGTGGGAATGAGTAAAGTGATAAAACCGTCATTTATTCGTTAGAAGTATGTTTACATAACCTCTTCAAACACTGATAACGATATTGAAAAGATATTTTTATACTTTTTTATTTTTTCGATCAAGCATTGGAATAAGATGTTTATCTGGAGAGAACACCCAACAGAAAGACCCATTCACCAACTAACGTTACAGTAAGTCAGTTTTACCCACGTACTGTTCGAAAACCTTCACTGGGATAGTATTACTGTTACTGTGATAGAAAGTCTGAGTACATTTTTGTCCTTTTGTCTTTCTTTTGCTGAAGTGGCGCACTGAAAGGGTAGATTCGTGTCACCTTCATCAGTCCTTTCTTTAATCACTGGAGACAAACCATTAAAGGAAAGACCCTCAGATGCAGGTAAAATTAGATTTTGGTGTACCAATTGGCTTTTTTTGTGTGTGTGCTTCACTTTCTATGATACACATTTCTGACGGGATTGCCATGCTTTATTTGTATGTTTACATTTTTAATCATGTAATAACTAACAGTCTCAAAGATGACATTACTCAGTTCATGTTGTGTGAATGTTTTAATGGCAAACAATTTTTACAATTTAAATCAATTTCATATACATAATATATATTTATGTTTCCTCACAATATGTCAAATGTGCTTGTTAAAAGGGATAGTTTAAACCACAGCCACGTCCAAGTGATCTGTGGGCGCGGGCGCTTCGGTCTGCGCAAGCGCTGGAAGTGATCTCTCGCCCGTGTACGTCACTCATTGTTTACACAGGGATTTCGGAAGTGTTACCTTTCACTGTGAAGATCTAAACATATTTAGATATACAGGAAATCGCAATGGAAGACCATTTCGATATATCAACAGACAACGTTGAATTTTTTTCACAACCATATTTAGATCACTTCTGGTGCTTTCCGGCGATTGCGCAGACCGAAGCGCCCTCAGATCACTTGGACGTTGCTGTGGTTACAAGAGGTAAAAATGATATAAATACTGTTCGTTTTCTCACTCAAACCGCTCGTTTGTGTACAATGTGTACTTACATTTACGAGTCATTAAATCATGTTTAATTTGGACTTCTCTGTGCATGCTCTTTGAGGTGGTGACCATAGACCTGCATTATATGAATGACAGACGGTTTGACCTAAAAATATCAAAATTGAAACTACTGCGGAAACTAAGACACCTGCATCTTGAATGCCCTTGAGGTAAGCTAAAACATACCAACAATTAATTTCAAAGTGAACTATCCCTTTAAGTGCGGCAGCTTTTATACATTTTACAATTTAATATGCAAGTTAACATTATGTCGAGTCAGCAGGGCTAATGTTAAAACTCTGTTGAACACCGTCATTAGAACTCTATAACCGCCAAAACCATTATTAAAATATTTTTTACAAACATTTTTTATCATAGAGAATGTTTAAATACTATTTATTATCAGCGTACGAGGGAAACTGAGGCGGAGTTAGTGGTGTAAATATTTTCTTGTTTCACTCTGTCAAAAATAAGTTTAGAGGCCGCGATTGTACCGTGGATGCGTAGATTAACTTCGCATAATCGCATAACTCGCATCATCAGGTCTTTACAGCAGGTTTACAGTGGAAGTTCAATCATAGATTTGAGTTCGATGCATGATGTCTGTGGTTTTATGCGGCTGTGTCGGCGGATAACATAAGTCATAAATAAAGTTATCTGATTGGCTTACGGGTAACCAATGATTTTAAACTTCAGACAAGCACCCCCTAGCGAGAGAGAAAACACTTGTCTATTTATGCCATTCCAGACTCTGTGTACGAAGCAAAGTGAAGTAGCAGAGTCTGGTATTACCAGGCTACGTCTCCGCACCGGCATCCAGTTTGCGTTTTTGTTAAGGTTTTGTTTACTGTGCAATGAACGTGCTTTGTTTGAAATAAATCACACACAGTAAACAAATCCTTAACAAAAAAAACTTTGCAATGAACGTGCTTTGTTTTAAATAAATCACACAACGTTTTTTTTTCTTAAGGATTTGTTTGCTGTGTGTGATTCATTTAATGGAAAGCACATTCACTTCTAGTCATCTTGCTGTTAATTTTAAATAAACATAGAGCAAGTAGCTAATCAGTGTCTGCTCTTTATTCAAACTAAGTTGTCCTATAACAGATGAACGTCGCAACGCATACAGTTCCATTTTCATGGAAGCTCCAAACTGCAATTATTGTTAAGGGGCAACCTATTGGCTCTGCTCTGGCGATTTTTACAAGCATGATACATCTTATCTATTTTTCAGGACAATGGCTGGTAAAAGCCACGACAGAGGATCATAGCCATGGTTGGAATTTTGAAAGAATGTGGGTGAATATCAATCTGCCAAATGAACTTTTTTAGCATGCACATTCACATCTGTATATTAATACTGATTATATATGAACTTGTTTGTTTGTTACTGGAAAGAACTTAGCTTCTATTGTTTTTAACTGAAGGACTTGGCCGTGTTTTAAGCCTATGTGCATTTAAAAGTAAACCCCATGCCGTAATGGAAAAAGTATGTACATTGGACAGTTGCTTGTAATTGCTATCAAATATTGTTGACATAAAATAAACATGTGTATTTTTACATATATTGGAGAATTGCTTGTAATTACTTTCTATTAATGTTTATATAAAGTGAACCCATACATTGAGTAAATGTCATGTTGATACATTGGAAAGTTGATTTTAATTTGTATAAAGCAATGTTTATATAAAGTATACCTCATACATTGATGGTAAAAGTATATAGATTTATTGGATAGTTGCCTTTAATCAATATAATATATTGTTTGTATAAAGAAAACCCTTATACATTAATGGTAAAAGCATGTAAAGTTATTGGAAATGTGTTTGTAATTACTGTCAAGTATTGATTATATAAGGTAAACCCCCATATATGAATGGTAAATGTATGTAGATATATTGGGAAGTTGCTTATAATTACCATAATAAAAAAGTTTTTATAAGGTAAAGCCCCATACATTAAAGGTACAAATATGTAGAAATATTGGAGAGTTGCCTGTAATTACTGTCAAATAATGTTTATATAAAGTAAACCCCCATATTTAAATGGGGCAAATATGTAGAAATATTGGAAAGTTGCTTGTAATTACTGTCAAATAATCTTTATATAAAGTAACACACTGTATTTAAATGGTACAAATATGTAGAACTATTTGAGAGTTGCTTGTAATTACTGTCAAATAATGTTTATATAAAGTAAACCTACATACATTAATGGTAAAAGCTTGTAAATTTATTGGAGATGTGTCAGTAATTACCTTCAAATAATGTTTTTATAAAGGAATAACTGTTAAAAATATGTTTCTGAAACTTAATACTACAAGATCTTGTTTTTTGGACAGGATAAAACCAATATTTAAAAGGAATTTACTGTAAATAGATTGAATAATGACAAAATAAAAGTTTAAATCGATCAATATACTGGTATTGGGCTTTAAATTAGGGTATCTGAAGGTAATTATACAACATTTTCTGTGTGTTTTACATAGAAAAGTCTCTTGTAGATGGATTGGATTATCCTAAAAATATACCAAATAATACTGTATTAAAACAGAAGTCTTTGTTTTAATTATGTAATTTTAAGCTATTTCTGCAATATTTTTAAGTTTTTATGCAGATTTATACATTCGTTTAACATTCAACAGACTTTTTTTATGAGATTTTTTTTCTTTCTACAACAGTTTGACTGTAAAAATACAGAAAATGTTTACGATAAATATCCGTTTTCAAAAAACAACATTTTTTCTGTAAAATAATTTGTTTTGTTTTTTTTACTGTAAATTGACGGTAAGTGGTTGGCAACTTTGCTGCCAGACATTTTACCGTTATTTTACGAAAAATGTTTACAGTGCACATAAAAACAAAATAAAACACCTACATAAAGTCCTTGTCTTCTATTGCCGTTCCTCCTTCTTATATCCTTCTGGAGCTCCTTCGTGGGACTCGAGACCTGTGTGACTCACATAGTGGTTTAACTTCGCTCTGCTCGTCACAATTATTAAATTATTATATTTCCTTGCAGTTTCTTTTCTTGCCTTCTAAGGCATAACTTTTTGCACATTGTCTACTCTGTGAGAGAAAAAAGTGCTAAAAATGTCAGAATATTAAGTAAAGTAGGGTCACAAGGGCTTTGGTATCTTAGCCTGAAAGCATAACAGTGGTACTCAGAGGAACGGCAGTCTTTAAATCTTTTTTTAGCCTTTCTGCTCTAAGACAGAGTCCTCAGTGACCCGCCTGGCATTTTGGCCTGGCACTGCAGGGCAAATGAAGTGGAGTATGTCCTTGCTGAAGATATTTTAAATGTGGCTATCAGAAGAGCTAAAGGAATGATTGTCATTTGGCTTATTGTAGATGTAAATGTTTTCCAGCTCCCCCCTGCTCTTCTGTAATTGTGTCTGTCTATTGTGGACTTTGAAGAGTACTTCAAGACACAAGCTGTTGCCTGGTCACCCTCAGCAAACTGTTGTTATAAAGTCTTTGGCATCACTCAGCAACTATTTGAGAACCATGTATAGCAGGATGAAAAAAAAAGATTCAATACAGAATGAACACTGATGATAATGCCATTCACATTCAAATTAAATTAGAATCAGAAACAGAAGGCAGAGACCGTCTGCTCTCAGGAAAGCAGCAGAGTTTATCAAGTCAGATTTTTTCACAAAATCAGCATATGATTTGCAAAAGCGACTTTCACAGAACACATCTTGTCAATTAACAAAACTCACTTTACCATGAGAAAATATATTAAGCCAGTTCTTCAACATTAGGTGCACCATAAGGCCAAGTATATTACTATGCATTGTGGGTGCAAAGTGTGACGTTAAATTACTTTGTGAAATCTAGTGAAAATGTATACCAGGAGTGTCAGTTTACGCTATTAATTTAGTACAAACAATTATTAAAATCTTCTGAAGCTACTTTTTTAAATTTCTATTAAGCGAGTTACTTTTTTGCCACAATAATGCATAATTTACAGCCTTTTATCTGCAAGTATTGATATATGTGATTAATTGCAATTAATGTATTTAATTAATCAGCAAATTATATCACTTAATCTCTTAATCAATTGACAGCCCAGTAAAAACAGCTGAAACATTTTCAGAAACATTCTGACAAAATCTGGCTTGACAGATTCTCTGCGATGTAGAGTTTTAATAAACGGAGCTTGTTTGTGTTAAAGTATGTTTTTAGCAGCACCATCCATTATAGTTTAGTGTTGATGTGTGAGCTGTGTGCTGTCGAAGCAAACCACAGCGCAAGGTTTTCATTCATGTCTCTTGATGCAAATTTAGAGTGCATTCAAATAAACACAGCAGTGTATCGTGATAAATAAATAAAAACGTTAGTTAAACCCGAGGTGATGATGGCTTTTTAGCAGGTGATGATGCCTTTTTAGAAAAAAAAAGACTATTTTGTTTGGATTTGAAAACAATAAAAAAAAAAAAAAAAGCTGTTGCAATTATCCTCTCTAGTGATATGTATGTGATACACACAATTCTGCATGCAAGCCAACTGGCACAAGGTGCCGCTGGGACATGTGACAGATCCTAGGTAGTCTAAAACCACCCACTTACCTACTGTATCACACACAAAATGCCAGGCAGACGTACGTTAGCTGCCCGCTATCTGTGCCATCTGTTTCCTGCCGGATTGTTGATTTAATAATTAATAAGTTCGCTCACATAGGCGAACATGTGGTGACTCTGTGGTGCTCACAGTTTAGGCAAATGTGGAAATGGAGCCAGCAGGGAAGGCTGCACTTGCGTGCGTTTCGTCCTGGGGGATGTACAGCCAGGCAGGTTGAAAATCTACAATCGCTCCACGCTGAAAAGTAAAGACTGAGAGACGCTGCAGTATGGCAGCTGTCATGTAATTCAAGCAGAATTGACTTTATTGTATGAAAATGAATTACATAATTTGTTACCCAAATTACCCAAGTTACCCAAATTTTCAACACACTAATTTTTATCTCGAACATGGTAGATGATGATGTACTTTTTTATTAACATTAATGACAGAGACAACAGTAGGAATACTAGGCTATTGTCACTTTAAGACTGAATGCACAGCCCGAATATACTGACACACATCCGGTTTATTTCTCAACTGCACTTATGACATAACCGAGAGATTAGTTGTCGAGACGGGTATTTTGACATAATTTTGTGTCCGTTCAAGTGCAAGTAAACGCGAAAGAGGAATCAATTTGGTGTTTGAGTGCTCTCTGAAACACGCCTCCCTCTCTTTCTCTCTGTGTGCACACCTTTCAGGTGTGTTAGGCTGTGTTCACAGATAATAGTGCATGAGTCCATCATTTTCGCCTCTTCCACGTTTAAAAAATCGTTTGAATTGAAATGTTAATGGCGTTTGTATTTTTATCCACCAGACTGCCCATAGTTGACTAAACATCTAGTAACTGTCAGTCTGTTATGACATGGTACATTTTGATTTAATATTCAGGGAACCAGTCCTTCTGCCACTATTGACGATCACCAGACCTGTATTAAAAATTATGTTTAAAATCATCTGTTTTTCAAGTATCAAAAACTGAAGATAGCTAAGATCTTCAAGTTCAAGTTGCTTTATTGGCATGACATTATTGCATAATGCAATATGTAAATACAGAATAAAATTACACCACCAATAAGGGAAAAAACAAAACAAAAGAGGAACAGTAGATAATAAAAAAGCAGCAGATAATATTATTTATAAATTACAATTATTTTTAAAATTATATGCTATAAAGAATATAGCATGCAAAGTATAGCAAATAAATACAATGGATTAACCATTTTGTATGGAGTGTAAGGTACTGTATATACATATTTTGCAGCTTGTTTGGTTGCTGTGTCATCCTCTCCGAGTCATTGAGAATAAAGAATGAAAAATGTAGTGCTGCAAATTGTGGAAAAAAAATTGTCCTTGTAGTGGTATAGGCCTACTAGAGACAGACAAGAAGAAAGTATTTCTCATCCCCTATTACATTATTACATCTATTACATCCTCTGAATTACATTCAAATTATATTCTCTCTCTCTCTCTCTCTCTCTCTCTCTCTCTCTCTCTCTCTCTCTCTCTCTCTCTCTCTCTCTCTCTCTCTCTCTATACATAACTTTGAACTGTTCTGTGTAACCTTTCTCGTACTCTCTGAAATAAAGGTTGTGTCTTCCCCTCTAAAAGATTCAAAACATATTTTTTGAAAACTAAGTTTGGAAAAATTGGGGATTAATTTAAGCAGGAAAAAGTAATTTACCTATGAGCCAAAAACATACAAACTGAATCACAGAAGCACACCATAGCAATCCAGTGACTCAGAAATAATATGATTCCGATTTGAAACGCTAAAGGAATCACCACAGGCCGAGTGCAACAAGTTAATGAAGGCCAATGACCGGTTCAGGCTCTCTGAAGCCCTCGTGTCTAAAGACGCTCTTAATCCAATTGCACAATTTAATCATTACCTTCAGATGTTCAATGAGCCACAAGATTTTGAGGTCTTTAATCTAAAGTTTAGCTTTTTAAATTTATTTTTGTATCACAGATAAAAATCAAAAATCTAATTTCCATTCCCCACCTCTCCCGCCCTCTTTATTAATAAAAAGAACAAATGTTGTGTGTTTTTAATGAAATGTTCCCCTCAGCAGGCAAGGAGATCATAGGGGGCGACTTTAGATTTGATGGAGCTAAACCTCAATGAGCAATTGCCCTCAAACCACCTGGTAATGAGACATGCAGAAGATCAGTAACGTGGAGCAATAGCTGCTTTGCTTCCTGTGGACTGTGTAAGTAATACCTGCTGGTTTGAGAAGTTACACTCTTAAAAATAAAGGTTCCAAAAGGGGGGTTCTCCAGATATTGCCATAGAAGAAACATTTTGTTCTTTTTGTTGCGACATTTGATATTTTTTATTAATAAAGAGGTCAGGAGAGGTGGGAGAATGGAAATTTGATTTTTGATTTTTATCTGTGATAACAAAAATTAAAAAAAGCTAAACTTTAGATTAAAGACCTCAAAAGCTTGTGGCTCATTGAACATCTGAAGGGAATGATTAAATTGTGCAATTGGATTAAGAGCGTCTTTAGACACGAGGGCTTCAGAGAGCCTGAACCGGTCACTGGCCTTCATTAACTTGTTGCACTCTGCCTGTGGTGATTCCTTTAGCGTTTCAAATACAAAACCTTCATTGTCTTCATTGGTTGCCAGTAAATAATGTCTACTTTGACCCTCCCTAAAACAATGTAATTGTAGGTGAGGCCTGAAAAAGTTTGGTTAGACATGTTGGAAGCAAATTCACTTTGCATGCACTTTCAAGGGATGAATTGATACGATAAAACCAACGCCATTGTTACTGTTCATATCACTGTGTATAAAAGGGCTGAGGAAGCCTTGGGAGCTGAAATTCAGATATGGTAATGTTTCGTTTCCACCGGGTGCTGTAAACGGTACACCAATAGAGTGCCGAAGTTATGACGTCACTTTGTAGGCCAAAACGCGGTAGTGAGTTAGCATTTTAGCACTTCCAGTTCCCTCGCCCTAAAGTCTATGGGTTTTTTGAATGGGTTTTTGCTAAATCGCCTGAAATAAGGTCTGTGGTTAACAAAGCGTCTAAATATTCTCACGTTTCGATCTATGACATAAAACACACCCGTTATAACCTGCCTGTGGTTTTTTAAACTTTATTTTGTCTTAAAAATAATGATTGCTAACAAGTTGCTAAAAGGGACTACATCCTTTGGCGGGGACTTTAGACGTCATCTGTAACAGTTTGACTCTTTGTTTCCCCCTTTTCTTAGTATTTTGGTTTAGTCCTGTTCAGTTTTCCCGCTCCTCATCATCCCTCAGTTAATTCACCTGTGTTTAGTTAATCATCTTCATCTGCGTCAAGTGTGCCCCAATTATGTTCCTTTGTCTCCCTGTGTTATTTAAGCCCTCTGTTTCTCCCTATTCCTGGTCCGTTCTCGTTTGTAGTTTGACGTGTGTTTTGACCCCTGAGTAATTCCTTGAATAAATTCCTGTCCTCCTGTTTATCATCGTGTTTCCTCCACCACGTCCCGTAACATCATCATGACAAACAGGAAATCTCTCACTAGCCGTGTTTCAGCCTCACGTTCTTAGAAGTTTACCTTTCAGTTAATATACATAACGTTACATATTTAGTCTTTTCAAATTGTAGTTTTTCCTAATATTGTTGTACACAGAATTCTGTGATATTAAGGTAACCGATTACCAGTTCTTTATTTCTGTAGAGAGACTGTAGTTCGACAATAGTTTTGTTTTGTCCCGAGATGCAAGCACAAGTCGTTGAATGAAAGATGCTTGTTTTACCGTTTTCCGTCCGATGTTACCTAGCGGAGACTCTGGTAAGGTAAGCTCACGTAACGATAATTTCCATTTGAACACCGTATTTACTGCCTTAATGTGGCCACGACAAAACTTTAATGGTGCATATTGCTTAACACGCTATTGTTACTTTGCATAAACAAAAATAGTTTCTAACATTTTTGGAAAAAATGAATGGGCAATATTAATCATGAAAAAGTGGATGTTCATACACAGCGCAGATCATAATGAGCGAGTGTTTTTTTAAATAAAGTTTGAGGAAGCTTGATGATGACGTTGATCCACGACCATGGTGTGCTGTAGTCCGTTTATTGCCTACCAGTAGCATTTTATATCTGACGGCTTTATTTATGCTTCAAAATTAATACATTTTGGATTAACCTGTAAAGATTATCTTGATAGAAGTCTATGGGGAAAATGCATAGCTTTTCGATCGAGGGAACCCATGCGCCGCTAACTTCCGAGTTGTCCTACAAAGTGATGTCATAACTTCTGCACTCTATTGCAAAAGAATGGCCCATCTGACCAATCAAAGCGGGGTAGCTCTCAGTGAGGAGGGGTTTAGAGAGACTGGATCCTTCATCGAGTCATTTCAGACACTCTGCGAAAAGAGGTGATGCTGCAATGTAAATTATGTGAAAATTAAACCCTTTTTTTTTTTTTACCTTGTATGCATCTAAAACTATTGTAGGAGGCCTCCAAAACAAAAGTTGGAACCTTTTAAAATAGCATAATAGAGGCATTTTAAATTTGTTTAATAAAGAATTTAAAACCTTTTGTGAATTGAAAAGGTTCCATGGATGTTAAAGGTTCTTCATTGAACCATAAATGCTAACAAAGAAGCTTTATTTTTAAAAGTGAATGAGCTTTGAAAATAATAACAACACTCAAGAATCAGGTAACAGACAGGGAAACTCACATCAACAAAACAGTGTCGGTATTGCAAAGACCGGACAAGGAGTGCAGGAGAAGGAACAACTTAAGTAGTGAACACAATGAGGATAATTACTAAATAATTACCATCCCCCCGCGCGTGTGTTCCCTTCGTGCACAAACTCAAAGCTCGTGACCCAGTCACAGTAAGTGCCATAGATGTAAGTGCAAGTTGCCCCGGTACAGAGAGAGATGCATGATTGCGCGTCCATGTTCTTTGAATGGGTGGAGTCGGGGCCAGCGTTGGAGGAAAGAAGGTAGGACCTTTTGAGTTGTGTATTTTCAAAATCTGCCAGCCGTTTTGCAAATCAAATACCCCACCTTTAACTAATAATGATGGTAACCAAGTATACAGATGATTAGCGGGAAACTGAACAAAGAAACGTGACAAATGAAAACACTGAAAGTCCATGAACAAAAGTAAACTGAACTGAACTTGACAGCAATACCATTAGGGCATGTTTAAGTGTCCCGAAATTCTTGTTAGTCTCACCGTATGTGCATTGCAAGAGGAAATGTTGACATGCAGCTAATAGTTGCATTTCCTGTGGATTTTGTACTGGAAATGTTTTCAAAAGCAAATTTATTTCCAGAAATTGTACACTATTTTAAATATTACTGATGAAGTTTCCGTCTGCTTTGTAGTAATTTATAGACAGAAGTTAAAGAGCCAAGACATCTATAAAAGATTGTTTCCTCTTTTTAACTGCCTAAAGTATTTTTCAGGCTGCATAGGTGCTAAGATTGCTAACCCCCCATGCTCTCTCAACACAAGAAAGCACTCTACAGAGGAGAGTGCAACAAGAGGGCATCGACAATGCATCTTCCATTGCCTACAAGCTCCCTGCGGGGTCTGTAAGAGATAGGGTGCTAATGCAAGAATGTAGTCTGCCCCTTCCCAGCTTGCATCCACAGAGAACTCCCCACTTTTAGGAAGCATTTTGTGTATTTAGTGAAGTAGAATTTTTTCCAAAAGCCTGCAAGGGACTTTGTATTATAAAACCCCAAAATGACAGTAAAATTCTGAATGTGAGTGCAAGCGTTTCCATAGACTCATGGCCTGTGAATCCATCTGGCTATAGACGACTCGTGGTCTAGCCAGGAGACAGCAGCATCCCGAGGGGAAACATCTTGCGCTGTATTGGTGAGCATGCCACGGGTGTGTTGGTGCGCCGAGCCTCTATAAATAGGGCAAGCTTGATAAGATGCAGGGATCAGGAGAGGCTGCTTTGAAAAGCCCTTCTCTCAGGATTTAGTTAAAAGAAGTGGCATCAGACGGGGAGAGTGTGAACCCCTACTAATGCCCAATTTAAAAAAGGTGGAGGGTTCTTAAAGTCCTTTAATTTGACAGTTGAAAGGGAAAGTAATAGAGAGTGTAATTTCAGAACAGCACCGAACAGAATTGTAATGTTTCCATTTGAACAGCCCGAATGGGCAGGACGTGATGTCATTAGACGTAATGTCATTGGCTCAACCAATGCAGTTTGACCTGTTTCCTGGACCTTTGATGTCTTTGATTTGTTCATTTGGAGATTTATTTATTTATTTATTTTTGTATTTTTGTGTATTTTTGCTAGTAGACATATGTGTGACATTTAATTTCAGAATGTACATGTTCAGTTTGGGGTCATTCTGTGGCGTTTCTTTTGGGGGGGGGGGGGGGTTATATATTTATATGCAGCACTAAATGTATATATTATTTTAAAAATGTATACTTTTAGTCAGCGCATATGCATTAAATGTATCATAAGTGACAGAAAACACATTTATAATATTACAAAATAAAAAAAATGCTGTATCACCCCAATTCTGAGGACGCCTCATTGGCTGCCTATTAAATTCAGAATTGATTTTAAAATTATTTTATTTGTTTATAAATCTCTATGTGATCTAGCCCCCATCTGTTTTGACACGAACTGCTCCGAGACACGAAGGTTGAGATCCAAATGCAGCTTTTAATTAAGGGGTAATCCAAAGAACAGGCAATAGGTCAAACACTGGCAGGCAGTCCGTAACAACAAACAAACAAACAAACAAACAGGGATCAGAGGCAAAAGTGTAACCCAGGGAACGGGGAAAGAAATCCAAAAACATGAAACGGGAGAATGCTCAGAAATGCAGTGTGACAAACAAAACTTCGCAGTGAGTGAATGAGTGAACATGGAATAAATAGGCTGATACTAAGAAGGTAATGAGAGACAGGTGAATGTAATCAGTTATGATGAGTCCGGGCAGTAATAATAGTCCCATATCCCAGACACAAACGTAGAGGGGATCAAGCATTTTCTGTGGTTGGGCCACGGTTGTGGAACAATCTGCCTTTAGAAATTAAGATTTCCCCTTTCTTGACTACTTTTAAGTCTCTACTTGTTTTCCACTTGTTTTCCATGGCTTATAATTGTTTTATTTATTATTGTTATTATTTTTATCATTGTTCCTTTGAGCTTTCAATTTGTCAAAGAATCCTGAAAAAAATGCATTACAGGCTCAAAAAAATATAACAAACAAAACATCGCAACTGTTTTAAATATTGATCATTAGAAATGTTTTTCAGCACCCAATTAACATATTGGAATGATTTCTGAGGGATCATGTGATACTGAAGACTGAAGTATAGCATATATTGAAATAGTTTTTCTGCATATTTAATCAAATAAATGCAGTTTTGGTGAGCTTAAAATTGTTGAAAATATAACAGAGATGTATACATAATTATACCAAACCCCAAATTTTAAATGGTATTGGTGGAAATGTGAATCCGTTATTTTTATATGATTAGTACGCCCCAAAATGAAAATGTTGTCATAATTTACTCAGCCTTGTGACTCTCCAAACCTGTCTTTTATTTAGAACAGACAAGAATACAATTATTGTTTTTTTTGTGTGGTGGGTGGTAGAGATGCACGAATGGGCTATTATTTCATCTGCAACCGCATCACAAAGCATCATTTGTCCTCCATCCATCCGCACAAACGTTTTTTGAACAATTTTCAAAGCCGCAGCCGCCCGCCATCCGCTGATTGTTTTAAGGTCTATGGGCGATGCAAGACGCTGCTGATGCGAGCCGCAAGCCTAGAAAGCTCTTGCCTGTTCTAGAAAGGATACAGATGTACTTTTCGGATGTAGGTAACAATATTTAACAATGTATATATGTTTTTCATTTGATTGATTGGTCCAAATTTAATCAAAATATTATTTTTTTGTCACGTCATCCACCCGATCCGTGGCTGTAACTGCCAACCGCATCTCTAGAGGGTGGGGTGGGTGTCCACTGTTGTTGACCCCATTAACTTACAAATATATGGCCAAAACAATGGCAAACACTCTTCAAAATATAAATGAAGAGAAGGGTTCTCTGGCTTCTTTAATCCATAACAATCTGGTGCAACCAGGGCAGGACAAAATACCGTTAGTCATTGTTTAGTCATTGTTATGTACCTCAAATAAATTTATCATTAAGAAGACATCTGTGCTGCAGCGGCGATCCCTTTTTTTTCTTACTCTTCAAAATATCTTTGTTTGTGTTTTCGTATGAAGGTGTTGGAACATGAGGATAAGTAAATTGAGAATGAGATTTTTTTTTAATGTAAACTATCCCTTTAAATTGTTAACAGATGTTTTTACACACACACAAGCCTTTTAAAATTGATCATAGTGCTTTTCAGATGATGCACCCTTTGGCAGACATCTTGGCGACTTATTTATGCATGAAAAGTAATGTATAAAACAGTAATATTTGTAATGCCTCTTAGGGGGACTGCTATGTTATGTTGAGCAAAAAATGTATTTATTGTTCTCCAAATTCTCTCCTAAAGTATTACCTCATCCCTAAAGCAATAAGCACATCCACCCTTCCTGTTTCTGATTGGTTTGCCGTCTGAGCAATTTCTTCTGGGTTAAATTGTGCTAGCTGGCTAGTTCATGAGCCTTATAGATTTCATAGGCACATGATTCCAGAATTGCCTTTCCTCCAACTGCTTGGACAGTCTGGTCCTCTGGTCTCAGTGGTCCGCCGGGTCTGCAGTGACCAGTGGGGGTTTGCATCACATGCCTGTCCTGTGACGACCACAGGAATTCAGCGACAGATTTTTGCACCAGGAGGACACAGACAGGGGCAAGAGAAGGGAAAGGTGCTGGGCCCATGATGGAAAAGCACATGATGCCTATATGCTCACACACACTAACCTGAGTGTTACGTGATCAACATATGCTTCCTGGAATCATTTGGCCTGGCTTTTGATATATGATTTTGTCCAAAAACATAACATGTTAGGATAAACATGCATAGGCATAAACTTCAGCTTCATGTGAGTTGTTGTGCTGTAAGCAAGCAATCCCTTTGACTGAGCCAAAGCTAATCGCTTAATTAGAGGAATTATGTCAGGTTTGCAATCATCATGATTGTGGAAACCATGAACATCTGCCTCACTCATCACAGAGCAAACTATTCATAAGAGTTGGAAACAGTTGCTGGTTGGATGCTGTTATCATTAGTCTCAGGCAGAGCGGTATAATGTGATGTGCAAGGCCATTGATTGCGGATTAGCTTAAGGGTCAGTCTGTGTGATAAGTTATTTAATGCATATTTTATCAATAATGTCACTGAGGGACACAAGTCTAATGTGGCAGCACCAGAAAAGCTTATAGAACATTTTAAGATTAAACGATTGTAAAGGTAGCCAATCCAATCAGTAAGACAAAGGACTAATGGGAGTGCAATTTCTCAATAGAACAAATACAAATGCAAACTTTTTTTTAATATGACACTGCATATTAAACCAGTTTTATTTGAATAGGTCAAACAAGAAAATGAATGCTGCATTGATTAATGACTAAAGATCATTTTCCGTACCTTCCAATTTAATTTTAAAATATTATTTTTCAGTGGTCTTGACACTGTCAGAGTTCCTAAGAGTCCTTGTATGTTTTTTTTTTTTTTTTTTTTTTTTTTCTGTAATGCCTCAAAGCTTTTAGGAGTTATTCCATGTTGGGATTTAGATGTCAGATATCTGCAGGACATCACTCTCTCATCTTCCTAATGTGTTTCTGTGTGTGTCTGTGCCTTTGTGATCTTTTAGAAGAAGAGCAAGCTGCATTACCACATTGCAGTCATCATAAACTACCTGGGACACTGCATCTCTCTGGGAGCCCTGCTGGTCGCCTTCATCCTCTTTATGAGACTCAGGTGGGTGAGTGCCTCGGCTGTGAGGGGTTTTCAAGAGCTGAGTGAGTGGAATTGAACTTCTGTATTAGTCACACCGGTAGACTTGCATGAGAGATACTCGTGTGCTGCTACTACGTTGTAAATTGAGTGTGCAAAGGGATCTCAGGACAGTAAAGGATTTAGTTTCATACCTCAGGGGGGAATTTCATTGCCCAGATCCTTTATTACTCAGGAGTCTTAATGGAGTCCTTGGTTAGGTTTCATTTAAAGGTGAACTGTCATTTATTTGCCACTACTAAATGGAATTGCAGAAATAACGACTGTTTCATAGAGGCTTCCCCATCTGCCATTGGATAATCATATAAATCACAGCATTCTCCTACAATGGCAGCTTCAAATTTAAATCTTAGGTTCTGTAAATCGCCTTTGTCTGTGCAAATATCCCAATATCCCCACAAATTATCCCTTTTCTGGACAGCTCTGCTAATGTGTCCAGTGTCCTTCTCTTGGCTCAACTTTAAATCAGTTTAACTAAGAAGGACATGGGCCCAGCCCCAAACACAAATATAGGCTGTCTTCTTGTCACATCTCATCAGTACATCAATTGATTTTCTAGCTGCTGACCGAAACTATATATCAGGTGGCCAACTGAATGACAGGGAACAGAGAATTATATATTCCTATTCCTCAGTGAGATCACAGGCGACAAGCCCTTCTTGGACTCAGGTTTCTGAGGTCCAAGGACAACCTGTATAGGTTATCTCTTACTTGTCAAGGCACCTGAGAAATCGATATGCCATGGGTCAGCGGAGTGCTCCCCGGCAATGAGATTTCAGACTGATGGTGTAGAAATGAAGATACCTTACCGGGATATCAAGCACATGCACACTCCTCTTCATCTTGGGTTATTCCACTCCAGAAGTATCGTTGAGCTGGCTCTCATTATATTATACTCAATCAAACTGAGAGACTTGTTTTCTGTGGGATTGTGTCGAAGGCTTAATTAGCCTGGATCAATATCGTGGCAAACTGGATGTGAGGAGGGGGGGTCATCACATATTTCAGCATTTCCACACACTCTTTGGTGTTAGTGCCACAGATTGGGCCAAGTGGACAGATGAAATATCCATGCTGTTTAGGATTATTTAGACTAGATTATCTCAGACTTAATCTGCCTTGATTAATCCGGGGAATATATTCTGGCATCTTTCCCTGGATTTCTAATCAAAATCACGCTAGGAGTCAGCTTATACGCAGTTTTACTGGATGCTGCTTTCCAAAACAATGTGCCCTGCTGATTACCCTCTGCTTGTCTAGCTAATGTTCCAAAGTCAGTGTGTGGATGGATTGAGGCTGGGTGCAAGTATACAGAGGTTGTGAAGTTGCAGTTAGGCTGAATTGGGTCCTCTAGCAGGGGAAACTGTGTAATGAAATACACGGTGAACAGATGTTCAGGTTAAACACCAAGTGTTCTTGTGTTCAGACCTTTCAGCCATTTTGTGTCTGCTCACAAGGACAGTAGGACAGGAGTATCTTGTGAGATTGTGAGAATGTGAGATTTGGCAGTGTTTCTTGGACACCCTCCATGAATCATAAATATTAATTTAATTTAATAAATTTAATAAAATGTAAAATTATGTATACATTAATTATAAATGTTGGCTCAAGTGATATGTGTTTGGTTTTTTTAAAGAGGTCCCAAATGTGAAGACCCTGAAAGATCAACTGTGTGAAATTGTATTAGTTTGTTCTGGTAGCATTAATATTTAAACAGTAGCATCAATATGAGATGTTAAAATGTATATCATACTGTGATTGCAATGTTTGTCAAATAATCAAAATAAAAACAAACCATTCAGCTGTAGTGTTTAGACAAGATCCAGTCAGGCAATCAGAATGAAGTACTCACTGAGCTAATGTACCTTACCCTCATTAAATGAACTAAGGACTATATATTTAGGACTTATTAGGTAAATACAGTTGCAATATTTGGTGCCTTACTGCATTGTGTAAGAGCAGAAAATAAGACTTATAATCTGCATATTAGATAAAGGCATCCTATCTAAATGTTAACATGCCAATACTTATAGTAACAAGAGTGAATTGACTACACTCTCACTAAGATGACAAAACACCGTAACCTCAAACGTAATATTAGGAATGGCCTGTGTATTCCACACCAATGCTCACCTGTCAGGGGAGTTTAACCTGGTTCCTCTGTCATTCACAGAATGAGTGGTGCTGGGTAAAAAACAGGGGGCATCAAGTATGAAAGGAGAGCGAAGCTGCTGTAGCATAATGACAAGCCGCGGTTGGCAGCTAGCTGTTTTCATCCTGTTTCTTGACAAAAGGCTAGACTGGGAGGACCTTCCTGTCCTGTGTGACACAAAAACCTTCTTACATGTGCCCTGAGGGCAGAGACAGGAGGGAATTCAGAGAAGCAGTTTGACAGTAAACACACCAAAGCATTTCTCTGCATATAATGCCTCAAAATAAACCAAAATAAATGCAAGTTGAAAATAGAGGCTGCTCTCATAATCTTTACCCCACAGGGGAAGTGTTTATATATATATATAAAATACTTTTCTTGGGAAAGTAGTGCATATAGTTTTGCATAGTTTGATTATGTGTGTCTAACTAAATTGAATAATGCTTCATTATTTAATTCAAACAATCAAAGCTTTCATTCAAAACAAAACCAAAACAAAGCAATTGTGCTTGTTACTCTAACTAGAATAGCATGAGTCCTGTTAAAGTTTGCTGAAGAACTGTCCATTAGATGTCCTCTGGCAAAAACAAATGTATTGATAAAAATGACGACATAGCACTTTGTTAAAACTGCCCCATTATTATAAGCTTTTTAACAGTTTCTGGTGTAAATGTTCATATAGATAAAGCTTATTTGGACAGGTCTAGTTTTCCCTAAGGAGGTGATGTAAATTTGTGTTTCACAAATCCATTTAGTGTTATTAAGCCTGTCAGAATCTAACGTGATGGTGCTTTCCCTCAAACATCCTCGGTTAAAATAATGGAATAATTATGGTCCTCTGAGAACTGTAATCCTGTCTGGATAAGAATGTCTGTGATTGTGGTATGTTATTATTTCACAAAGCTTTTACTCATTTGTTCTGACCTTTGTCGAGTTCTTTTACTGCCTGCTGCTCCTTCAATATGGACATTTTTGCCAACTTTCTGGGTTTAATAATAGTTGGTAGTACTGTTGGCTTCCCATCTGAACACTACATACATTTAAACATACACACATACAGTATATGTCTTTAAACATAAAAGTAAAGGCATTTAGAAAGTTACAAAAGATTTATATTTTAAATAAATGCTGTTCTTTTAAACTTTCTATTCACCAAAGAATCCTGAAAAATGTGACACTGAAGACTGGAGCAATGATGCTGAAAATACAGCTTTTCCATCACATGAATGAATTGCATTTTATAATATGTTAAAAAGAAAACGGTTATTTTAAGTTGTAATAATATTTCACAATATTACAGTGTTTACTGTATTTTTGAACAAACAAATGTAGCCCTGGAAAGCATAAGAGACTTTTTACAAAAACGTTATATAATGTTACCGACCGCAAACTTTAGAACAGTACTGTACTCCCATTTGAATAGTGCTTTAGCAGTGCGATAGCCTTACATTAACCTCTTAAATGTGAGTGATTTTCCTCACTCCTGAAACATTCAGAAGAAAACTTATTCTGACTTTAAGCAGCACTAGATGAGGAGGACCTCAGCTCTTCTATTTCCGTACATGCTTACGCAATGAGGGTCAGCAGGGGGGATAGAGTCAGCAGACCCCAGAGCACATGGCCGCTGTAGGAGGCGATGGCACTTCGCCAGCACCCCCACTATTCTGTGCGAGTGGACAGACAGGTCGCTCTTACTGGGGCCCCAGCACAGGATGTTACCAGTACATCTGCACACCATTTGGGCTCAAGGACGCTCTAGGATGCTCGTTCCTCTTGTGCCACAGGCCCTGCGCAAAGCAGCCACGGCTTGTTAGCACTGACCCCCTGCAGAGCGGCCTGAAATGCTTTAGTTCCCTGAAAGTTTATAGTTTTTGTTTATGGCTTAAAATTGCATAACTCTGTGCTTTTGCCTGTGACCCGCCTCAGTATTAGCCGCAGAGGATCTGATTGTAGAGCCCGAATCATAGCAAACGCTCTGAGCGGGCGATTATTCTTGAAAGGACACATAATACTCGGAAAAGGCCCAGGGCAGTGGATCAATAAGAAGCGAGTGATGAGGGGAAGGACTTGAATAGACAGCTGTGATAATGCACTCCTATTAGAGCAGGCAGTGGAAATGCTAATAACCAAAACAGATGCAGTCGTGAGCAGGCACCGGAAGATTGCGAGACCCTTACAGAGACTCAGAAGTAAGGAAGAGATGCTTAAAAAAAGCATGGAGATTGGACAGCAAGTTTATGTAGCACATTTCATACACTATGGCAATTCAAAGTGCTTTGCATAGAAAATAAGCATGAAATAAAAGCAAGGGAAATTAAAACGGTTATAAAAGTTTTAATGTAGGCCATAGAGAGAGCCTATCGTCTGCTTAGAGGCCAGGGATACCTTCCTGGGCGACCCAAAGCAGACTAACAGTTGGTCTGACTTCTTCCAACGAGAAGACTTCTGAACATAAATATCCAACGTCCAAGCAGGGCACAGTAAATGGAATCCACAGACACATGCAGAGGAGGATGTAAGGCCTGTAAGATGGTTGACTGCACCACATTAGAAGGCACTTAAGGCACAGGATAGCTTTCACCCTCCCAGGAGTGAATTCTAAGCAGGGAGAGGAAATGGACAGAGCTTGAAGGTCCCCCACTCTCTTAAGGGACATAATAGCAAAAAGGAAAGCCACTTTGAATGTGAGAAATTTCTCAGATACTGACTCTAATGCCTCAAAGGGGGGCAGAGATAACCCCTCAAGAACCACTGCTAGATCAGAGGCTAGAACTCTGGCTTGAGTCAGAGGCCTCATCCTCCACGGAGGAACTGGCCAATCAGTGTGAAGTTGTTTTCAAAGGAGGCCACTGTGGAAATGACATCTTGACTGCAGTCCTTGACAACCTTGACCACCTGCTGCCACACCCCCAGCACCCTTACTTCCCACGCCCCTGGGCCTAGCCTTATCCCAGACACCTTGGCCAGGATGGCCTCGATGCGTGCAGGAGGCAATTGAGTCCATGCAACGAACAACCGTATAAGTCCCCCCCCCCCCCCCAAAAAAAATGTAGATAACCATGTGGCATGAATGTATGTGTGCCACTTTGTATACAGAAGCACTTTGGGGGTGTGTTTGTGCGACCAATACTCTGTAATTTTAAACTTTAAAATAGTATTATGTGGAAAACCCGTTTATGTCCACTAACGAAAAAATGGAGATGCCGATTGCTTTCATTGCTTTCATTCTTTCAAAAGGAGAGCAAACATGAACGAATGGAAGGACAGAGCAAGAAAGTCTTGTAGGGATGCTGGGAAACCATATGTGAACCGGAGAATTAAAGTTCTCTTTTTTAAGAGCTAAAACGAGGAAAAAGTCCACCGAAAGAGGCAAGTGTAAGAGCCTAAAGTTAGCAGTTACAGTCAGAGGGGCGTGTGGGCTACTGGGCGTCGTCTACTACAGTTCATATAGCTCACTCTGTTTAACGGATCAAGTCATGAATGGGTCGAAATGAAAGCTGTACTCCTTATAACCACGGAGAAATTAATCCAAACGTTTTAGCTGCGTTTGATGGCCCTGTACTGTATTGTCTGTATTTGTTCTGTGATTTACGTTATCAAAAATTTTTTTGAAAGATAGAAATGCATAATATTTCCTTTAAGGTTCTGTTACTGTATTTAAACTAAGATAAAGTAATCAGATCTCCAGTGGATTAAAGTGATATGAATTGGACTTTATTCCACATTAACTGGACATATACCGTTCTTCCACATTCCAGAAATGTAAATTACTCGAACTTTTTTTTTATTTTTAAGATTGACACTGAAAAATCTTATCTCATTAGAACTGGAAAGCTTTTGTTGTCTATCTTGAAGTAAAATAAAAATATATAATATAATGTTCACAGTCCAAATTTAAAAAAAAAAATGTATAAATCATTTTTTTAAATATGGGATTATACACTCACCTAAAGGATTATTAGGAACACCATACTAATACTGTGTTTGACCCCCTTTCGCCTTCAGAACTGCCTTGATTCTACGTGGCATTGATTCAACAAGGTGCTGAAAGCATTCTTTAGAAATGTTGGCCCATATTGATAGGATAGCATCTTGCAGTTGATGGAGATTTGTGGGATGCACATCCAGGGCACGAAGCTCCCGTTCCACCACATCCCAAAGATGCTCTATTGGGTTGAGATCTGGTGACTGTGGGGGTCATTTTAGTACAGTGAACTCATTGTCATGTTCAAGAAACCAATTTGAAATGATTCGAGCTTTGTGACATGGTGCATTATCCTGCTGGAAGTAGCCATCAGAGGGTGGGTACATGGTGGCCATAAAGGGATGGACATGGTCAGAATCAATGCTCAGGTAGGCCGTGGCATTTAAACGATGCCCAATTGGCACTAAGGGGCCTAAAGTGTGGCAAGAAAACATCCCCCACACCATTACACCACCACCAGCCTGCACAGTGGTAACAAGGCATGATGGATCCATGTTCTCATTCTGTTTACGGCAAATTCTGACTCTACCATCTGAATGTCTCAACAGAAATCGAGACTCATCAGACCAGGCAACATTTTTCCAGTCTTCAACTGTCCAATCTTGGTGAGCTCATGCAAATTGTAGCCTCTTTTTCCTATTTGTAGTGGAGATGAGTGGTACCCAGTGGGGTCTTCTGCTGTTGTAGCCCATCCGGACCACAGGACTGCCGCATACTGGGTGTTTTTCCCTTTTCACACCATTCTTTGTAAACCCTAGAAGTGATTGTGCGTGAAAATCCCAGTAACTGAGCAGATTGTGAAATACTCAGACCGGCCCGTCTGGCACAAACAACCATGCCACGCTCAAAATTGCTTAAATCACCTTTCTTTCCCATTCTGACATTCAGTTTGGAGTTCAGGAGATTGTCTTGACCAGGACCACACCCCTAAATGCTTGAAGCAACTGCCATGTGATTGGTTGATTAGATAATTGCATTAATGAGAAATTGAAAAGGTGTTCCTAATAATCATTTAGGTGAGTGTATGATTCTTCGTCTCAAGGCGTCAGTAGTGCCCGCATCGTAGTCGCGTCCCATACCACACCCAGAAACATAGTTCTCTCATATTGAGAGCACTTATATGGCCAAGGACGACATCTCAATGTCGAACCGCCATTTCCTGAGACTGGGCCAGTATCAGCCAGTCATCGATGTAGTTTAATACACGGATGCCCTGGAGCCTGTAGTGGAGGCTAGACGCACGTAAACGCCATTTGCACACCTCCCAAAATTCGGAAATAGCGTTTACCCACCTCCAAAGTGCGTTTATCCTCCTCTAAATTGCGTTTATCCACCTCTAAATAGCCTAAATTAAGCTTATGTCATTTTAGTTTCATATTGTTCATTATTAGTTTCATAGGTTGTTAAACCTAAGACAAAGTCTTTCATATTGTGCTGCATTACTGCCAGTGTTGACCAATCTCTTGCGTAGCCAGCAGGAAGCAGCAGACTGCATCAAGATTCATCAGTCACTAGCCCAAACTCACCTACAGGTCTCATGTAATGATGAATGAATTGTAAAAATGGATATCCGGCAATTTAAGCGCCGTCAAGACAGCAGCCCTCCTCCTGATGCCAGCAAATGGCCTCGGCTACAAGCCCAAAGTGAGTGAGCTCAGAAAACAGTACTAAACTTCATGTTTTTGAGGTTAATTTGGTTCACGGTAGATTCATGCCACTGACTCAAGTCACCTCTACCTTTTCCCATTAGCCAATGTTACAAGTAAAGTAATTATGTGCATTCTCTGGCATTTAAACCACTGAAAGTTTGTGACAACAAGCTCCCTTTGTTAGTCAGCTAGCTAGTTAATGTTATCGCTATAGCCGTTCGTGGTTTCGCGGGTACGGTAAACATTTCTATGGTAACAGCGAGTTGGACCAATCAGAGGCATCGCTGTTAAGCTTAGGAATGTGGGTAGTGTAGTTTTTCTCCATAAGATTGTGGATAAAAACGTGTTTTTCTTGTAACAAGGTTGATTTCATACAGACCTCTAGCTTCAGAAGCAGAAACTTTCGTTTCACAACCACGTAGATCGTGGTCAAATGATAGCCTATAGCAATGTCATCAGGATACACATACACCGGTAGGCAGTGGCCCACCTTACCGGGTGACCACGTCGTGGTCCACCAGAATTTATAGTTTACCCACGTCTTTTTTTTCCTCTACACCTCTGGCTGTATCCATGCATTTGGTTAAACGTGCGAGGGGAGAGAGCTAGGCCAAATGGAAGAACCCAATATTGGAACGCTTCACCCCCAAAGCGAACCTCAGGAACTTCCTTAATATACTACTTAATTAGTATTTTCAGTACAATTTACACTACTGGTAATGAAGGGGTGATCAGTTTATTACTATTGGCTAATTGATCATGGAATGTGTCATTCAATAATTCAATGAATATGCATACTGTATATGAAACTGTGTTGGGATATAAATATATTTATATTACATTTATTCAATTTAAATAAATTCAGATTTTTTTTTTTGTATATTGAATATTGAATATTAACATTATTAAACTACAGGTTAGGCCTTATTGCAGTTCATATCTACAGCCATAGAGGTTGAAATTCAATTTTAATCATAATTATGGCGCATGAATAGGATTTGTTCTGTGGTAATAGTTTGTTTCATGAATGTTACAGCAGGCACACTCCCAGGTTTCCACTGGGGAGAACTTATGGCCACTTGTCACCAGCACTGTCAGCTTGTCACCGCCACGAGTACCCCCCTTACCCCCACCCACAGCTGCAATGGTGATGGTTGGCAACATGAGCACTCGTGCCCTGTGTGTGATCTGAGTGTGGATTGAGCAGTAAGAGATTTGCTGACCTCCCGCTTTGAGGTATTGCAAACAAATTAAGGACACCATTTTAGTCCTTAGGGGTTGTACTGGTATGAAAGGAGTTAATGCTTTATTAACCTAATTATTACATTTCTTCCTCAAATCTGATTAGCCTGTCAATGTTTTGTTCATACAAGACATGAACATTCCTTTAAAATACCAAGATTAAAATCTTAATTTCTGTGCGTGCTTGTGCGTGTGAGGCATAACGGACAGTTTATGTAGTGGATTTTGTTGTAATAAGTGAAATGCCAGCCAATTAGAATGAGAAGAGATTTTAAGGCACTCACTCTAATTATTAGCTGCTTAAAATAATTCTACGTTACGTGTCTGGTTTATAAATCAATCACAATTTTCTCATCCTCTTTTGCTCAGTCAGTTAAATTTTACTTTTTGACAACCAAGAGTACTAACAGTGAGAAGGCCTTTACACATGTTATTAAGAATCTAGGGGGGGGGTGAGTAATTAGTCTCCACTTTGTCAAGGTGAAATCTGTGAGCTGTCATGGCAAAAAATAGTGCTCTGATTTACTGCTTGGGCGGTAATTGGAGAAGGCTTGTGTTCCTGGCCCATGATCCATGTGCTCACATATGGAACCCTTGGAGTTTAAAACACTGGCTGTTATATATATAAAGAATACTCATACACCTATCCCAGCAAGCCATGTTATTTATGAACATCATCAAAATAATTTTTGTATACAAACCATTAAGCTATCTTATTTGTATCAATAGGAAGTACAACTTCAAACTTATGTGGATTTACTAAGAATAACAAAGACTGAACGCATGAATACTAATTATCTTATTAATTAGTTTGCTTTATATTTTTTCTTGACCATCCAGTCACATAACAACATTTAAGGAAGGGTAGGCAATTTTGGAGAGGCTAGCAATAGCAGGCTAGCTTTGAAAGCATAAATTGTTTCTGAATGAAGAGCAAAATTCAGCATCTATTAATTGTTTCTTTTTTCCTAATCTTACATCCCAAACCTCATCATCTTTTCTTGTTTGTGCTCATCGATCCAGAAGGAACTGCGTCCTTTATCTATTATAACACAGTTTTTTCCGCTTAGATCAGGAATGGATTTTCCAGTGCTTGATGTTTAATGATTAATAATTTAGGTCTTTCACACAGCTGCTCATACTAAATGTGTTGCACACAAATACACTGTCAAATAGAGGTTCAAGTCCAGATGATGTTGGCTGGATTGGTATTGCATGTGTGGCCTTTTCCTTTGTGGCTCACAGGGATTTAGAGGCTTGTTTGGGGCACAGGGGGATGGGAAACAGGGTCAGTCACACTCCAGTAGAGCCACAGCGGACATCCATGTGCACTTCTACTGGAGGAGGTCATTGGAAGATAAGAGTCACTTGCAAAAAATGTCACTGAGTTGGTCTGATAATAAATAGTTCACACAAATTTATGTCATTTACTGATCACAATGTTGTTTCAGACCTTTGTGGTGCGTTTTTTTTTCCGCTTGGATTACAAACGGTGAGTCTTTACACAGCTCTTTGACATAAAACACGGTAGTCAATTCAATCTCCATTCCACATATTCTGAGAATATTTTAAACATTCTCTTTTGACACATGCATGAACTAATTCCGTTTTGTTGCCAATATTGTCAAACATAGTGTGATGCACAAATAAGTTTCATTTTCTTTTAATATATATTTTTTTTAAATCAAACAAATCCATTCTATGAAGATTCAGAAGATTATTACTCACTAGACATAACAACGTGGGCTCATTTTATAATTTTATAATTTACTCCAAAAACGTACCTACTGTATACATTTCACTGCAGTTTCACTTTTTTTGACGTGATTAGTATGAACTGTCATTGTATTGGAAAAAGAGCAGTGTTAAATAAAGTGTGTGTGTTTAACAGAAAAAAAACAGCATATGGATTTAAATACAAATCAACAACACATTTGAATGACTAGCATAATTTTCTTTTATCAACAATATTTTTTACACAGATATTTATGTTGTAAACACAAAAACATTTATCAGTTATCTTTTTGAAGTGGCATAAAGCAACTGAAAACTGCAGGGGGTAAAATTGAGTTACGCAGTAAGAGTCAGATCTGTTAGCTGGTTGTTGTGTGGGAAAACCAATCCCAACAGGAACATCTCTAAGAATATACCATGTTAACAGGACTTAATTAACAGAAAAGTACCGCCACATCTGCAAGCCACCACGTTTATCCACAAACACTTGCCAGCGTGTGTGTGTGCGTGTGTGTACGTGCGCGCGCGCGTGCGTGCAGTTTGTACATCCGTAACTAATGAGAAAGTAATGTCGGAGGCAGCTGCTCAGAGTGTTGTGTGAACGAGGTCAGGGAACTGCATAAGCAGCAGATACTCTGCTGCTAAACGCCCTAAAGCTTCGGTTTCCACAAGGGCAACACTGGCCTCACAGCGTCTTTCCTCAAGATAAAAGTCATCCTCGCCCTCCACCATTGTTTGTCTACATTCATCCATCACACTAGCAATTGCAGCTCAGCCAAGCTTTCATCAGTTAACTGTGGAGGAAATGAAATCAAATAAAGACTTGAGGCGAAAACCTTTGAAATGCAGCGTTTTCAGTAGCTACGGCTGTTCTTGAATGACATGCAAGGGAAATTTTGTTTGTTTGTCTTTTAAATGTAATAGTTGGGGCTTTCAGTATATAAATATTAAACTAAAATTAACATTGTGTATATCAGTATTTGCTTAGAAAAGCTCCCAAAATTAAGATAATTAATTACTGTATAATGTTACTGTATTACGTTGACTGATAATAAAATGTGTATGAGTGTGTGTGTGTGTGTGTGTGTATATATATATATTCAGTCAATATATGAATCACTATTCAAGATTCTAAAGTCGATATATGAATCATGTTATGTCCATTTTGAAAATATTCACTGGCCTTACGCAAACAGAATTACTTTTTTTATTTTTTTGGAAGTTTGGTACAATGGATTCCTTTTATAATTAATTGTAGTAAATGAATGTGTTAAATTGTCAGCTCTAACTGTAATTTTACTAATCAAATTAGATGAAAAAGAAATGAAATGAGAAAGCTTGACAGCACATTTGGCACTCATTCAGATAACCTTTAATATGCAATTATAAATCAGAGGCACTATACAAAACATCAGTGATGACTTGAGTTTAGACGTCATCTCATCTCTTCTTCATAAATCTCTGAATCTCTGAAGCTGGCGATTAACATTCAGAAGACGGCGCGGCTTCCCATCTGTCACAAGGAAAATTGCATCATCATTTTCACAATCCGTCCATCCATCCTCCAGATGTCAGATGTTTTTTCTCCCCACCGTGTTTATCACAGATAGTTTTGATAGACGGGAGTTTATTTACATCCCTTCTCAAACAAAATGTAATTTCTGTACTTTGATCTTGCTGTACAATCTGACAAACAGTAAAAAATAATTAGCTGAGGTAGAGCTTCCAGCTGAGAAATGTTGTTTCGTCTCATGTTTGGGTAAAGGATCTACTTAACCCTTTAAGTGTCCATTAGCATTCCCATTCATCAATGACAGATGGGAAATAATTGGGCTATATTTAAAATATTAAACATATTATCTTTTGTCTCTTATGCTTACCAAGGCTGCATTTATTAAAAAACACGCAAACAAAACAGTAGAAACAGTCATATCGTAAAATTCCATCCGTCTGTCTGTCTATCAATGTCTTGATGCTTAAAGCTAAGATGCTTTAAATCAATTCTGTAGATTTTCCCCTATTGGAAAACTGCCCGCCATCTGGACCCGCCTACAATTATAATGTTATAACTACAACTAATGTTATTTTTGCAAGTAAATGTTTAGGAAAGTATTTGCCTCTCATGCTGATGTTGTTTTCTTTTTAAGTTTGATCTGCTACTGAGATAAACAGACAGAGAGATAAAGGCTTTGGTGCTGAGCAATGTCATCATTTGTTTCCTTGCATCCCTTGCAATAAATTAATTTCCCCATGACTATCTTCCTGCTGAGATGACGCACAAATGCACAACTGAGGCGACTGTGTGTTTATGGGATTGTGTGTTTGCCTGTGCAAGTGCAAATGTGTTTATAGATCTGTAGTGAATGTGAAATGCATTCGTTTAATATTTACAAAAATAAGCATTCCAGAATGTTAGAATTGTTTTTATTTCTTTTATAGACTTTATCACAGCATATCACATAGTAATTGAAACTCCCATTTCTTTGTCAATTGACAGGAAATGTTATTGTCCGGAGACAACATTAAAATTACACATTTTTGATCGGTTGAGGTCAATTCAACAAAATCTCTCTATTTTACATTTCTTTCCTTCGAGCTGTCAAAACTAATTGGAAAAGAGGTCAGAAGTTCATAGAGAGAGTGAAAGATGGATCTTAATCAGCTCTTATAAGCATAAACATTTCAGCAGCCAATCAATGACATATTATGAACTGGTTTAAATAAGTGATGTAAAATCAATGCCATGTGTCTATTTATCATCCCTTAATAACCCTTAACAGGTTAACATTTTCAGAGAAAGGATAAGGAATAAACCCTCATGTTTCAGGGTACATTTCATCTGGCATTACTCAACTTTCAACATACATGGAGAATGTCAGCCCATTTTCCGTACGAACTGGTAATGTCACATGTGATCATTATGACCAGTCTGTCCTTTGCAGTGAGAGGTACATTTTTAAAAATAGAGGTTATTTAATGGTGCTTTCTTCTCATTTTTTGGCTGATTCGTAGATGAATAAAACCATTTTTCTATTGATTTTCCTTCCACTTAGTGTTCGTTTGTGGCAGTGAGAAACTGCCCTAAGAGTTTACTCATAAATTCTCGTCCTCCTGTAAGTTATTCTTTTATTCTTCTGATCTGGAAAGTTTCGCTGCTTATCTAATAATGATGACAGCTTTGACTTGGAGGTCACTGTTGGTCTTTGGTCAGTCGTAAATATCGGCTCCAGCCTGAAGCTGATATCACAAGCAAGTTGACCTCTGAATCACACTTCTGTTATGTATGCAATAACTATAATAAGAGAAAGAAGCAGGAAAAAAAGGGTAAATTACAACACACGCTGTGAAAGAATAAAAATGCATGAGGATCACTGAATGTCAAGATCAGATGCGTTTTTGATTAATCTATTTCAGAAAATGTTGGTTCGGGTTTTAAATCCTAGTCTTCTTGCATTTCTAACTTCTAAAACATTTTTTTTTTCCTCTTTGTTTTATCATGTTTTACCTTGCCAAGGCACAAAGTTGAGACAAAACTTGCATTGAAGTCCCCTCTTAAAAAAATAGCAGTATGACACCTCAATAGATGTCACATATCACATAAACAGTCCTGAAGCTAAATAAAGGTCATTTAATAACAAATTTTCTCTCAGTTGTTCCATTTTAAGGCAAAGGTAAAACAAAACATCTGATAAAAATTTTAAGCAAATGTGTTGGTAAAAATAGAAGCTTACAGAGAAATGTGCATTGATGCTGTTCTATACCAGCACACATGAGAATATACAACATAACAAAGAATTGTGTGCATAAAATATTCTTTAGCCTTTCTGACTGTGTTTATGATTTCCATTAGGGCAAAACCTTTCAACGCTTGATGACACAAATCTGGGTTGTCAGTCTAAAAGCCAAGTTCACTCAAAGTGCATTGAGTTAGCTTTCAACTTCTTGACCTGCTTTACATTTTTTAATTCTTTAAAACACTATCCTGACTGCCAGTTTAGTGTGTTGCTTATAAGAGCAGCTTCTTCTGTCTGCTGAAGCCTTTCAGAAGCAGGAAACCTGTTGTAAAATGCTGAAATGTTGGAGTGTAGCTTTTCATAGCAGCAGCCTGATCCAAATGTTTCTCCTGAGGCACTGGTGACATTTTCTCCAGTATAAAACACACAAAGAAGGACTGTTAGGCACCATGTTTAATATCGGTTTCAGTACCAAACCATTTTTCATTGCTTTTATCACCCTGACAACAAACTTCTAATGGATATGAATCAAAGAAAATAATGACGATGGGAAAACGTATCGGTTACTTAACGTAACCTCGGTTCTCTCTAGAAGAGGGAACGAGTATTGTGTAAGTTAGCTTACGCTACGGGAAAGATTCATCTTTTCGAGGTATTGAAGCCAAAAATGATCCTTAATTTTGTATTTATTGTCAACGTAGTGCAGCAGCTAGCAGACCTAGAGCAGGCTGTCTAGCGTGCTCATTGGCTGCCCTGCAGCAGCCTACCAGTGAGCCTGACGTGACGTCACGTCCAATGAAGGGCGCTCGTGCCCTCATCGCGTCTCAGCCCGCCAGAATGGGCGTGGCCTAGCGTTTATAACCAGGGCTCGGAGGCTGCTTCCCTGGTTTTCATCGACTGAAGCGAAAGTCGCTCGTGGTGCAAGCACGGCAGGTTACGCAATACTTGTTCCCTCTTCTAGAGAGAACCGAGGTTACGTTAGGTAACCGATACGTTCTCTTACGAGAGGTTCTCTCGTATTGCGTAAGTTAGCTTACGCTACGGGAACCCTTTGTAAACGCAGTGCGTGCCAAGCATCCACTCATGAGTCCCAGGGAATCCCGGGGAACCCAAATAAGCAGAAAGTAAAGGCGGCCAGCAATGCGGGCCGACACATGTACATAAGCACTCACAGGGGATACGGAGCGGCGACGCCAGTCCGAATAAGCATATAGCATGTTAATGCTAGCACCAAAACTGTTTTGTTAGCAACATTTTTCAAAATACGTTTTTTTTTTTTGTGCTAAATATAAGAAAGTCTGTCGGTTTTTAATCGATTGACTCCCTTTGTATATTGCATACGAGTTCTGAATATGAACTCTGCATACTTGAAGATCCAACCGCTTCACAATGTCGGTGTGCCATTTAAAGATAAACATAATGTGCTCTGATGGGACTGCATGCTGAGAAAACTCAACGACACAATGGATCTACCAATACAACAAAATGAAGTCAAGCTGCAGGTGTATTCACACCCTGTGAAAAAAGACAACTAAAAGCCTTGATAAGAAGAGGGTTTTTCATCTAACTTATTAACTATTTTTTTCCATCTTCTGCCTCCTCCATCTTTCCTTCCCCTCCATTCTCAGGAGTATCCGGTGTCTGAGAAATATCATCCACTGGAACCTGATTACGGCATTCATCCTGCGAAATGCCACCTGGTTTGTGGTGCAGCTCACTATGAATCCAGAGGTGCATGAGAGCAATGTGGTGAGTAAACACATTGACAAAAAAAAATCTCCTTCCCCTATAACTTTCCTTTCAAAATTGCATACATAATCTGTTATTATTTCTCACAATATGTGCACACACGCTCTTTTGTTCAATCCAATGTTCGTTCTCACTATTCCCATCTCTTCTACCTGCTGTTATTCCCCATTCTGTTGGCACACATGCAGAGAAACACAAATGTATTAATTGCATTCAAAAACTGTCCCTGACACCTGGGTCTCCATTTCTGCACTCATTACAGGCATGGAAATATAACTGGCACTAGACGTGTATCTGTGGGTGTTTTGGGAGGAATGCAAACAGCTCATAGTCCACTATGCTTCCCTGAGAATTAATTACCCTCCACATTTTTGTGCTTCCTTAATCAACTCATCTGAGACGAGCAATTAATTCATCTACCACCACGTCTATATCAGTCCCAAAGGGCTCTTCCATCTTACATTCAAGTTCAACCTCATACTCTATGATGCATATGGCTTTTCGGATGGTATCAGAGTTTGATTCCACCATGTTTGTCCTTGATACTTATCTTTTGCTGTTACCAAAGCATAATTTGTATCTATTTATCTGTATTTTATGCAAGGGCCAACTTAATTGCCTCTTCATGCTAAGATTTTGCACATGCAGCAGCACATTAATTCTACCTCTGAACTCCCCTAGAGAAAAACTTGCAAGGTGTTTTCAGGCGGAAGTGGTTATTACACATTCCTCCAGATCTGTAGATAGCAGTGGCCTAATTCTTCTAGTTTACATTCAGGTAAAGCTCCTTTTGTTTAAAAGTGATAAGAAATTATTTGAAGACAAATGCTTGTCTAGATGAAATAAAATTAGCCTTCTTGGACAAAATGGAGAGCTGTCTGTTTAACTGTGAATAAAATTGTGTAAATACACAATGTCATTGATGCACTTGTGCTGAATCGTTTCAATTACAGTTCAAGCAAGTGATCCCAGTTGCCTTGTGATTTATACAAAGAACATATTGACTCATCCGATCCCCTTCGCTTAATGAGGTTGAGCTTTGCATATTTTTTTTTATTTGCTGTATGTACAAGATGCATTTGTTTAGGAAAGGCTCACAAGTCAGAGCCAACTGCTTTTCATTGAGTTTTATAGCGCAAAATGACACATTTATTGTGAAAAGTGTCACTTTGTGGAGAATTTACACAATGCTAGTTAATGAAAGACATTGTTCTGTAAATAACAGCAAAATTAGCAATAAAGATCCTACAAAATCTTGTCATCTCTACAAGGTCCTAAATTCCTGTCACACCAGGGAGCCTATTATGAAAGAGGGTTGTAAAATTCTAAAGAAGTACTTCTGAGAGCTGGAAGAATTTATGACAGAGATTTTCATTTTTTCCCACTATTTCACATGTTGAAATAAAATCTTTACCACATAACACATGTAATGGTCTATGGACTATTAGTTTGCTGATTAATGCCTGTAATAAATTAGTCTACAATAGTTCCTCGAAGCCTATAAGGCTGATATAAGTGTTAGACTGAGATTTTACAGATTGTGAGAAAAGTCATCCCCTTTAACGAGAAGCCGCAGGTCTGAAAGTTTATAAACTTTCAGTGACACTTGAATTCCCTCTTCAGTCATAACTCTTAGAAGATCTTCAATCTTGAGTCGAGAGTGACAGATTTTTTATCTTCTTGTGGGACAACACCATGACAGAGCTCGGATATGAAATATGGCCAAAACAAAAGAGCGGAGGCTAGGATTAAACAGGGCCCTGACACACACAGAAGCTAGTGTTACCCCTCCACCCGGGTCCCACTCGACCCGCTCCAAGCGGGCCTCAAACCCGGGTCTCCGGCATGAGAGTCAGGCGCTCTAACAAGGAGGCTAAAGACTGCAGCTTCTAGCATCTGTTGCTAGAGAGCCTTTTGAGAGCAGAGGAGTGAGGTTTACTCGCACAGCAACTACTAGCCGGCCTCCGTTACACTATTATGACTCTTGCAAATGTCCGGAGCGTCACAGTTTTTTCATCCAGCTGCAGTACTGTCAGTTAAACATTAAACATCTGTCATTTACATGTTTTTGATTTTTTTTTTCTCTGTCAGTTGGTTTATTAATCAGCTTTGTTTATATGTGTATACAAAAAGTATATACCCTATATTGCAGAAGAACATTGGGTCTCATTCCCTAAAAATAGCGTGGATTATTTTCCATTTGTACGCACAGGAGAACTTCTCATGAAAAATCTCAGCCTAATTCTCAACACGTTTGTACGCACATGAATTTGTTCTCATTTACGTTCTAATGTTAGTGAATTTTGAGTATTCTAAATGAGCGGCCACGTGCACAGGTTAGTCATTTGCATTAAACGCACGCAAACCATCTTCATATATGTTCCGAACTGCTCTGAGACACGAAGGTAAAGGATCCAAATGCAGTTTATTAAACAGAGTAATCAAAAGACGTGATCCAAATCCAGGCAGGCAGACTCTGGAATGGTGGCGGCCATCTCGGGACGAGACTCTGGCGTGGCGGCCATTTCAGGACGAGACTCTGGTGTGGCGTAAATGAGTTCAGCAATTAAAAAAATTAACATACACTGTTCTCAAACCAAGCTCATGCTCCACTTGTCACCATGACCGTGACCCCCCCCCCCCCCCCCCCCCCCCAAAAAAAATAAAAAAAATAAAACAACATAACAGAAACTCTTCTAAACTAGCATAACAAAACATTAAACACTACTAAATCTCCCACTTAACATTAATCTGGCACAAAAAACATTATATAACACTTAATTTTAGCATTTACTCAACTTTTAAGTTTATCTAAATTAAAAGAAACAAGTTTGTAAAACTCAAAACAATGAAACAATTCAACTTACTTAAAATGTATCAGGTTTGTGAACTCTAAAGAAAAAGAAAGTTCTAAATACTCATAAAAGTTAATTTAATGGAACTAATTTGTATAATTTGAGTTGGCTCTACTCTAAACTAATTAAATATTTTGAGAGTTAGGGTTTACAGTGTTCTTCTGGACACATCAATTGCTCAAACAAGTATTCTCAAACTAGTGGTGATTATTGGATCATCAAGGACAGATGGTTGATATGTGGGTGTGGCTGAGACAATTTTCTTTCTTCCCAGCGGAGATCCATACAATACTTTTTGAAACAGTTATACATTTCCATCCAGCCTATTACTTTGTAAAAGAAACAATCCTAAACACTCAAAATAATCATCATAATCATGTCTAAGAATTCTTACCAATATAAAAAGAATACATACTTTGGGTGCAGGGTTTAACAACACTGTTGTTATTATTACTTTAGTATTTACTGATAAACTATATATTCATGGCAACTATTTAATTCATACACCTATAATATTTTAGCCTGACGTCGTGATACTCAGATTCTAGTCAGAATGTGAGTCTGATATTGCTCCATTGGGCTGTGATTATGGGGCGTGTTTCAACTGAACCAGGTAAGAAAATGCCACATCTAAATTCTCCAGCGGCAGCCATTCTTTGTTGTAAACGAATTCAACCCAAGCACTCTTTGGTGACGTGGATGATTGTTACTGTTGATCATCTGTCCATCATCATATAAAGCCCGCCCTGACAATTTGATTGGTACGAACAACTTTTGTTCAGGCATACTTGTTTCACAACGGATCAAGTCCAGACTGATTGACCAAGTCAAGTTCCCACACTCAAATGTTGTGGGCGGGGCTAAGTTCGGCTGGCATCCAGGCTAATAATATTTACTAAAAAAAAAAAGGTTTCAAATATAAACCTTAAGGATTATATATGAAACCTTATGATTTGTGCTGCAGTTAACCTTCTGCAGTGTTTTCTACTACGTTTGATCTGTCAAACCCATAAAATTTTTGAAATTCAGATAGGACCATCTGAGAGGTATTGTACTTCTGATAGTCCTGTCATGATAAGCGATAACCCACTGGCTTTTATCATACTTTCATCTAAATCTGTTCCACCTCTGGGCCTTGTTTCAGACCCCACCCCCCACCCATCTGTAATGTCCCTTCTTTTGGAGTAGAAAGGTTTTATCCCCTGCTTGTGTTTGAACTCAGCTTCAATCATAAAGAGTAGACATTCCACACATAATCATGCACAAGCTTTAATTTCCTCAAGCTATTAAAATAAAACCATTTTAAAACAGAGAATGCGAAGTGGCACGGTGATCTCCTAGGGTACAATTTAGGACAGTTTCTAAACATCTAACTTGATTTCTCTTTCCTCTCAGATCTGGTGCAGGCTGGTCACAGCAGCGTATAATTATTTCCATGTGACCAACTTCTTCTGGATGTTTGGAGAGGGCTGCTATCTGCACACAGCCATAGTACTGACATACTCCACAGACAAACTGAGGAAATGGATGTTCATCTGTATAGGCTGGTGTAAGTATCCCATAATGCACAACTCTTACTTGCACATTTACTTTAAAGTTAGCGTGACACAATACACAACCCATATTACGTACATAATCTAAAGTATTGCATATGTAGGATTGGATTTAAAACATCAGTGAAAGAGGAAAGTAGTTTTGATTAAAGATTGAAAAAGTCTGTCATCATTTACTCACCCTTGTGTTGTTCCAAACCCGTAAGACGTAAGACAGCTACGCAGCTACCACTTTGACGCTTCAAAAGGTTCATAAAGAGATTGTAAATTAATCCAAATGAATCAAGCGGTTTAGTTCAGATTTTCTGAAGAGACATGATCCTTGCTTACTATACTGAACAGATTTAATTTGGGCTTTTATTCACATTTAAACATTGATCAGTGAACATAAACAGAAGCTCAACCATACCTGCTTAACACGTGAGAACAAACCTCTTGTGGAAGCTCAACTAACCTGCATAACACAAGAATGAAGCTGGTTCTCACATGTCAAGCGAACATGCTTTTGTTTATCATAACTGGTGTGTGCATTGATGAATGTTTATATGTAAATAAAAGCCTAAATTAAATCTGTTCATCATATAAAGCGATCATGTCTCTTCAGAAAATGTGGACTAATCCACTCAATTCATATGGATGCATTTTAAAAATCTCTTTTTTTTCGTTGCGTAGCTGCACTCTTAAAACGGATGTGTTAAAAACAACACAACCTATGTTATATCTTAACACACCTGTGTGTCTAGTTAAGGACAACACATTTTGTGTTACTTTTAACACAACCAGTGTGTTATTGTTCTTAACACAGGGTTAAGAACAATATTTTAACACACTAATGTGTCGTAAATCACACAATTAGTGTCATAGATGTGCTATTTTTGACCAGTTAAAATGAACACAAAACAAAAAAGCATTTAAAAAAAATAATAATTTATTAAAAACTTAACTGCTACATTTTCACAAAACAAGCACCACTCACATTTTGTTCACACAATGTAAAGAGCAGCACATTCAGAAAACATTCGTCAGAATTATTTTGTTTTAATTGTGTTTAAATATGAAATTTTATTATCATCATCCCACACCATGTTTGAATGGAAATGCCACTTGAACGGTTTCTTACCATGCTCAAAATTGAAACGCAATATTCATTTTTAATGTTTAAGAAAACTACAATAATACTGAAATCTGTATGCAGGATACACAGGTCACTTATTATATGTTATGTTACTGAAAAGGGAAATTACATACCAATGCATTTGATCCACTTCTCTTAATCGACTTAAAACTTGAAACTTGTCCAATGCTTCCACTTTCTCAGTTCGGTGTCAATAAATTCATTAAAATCAGCGTTAAATTTTAAAATTCGGTGGTACTCTGCAGCACAGGGGAGGAGACATTTGGAAGCATCAATTATTTCTGCTGCACTCTTGAGATGCTGCAATTTTTTGCATATCTCCTTTTCATCAAGTAGTACAGCCACTAGTGTTTTCGGAGTGTCCTCCATTTGAAGCTGCAAAAAAGCAAACAAAAACACCAATCTGTTATATATAATGTTATATACTGATTAAGCATAGTATTCACATTAATAATGTAAAAGAGTAGTTAACAAGCAGTGTAAGAATGAACATTATCAATTTATATACGAAAACATCAAGCTAGTATACTAATCTTCCGAGATAAACCTAAAGCAATCTTTTGATCTCCGAAAACCAGTCCATTTTTAATGAAGAGTCTTCCTGAATTTGGTACTTCATACTAATACTATTTCATTCTGCCCCAAAATATTAAAAGTAACGTTAGTGTGCTAGTACGTGGTTCCGAAATTCCGAATCTGTTTGTCTGGTATTACAATGCACTCATAAAAGGATGTTGAAAACAACACAACTTGTGTTGAAAACAACACAACTTGTGTTGAGGACAACAAGTTTGTGTTACTTTTAACTCAACAATGTGTTATTCCTGCTAATTTTCTACACACCAATGTGTTATTATTACACAATTTGTGTCAATTACGTAAGTTAAGTTACACGAAATGCGCAAACTGAGGTCAATCAAATTTGTACCGTTACCTTGATAAATCATGTTAATATTAAAGGGCATTTCACAAAACATCAATACATTGACGTTATGTTGTTTAATGAAATAGAGGCGACAGATAGGAATGAAAGTGATAACGTTAGCTGCTAACAACAGTTAGGCCTAACGTAAGTTTGTCAAACTCGTTAACGAGCTGCAGCGTTTTATCAGACATCCTGTCATTTGCAACAAATCAAACAAAGAAAAACAAAACTCGTTCGAAAGGAGTTCTCTCTAGAAAGTGAGGAACAAACCTACCAAAGTCTATGAGGAGAAATAAAAATCATTTGTGAACAATAACGTTAACTATCAGATGCCGTTGCTGCCTTGTTCAAGCCTCTCGCGTCAACGGAAAATACCCGTACACAGTAGAGGCCGCTAACTAAATGCACATTTGACCATCTAAAAACACAACAACAATAATAAAATACATTTGACAATTTATATTTGACAATTTCTAATAAAAAATAAATCGAAATACCTGACGTGTGCATCCAAGTCATCCATCGATGGAAAAAGAGGCGCAAACTTGCTTCTTGAGGCGCGTATGACGTTGCAGCAATGTGATTAGATGATAGTTAACACATATTGTGTTGGACACACTGTGCTGTTTCTCTCTCTCTATTTATTTTTCTTTTTACACATGATCAACTTAAAATGACACAAAATGTGTTAGAATAGCAATAACACAAAAAATGTGTTATTAATTAACACATCCTTTTTGAGAGTGTGTTAATAAAGGGACAGAAATACATTCATTTGTGTTCCGAATATACACAAAGGTAGAGTAAATTATATATCTTTTAAAAAGAGTAATTAATGACGGAATTTTCATTTTTGGGTGAACTAACCCTTTAAGGAGACAAACATAAGGATTGTGCATTACATGAACTAAGAAAGCAAAAAAAGGTCAGTTCTGATTTTATGTTCCCTTTAAAGTACATCACTGATTAAATTACTTTTGATTAATAACTTGAAAAAGAGACACAGCTACAGTAGCAGATAATTACACTAATGAGGACTGCAATTTGATCAGGTTCTCTTCTGAACCATGGGAGAGTTATTATGCGAATAAACAAGCCTTGAATTTTCCTCATTAAAAATGCATCGCAAATGAGTCATTGCCGAGGATTTATCACACAGTCCCTTAATAGTATCAATTATACTGTTTGTACAATGTCTTTGATTTTCCAAGTAAGTGAGAGGAAATTTGCTCTGCTTTTTTCCGAAGGTATTCCATTCCCCATTATCGTCGCATGGGCCATTGGCAAGCTGTACTATGACAATGAAAAGTGAGTTTGCTGACACTTTCTGTCCTTTTCTTCCTTTTTTATCTCTGTATAATATCTGCATTTTACTCTACACACACAAACTCCCTCACCTCATTTACAATAAAAGCAATTAAAGGTTAGATTAACCCCAATTATCTCCGTCATCTACCCTCGTCTTGCTCATTAAACAATCGATCCACGATAAAGCCAGAGAAGCATTCTGTAAGTGATGCTAATTAACGCCTGCTACTCACGAAATTGATGAGTGACACTGATGTAAACATCCCAGAGTTCAATAGAAGGCAAGACTTGATATACAGTTAAAAGATCGACAAATGACTAACAAATGACGAAAATGTATTTTATTAGACACTTTTAAAGAATGGATTCTACTAAAGCCCACATTCACTTTTTTAGTCCCAAGATGGGACACTACAAAGAAACGATGTTTTGATTGTGAAAAATGTTCATTTATTCATATTAAATAGGGGTAGAGGGGTATATAATATCCATTGTCCAGGCTTTATATTTGGGGTTAAATGCATAAAATATGGCATTATTGTAATATATGAAAATATTTTCACGATTTTTGCAGATTTACTGTCTTCTGCACGTGAAATACTAATAGTTTTACCATGTATAATATGAATTACATAATAGTTACATTAATTAGATTTATTGTGTCATTATGTCACAAGTAAGTAGGGGGTGTTTAATAATTTATGGATGGATGGATGGATGGATGGATGGATGGATGGATGGATGGATGGATGGGTGTGAGGGTGGTTTGGATAGATGGATAGATGGATGGATGGATAGATGAATTGATGGTTTGTTTCGATGGATGGAAGGATGGATGGATGGATGGATGGATGGATGGATGGATGGATGGATGGATGGATGGATGGATGGATGGTTTGGATGGTTTGGATGGATGGATGTTTTGGATGGATGATTGGATGGAAGGATGGATGGATGGATAAAAAGGGACTTTTTATTTCCTTTAGACTGTGTATAGAAAAGAAGAAACTTTGCCAAATTTAAACTTAATGTGTGAATTGTTGTTAAACGGAGCCTCTGGGGTGCTACCAAACTAAACAAACTCATTTTCGCATAATTAAAAAGTCTCTGTTAGCAGTCCTGAACACCTCTTTAATTTACCTTCTCAATTACATCTGCTGAACACTGTTGAGCTGCGCTTATCCACTGGTGCATTGTGACATTGTCACAGCTCTGCACAGAAAGGAAAAAACAATGCTAAATGCTAATTATAAAATGCAGCTAACCATATAAGTGTACACAGATTATGTTGTTAATATCAATGGCTGTACATCTACTCTGGGTGTTCAGTTTTGAAAATGTATTAATCCCTTGGTAGAGGCTTGCCGGATTAGCCTAGCCCTTAACCAACTGCTTAAACCAAATTCCTCTCAATGTCATTTTCTTTGACCTTAAGGGCAAACCCAAACCAAATGTAGATGACCCCAGAAAAGTTTTTTTTTTAAAACATGTTTTACCTAGAAGAATTTGTGCATCTCTTTGGTTGAGCTCCTCAAATGACAGCATTTTGCCAGTAAGACGGATCCCCAAAAGCCAGATGTTTCTCCCTTCCTGTAAAACTGACACACTCAGCCGAGACAGTCTTCATTATGGCGTGTACCCAACTGAAACTGTAAGATTAACAAATCTGGTGCATTTCTGCCCTAGGGACACACTTTCCTTCTCTTCCTTGCTTTGTTTCTTTCTTTTCTTTTTATGGAAATATCTTTTTAGATATTTTCCAGTGGACCGTTTTTAATCCCTTTACTGAACTTGTTTTACTAGGCTTGTTTAATAATTGCACTATAATAAAAAACATTTATCTCCAAATCTATTTGTATTGTTACACAGATAAACAGTTAAGCTGTCTGAAGAAATGGGGTCAAAATATAATATATACTTTATAATAATTTTTGGTGCTTCATCATTAAGTAAGCGATCTTACTCTTTCTGTGCAGGTGCTGGTTTGGGAAGCGGGCCGGCATTTACACTGATTATATTTACCAGGGTCCCATGATCCTGGTCCTACTGGTGAGTCAGCATAGTCTTGATTCATGTCCACTTACACACATTTTTCATGAGATTTGGTGTGTACAAGTAATTTAGCATTTTTTATTTGTTTGCTTCCTCTTTCGCATGAGTCTTATTATGTCTTCCATGATTTATGTGTGTAATTTCTTACTGATGATAATTCATATTTGCCATTATAGTGTGTAAAATCGAGTGCCTCTCTCTCTCTCTCTCTCTCCATCTCTCCATCTCTAGATTAACTTCATTTTTCTCTTCAACATTGTGAGGATCCTGATGACTAAACTGAGGGCCTCCACTACCTCAGAGACCATTCAGTACAGGTGAGAAAGATTATTCAGCACAGACAGATCCCAAAAGAAAGGTTTTTCTCAGAAGGTTGCTCATTGTAGGGCTAGGAGACTTTATGCAGAAACATAAAATGCCCCTGCCACATAGGTTTTATTATTTAATTAAAATAGGCTGTTACCTACCAAATGAGTTTAGTATACCTTTTAGCAATATACACTACCATTCAAATGTTGGAGGTCGATAAGATTTTTTGATACGTTTTTGAAAGTCTCTTATGCTCACCAAAGATGCACTTAGCATTTATTTGATCAAAAATAGAGTAAAACAGTAATATTGTGAATTATTATTACAATTTAAAAACTGTTTAAAGATGGAATTTATTCCTGTGATGGCAAAGCTGACTTTTCAGCAACATTACTCCAGTCTTCAGTGTCACATGATCCATCAGAAATCATTCTAATAAGCACTGATGGCTCAGGAAAAATGTCTTATCATCGATGTAGAAAAAGGTTGTGCTGCTTAATATTTTTCTGGAAACCATAATCATTTATTTCAGGATCCTTTGATGAATAGAAAGTTCAGAACAGCATTACTATAGATGGCTTTTGATCAATTTAACACGTCCTTGATGAGTAAAATATGACACCAAACATGGTACTGTATTTTATGAAGTTTAAAGCCAAAATTCTGGATAATGTTCCTCAAAATGAGTGTAGAAAATGTTACTTTACTTCAGAGACTTATCCTTAGTCATGCTTTGTGTCTGTTCTGAGTTCTGAGTTCTGTGCGTGTGCGTGTGTGAGATACTCATATTCCCCTCAGCTATGACTAATGTCCTTTACAGTCACATTCAGTCATCCATAGCAAATGCAATACATACTGATTAAACCAAATTCATCTCAGTGTCATAGCTTTGAAATCTTTCTATATTAGCAATTGTTAAAAAATTATATTAATAAAATTGTATGTAGAATATATTGCTAAATTTGTGTTAAATCTAATAATATTTGTCAATCAAATGGAAATCAGGGGCCGGTTGCATAAACGTAGCCTCTATGTTAAGTCTTAAGAACAAGTTTGACCAACTATAGTAGCAGTTAGACGAGAGTCTTACTTACAAATTAGACCAATCTTACTTTTTATGTAACTGACTTTACAAAGTAAGGACCAGTCTTGAAGAAAAAAAATTAGATGACATAGAGCCAGATTTACTAAACAAGGCAAATTAGTGTGAGAGCGTAATCCCATAAAACGCAGATGGGAGTGGAAAGTTAGCATCTGGGGCCGGTTGCATAAACCTCTAAGACTAGTCTTACAAGTTAGACCTCAAATTTGTTTCTTTTAAACTGTTCATAGCTTTTTTTTAAATCAGTTACATAAAAACGTAGATTGGCCTAATTTGATACCCGAAAAGTAAGACTGACTGCCCTTGACTAACTGCTAGTGGGTCATACTAGAACTTAAGACACTGTCTTAATGTAATGGCTATGTTTATGCAACCGGCTCCTGGTCTAAGACATACTTCTTTGGGGTGTTAAACAATGGCACAAATACCAGTAAATTAAACGTTTTTACAGATCAAATCTTGTTGCTGAGAAATATCATGTAGCATGTAGTTTCACTAATGAAGCTATAAAGTCTCGGGCAGCGTTGACAACAGGTTTCTCTACTTCTGAATGTTTCTGTGTGTGTGCTGCACGATCTCTGTGAAAGCGAATGACGTCAAAGCTTTATGGATGGAGGCTCCAATGCGCCCAGAGTCAGACCCATATGCATACCCTGCTGCATACCCAGACGCTAATCCACTGCTACCGACATTGTAATAATACAAAGCAGGTTGAAAATCTGAGAAATTACACTGTAAATGTAAATGCTGGCATTAAGATTAGATTAGACTAGATTTATTTCCTCTAAAGCCTGTCTTAACATATCTTTAAAACATTAAAGCTAATTAAAGTCTGTTTTTTAGTACAACGTTCTTGAAACCTGTTTGAAATGGTTATTATGTTTTATTATTTTATTAAAACTAGTAGGGCAGAAATTACTGCAGTTTTTATAATGTCAATATCTGAAGACATGACTTTTATTTATAGGTCTGGTTTCCATATTCTCATCTCTTCTTCTCTGAATCTCACAGGAAAGCAGTAAAAGCCACACTGGTTCTTCTGCCCCTGCTGGGTATCACATACATGCTGTTCTTCGTCAACCCTGGCGAGGATGAGATCTCACAGATTGTCTTCATATACTTCAACTCTTTCCTTGAGTCCTTTCAGGTAAACAAGCCAAGTTTTGACCCATATTAATTGTGATAAAACAGATCTGAATCTGATCTTTACAATTCTGAGAATGAATTGTACCCACTAATATTTATTGCATTCTTTTACAAAAAAGTGCTAAGTCTGAATAAGTCACTAATAAGCCTAATTTGTATTGAATATAATGACAATGAAAGAATCTAAATATGCGGCTCAGTGCGATTTAAGTGCATTGAGCACTTGGTTAAACTGGATTGCCGGGTATTAATGAATAAGATGCAGGTTTTGTGCTGAAACATCACATGCTGAAGTGATGTAGCTCTTGTTACTAATCACTAAATGCATTTGTTTTTTGCAAAAAACAATCAGGTCAAACCAGTTGGGTCAGGGTATGTTCTGGCAAACCGTTCAATCACGTCTAGCAATCGGCAAAGCAAGCTGTGATACACCCCATTTACCAACAAGCGATGGGTAATTCGCAAAGCACAATGCTATTTTCTGTTTTCCCAGCACGATACCATAGACCGGCATAAAGTAAGAGGTTTGAGAAGTAAGAGGCGGGGCACCAGTTAAAAAAATGTCATAGTTAAAGTTCAGGCGAACAGGTATTAATAGACAAGTTTTAGTCAATTATTGATTATTTATAGCTGAATTAGTAGAACGCAATTATACACAACCGATTTCATTGGTTTATAATACAGCAATCTTATTGGCGTAGACGGTTGAGGCATGATTATGTGCATTCCTTTGTGTGAGTCTGGTACGAGTTTATGAATGATCTACGACGCTGTTTGGCCGTAGGCTACTACATAAATATTAAGTGACAACCATGTTTCAGTAAAGATCAATTGTATAATGTTTTGATGAACTTAGGAATCAAGTTAGATGAAGTTACTGTCAAAATGTATACGTGTAGCGCTCAATTCACATCGTTTCAAAGCAGCTTTACAAAGAGTCATATTGTAAGTTTAATATTGAGCAGTTTTATGGCTAGACGACGATATCACAAAATATATTGCTGATAAATGATACACTGATTGAGAATTAGCCTAGCTATACTATTAAATTAATTTACCCGATAAATCATTGCCACTTTTAGTGGGCAATGAGCATGAATGCACAATGGGCACGCACGCGCAGCCAAACGCTCCGACGTGCCACTCAGGCGTGCGGTATGAATAATTAGGCCTTAGAATAATTGTACTGTTGCGATTGGGTGCGGATATCTATAAATCAGAGAAAATGATGTTGCGGGTGAGTGGCGGTGCATTATTAATTAGAAGCAGCCGATTCGGGTGACGTTTAAGATGATCCGCACATATAGCCTCGTATTAACCGATCAAGCTGTAGATGATTTTTCCCACAGAAAATTAATGACACAAAACAATTTGAAACTTAAAAAAACATACATATGAAATAATAGCCTACAATAGAATGCTACAATTATGCAATGAATCAATAAATTCTGTTGGTTGGAAGTCTTATTTCACTGAATATGAAAAATTCTAGTTAATAAAATGTCTTGGTGTACCATAGTGTCACCCTGTACCATATGGCAGCCTTACAGGGGGGCATGGCCACCAGTTTGAGAACCACTATTAGGCTAAAATCTATGTTAATGGACTTTACAATTATATTATTCAATGGAGGTGTGAACTTAAAGATATTATAAATTCGATATTTTATTAAGATATTACATAAAAATGGGGTTGTCATGCTCATGCCACTAGGCTATCTTATACTGTTGGATTCTTTATATATTGGATAAATAGGCTATATTATATGTTCCTATGTACTAATTCAGCTATAAATAATCAATAATTGACTAAAACTTGTCTATTAATACCTGTTCGCCTGAACTTTAACTATGACATTTTTTTAACTGGTGCCCCGCCTCTTACTTCTCAAACCTCTTACTTTATGCCGTTCTATGGTATCGTGCTGGGAAAACAGAAAATAGCATTGTGCTTTGCGAATTACCCATCGCTTGTCGGTAAATGGCGTGTACCACAGCTTGCTTTGCCGATTGCTAGACGTGATTGGCAAACGGTTTGCCAGAATATACCCTGACCCCCGGGGGTCTCTCATGAATGTTGAAGCCATGCTTTCACAGATTCATCTGGCCGCACATCTGTCCAACTCCTCATGGGAATGAACATTCATCTGTGCAAAAAATTGAATGTTAGGGTACTCTTGTTAGACAAACATGCTGAACGGTTTATTAATCTGAAACATGCTGAAACGGATCTTATGCTGAAAAGTATCTTATTGATAAAATAACTATTTTGAAAATGAAGATTTGAGGAGGTCCTTTTTAGGTATTTGCCTGGAGGCAACACTTTGACAATGGAAAGAAATTCATCAAAAACAGATTTTTATATTATTTAATTTTATAAAGACTACTTAATGTAAAAAAAAAAAGCAAATGCTGATAAAATACTAAAAAATACCATCATTTAATAATGGATAAATAAATAAAAACCCACCAAGTTCTGGCATGAAACTCTAGATGGCGCTGGCTGATAGGTCCTTGACTCAATTTGGTAGCTATCACATCATCATCTACATTGCGCAGCTGATTGGTTGCTGTTACTGACAACTACTAAATGTTTTATAACTACCTAAATTAATCACAGATTGCAGTAAGAATACCTGTTAGTAAAGCATTTGTTATCACACTGAGTAACTATTACTATATGTATGTCTAAATAATAAGATGTTAACTGAGCCTTTAAATCTCCTTTGTAAGAGCTTTACGAGGCATAAATAATCCTCACATTTAATGAGCTCGCAAAAACGGTTAACATATTATTTAGACATATAGTAATAGTTACTCGGTAGTTACAAAACATAGTAGATGTCAGTATACATGTACATTTAAATAGTTTAATCATTTACTTACACTTTCTAAAAGATCTTATGAACCACTGACAACTCCTAAATAACTGGTTTGTAAATAGTGTAATACTTAATTTAGAAATGATAAATTGATAATTAATAAAGTATGAAAATACAATTATTAAACAAATTATAGATATGCTTATAAATCAAGAACAAAGCATGTATAGCTGTATTTATAAACTGCTTACTAATGTCTATTAATGTAGTGACAATTCTTTATAAATGATTAATTATTTATTTACTAATGCTTAACTAATGATTCATAGCATGCGGTTATTAAAATGTTACCCATAATATAACAAATGCAATATTGTCCATAGTGTCTATCCGTATCCATTCTACTGTCACACAATATTAGGCAACGAACAAATTGAACAGTTCCTTATAACATTCATATAATTAACTGTAAATGTTTTAAAATAAAGGAAACTAATTAACTTATTATTTTTTATTTATTTTTTTTATGGGTGGAAAAATGCTTACTGGGGACATTATTGTTATACAATTTCCATTGTCCTCCACAACATGTGCCATACCAGAAAATGAGTTTAAAATAACCACCAGGATATAATGTACCCATGTTGACAATTAAACTCTATTGGTTCATTCAAAGACTTTTATTAGGAATCGTCCCATGGAGGGTTAAGATTATCCATCTCAGATAAGTCTATGCATTTGCCATCATTTGATAAAAAGAGAACCAATTGTCAACCTCTCCCTTCTAAATCTTATTCAACAAAATCATATGCATATGAATTTTGGCTTTTTGTTGTTTTTGATGAGCTGTGTATTACACAAGTGCTTTGGAGTGTTTGTGTTTATTTTTTGTACAGCTTATGTGATGAAGTAATTTTCACATATTTTAATTTTCCCTCTTGAAGTTTATGTTGAAAGGATTTTTTTGTTTGTTTTCATCATATTTTATTAACTCATGTTTTGTTAATGTTACTCATTATGTCACCAGCAGCATTACAATGATTTTAGAATTGATTCATTTAGGATTGACAGCTAATCATTTAGGCAAGGTTGAAATTATTCTTATTTGTTCCATTTCATATTGAATATTCTATTTAACTTGATGTGAGATAAAATGGGTTGTGACTTGTGAATGGTGACTTGAGTTGTATGTGAAATTTGAGTGTTATCTTATAAAGTGTAAATGTCTCTCGTTCTCTTTACAGGGCTTCTTTGTGTCCGTGTTCTACTGCTTTTTGAACAGTGAGGTAAGAAAGCTCTTTTTCCGATCTTCTGTTTACAGCCTTTTTTGCACAAATGTGCCCTCTGCTTTTGACTCGTAGTTCTACAACAATGATGGGTCTCTTTGAAGTGCAATAAGTCTGGGTAATTCGGGTCATTCAGATATCCTCAACATGGCAGCCCGATAAGACCTGGCTAAAAAAAGAATCACATCGAGACCTTCTCTGTTAACCCAAAGCCACCCCCTTTGGCAGTCAATAACTATAAAAACCTACTCCACTCATAAAATATGCATTCCTATGAAGTCTAAATTTGGGTTGTATTATATACCCTTTGAAAAAAACTGTAAACCTTTGGGAATTTCCAGCCAAAATATTACTCTTTAGCGTTGTGCCCAGATTTTAAACGTAAGCACATCTTACGCATCATGTTGTCCCCCTAAGTGAACACGCTTAAAGGTGCTGTAAAGGGATCCAGGATCCGATCCGTCTGGGATGTTTTGTTTGTCAGTTTAAGTTCAAGGGAAGCAGAAAAGTGTGGGGCTTGATCTGAGGTCACCCTGAATCACAGATAGATATCAGAATACACAAGCAAAGCAGAGCGTACAGTGTTGCTTAAAGTCAAAGTGATAACATTGATCTGTTCCCGGTACATATGAAAGGGACACCGCAATGTCAGATGCATGACATTATGAACCTTGAGAAGGTGCCTTTGGCTCCAATGTGTCTACGCAAACTTGTTCAGAACTAAAAGGCCTGTGGTACTGAATTACAGCTACAATAATAAATACTTGCCACAAGTTTTTTGAAAGTCAAAATGATCTGGCTTGGAACTGCGATAAAGCACTTTCTTTCATTTCTTCACTTTCTCTCAATGTGTTGCATTGCAGTTTATTAAACTATTTTAAAAACTATTTAAAAGGATAGTTTATTGTCGTTTACTATCGTTGCAGATTTTTAACAAAGTTTCCTCTTTTTTTTTGCATGGAATAAAAATGAATGTTTATTCTCATGTTTCGACTCTAGAATCAGAACATAAGGTATACAAATAACACATGAGAATCAGTGAAGTTTGAGTATAGCTTTAATAGCTTGGCTTTGACCGGTTCGGTAACACTTTAGAATACTGTTAATTAATAACTACACAGGAACAAATGAGTATCGCATTATTAACACTCTAGAACAAAAACTCTGATTAACGAATTAGCAAGTAATACTGCTTAGTCAAATGTGGTAGTTCACTATAGCTAATCAATACATAACCTTTTTTTTCATAGCTCCAAGAAAACTACTAAGAAGAACTACTATATGCAGGTTCATAATGAATGTGAATAATGCATAATGATTAATTAATTCTGAAGTGAAGATCATGGGACCACTAGTAATAACTCAAGTATTTACCAAATCCTTCAGAAGCAATTACTAATTATTTGGATCAGTATTCTAAAGTGAAAAGCATGATAACTCTAATTACTGAAATCAATGTAAACTTTTGAGTTTTTTGTAAGGGTTTGGATATTAATGGCTCGTGTTACTACATCCTTCTTGTACATTTACTTGGGAAAGCAGAGTTTGTTTATCATGCTGAAAGAAAAAAAGAATGTCAGGGATTATTTTCAGCAAACGCTCTGAAAGCTGTATTTGAAACCTTGCTTTAAGTTTCCGCAGTCACTGACCCAAGGGGGTTTACACTTTTACAGAAAAACATAAAAAGAGAGAGTGAAGCTCTTAGACCAAAGTAAGAAGTTTCTTTTCTGAATTTGATCTCCTCGATTTTCTGAACCCCCCACTTGACACCCACCACAGAAGTTATTTGCATACAGCACCAGAGCTTTACTGTTCCCTTCTGATCAACTGTGGAGACTGACCTTTGACCCTCACAGGCATGGGCAACTGATGCTGTGCCACGGGCTGCCAGCAACTATTTCAAGTCTACTCAATATAAAATCCTTCAGCTTCTGAGCATGAATATCAGTGACTTGAATTATAAACATGTATGGAAGTTTTCCATGTTTTTCCGCTTCAGTGGCTTGTGAAGTGTTTACTGGTTTAAATTCCAGTGCAGGCAGCATTGTTGACACATGCTTTGGTGACTACGAATCAAAACCTCAATCTGGTGAGTGAGCAACCGTGTGGAAGCTGTGCGCTATTCATTGCGCATTGGAACGCCAACAGATATTTGACCGTTGACCGCTTCGAAGACAGGCCCCCTAAGAAGTATATTAAATGAGGTGGAGACAGAGACAAATGTTTACTCTGACATCCATCTCATTGATTTGTGGAGACAGAGACCTTTTACAGTACTCAGTCTCATCTTTCTGAAAGCCACAAAATATAATGGCTAATTAGCTCCTTGCTGATTTAGGAGAAAATCTTAAAATGAATGGGTGTGTCAGTTCAAAATTTTAGGACACCTACATTTTTGCTCTAAAGAGTATTTCACAAAGCATTTTAGCAATAAAACTAGGTCCTAAATCTGTGAAAAGTTAGGGGTAGTCAAGAGGACTCCTAAGTCACTAAGACCAAATCACAAACAATCCTAAAATGGCTGTTGACGGCAATCCGTCTCTGCAATCAACCCAAAGATACCATGTTTGACAAATGAAGGACAGAACTATACATTTGTCACGGGTGACTATATAGAGCGCACGAAGATGAGGAATGCAAGGAAAATTCAATAATCCACAGGATGCAGGGCAGAAACACAGGGTAAAGGCGGGCATACACTGTGCGATATCTGTGCGATTTCAGCAAGATTACCTACTCACACTGAACGAGTAGATCGCAAGCCAAAGCTCGCTTTTTATGTGCTCACACTATACGTTCCAATCCTCAGCTGCGACTTGACTGCACACACTATACGTGTGAATTATGTGCGAAAAACCCCTGTGCCGGGTTGCGCCAATAGACCATGATATCTTGCATCCAGAGATATTGTCAAAACAAGCATCAGCTATCAATATCAAGAGTATTTAGCATTCCCAATGTATGTATTAAATTATTATTCATATTGTATTATTATTAGGGAAGGCCAACTTTTATTATTTAATTTATAGGTTATTATACTGTGATTCATTTGCCACTCTAATTTTATAGCGCATCTCTGCATAATCGACAAGCAGTGAAGATTAGATAGAAGCTTACTTCTACTCATTGAAAACTGTCTAAAAACATTTAGGTCGATTACAATGAATTATAGGCCTATAATTCAAATTATTAACAGTCTATGTCCGAACACTGTAATAATCAGTCATCAATGATAATTAAAACAGCTTTATTTCAAAAACAGCTTGTTTAACATGAGCATTTAACAAATTAATAAAAGATGCATGGTATAGCTACATCGCAGGTGGCTTAAGACGTGGGTAATATGTTTATCCATTTTGCAACACGAACTGGAGGTAAGCAACAGTAATTTGTAGCTAGTTTGATATCTACAACTTAAAGATCTCCCTCTTTTTGTTTTCTTTCTTGCCGCATTAAAGATGAAATGGTTAAACTTCTGTTTTCGCGCAGGCGCAACGAGGGAAAAAACACTGAGTTTAGGGCAATCAGTTCGTAGTTTTGCTTCAGCTGTGCGATATAGTCAAGAGAAGCGACCAAAATTTCGGACATGCCAGAAATTCATCTGACCATCCGATTGCCTGTCGGGAGAGGTTAATCGCCTCTAGTTTCTCCCTGTACACTTCACGAACACTGCACGACAAACAACACACGACAAAGCTGAAAATCAGCCTGACACGAAAAAGAGTCGCACTGGTCACAACAGACGAAAATCGCACAGTGTATACCCGCCTTCACACATCCACTACACAAAGACAAGACCGGACCAAGAACTGAATGAAACAGAGTATATACAGTATGCACATACTAAATTAGGTAATTAATGAACGACAGGTGAACGGAATGATTAATCAAACACACTAGGAAACTGGGTCACATTAGAGCCCACACAGGCAAACAGGAACAGTGCTAAAACACAAAGAAACTAAGCCAAAATAAAAACATAATATGTGACAACATTAGTGTAATTAATAAATTAGGCCGAATGACTTTAAAGTCCCTTAATATTTTTGTTTACATCATATATTCATTACTTGCCTGACCATTTTTGTCATTTTCATGTAATTTGACTTGATAGTCAGAGTTTTCTTAAAAGAAAAAAAACCCAGCAACACTAACCCTAACTGTGCCTTTTATGAGGCATTTTGAAAAAATGCTCTTTGTCCACACAATCCGTCGCACATGCTTCCTTGCAATATCACTGAACTATTCTCTAAAGCAGTGGTTCTCAATCCTGGTCCTGGGGACCCACAGCTCTGCACATTTTATATGTGTCCTTTATCTGACACACCCAGTTCAGTTCAGAGCTCTTTCCTAATGAGATAATGATCTGAATCAGGTGTGTTAAATGAGGGAGACATACAAACTGAGCAGAGCTGTGGGTCCCCAGGACCAGGATTGAGAACCACTGATATAAATCACTTCATTTTGCTCATCTCCTTTATCCTCAGAAAACTGTGCCACGCTCGGTAAATCTTTGACACTAGCCTCTGAAAGTGTTTTGGTGTGTATCGTGCCCGAGTGTTCACAGTGCAGTGAAGTCGACGCAACAACACTCTCACAGGGAACACCTGTAGCCTTCACCGCCACAGCTGAGCTCAGCCCCGGCAATACCTCCTCAACTATGTCGGCAACACCCTCCGCACCACCACTATCTTCAGTCCTCTCATTCACTACATTTGCTTCCCTTTCTGATACTTTGTCAGGACAATTGCGAATTAAATGTCTAGATTTACCGCAACCAAAACACTTAGATTTCATGGTAGTGACAAAAATAACGTATTCAAAATTTTCAAAGCGAATATTTAGTGTCATGTCTAGCTCGACATCATCCTGAATAATCATATACGCGAATCACCTGAATGAAACGATGTGTTTCAACAGAGGTGATTGGGATCTTTTTAATCGGAGATACCAATTTTCCATATCGGGATAAAGCTTGTGTCAAAATGTCATCACTTATGAACAGTGGAACATTTGACAAAGTGACTCTTAGCTGGCAATGAAAGAGGAAGAACAGACAAAATCACCACCAATGACTATTCCGTGTTCGACTACTTCATTGACTTTATCTACGCTATTAAGAAACACTACAATGGCACTATTCATTCTGGAGGCGGATAGCACGCTCTCGTGTGTGTGTGTGTGTGTGTGTGACAGATCAATACTGCTCTTTTATGTGAATTATATCATTTGATAATTATGTAATTTAAATGTTATTCCATCAATAGTTGAGCTACATTCAATTATTAATATTATTAGTAAAGTGTCTTTTTTTTTGTCCGTAGGTTCGCTCAGCCGTTCGTAAACGGTGGCATCGCTGGCAGGATAAGCACTCCATTCGGGCGCGGGTAGCACGGGCCATGTCTATTCCCACCTCTCCAACACGGGTCAGTTTCCACAGCATCAAGCAGTCGTCGGCCGTCTGATCTTAACAGAAGCGAAGCGCCCATCTCCGTTTCTTCTGCTTCCGCTCTTTCTGTCCTCAGCTAATCATCCATGTCCTCTGCAAAACCCAGGGACAACAGCTATGGGCCAAACAGGGTATGATCCTCAGCTGAAACATAGATGAAAGGTGGAAATATACACAAACAGTGAGGTCCACCTGCCGAACACAGAGAAGAAGAATCTGTTTCAGAAACAGATTAGAGCATCGGTGGTCTCAGACAATGATAGGAGACTGTGGAAGGAACCTGATAAACACACAAAAAGGTTGATAAAGACAGACGGTGTATTTTTTCAATAGCTAAAATTTTATGTCACATTATCTCCTCCTGATCTGCTTTCCTATCTTCTCTGATTGGAGACCTCAGTTTATTCCTAACTTGATTCCAGAACTGTCAGAGTAGGATAATATTGAATATACACTACATGGCCAAAAGTAGTGTGATTGTGAGCCTGACCTTTGTTTGAATGGGAGTAAATCCCTTCATCCATAGTCCAACATCTATTGGAAACCCTTCCAGAAGAGTGGAAGCTGTTAGGGAAGATAAACGATTTAATGCCAAAAGTTTTGAAATTAAGGAAAGCAAGCACATATCCAATCTTATATTAAAAAAAGGTTAAATGGGGTTATAAATAGATTAGATTAAATTAATAGATTAAAGAAACTTTTATGCCAAAATGACTCTATATAAGGAGAAATGTCTTAAACTATTCCATAATACTTTCATGTTTAAAAAATTATGTTTACAAGCTGCTTAATTCATACAATTTTATTACAATGAAAACAAAATGAATTAAAACCAAATCCCTAAAATGATCCCATCATGGGAACCCCTAAAATGTTCTATATATCAAGCACCTGACAGAACCCTTATAGAACCTTTTAAGAGTGTGAGTTTGGTTTTCAGGTGTCCACAAACTTTTGGTCATATAGTGTATTAGTTTTAGGTTTTGGGAGTGTATTGGAATTGGAAAACAAACAGAATATCTTTGACAGATCTCAATGTGAATTTTCATGATTGTTATTGAATCTATTGTCTCGATACTTTGAAGATAAATGTATGGAGTTTTCTCAGAGTTGTTCAGTTTGTGACCCTTATGCTTTTTCTCACCCTTCAATCGCTGCTCTACACGTCACTGCAGCTAGTAATAGTTTCCTCTGATTCTCATACATTTCTGTAAGCTAACTCATTCAACATGGACGCTTTTTTCTATGAAATTATGAGTACATCTATTGCTGCATACATCATGCAGTGCAAGTGCAAAAACTGTAAACAATTTTTACGAAGATGAAAGGTACGTGTTAAGGCTCTCTAAGCCAGTTTGCATCCTGGGACTCAAGGATATATCTAAACGCCAGAGAGAAAGAGGAAGGAAGCTCACAGGAAAGGGAACAACATCATGAAAGACTCTGATGTCTGCTACAGTAGAAGACGGTTCCGATGCTAAACACTTAACACAATCTTTTAAATAAGGGGTTTAACTCAGAACAAAGAAAGGATTTTGATTTTATCCTGCATTTGGAGCCCCAGCCAAGCAGGCAATTGAATGTATTTCAATTAATCACTCCAGTTCTCATTTCCATGCACAGCTTCATATAAATTCCTAGATATCATGCAGGCTAACGAGATGATCATAGTACTAAACACTTGGGAAATCGGATTCTTTAATCACACATGACTGGAAGTTGTTATTGTAATTGCACAAGGTTATATGCATAACTGAATATTTTACTCACCCTCATGTTGTTCCAAACCAGTTTGACCTGTATGACACAAAATTAGAAATTGTGAAGAATGTGCACTCCTGTTCAAGTGGAGAAATCCTGTTTAGAAATCGACTTTTATTCAGTAAGAATGCATTAAATTGATCAATAGTAATAGTAAAAGACAGACTAAAAAACAAATCTATTTCAAATAAATTGTTTTGAAACTTTCAATTCACCAAAGGATCTTGATTTTGTTTTTAACATTGATAATAATAAAAGTTTCTTGAGCACCAAATCAGCATTTATGATGGATCATGTGACACTGAACTGTTATGAACATTGTTTTGCCATCACAGGAATAAATTACATTTTAAAATATTACAATTTATTTGAATTTAATAATCTTCCTCTCCAGTAAGCTATTCACTTGAGAACCTCGACAAATCAATGTCACTGAGTTAAACTGAATCAGTTTGATCTGTGAATTAATCTTTCAGACTGGTTTTGCAAACTTGCCTTCATTTAAAAAAAGATTTGACTCAACAACGATCTGTTAACAAGGGGTTTGTGCTTCTCAAGATGGAAGGTCGAATGGGTTCAGAACAACATGAGCGTGACTAAATGATGACAGCTTTCATTTTTGGGTAAACTGTTCCTTTAAAAATGTCAGTGATTTATTTCAAACGAAGTGCATTTCAACATTTACATTGCTATTGGTGGACCATATTTTTTTTCTAGCTTCTCTGGATAGGTTTTTTCTTTTTTTGTGGAAGGAAATATCTAAATTTAACAAATAGATGAGTGTGCTTTTGTGTTGATCTAGGACCAGCTTCTCCCAACAGTTCAAATCTCAACAGAATCAGTCAAAAGAATCACCTCAGCAAAATCTGCTTCATTATTATTAGGGAGTCAAGGGAGACCTGCGTGCCTCGCATAGGGTCATTTAACGTTTATCCATGTGTTAAAACCCTCGCTAAGCTGAGCCACCAATGACCGAGTCCTGTGACCGCTCACTGCTGACTCAGCACAGTAAAGCAGATTTAGCTTTTGTGCCACATACATCCAATCAATCACATCTGATAGGGAGAGCCAGGTTGTTAAAAAAACTGACTCAGGACCTCCATCTATGCCTCTGTGCTCTTCTGACCTTCCTGAAGTACTTGTACAAGAAACATTTGCAAAGGCTTCAGTGGATTCCAAATTTGTAGTGTACATGTCCATCAGACATCTAGTCTTGTGTTTGCTAATATCCATATAGCAGTGTGTATTCCTGACAAACCGAGGACCAAGCTCATGTCACTGCTAGAAAACATAAACACAAGGTTTGTTTTAGTGTTGCTTCTACGTTAAAGCTTGTTCGGTTGTTAAATCTGTTTTTAGACTGTGCACACTGTCATTTGTCATTTTGCAGTGAAATCTGATCTGTTTGTTCTGACAATGTAGGAAATATCCGGATGCTTAGAGGCTTTTTCAAACGACATCCAAGAATTGTTGGCGGAAAGAGACGATGGAAAGCTGGAAATTTTGGCTCTGCTTGTGTCTATCATGACATTTTGCCGCTGTGCTGAACTCGCAAGGCGCATTAGAGAACATTAGTGATGGGTATTTTACCCATTCATGCATATATACTGTGTCCAAAACCATTTATTTGTTCACTATTCACCACATAGTGAAGGCTTTCATAGTTTGCTATACTGTATGAGGAAAGAGTGAGAGAGTGTATTCTGACACAACCCAAGATTATATTGAGAATGTTGTATGTTATACAAAATCAGTCAAAAGAGAGAACCCCGAATGATGTATATGTGTGTGTATGTATATATATATATATATATATATATATATATATATATATATATAATTGGATCTGACCATTTAGACTGAAAGGCAGATTTAAATGGGTCATATGATGGTTCTAAAAATAACATTATTTTGTGTATTTGGTTTAATGCAATATGTTAACGCGGTTTTAGGTTAAAAAAAGTCATTATTTTACACATACTGTACATTATTGTTGCTCCTCTATGGCCCGCCTTTCTGAAACACGTCGATTTTTACAAAGCTCATTGTTCTGAAAAGCGCTGTGTGCTCTGAATGGCCAGCGATCCAGTGCATTGTCATTGGCCCAAAAACCTTAAGCGTGTGAAAGAAATGTCACTCCCCTTACCATATTGTACATCAGCTCCCAAAGCAATAATGATGGATGTGGGAACACTATGTAAACATAAAACTATTTCTGCATTTGTGATTGAAGAAACGACAAGCAAGTGCTACTCTATACTGCTCATAACTCGATCGCGTTTGAATAGTCAGTAGCAAATTCTTAAGATATGAAAACATACTTACAGTGTCTGTGAGTCAGAAGCGCCAGAATGTTGCAAAGTTGGAATTGCCCCACTTTTTAGAATCAGCCTTTGTGCACAGCCGGCCTTGTACTCTCGCAGGTTCTGGAAACAGTCCTCCAAAAATGCGCACCACACAGTCGGAAATTTTACTTGTACTGTTCTGGAACAGTGTTGTAAATAAAGCTTGCGCACTGTTATCTAATTGTGTCCTCTTTTGGAAGGCCAAACAAAGTAGTTTGGCTTTCGCAACGCAAAAAACTGTCTCCATGACATGGCGCCGCCGGCGGCAACAATAACACAGCGGGAATAAAAGTTACGCCTTCTTTCTTTGCGTATACATTTGGGTGGTGTTATGAAACTGCACACATACACTGACGTAGATTTGTGTGGGTGTGTTTGAACGAAGCGTTTTAGCAAGGCGTTGAGCCTTAACTTTTATAAAGAATATCTCTTTAGGTTTGTCTCTTTGTAACTCTGCAGATCTTATACATGCACAAACAGCTACATAACATACTAAAGAAAAAGGAAAACAAGAAATCACATCATATGACCCCTTTAAAATGTTTGCAAACCCCATATGGATGTTGTTGTTTGTTTGTTTTTGTCTGTGTTTTTTTTTTAAGTTATAAAAAAGCCTGTAAAGTATAAAGCCTGTAAAAAAAATTATTTCAAAAACAAGGAAGATCAAAATAATCAAAAACTAAGTGAATCCTCCCATAGATTTGCTGGCATGCCAGTAAATTTTCAAACAAGACTCTCACAGCACAATAAATATGTGGACAAAAATATATCAGTATGTACTTTCAGCCAGTCATTATGGGTTTATTTTGAAATTATGGCCATATAGATAATGGTCTTACATTATTAGATGTCTGCTTTTCCTTTTAAATACATAAATGGATATGAAATAATATTGATTTAAGTTGAAATTATTTGAATATGTTGGGAGGAAGAGTCTGGAGTGCTATTGAACTAGAACACAAGAAATTAGTTTTGAGGGACAATTGTGAAGTAAAGTGGTCAAAATATCTGACCGGAACTGACCAATTAGAATCAAGTATTCCAGAAAACCATGTAACAAAACGGAGAAATCAAGAAACCAAGCTGGATGCTGAATAGCAAAACTCCACAGACAGTCAGTGATAGATATGACATGTACAGAAATGAGAGAAGCTTAGGTTACTATTTATGTTGAACAGATCTGTTTGCTGGTGCATGTGAAATCGTCTCATCTGAGGGATCTGATTTAGCATCGTGGGAATGAAGACTTTCACAGCACTGCTCAGACGCACTCCATCAGCCTTTGCCTCACTATTTATAGCCGTTTGACAGTAAACAGCTCAAGTGTTCAGTTAGTATACAGACCTAAAGGGGTACTAGTAGAAGGGCCCTTTAGAGATGCATACAATATATATTACATACAATTATATTATAGTGTATTATCCTCCTAAAGAGCTAAATTAGTCATGTCTAGTGAATTAGGTGTTAGTTGGAGCCATATTCTTGTGTATATTAGGACTTGCAGTGTCTAACAGTGCCTAAAGCATTCATGTACCACATAAGACATAGTCCAGTGATGTATATTATTTACAAATCATTAATCAATCACTTTTGGACAGTATTGCCACCGTTTTGTCTACAGTCAGTGGCATTAGATGCGAATTGATGGTTTCACTATGCTCTTTCTCAGAACATCAAGCTCTTCTTTAAGGTGAAGTGTATACATGTATGCCATTTTAATATGCAGACAATTATATGTAAGCCATTTATAGTTGTGAAAAATGTCTAAGTCTAACACTATGGTACTGTGAACATTGTTGTTTGCTCCAGTGGATTTGATTCAGCCATTGAATTTCAGGTGATACTGCCTGGTGTGCTGTTAGTTTTCTAGATGAACAGATTCTTGATTTTCTCTTGGCAGGTGATAACACGAGTGAATAATCCCATAGACTGACATTTAAGGAGGCACCTGGGCCATATCTCTTTCGGCTTTGGCCTAGCAACCACCAACTGCTTAACTCGTTCAGAATACCATAGCAAGCACTAGAGGCACATAAACGACACACTTCAGCTTCAAACCACAAAAAAAAAAATATGTTATTTGATTTTGTGATATGTGTGTTGTAATACCACCTGTTCACTACTCACTGTATCTCTCTTTCCCTTTGGCTTTTGTTGGCAAGTCAACATCAACATTCCAAAGCAAATCACCCCTCGAACATGCGATATTCCAAAGGCACACACGGTGTGCTCCTCCAACGTGCCTCAAAAAAGGCCTACAACACAATCTCTGCTTATGACTTGTCATTTCATCTCTACACATCACATAACTCAAATACCTTCTACTTCTCAAAGATAAAAATGTTCAGACTCACCATTCTTGGTAAGGTCAGTGTCTGTATCAGATTTGTTGACCGTCATCCTCCAGCCGGAATTGTATATCAGTATTAGTTCAGTCATTTCTATTAGTGCTGTATTTTCTGTGTTGGTGAGCTTGATTTTCTATATCTGAAAGAAGCAACACTGGTGACTGTGTTCTTTTGTTTCTTTTATTCACAAAAAAATAGTTTTCTTCATAATTTTTTTTGTCTCGTTTTCCAGTTAAGATTTGATACATTTTAATACATTTAAAGCATACATTTACTTAAACCGTATGATTGTGTAAATCCTTTTTTTGTTTTGTTTTTTGTTTTCTTTTCTTTTGCTTTAAGCATAAAGGTAACAATATTTTCTTAGGTTTATTCTTAAAATAATAATAATAATAATAATAATAATAAACGATTTATCTTGTTTTAAAGATGTTTAATTTCTTCACTGGAAAACCACACAAAACTAGTTAAAATGATTAAGAAAAATATTTTTGCTAAGTTTATTTTCCCTTTTTTTAGAGGTTGTGAAGAAGTTCTTCCAAAGTTGTGAAATGTACAGAAGGTCCGAACAAGTACAAGCTGTGTAGCTGTATTTGTGACAAAGATGTCAAATACATTTTGTTTTCGGGTATTTTATGTTGTGTTTAGTCGCTTATGTGAAAGTGTACAGAAAGTATAAAGAAAAAGTTATTTATTTATACATGTATGGCACAGAAGAAAAAAAAAACTATATATTTATCTCACTATTTAAATAGGTCAGAAAACACAAGCCTATGTGACTCATATATCCATAACGTTGATGTCAAGAATGTGTGAAGACAATGTAATCTTGTATGTCTTGCTTTTTTTGATTCTGAGACAATTTTTGCCATCATTTCTGTCATTTCCTCCAGTGCTTCAAGAACATTCTATTTATTACTTCAGCTCATTTGTTCTTCTTTGTTTTATGACTGATTTCATGTTTGACAACTGTACAGAAATTTATATTAAATCAACTACACAAAGATTAAAGTCATATGTTGAAGGCATATAGTACTGTGCTGATCAAGATGTGCATTAAATTGTTTTTCTTTTCTAAAATACTTTTCTTTTGTGGTGTGTTTACATCCGGTTCGATATTAAAAGTTCAAGACATTCAATTCATGCTGTACATATTGTAGCAACATCACGTCATTTCAAAGAAATTGAGTTTGTTGACAAGGCATGTTGTTTCCTTTCAATTACATGTTTTTGTAATTCTACAGAAATGTTTGAAAGCCTTCTTTAGGTTAACATGACATATGAGCTTTCTGTATTCAAATACTGATATATTTTCTTCAGGATATGCTCTAAAGCTCTGAAATAACAGTGCCAGAACAATGTGAGAGTTAGAAAGTTGATCTGTCTCAGAAGAAAGAAAAAAAAAACGTGTTCTCACGTTTCATAGAAAAAAAAGCTATTTTTATCTGGTTCGTTTGGCTTGAATACCTCAAAATAGCATTTCTTGGGTTTCCTGCTCAAGTTCCCTTGTTGTCTCTCATTACAGTGACAAGCATTTGATTACCTTGACACTCCTTTCAGATCCGTCCTGTAGACTTTCACCTTCAGCTTCTTTAATGCTTTTGCAATGACGTATGGTAAAAATGACCATGTTCATTGCAATGAAATCAATTGATTGATATATTATGATATATTGATATAAACACTGTGTTTGCATTTTTCCTTAGAGCAAGTTTTGCACATAATTTTAAGACAAAAACAAACTTGAAAACATCAGCATTGCATAAATCAAAGAGAACAATAATGGATCATGTAGGGTTGGTTTTCATTTGAAACAAGATAAATGCTTACAGGATCAGGATGCATTAGTATAAAATGCATAAATGGATACACATTTGTATTAGTTTGATTAACTTATTGTGAAATGGATTTATTTAGCATGATTACTGCTACAATGATGCTTTTGAAAGCAATTTGCTTCAGAGCAATTGCCATAATGGTTCTGGAAATTGTTAGAACGTCATCAACATAATAGATGTAACACTTAACAAACGGATGTAAAAATGTTGCTTTTTTACTAATATCTGCACACCAATTACTTGCCCTCATGTAAATCCAAACCCATACGCTGTTATGTTATCCATGCATGAAAGCACATAGCTCTTTGCATATAATGACAGTTCATAGTGATCACAGCTGTCAAGCTCCCAACAGGAAAAAAACACCAAATACACAGTGATGCACAGCTCATGCTCCATAGAATGACATGAGGGGAGTAAATAAGCACAAAACTTTCATTCTTAGGTGAACTATTCCTTTAAATAACTTTAGCTCCCTTTCGTAGTCACTCCGAGTTACGTCGGATGACGACTAATGGGGTTTCGCTTAGAACACCTATCGACTTCGAGTATACAATACGAGCCAATGGCAAAGAAATGCCATGGGTCTGCGTAATTTGCATGACGTAACTCCGCCCCACCTCGTGGGTATAAAAGGAGGACGCCGGCAACATGCAGTTATGTTTTCACTTCGGAGCTAAGAGTATCTCTTCACTCCACAGCCATTTCTGACTTCGCTCTACGAGACGAGCCACTCTCTCCGGTGTTGGTGTGACGGCGATCTGCAGCGAGTTCACATTGCCTGCTGATCTGTGCAGTGATCTGCCAGTGGGTGTGTTTCTCCCTGCTCGCTTCAACATCGCAGAGTTTTTTCTCTTCTCACAAAAGAGCTCGCACGCGGCACGTCTTTTTAAAGATGGCTCGCCCGTGCATTTCTGGTTGCGGCAGATTGGTATCGGACTCTGATGGGCATGAGCGCTGTCTAATGTGTTTGGGCATTGATCATGCTTGAACTGCGCTCGTGGGTGATTCATGTTCTCTCTGTGGGAACATGATCATCGCATCATTTAGGTCGAGACTCGGTGAACTCACAAGAGTGAGAGTCCCCTCATCCACCCCCCGATCTTCGGCTGGTGGCGCCGACTCTGTGTCCGCGACCCCAGCACCCCTCTTCAATGATGGTTCCCGGTAGCGATCAGGTGATTCCACGAGTCTACCCTCGGGTGGCCCGTGTGTTTTCATTTGAAGCTACAGAGGATGGTGCTATGTCTGTAGCAGCATCACTAGGTGGGCTTGATTCTTGTGGAAGTGACGACTCGTCACAGCTGCCACCTTCCGGTGTGCATATGGCTGTGCATGAGTCTGATCCGGAGATGACGGCCATGCTTTCCCGGGACGATTGATTTTTGGGTAAGGCCGCCGACCCGCGTCCACGGCAAACCCCAATATCTTTCTTCCCGGACGTGCATGATGAGATCTCAACGTCCTGGAAGACCCCCTTGTCTTCTCAGGACCGCTCGTTGGTCTCATCCGCCTTCCCTTCCCTCAACGGGGCCGCTGCCCATGGGTACACTGGGGTCCCCCCGGTTGAACGCTCCGTTGCGATGCTACTGTGTCCTCAGAGTGCTTCCCGCCGCAATCCTAAGCACCCGTCCAAAGCCTGTAGTTATTTTTGTCTACACTAATCTGTGGCAAAATCCTATAGTGCCACAGGACAGGCAGCCGCCTCACTGCATCCCATGACCGTTCTGCTTGTCTACCTGACCCAGATGCTCACGGATATGAATGAGGGCGGGACTGACTCGAGGCTCTTCAATGAGCTGCGCACCGCCACTGACCTTGCTCTCCGAGCGACGAAGGTGGCCGTGCGCTCTCCGAGTCAGGTGATGTTCACCATTCTGGGGCTGACCGGTCTGATGTGCAGGATGTCGGCGGACTCGTCTGCTCAACACCCCCATATCCCAGGTCGGCCTCTTCGGCATTACGGTTCAGTGCTTCTGCCCAACAGTTCTCAACCGCCCGTGAGCAGATTGAGGTTATTCTGCCAATGGCCCCGCCGTCCGCTCAGATCCCTCAGTCTGCCAACCGCCGAAGGCGCCCTCCCACGGTTCCAACCCCGCCCGTACACCCGGGCTGGCTTTGGAAGACTGTGGGGGGATGCCTCAGCCCTCTCCAGCCCCGCCCCCCGCTAAACGCCAGGTTAAGCGGAACTTTTGAGATGGGCTGCTCAGAGATGGGACTCAATTCTTTCCAGGAGTTGGTAGCAGGGCCACTTCTTTCCCCGGTGGAGGGCTGGGGAAGAATCCTTATTCAGAAAGAACTGACTCTCTCGTCTCTGAGCATACAGAGTTCACGGACGACACGGTGCGCCGCCCCCGAGCCGTGCACCCCTCGTCCCCCTCTGTCTCAGAGCCGGATGACAGTGTGTGCCGTCCCTGGACCGTACCGCTCTCATCCCCCTCTGTCGCCAGACCCCTGGCAGAGCAGGCCTCTTCCCTTGCTCGCCATTCCACTCCACGGACTGTATACGTGCGATTTTTCCTCAGGTGAGCTTCTCCGCAAGCCCTGAGTTCCTCAGGCACTCCTGACACTGGCGCCAGTGTCTATTGCCTGTGCGTCGGCTAGGTGCCTCCCGTGTGCATGGTCCCTCTCCGGAGCACATGTGTATTTCCACTGTAAGCCTCTCTGAGCATGTGTCTTTCCCTTGGCAAGCCACCTTGCCACCCCTGGGGTTGAAATATTCCACCTGCGGCTGGACACCCCAGTGTTCTCCATATGCATCCTTCAGGTCATGTGTGTATTTTCTAATGCCCCGAAAATAATACGAAAGGGAACGTCTCGGTTACGTATGTAACGCTCGTTCCCTGAGTAGGGAACGGAGACGTTACGTCAGCCTGCCACTTCCGCTGTACCGCGGGGATCGCCTGAGCTCAGTCTTGGCTCCTCAGCGAAGAAACATAACTGCATGTTGCCGGCGTCCTCCTTTTATACCCACGAGGTGGGGCGAAGTTACGTCATGCAAATTCGTAGACCCATGGCATTTCTTTGCCATTGGCTCGTTTTGTATACTCGAAGTCGATAGGTGTTCTAAGCGAAACCCCATTCGTCGTCATCCAACGACGACTCCGTTCCCTACTCAGGGAACGAGCGTTACATACGTAACCGAGACGATTTCCATAGGCCAAAAAAAAGAGGTCAGAACAGAGGGTCACATTACAATGACCTCAATAAGTCTTGAAAGACCGCAGAAGAAAAGAGCTTTCCCCGCTCATTCAAGGCCACCAAAAACCTGCAGAAATATTCAGAAGAATGTCAGAGACAAAAGAGAAGGACGTATAAGTGCATAAATCTTGAAGAATGTGATGCATTTTGTTAACCATTACCAGAGCTACAGTGTTAGAAACACATTCTCAAACCAAAGTACAAATGTAATGAATTTCAAAATGCATACTTATGTCACATCTCCAAGGCCAGTTATGCTGCGCAAACTTCACTAAAACTGACAGCAAGGTCACTTTCATTAACTTTTGCAAGCTGAAAAGTGTGTAGGTGTGTATGCAAAAACTCTTGGTTTAGATTGACATGTCTAATGCAGGTTTAAGAGCCTTTTATTTGAACGCACATTTGTATTTTAACTTTGATCTTTCAGCAAATGAAAAAGGAGAGAAATGTATTAAAACAGTTTGTCTAATTGATGTCTCTTTACCTGAATCGGTAAGTAACCTCAAACTCTACATCAAACTCAATGAGCATATTGTGCGAATTGTACAGTCATCTAACTAAAACTGGAGCCATAAAAGCATAATTTGTTGCATTTAAAATGTCATTTGTGATTGAGTCAATGAGCTGGATATTTATGAAAGATGGAGTGAACTTGACATTGAGTTACAGTAATGGGATTTGACCCATGTTACCAAACTACATATATCTGTCAACTTAATGCTGAGGAAAATTGCATATTTACAGTTTACTGTCACTTATTAAGTATGCACAAACAATTAATAGATGTGGCATTTTCACATAAATTCACTTAATAGCAGAAGATGATGGCAGCTTTGGGAGATCACAGCTCGCATTTGTGACACATTTATGTGCTCTAATGCGGCAGCAATGCTTTTAACAGTCCCTCGGTCCCTGCTTGATGTTAGGAACAGCGTCATGACTTTGCGCAAGGGCACATTGCCCTCTAAGACTGCCAGATATGAATGCTCACTTATTGTTTGCTTTATTCATCTTCATCAGATTGTTGTAAAAAGCTGGCAGAAATTAGAGGGTCTCAAAGCCAATAAACCATTCATGTTCTTCAGATGTAAATACCTCTATGATAATTTAATTCAATGCTCGGATCTCCACTGTTCGACAAATTACTTCATTTCAAATAAAGATGATTAAAAAACTTCTATTTTCCCATTTTAAGGGCAATGTTTTTTTCTGGTTCTATTCAGTCTTTTTGAACACATACATCTATAGAGGGAATGTGAGTTAAATGTTTTGTATACAATCTGAATCAATTCCCATCAACATATATATATATATATATATATATTTGATGGGAATTGATTCAGATTGTGTATGTGTATTTACAGCATACTGTAAACCCAAATAATTTGGCAAAAAAGAGGTAATCAGTTACATAAAATTAAGTAAAGAAATTCAAAATTTAAGTAAGCAGAACAAGATTTTTATTTTGTACTCATACACAGTGGCTCTTGGGCATAAATTTAGGTAGGGCAGATTCTGCGTCTTAGCACTAGTTTATAATAAATATTTTGGAAGCTTTATATTCTAATCGCTGAACACATGCAGAAAACTAATGTCCTTGCGTTATTCAGCCTGAGCGTGGCGCTCTGATGATTGACAGACTTTAGTACACACGACAAATGCATAGAATGCCATCTTAGAATTGACTTAATGTATTTATTGCATCCGAATGTTATTTTAGAATGTTGCAAGTTGTGTAGGAATTCCAGGGAGGAAAAAGTCATGTCTATTCTCAGAACAAACAAAGCAAACACAACAGAACAACTGTTTATAAAAGCTATTCACATGAGCATGTTTAACCTAAAGGGTTTATACGTTCATTCATTTGGTTCGCTACATAGGAAGAACAGACCATAGTTGCTGAGCTGAAGCGGACTGATATCGTCTTGGTCTGGAGCGAGGTTTACGTAAGGTGTGTTTACCTAACGTGAAAATAAGGAGGGCAGCCAGAAATCTGCCACAATGGCAGTTCCATTTTTCTCCACAGATTTACATTGGAAATTTGTGGGGCGCTGTATTTGAATTGCTCAACTTGAAGTATAAGAATTCACACATTTATCTAATCCTTAACTATGTTAACTTGCTAATTGGCAACACAGTGCTGTTCATAAAAGTAGCTTAGTTCAGTTCATAAAACTCAAAACAATGAAACAATTCAGATTACTTGAAATCTGTCAGTTTTGTGAACTCAAAATAAAAAGAAAGTTCTAAATACTCATAAAAGTTAAATTAATAGAACTAATTTGTTTAAATTTAAATATACCTTACTTAAAACAATTCATTATTTTGAGCATTAGGGGTAAATAATAATAACTATCAAATAATAGTAAAATTAGTAAATGTTTATTATAAATAAAATTAGTAAATAATAACTAATATATATATACACACACTGTAAAAAACAATTTGTTGAGTTAACTCAAAAAAATTTTACCCGCTGCCTTAAAAAAATTGTCAACTTGACAATATATCTTTTGTTGAAGTAACTTCCCATTAGAGTGAAATTAACCATTATTTCCTAGTCCAGTCAACACAAGTCATGTCAACTGGAAAAATATTTTAACTTGTATTTAAAATAAAGATAACACATTTTGCCTTGCATTAATTTATTTAATGATAGACAACTCTTAAATACTACATATCAATTCATTACAACAGATGTAATAAAAGCATAAAGGTCTGATTCTACATAGCATAGCTCAAATAAGACAGATGTTTAAACTAGAGTTGTTCCGATTCCGATACTAGTATCGGAAATGCCGCCGATACCAATAAAAATGCTGGAATCGGTATCGGCGAGTACTTCTACCCATGCACCGATCCGATACCATTTTCTTAAACAATATCTAGTTATGCACGCTAGCTTTGCATAACGCTGCAAATCGGAGATCAATTCTTCTTCGCTGCTCTAAACAGTGGTTGCTTGTGGCGACACAGGAAGTTGTGCTGTTGCCACAAGCAACCACTGTTTAGAGCAGCGAAGAAGAAAACGCGTGCGCGATAGCAGTGTGTCCGCTGTTTAGCAGTATTTCAGACTAGACCAACCAGACAGTAAAACGGCGACATGTCCCGTATGCCATACTGCAATTTCGAGGGGTGGAACAAGATTAGCAACTTCAACACGAGTAACTTAAAGCATTTGAAGACGCGTTACCCCGCAGAACACGATTACACAAAGGCAAGGGCAGAGAAGAATGAGCCGCACCAGAATCAACAATCTCTAAAAGCTTCATTCAAACAAAGAGAAATGTTTTCAAAAGACAGCCAACGAGCGATAAATACAACCGACAACATGTATTGAGTTTATTTTTCTGGATGACCAGCCGCGGTCAAAACTGAAATGCCGTTTATTTAACAAAATTGTTTATGGACTTTAAATTATAAAGAGATTATTTTCTTATATTATTCATATATCATTTTTTAGATTCCTAGATTTGTTGCACTTTTTTATGCAGTTATCTTGTAAGACTAAAATACCTTTTTCAGTTTACAGTATTAGATGTGTGGTTGCATTTTAAGTTCTTTTTCACTTAAGAAAGATAAATAATATATTGCTGTGAAATGCATGTCAGATAATAAAAACACTAGTTCACTGTATGTATTTGTACATTTTTAATTAAGGGATAAGTCTGAAAGACACTATAAAATTATTATATCAATTCATACAGTGCTAGTATGAATTGCAGCTGTTTAGATACTGTACACATCCAAGTATCGGATCAGTACTCGGTATCAGCCGATACCCTGAGTCCAGGTATCGGAATCGGTATCGGGAAGGGAAAAGGGTATCGGAACATCTCTAGTTTAAACATTGAATATTAACCTTGCAAATTCCATAAAATTTTCATAAAACAAGAAACAAAGATAGAAGAGGAAATTTCACATTACAGTATAGAAAATTGAGACGGGAAACATTAATGGGTTAGCTCACCCCAAAATGTAAATTCTGTCAGTAATTACTCACCCTTATGTTGTCCAACCCCGTAACACTTTCGTCCATCGTTGGAACACAACTTAAGATATTTTTTATTAAATCTGAGCTGGATCACTCCTCAATAGGCTTCTGTAGCCACTGTAGTCACTTGGACTATTTTAACAATGTCTTTAATAACGTTTCTGGGCCAGCAAGTTTCTCTTGCCAATGGAGGAGTGATCCAGCTCTCAGATTTAATCAAAAATATCTTAAGTTGTGTTCATACGATGAACGAAAGTCTTACGGGGTTGGAACAACAATAAGGTGAGTAATTACTGACAGAATTTACATTTTGGGGTGTATCCCTTTTACATTTGTGTTCATGAGATGTGGAAACATGCATAGTCGAAGTCAGAACATGACAGACTTTAAAAGTGCACTCTAAAAGTAGCAAAAGGCACAAAAAAGCCTAAAGCTCCTTCAAACGTCTACTTTTTGCGCAAGAGCTTGTTGCGAAGCCCATGAACACGTGATGAACAGCTGCTCCCACCAATGTTCATAAGTTTTTGCAGAGCTTCAAAGGTGTATTTCATTGTCTTGGGGTAGTCGATATTGACAACATAAAGAAGACCCATCAGGAGTCCAAATGCCTTGGGGACATCGGAGATGTCAGTGACAACAACAGGGTCTCTGCACACTTTTTAAAATTTAAGGCTTTTTAAGACCTTCTTAAGACCTTCAAAATTAATACCTTACATTAGGGGTGCGCAATATTGACAAAAATATGTCTCGATATTTTCAAAGTTTTGTTGATAATAATTAGATGATATTTTACTGATTGTGTTTGTGTGCTGGTGCCATGGCTGGTTTAGGCCTGTTGTAGACAGCTGACTCACGAAGATATTCATATTTTTCATATTCTATGCAGTGGTCAGTTCACAGCAGTGACAGAATTTAATTTTTTATTAACGGGCAACATTTGCAACCTTAAAATGATTTCCAGGGGCATTTTCACCTATATATGGACTTTTTTTTCTTTTTTTTACTTAGAGGTATGCATCATCTTTTATGTCAAATTCTAACATTCAAATTAAATTATATTAGAATAATAACACAATACCACTGTTACCAGTTAAAAAATAATTAAATCAAAATCCATCTTTGCAGTGCAGAGAAGACACATAAGCAGCATCAGAACTGCCATTAATATATTTGCACTCCATTTACAACTGCATAAATAAAGCTATGAGATCTTTTAATTTTTTTTTATTCAATATTTAAATATGAACTGATTTCTAATTGCAATATTTTAATTAAAGGGTAGGCTACTTTAAATGTGAAAGTAAAACCGCCAGTAGGTGGTGGCAAGTCACTCACTGTCTTAGGGAGTCATTCATCAACCGATTCGTTCAAACGGCTGATTCATTCAGGAGGAACAAGTGATTGTTCATTGAATCGCTAAAATGATTCGCTCAAAACGCGGATTTCAGTCAAAAAAAAAAAAAAAAAATCGCTGTCTGTTGCATTGATACTCTGCTACGGTTTCATTTTGAAATTCTCGTCAGCGAAATATATATCATATTATGTTGTTATCATACAATATCACATCAGCACATATCACACATATATATGCCTAATACAAAAACTCATTTAGGACATACCTATAACTACACTGACACATTGCGCAGTGAGAGCAAGCATGAGAGACAAATGCGATGTAAGCTCGCAGTGCGCCCTCGTACATAGTTAAAAGTAAAACAATGATTACAATATTATAATAGACAATACACATCGCACACCACTAAAGAATGAACTTGCAATTGAACTGACATTTACCAACTTGCTTCTCCTGCTGCCTGTTTCGCGCGCAGGAGACAGACGTAATGCTGCCGCGAATGCCGAATGTGACGCGAAATGTCACGTGTACGAGCAAATCCACAAAGAAAGAATAATAAAGTACGCTAATTAGATAGACATATCTAAATGTTTTCCAAATTAAAACTATGTCAAATTGCCATCGAAAATGTAAGACCTTTCATAAGTAAAAATAAGTCTTAAGACTTTTTATGGTCTTACATTTTTAAAATGTAATTTAAGACGTTTTAAGACTTTTTAAGGACCCGCGGGGACCCTGAACAAGATGTTCCTCCAAAATGAGAGCGACATCAATTGTGTCTTTGGGAAGCACATCACATTGCTGCTCCTCAGTTACAATTAGAATGCCCATGTCAGTTCCTTTCACAACATCCTCAATTTCACTGGATGGCTGAAAAAAGAACCATTTCCTGAAAATGTACAAACATCAATTAATATTCATGTACATTAAGTAGTGTACATCTTTTCAATCATTTAGTCGTTTGCAACAATGTCATATCAACTCCCTAATCAAGGCATAGCAGTTCAGGCAATCACACACTCTGCACATATGTAACATTTTCAAAGAAAAGTATTAAATATCACAGAGATGACAATATTTAAATACTGCTGCAAGCAGCATTTAACATGCCTTTAGTATTTAAAGGTGTTAGGGTATGTTTGGCCAAATTCATTTTCAAAATAACCCTGTTGTAGCTATCTATGGTAAAGTTCAACATTTGATAATTATTGCTTTAAAAAGTCCAGAGAATTGTGTTACACTGCAGTAACTTTAGGTTAAGCTAAAAATCTAGGACTAGTTCACAAAAGTAGTATTTTAAAATAAAGAGAAATTTGATTGACAGCAGTGCTTCTATTAAACACCAAACATTTAACTAAATGAAAAAGATGGATGTTATGGTTTAGGCCTAACGTTAACTTAACGTTACTCATGCTGTAGTAAAAAAATATATATATTTAAGTAACCCTATATTGAAATGAATGCCTAGTTTGTTGTTCGTCGTTATTTTAATGAAAATACAGTGATAAAACGAATACGAACTCACTTATATTAAACGAAGAAATGCAAGTTTTATTAAAAGTTCTCTTGCGCATCCCATCGTCCTGTCAGTCAATGTTGACGTTACACCTCACTCGGCCCTGCTAAAATACATACCGCGGCTTTGTGAGTGGCAGCGGCCGGCCCATTCTTTGGAAAAGCCTTCCGGTGCTCAGTTCGTACCTGCTATCTAATATTAATTAATCGAACTCTAAATACAATATTAGTCCAAAAGCAGGCAAATTGAATAGCTGCTACATTTTAAGCACTACTATGATCAACAATTGTATCCGAAATCTACGTTACGTGCTTCTTCGGCGCCATTTTACGAATTGCTTATATTACGGATACCATCGTGCAAAACTGTAACCAATCCAATAATTAGGATTAAAATTCGACCAGATTAGTTTAGTATCATAATTATTAAACCATCATAAATTAAATTCCACTCAACTAACTTTAACTTATAAGGATATCTGCTAAATCACCAACGAGGGCGGGAAACAAACAAGACAGACCCAATGTCAGTCCACATCTGCTGTTTACGCCAAATATTAAAAATTAACACAACAAAATTCAATATTAGTTAAGGAGATGAGAAATATTGCATTTTAACCATCATCATTAACAATTAGATCTAACGCAACTAACCTATGTTTAGGCGAATAGGCGCCATTTCGAATATCTTATCGTTAACTACTACCATCATGGTAAAACGGCAACCAATCCATTTATTAGGATTGAAATTCGACGAGATTAGTTTAGTATCATAGTTATTAAATTATGAATACAATTGAACTCACCTTATTATATGCAGAGACGATGGTTGTTTGACGATGCTGAATGAAGACTCCTGCTGTAACGTTAACTGACTGATTGAGTTTCCACCTGCTTTAGTCCTGCTTACATCTCGCGATAGCTACACAGAGTAAAGCCCGCGAAAATCTATAGTAATGAAAACAAAAGGATCCTTGTGGTATATTAAAATTTATTAAATTAACCATCTTATGTTTGTACATGGTAGTATTAAAATTCAATGAAAACTAAAATTCTTAAATAAACATTTAAATATGCACCTATATGTATATAATTACTTTATGAATGTTGCTTTCGGTAGAATAGATTTGAACTGATAATGACAAGTGAATTGTTCTTGATGTTAGAGCAGTAAAATGTAGCCTACTTCGAATTTACTCTTGCAAATTGTTAAGAGGATTTTATTAAGTAAATATACAAAATATTTTGTTGGTGTATGTTCAATTGTAGCTATCAACATGCGTTTTCTAGTTGAAACAACTAGTTATACTAGTTAATTCAACTTTCAGCTTAGTTGAGGACAATTAAACTTAAATGTTCTTGTTGTCTGGGCAATTTCTACAAATTTAGTTGTGTATACAAAAAAAAGTTGCAATGGCAATTATTTTTTACAGTGATATATATATATATAAGTTGTTATTATTATTTACCCTAATTGTCAAAATAATTAATTGGTTTAAGCAAGGTCCATTTAAATTTAAACAAATTATTATTATTATTAAAATATTAGTTATTATTAGGCCTATATATTTGCTTAATAGTGAAGTAATGCAGTATTTAACAATGGGGCGTAATTGCATTTACTGTAATGTTGAGGTATGGTACAGGATGACATATAGCTCAAAATAATATTTTTTTCCCTCAATAGGGTCACCTTTAGCTGTGTTATTTCAGGCTTCTCCTCTACTAATAGTCAGATTTAAAAATAGCTACTGTAGCTCTGCTACTGCACCTTAAACATTAGCCCAGAAGAGGACCTGAGAAGGTAAATTCATTTTGAAACTTTTGTGACCCTACAGATGCTATGAACTAAAAGATCATTAAAAGCCCTGCAACTATTTTTTACAATAAATTCCAGGTCCATTCTGGGACATTCAGTTCACATTGACTGATAAATCTGGCCATTTTGACTAAAAGAACATCTGGCTGCTATTGATGTGCTCTGTGTTATTTGTGTAATGCTGTAAGTAGACAAATGTTAGTATAGCATTGAAACATTCAAAGATCTTTTATTGCAGTTTTTCATCCATCATCCAATGCAGCCCAACTTTTAGGTTCATAGCGATGCCACACACATGCGCATCAGCTCCACACTGCGCAGAGCTCAGGTGCAGATAAGGTTAAGTGCTCATGGTGCAGGCCTTGCTCTGAAACCACCTCTTATCTGTCTGACCACCCCAAACACCCTGGTTGTGCTTAGGATACACACTGCTTCATAGATTAAATTGCTGTGGTTGGTTGATAGCTACAGATGGAGAATGTCAGATAATGCTGTGAGCTGTTGAGAGAGGAGCTGGAAGCTCACAGGAAGTCAGGTCTGGTCAAGAAAAAAATTGAACAGCACTGAAAAAGTAGTGATACACCTTCTTGGAATCAAATGCACATCTATTGAATTCTATATAAATCCAAGTTGATCTGCAATTGTAACAAACCTACAGTTATGCTGAACTGTATTACTTTTCAGCTAAATTGTTTATTGTGATTCTTATAATTAATTAGTAATTATCATTATTTATTGAACATTGGTATCCTTTATCATATTCATTTATCATATTGACATTTAAAGCCATACATTACATTGATTTTACCATAGTGGGTATACGTTTAAATAATACAATTATAAATACAAAAACAATATTATTACAGTAAAATGCTCAGTGTGTATATATATATATATATATATATATATATAGATAGTGCTGGCAAACGATTACATTTTTTAATCGCGATTAATCGCATAATTTTCTTGCAATTAATCGCATTCAGGCCCGGTTCTACGGGGGTGCTTGAGGGTGCTAAGCACCCTCAAACAAAAGTGAAAGCGCCCTCAGATGAAATTATTAATAGCACACATGTAGTAAACGAGATTTCGCCGACAATAGAATCACAGACGGATTTCGAACACATACAAAATAAATCCATTAACACGATTTTTCAAATCAGAATTTATTTAATTATGCTTTCATGTTTAATGAATGTATTTGGTTGTGTCCTTTTGCGATCGTGATACGCATAGGTGAAGCTGTTTCTTAAATTGCCCACTTTGCTTGCGTGTTTAGTCAGGAAATTAGTTCGTTGACTTTCTGAGACGGGGCTTTGGGTAGCCTAAAAATATGAATTGTCCATTTTTTATCATGGACATAAGATACTGGCTCAAGAAAGCTCAAACCTCTACTAGTGACAGCAGTGAACCCCGCCCTACAACCTCACTCTCACCGCTTGACACCCCTGCAAACACCGGCGACAAACCCAGTGTCGCGGCCGATGGCGCCGCCGCCGAGTGACCTTAATCTTTAAATCAGCTGTTTCGTTCAAAAGGACTGATTCATTGTCGTCAGAAACTAAATGTTTAAAATGTAAGTTACTTATATTAATTTCTTTATTCAACTGCAGAGTAAAATCAATTTCAATACTTCATACATTTGCAATAGGCCTACTGCAGATTTTTGGGAAAAACAGCACTCTTTGTGTTACATTTCTTAACTACATCATATGATATAAATCTAAAGAACAAAAACTCGTACAGGGCATTCCCTCCTATTTTGAATTTTGACCATTCTAACTGCATTCTAACTACAGTAAATCACTCTAAATGCATCCCCGGTCTCCCTACTATTTTCAGACTGATGACGATTGGGAGCCATTTCCTATGTTTATGTAAGCAGTAAGCACCCTCACTATTTTCAGAAGCACCCTCAGTGATTTGGTTCTAGAACCGGGCCTGATCGCATTGTTGTGCACAAAATTGAATAATGAATTCTAAAGTAGTGTATTGCGCACTTTTGATTTAAATTTACTGCTATATACACAAAAGTGCAATAACATGTGGTTTGCATAAACTTTAAACAAATAAGGTGCTTTTATACCAGCAGTATTCCCTTTACATAGTATCAATAAAATATTTCTTGTAAATCTCAACTTAAACATTAATGTAATCAAATCAAATATTTAAACAAAGCTATTTGCCACTGCCAGGGCATTACCTTTTATCTAGCTTGTTAAAACGAGTCCAGTTTTCTTTTCTTTTTTTCTGAACAGGTATCAACAGGTATCTTGTATCAGGGAGCAGCAGAAACAGTCAATGTAGTCAGAGGTCATGATCACTACTACAGATATAAGTCGACCAACGTTACTTCTCTGATAGTAGCTTAGGTTTGATCATGCCATGGTTTCCCACGTAAGATTACATTAAACAGAGTGAGGTGAAGTGGTCAAGCACCAGTGTTCGGAATAACGGCGTTTAAAAGAACGGCGTTAGGTAACGACGTTATTTTTTCAGTAAGGGGGTAATCTAACTAATTACTTTTCCCGTCGTTACAACGGCGTTAACGTTACTGGACATTAAATGCGGTGCGTTACCACGGGCGTCAGTTTGGTTTGAAATGTGCTGATGACAGAGATACATTCGGACGTGCATTTTCAGAAATGCTGATACTAAGTTGTCAAACTGTGCAGCCTCTCTGCTCAACCAGTAAAGAAATCCATCGATCCGCAAATGTTATTTGAGTTGTTAAGTGGGCTAGTGGTAGATCATTTGCCAAGCGTTTCAGAGACTACGGGTTTGAATCCGCACTTCTATAGTTGTTTTTTTCTCTCTCATCAAAACTTAATTTGTTCAGCAGGGACACGTTTGTGTGCATTTTATTTTGTGATTTCACCGAAACGAATAGTCTCCACAACGGTGATAGATTGAAGCGCGCGTCCGAGTGAAGACTGTGCGTGACAGCGCGAGCCACAAGAGAACAACTATCCATGCAACTGATAGCAGCGGGAACGAGCGCTCAGCTTGATTTCAAAAACAACACATTTTAGCTCTAGATCTCATATTTAATAGCGAACTAAATGTGAATGCTCTGCTAACTGGAGAAGTTTTATTTATTTTTATTAACATCCGTGCCTCAATGTTTCAAAAAGTGGTGGGTACAAAATGACTCATGACGGAATCTGGTGGGGACGTGTACCCACCGAAATCGACGCCTATGTGCGTTACTATTATAGACAGTAATGGTTACTATGTGGGCTATTGATTGAATAAACTGTAATCCGAACGCACCCCGTGGCTCACACAGCTAGTGAGGAGGTGGGTTAATAACGAGGTATGTGATTATGATTGGCTAAGGCAGAGTCATGTTTCCTGGTAGCCAATCAGATCCAGTGTTTTTACACACATGCCAGCACAAGCGCCACACACACACACACACACACACACAACAGCTAAACAGAGATTCGATGAAGCAGCAGAGATGGCGAGTCAGGAGCAATCCAATGAAAAGTTGGCATTTTCAAGGTTCAATATAAGCACTACTTCTGTTCTACTAAGTTCATCTGACTTGTGAAAACTGCTAAAAAAAGTCTTTTTTAACAGTAATGCAAATAGTTACTTTCCCTGGTAACGAGTTACTTTTATATAATTCAGTTACTAACTCGGTTACTTTTTGGAACAAGTAGTGAGTAACTATAACTAATTACTTTTTTAAAGTAACGTTCCCAACACTGTTATGGTGCAGCGTCAAGCGGGTGCGTTCCTGTGAAACTGTTGCGGTCATGCTCGCCTCACGCACGCACCCGCCCGTTGCCGAAGTTCAATGGTCTATTTTTGTACAAAACGCGCAGCGCAAACATTGGAAGAGAGACTGATCCTCGGCTCGCTGTTTGTGAGTTTCCAGAATCTAAATATTTATCTATAGGTTTTATAGGTACTGTATAGAGGGCCTGTCATTCACTCGCGGAGCGCTGTCTCCCTGTCTGTTCACCTGAGAGAACCTGCCAAAGCCTCTCCACTGCTGGTTTAGGTGGGTTATATATCCCACCCCTCCTGTGATCATGGTTTGACTGTAGGCCTATGTGTATTCAGAGCCAGTGAGCAACGGACTTTCAAAATAAAAAAAAAAACTGCCCTAAAGTGCGATAAAATAATTGTCGGCATTAATTAATAAATGCGTTAACCCGATAATAACGCGTTAACTTGCCCAGCACTAATATATATATATATATACATACAATAAATACAAACCAGTGCTTTCAGAGCTTATTCATGGCTGAAAAATCGTAACGTGTGTTGCTTTGCTTTGACAGACAGCTTTTATACCATACAGACTTACACTGACATTCAATCACCAGATACCTCACAAGGGAACGTTTCAAAGAGGAAAAATAGACAAGATCCAGGCTAAGATTAGCCTGGGAAAACCCAGACAACTTCCGGCAAATTTAGATTTGCTCTGAAAGTTAGTCTGGCAAAGAGCTCATTCAAGCCCATTTCCAATCCGTCTAAATTGAGGCACCAATCAGAAACGTTGGGGCGGGCTTTACACGATGACGACAGCGTTGGGATTTTGAAGCAGATTTGTTTCGACCTCACTCTGACCGTCACTACGGTCTAATAGGATGATAACCTTCGTTCCGCCGTTATTCAACCTATTTCATAATTCCAAAAAAAGATGGTGGTCATCGTCCCATTCTAGATCTAAGGCACCTCAACCAGTACTTAAAAATTCTTCCATTCAAAATGATTCATACAAAGATGGTAATGCAATCCATATGTGCAGGAGAATGGTTCACGTCCCTGGATTTAAAGGACGCATATTTCCATGTTTCAATTTGTCCAGAGCACAGGCCTTTCCTCCGCTTTGCTTTTCAAAGCCAGGCCTTTCAGTTCCAAGTGCTACCGTTCGGCCTGTCTTTGGCACCGAGAGTTTTTACTCGGGTGATCTCAGCCGCCCTAGCTCCCCTTCAGCTGCGCAGTATCAAAATCCTGCCATATCTGGACGATTGGTTAATTTGTGCTCCCTCTCAAGAGCAGGTGATCAGGAACACAGATGAGGTATTAGCTCACATTCAGTCCCTGGGGTTCACAGTGAACTGGAAGAAGAGCAGTCTCCAGCCTCAACAGCAGGTGAAATTCCTGGGGCTATTTTTCAACTCCATAACAATGGAAGCATGTCTCACTCCCCAGAGAATAGACAGCCTGGAGAAGGCATTGGGTCACTTCCAGAAGGGGAAGCTTGTGACAGCCCACAAGGTTCAGAAGCTTGTAGGACTGATGGCGGCAGCATCAATGGTGATTCCCTTAGGCATACTGAGGACAAGGCCGATACAGAGGTGGTTCAATTCTTTTCGTCTTCATCCAAAAAAAGACAGAAGAATGAGGCTCCTGGTGACAAAGGCCTGTATGCGGGCCTTACTCCATTGGAGGGACAAGGACTTTCTCTGCAGGGGAACTCCACTAGGCAATCTTCCTCACCGAAGATCAGTGATAACAACAGATGCATCACTGACAGGCTGGGGAGCCGTTTGGGAAGGCAGATCAGTAAGGGGAAAATGGGATCCCCCTTGGTCATCAGAACACATAAATGTGCTCGAATTGAGGGCTGTTCATCTCGCTCTCAAGGGACTGATACCATTTTTTCACCACAAGCATGTGCTAGTGAGAACGGACAGTACCTCAGCAGTTTACCACATAAATCACCAAGGAGGGACGAAATCCCTACGCTGTCTACAGGTGGCAACGAACCTGCTGACATGGACATGGCCACGGCTGTCCTCACTGAGAGCAATCCACATCTCGGGTGTGACAAACAGAGCAGCCGACATTTTGTCCAGAACTGGGCCTCTCCCAGGAGAGTGGCGGTTGCACACGGAGGTAATGGCCCAAATTTGGACCCGATACGGAACAGCTCATGTAGATCTCTTTGCTTCCAAGGAGACGACCCATTGCCTGGGATGGTACTCCCTCACTGTACAAGAGGGCAGTTTAGGCCTGGATGCTCTGTCACAAGAGTGGCCGAGAGGCTAATTATATGCTTTTCCCCCCTTTCCTCTGATTTCCCAGGTCCTCCAGAAGATCAGGGAGGGTCATTGCACAGTTCTGCCAGTTGCTCCACGCTGGCCGGGAAGACCATGGTTCCTGGACCTAGTTCAGCTGGTTCAGGGTCCTCCGTGGCAACTTCCATCATGGGCAGATCTCCTATCCCAAATAGACGGCCAGATTTGGCATCTCAACCCGATGGCACGTTTGTGGTTATGGCCTCTGCAAAGTCCGTCCCTCAACAGCTAGATGAAACGGTACGGGAGACACTGAATAACGCCAGAGCTCCATCTACTCGGGCTAATTACTCCATAAAGTGGAGAATTTTTTCAGAGTGGTGTTTAGGCTTGAATGTTGATCAATTAACCTGCTCCATGCCACTTGTCCTTAGATTCCTTTTGGGAAAGGAATCCAAAGGGATTTGCCTTTTGTACTAGACTCTCTCACTAAGCCCCCGTACGAGCCTATGGCAGATGCAGATTTTAAAGCTTGGTCTCTCAAGACAGCTTTTCTCTTGGCTATATGCTCTGCTAAAAGGGTAGTAGAATTGTGTGCGCTATCTATTAGTGAGGATTGTTTACGTTGGAGGCCGGATGGCACAGGGGTGACGCTCTGTCCCAACCCTGCATTTTTATCAAAAGTACTTAATTCTCAGTCCAGGAATCAAGTTCTGGATGTAGTTCAATTTCAACCCCCTTCACAGGCAGATCAGCAGAATTTGCTCACCCTTTGCCCAGTAAGGGCATTACGCACTTATGTTAATTTTACTCAGACCTTGAGGAAGTCTCATTCTCAGCTTTTTGTTTGCTATGGGAGGGCCAAACTAAGGTGTCCACTTTCTAAGCAACGTTTATCACATTGGTTGGTTGAGGTTATTTGCCAGGCTTATACAGGAAGTGGGTTACCAGTTCCTATGGGAATATGGGCCCACTCAACCAGAAGTGTAGCTACTTCTTGGGCTGCGCTAAAAGGAGTTTCACTGGCGGAGATTTGTGCTGCAGCATCATGGTCTACACCATGTACATTTTCAAAATTTTACAGAGTTGACGTAACTAGCACAGCGCCTGTCAGCACTGCAGTTTTGATGTCAGTAGCCCAGCGAGGTTTGAATAGTTCAGAGTCTGTAGTGCCTTGCGACCCTGTTGACATGAGTCATCCTATTAGACCGTAGTGACGGTCAGAGTGAGGTCGAAACAGATCGTAAGTTCTGAATATAACTATGGATCTGTGAGACCGAAGGATGACCGTCACTATCCTTGTCGCTCGGAACACTAGGGCGTTCAAGGTAAGAGGACGAGCAGGAAGTTTAACTCGCCTTTTATAGTGCGTGACGTTCCGCTTCCGGGGTCATGGGCATGACTTTGTTTACATAAGGTCTCGAGAGAAGGCGGAACGAAGGTTATCATCCTATTAGACCGTAGTGACGGTCATCCTTCGGTCTCACAGATCCATAGTTATATTCATAACTTACGATTTTGTAGCCTACATTACAAAGATGGATGCCACCCATCGAACATCACTCGTTCGAATCAGCTATCACGTTTGTTTTAAGCGATTTGAAATTTTCCTTTTTGTTAAAAACTGAGCAAAGAACAATATTCTTTATTGTATATTAAGAAACATAAGATGTTTCTCCGCCGCTCTGCATACGTCATCTCCTTCATCGCGAGATTGGTTTTAGGTCCATCCGCGACGTCCGTTGGTGATGCCCCTCTGGAAATGATTTGTCTATGACGCAGACTAGGCTAAGATGGTAATATTCCTTACATCAGTGGAATGCATTAAAAATGTTGGAGCTATTTCTTAACCTAATGGTTTCTTTCGAATGAAAAATTAAATGTACAAATCTGGAAGAATGTCAGTCGGAATTACATTCCTCATGCATCCACTTAACTGTGTCTGGAAGCACATGCAGGATCCCTAGATATCAGTGTCTAAATGGCTAAAGAAGCACAGTTTTACCTCAGACAGCAACATGAATAATTATGAGTACAGATTATTTAAAACAATGCAGTCAAATGAAAATAAATATAAACCAGGCTAGGTGATATGGTAATAAATATATATATATATATATATATATATTAGCAGTTAGACAGAAGGCATGAAACCTTAGGATGATGTTAACAACCACAGAAAGATTTTACTGTAATTATTTTATGTACAACTCTTAGATCCATTAGATGTAATTTGTTGTGAATAAAGCTAAGTGATTAGACTGTGCACTTATTCTTCATAATCAAAATTAGTCATGCCCTATACAAATAGTTTTTGGCACAGAAAGAAGTAATTATTGCATTTGACCCATTAGGTAATACATCATACAGAAAAGAGAACTAATAGCAATACCTGGAAATTAATTTCATATTGGGCCTTGTTAATGCTAATATTGTCTGTAGTCAACCATAGCTGACAGCAGTACACAAAGAATAGAGCCAGTTAATCTGTTTGTGTAATCCAAACAAAACACAACATATCTAACTTTAACCTTTGTGGGGGGGTTTTACATTTACTTAAAATTACAGTAGGGGTTATAAATTAACCTGGATATATATTAAATCTCATAGGCCCCAATTAAACCTCCCTAATGGATTTTGGCTTAGTAAAAGTTGATTTTGTAACCAGAAAATTTGGTAAACGAACCAATATTGCTAAGCAGAGCTGGCATTGATGTCTCTGGCTTATCTTGTGATTCATGCCATCAAACTTGCACGCCATGCAAACAGGGTGAAGGACAAATGACATCAGTCAAGGGTTCAGTTGTGGTGGTAACCAAGAGGGTGGACAAGGGGTGACCTCTCCTTACCCTAAAGTATCTGAAAACGGTCTGGTACATACGTTGAAATGGTTGCCTGCGAACTGTAATATAGGACCTTCACCCAGCTAATAAAATGATCAATAAAGGCCAATTTTCTTTAAAGGAATAAAGGAAATGGGCCCATTTAGCCTGTTCAGAGTCTTTGTTTGATTAATATTACATTTTATAGTAAAAAAAAACCTGCAGTGTTCAAATAAAATTTAAGAAAATAAAATAAAATAATTACCTCAAAATCAAATCCACTCCAAACGATTGATTATGGTAAATTTATTTTCCTTTAGAGTTACTGGAGGAACCGTTGACCATCTTTTAAGTTCTTGTAGGAACTTATTTGCTCCATGATCTGAGTAACCCCAAATGGTGCCTCGAGTATCTCATCATTTTTTACAGTGTCACATTCTATCACACACTTCCATAAATTTCCATAAATTACCCATTAAAGCTTTCAGAGTGAAATTCCGCCTACAATAGATGTTTGCAGTGCTGGAAAAACACTTGATACAACTTCACTTGAAAAAAATAAATATATTAAAAATCATTCTATGATGTTCTTCCTTTTTTCAAAAGAAAAGTTCTTTTTGAACTTCAATTAAGAGGAATCAATATATTTAGATAATTATTATGGAGATTCTACTTAAACTATCCTAATAGCCTCATTATCAATAAACAGTTATTGCTGTCAGTATTTAAGCATTTCAAATCCTTTAGAATGGTTCATAGATCCCTGAAAATCATTACACAACATGAGTCATTTAAAAGAAGCTGGCTTTGAAATAACCAAAAGGGTCTATTTCGTAACACAGGTCCTTCCTCTACAGGCAGGGTCGGCGCCACGAGGGGGCCCCAGGGGGCCTGGCCCGGCCACCTAGGTCACTGTGCCCCCTCACCTCTAGTCAGCGCACCACCCTGCCTCGGAACGTGATTTCAGCCGTTGAGACTCAACAGGGACGCTTCCACTGTGCCCTCTTATTCCTGACATATTATAATTAACTTAACTATATATATATATATATATATATATATATATATATATATATATATATATATATATATATATATATATATTTTAAACTATTTTGTAAATTAATTTAGTTTTACCATGATTAAATCTGATTTGCAACTTTGCATTTGCACACAGGCGCTTTGATAAATTACGTCACTAGCAGATTGTATGTAATTGGTTGATTACGTCCTACGTCATTGTTAAGTATTTTTTTCAGTCAACGAACTTCTTGTTTTCATAATCTGTATTGTCTAAAACACTTAACTTGCTTGCTTGCTTGATCATTCAAGCAATAGGCCTAATGGATTTAAGGAAATGGTTTACATCCACCTCGACAACAGTGAAAACTGTCATGGCTAGCACTAGCACCACCACCAGTGATGTCGACACGCCAGTGGCAGAGGCCCAGCCCAGCGACGGCACACGAGCTACTGCTTCTAGTCATGATGATACTTGCCCAGATGATTTGGGAGAAGATGGGCCTTTGCAAGTAAGATTAAGATCGTTTCCCACACACTTATTTGGCACCAGAAAGAGATCATTTTTACACGTGTGGTTTCAGAAAAGAGATTGGCTCGAGTATTCCGTTAAAGCAGATGCGGCCTTCTGCTACCCTTGCAGAAAATTTAGCGCCAGATGTGCTACGCAGATCTCGATCGGGCAGCCGCAGAGCGGGACTAGACTTGACCCAGCATTTACAACCAAAGGGTTCCATGACTGGAAACACCCCGAGGAAACAAATAAAGGATTTAACAGACATGAAATGTCCAAAGAACATTTGACTTGTAATAGTATGTGGAAAGAAAAGGTAAGCCGAATTAATAAAGGTAAAGAAATCTTGACGCTACTGTATGCAGAACAAATACAGAGAAATCGATACTACATGTCTTCTCTTATTGATGTTGTGGAGTTTCTGGTGTCCAATCAATTACCCATGAGGGGTAAAATTGAGGCCTTTGATCAAATGGATGAAGGTGGGAGTGGACTGTTCATGTCATTACTGGAATTCAGCATCAGGAAGGACCCCCAGTTGGCTGAAATTGTGAAAACAATTCCAAAAAATGCCACTTACTCAAGCCATGAAATTCAAAATGAACTCGTTGCTATAATGAGCAGCATTGTGACTGATGCAATAGTGAAAGAAATCGGCGATTCATGGTTTACTGTGAAAGCAGACGGAACCAGGGACCCTACTGGAATGGAAAACATTTCCATTGTAATTCGCTACTTCAATGAAAAAACACTGGAAATTACAGAACGACTGCTTGTGATGACCATCGCAAATTCGGGTGATGCACAAACCATCACAAACATGATACTTTCAGAACTGTCCAAGGCAGGCTTGAATCCGTCTAAGATTCTGAGTCAAGTGTACGATGGAGCCGCGGTGATGTCGGGGAAATATGGTGGAGTGCAGCGACTTCTGCAGGAAAAAGTTGGCCGCGAGATACCTTATGTACACTGCCTAAATCACCAGCTCTGCACTTAGTTGTCGTGCATGCGTTATCTGCTGAGCAAGCCATTCAAGATTTTTTTTAGCATATGCAACGCGCTTTATAACTTTTGCCGTAAACCCACAGTTGCCCTGCAATATAGAGGTGACAGACTTAAACGTTTACTTGACCAGAGGTGGACAGGCCATCTGGCTACTGTTGCAGTCATTGTCAGTTCATTTGAGGACATTACATCGGTTCTTGAGCATGTCAGCTCTGCAAGGACTTATGGAGCTGAAGTTCGCATGGAGGCTGTTGGACTGTTAAGGGAAGTGACAGATGAAAGCTTCATTTTCATCTGCCATTTGATTCACAAGGTAGGCCTAAGACATTTATTTTGTGTGTGTGTGTAAATATATTTTAATTTATTTTATTTAATAACAAAATTCAAAAAGTCAACTCAAAATTATCTTTAAAAAAATGTAAAATAAAATTAGAATATATGCTATTTTGAATTTTCAATCATTTAATATTGATAAAACAATTCTCATTTCAATTTGATAGAATTTTAAATGCACAAATGGGCTAAATAATTTATTTTAATTTTTATGAATACGAATCCCATAAAATAAGGCCCATTCCCTTTTTGCTTAATATAAAAATGCTTTATTAAGCTCTTATTTTTTATTTGAATTTTAATTTAATTGTACTATTAATTGACATCTTGTATCTTGAAAAAAGGCTTTTAAAAGGCTGTTAAAAAGTTAGACTAAATATAGGCTATAGTCGTAATATGAATTCTGACATGGGTTTAAATATAGCCTGATTTTATTTAGGCATATATTTTTTTTTAATGTCAAAATGACAAACACCATTAATTTTGAGATATCATTCAATGTTCGGAAATTACGGAAACATTTAATTTCAGTTAACGCAACCTCTAATTAAATCGTCGCCCTACCCTAGGTTCTTTTGTTGCTCAATCCTGCCAACATCATTCTGCAAGGAGAGGATACAGACCTTTTAACTGGGATGAAACTTGTATCTTCAGCTGCAGAATGTGTCCGCAATCTCCGCAGCGAAGATGAATTCTGCATTCTCTGGGACACAGTTACAGCGAGCACGAAAGATACACCTGTCCCAGCAAAACGGAGTCGACAGGTAAACAAGAACCTGAGTGAATATGTAGTTGAAGAAACAACTGGAGCCAACATCAATGATAAAGTGGAGCTACGCAGGCTGTACTTCGGTGCTTTGGATCATATTCTTGGTGAAATTGAAGTGCGTTTCAGTGAACGCAATTCAAAATTTGCCGCAGCACTTGCCGCTCTTGACCCAGAAAATGAGACCTTTTTGGATGTAAAGTCCATAAAGCCCATCATGGATCTAACTAATTCAACCATTGTGGAAACGGAGTGCATTGTTGCAAAGCAATATATCTCCAGAATCAAAACGGAGGAAAGCCAGCAGATGATGACTACTAGGAGACTTCTCTCTGAACACCAAAAAGTACTTGAAGCTATGCCTAGTGTGTTGTCCGCACTTAAACTCGCTGTCACATTCGGGGCCTCTACCGCTATGTGTGAGAACTCATTTTCTGTGCTCAAGAACGTTTTCACGGACAACAGACGAGCAATGAACCACACCCGTAAGGGTCAGCTCGTGCAACTTGCATTTGAGCGGGACCTTACAAAGAAAATACGCAACGAATGGAAAGACCTCGTTCTGAGAAAGTTTCACACTTCCACTCGTCGACTGCAGCTTGTCTAAAGGTAGTTTGTGTTTTTGCTTTTTTGTCTTTGTTACTAGTATGATTGATTATATAGCCAGTGCTGATCCTTATTATTTATGAGAATGCTGTAGGCAGCGTTGCTCTGTATATCGTCCCGTCAGTTTAAAAAAAAAATTTAATTAAAAGTGGGTGTATGGTAGTCCCCCCAGTGACACATCGAGGCCCCCTCGTTCCGTACGTCCTGGCGCCGACCCTGTACAGGCCTTTGTGAAAGAACAGGTCTGCATGACTGCTTGATACAAAGCCCTAAATGTGGAGAGAAAATAAAAGGAGATTTCCCAGTAAAGTAAGATAATAACCACAGCTGAATATGAAATGACTGCACTAGAACGGTTTGGACAGGTCAGGCGGTGTTGCAACCAGGTCGGATTTATTTTCCCAAACGCAAAGCCTACTGGGTCAGATGTTAGAACAGCATGGGAAGTTATATTAATGAAACTGTCTGCAAAAAAACATCGCAGTGTATTTTAGGGACGGCACAGATTAAATGCTAAACACGGGGGATTCTAGTCTCATTCTAAATGGCAAATAAGTGATCAAACTCTATTGTCTCACCTGCTCTCTCTTGCTACAGTACTTGATATGTCAAGACACATACTGACACACATCAGTCACAAGTGAGCTGAACACTGACTGACAGCTAGCTGAGGATAAATTATCTTCCTTTACAGAACAAAATTATTTTTAGTGATTATGATTATAATGGTACGTGTCTTAATCTTGTATTGATTAACAAAATCTGTGTTTTGATTAGCATGCTACAGCACTAAAATCTATGGAAGCTTATTTTCACCATGAAAAAAAATGTATTGCACCTTTCTAAATCACATTTCTGACTTTGTTTTTTTATTGTGAGATATAAACGTGCAATTGCAAGAAAAAAAGTTTGAACTGAATCTTGTGATTCTGACTTAACTCGAAGTTACAAGTTTATATATCACAATTCTAAAAAGTCAGAATTCAAAGATCCGTGGAGAAAACAAGCTTCCCAAAAATCCAAACTAATCAGCACTAAAAAAAAAAAAAAAAGAATTTAAATTGATTAAATCAAATTACAATAAAATGTTTTGTTAACTAGCAAGTCTTACCTTTTACCACAAAACACATAAAATAACAATTCACTTTAAATTGTATTCTTCAAGATCCAGTCCCATGCATGCTAGGATCTAAACCCATTGTCAATTTTCAGCTGTCAACAAAAGTCATTTTAAAAGAATTGCTTTGTTCTAATATAACTTAGACAAACTCTCCGCTGCACTTCCAATCTGTGTCGCTCACTTACTCTGGAATTCAGCAAACACAGACAAGCGCAGTGTGAAAAGTCCTAATGCTGAACTATATATCAGCACTCTTGGAACGAAGCCCGGCCATTGAAATTTGAGGACCAGAACTAACTGCTGTATTATTAGTTTTAAATTAATCAATGCAAGGGCAATTGGATCAACCCGCAGAGAATTAGACAATAACATCTAAAGTGCAATGCAGTTAGAGCAATTACACCCACAGAAAATATTTCCATAAAACCTTTCAAACTTAAACAAAACTTTTTTTGTTTTGCAATAACAAAGTAAAAGCTTTTTTAATGGGGTTGGGCACAAAAGTCAAAGCTTTACATGATTAAAATGTTTCAAGTGTCTTCCTGCATTACTGTCCATCCCCCTCCAGCTTTCTTTTCTCATATTTCTTTCAAACACATCTCTACATCCAAAATGATCTCATAACCATGCATTCGTTTGTTTGCTTGTTTGTTTGTTTGTTTGCTTGTTTGTTTGGAGAGACACTGATAAACTCATTGCATCAACTTCAAGTCATTAAGTATGTTTCACTTCAAGTTAAATAGAAGTTAAATCAAGTTAAATAGAAGTCACTGACTCCCAGACGTCAGCAAATAGTTTAATTTTATTTTCACAAATTGTATTGTTCCTAAAATACCTGCATGTGTGGGAACTTTGTACAGTACATCCATCAAAAAAATGGACAAAAGTGAACGTGAGATCATCACAAGACTTGAAATGATAATGAAATATTGTGGGGAAATATCCAAATGTTTGCTAACATTTAATTGTATTGTATACAATTACAATTAATTGTATAAATGTATAATTATATTGTAATTAATAACTGATTTAGGTGATGTGTATATTGTTATTAATATGTGATTCTACATAATCAGGTCAGCTTGAAGTTACAATAGTCTTTTCTTCCCTATATGACATATATCCGAGTGAAAGAGCTTGTGTGTGTTTGTGTGTGTGTGCATGCATGTGTGCGTGTGTGTGTACATTTATGTAATTTCCCATAGATATACATAATAAAGGCTTGATGTATTACAGCAGAGTCTCTAACGTCATCACCGGCGGCCATCTTGTCACAGACAAGCTCTCTGTGGTACCTGATGTAAGGTGAGTGATCTGAACGAACACAAACACTTATCTCGCTTAAATCTTGACGGATTTACAAACGGTTTGGTTTCTTACTAACGTTATTAACTTGCCTATAATTCTAGATGCTTGAACATGTTGAAATTGCAGCTTTACTTTTCGAAAAACGACTTAATCGTGCATCATAGTTGTGTATCACAGCTACTTTCGCAAGTTATCAAGGCTGAGACCACAATCGAGCTGTTCAATTATATAGGTTTTAATGACCATTCAGTGCTATTGTCCATATGACTTAATTTTAAATTATTCCAATAAATTAATTTATTTTTCTTTGTTTTTTGAGTTATCAAAAAGTAAACAGTGTGAATATTTTTGTAACTTAATATTTTCTATAATAAAATTAATTTCATTGGACTTCACCATAAATTGATTTTATAAAACTCATTTGGTAACATTTTATTTGAAGGGGTGTGCATAAGACTGACACTGTCATAAACATGACATAACCCCTGTCATGAACAGGAAGGTGTCTTTATGAATGTGTATGACTGTTGTCATTAAGTGTCATTCGGTAAATTATGACACTTTTAATGCAAAGTTGACATTGTTTAAAATGTCTTTGTTATGACAACTTGACATTAACCAAGAAATCATAACCTGTCAACCTATCACAAATATGTCATAACAGGTCTAATCAAACTTGAAGTTATTTAGCTTTGCGTTAACATTACATTACCCTGTCATTTGTGGTTGGTTTTGACTTTGGCCGTCATGACACCATTATAACTGTGTCATGAATATTTTACTTGTCCTCAAGTAAAGTGGAACACATTGTACTTTCTGTCTTTGTGAATGTCAAGTTGTCATAATCAAAACATTTTTGTCTTGGTTAATGTCAAGTTGTCATTACAAAGACATTTTTTGTCTTTGTTAATGTCAAGTTGTCATAACAAAGATATTTTTGTTTTTTTTTGTCTTTGTTAATGTCAAGTTGTCATAAAGAAATTTTAAACAATGTCAACTTTGCATTAAAAGTGTCATAATTTACCGAATGACACTTAATGACAACAGTCATAAACATTCATAAAGACTCCTTCATGTTCATGACAGCTGTTATGTCATGTTTATGACAGTGTCATGTCAGTCTTATGCACACCCCTTCAAATAAAGTGTTACCGCTCATTTTAAAAGTTTATATCAGACGTAAAAAGACACAACCCGCCCACCTGCAGCAACGGAAGAACAAGTCCACAGATCGTTCACTCTCGTCTGTTCCAGAAGTTTATTTGAACAGGGTTTTCCACGGAACCTCATGTAAGTAACTCTTTGTATTCTTAAAAATTAGATTTTACCCTAATTAAGTGTTTGTGTTGCGCAATCGCTCTGTTGAAGACCGAAGAGTGCCAATTTCGAATGTGCTCTAACGTTAACTGTTACCTCAAACAGTTTGTTAACTTGAGCCACATAACTTACTGTATTAATCTACGTGTGTGTGCGTTGTATAAGTAATGATGTCTTTGAGTGATAGTTTAATGTTTCAGATGTGTTTGTAACTTTTTCAAAAACATTGTCGTGGCTTCGACATAGTTTGGCAGTGGACTCATAGACACACACGAAGCCACAGCTAACGTTAGGCAAGTGATTATCGTCGTTTGGAGATTAATGTGCCAGAGCAGCAGTTACTTTGTCGAGTTCACAATCTAACCCAAACCACATTGATGAGGGAGCAAACATTTGCCACTATGAGTGTGGGCACTGTTAGCTTGTGTGGATGAGCAGCACATAGCCCGACATACACCCACACCGCCCACAGTTACACCTCAATGGTGGTGCTCCAGGTGCAGGCCCCGTTTCTCCTCATCCGGCGCTTCACACGTGTTTGTCCTAACAGGAAAACTTTGTATTTGTCGGTCGCACTGCGGCACATTCACACATCTCACACCAACACACTTTGCAGTCATTCCAGTTGTTCCTCTAATATTTCGGTAAGAGAGGTTACAAGTAATTTATCAAACCATCACAATTAGTCCAAAGCTGTTTAATGATGGTAAAGCATAGTTAAGGCAAATATCTGGCATAATTGCTCTTTCACAAAAGTGTATATTAGGTTAATTTTTGGCGAGAGTTACCGTTTAATGTGAACTGACTGAATCAGCATTTGGCAGATAGTGGAGTTTTTTTCTTCTTTTTTTTCGAATCAACAAATGAGATTGTTTGTCTTAAATACTTTATATTTTATCTCAACGGGGGCTGCAAAGACCACTTTTCATGAGGACCTGAACATGAAGAATATGAGCATCTATGTCTGCCGTGAGCCAGATGCAGTAGGAATCATCATTGAGCCTGTCCTTACCAATCTTGGAAATCTGGCCAAAGCATGCTGCTTCCTGTTGGGTTGACATATGCACTTGATCTTGAGTATCCATCCAAGCTTTCCAAAACATTTGAGGTGTTTCAAAAACTTTTCGTGGGACTTGACACACTGCGGCCAAAACCAAGCCCCAAGTTCATGACCCTGAAAAACAAACTCCTTTCCTAGGCACTCATGACTGTCACTCTGCACTTGTGAACAGCTGTTTTCTTTGTCTGTTCAACATCATTATACATTGGACATAACATTGAATTTTCCAGGATGTTGTAATGGTTTATCCTTGTCATGTTTTATACTATGCTGCAGGTCATACTTTCTGGTGTGAAAAAAAGTTTATATTATACACACTGTACTGTTAAAGGGATAAAATGAAACTTTAAAATGAAAATTCTATCATCATTTACTCACCATCAAGTTGTTTCAAACCTGTATGAATTTCTTTCTTCTGCTGAACACAAAGGAAGGCATTTTGAAGAATATCAGTAACCAAACAGTTAACTGGACCCATTGACTTCCATAGTATTAACTGTTCGGTTACTGACATTCTGACTTTAACTTTCCCCCGCCATTTACGGAAATTTCCGTCATTTATTGGCGCTTTTCCACTGCATGGTACGGTACGGTTCGGTTCGTTAAGGCACGCTTTGGCGCTTTTCCACTGCTTGGTAGGTACGGCTCGGCTCGGTATAGCTCACTTGTGGCGCTTTTCCACTGCATGGTGCGGTACAGTACGGCTCGCTTCGGCTCGCTTTAAATGGTACCACCTCTGTTGAGGTTCCAAGCGTACCGTACCGATACTAAAATGTGACGTGGAAGCACTGTAGATCAATGATTGGTCAGACAGACAGAATCGTCACTACCAGCGTCATTGTATTTGCGAGACATCAAACCCGCTAGATTTAAATAGCCAGTAGCAGCCAACGCTGTAGCACCTGTTTTAAAACTACTTGCTTGACTTGCTTGAAGAAAAAAACTTCCAAAAAAGAAATGGCTGAATCTGTCATAATCCTGTCTCCTTCTCTGTCTCCCTCTGCTGGACACACACACACACACACACACACACACACACACTCACCACTTTCACTCTCATTACTGACAGCTCTTTCCACTTTTCATTACGCTCATTCCTCTCCACCTGTTCCTCATCTCCTCTCATTATATTGGCTTCTTCTAACCCTCTCTCGCCCTGTCTTGTTGTCAGATTGTTCGATGTCTCAGATGCTTTCTAACCAGAGTTTATCTCAGTCTAGTCTTGTCTTGTCCTGTCTTGTGTGCCCTACGGAATATTTCTACTGGAATTATCCTGTGCTCATCTATACGCCCACAGAGACCTTTCGTGCTAGAGGCTGAATACCTGCTCCGTGCTCGCCATCTGTATCCAGTTCCGTGAGTCACCGAGCCGCTGTTTCTCCAGCCTGCTGTTCATTCCTACCTGTACCACAGAGGAGATTTGTGTTCATGTGATATTGCCAGTTCTACTGGTGTCCTCTGTTGCTGTTCATTATTGACTTTTTCGTTAGGATTACCTGTGGTCTGACTTTTGTCTCTATTAAAAACTGTGATTGTCACTCTCGCTCTTGAGTCCTCTCTACCGCATCACAGAACAATCAGACCAAGATATGGACTCAGCGAGTGGCAGCGCGTTCCAGTCTGCGGTTGAACACCAGGGCGTCCTCCTGGGCAAACATGAAGAGGACATCTCCGCCGCCCGACACGCTGTCGAGACGCTGGCCGCTCAGATGTCAGATCTCTCCTGTCAGGTCCACAATATGCGCCACCAGCCCTCCCCTTTGCAGGTTTCTCACGACTCGCCGGAGCCCCGGATCAACAATCCTCCCGTCTATTCTGGTGAGCCGACTCAATACCGCTCTTTTCTTACCCAGTGCGAGGTGGTATTTTCCCTACAGCCCATGATGTATGCGAAGGAGCGGACTAAGGTCGCTTACGTTATCTCCCTTCTCGCTGGCCGGGCTCGGGAATGGGGAGCGGCTAACTGGGAGGCTGAGAAGGATTGCATCTTCAGCTTCTCGCTGTTCAAGGATGAGATGATCCGGGTATTCGACCGATCAGCCCACGGTGTAGAGGCTTCTCGACTGCTTTCTTCTCTCCGGCAGGGAAGGCGCTCAGTGCCTGATTTTTCTATTGAGTTCCGGACTCTCGCCACCTCCTGCGGCTGGAACTAACCTGCGCTGGTCGCTCGTTTTTTGGAGGGCCTCAATCCTGAATTGAAGGACGAAATCCTCGTCCGGGAGGTTCCCACCCGACTCGACGATCTCATCGACCTGGCGATTCGGGTCGAGAAACGGTTTGATCAACGATGCAGAGCTCGCCGTCTGGAGGTCGCTCTCTTTTCCACGCCTCCTGTCAGTTCCGTTGCTCCAACCATAAGTACGGATCCCGAACCTATGCAGCTTGGAGGTCTTCGGATCTCACCTAAGGAGCGCGAGAGGAGGATTGCTAATCGTCTTTGTATGTATTGCGCAGCCGCCAATCATTTCGTCTCTTCGTGCCCAGTAAAAGCCAGCGCTCGTCAGTAGGCGGAGGGTTACTGGTGAGCGCCATCACCAAGGTTACCCCTTCAAGCTCTTGCACAGCTCTACCAGTGCATCTCCAGTGGTCCAGTTCTTCAGTCGCCTGCTCCGCCATGGTCGACTCTGGAGCAGAGGGAAGTTTTGTTGATGAGGAGTGGGCACTTCAGCAAGGTATTCCCCTCACCTACCTAAAGAATTCCACCCCCCTTTTCGCCCTAGACGGTAGTTCCCTACCTAGGGTTCAGAGACAGACTGTTCCATTGACTCTTACCGTTTCTGGTAATCACAGAGAGACTATTTCTTTTTTAGTTTTTCGATCTCCGTTTACTCCTGTGGTGTTAGGCCATCCTTGGCTAAAGCTCCACAATCCTCACATTGATTGGTCCCAGGGTTCTATTTTGTCTTGGAAGCTGTCATTTCATGTTGAATGTTTGGTGTCTGCTAATCCCCCTGTTTCTTCTGTTTCTGTTTTTCAGGAGGAGGCAGGGGATTTGTCCGGAGTACCGGAGGAGTATCATGATTTGCGGGGGGTATTCAGTCGTTCCCGAGCCACTTCTCTCCCTCCTCACCGCCCGTACGACTGCAGGATTGATCTTCTCCCAGGAACCACGCCCCCACGGGGAAGACTCTACTCTCTTTCGGCTCCTGAACGGGAGGCGTTAGAGAATTATCTGTCTGAATCTCTTAACGCTGGCACTATTGTTCCGTCCTCGTCTCCAGCCGGTGCTGGGTTTTTCTTTGTTAAGAAAAAGGACGGGTCTCTGCGCCCCTGCATAGATTACCGGGGGCTGAATGACATCACTGTCAAGAATCGCTATCCCTTGCCACTGATGTCATCAGCCTTCGAGATCTTGCAGGGAGCAAAGATTTTTTCCAAGCTCGATCTCCGTAACGCTTATCTCGTACGTATTAGAGAGGGGGACGAGTGGAAGACCGCTTTCAACACACCCCTCGGGCACTTTGAATATAAGGTTCTTCCGTTCGGATTGGTCAACGCCCCCGCCGTCTTTCAGGCTCTTGTCAATGCTGTCCTCCGGGATATGCTCAACATATTCGTGTTTATCTATCTCGATGACATATTAATTTTTTCACCCTCTCGCCAAATCCCTGTGCAACACGTTTGCCGCGTTCTCCAACGCTTACTTGAGAATCGACTCTTTGTCAAGGCCGAGAAGTGCTCTTTTCACGCGTCCTCCGTTACGTTCCTGGGCTCGGTCATCTCTGCAGAGGGGATCAGTATGGATACGACCAAGGTCCAGGCTGTTATCGACTGGCCAGTTCCTGATTCTCGTGTCTCGTTGCAACGCTTCCTCGGTTTTGCACATTTTTATAGTCGCTTTGTACGCAATTTTAGCCAAGTGGCCCCGCCGCTTACCGCCTTAACCTCAGCTAAGTCCAGTTTTAAATGGTCAGAATCCGCTCAAGAGGCTTTTGACCGTCTAAAGGTCCTTTTTACCTCTGCGCCCATTCTTCTCATGCAGGACATTACAAGACAGTTCATTGTCGAGGTCGACGCTTCTGAGGTGGGGGTAGGTGCCGTTCTTTCTCAACGGTCAGCCTCGGATAACAAGTTACATCCGTGTGCTTTCTTTTCTCACCGACTTTCTCCCGCGGAACGTAATTAAGATGTCGGTAATCGCGAACTGCTCGCCATCCGCCTGGCCCTGGGTGAATGGCGACAGTGGTTGGAGGGCTCCTCCGTCCCTTTTATCGTCTGGACTGACCATCGTAATTTGGAATATATCCGCTCCGCTAAAAGACTGAATGCTCGTCAGGCTCGTTGGGCATTGTTTTTCACGCGTTTTGACTTCTCCATCTCGTACCGCCCAGGCTCTAAGAACGTCAAGCCTGACGCGTTGTCTCGTCTCTTTGATTCCTCGCCCGCCGTCACACCCCCGGAGGAGATTATTCCTCCCGTTCGTGTGGTGGGAGCTACGGTCTGGGGAATTGAGAGACAAGTGAAGCGCTCTCTTTCTCGTGTCGCCACTCCGCGTAACTGCCCTAGGGGCTATCTTTTTGTCCCGGTGCCCTCTCGTCTGGCCATCCTTAAGTGGGGTCATTCTTCCAAATTGTCAGCCCATCCCGGCGTCCGGGGCACAATCGCTTTTATCCGTCAGCGCTTCTGGTGGCCCACCTTAGATTGTGACGCGCGCCGTTTCATCGCCTCCTGCTCTGTCTGTGCCCAGACCAAGGCTGGTAATTCCCCACCTGCTGGTCTGCTGGGTCCGCTCCCGGTCCCTACTCGTCCGTGGTCCCATATAGCTCTCGATTTTATCACCGGTCTTCCCCCCTCGGCCGGTAATACCGTCATCCTAACTGTGGCCGACCGTTTTTCTAAATCTGCTCATTTTATTCCCCTCGCCAAGCTCCCCTCTGCCAAGGAAACGGCCCAGATCATGGTAAATCATGTGTTCAAATTACACGGTTTGCCCACCAACGTTGTTTCCGATAGGGGGCCGCAATTTACCTCGCAGTTCTGGAAAGAGTTCTGTCGTCTTATTGGGGCCACCGCCAGCCTTTCCTCGGGTTTTCACCCCCCAGACTAACGGCCAGGCCGAACGAACCAATCAGATTGTCACCCGCATCCTTCGCAGTCTAGCTTATCGTAGTCCTGCGTCCTGGGCAGAGCAGCTCCCCTGGGCAGAGTATGCTCATAACTCTCTCCCATCCTCCGCCACGGGGCTCTCACCCTTTCATTGTCGTCTTGGTTATCAACCCCACGTTATTCCCTTCTCAAGAAACCAATTCTATTTGTCCATCCGTTCAGGCTTTCATCAGTCGTTGCAAGCGCACTTGGAAGAGGGTGAGATCTTCTCTGTGTCGTTCGAGAAGACGCATGAGCATCACTGCCAATAGATCGGTGGGCATCAATATTTGGTCGATTGGGAGGGGTATGGTCCTGAGGAGAGAAGCTGGGTTTCCCCCGGGACATCCTGGACCCCTCGCTCATTGATGATTTCCTCCGGTCTCGCCAGAGTTCCTCCTCGGGAGCGCCAGGAGGCGCTCATTGAGGAGGGGGTACTGTCATGATCCTGTCTCCTTCTCTGTCTCCCTCTGCTGGACACACACACACACACACACACACTCACCACTTTCACTCTCATTACTGACAGCTCTTTCCACTTTTCATTACGCTCATTCCTCTCCACCTGTTCCTCATCTCCTCTCATTATCTTGGCTTCTTCTAACCTTCTCTCGCCCTGTCTTGTTGTCAGATTGTTCGATGTTGCTGTTCATTATTGACTTTTTCGTTAGGATTACCTGTGGTCTGACTTTTGTCTCTATTAAAAACTGTGATTGTCACTCTCGCTCTTGAGTCCTCTCTACCGCATCACAGAATCGTGGTCAGTGGACGAGAAGCGCAGACGTTCCTCTTGTTGGTTGACGAGGAGCGGATAAACTATAACGATAAGTCATAATCCCACCCACTTTGAAGCGGCACTAACTGCAGTGGAAAAGCAACCGAGCTAAAGCGAACTGAGCCGTGCCGCGCCGAGCCGAGTCGTACCACGCAGTGGAAAAGCGAAGCGAGCCGAACCGTGCCGTGCCGAGCCGAACCGCACTGAGCTTGCAGTGGAAAAGCGCCATATGAGACAACGCTTCCTTGCCATTGACGGAATTTTCTGGCTTTCTGTGTTTTCACTATTATACGGTGGGGGGTGCTATTACACATCTTCTGAAGAGAGTACTGAATCTCCAGGTCAAAACGAATGCGAAGAATATGGAGAAACCGTTGATCATATGTAATCATGCATACATAAAATAACGCGATCATCAACACTAAACAGCATATAAATTGCCATATAAATATTACATAAATTATATAAATATAATTATATAAATAAGCAAAACTGCCTAATGTTACTGAATGAAATGTTGACCCAGGATGAGCTATAGGACTGTGCAAGTATTAGGGGTGTTGATGGACTCGATCTACTCAATCTATGTTTTGATCATCGTTCTGAATCTGATCTGGATGTAGTCTTTGACAAAAACACAATTTTCTCAGGTTTTTGCTTAAAATGTTGCTTTTCAATGAAACATACCCACATTTAAGTGCTTATGAAAAAGGCCCAAAATAAAATTAAACCGTTTTTTTTTTTTCAAGCAGAGGCTCTTCTTTCTTTTGACATATTGCATGTTCAGATATTCATACAACAAAATATTCTATAGAGCCATGAAATTTTCGTGAAAATGGTCAAAAACGCTGGTGGTGGCAGGCATTTAAAAAAAAAAGCTGGCACGGAAAGAGTTAATTTTCCCTGATCTAACAGTTCAGAATAGTCACCAGTGAAGGGACTGATTGTGTAATTATGGTGTTATTGGCCGTGACATTATTTTTCTTGTAACTGTAGCATCATTAGTCACATTGTGGCATGTACATTCAATCCAGCAGCATAAAAATTAAGAGCTATAAAATAAATTGGGAGGTGGCAAACTATCTGACTCTCAAGAGAAGTTTAATTTACCCTCAACCTTGAAATGTGATTTAATAAAATCACTGAGATCAAAAGGGGTTAAGATTGTCTAAAGGTTAAGTGCTGTCTTGAAGGGCACATAAGATTAGGTTTTTAATGCAGCTTTTTTTCTTTTTCTATTTTTGGCCTCTTCAGCACATTCAAGTCTGTGAACTCAAATAACAAGTTGCTTAGACCACAGCTCAAACTTTTCATTTCACTTTTCCCACTGAATAATAAATAAGATCACTACTTAGTTTTCTCATAAAACAAACTCAATTTACTTGAGAAGCAAAATTGTGTAAGATATATTATGACCAAAGAAAAACTTAAGGCCCTTACAGTATACTCACTGCAACGTTCTTTTTCGTTCTTCGCTTTGGGCTAAAAATAAGTTTGAAATACAAGACCAGCAATATACTGTACCTGTAGCAAACAGTGTCGTTTAGATGAATATGTAAATATGTGCTGCACACTTTCCTTTCAATAAAAAAATAAACACAACACAAATGACAGCTGTAAAAACAGTAGTTAAGAAAGCATCTGTTCATAAGCAATGTGGATGTTTGCAGGAGCTCTGCAATTCGTCACATTAAGTAACGTTTATGTATATACCACTTTATACAATAGATTTACATTAGATTTTATTAAACATGGAAAAAAAACAGTGTCAGGGTCTCTTTCAATTAGAATTACAACTTAATTTTCTACTGTAAAGCAACTTTCCAGTCTGTTCATGTTTTACTCGAGAATGTCCAACCTCGATGGAAACGGTTTCAAACTCCCGAAACGAACACAAAACCAACATAGTTTTGTATTAATTTTGTTCAAAATGATATCACACCAGTTTGTTCTTCGATTTCGCTTGAAGTATATCAGGGCCTTACCTCAGAAAACAGCACTCTCGCTCTGAAACATCCATCGATTAAGTTTAAACAAGTTTCACAACAGCACTCAATTCATTGCGAAACAGCACATTCTCATGATGCATTGCAACTTGAGCCCACAACCAGAACTATTTAGTTATGCTGGGATGCTACTCCAGCCAACATTTCCATGTGGGTTTTTGATAGGCTGTCACTTGGCCCCTGCATTGGCAACCCAAATGGTACCAAGAGAAATGTGTCTACCGGCTCCACATGTATGTTAGCCCATAGGGGCACATGATGGGTCCAGTGGGCTCTAAGTGGGGCCCATTTAAATGTTCATTATATGGACCCACATGGGAGCTAATAACCTTATGGGGCCCACATGGGGGATTACACTGGACCCACAAATGGCCCCATTATGTTTTTTTTTTTTTTGGGGGGGGGGGGGGGTAACCACAGTGGCTGAAAATTGGGCCCCATTTATTAATTTCTTTAAAGATTCGAGTGGGTCAAACAATGATCTACTATGCAGAATTCACATCAAACCACCTGGACCTGACCAAACAAAAAATGACTAATTTCACCTGATTTTATGTGGTTCTCTTTATATTTTAAATTATATGATAAAATATTTAAACTGGGTTATGGGTTAAAACATGGATATGTTGGCAATATCTCAAGATACCCCAGGCAACAAAATGTAATTGTGTTACACAATAATACTTTTTTTTAAACATATGTAATTTTACTCTGTTCATTAATGTTTTTACTCCACATTTGTGTAGTTTTTGGAGGATTTATAATATCTTTTAAATTTATATAAATAAATAAAATATATATATATATATGTTTATATAAAAAAATATTTATAAAAGACCCACATTTTTAAATTTCATTTATGGGGATAACATGGATAATTTGACATGGTTTAGTGTAAGATTTTTGCCCAACTTTTTGAAAATGCAGTTTTAAAAGTAAAAAAAAATATAATTTTAGCCAGATGATGTCTGTAGAGCTCAAAAAGACCCCGAAGAATTATTTTTATTTTTTTCTGAACAGCTTTTCATTCTCTCCAGTAAAAATGTGTAAGATTTCACTGAAAGGGAATCCTTTCCTAATGTTTCATGAAGCAGAGCTCCTGAGGGGTATGTATGGTCATTCCAGAGTTTCTCTGGTGAATCTGTTAGTGATGGCTGCATTAAGGTTAGAAGGGACTCCAGGACTGTGTCCATGGTTGGACAGCCAACAGTCTCAATGACAAACACAAGGCCATCTGCTGAGCTGTCGTACAGAAGAGAAACTTCACCAATGCTTGTCCTCAAGGTAAAAAAAAGCCTGACATGAGCACAAGTAGAATTGACAAAGACAGTTACTTTACTCGCCTTAGTTTCAGGCATTATGAGATCAGCGGGCATGTCTGGTGACTACAATCTCAAAATGGTTCAGATAGGGCGGAAACATTTGACTGGAGGCACTGCGTGAGATCGGATGACTGATTTTAGGTTAGGCTTTACCTGTATTGTAAGACGAGTCGCAAAGAAAAAGAATAAAAATTATATCCATGCACTTTACCCTTCTAGACATTGCTATCTTGACTCTAAAGATTTTTAATGAATAATTGATTGATATTCTGACAGGAAATGAAAGAATCCAGTCGTAAATAAATGCCCTTATTTATAATCAGAAAAGTCAAGCAAGATGGTCAGAATTGTGAGTAGAAGATGGTGAATGGCTGGCCTTGGCAGTGAGGAGACTGCAAAGGGATGAGCGTCGTCTGCTGGTAGATAGTGCCATGAAAAACCCAGTAAAGTGATGCAGAGATAATACAGACACAAACAGGGAGCGAAACAAACGCAACAGAGAACTGGAAACAAAACTGGATAGAGAGAAACAGCGGGAACAGCAGAACACCAAAACGATCTGACAAAAGACGAGCAAACACAGCACATTTTAAGGCAGTATGACGAGCTTCAGGTGCGCTGAGCTGATTAGCTCATCAGCTGAGAAGTGTTGCCCAGCAACTCCAGCCAACAGGTGACAGAAAACACAAGACAAGCAAGAACACACTAACCTGCGAACCGTGACATATTCTGTGTCATGTAATTACTTCAGATACATATTAATATAATTACAAGCGTAGGTAAATACAAAAAAAAAACAGCCTTGCTGATACATACATACATAAATAAATATTTTAGGCTTTATATTAAATGTCACAAATTATGCTGCAGTTATGTTTGTAAGTTTTTTGTTTTTTTTGTTATTTAAGATTGTGATGAGGGGGGCGTGGTTTCGCGGAGTTTGCAGTGGGGGAGCGAGGGAGGAGCCGAGCGGTAAGTAAGTAGGTCAAGTGCAAAATGACGAACACCTGTGTCTGATTGCAGTAATTGGCGTGGGGAGGCCGCATATAAACCGCCTGGTGCAGAGGAGGATGAGAGAGAGAAGGACTGGGGCTCTTCAAGTCAGACGTGCAACCTCTTGTCTGCCAAGGAACGTCTTATATTGTTTGAAGAATACCATTTTGCTGCCGTAGTTTTTAAGCTGACCGCGCACGTGGCACACCTTTTCTTTGTTTTTGTTTTACTTTAATAAATTGTTCGAGCCCCTTTACGCCGACCCTTGTCTTCTTTCATCCCTCACAAAGAACCATCGTTACAAAGATGTTATCCAAAATTTTTGTCTTTGCCTAATTAAAAATAAAGGCTGTGAGTAATATTAGCTTTCAACTGAAAGACATTAAGGCACTAAAGCTTTACAACACATTGAATTAAATCAAGTCAGTATGTCCTTTGGTCATGATTAGGTAAGTGCAGAATGTTTGAATGTCTTACACACAACACTAATGTTATCCTGATTCTTTCCATGGCATCTGCCAGAAGTGTTTTTATAACGTTTTATAACCTCACCATATCATGTAAATAGATCTGTAAAGGATCCTTAAAATACTGTTTTGAATCACTTTTTAATTAAGCAAGCAAAATTGTATAATATTGAACAATATTCTGTTTTTGAATATTGAATAAATTAAAATGACTTTACAAATGTATTTGCAATTTTATAGATGTTCTGCTATAAAGTCACGCAAAAAAAAGTGATTCCTGTAACCCTTTACAAGTTGACCAAATATTCTTATAAATTTCTATTTTATTCTCTGAACATGAATTAAGACTGAACAAAATTTCTACAGCATTTAGTAACACTTTAAAATGATGGTCCGTCATTAATAAGAAACTGCAAGAAGCAATGCAGGACTAATGAGTAGTTCTACATGAACACATCAGCTACTACTATTAAGAAACAAGCTTAACTAATCAGGAAGTAATATCAAATTTAGGAGATAGTTCCTTATTAGGTCATCATAAATTACTGAATGAGATTACCCTCATTAAGAAATATTAACTAACTGACAAATTATAAAGAACATTATAGTGTGTCTGAGACGTAATCAGTCATAATTTTTCACTGAATAAAGACATAAAATGCATCAATTACTCGAGTGTTACATAGTCACTATGCAGGAATGGTCCAGATCACTAGTAGATCACTTGAAGAGTGACTAGGTACTTGAGTAAGTGATGCATTTTATGACCATGTTCTGAGTAAAAAAAGACAATCTTCAAGAACTACTAATGATCTAGACCATTATGGTGAAAAATATGTTTTTCACTGCTCAGATCACTAGTAGTTCCTGCATAGTGACTAAGACCTGAGTAATTAGTGATGCATTTTATGACCATGTTGAGAGTAAACATAGACAATTGCGAATGTCTCAGACACGTTAATGTTATGATTAGTAATTAATTAGTAATTCTTTATAATTTGTTAAAAATACCTAGTTCTTAATGATGCCAATCTCATTAAGTAATTATTGATTACCTAATGGGGAACTATCTTAGTCCTAAATTTGAAATTACTTACTGATTAGTTAAGCTTGTTCCTATATTAGTAAATAGTAGCTGAAGTGTTAGTGTAGAACTACTCATTAATGACTGACCATTATTCTAAAGTGTTGCCCATTTATTAAGTATTATTTATTAAGGAGATATATTAGCTAAACAGTGATTTACCATAATTGAAGTATTAATATAATTATAAACACTAAACATAAATCAGAAACATTTAGCCATGTTTTTAGTGATGAAGTAACAGCTGAGGGAGTTGAGGTAATGGTTAAATACCTGAGTTGCCACTCCAAAACAGGCTGCAGGTTTATTTCTGGACATGGGCACAAATATGGCTTGCGTCAACATTTTTGCAGTTTTAGCTGTTCAACACATCTTGCTGACAGCTTTTCCATTCACACCTCACAGATGGGCTCCTAACTGTACAGCTTGGAAAATGGACAGCAAATTTTAACAAGAAGACTATGTGGTGAAACAGAAGAGGAATTGACCAGAACCCATGAGTTGACATTTTAAGCACATAAGCAGGCTGAAGTGAGATAAAATGTATTGAGAGCTAGAGCTGGACCAGGTTAGCATCTCTGGCATTGCTCCAGATCATCATTAGACATGGAGAGCTGAGTTTCTGTATTCACTCAAGGTTAACTGACTGCAATGAATTGGGTTAGTTAATTGGGTTAAGGCATCACTATACACACCAGTGCTCTAAATCTACTGATAGTAACAAATAGTGTTAATAGTTTGTCTTTAAATCCAGCCCACCCAAAATGGTCATCTTTGTAGCCTAACATATTCAGCATGCCTTATTACTACTCCTGGGTACACATTTACCTATTAGATTTTAGAGCTTTTGATTCGATTCTGATTCTTTTTATGTTTATTCAGTTACCTCTCTGATGGATTTTCAGTGAAGGATTCGTCCGACAGATTCCAAACGTTTGTGAATCTTTTTGAATTTAGTACAAGGACCAACTGAAGAGAGTAACTGGTTCATGATTCTGACTACATCATTGCTGTAGGTTTTTGTTTCACTAAAAAGAACCGCTTCATTAGAGACACTTGGGTTATACTTTATTTGGTATCACTTTATTTTACAGTGTCCTTGTTACATATGTTAAATGTACTAACCATAGTAATAACAGTAAATTATGCATAACTACATGCAACTAATCCTCAACCTAATCCTACCCTAACCCTAGAGTAAGTACATGTTGTTAATTTATGTTACTTAGTACTTAAATATACCTAAAGCTATACCTTGAAATAAAGTGTAACCGTTATTTTAAGGTTATGTAGTTACATTATACTTAAAGTACTGAGCAATATTATGAACTTAGAGTTGCATTTAGTGTTAGGGTTTGTTTTAAGGTTAGTTACTTGTAATTATCCATAATTTACTGTTATTACTATAGTAAGTACAGGCAGTAATGTTTAACTACGTCACCTTAAAATAAAGTGTCCCTGTCACTTGTTCATAAATCAGACTACACTGGTCACGATGTTATTGCATGCAACCCATGACAACTCAATAAAAATACATGTTTTTTTGTCATTATTTCATGGTACACAACTTTTTTTTATCTCATAAAAAAGGAACTGTAGGGAAAAGCAACTAAAATGTGGTGCAGGAATGGCTGACAAACGAGATCGACCTCAAGCCGATTCGTTTATGACACTGTTGCTGCGTTCAACATTCCTTACTCATTTACTGTACTATTCACTATTCCTGAATTAGAATTGAGAAATATAGACAAAGAATAGAAAAGCAAATACGGACAAAGCAAGTGCTGTATCACTAGACTGGTTCAGTGCAGCACACCTCAACAAAACTGTCATAATCAATTTTACATTACATCATTGTAAAATTACTATAGTTATTTACAAAATAATGATTGAGGGCACTCAAAGAGCTTACGGAACATTTATTCATAAGTCTTGTCCTTCAATCAAGGGCAAGGCAAACTTCCAAAAGGTGTACAGGGTAGTCATGAATCTGCTCCTTAAATCTTTTCCTATTTGGCATCTAGGTAGCTGCCATTAAGAATCTGATCTTATGAGCAACCTGCTGGTGCCTATAATGTAATACTGGTCCCCTGCCAGCATTGTGTTTATACTGTAACAGTTCAAATAAATCCCAGATTGCCACTCTAGAAGCTCTTAAGCTGGTCTTGGGCAAACCACTTAGCAGTTGCCATGGGCACTAAGAATAATAGGATTGTTCCTCTGTTAAAAACATAGATACCACATAATAATGGTAATTATGTTGAGTGATAGCAGAGGGCTTCTTTACTAAATCACCGGGAACAACGAACACACATCTGAAGAGTAAATACTGCACACTTGGATGGTTTAGTACAATGACGTGTCCCTGTTCTGAATGTAGAATTGCAGGTTTATTAATTCACCACTCATCCAGCATTGTGTTAACATGCACAATATGCGCATCAATACACTCCTCCCTGACAGTAAAAACTGATAACAATAATGAACACAAAGTATAATTTATATGTCAAACTTTGTGTCTGTGCAGGGAACTGCGCTGCTTATAAATACTTAGTATATTATACTATTTAATGGTACAGTTCACACAAAAATAAAAATTCTGTCAACATTTTCTATTGTTCCAAACCAAAAGATATTTTGAAGAATGTTGGTAAACAGACAGTTGACAGTAGCCGTTGATTTACAATTTTTTTTTTTTTTTTACAAGTCAATGGGTGCCGTCATCTGTCTGGTTACCGACATTCTTCTAAATATCCTTTTTTTTTCTGTGTTCAACAGAAGAAACTCATACAGATTTGGAAGAACATGAGGGTGAGTAAATAATGACAAAATTCATTTTTGGGTGAACTAACCCTTTAATGTTTAAGTACCTGCGACTGATGACTTTAAAAGATTGTGTACATGTCTTTTCAAACATATACTACTATCTATCGGTTTATCTGTCTGTCTATTTTTTTTTTGTTTTATATATAATTTAAATAGAACAAATAAAAACTTTAAAGATATCTAATGTGTATATATATATATATATATATATATAGTTTACGTAATTCATTGTTTTATAACATTTCAGATAGATGAGATTCATTACATTTGTTTAATGCCATTTGAGTATTCATAGAGATGTGTAATTAATTTTAAAAAATCACTTGTTTTAATGTCTATCCAAATGTATATAATGCATGTATACTAATATCTACGAATATGAATGAGATCACCCTTCATATTTATCATGAAACTATTTAGATATCTGCAGAATATGGAGTTGAAAGCAAAATGATTCAATATACTGCCAAACATGTATGATCATTAAAAAGAATGTTAAAGAATTAATATTTTTTACCAAGTTCAGAACTGAATTTTCAATTTTACAGTTTGTCATTGATTTTACAATTTGTAAGTGTCTCTCACCTCTCTCTCACCTGCTCACAATTGCTGGAACTGAGTATCTCACAACAGTGTTCTCTAACCTGAGGATCATCTACCTGCACACCCACAATGCACTTATGTCACTTCAATTTGGACGTCAAGCCAGCAGAACGAACATGAAGTGCATGAATCATTTAAACATCTGAGTTCACATTTAAAGATCATAAGGAAAGCTCTTGAAGCCACAAGTAACCACATGGAAAAATAATGTCAGTATATAAAAAATAGCACTGCTTCCTTCTATTTTTCATTTTCTGTAAAAGATCTTTTCCACACGCGACATTGTCTCAAGAACAGACATCATTCCGAATAATCAGATTGCAGTGCTCTGTTTCCTATTTACCTTATAAACTGGGACTGCGACCAAAAATCCATTTAATATTTAACATCTCTGCACTTGTAGGCAAAATCTCTGAGGGGGGAAGCATCCATTTTAGTGGTTCCAGAAACTGGTGGTAAAACACGACTCTAGATCTCCCAAAGAAACCCTGCTTGTGATATGTTAAAGTGAATGTCCCGCCTTCTGCAGGTCCTTTTGTTCTCCTGTGGCAGAAAATTTGCTTGACAGGATGCTTTCTGCAATACTGTAAACACATCTCAGTGTCTGGAGGCCTTTAAGTACATTTTATATGTTGCTGATTGGTCAATCACAGCATCTAGCAGTTTGATATTTTTAAATATTTGCCGTTGTCCAATGCAACACTGTGTAAGAATTCGCTTACCTGGGTAATATACTTGTAAAATATAAAGTATACATTTGCATATGGTATATTTAAACCGTCTCTATTATGCTATTGTTAAGGTTTCTACTTTTGTTTTGCAGGTCTCCTACAATATGTTTACATCCATCCAGGGTAAAAAAAAACAAACAAAAAAAAACACTTTCATTTCCTCATATTATATTACAGCATCACCTCTTTTCTCACAATGTCTGACCTGGTTCGATAAAGGATTCAATCTCTTTAAACCCCTCCTTTCCGAGAGCTACTAAGATGGACCTTCCTTATCACTTAATACACAGTGATAGAGTAATGATGGCGTCGATTTTAGCTTATCAATTCAAGTCAGATTCCTCATGCTTTGGAAGTGCATGCAAAGTGGATTTGCTTTCGCAGAGCAGAAAACAGTGTCTTCTGGATATGTCGACAACACAAACCAAACTCTTCCAAGCCTTAGCTAACTACATTGTTTGAGGGCGGGTCAAAGTAGACGTTGTTTGCGTGCAGCCAATGAAGACCATAGCCCAGCCTGCACACCCATTGAAGACCATAGCCCAGCCTGCACACCCAATGAAGACCATAGCCCAGCCTGCACACCCAATGAAGACCATAGCCCAGCCTGCACACCCATTGAAGACCATAGCCCAGCCTGCACACCCAATGAAGACCATAGCCCAGCCTGCACACCCATTGAAGACCATAGCCCAGCCTGCACACCCATTGAAGACAATAGCCCAGCCTGCACACCCATTGAAGACAATAGCCCAGCCTGCACACCCATTGAAGACAATAGCCCAGCCTGCACACCCAATGAAGACCATAGCCCAGCCTGCACACCCAATGAAGACCATAGCCCAGCCTGCACACCCAATGAAGACCATAGCCCAGCCTGCACACCCAATGAAGACAATAGCCCAGCCTGCACACCCAATGAAGACCATAGCCCAGCCTGCACACCCATTGAAGACCATAGCCCAGCCTGCACACCCAATGAAGACCATAGCCCAGCCTGCACACCCAATGAAGACCATAGCCCAGCCTGCACACCCATTGAAGACCATAGCCCAGCCTGCACACCCAATGAAGACCATAGCCCAGCCTGCACACCCATTGAAGACCATAGCCCAGCCTGCACACCCATTGAAGACAATAGCCCAGCCTGCACACCCATTGAAGACAATAGCCCAGCCTGCACACCCATTGAAGACAATAGCCCAGCCTGCACACCCATGTGGGACCTAAATGGGCTTGACCTGGGGTATCTAACTGGGGTCCAGCTAGTTTGGTCCTCTCCATGTAGGCCCCACAAGGGTTAGCCCAGATTAAATGAACACTGCTCAGTGTGCACACAGGGTGTTAAATGTAACACTGAATCAGTTTTGTAGTAACTGAAACCGCCTATTTTTTAGCAATAGCTTCAAGATTAAATATACCGGACTATAGGTAAAAATTTAAATTATGTACTTATCATACAATCATAATAATAAATCAATATTTAATTTCCACATTTTACATTATTTGATAGGTGTGGTCAAGGCAGTCAGCCAGTCATTACAGCAAAATAAATATTAGGGTGATACAAAAATGTGTGTGAAGTGTTTTTTTTTTTTTGGTAATTTATTCCCTCGTTTTATCACATAAATGAGCTTGAATCTCAAACCTTGATAGAGAGTCTAAAGCTCTCTCTAAACGAATATTGACAAACTTTAAGTGGCATTTTCCATTTAGGTTAAATCAATTTGCATCAGTGCATGTTAGCACTGGTGCACACATGAAAGCCAGCAAATGAGTCTCTGTGGTGGCAGATGCTGCTGGTCTTGGCCTCCTTTACCACAGAATGTAGTAAAGCTGGCAGCATTGAGCATACAAAACTTCCATTCAAAATATGTGAAGATTGGACATGCTCGGCCTGGTTGTAATCTACTGCATGAGTATACAACGAGTAAAATCTTTGTTGGAAATGGGATAATTTAACCATGGATAAAGAATGATTTGCTGGTATTTCAAATGAAGACGTGCATAATGCATATTTCTTCTGATGTAGTGGTATAAAATGACTCATGGTCCAGAACTGGAGTCTGGAGACTGTGAGACATAAACAGCTGTGGCACTATTGCATGCATTTTGTTTTAAATCATTTCTATGTATATAGTGCTGCATATTTAAATTAAATAATTGTCATTCTTTTCATCTTTTCTATGCAAATTAGACTCATTATAAAATGCAGCTTATTCAATGTTATTTTCCCCCATGTTATTTCATTCTTGTGCTTAAGTTACAATGACAGTTTTGAGAAAAGTGAAAAGAGTCTCTTTTTTGTTCTCCTTGAATAAGTAGGACACGGGAGAATCTTTTACTCGTTTCAGATCAGCTTTGACATTTTTATGGTATGATAAAGGTTCAAATTTGGATACAAGAGAATGAATCCTCATGGGATCCTCAGTTTGCTGGAAAAAGTACCATGTTCATGATAAAGAATGCAGTGACATATGCATCCTCTTTTCTGTCAAACAGCACACCGTTTTACATATTATGTCTGTGAAATAATGACAAAGAAGGTCAGGTCTACTTATAGGCTAATTTTTATCACAAGGAAACAGGGACTTTCACTGAAAGACTATCCATGTACATTATACTTTTTTTTAGCTGAAGTCATATATAGAGAGAGAGCCTAACAGTGGCCCAGTTTGAGGAAAAAATAGGTCAAAGAGTGTGCAGGAATCATTAGATTTTGTTTTCAAGTTAGAGGTGAAAGTGATGAAACCTCAAACATGTGGTTATCTGTTGTCTTCAGGCCTGAACTGAAAATGTGTTTGGATTTTTAAAATAGGTTATGAGTCCAAGGGTGTTGAGGTGGGTATAATAAATACTGGACATGAGACAGAAGTAGGTTAGCTATAGTCTTTGAATAACAGAAGCAGCAGCACTAGCTCAATGTTTTATGTTTTTCAGTTCAGTTAAAGGGAAATTAAGTAAGAATTACTCCCATCTAGCGGTGAAATTGTATTTTGCATTCAAACGAATTGTGCTCTCCAGCGCCTCAAGTTTTCAAATGCGTGTTGCATCTACGGTAGCCGTTATGTACCAAAAAGCTATGACAGAATGTGTTCTAATAGCACTTCGTCGAGTTTTCCTTCGGGTGAACAGGTTTGTTATTTCAAACAAACTTCAAATTGACACAACGAACAAACGAATGTTACAGTACGAAGTAATGAGTGTCAAAAACATGAACTATTGTAATTATGCCTTGTTTACTCGTTATATTTTTTTTGAAGTATGCGCATTGGTTGATATCATCATCAGATGATTCAACAGTAGGGAGAGGAAGAAGTAACGTTAGAGGTAGAGGAAGAGGACAGAGAGGCAGTGGATCAGTGGGATCTAGGCGAGGAGGTGGACGACGAGGAAGAGGAGGAGAGTGAGTGTCAATACAACGACGACAAAGATGCCCGGCAGCTACAAGAGCTACATACAGAATTTATGCGTCTGTATTATTCAATGTGAGGTCACAGTATGAATGATAAATAACAGAAAATATCAGATAACATAAAAATTGAAGTAGAGTTAGCTATGCAAACAATGCAAGAACAATCACATGCTCTATTAAAATATATTTGTATCGAATTTCTAACTTACAAAAGTAAACTCACAAACTTTTTTTTAGTGCCTTCTCTACTTTACAATATCTGCTATTCATCAAAGAGCCCTTTTAACTGTAAATGTTCTTCTGTCTATATAATAAAGTAAACAACCAAGCAATTAAAAAAAACTTTTAATTAAGACTGTAACATTGATTTACCTGTCGAGGAGAAAGCAGGCAACTTCAGCGTCTCTTTTGAATTCTTTCTCCTGCATTAGCTCTTTCCACCGGGGAAAATCAATCCCGAACTTCACTCGTGTTTTTTGTCTCCTCCGGTCACGTTTCCTTTTACGATCACTTTTGGTCTGTTTTGGCGAAGAGGATTTCTTACCCTGTGGCTCGGCATAGGTATGGTCCGCCATTAAAAATAAAAGTGACAAACGCCTCTCACTGCTCTGCTCCTCAGTTTCTGCTGCTTTCAGTTACGTCACGCTGCGGCTCTGTGGAAACGCTCCGTTTGTGGAAACGCGTTGGCATACTTTTTGTCCCAGTCTGCTATTATAGTTTTTCAAGATGGCGGAACTACATGGAAGCCTCCGTGGACTTACCCGTCCCATGTATATAAATATAATAAATTCTTCGTTTATGAGGATAAATCATATAATTGGCAGAGGTATTTGTACACCATTGGGGACATATTTATGAATAAAAATATTGATTTTAGATTATAAATTACCTAAAAAGTTACTTATAGTCCCTTGAGATTGTCTGAGATGGTAATTATTTTTAGCCTTATCATTGTGATTCATCGTTAAATTAATTGAATTCATCATTCCAATGTGCACTTAGATGGAATTCCAACACTGCACTGATCCTCAGAGAGTGATCCTTCTTCAGTTTGAATAATTCACTCAAAAATGTGAATTCTTTCATTATTTTACCCTGGTGTCTTTCCAAACTGGCATTATTATTATTTTTTAGCTGCTTTCTTTCATATAATGTAAGTGGATGGAGACCAGGGGCTGTCAAGCTCCAAAAATGAGCAAAAATCACAATAAAACAAATAAATATAAATACTTAAAAAATACATGGATGCAATAAATTGATCAAAAGTGACAGTAAAGACATTTATAAAGCTACAAAAGACTGATATTCCACAGGAAAGCTGTTCTTTTAGATAATCAAAGAATCCTAATGTATGAATTTTGGGCTCAATAATATTTTTAATGTTATTGGAAGAAGTTTTATGTATTTTTAATATTATAAAATATTATTACAATTTAAAAGAACAGTTTTCCTAATAACTGAATTTTCAGCATCATTGCTTGTCTTGTCACATGATCCTTCAGAAATCATTCATGCTGATCTGATGCTCAAGAAACATGTCTTATTATTAATGTTGAAAACATTCGTGCTGCTTAATATTTTCATGAAAATATTATGATTCTTTGAGGAATAGAACAGCATTTATTTGAAATATTTTCCTGCACAGAACACTCTCCTTCAGTAGAGAGGTGTGGAACAGCGCCAGATTGACACAGTTACTCAGTAGAAAATGGGTTTATCTCTACTGGTTATGTCCCCACATCCAGCTTATGCTGTTCTCCATTTGAAAGCTTCTGGCACTTTCACAAGAGCCTTGAATCGACTTTATTCAATAGTGTTCCTTGGTAGACACACCATGCTGGCCATGTGCATTTGTCATTCAGGGAGAAGACCTGCATGCGAGCGTTTGAAGGCAGACAGCTTTTAGATGTCTGCCAAAATTAAGCAGAAAGGCAAGGAAATATGACTAAAAGTCTGTCGGAAAAGACATTTGAGCAGATTGCTTATTGGCAGTTTGAAAACACTAGCCTCAGCTCCATTTGTATTGCTTTTCTTTGCAGGAGCTTGAAGATTAGACAAACAGAGATCATTGTGCTAGGCACATGCTGTGACAAATGTTGTTTCCACAGACACTGTCCTGAATGTTACAGTTAGTGCAATGCAAATGCTGCACTTGTGTAGACTACACAAAAGTCACATAAAAATACAAAAACACACCCACATACTCGTGTCGGAGCCAAGGCAGACAAACTGTACGAACACAATGTATTTTTGGCTATATACACCATAAGCGTTTTTAAGCTAGATTGTAGACCTACTTTTTCAATGGCCTTGGTTTTAGACGTATCTTTTTCATTCACTTGTTATCTGGACCATTATTTTAAAGCAAACAATTTTTTCACTTTAAAATAATGGTCTAGATCACTAGTACTTGCAGAATGACTAATAACGCTTGAATAATTAGCGATGCATTTTATGACCATGTTTAGAGTTAAGATAAGCTTGTGATTAGATAGTTTATTTAAATAGTGATTTAGTAAGTATTTATAATCTGTCATAATCAGTTGATATTCTCATTTAGTAACTATTGATTACCTAATAAGAAAATATCTCTGTCCTAAATTTTATATTACTTACTGATTAGTTAATCTTGTTTCCGTATTAAGTTAATAGTAACTGAAGTGTTGTCCTACTTTAGGCTGCATAGTTACTTATGAAGAAGCATTTCAACATAACATCTGCTGCTTGCATTATGCTTGCCACCAGCATTAGGCAAACAAAAATATTCTTGCAAAAGTCATTGAGATACTATCACAAACTGCTCCAAGACACGAAGGTTGAGATCCAAACGCAGCTTTTATTTAAGGGGTAATCCAAAGAACAGGCAATAGGTCAAACACAGGCAGGCAGTCTGTAAAAACAAACAAGTCAGAAGCAAAAAGAGTAATACAGAAAAAAGGGCAAGAAATCCCAAAAACCAGAGAGAATGCTCAGAAATGCAGTGTGACACAAACAAAACTTTGCAGTGAGTGAACATGGAATAAATAGGCTGATACTAACAAGGTAATGAGAGACAGGTGAATGTAATCAGTGATGATGAGTCCGGGCAGTGAGTTCTGGGAAATGTAGTTTGTGAGAGAGTGATAATAGTCCAGGGTGAAGTGCCCTCTGGAGGCTCTCAAGGGCACTCCAGCTGGCAACCGTTATAGATACGAGCTAAAACTGGATTTTTTTTTTGCTTTATATATATTTAATTTAATTTCACTATATCGCTATGGGTTGTTTGGTATTTTAGTTACTTTCCTTTTTAATTTTTAATTAAAAAAAATGTATTTCACAATCCTCACTATATGAACGAAGGGTAAATTATTTATTTTTTATTAATTAAACTGTCACGCAACTGTGTTGTAAAACAAACACAAACACGATGAAGAAGATGCAAGGCAGTCTTGACTCTTTAATAAGTCCACAGGCAAGTAATACAAACATAGAGAACAGCTGTAACAAATCTATACACATGAACGAGACGTAACAACAATGAACAGAAACTGAGGAACTTAAGTATGTGTCACGGGCTGCATTCCAGTCCACTTTTAGACACGCACTTGCGAACTTCCCTTCGGGGGAATCCCTGCCGCCATTTTGATGTGCGTTCCACTTCGTGAAGTGGATGAGCGAAGTTTATGTGGACAGATCCTCGCTCCCTCGATTTTGACCGAGGGAGCGAGTCTACTTCATATGTACACTTCAGGCAGCTCCATATACCACAATGCAACACGACTGTGATGTCAACGCATATTGCGTTTAATATTTTTATCCTTAAATTTTATAAAGATTGTTATTTTTATTTTTTTTATTTTTAAAGAAAGACTTCTGATCACTTTGTAATCTAATGGGGATCTCATTATGTTTTTTGTATTAAATTACAACAATCAAACCAATCTTATGCTCTGTTATTGGCATAAAAGAATAATTATTTATAACAATATACAGCTGTTCTACTTTGAGGAAAAAACATCATATAAGATTCATAAGAAATGGATATGTAACGCTTATGTAACTAGATGAACTGGCCAAGGTGTTTCCCTGCCTGAGATGCTGGCATATGGCTCCAACATCCTTGCAAACCTAAAACACAGACAAGCATCTTGGAGAATGGATAGATTTATTGAAACATAATCCCTCAACTTCCATAATATACCACTGTTAACTTAACCGCAATGCTGCTATATCTCAGCGGTTTTGCAAATTTAACTGATTGACAGTTTAAATTGTCTCCCGAGTTGATTTAACACATACTGAGTTGACAAGATGTGGCTTGACTCAGTTATGCTCTTACATAACTCCTTATACAGTTTTTGTTGAACTCATCTTTCATGTCTATGATATTTTAGCAATATTACATCTTTAAAAAGTAATTTAGCATCTCCAGTGGCTACTTCAACTATTCTGAGCAAGTTACTTTTGAAGGTGTTCTAGGAAACTTCAAGCAAGCACATAACGTTTCAGGTTATGACTGTAACCTACGTTCCCTGAGAACAGGGAACTCGCACTGCATCAAAATGGCACTATGGGGAAAGCCTCAGGCGTGACAGGTGTCTGAAATCACAATCAAATCACGGCAATCAGATTGACTCGTGACAGCCCATGAATCATTAGTGTGCGACCTGGAAGTATAAAAGGGCGCCTTGCAAACATGATAATCACCTTATCGTCTGAAGGGACTGTTAGGCAGGTAGGCCCCGAGGCATGGCGAAAGGACACACTGTCTCGTTCCCTGTGCATGCTCTTCACCCAGACAGAAAACGCACAGTTCATGTGCGTCACCCGGCATCAAATATCTTGGGCACGGATCAGCGCACTTCTGAAAACAATCAGCCTTCCCTGTGCATTTCATTTTTTAATTTCTCTTACCGTAATCCTTCATCGTTGACAAACAGAATAGTCCCTGAAGACGAAAAGATGATTAGCATGTTTGCAAGGCGCCATTTTATACTTCCAGGTCGCACGCTAATGATTTATGGGCTGTCGTCGGTCAATCTGACTGCTGTGATTGTGATTTCAGACACCTGTCACGTCTGATGCGTTCCCCATATAGTCATTGTGACGCAGTGCGAGTTCCCTTTCTAGAGGGAATGTATCTCAGTGCAGCTTTTCTACTACGATATACTTTGATTTTTATTTTTTTACATTAAACAACAATAGCAATTGATTGGAGGAGAGAAAAAAAAAGAGATTGAGGAAAAAAAAAATTAAATGACATTTGAAAAACCTACAGGTAAATCTTCTGTAAATATTTGTGAGTCTTTTGTTTTCCTAGTCCAGTTCTTGTTAAAACTCATAGATTTGTTTATTCTGTTCATTTTGGGCACTTTTTGTTTGAAATCATATTTACTTCGTCCATCAAAAGCGTGCTTTCATTTTAATTTACTTTAATTGACCCGCTTTCAGAAGCGAAGGGACTGGATGTGCGAGACGACTTGATTTGCCTGCCCGACGTGGTTTTTCTTGATTTTTGGGTTAACCTTACAGTCCATGGTTTCTACCAAGGATACATTGGTGTGCAATACAATCGGGAGTCTGCACATGGTAAATTGTTTTGAAATTGACCGGGTTTTTTTTGTTTGTTTGTTTGTTTTTTGTTTTTTTTTGTATTTACGTTGCGGCTTAGACTCAGCGTCCGTCAAAATTAGACTAGGCCTATCTTTAGCGAAGCAGTGCGGCTGGTGTAAGCACAAGAACTAGAGTGGCCGCAAACAGCTCCGGTAGCCGTGTCGCAGCCGTAACGCGCCGCAGACGTGTGCAGTGTAAATAAGGGGAGAGTGTCGTGATTTCGGTTTCATGTCGCATATCATTAAAGACCTAATAATATTAATTTCAACATTTACTAATATATTATTAAAATCAAAGGTTGTATTCGTTAACATTATTTAATGCACCGTGAACTAACACGAACAAACAATGAACAGCTGGATTTCTATTAACTAACATTAACAAAGATTAATAAATAGCCTACTGTAACAAATGTTTTGCTCATTATTAGTTCATATTAGTTAATAAATGATCTAATATTAACTAATGAACCTTATTGAAAAGTGTGACCATATCTTTGTTATTCTGGGTGAATAATGACAAGGGAGGCAAGGATCCAAATGCAAATAAAAACAAAATATGGGGAAAACAGAACATGAAGAAACCAGAGAACTAAGGCTACGTTTACACGTGGCCGGCTATTTTCATAAACGGACATTTCACCTTCTCAGTTTTCAAAAATAACATTGTGCACGCCTGTCAGTTTTCAGAAAAGTGTTAATTTACTCTGAATGCATCCATGATCACCAGAGCCAAATTAAAATGTAAACAAGGTTGCTCTTTTGAAACAGGTGCAAGTTCTGTCGCATACTGTGACGTTGGCTGCCTAAAACTCAGTTTTTCTCAGTTTACGTGCAAACAAAGTTTTCCAAAATCTCCACTCTGGCCGGAGTTTTTAGAAGAATCGTTTTCAGAGGCGAATTTTCCGTTTGCTTGTAAACGAAGGGCACAAACTAAGGAATATGTATTTTTCAAAATAACCATGTACGTGTAAATGGGGCCTTAGAACCACGTGGGAAATTCAAACCAAATGACAATAGGCCAAAACAACGACTGACAAAGAACAGAAGAAACGCATGGGCTAAATACACATTAGGCTAACAAGGTAACAAGGGGACACAAAACACCTGTGGAACCAATCAAGTAGCAAATCAATGTAAAAAAAAAAAAAAAAAAACTATGGCACACGAGACAAAGAGATCATAAGGATCTTCATACCTGCATTTAGCAGATCACAGCTGGATGATAATATAGTTTACATTTGTGACGAAATAAAGTAGTTATATGCCACATACTATCGCCCTACGCGAGTATAACGTTGGACATATATATATAACTTTAAATAAAGAGCTGGCTGGGCAATAAAATAGTTACATTTTGAGATGGCAGTTCTGATTTTCTATATAGTATCACTTTACGTGAGTGCTGTTTGTACGCAGATAAGATTGGAGTGGATATAAGGGCCGTATGTGATGTTTAACGTATGTGCATTCATCTCACTAGTGTTAATGTTATGAGATGTCAGAAATCACTTTCCATAATGTTTTCCATAGTGTATATTTGTCAGAAAACTCAGAAAACTCTCTTGATGGGGTTTTCAAAGGCAGCTCTTCGCATCAAACTGTGTTGATAAAAGTGGATCAAACTTAAAAAGATCATATTCAGAATTGTGGGAAAAAGTCAGAATTGTGAGATAAAAGGTCACAATTACCTTTTTAATTGCAAGTATATATCTCACAATTGTAATTTTTTCCATCACAATTTTGAGTATATTCCTCACAATTCCGAGAAAAAGTCAGAATTGAGACTTTTTATCTAAAAAATCTGATTTTAAAAGAATTCAGAATTGTGAGATATAAACTTGACATTGCGAGAGAGAAAAAAGAATTGTGAGAAAAAAAGTTGCAATTACCTTCAATTTGACCTTGACGTGTGCCATGAGTTGCAGTGCAAAAAGCTCACTAATAAGTAACACATAGAAGCTGTAGTAGATAAGCAAATTAGAGACACAAATGTGAACAACAAGTTGATTTCATGGTTGGTCTGTCGATTGAAAGCCTGGCCACAGTAACATAGCCCCCATCAGTTGTTGACGGACACTAATTAAATCTGAGAAGTCTATCCAGGATCTCTGCATTGGACCTCAGCTCCCCATCGCATTCTGTCATTAAAGCCCCCTTTTCAACATATTTGGCATCTTTCTTCCACCCTCCACATCTCACAGCTGTCTCTCTGGGTCTTATTTTCTCCAGAAGTCTCTCACCCCTGTCGACAGCAGCTCTGCTTAATTTGAAAGGACAGCATCTCTCGCAGCACCCAATAATTGCCCTTGACGGCCTCAGCCTGGCATCCCAAACTGCCCCTCCTCCTCTGGATTTACATTTAACATATGCCAGCCTTAATTACCCATAATCTCGCCTGTATTTTAAATTGGGAATGTGCTATTGTTTTACAAGGGTGAGTGTTAGAAATTGTATATATTGCAGTCTAATATTATGGATTTATGTTTCTCATTAAAAATATTTTTATTCAACGGTTTGGCATCAATTCTTGAAATGAGTTTCTTCCTTTAAAACAAAAATTCAACAACATTTTGGCAATAGAATGTCTAGAGCAGAAATCTACACAAAAAGTTATTGACTTTGAATAATCTAAAATGATTAAATATCCATTTGTGTTTTGTAATATTTAAATGACTTTACGATTACTATTATTATGCATTTTTGATAATAATACAAATAATACTAATACTAAGAATAATAAAAACAATGATGACAATAAGTAGGCTTGTCAAAATAATGAATTTTGCTGATATCAACGTTGTGGATCGAGTGGCCCATGGTGGCGGTGGGTTATGGTATGGGCAGGCGTATGTTATGGCCAACAAACACAGGTGAATTTTATTGATGGGATTTTGAATGCATTTTCGAATATCTCAACGACTGGCTGATCCTAGCTCACTCTCGAGACCAGGTTTTGCGAACACAGGGACCTTGTGCTCTGGCACCAAGCCCGTCTGGACCTTCGGGTCAACTGGGAGAAGAGCGAACTTTGCCCCGTGCAGAGGATCTCTTTTCTCGGTATGGAAATCGACTCAGTCGCCATGTGCGCGCAGCTTACGAGCGCACGCGCGTGCAGTCACTGCTGACTTGCCTGAGCCTATGCGTTGAAGTGGAACTTCTTCGTCAACTGGTACTCTTCTCACCGAGAAGACTCCAGAACATGCTCGATCAGTGTCGTGCTTTCCTTCCTGCAGGATGGGTTGGAGCGAAGGCTGTCTCCCTCCACCCTGAAAGTGTATGTTGCCGCTTTCGCCCCACATCACGAAGCAGTCGAAGGTAAGTCCATGGGAAAGCACAACCTGATCATCAGGTTCCTGAGAGGAGCGAGGAGACTGAATCCTCCTCACCCTCCTCTCGGTCCCTCTTTTTAGTGGTTTTAACTGTCCCGCAGAGTGCTCCTTTTGAGCCCCTGCAATCAGTGGAGCTTAAGTTCCTGTCAGTTAAGACAGCGCTCCTGGTTGCATTGGCCTCCATTAAGAGGGTGGGGGACCTGCACGCATAATTTGCAGAATTTGGGCCAGCCTATTCTCACGTGATCCTGAGACCCCGGCCTGGATATGTGCCCGAGATTCCCACCACTCCCTTTCGAGATCAGGTGATGAACCTGCAAGCGCTGCCCTAGGAGGAGGCAGACCCAGCCTTGGCACTGCTCTGTCTAGTACGCGCCCTCCGTGTTTACGTAGACAGAACGCAGTGTTTCTGGACCTCAGACCTGCTCTTTGTCTGTTATGGTGGAAAGCTGAAGTGAAAGGCTCTCTCTAAGCAAAGGTTGTCTCAGTGCAAAGTGGACGCCATTGCTTTGGCATACCAGTAGCAAGGTCAACCGTGCCCACTTGGTGTGAAGGCACTCTCCATCAGAGTGTGGCATCCTCTTAGGCTCTAGCGCATGGCGCCTCGCTAACAGACATCTGCAGAGCTACAGGCTGGGCGACACCCTACTCATTCACGAGATTCTACAATCTCCGATTAGAGCCAGTATCCTCTCATGTACTCGCTTCAACTAGCCGGTAACTGGATCTGCTCAGGTGTCTTCGCTTGCTCGCCATTCCACTCCACGGACTGGATACGTGCGATAAATTCCTCTGGTGAGCTTCCCCGACAAAACGTAACTCGTAGTGACTACGAAAGAGAACGTTACGTCTCCCTGTCGCCTCCGCTGTACCGCGGGAATTGCCTGAGTTCAGTCTTGGCTCCTCAGCAAAGAAACATATCTGCATGTTGCCGGCGTCCTCCTTTTATACACACGAGGTGGGGCAGAGTTAAGCTATGCAAAATCCACAGACCCATGGTATTTTCTTGCCATTGGCTCGTTTTATATTTCTCGAAGTTGATAGGCTTTCTAAGCGAAACCCCATTCGTCGTCACGACGTAACGTCTCCGTTCCCTACTCAGGGAACGAGGGTTACATCCGTAACCGAGACTCTTTCGCACTTGAAGGAGCAATAACACACAGTTATGCCAAATTTCCGTTTTGTTGAGTACCCTCAAGAGGGTTCTTAAATTAGTTAAATACCAACACATTACACAATAATTTTAAATGGGTAATTAATATTTAAATTATAAAAAAATAATTTTCATCAAGACATCAGCTGTATTAGTATCAGTGATTCTGGCCTTCATTCATAAAAAGATACCATTACAACAAATGTTTTGAATATTGTCTTTATGTTGTTTCTACATTAATTTGGAGATTAACTGTGAAATTATTACATTATAAAATATTTAAAACTTATATTACAAACTTAAGGGGTTTAGTTGCGATTAATCACAAAAAAATGTGAGATTAATCTATTTTTTTTAATCAATTGACAGCACTAATAAGTTACATTTGAATGGAAGTTACATTTTCTGTTATTCATGTTATTGTTAACTTTATGAGTTTTAACTAGCGTTCAGAATTTGTTGTGATTGGTATCTTCAAAAAAGCGCTTTTGAATTCAGTTAAGGAACAATGTAGCATGAAGCAACTGCTGCTGTGAATACCTGCAGTATCCTTGACCTGTAAGACATACAGTACAGGAGTGAGTCAGTCTTTAAAGATTCCCTTTCGAAAGTGGAACTTCAATGCTGCGTCGACAATAACGCTATGGGGAACACCCTCAACGTGACCGGTGTCTGAATATGTATAACAAACACGCACATTTCTTGGCTGACTGCTGTCCATGACATCACAAGCGGAGCGCCTGTGAGAGGTACCAGCAGGACACAACATCAGCTTTTTTTTGTCTTCAGGACACAGTTTGTTATGCGTGTAAGACAAGAATCGGTTGGACTGTGTTCGAGGGAGCTGGATGCGCTCATTGTGATACATTCACGGTAAGAGCATTTGTTCTTGCTTGATTCTCTCTCTTTCGAGGGATAGAATCTAGCGTTTGCATGAAGTGCGCTCGGCTCCTGAAGGAATTAAAGGCAATCATGGCGGTGCATTTGTATGCACCGAAGCTTATGCATTGAAGCTTTGTTCTTGCTTGATTCTCAGAACGATGAGAGTGTGAATGCATTTACTGTGATGTGTTAACAGTGGGAAGCTCCACCCATGTTTAACTCTCTCTTGAGAGATGAGTGTCCTGCATCTGCACAGGAGATTGTCTTATATATATATATATATATATATATATATATATATATATATATATATATATATATATATATATATATATATATATATATATATGTCTTATTATAGGGAGATGAGAGGTTCTGTATTACTTACCATTAGAGAAAGCGCAATGGCTAACTTGGATCACATGAGGCACCTCAGCCTATTGTGTAATGGCAGTGACATCAGTGCCCATAATTCTAAGCTTTATGACAGTCATTTACAGCTTACGTTCAGACCACACAAACGCACATCTGTATAAAAGATCTTGACCTAGTGAGTTTCTATGAGAGGAGTTTTTCAAAGGAGACATTATCTGTAAAAAAAAGTAGACTAAGTCCTTCGACAGCAGAGAAATTCATATTTTTTTGTGAGACATTGTGGCTTGATTTATTTTATTAATATGATATTCATTTTGATATTCATCAAAAGAAGTACAACAGTTAAAATGTAAAAATAACTTACATTTAAAGTGATAGTTTCAAATAAAATTAATACAATTCTATCATCATTTACTCATCCTCAAGTTTTTTCAAAACATGTATGAATTTCTTTCTTCAGCATGAACACAAAATAAGATATTTTGAAGAATGTCAGTAACCGAACAGTTGATGGGCCCCCTTGACTTCCATAGACCGGAAAAAAAACATAGTTGATGCTGAATGAGAGACTCTCAGCAGACTGTGAAAGTTAAAGGAAGCGGTTATCCAGAAAGCACAGATGTGAAAAATGATGACAACAGTTGATAAACTATACGTTTGATTCGTGAAAGTCAGGTTTGGGTAAAATTCTGAATTTAAGAATTGGCTTCTTTTCAATTCACGAGTTTTAAATGAATTGATCACACAGGATGATAAATTGGAAACTGAATGAAAAGACATGAAGGGTTTACTGAATTGCAAAATAAATTTAAAGCAGTCGCAGTGATTGTATTAGACTGACAACAATTTTTTTTTACATTTTAAGTGTAGCTTTTCAAAAATTATTATTAATATTTATATTGTAATATTTCTGGAAATACTCCATATGTTCATCAAATCAAAATTAAGTGAATGTTTGCTGAAATCACAAAAAGTATTACAATGGGGTCAGAAAAACTGATAATCAATATTTAAATGTTTAAAATATTAATTTTTGCAGTGCACAGAAGATATAAAGTCTTACAGATATTGGAACAATGTGAGTAAATGATGATTTATGATGGCTCATGATATTTTTCTGAAATGTTTTTTTTTTTTTTCAGAATTGAAATGGAATTTAATCATGAATGGTGCATGACCCTTATGGAAATCCATGACTACGGTCTGTTATTGATGAGAATATGTTGCACTATCAGCAAATATTAGCAACTGATTTTGTTTCAGGTTATTTTACATAGAATAAGAAGCTCAACACAACATGAAACCTTCACACATGTCTGTGTAATCTAGCCTTGGGTTTCAAAACCCTCTTTTGCTTTCTCCTCTGACATATGAATTAATCTCCTCCTGCACATATTTAAAAGGTCATTTGCGTCGGCTCATTGCTGGTTAATGATGACTGCCTCACTTCCCTCTGCTGTTGTACTGTGCATATCAGTCCAAAACCACTGCGTTTGTGGAAGAAACCGAACAACCTCAGCCTAAAAGCTAATGGGTTACTGAACATTTGAACTATTTTATAGTGACCATTTTTATTTGGTATTGAAGTAAATATATTAGGGGAGAAATACAGTAGATTTTATAATGACTTATAAAATCTTTTTGAGACTGCAGAAGTCATTAAAAGTGGCATTTTCAGATGAATTCTGGGAAACAACTTGAAACTTTTGAAACATTTTTTGAACTATTTCAATTTGATTTGTTCATTGCAAACAGCTGAAAGTGTAATTTTTTTCTGTACAAAACTCAGTCCATGTTTTGGACTGAAAGTAGCCTTAAATGCACAGTGATGAGGACAAAATAACAAACAGGTGTGATGATTGAATGAGTGTCCATGACAACTAATGACTGGCGAACCGAGGAACTAATAACTAGGAACCAAGGAAACACAGAAAACAGTTAACTGAGAAATACAAATTAAAAGTCCATGAAAATGAAACTAAACACACAGACCGTGACAGATATGATGGCCAATATATTATGCATCCCCAAATGTCTCCCTAAGTCACTGGATTTGGTGTGAACAGGCATGGGGGTTGAATAATTTCGATTACAACTGTGCCAACAGTAAAAATAGTAATCAAATGATTGAATTGGTCAATACTGATATTGTAATGTCCAGATGATAAAGATGAATAGTTCAGTAGGTTAAATAAAACAAAAGATTCCCTTTCATGTTGCAGTTGTTGTTTTTATTAAACTAAACACACAGATCATGACAGATATGATTGCCAATATATTATGCATCTCCAATATGTCTCCCTTAGTCACTGGATTTGGTGTGAACAGGCATTTAAAGTCTCCAAGGTCATTTAAGGTTATAGATCACAATGAGATGGCGGAGAACAAGACGGTGAACTTGAATCATCCTTTCCTAATCTCTGATACACTCACTTGCTATATCCTCCTCTAATGTTCGTTAGGTGATTTATTCAGAGCTCCAAGTTCAGTTTGTTCAGAACTCAACTTGTATTTTTTCACTGCTGTTTTCCCACCAATTAGTATAAAATTAAACCAAGTGAAAAATATGAGACCGAAGAGAGTGTCGATGAAGAATGCAGATCAAACTGTATGGAGAGCAGATGGAGATGGGACTGCTTGCAGGTGCAATCAGTTTCACAAATAGCCTCTTAGAAGGGTGAGCTAAACGGAGCTCAATTCTCATGTCCTTTTTGGTCTCTTTAAAGGTGGGATCAGTGGGATCAGTAGTTTTTGAAATATGCTGTTTGGATGTTAGTAGGTTCGACTCCAACAACAAAGGTGTCAGCCAATCAGTATTTGGGGGCATATGACGGTGGAGGTGAGAGAACGATCAAGAGGGAGATTTGAACTGAAGAAAGACTGCAGAAATAGAGATGAGACACAATACAAAAGAAAAAAGCTCAGAAGAATTACTGGAAAATAAAGGGTTATGTCTGGACAAGAGCTTTAGGACCCGTGTTAATATCAGAAAAGCTTTCCAGCGCTGGAGAGAGTTAAGCGGGAAGGCCTGAAAACAGACGCGGATGTTGCTTTGATTCAGGTCCACACGTGAGTAACACTGGGTTGATGGTCATTGTTTGTCTGGAGGCAGAGCTCGACCTACTGGAAATGTGCCCCACCAGCTAAACGGCTCATTCCAGCGGTCCCTGCGTGCGTTCCAGAAATGAAACGTTTCTGGGATAAGCCCTTTTTACACATGGTTCCTGTGAAGGGATTTTCTAGGCTGGATGTTGATAAAATGGAGGAGTTAGGGATGTCAAATTCCCCTCCTGTCGAGCTGTCAGTTGCACATCATCTCCACCCTAACCGCAGGACAGCCTTTTCCTCGGCGTCAGCTTCACTGGCAGGACGCACTGAGTGTCTAACATCCTCAGTCTTCTGCACTGGCAGTGAGGGCTCTTACTGCCACCTCTCTCCTCACTGCTTATCAAGCAGAGCTTATGGAAGAGATGGGGATGCAAATGGATGCTGGGACACCAACCCCAGCCCTCTGGGAAGAGATTTGTGAAGAGGTGCAGTCCAAAGTTGTGGCATGGGCCTGGCAGTGGTCGGTGAGCAAGCTCTCTGGCTGGGATTGTCAGGGCTGTCAGACAGAGAAAAAGCAGACTTCTTGGATGATCCAGTTGAGCCCAAAGCTCTTTTCGAGGCATCGGTCACTGCTATGCGACAACGGTGTGATCTAAAGAAGCAGGAGGGTGAGGCTTTCCAAACTTGCCTTCCTCGCAGATCCACCGTTAGGGTTTCTCAACTAGAGCCCTGCATGGGACTGTTTTCTTCATCCCGCTCCCGCCCGCCGAATTTCTGACCATTACCGCCCGCTCCCGCAACGTATGTGTTACACTCCCGCCCGCTCCCGCAATATGTATGTCCACTTCCGCCCGAACCCGCAAAACTCTGAGAATTTATTCCCGCACAATAATAGTGATGCATTGATTTTGTGTTTGTAATATTTGTATTGATATTATTTACCTCAACCCAGACGTGCCGGATTTGTGCCCATTGTAGATAAGTATTTTTGCACATTTTTCACAATGAACAAAGTCCAGTTCCTTTCCATCTTTATTAAAAACAATTGAGAAATCTCCAAATGTCAGACTTGCCTTGCTTAGGGTTTTTTTTAGCTGCCCATTCCCGCCCGCAGCAAAGTTCGAACCGCCCGCTCCCGCAAGATTTGCGTTGGGTCCCGCGGGACCCAGCGGGACTCAATCCCAATGCAGCCTCTATTCTCAACCACCACGGTCCAGGTTTGAAGCCCCCCAGTGGAGTGGTCGGTCAGCCTTCAGAGGCCATGGACCTTCTCAACCTCAGCAGGCTGAGCCACAGTCTAAGCCAGCTCAGCCGAGGGGAAAACCTTCCTTCCCAGCGGCTGCAGCCAGACACCGACCAGCAAACTCTCAGGGAGGGAAGAAACGGCGAGCAACCTAATATTCCATTATGTTCAGGAAAAAGGGATGAGCAACATCACTCACGGAGTATCTGTTGTTATCCTCCCTCAAAGAGAGCGGTCATTTTCTCCCCCTCCCACCAAGAGAAGGCGTCGGACATGGGAATTGTTCACAGAAAAAAGTTACCGAATGACCAGTTCCCACAGTGCCTCACAGAGAAGTTACCCTCCCTCCACCCATGGGGTTACAACACAGGACAGAGGGCTGTTTTCTGAAAGATATTTGTGCTGTGAAAATAATAAAGACGTTCCCTCTGCATCCAGGCAGTGGGCCGAGGGCACAACAATGTTTGAAAATAAAAACACACACAAAAACAAAATTTTCCAGATCAGAGCTGCAGTCCCCAGCTCCACCGCTAGATGAGACGAGTGGACGAGAGCTGCTGCGGTCCACTCGCTGCTCAGGCAGAGAGCTGGCGCACATGCGCAGTACACCCCTGGGTTTTATCCACAATAAGCCGGGGTTATCGTCTGCAATTTGCTGTAAAACCTCCACTCTATTCCTCCGCAGCAGAAATAGAATAACCTTTTTATTGAGCAAAAGAGCTATGCAAATTGTGCTATTCAAAGACAGCCATCAGGGTTTTACTCCCGGTACTTTGTCATTCCCAAGGGGGGGTCTCCGTCCTATTCTAGATTTACGGAACCTCAACAAACACCTCAGAAAATACAAGTTCAAAATGTTGACCTTAAAGATGTTATCTCAAATTATTTGTCCCAAGGACTGGCTTACGTCAGTCGATCTGAAAGATGCATATTTTCACATAAGCATCTACCTGGCACACAGAAAATTCCTCAGGTTTGCCTATCGAGACACAGCCTACGAGATTTTGACAGTCCCGTCCAGTTTGTCTTTAGCTCCCAGGGTGTTCAACAAATGTGTGGAAGCAGCGTTCACATCACTGAGAGTAATGGGTCTAAGAGTGTCAGCATATTTGGACGATCTGCTGCTGTGCGCACCGTCATGGCAACAGCCAGAGAGAAAAATGTTCATGTCTCATTTGGAGAGCTTAGGTTTCAAGATAAACGAAACAAAAAGCTGCTTGGTGTCTACACAAGAGATAAATTACCTGGGTCTCAGACTGAACTCGGACCACTATCAAGCGTTTCTTTCCGAGGAGCGCGTCAGGCCGTTCGCGGCTGTCTATCCCTTCTTCAGAAAGGAAACAGAGTTTCATTCAGACTGCGTTTACGTCTTGTGGGGCTGATGGCCTCGACAGTTTCTGTCAATCCACTGGGACTGTTGCGAATGAGGGAGTTTCAGAACTGGACGGCGGCGCAGGGATTGTGTCCAAAACGCCATCTCAACTGCAAAGTGATTGTGACATAACTCTGCATGCGGCCTCTCCGTCAGTGGAGAGATTGCTCTTTTCTCGAGTCAGGGACTCCGCTGGGAGCAGTTTCTCTGAGAAAGGTGGTTACAACGGATGTGTCGCTCACAGGTTGGGGTGCAGTGTGCGAGGGCTGGATAGCGAAGGGGAAATGGCCTGTCTCGCTACAAAACGCATACATAAAACTTCCTGGAACTGTTAACAGTGTTTCTGGCACTGAACCATTTTGTTCGGTTCTTAAGAAACCACCACATTTTGAGCAGGTCAGACAACACAACGGAATCTGCTTCACAGTCTGGCACAGAAAATAATAGTGTGCTGGCTAAAGCATTTTCATTCACTACGGGCAACCCATGTCCTGGGAATAATGAATGTAGGGGCAGATCTACTGTCCAGAGGAAATTGTCACAGTGTCTGGTTGTGTTCCCTTGTCTTTCACTACAGGTCCTCGTTCTCACGGTGTCCTTCACGTTTCACTTCAATTCCCAGTATTCTGTCTGTCACTGTCACTCATCAGCTCATTGCACTCAGCTGTTCCCCGTAATCATTGTTCCCAGCTGTTCTGTGTTAGTCTTGTTAGAGTTGTGTATATATTCCCTGTCTTTGTTAGTGTCTGTTACGGAGTCCTTGTTTAATGTCCTAACACTTCTGTGCCTTACGTTTTCCTGTTTGTGTTCTATGTTTTGGATTGCCCTTATGGATTTTGAACCTTTGCTTGAACTGGATTATGAGTACGGATTACCCTAATAAAATACTGCGATTGGATCTTCCTGTTACCCGTGTGTGTATTGTGACAGAAATACTCTGTATGGAGAATGGACTCTCCACCCCCAGGTAGTGAGCCATTTGTGGGAGAGGTTCGGCCAAGCTGCCTTAGATCTCTTCGCCTCGCTCGAAAATACCCAGTGTCCTCTATTCTTTTCTCTGGCGAGAGACGGTCCGCCTAAGGTGTACACAAATACATATTAATAAATTACATTTTGATGTTTGAAAGCCTAGGTTTTGACATTAATTCAGATATAAATGTCATTAAAAATAATAATAATAATAATAATAATTATCAATTTTCAAATATTGCACCTGTCGATACAGAACGAAATATTCTGTAGTCTATTTTGCATTCAATACTGCTGACAGTGTCTTTATCAGTAGGCTTTATATTTATGCTTAACATGAAGTATAGGCCTTCCCATTATTTTGCCTATACATATAATTTAATGTAATTTTGTTTTTTAAACAATCGAGTTCTGGTGTCCACTACAGAGGTCATAGCCTAACATATTAATAAATATATATATTTTTTATTATTCTTTTTTTTATTCTCATTTGTTTATTATGCTCTTAACAATGTGATTACATGAAAAAAAACTTCTTTGAAAAAAACTTTCTGGGCCTCAGGAGGATATAAAGAGAGAATAGGATACAATTACAACGTAGTGTGTCTTCTGAGTGACGGTCCAGCATTAGTATAGGCTAAATATAGGCTCTTTAAAGCTAAACAAAATTTGTAAATGTTATTGAAATAAACAGACAGTTTACCCAAGCCACTTAGACATTTTTCAGATTTTGGATGATGTGTGATAACAGTTGAAATTGATGTCGTAAAGGCAAGAGCAACACACCGCTAATCCAAATGTAGACTGGTCTGCCGGCGCCCTCCCTCTACGTCACCTAGTCAGCAGCAGCACCGCGTCAGACATGTTTATGGTGTGCAAAGACACAGAAAACTCGACGCAGCCGCCACGCAGTTGACACGCAACAGAAACGTCAAGCTCACCCCACGCAGCCAGTGTGTCACCGGCCTTAGTGTACTTGACTTGCTTGCAGGGGGATCGGGGTTCGAGACCGAATCGGAGCAGGGCTGTTAGGATTGGATTGTGAGTTTTGGAGGCAGAGCAATGAAGAATGGGTGTGTTTGTTTGGGTTTATTTCAAATATCGACATTGGACAGCATATTTCAAAAACTACTGATCCCACCTTTAAAGGGAAAATTCTGACATAATTTACTCACCCTCAGGTTGTTCCAAACCTGTATGAATTTATTTATTCTGCTGTCAGAAGTCAATGAGAACCAAAGCTGTTTGGTTTCCTGAAAAGTAATTAAAGGGGTCATCAGATCCAAAATTCACTTTTATAAGGTGTTTGCATAATAAATGTGTCTTTGCAGGGTGTGGACATAACCACCACAGCAAAAACCCCAGTGTTAAATTAACTCTCCTGGGAGTTTATTTGGCTCCAGCCTCAAGAGTGTTAAGTGTTAAAATATGAGTGTTAAAGTTAATGAGCTAATTAAGTGAATAATTGAGTGATGATTGACCATTATTGAAGAATCGCTGAAGGAGAAAATCTAATTTTTTTAAGTCACCATTATGGAGATCAGTGTTTGCTTTAGTTGGCCAGTTGACCCTTAAATTGTTAACTTTAGATTTTACTGTTGTAACTAAGTTATAATAGATAAAATATATAAGTTGTTCTGATAGCCAAAAAAAACAAACAAATTATTTAGGCACACATAGACATCAAGATTCAGCGTATGAATCTCAACAATGGTGACAAAGAGAATATTCAATTAGGAAAAGGAAATTATTAAGACAATTCAGATCATAATTTATTCATACCGCAATGCATGATGGGAGTAATGGATGAGTTTTGATTGGTGGCACCCAGAATGCACTGCAACATGCTTTATTATTGTCCCCATTTTTGAGATTCACAGGCTGATTGATGTCAAGTGTGTCTAAATAAATAAAGAAGTTCAAAGTATTTTAATCAGAACAACTTTAAAAAAATGTTTTTGTTGAAAATGCTGAAAACCACAAAATATGCGTTTAAAAGGCTGCTGTAATCAACAGTGTAATTCTAACTCTCTTAATGAGTTTAGAGATTCAGGTCAAACGACAATATGCACAAACATAACCCAATCACATTTCTCTTTGTTTATCTAACTGTCATAGCTCAGTTAAAACAGCCAAACAAAATCTAATGTTAATAATATAAGGGTCAAGAGCCCAACTAAAACACATCAAACACTGATCACCATGATGGAGACTTAAAATTAGATTTTCTCTTTCAGTGATTCTGCTTGTTAACATCAGGTGTCTTCAATAATGGTCAAACATCACTGAATTAATCACTTAATTAGCTCATTAACTTTAACACTCTTGAGTGTTAATTTAACACTCATTTTTTAACACTTTACACTCTTGAGGCTGGAGCCAAATGAACTCCCAGGAGAATTAATTTAACACTGAGTTTTTGCTGTATACAATGGAAAAAAACACATTTACTCTTTTTTATCCTCAAAAGGCCTAAACACTCTCAATAATCAAGCCGTTTGGATTTTCTGACTTCACCCACGACTGCTAACGGATTGTCCTGTATTAGTATATTTCTGCCCTCAACCATTTGTATACTGTCAGAAACTCAAGACAGGGAGAAAAAAAAATCAATGGTTGTTTCTTTATCAACACAGAATATTAACAAGTAGATGCAGGGGAGTCTTTGCAGACAGATATGGCAGTTCATCATATGATCGAAAGCTACTGACAGTCATTGAGTTGAGGGTGGATTGGAGAAGATGGATGGAGCACACACCTCGGTGAGGGAACTGGTAAGTAGCAGATTTGCAGGAACACAGAACAGGAGACAACGAGAAAATGGAAGAAATGCTAAACGCTGGAGCGAAGTAAAAGACTTTGGGAGACAACAGGTAAGTGAATCCTTAGCTCAAACCAAACAATGGGTACTTCTCATTTCTTATTTTCTAATCCTCGCTACCTTTCCTCGCGTCTCAGTTCCACCTCCTGTAGGATACAGGGGAAGGCTGCAAGGAAAGAAAAGGAGGACGGAGGAATCGAATGAAAGCTTTTTTTTATACGTTGGAATACTTGATCACATGAGCGTCTGCCCTTATGTTGCTGAAGTTTATTTAATAAAATTCATAATAAATAATAATAAAGCAAGATACCCTGTTGAAATATGTGAGATGTGTGGTTTATATAAACTGCAAAGGTAAAGTATAAATTAAAATGATTGTGACCAATGTGAATGGGGAGGAGAATTTATACGTGCGTCACGTTTAGTTGATAAAACACCACACCCGTGTATCCTCGGCTCGCTCATAACTCCTCAGGAAGCCTCCTCGCAGTGCAATTGACCCTTCGCAGGGAGTTTGATTGACAGGCGATCTGCCCAATCATAATCCGCCATTTTTGTCCGACAAAGCAGTAAGGAGAGTTAGTAGATTAACGTTGGAGGATTTGAACTTGAAAAACGGTGTTTAGTACTGACGTCTTTTCGCGGGTAAAACAACATTCCTCCTTATGAACATGGTGGGGCGTGAGAGGGGAGTGGCTTGTCAGACATAGCAGCAGTAACTAAAGGGGGCGGGTCTTTGCGAACGGTCAATTAGAGAACTGATATGTCCTTCAACATGGCGGAGCTTGATTGGTTTCCAGGTCATAGGATGGAGGAGCGAGGAGACATCCGTTTCTCAATATGCTTTCTTGTCTGTACTTGTGTTCTTGTGGACTTGTGAAACGTCATTAGACGCTGCCCAAGTACTGTCCCAATTCAAAGTTCGCATCTAGCGAAGTCCAGTTCAAATCCCCGGATGTGTTCTTGATCCGCCCCTTTTACCGAGGAGGCATCTAGAGGTGACTTTTGCGGACTCGAGACAGCCAGGTATCCCAGAATGCATCTCGCACCAACCAGCAAGCGTCAATAGCAGAGGAGAAAACCGCGTAATATCAAAATACTACTGTTATTGTGTCACGAAATGTAATTTTCAGAGTGTTTCAGTCGAGAATGTTGTTGTTTAACGCTCAAATCTGTGGTTTATTTATAAAAACAGCGCCTATTTGAAAAATCTATCTGACGTTTTCGGAGTTGTGAGATCCAGGCAATCACCGGGCGTTCAGCGCTCAATAACCCCGACTGGAACAGCTTTTCCTCGGCTAGTGCTTCTGATGTTTGCCGCTGGCTCTGATGTCTCTCTAGTCTAGTGGTTAAACAATTCATCTATATTATTATAGATTAATATATAGTTTGTAATAGTTTGTTCCAATGCAATTCGTTTTGGCTGAGGGCAAAGTGAAGTTTCATAACTTTATATATTTAGGCTATTTAAATGTAACTTTGTAGCACTATTAGATAGCTGACTGTTTGACTGAATCGTTTGGTTTATTTCTCATTATATAGATTCTTATTCCTTTTAGGCTACTTTTATACTGGATTGATCATTAAAACGGACATTTAACAAAAAGAGACAGGGTTGTGTAATTTTATTTAATATATTTTAAAATAATTCGAACATTTTTAATATTGTAGCCTATCATACACTGTATGAACATGTATAATAAAATAAAATGAAACAAAACCCTGTCTGTTTTTTTAAATGTCCGTTTTAATGATTCATTTTTTTTTTACTTTTTTTTTAAATGAAAACAAAAAAAGAAGGGTTGTGTTTTTTTATTTATTTCGTGTTATAAATTCAGTGAAGATAATCAATGTACGCGTTGCCTGAACCAGATTTGTGTGGCCATTAATATGTTTAATATTTTTTCAAATGAAAAGAGGCAGAGTGGTGTTTTAACATAGGCTATTTCGTTTTATTGTTGCCTAAAATATACATAAAGAGATAACCGGAGTAGCCAGATCGAGCTGAGTGACGCGAAGAACGCACTGTTCCATTTGCAGAATAACCGGACTCGCGTCCTCTCATCCTCGAGTTCGTTCTCCCGAGTCGAACTTGCAAGTCCGAACTACCAAGGACGCAAGTCCGAAGTTTGCGTACTTGATATTGAGAAACGGCCATATTGAGAAGCACCCAATGTGAGTGTTTGAGGTGTGTGCTTGTATGCAGCAGTGATTGGTGGGGTGAGGGAATGAGCTGGAGGTGCGAGTGTTCAATATTCGGCTGTTGGGGTAGCCAGGGTGATCTGTTACAGCTGTGTTGTAAACATAGACGCTGATAAAGGGGAAACGGGTAGTCTTTAATAAATACACAGGTATATCCACAAACAGAGAATCCAACATCAATCCAACACAACCATAGATTAAACCCGACAGGAATGAGCAGAAACAAAGGAACTTAAGTACACCTGCAAACAAACGACACACATCTGAACTAAATGATGAATCAAATTAACAACCATACAACCATGACAACAAACTCAACTCGGGAAAACGGTGCAAACTAAATAAAAAGCCTAACTTGACTAGATAGATAGATAGATAGATAGATCAACATGATATATGACAATATATCTTGTCACAATATATCACAATACAAAAATGTAACTATGTATCATGGATAGTTTCAAGTTTTTAGACTTTTAGTGTCAGTACTACATTAAACTACTATATATAATGTTGAATATAATGCACTGGGGGAATATTTGTGGGTACTGATCATGCCACATATTGTATGTTACCTGTAAAAAGTTGCCTACATTATTTTAAATATAATAGTCAGTGACAGAGTGCAAGCATTCGTCTAAAATAATTCTGTATTTTCATATTCAGAATCGTGGATATTTTTATTCTGGTGTCACCATTGTCCTTTGCATTGGGTTACAAGCAACAAGCCTGTTAATTTACACCCACATTGTAATATAAAATTTAGCATTTTAGTCAACAGTACATTTTTTGTTTACCTTTTACCATATGACTTGGAGTATCGCAATAATATAATATCGTGAGTTCAGTATCGAATCGTGACATGAGGGTATCGTTACACCCCATATATATATATATATATATATATATATGTATATGCTATTGAGGGAGATCTTTAGGGCCTGTCTGCCTGCTGCCTTCATCTGTCAGATGTGTGAGCGACACAAAGTGAACAGCTTTTTTTATGCTATTGTACTAACATAGAATATTTTTCTCCTTTGGCCATTGATGTAAACGAAAGGGGAGGGAGATCAGCTTTATTCGCTCTAGCGTTCAAATGCAAATTATGGTGGTTGTTGTCACTCAATCAGAGGCGGACAGAGTACACAGCTTCATTACTTGAGTAAAAGTACAGATACCCCTTGCTAAATTTTACTCAAGTACAAGTAAAAGTACTACAGTCAGATGTCTACTTAAGTAAAAGTACTGAAGTACTTGTTTTTAAAAGTACTTGAGTATCAAGAGTACAAGAGTACATTTTCTAAATATTGCATTACTACTGCCACAGTGCTTACATTTAAGTACAGAAACGTCCTACATGGAGTTATAAAAGATGTTAATGTTAATACCTTGGAGAATGTAAAAGGAATTTGAAAGTAAAATCAATTCATTTTCATCTTTTTACCATGTTGCTTTATTTAACATTTAAGAAAATTTCTGAAAATTTAAATAGTCTGGCGAGGTGGGGCCACGGGCTGGCACTTCATTCATTGTTTCATCCATGGTTTCGTCTCTTATCTAAATCTGAGCATGGAGTTGACTTTGGCGGAAAGCTGAAGGTGATTGCTGATAGGCTGTCTCAATCAGTGGCGCCTGCACAATCCAATCACGTTTGAGAGGGAAACAACAAATTGAGGGTTTCCAAGATTTTTCTTTTTTCCTTTTTCTTTTTTAGAAGTAGTAGGGTACTCACGGTTATGGATAGAAATGTAGTGGAGTAAAGAGTACAATATTTGCCTCTCTAATGTACTTGAGTAAAGTCATGAGTACTCCCCAAAAATGAAACTCGAGTAAAGTACAGATCCCTCAAAATTGTACTTAAGTACTGTACTCAAGTAAATGTACTCCGTTACTGTCCGGCTCTGCCTTTCTCTTTTTCAGCTTCAGAAAGATTGCTGTCTATGAAAAGTCTTAAAAAGCTTTACGATGAAGGGACTGACCTTTCTTTTAAAAAGAAGAAAGAGTCTAAACAACAATTTACTCACCTTTCTTTTTTGTATTTTGTATTTTTATTTTTTACATCATTGTCGGTGGTCTGGGACCTTACAAAGCTATCCATAGCTGCGTGTGAGTGTGTCAACACACACGCGACGTGTGAGCATGTGAGAAATGATCAGAATCGACATGCAGGAAGCTGTCATTCAGATAAAATAGGTGGCTGCATTGGGTGTCAAGAGGGTGTCAGCCAGTTGAGGATTATGCTTTGAAGTGTTGATCTCTTGGAGATAAGACAACGGCTTCAAAGGTGATTGTAGAATACTGCAGAAAGTCAGGCAGAAAACGACAATTACTTTACAACAGCAAGAATTAAAAATTCAAGTTTACAAAGCAGTCACACCTTTGAAAGTAATTTTAACACATTTTCTGAGCTTTAACTTTCATGTTTGGTTTGGCGTATCAGAGACCACAAGGTCATTTTAAAGGCTTGAAAAGATCTAAAGTATATAACGTTTATTGATCTTTTTGATCCTCATCATATGAAAGCTGATTATATTTAAACATGGTTTTACTTTTTCTTCTTTTTTATGGAAGCTTGTTTCCGCCATGGAATAAAAAAGGTAATTGCAACTTTTTAATCTCACAATTCTGACTATTTTCCTGCAATAGTGAGTTCAGGGGCCTCATTTATAAAATGTTGCGTATAGGAATTGTCCTACAATTGTCCTACACCACCCAAGATTACTGTTATAAAAATGAGCCAAGTCTGACAGGAAAATATGGAAGTAAAATAATGCCAAATGTTTTTGAAACAAAAAGCCTGTTGAATTGTAATACTTGGAAAAAGAATATGCATTGCATTAACCCTGCTTGTATTTTAATGCATTGTATTTTTTGGGTTTGCATTTTTATGGGCTGAAATTTAGCATGGTTGAATATTTAAGCTGTGAATATTTAAATTCAAAACATTCCAAACACATTTTCATTAGTAAAATTTCAATAATCTATATTCACCTTTCATATTTCACTTCCAAAATATTCAAACTGATTAAAAATACAACCTATAATATTCAACAGGCGGTTTTTGGTGCATTTTATTTCGCTTTGCAAATTCACTTCCACAAATTCAGTGGTTCAAATTCGACAGTAAATTCAACGTTGACGTCCAGGAACTGCAGGAAAAGCAGTAGATTACCGAGCATAATCTCCATCTGATGTTAGTCGATCTCACCAGCAGGGGGTGCAAGCGCGTGTTGTTGACGAAGACCAGAGCAACAGTTAGAGCAAGCCATTCATTCATAAAAACTCATTTACAACAATTGAGCATGCATTAAGTTTTTTGTGATGATTATATGGGTCAGTATAAATGCGGAAAAGATGATAAAGGCACAAAAGCTGTTTTTATATTTAATTCATTAACTTCATTGTTACTTTCCCTGTGTAGCCTTACATGTTATCAGCTTTTTCAACCATGAACGGGATTATAATCGGTTTGAATAAGGTGAATATGGATTATTGAAATTTTACTAATGAAAATGTGTTTGGAATGTTTTGAATTTAAATATTCACAGCTTAAATATTCAACCATGCTAAATTTCAGCCCATAAAAATGCAAATGCTAACCCCAGGGTTAATGCAATGCATATTTTTTTCCCAAGTAGTACAATTCAACAAGCTTTTTGTTTCAAAAACATTTGGCATTATTTTACTTCCGTAGGAAAAGGGGGTGGTGTTGCTGTAATAGTAATATCTTCAGAATTACTGAGAAGTCTAGTTTCAAATATATTTCTTTTGAAGTGTTGGTGCTTAATGTAACACTATCTAGTGTAAGTGATAAATCACGCTTGACATTTGTTGCTAGCTCTACAGGCCACCAGGGCACCATACAGACTTTATCAAAGAATTTGCTGATTTTTTTTTATTGGAGTTAGTTTTGGCTGCAGATAAAGTCCTAATTGTTGGTAATTTTAATATATAACGCATTGGGATTGGCATTTAGAGACATTCTGAACTCTATTGGAGTTAGACAACACGCGTCAGGATTCACTCATTGTCATAATCATACTGTAGATCTTATATTGTCACCTGGAATCAATGTTGATGCCATTGAAATTCTGCAGCAGAGCGATGACATCTCAGATCATTATCTGGTCTCGTGTACACTCCATTTAGCCAAGGTTGCAAAGCTTATGTTAGAACTATCACTTCTGCCACTAAAGATTGCTTTATTAATAATATTCCTGATCAATTTCATCTCCTCAGCATCTCAGATAGCTCAGAAGAACTCGATATTGCGACAGAAATCTTTGATTCTCTCTTTTCCAGTACTTAAGACACAGTTGTTCCTTTGCACTTAAAGAAAATAAAAAAAATAGTCCAACACTATGGTACAATGAGCACACTCGGGCCCTTAAGAGAGCAGACAGAAAAATGGAGCGCAACTGGAAGAAAACAAAACTAGATGTTTTTCGAATTTCGTGGAGATTTATTAAACCTCTTATTAAAAAAAAAAAAACACAATTTGATCCTAGAGAATTAGTCAATTACAAGCCAATCTCAAATCTACCCTTTTTGTCAAAGATACTAGGAAAAGCAGTATTCTCACAACTATGTTCCTTTTTAGAAAGAAATGGTATCTGCGAGGATTTCCAGTCAGGATTTAGACCATACCATAGTACTGAAACTGCTCTCATTAGAGTTATAAATGATTTGCTCTTATCATCTGATCGTGGTTGTATCTTTCTATTAGTGTTACTTGATCTCAGTCCTGCATTTGAAACCATTTACCACAACATTCTTTTAAATAGCCTCGAAAATGATGTTGGCATTAGTGGAATTGCATTGGCATGGTTCAAATCATAATTATCTGACCGTCATCAGTTTGTAGCAGTAAATGAAGAAATATCTTATCGATCACAAGTTCAGTATGGAGTACCACAAGGCTCAATACTAGGACCGTTGCTGTTCACCCTGTACAGGCTACCCTTGGGAGATACCATTTGGAAGCATGGCATTAGTTTTCACTGTTATGACGATGATACTCAGCTCTGTATCTCTTATCGCCAACTTGCCAATTCAAGAAATTAACGGAATGCATAGCTGATATAAACATTTGGATGACTAGAAATGTCCCTCTACTTAATTCTGAAAAAAAAAACTGTTTCTAATGATTGGATCAAAAACCTCAGCAAGTACTAACCTAGAATACTGTCTAACAATTGATGGCTGCTCTGTTAAGTCTTCGTCGTCGGTTAGGAATCTGGGTGTGCTCTTTGATACTAATCTTTTATTTGAAAGCCACGTTTCTAGCATCTATATATTTAGAATATATCTAAATTACGACATATGCTTTCAATGAAAAATGCGAACAGTTAGTACGTGTTCATGACCTCAAGGCAAGATTATTATAATGCTCTTATGAGTGCTTGCCCTGCATGCATAAACAGACTACAGCTGGTCCAAAACACAGCAACTAGAGTTCCCTTTCGAAAGCTACAATCGATACTGCGCTGCTCAGCGCATTGGGAACGTCTTTGATCGTGACCAGCTGTGAATATTGTGTGTAACACGTCGATAGAATTGACCCGGAGGTAATATACCCTCGGTCGATGACGTCATCGGCGCGCACTCGCAACACGAGGCTATAAATAGATGAGCCGCCGTTGCATCATCAGGTCTTTTGTCTTCAGACTATTCTGTGCATGTGTGAACGCAAACACTCTCTTTATCTCTCATCTGTTCCCAGATCTTTGTTAGGAGTTAGTTTTGTCAGGCAGTGTGCAGAAAATTTCTCATTTCTCAAAATCTTTTTCTCTCACGCTACATCAAAGAGTTTTTGAAAGTAAAAAAAAGAGGAGAAATGAGCCAACAATATAGTAAGCGTTGTGAGATAAAGATAAAGGGGATAAAGATCGTGTGTTTTTGTTAGACTCTCCGGTCTCACCATCGGGCCTGTTTGGCGATGCTGTTAACACCGTAGTCAACAGGTTTAAAGATGTAAAAAAACATACGAAGAGGCGTATGTTCAGTTCCTTCCTCGCCGTACTCAAGGGGAGGGGCCGTCGGCCACCCAGCCCGCCCCGGTCCTTCAAAACCCAGGGAGGTTAAAAAGCAGAGTGTGGCGAGTCGCGCTCCCCCTCGTAAAGACTGGGGACAGGCTCGCCGCACTCAGCAGCCTCCCAGACCAGACCTCAGGACTATTATTAACAAAAAGAAGAAGTCCTGATGGTCTGGCGCCCAATATGGTGGGGGTAGCCCCCTCGGGATGGGGCGCGTGCAAGATCTTTTCGCCCCTTCCCGTTACCCTCACAAAACCTCTCCATCCCCGCCACCTCTCGTGCTTCGGGGGGCAGCGGTTTCCAGCGAAATGTTGGATGTTCCGTTGTTTCCTGCCGTCATTCAGGACACGGAACATCCAACATCCCCTCAAAAGGAAGTATTAAAATTGATACCACTCTCAGAAAGTCTGGCAGCGTGGAAACTACTGCCAGGCACTTCTGCGTGGGTATTAAGCACAGTACAGATAGGATACAGAATTCAATTTATTCGTCGTCCTCCACGTTTCAACGGCGTGGTCTTCACTTCCGTGAAACCGGAGCTGATGCATGTACTGTCACAAGAGCTGCAAACCCTTCTGAGCAAAGAGGCCATAGAACATGTTCCTCTTCCAGAGAGAGAGTCAGGCTATTACAGCAGATACTTCCTGGTTCCCAAAAAGGATGGGGGGGTGCGTCCAATCTTAGATCTTCGAGGCTTAAACCGTACAGTCAAAGCGCTCAAGTTCAAGATGTTAACCGTCAAGACGGTCGTGACGCAAATTCAACATCACGATTGGTTCGTCACGATCGATCTGAAGGACGCTTATTTTCATACAGAAATATTGCCACAACACAGGAAATTCCTGAGGTTCGCTTTCGGGGGCGAAGCGTACCAGTTTCGGGTTCTTCCATTCGGCCTGGCCTTGTCACCCCGCACATACACAAAATGCATGGATGCAGCACTGGCTCCATTACGACTCCAGGGCATTCGCATTTTGAATTACATCGACGACTGGTTGATACTAGCACAATCGCAAGAGATGGCGCTCCAACACAGAGACATCGTGTAAGCTCATCTAGTTGCTCTAGGGTTGAGACTCAACACCAAGAAAAGTGTTCTTTCTCCTGCCCAGAGAACGACTTATCTCGGGATTGTTTGGGATTCGGTCACGATGCGGGCACAAATGTCTCCCGCTCGAATCGAGACCATTCAGCAGACCATGAGCAAAGTCAGGCTAGGCCAAGAACTCACTGTTCGTCAGTACCAAAAAATGTTGGGTTTCATGGCGTCAGCATCCACGGTGATTCCTCTGGGGCTGTTGCACATGAGACCATTTCAGTTGTGGCTAAAAGCCAGAGGATTTCATCCTAGAGCCAATCCTCAAAGGCAAATAAAAGTGACGCGCCGCGGGCTTCGTACACTATCTCTGTGGGTCAGACTCCGGTTCCTCGCTTTGGGTCCCACTCTAGGGGCGCCGTGTCGTCGCAGACTGCTAACGACGGACGCCTCCCTGATAGGCTGGGGAGCGGTCTTAGATGGCCGTCCAGCTCAAGGGGAATGGGAAGGTCATCAGCTCGATTGGCACATCAATTGCCTCGAGCTGATGGCCGTATTTCTGGCTCTGAAATATTTTCTCCATCAATTGAGGGGCTGTCATGTCCTAGTGCGGGTGAACAACACAACAGCAGTCTCTTATATAAGTCACCAGGGGGGTCTGCGCTCACGCAATCTAAACAGAGTAGCGAGGCAGATTTTTCTCCGGGCCCAGGACAAGTTCCTGTCACTCAGGGCAGTATACATTCCAGGGCATTTGAATGTGAGAGCAGATTTACTGTCCAGACAGACACTACCGACAGGGGAGTGGAAACTCCACCTGGAAGTAGTGAAACAGATTTGGACCAAATTTTACAAAGCGGAGGCGGACCTCTTCGCCTCCCAGCAGACAGCGCAATGTCCCCTCTACTTCTCTCTGAGTCACCCAGCTCCGTTGGGTCTGGATGCGATGGCGCACTCATGGCCCAAGATGCGCCTGTATGCGTTTCCTCCAGTTTCTTTGCTCCCGGGAGTTCTAGCCAGAGTTCGCCAACAAGGGTCTTGCCTCTTGCTGATTGCGCCACGTTGGCCGAACAGAGTGTGGTTCTCGGGGGATAATATCTCTCCTCGACGGCTCACCTTGGGCGATTCCGGAGTGGAGCGACCTTCTGTCTCAGGCGGAGGGCATGATATTCCATCCCAGGCCCGACCTGTGGAATCTTCATGTTTGGCCCCTGATGGGAACCAACTGAGGGACTCTGGGCTTTCGCCTGGTGTTATTGAGACTATTCTGAGTGCTAGGGCTTCCTCCACTAGACAGTGTTATGCCAGTAAATGGGGTGTTTTTGAAAGGTGGTGTGTTGTACACAATGTAGATCCAGTCAACTGCCAGGTTGCTGCAGTTCTGTACTTCATGCAAAAGAAATTATCAACAGGCACATGCCCTGCTACTCTTAAGGTTTATGTGGCCGCTCTTTCGGCTTGCCACGCCTTAGTTGATGGGGCAGCGCTCGGGAGACACCCTCTGCTCTCTCGCTTCCTTCGTGGGGCCAGGCGACTGAGGCCTCCAGTAAAAACAAAGATCCCTTCGTGGGATTTAGCTATAGTCCTCGAGGATCTGGTTGAAACCCCCTTTGAACCTTTAGAATCAGCGTCTGATAAACTTCTGACTCTCAAAATGGTTTTTCTAATGGCAATAACTTCCTTGAAGAGAATTGGGGATATGCAGGCTCTGTCTATCTCTCCATCCTGCTTAGACTTTGCCCCAGGAATGGTGAAAGTGATTTTGCATCCTCATCCTGATTACCTGCCTAAGGTTCCATTTTCGTCTGTACATCCGGTCATTCTAGAAGCCTTCTGTCCTCCACCGTTTACAACGCCGGAGTAGGAGAAATCTCAAAGACTGTGTCCAGTCCGTGCTCTTCAGGCTTACATCCACCGCACTAGCCAGTGGCGTAAGTCAGAGCAATTATTCATCTGTTATGGTGGTAGTAGCAGAGGAGGAGCTGCCACCAAGCAGACCATGTCTCATTGGGTCAGGGATGCATTTGCTTTGGCTTATGAGGCGCGCGGTCAAGCTTCGCCTATAGGTCTCAGAGCTCACTCTACCAGGGGGGTCGCCTCTTCTAGTGCTTTGGCGAGGGGTGCCCCCTTGCAACAGATTTGTGATGCGGCAAGTTGGTCCTCTCCGCACACATTCTTAAGGTTTTATACCTTCGGGCTCTCATGTCCTTGATTCAACATCACAGGCTAGTGTCTGAGGCCTTCTTGCGTTCTTGTGAGCACATGTACAACCGTGGGGGTCCAGACATGTTCAAGCACGGCGGCGTGGGTATTCTCGTTCCCAATGTGCTGAGCAGCGCAGCATCGATTGTAGCTTTCGAAAGGGAACGATCTCGGTTACTTCACTGTAACCTTGTTCCCTGAGAAAGCGGAACGAGATGCTGCGCTACTTTGCCGTGCTGAAGATATCCCAGGACTGCTCTTCAGACAAAATATCCTGATGATGCACCTGCGGCTCATCTATTTATAGCCTCTTGTTGCGAGTGCGCGCCGATGACGTCATCGACCGAGGCTATATTACCTCCGGGTCAATTCTATCGACGTGTTACACACAATATTCACAGCTGGTCACGATCAAAGACGTTCCCAATGCGCTGAGCAGCGCAGCATCTCGTTCCGCTTTCTCAGGGAACAAGGTTATAGTGAAGTAACCGAGATCGTTCTTACTAGAACCAGGAAGTATGACCATATTAGCCCAGTTCTGTTAACACTGCATTGGCTCCCTATTAAACATTGCATACATTTTAAAATATTGCTGATTACTCACAAAGTACTAAATGGTTTAGCTCCCCAGTACTTGAGCAAGCTCTTAACGCATTATAGTTCTTCACGTCTATTGCGATCTCATAACTCTGGCCAGTTTATAATACCTAGAATATCTAAATTGACTGCTGGCGGTAGATCCTTTTCCTATTTAGCACCTAAACTCTGGAACAGTCTTCCTAACATTGTCCGGGAAGCAGACACACTCTGTCTGTTTAAATCTAGACTAAAGTCACATCTCTTTAACCTGGCATACACATAGAAAATTATACATTCCTATCATTCAAATCAGTTAAATTATTATTAGGCTGCATAAATTAGATCAGCCGGAACTGGGAACACTTCCCATAACACCCAATGTACCCGTTACATCATAAGAAGAATGGCATCTACGCTAATGTTTGTCTTTCTGCTTATTCCAAGGTTTACTGTGTAACAAATTAGCTCTATAAAATATTGATAATCAATAATAACATGATTGATTATGAATATTTGGATCAGTTAACTTGATTTGGCTAAATTAATATTACAATCAATTAATCAGTTCGTCCAACAAACTCTTTTGATTATTCATTTATTCTAAGAAAAGGGTCTCTTCCATGGCCATAGAAAAATAACTATTTCTTAGCATGTAACAAGATCAAGATCGTAAAAGAGACTTTTTTTGCAAGCAGTGAATCAGAACCAAATATATATTGTGCACCCACAAAGGTCCCACCTCTCAGGGTTGGCTTGACCAATAAGAAAGGTAAAATTTCCAAGCGGGAGAATTTGATTTATGGATCTTTGTTTCAAGCGTGCTCATTTGCATGTACAGCTGGATTGGTTGCTGATGAAGAAACTATGAAAGATTCTTGTACTACTAATATGTTGAGCAGCTATCAACGTATCATATATACACTATCATTTCAATCTTCAAATTAGAATTTTCTTCAAACTAATTTATAAAGACCAAACGTGGTATAAGTGAGGTTACATTGACAACTGGTTCTATAATAAAATACATAGTATCGAAGGGATAATAGTATCAACTAGGGATGCACTGAATATTCGGCCACCGAAAATTTTCGGCCAAAAGTGCATTTTCGGTTTTCGGCCGAAAGACTTTTATCACCAAAAAATATGGCCGAAATGTTGTGATTACGCAAACAGAAAGCGGTTCGTTGGACCATTTTTCCTGCCAACCAAAACTTCGTTATTTCAAAAGCGCGTGGCAAGCGCGCGATGGCGCGACCACGACAACATTGCCCAACATCAAATGGAAAACGTAATGAAAGCGGAATAAAACTGAGCTACTCGTTATCGTGTGTTTCACGGATCTATCAGTCAGGACCAATGCAGCGCTAGCCGATCTCGATCAAGCGACACTGTTACACAGCGCTAAGACATCCAGTAAAGAAAGCAATTGAATTCGCCACTGAAGTAATAACATCGCTGCGAGATCTGGTGAGAAGCATTCACATTTCTGCGTTATTAACGGATTAAACAGCGCTGACGTGGAAACCAGGAAAAAACATTGTGCCATGAATGAACTATCCAGTGTCCACAGATCAGCAACATCACCATGGATTTACTGTAGTAACACTCACTGTAACCATGGAAGTTTGACAGGAATAGTAAGTTAGGCTACAATGCTTTCAAGTAACGTTACGTCGGTTTTATTTTGACATTATGAATAAAATTGCTGCCCTCAAATGTGAATCTGAAATAAAAATAAAACTTTTTTTATAACTACTACATATTAAAAAAAAATTCCAAGGAGCTGTTTTTTGTTTTAAATGCTCCCAAGAAGAGTCAAGTATAGCTCCATCATTGCTCAAAGTAAAAAATAATCATACTTTATGATGTTAGTTTTAATAAAAAATTAAAAAAATCAAGGAAATTTCTGTGGAATTTCTCTCTTTTTGCTGTATCGAAAACGTACCGAACCGTGAATTTTGTGAACCGTTAAGCAGTTGCACTTGTTCTGAATGCACTTTCTAGTAGTAGTGCTACAGAGAAAAATTTTAAATGCACTTGAACTTAATGCACTTTTTTATGAGAGAACATATCATTTTAAAATTATTTTATACTGTGCAATGTTGCAATGTGATAAATAAATATTTGCATAATTTGTAATTGATTTATTCTTTGAAACTTTAATATTAATTTATGCAATTGCAATGCCTTGTTTTTAGTAAAGTTAGTACACAGTCATAGCCATAAATGCAATGGTACTAATAATTGGCATAATTTCTTTCGGTGTTTCGGTTTTCAGCCTTGGTTTCCTCTTTTTCGGTTTTCGGTTTCGGCCAAGAATTTTCATCTCGGTGCATCCCTAGTATCAACAGATAATAGTATTAAAGGACACAACATAAGACAGTAAATCATTCACAAAATGTTCTGGAATGCATGTTAATTTTATGTTAATCAGTTCATTGATAAATGAATGCAGGAAAGTCTGTTTTAAAGTCTGTTTCTGTCTTCTCTGTCTTGACCCCATTTTTGACAGCAATAAAACCAACTTATCTGATCGTGGTCCTGGTAACCCAAAAACCCTTCTTGCACTGTTGGGGGATGGGGCCACAGGTCCTAGAGTGAGCTTTAAAGATTATTTGTTAACCATAACAAATAATCTTGTCTGATTGGTCTCAGTCGTTACAACTGTAATCAGCTGGATCCAGGCCGTATCCAGACCAGATGGAGGACCTGCACCTAGACACGACCAACACGACCACAACGCATGATGTAGTCAGCCGGATCCGGGCCGTATCCAGACCAGATGGAGGATCTGCACCTAGACATGACCACAACGCATCCCTGAAGTGTCAGCAGAGATTGTGAAGGCCTCATCTACATAACAGCCATCAGCACTGATCCTCAACAAAAGTCTCTCTCCCGGTGTGATGACTCCGATCTTCATTTAGATGGAACTGGATAATATTCTGATTGTTCCAAACCAATCTGTCTTCTGACCTATAATGCTGCCTAAATCATAATCATACACTGTTCGTTCATTGGCCAGAGGTGAACTCAACTGAGCCTTGGTGCTTCCAAGGTTTTCTCAATTCTGCTACCCGATGAAGTTTTGGTTCCTTGCCACTGTCACCTTTTTCCACATTTGTCCATATATATATGGACATGGTACCCCAGACATGGCACCCCAGACCGTAATACCATGGTCAGTAAACCATTTACCAGTGGTTTTGGCACTGTGAGCAGGTGAGCTATAGATAGATAGTTAGATAGATAGATAAACTAAATTAATAACTTTTTTTTAAACAATGAAACATCACTGAACTTATTTAAGCTGGACTGTGACGCTATTTTCTTTTGGAAACAAACTTTTTTGCAGTATTTTCCTGTTATCTCTGTAAAGCTGCTTTGAAACAATTTGTATTGTAAAAAGCACTATATAATAAATTTGACTTGACTTGATTAGATAATACTAGGAATACATCTGTGCAGAATGTTAAGTGGCCTGGAGTATCAAACCTGTCCACAGTTGCTAAAACAGCCACATCTCTGACAGGTTACAGTATTGAACTGTGCAATGTGAAACATGATTACTGTATCAGAAAGCTATCTTCATGGACCTTTTAAGATACAGTTAAGAGCTGAATGAGACAGTTTTGTCCATAAAATTTTCAGGCTGAGGAATGGACCGAAAGGCCTGTGTGATTATCACTACAGTGATGCCAATTTTTACAGACCTCTGTCCCATTTCCTCTCCATAGTTCTTTGTTTCACATGTGTTTCCTTTCTTTGTACTAAGGGGAGAAGTTACAAATATAAATAGTTTTGGCAATAAGTTTTGAGGCCTGGACAAATTGGCCCAAAATTACTCAATAGGGCCTTTAAATTCTGCACAAAATTAATGGGGATATGAATGAATAAGGAGGCTGGCAAAAGTTCAGAAGGGCAGTCATCCATGTCAGATGCTAAATGTATTGTTCCAGTACAGGAAGTAGAATTATTCCTTGGTTAACACTCTGGAAAGAATGTGAGGCTCTCAGAACATTTCTTTGTGATCTTTATTTGATCTTTATTACTAGATCTGACTTTGTACTGACTATAACAATATAACTGTTACAATTAAATTTAATCTATTTAGTGAAACAGTACCATTTTATTTTAATTTATACTATGCAGTATTTTGATGGCAGGAAATTAACCTGATTCTCTCCACATGTTTTTAAGAGATGACATTTTGAGATCAAGTACATTCATCTTGTTTGGAAAATAGTTTGGTTGATGGAGGCCTTTGTCTCAGGTTAACCTGGTGACTCAATAAACTTGGACTTACAAACATAGACCCATTTCACTGATACTGTGCATTGCCGGCAATATTAACATCTGTGTACACATCAGGAAGTTGTTATGGATTTTTTTGTTTTGTTCAGTCTAAAGTATGTTACTTCTGTGTTTTGTTATAGTTTTCAATTCTTTGTAGTTTTTCTTAAAGTTTGAGATTATTTTTCTAAAAGAACAGAATGCCAGAACACACAATAAATGATTATTACCTTTATTTTTCCACATATTTTCCACAAACCTTATTGCAGTTAAACTTCCCGGTTCACACTACAAACCCATAATCCAGGTTAAAGGACCTTTCTCAATCTGTGTTCTTGTCTGTACTTGTGTTCTTGTGAAACGTCATCTTTTGTGGCCCAGGTACTGTCCCAATACACAAGTTTGCATTTTGGCAAGAACGGTTAAAAATCCCGGAAGTGTTCTTGACACGCCCATTTTACAGAGGATGCATCGGTTGGTAACTTGTGTGAACTTGACGGCAGAAATATCCCAGCATTCATTTCGTCATTCGAGGAAGGAGCGGGAAGCAGAGAGAGGCAGGTCAATATTACTAGGGATGGGACGAAATATCGTTTGACAAAATATCGCGATACAAAACGTGACGAAACGCATCGAGGTCGAAAAAATGGATCGCGAAATAAAGATAGATGGCACTGCTGCATGATTTGCGTAGTATATAAATAATTTAGTGTATTATATGTGTGTGTGTGTGTGTGTGTGTGTGTATGTATATGGGGCAGACATACAGTCTATGGTGGCAGGCTGCACCATCTGCTGATCAAGCAGGGTAAAACTAAATGAAAAAAAACATATATCCGGGGAACGGTGCGGTACGTCATCACGTCAAGACAGCGCATGTTGCAACAACAACACTGCAGTCTACAGCGAGCTAACAAATATTAGCATTAGCACCAAGTGCCTTGCCCCCAAACAGCCGACCATGGAGTCAAATGAGGTCGAAATTGAGGACGCTCCGCCTGGATACAAGTCATATGTCTGGAAGTATTTTGGCTTTCTCATTAAAAAAGACAAATACGGCAATAGAGTAACTGACAAGACTAAGACTGTGTGTAAGCTATGCCATGCTATCATTCCATACACCACATCCAACACATCAAACATGAACCACCACCTTCAACGTCACCATAAAAATGTGAAGACGGCCCGGAGAAAACGAGCCTACCGAAGGGACAGCTGACAAGCACTGACACCAACTCTACCTCAGTCAAGTCCGCGTGCAAAACAGATAACCAGGCTCATTGGCAAATTCATAGCGGACTATATGGCTCCATTTAACATGGTAGAGAACAGAAAATTCATCCAAATGTTCAATGTGCTGGAGCCTAAGTTTAAGATGCCATGTCGAGGACATTTTTCAGAGAAGGTAATCCCGGAAATTTACAATGAAACCAAACAAAGTGTGAAAGAGTATATAAAAAATGCAGACTGTGTCGCCCTGACCACAGACACCTAGACCTCGCGTGCAACACAGAGTTATGTAACCATCACGGCAGAAGTCATCAACGAGAAATGGGAGAGAAAAAGCTTTGTGTTGCAAACTCTTGAGCTGAGTGAAAGTCATACTGGTGTTAACATAGCTCAAGTGTTGAGAAATGCACTGAGTGAGTGGGAGCTAACGAGGCCACAAACAACCATTGCTTGTGTCACAGACAACGCAAGCAACATGGACATTGCTGTGAGAGAGAGCGGTCTCCACCCTCACATCAAGTGCTTAGCGCATGTTGTGAATCTGGCCAGTAAGCGAGGCTTGGCTGTATCCCGCGTCGCGCGCCTTCTTGGTCGTGTGCGAAGAATAACTACATTCTTTAACAAGAGCACCATGACCACCGCCGTCCTGACCAACAAGCAAACCCAGTTAGAGCTGGCTCGGCATAAACTCATCACCGATGTCCAGACCAGGTGGAATAGCACATACGACATGCTGGCGCGCTACCTGGAGCAACAAGCAGCTGTCTCAGCAGCGCTGAGCTGCCCAGGAATCCGAAGGAATGCGAGAGAAATTGACACTCTGGATAACACTGATATATCAGATGTCGAGGACATAGTGAAACTGCTTAAGCCACTGAAGACAGCCACAACAGTTGTCTGTGATGAAAAAGAGCTCACTGTTTCACTGATAATGCCACTGAAGTTCATGATCGAGCAAAGCATGTCACCAGACGAAAATGACACACAGACCATCGCCAACATGAAAAGCGATATTGTACTCGACATCTCGGACCGGTACTCTTGGGACTGTAATGACATGCTGCAGGAGGGCACTGCGCTTGACCCACGATTCCGAAGCCTGTCCCATCTGAATGATGAACAACGCGAGTCCGTCTATGCCTGAATACGTGAAAAAGCTTCAGCACTTCATGAGCAGCGCAACCAGGTAGGCTAACTTTTATTGAAAAAAAATGAGGTGCCCTGCGCGTGTGTGTAACTCTGTATGTGTAGGCCAGAGCCCGAAAACTTATTTCTCTTTTTTTTAAATTTTTTTTTATTAGTCGATGAGAGAGAGAGAGAGAGAGAGAGAGAGACTCTTTGTGCGTGTGTCTGTGAGAGAGGGAGGGAGTGAAGGATTGAAAGACAGAAATGTTTGAGCTTGTTTTATTTTATTTTTTTCAGCCCAGTGATATAGATGAAAGAACCAGGGCCAGTGCTTCAACATCAGGGGCAGTAGCAGAGCAGGCCAGGGTCATGGTTGAGGTAGCACAGGGAGCAGAGCAGAGCCAGGAAGAGCCAGTGGAAGGAGAAAGGTAGATGCAGGATGTGACACAGCCTCCCCCACCAAAAAAGACAGCGTTAGAAGATCTCCTTGGGAGCTCCTACACTACTGTTGTTGAGACAGTGCAGTCCAGCAGAGGGATTGAAATGGAGATACTCTCCTACAGAAATGGGATTCTTATCCCACTCAACAGTAGTCCACTTGAGTGGTGGAAAGTTAATGCATATGCTTACCCCATACTTGCCCCCCTTGCCAAAGCCTACCTTTGCATTCCTGCTACATCAGTGCCCAGTGACTATTTTCCACAAACCTTATTGCAGTTCAACTTCCCGGTTCACACTACAAACCCATAATCCAGGTTAAAGGGCCTTTCTCCCCATTTTATAGAGGATGCATCGGTTGGTAACTTGTGTGAACTTGACGGCAGAAATATCCCAGCATTCATTTCGGCATTCGAGGAAGGAGCGGGAAACAGAGAGAGGCAGGTCAATATTACCAACGTTTTTTTTTTCCGCCATTGGCTAGTGATGTACACAAACAAACAACAGAAGCAGAATGAAAAGGAGACAGGCGTTGCTTTATTTTTATGAATATACATTACATTGTAGTGTATAGTTGTAGAGCAATCCCTTGAGTAGGCTTGGGCGATAAAGCCTGGCTGTTATCGACAATAATTCTCGTTATGTTTGGGTACTGCAGACGTCGTCTGTGCGGGCCGGGGGTATTATTGCGCAATACCAGCAAGAACACATGGTCTCAAACTGTCAGCAGCGTTCTGTGTGCTCATCACCTTGTGAGTTCATTCTTCCAAGAACAACTAGCAAGAGTGTTCTCCCCAAGAACACAAGTCCGTTCTTAGCATTCTTGGTTTTGAGAAACACCCAAACGGTTTTTTAAAGCAACAGCCACATCACTTCCCGTGGAAGATACCATTTTGGTGGAATGTCAGAGGAGGGCGGATTTAGAAACAGTTGTTTTGCCATTTAATTTGTTGTTAAACTCGTTCTCTGTTAATAGTTGTTGTTTTAGCTGTTTGGAAGGTTTAAGTGTTGTGTTGGGTGTTTAAATTATTTAATTTGATTGTTACAAACGTTTTAGTTTGTACCTGTGGTTGGTATGCCCTATAGGCGGGGCTTCAGCCTATAAATAGGCTTGCTGATTGTGAACTCAGAGAAATCGAATACTGAGCGTGTTGTGAACTTGGGCTATTTGGTTTAGCCAAAATGAGCACATTGTTGCTCTTTTCTTTTTGTACAGTTTATATTTATTTTTGTTTTCTCCTGCACTGTAAATATTTTAATACCTTCCAATAAAACACAATTTTTTGATCTTGCATCAACTTTTTTGTACAGTACGTCATTTCCCTTTTCCATTCCAACTGGTTGGCCTCCCTACAGCCTTGATCTGACTTTGTACTGACTCAAAGTCAAGTCCAATCATCTAATTTGAATACAGACGCAGTGCATATATAAACATTCAAACTTCTTACACAATGAGGTTTGTAAATTAGCGAATGCATTCCAATGACTTTGATCTCATCTAAGTTAGTTGTAATCTTCAAGAGTTCACACATTCACAATTTAAAACCTAAACTCTGATGGATATACAAACCATGGTCTCAGGAACTATATGTTTACCTTGTGCCATTCTTTGTTATACAATAAAAACGTGTGTGTGTGTCTGTGTGTGTGTGTGTGTGTGTGTGTGTGTGTGTATGTGTGTGTGTGTGTGTGTGTGTGTGTGTGTGTGTGTGTGTGTGTGTGTGTGTGTGTGTGTGTGTGTGTGTGTGTGTGTGTGTGTGTGTTTTGAAGAAGAGTTATTATCTCTGTCAGCCACCACTGCATGCCGTTTCGATTTTCTCCCCTTAGAATTCCTGCACTCAGTGTGTGAGTGGCCTTTTGCACAGACAAAAACTGAAAGGACCCCTCAGCTTTCACACTACACAGTATCATCCAGATGGCTGTTAGTTACAGTCTCTTCCTTTCATCCAAGAAAACGGCCTGATTCTGCTCTTCTGTGAGGCTGCCGTCCGTGCATAAACATCATTTGACTCTGGAAAAGACATCATAACTTGATGACAATGGGGTCTTTGATGGAAAATATGGGTTTAAGCCTCAAACAGCTTTGTGGCTAAACATTGACAGATCTGGGAACGCAGCTTTCAGTCTCTGACAGGCGACTCTGTAAAGCCAAGCTGTTAGATTTCTTTCAATTGTAAATTAATAATGACAGCTTTGACTTTACTAAATGACAGACCTGATTTTCATGCTTGGATTAGAAAAATGAACACATGCATTTAGTAAAACTCAAATGAATGAAGGAGAATTGATTTATTTGTTAAATTTACTTAAAATTACTTATTTTCTTTGTTACTTTCACTTAACTAGATTAAGTAAAGTTTACTTAATTCCATATTCAAAGTAAATTTTAACTTAAAGATTTCTAATTAAAGCTACTAATAAATATGTTTAGGTTTTTACTTGGCAAATCTTTGTAAATTTACTAGCATTTTCTGAGTGGAAAAAGTTGCCTAGCTTTTTCCAAGTAAATCCTACTCCAAATTTTTTTCAGTGTTGGAAACGTATTGTCGTTATTATAGGTCTAGCTGTATGATATCATAAACAGAAGAATGTTCCTTACCGCATGCTGCTATACATGTCAATCATCTCCATCTAATCATTCTTTATGTTTTTGCTCTTCTGATGGTTTTCAGCTTTCTCTTTCTGCAAATTGTATAGTTGTATGGTGTATAGCGAAATGACCCAGCACCCAAAATACTATCAAAACACTCCAACGCAGCCTCCATTCTTCGCAAAAGATCGATAAAGTGCACAGCAAACAAAAACCTTGAAAAAATTATTAACGACCCCGCCAAATCACAGAGATGCCGATTCGCACGGGACTAATATTATCACAGGACCTTGGTGTTTGGCGAAATATGGTAGGTCGTTTGCAGGCAAATTTTTTCTTTTACTTTACAAATTACAGACATGGTCGATTCGCATTTACCTCCGCAATTATTACAAATGACTAGAGGTCACCAGGTAATACTTATCCCATGTGAATAGGGCTCTAGACGTGTGATAGTGTTACATTTCTCTGAAATATCATGTGTGTTATCATAGGCTATGTGTGTTTTTGTTGTTCAGCTGAATAGTCAAAAATGTTGCTAGCCTGCCTAGCTTGCCTCCCTCTATTTTGTGTTTGTGTAGCCTACTCCTGAAAAAGGAGAGAAATAAAACGGAAATAAAATGTAGGAAGAATCTGAAAATATTTGGTCAACTCATAAAGGGTACAAAAATAAAAAATAATTTCACTATATCACACTCACCCCCACAAACAGATGTTGTCCCAACATCAGTGCGAACTTAAATAAAACATCATGAAGTCCATGACAAAACAGTCCATTTAAGAAATATTCCATTTAAGAAACTGTCCATTCTATAGCAAAAATATTTTTAAATCCTGGCCGGTGCCTCAAAAAGAGAGGTAAGGTCTTAGTGTTCAGTTAATTTAGTTTGTCTAGGCCTTTTAACAGTCCACATTCTCTTGGCCTAACAAAAGTTTATGTGTGAGTGCAACATTTGCAACAGTCCCTAGTTTGAAAACAGTTAATTGGGGCATTAAGTGGCAATTTGTGTCATTACAGTCCTGAAATGCCATCTGAAACGTGGTCAAGTGAGAGTTCACTGGATTTCTTTAATTGGCTGGAAAACAGATTAGTGAGGGCTGAGGTTTTTGAATCGACATTGGTACCCAATAATTTGTTTTTGGTGGCTATGTTTATATGGGGTGGGGGTTAAACTCATTTTTATTCATTTTTATTTTCACACTTGCATGTAGTTCAAAAGTTATTAAATGTGAACCTCTTTGGTGGTCGTCATTGTCGAGCTCCAGGTGGTTCGTCAACAGGATTCCTCCACACAGGTTAGTGTTGTTGTTTAGCAGCTGAGTGTTGTTTAGAAAAGAATCATTCAGGTAAATGTTGTTCTTCATCAGGTAAGTTTGGTTCTTCAGCAGGTAAGAGCAGGTGCGCCGACATGTACTAGGACATGTTGTTCCGGTTGTTCAAGCTAGATGTGGCAACACCATTGACTCGAGCATTAGTTTTGAGTCTGCAACCGATCTGGCGGTTTCTCACAAGTAGGTAACAGATGTGGCGTGATTTGCACTTCCATCTGGTTATGACTATTTTGTTGTGTCCTTAACTGGTAGGGCTCCCCTTGGACATACTAATTGTCATCACTTTTATTGTCATTTTCTAGCTTGTGTTCCAGGTGGCAGCTGTGTGTTTTTGTTGGTGTTTTTGCTTTGGTGTGGCCTTTTGAGTCGGTGTGGTAACCAGAGGTAACTAAGTGATCACAGGATAGAAAATGATTACGATGCCTTTGCCCTGCTCTGGTTTCACTTCATAGATTGAAGTATCCTCAGCACCTGGACCCTCTTGGAGTCAGGTTTCTCATGAGAACTCTGCCAGGATACAACTTAGTACACCTTACCTTTTGGTCATAATATCTTTTGTTTTTCTCTGTAATCTTTTTCCCATGCTCTCTGGCAATCTCATAGGACTAATGCATATCCTCTGTCCACCTCTCCACACATTCACTTTTGGGGATGGAACTGTTGTCTGGATTGAGGCCAAACAGTGCATCATTGGACTTATGCATATCCTCTGTCCACCTCTCCACACATTCACTTTTGGGCATGGAACTGTTGTCTGGATTGAGGCCAAACAGTGCATCAACTGGAAGCCTTGGAGGGTGACCGAACAGGAAGTAGAAAGGTGAGAATTCAGTCGCCTCGCTTTTAGTACAATTAGAGGTGAAATCTAGCTTATTTTGTGTCTCTTTTAAATTAAATTTCTGGTTTTCTGTGAGAGTTTTAAGCTTCTGCAGGATAGTCCGGTTGAATCTTTCTACTTGTCCATATCCCTGCGGGTGGTACGGCGTCATCCTGGAGGCAGTAATGTTGCTGTATTTTCTGACAGTAGCACTAATTTAATTCCGTACCCGACCCGTTTGACATAAAGACCACGACCCGGACCACACCCACATTAAATCTACTACATCAGGTAGACAAAAATTATTTATTTTCTCATGTAACACATGCAATCAAACCAACATTAGGCATTCTGAGTTCATGCATTTAAGAAAAATAGACATACAGCCAAACATGGTAATAGTTAATATAAAAATATGAGAATGTGCATCCATTGCACCCAACAATGTGCACCCAACAATGCAAAACTTTTGCCTATATGATGTGAACAATCTGCCCGTTCAGGCTATTTTGAACAAATGTGCATAAATCACACCATATGCCATACAGATGCTTAGAAGTTTCCATAAATTAAAATAACATATAGTATCTGGGATATTTAACCGGATTCACTCAACATTTAAATAAGGTTGTCTCCCCTGAAACTCTGCTGTGTATACATGGCTGTTGGTCCTATTAGCAGCATGAAAAATAAATATTTTTTTCAAATTGTGAATGGATTATATACAGAAAGAGAGCAAAGAGTGCTCCCTTCATAGTGACTGAAGCTGTCAATGACTTCGGTTGCAGCACGATGGGCTACAATGCTCAATGCTGCAAATCATGTTGTAATTAGAAAACGTTGACGCTCTCAGACTACAGAGCCTAAACACAAATAAACACGGGACTGTTTGAAAGCAGCTTCCTATCACTGGGTAGCAAATTGAGTCACAATAGTCTCATTTTTTGGACCCATAGTGGTGAAATGGAAGTCTATAACTTCAGCAAACCATCTGCATCTGATGGAATTTTACTTTGTAAAGGACAGCACATAATTGAGGGGACTGTTTGTACTGAACACTGTAAAGGTAGGTGCATAATAGAGGTAGTCTCTAAACTTTACTGTGATAGCCCATTTGAGGGGCTAGAAACTCCAACTTTCCACTGTGCTGGTGGTACTTTCTCTTTGCAGTCGTTAAGGTCCTTGAACCATAAGCTATCACTCTTAAGTGTCTGCAAATCCCAACACTGGAGGCTGAACTAGGCAATCAATCAACCTTTACAATATTTCTTGGTGACACTCTGTCCACTCAATTGACCTACTGGATGGCACCTAGTGACTTTTCCTGCTGGTCACTGCTCTGTTTACTCTTTTTTTTTTTTTTAGAACCTCTTCTCTTTCAGCTGTGGCTGTTGGAACGTCGTAAAGTCTTTGATATACTGGCGCTAATAATAGTGATACGTTTTATTTATACAGCGCCTTTCCATTGCTCAAGGATGCTTTACAAAGTAGACACAATAAGAAAAAGATAACAGTCAATAGATAACAATGACAGACAATTGTATGTAGAGAGGTAGAATATTACAAAATACATTTCTTAAATCAAAGATAATACAAGATCATAAAAGGACATTACATAGACAGGGTAGCACATACATGTACAAAGAAACACAGAACACAACTTTGGTAAAATTCAGAAAACAAATGGGTTTTGAGTAGGGATTTGAATTCAGAAATATTATTAATGCAGCAGAGTGGGGAGGGAATTCCAAAGTTTAGGTGCAGTAACGCTAAATGATCTACCAACCAAAGAAGAGAACCAACACTGAGGAACAGCTAGAAGGCCAGATTCAGAAGACTGATCTAGTCGGGATGAAGGGGAAAAGCAGATTACAGAGAAAGCTAGGAGCCAAGCCATGCAATTATTTGAAAGTGAGCAGTAGTATTTTGTACTTGATACGATAAGCCACTGGTAGCCAGTGGAGATTGACCAAAATAGGGGTGATATAGGCAGAACTCTTGGAGTGGGTGAGAATTCTTGCAGCAGAGTTTTGAATTTATTGAAATCTGGCAGTGGAGCTAGCAGGTGAACTAATGAAAAGGGCATTACAGTAGTCAAGACAGGATGAAAGGAAAGCGTGGATAACTATTTGATGTCTTCAACATCAATGAAAAGGTGGTGGAGGAACTCAACAGGGTTCGCCAGCTGGGGAACTCAACTGATGAGCAAGATAAGCACACATATCATGACATAGCATGGGAATGGGGCAGCAAGCGAGACACTGAGCAGGTTCCCGGCGTTCACTGGCCACTTGGGACGAGTACACAGAAGGACATTGGCAGAGACAGCCTTGAGAGCTCCCAAGAGGGTAACATATACATTCAGGTTGGAGGGAGACAGGGAAGGAGACAGTGGAGGGAGACAGCACAACTATGGTTGGACATTTCCGGGGGTCTTCCTGGTGAGAAGAACACCACTCAATGAACAGGATCCACTTCAGGGCATAAGCGCGCCTCGTAGAGCGGGGCTTTTGCCGAAGTGAAGGTGTCTACTACTGCCTGGGGTAGATCACCTAAGTCCTCTGTGTCCCGTCTAGGGACCATACGAGGAGATTCCAGAGGTCTGGATGGGGGTGCCCCGTCTCTGAGAAAGTAGGTCCTTCCTCAGAGGAATGCTCCAGGGAGGGGCTGTTGTGAGGAGCTCTGGGTACTAGGTCCGGTTGGGCCAATGAGGAGCAAATAGCAAGACCTGTTCCTTGTCCTCTCTAACTTTGCACAGTGACTTTGCACAAGTAGGCTCCCTGGGGGAAACGCATATTTGCATGGGCGCCAGCTGTGTGCCAGCGTATCCATGCTGTGGGTTTCCTCGATCAGGGAGTAAAACAACTGGCAATGGGACATGTCCGGAGAGGTAAACAGGTCTACCTGTGTGGGTCCGAAGCATCTGCAGATCAGTTGGACCACCTGGGGATGGAGTCTCCACTCTTTCCCGGAAGCATAGGATGTCGTGAGAGCTTGTCTGCTGCACGATTGAGCACACCTGATATATGAATGGCAAGAAGTGACATCAGATGCTTGTGACTCCATAGGAGGAGATGGCGGACGAGTTGCCACATGTGATGGGAGCGTAGACCACCCTATATGCAACGGTCACAGTGCTGTCCGTTCAGACCAGTACATGCTTACCTAGTAGCGGCAATTTGAAGCAGCCCAGCTCAACTCGTTGTACACTGTGAGACAGCAGGGCGCTATTCAATAAAAATACCGTCGCTCACATTGCATTAACTAATGTTAACAACTTTTGATTTTAATAATGTATTAGGTTGAAATCAACATTAATTTAGAATAAAAAGTTTTCCGGTTTAGTGACATTAAATCTTACAAATATCATTACGCCAGTAGGTAGTGACAAATTACTTTCTTTATGAGTCACTCAATCATTTACAACTGATTCGGTCAAACACATTGATTCATCAGTAAAAATTATTGAATCGACACTCAACCGATTACAGATACAGATGAATTAATTCTGCTTTGCTTTTGTTTTGAAATATTTTCACTGGCCGAGGCAAAATAGACAAAGTATGGCAATATTATCTATAAAATGTAAGTTGCTCAATATTAACAATTTGTTTATTGTGTAAAAGCAGTATCCTACTCACAATAGTGCTGTATTCTTATCTGAATCAACATAGCTGTTTGGATATGCACAAGGCCTCCACTATGAATGTATTGACAGCATCAGAATTTAAACGTTTTAATGTATATACAGTATATAGAAACTTCTAAATTTTTACAAAAAATGTATACTATGCATATATTTTCTAATATATGTCTATATATATATATTATGTTTATGTATACATTTTTATATTAATCATTTAACTGTAAATTTACAGTAAATTACTGGCTGCATGACTTTCACAGTATGTTATTGTATAATTTTATATTGTGCTGTCGTATTACTGTGAAGCTGCTGTAGAATTACTGTATTTAACTGTGAAAATATATTTCTTATTGTATTATATTGTACTATTGTATTACTGTAATTTTGCAGTAAGCTGCTGTAGAATTACTGTATTGAACTGTGAATGTCTATATATTACTGTGATTTAACATAAATGATGGACCAAACAAAACTGATAAAAACAGTGGTTTAACTTTTATTTTTTAGAAGAAAATACAATTTAATAACAGGAATTAACACAGGGTAAGAGGAATGTGTGTCAATATGTGTGTGCATGTGTTTACTGTGAAAATGGTACTTCACAACGTAGGAGGTGAAAAGAGAAAGAAGAAGAGAGAGTGAAGGAGAGAAAGGGAAGAAAAGATAAAACAGAGGGTTGCAGGTGTCTCGCTCCTTCCCTTGCAGCTGGCACCTGCATAGTAAAAGTCATAAATCATGTGAATAGTACTATAGCCTATCAATTAATATTAAATCAACAAAACAGAGGACTCTACTCACTCTTGTTACTTTTACTCAGTCCTGTAATTTTTCATATGAGTAACAGGACTGAAAGTAACATGATTGAGGTTAAGCAAAAATGACATGACAAATTGCCACATGACATACATAGTAATCCAACTCAGTAGCCAGTAATATGATGTAAATTTAAACTTAAAACTATTTTAAAGTAAATTTGACGTTTTTAAATCTAACCCATCAATAACCTATAACATTGAAAAGGTATGTTAAATTCAAATAAACTAAGAACAATGAATTTTACACATTTATTTTGCAGTCTGTCTAAACTCTCCGTTGAACCAAGAGACACTATAGAAAACATTAAAGGGAAAGTTCATCCAAAAACTCACCCTCATTCCAAACCCGTAAGCCCATCTTTGAAACACAATTTAAGATATTTTAAGAAATCCGAGAGCTTTCTGACTCCTCCATGGACAGCAATTTTATTACCACTTTCAAGGCCCGGAAAGGTAGTAAAGATTGTTAAAATAGTCCATGTGACTACACTGGTTCAACCTTAATGTTATGAAGCGACAAGAATACTTTATTCAACAATTTCTTCCTTTCTGTGTCAGTATCCGACGCTGTTCACGTGAGCACCACGTCGCATGCATATGATGCTGACATAGGAGCTAGCCAATACTGAGCCAGCGTTCTGATGAAAAACCTGGAAGTGCACTGTTTACAACGTGAACGGCGTCAGAGACTGACACAGAAGAGAAGAGATTGTTAAATAAATATATTTATTATATATTGCTCACAAAAAGTAACAACTGTAGTCACATTGACTATTTTAATGAGGTTTTTACTACCTGGGGCTTGAAAGCGGTTATAACATTGCCGTCTATAGGCGAGATCGGAAAGCTCTCGGATTTCTTAAAATTATCTTAATTTGTGTAGAACAAAATTCTTATGTGTTTGGAACATCATGAGAAAGTGTAATGACAGAATTGTCATGTTTGGGTGAACTAACCCTTTAATAGCTTCAGTAAACATCTTACTGGATAACTACATCTATCTTAAGACAGAGACAGTGTTTCGTTAGTCCATTCTGAAGATGGAACACAGCTTAGATTAGATTGACATCCATTCAAAGTCAATGAGCTTCCTGATCAGTGTACAGACTTTGCTGGTTCATGTGAACTCTCTGCCTCTTTGATTTTGTACCCGTCTCTGGGTTGATGCCCAAGAAGCACCTATAAACAAAAAGACAGAAGAAAGCTATTCGTTTAATTAAAGAGGGATGAAAAAGGTGTCAGTTCCCAGTCACTGCCTTCATTGGGTCACTGCTGTTGCAGTACAGAGAAAAATTAAGTTAGCTCAGTACAGAGAAAAATTAAGTTAGCTCAGTTTTAACAAGGTGACTGTGATTCAGTTAAACAGCAAACATTTAAATAACAGCAACTAAAAAACATTTCCATCACAAACACAGTCAAGAATAGTCCTGCAACAAAGTAGAGGTGTGTGATATACCCAGGCAAAGCATTTGCACACAACAATTTAGAATCATTTACATGTACTGTTTGCAGAGGAAGGAGTAAGAGCCTGTTGCCTGTCCATCTCCAAGCGTGCCGCACAAGTGCTGAAAAGTGAAGCCACTATATAAGCCATAAGACCAGTATAGGTCATAAAGCCCGCCTCCCCATAAAGTCTAATGGATGCGATGGAAACTAAACAATCAAATTACACTTCAAATATTTTTTTCAAAGATGTTTTTTGTAATTTTATGTAGTTCTTATGACGCTGATTTAAGTTTAAGGGGCTGTTTACACCTGGCTACTTCATGCGTTTTCTCAGATCGGATAGCTATCTGATTTATCAAAATGATTCCATTTACAGCTGGTCACATAAAAGTGTTTTTGCAAAACGGATATAAATCCGATCTTCAATTCCCGCGCTATATGCAGATTTAATGGAGTGCACCGTCACCTAAAGCAACAGATATGAGCTGCATTTTATTGATCGTCAGCTAAAATGTAAAAATCAAAGACCACAATAAGAGAGAGAGCGGCAACAGCCCTGGTAAGATCATTTCGGTTCTTTACTTTTAATGAAGATGATTGTGTGTTAAGCGTCTGCAACTTACTTTCACTTTGATTTGCGATAGTTTGCACGTTGGCTTGATGATGCTCAGCTGCGGTAATGCGTGTTGCAGTAGCGTCGTCAAATCTGACTATAACATGACATATAGCCTATAACAAAGCTCTAACACGTTTATTTTTTAGAGGAGTAAAATTGATATATGTGGTTTCAACAACCAGATGCATTTACACTTGTCCAGTTTCATCTGGAATGCGGCCCAGACCACCTCCTGAAGTGGTTTGAGCGATCGGATTCAAATCCGTCTCGAATGCGTTTCAGAGGGCATTTACACCTGGTCTTTTCATGATCGGATAGCTATCTGATCACAGAAAACGCATGAAGTGGCCAGGTGTAAACAGCCCCTAAGTGTTCTGATTTTTTTTTATTAAGTTTGGTCTTAGTTAGTTATTTGATGCTATAAAAACGGGAATGTGACATCATGATTGACAGCTGTGATTGACAGCCTCTCTAAACGAAGTATAGGTGCGATTCCATTACAGATTTGCGCAATTTTCTAAATGTCGACAAAAAAATATTGCGAAATGACGTCGTTTCCATTAACCGATGTTGTGCGACTAAAACGTTATTTTTTTCCTCTAGCGATAAGTCATTCCAAAAATCATGGCGACGGATGTTGGTACTGTACGTAGCCTACATCCCAGCCACTGTACTGGAAGTACAATGATACATCTCTTAAATGTGTTTTTCTCATTTTATACCATTTTCTTTGGTTTGATGTATGTGACTTTGGCATGTCCCACACGCTGCTCAGCTAACTACAGTGAGTGTAAAAAGTGGTTAAAATGTAATATTCTTTTTTTTCTCAATAAGTTGTTTGATAAAGCTAGTCAGTTTGATAATATATATGCTATTTTCATAATAATATGAAACATATGTACACATGTACATTTAGTTTAATTGGGTTGGGGTGCCGTGGGGAAAAAAATGCTACAAAGGGGTGCCATGCTTTCAAAAAGCCAAACTGCAGGGGGTCCAGCAGGGGTCCAGCAAGGGTCCAGTGTAGGCCAACACCAGTCTCACAAATTACTTCATGACCACAGACATGAGAGCGTCAGGTCTAAAGTTTCTAATGGGTCAAAAACATTTTTCTAATGGCATAGAAGACAGCCTTTTTTATCTGTATCTCCTGCGCTGCATTAAGCCAATCCAATAGCTGTCACTGTCCAAATGAATGCATATCTTAGACTAACTGTACATCATGTGTGTAAGACTCCAATAAAATTATTATTTAATTGTTCCCTTACGAATAAATCTCTCATCTGTGTGTTTATGATAGACTCCACAACATCATAATATTATTTTTAAATGTTTAAATTATTGTTATTATAATTTTAAATTCGTATTGCCCCTGGTTCAGTAGGGTACTCTTGTAAGCAAGTAGCAGTGGCTGAAACTTCAAGGATCATCTTAAGGATCAGGATCACCTGAACTTCGAAGAACCTAACAATCCTGGATCATGTCAAATTGCCAACCGCAAAATCATGTATGAAAAACGGGCCCCAGATGTAAATGCCCTCCGAAATGCATTTGAGACGGATTTGTATCAGATCAATGCAGATGAAACTGCACAAGTGTAATTGCATCTGGATGTTGAAGCTACATAAGTAAATTTTACTCGTGTGAGAACATGTTAGGCTACCTGCTCCCGGTAGTCACATGGTAAATGGAAGAGATGTAACAAAGCGGATAGCTATCCGACCAGTAAAAATGCATTAAGTAACCAGGTGTAGGCCCTTTTGCTCTTTAGTGAAGTGATATACAGCGAGCACATAGTATAGAGTAGAGCAGGTTTGATGTATTTGTAGGCCAAAATGCGGAAACAAGTTACCATTTTAGCACTTCCGGTTCCATCGTCCCGAAGAAAAAGGGTTGGCACCTATTATGGCATTTAAAATGTTCCTAATATGGTTTTGGGAGTCCCCAACAACAGTTTTACAAGCATCCAATGACAAAAAACACTTTTGTTGTTTTATAATATGCATTTATTTTTACCTGATTTGCTCAGTGATTCCCATATGAATCTTTCAGAGATTTATTTTTCCAAACCCCTCCTTTGCGTGACGCTAATCTGCAGTGATTCAGTCTGCATCTGGTCAGATGACCCAGTCAGTTGTGATTGGTATACTCTGTGCAGAGATTGTCGGAAATGGAACGCCCATCACCTTTAATGGGTAATGGTTTATCAATTATTGAAAACTGTAAACAGTATGAACAGACATGGCATTACTTTTGCCTTATCAATTCGAGCCAGAGTACGAAGAGGAACCATCCAGAGATGAACCAGAAACCCAATCACAAACACAACTGGAGCAGGACCTTTCCCATTGGTAAGTGTCAATGTACCGTTGTTTATGGCAATTCAGGCCATAATGGAGCACGCTTATTGGAGTAATAATATCTGATAAATGACATTCTGTAATCAGAGTAATTTCGATGTCATTCAGTGTAATGCAAGTATCAGATGAACTAATTGCCGATTTTTTTTAGGTGCACTTGTGGGAACTGTATCAGAATGCCAAGTGAGGCTGAAAATCTTTGCTGCAAGGAAGTACGACTAAGTGTTGATCTATTGTTTATGCAATACTTGTGCTTTTGACATGTAAATGTAATGCTATATAGATTAAAATCACAATCTGAATGTGAAGTGAAAATATTTTATGTACACAAACACACATATATGTATATATACATATAGATATACACACATATATATGTGTGTGTATATACATACACTCACCTAAAGGATTATTAGGAATACCATACTAATTCTGTGTTTGACCCCCTTTCGCCTTCAGAACTGCCTTAATTCTACGTGGCATTGATTCAACAAGGTGCTGAAAGCCTTCTTTAGAAATGTTGGCCCAAATTGATAGGATAGCATCTTGCAGTTGATGGAGATTTGTGGGATGCACATCCAGGGCACGAAGCTCCCGTTCCACCACATCCCAAAGATGCTCTATTGCGTTGAGATGTGGTGACTGTGGGGGTCATTTTAGTACAGTGAACTCATTGTCATGTTCAAGAAACCAGTTTCAAATTATTCGAGCTTTGTGGCATGATGCACTATCCTGCTGGAAGTAGCCATCAGAGGATGGGTACATGGTGGCCATAAAGGGATGGACATGGTCAGAAACAATGCTCAGGTAGGCCATGGCATTTAAACGATCCCCAATTGGCACTAAGGGGCCTAAAGTATGCCAAGAAAACATCCCCAACACCATTACACCACCCCCACCACCAGCCTGCACAGTGGTAACAAGGCATGATGGATCCATGTTCACATTCTGTTTACGCCAAATTCTGACTCTACCATCTGAATGTCTCAACAGAAATCGAGACTCATCAGACCAGGCAACATTTTTCCAGTCTTCAGCTGTCCAATTTTGGTGAGCTCTTGCAAATTATAGCCTCTTTTTCCTATTTGTAGTGGAGATGAGTGGTACCCAGTGGGGTCTTCTGCTGTTGTAGCCCATCCGCCTCAAGGTTGTGCGTGTTGTGGCTTCACAAATGCTTTGCTGCATACCTCGGTTGTAACGAGAGGTTTTCAGGTAGAGTTGCTCTTCTATCAGCTTGAATCAGTCGGCCCATTCTCCTCTGACCTCTAGCATCAACAAGGCATTTTCGCCCACAGGACTGCCGCATACTGGATGTTTTTCCCTTTTCACACCATTCTTTGTAAACCCTAGAAATGATTGTGTGTGAAAATCCCAGTAACTGAGCAGATTGTCAAATACTCAGACCGGCCCGTCTGGCACCAACAACCATGCCACGCTCAAAATTGCTTTCCCATTCTGACATTCAGTTTAGAGTTCGGGAGATTGTCTTGACCAGGACCACACCCCTAAATGCATTGAAGCAACTGCCCGAGTGTGTGTGTGTGTGTGTGTGTGTGTGTGTGTGTGTGTGTGTGTGTGTGTGTGTGTGTGTGTGTGTGTGTATAAACATTTACTTGTTCTGTGGTTTGAATAATAAATGACATTTGAATAATATTTGGATCCTCAAAAATCTTTATTTACAAAAAAAAACTGTACACATTTTATTTGGTCACATACACAAAGTTTTGTCTCTAATTTTAGACAGTTCCGTCATGTGGCATACCGCAGCTTTGTCAGCTGGTGCTGGGGTTACTTAGGTCGGAGTGTCCGTGTTGTCATTCCAAGCTGCGTTGTAACCCGGATATGCCAGGCGTTTCCAGATCCGGCTGGACAGTACACTGGCTTTCGACCCCCTCTTGACTGAATCTGGAAACATGGCGGGCAATTGCTTCATCCTTTGATGGTCTGTCATACTCTGCACTAAGTGGCTTTGGAATGGGAATTGACTTCAGTTCATCAACAAATGGAGAGGGGTCCACGACAACTTCTTCAAAGACCAGCTTCAGTTGCTCATCAACATAATCTGTAAGAAACAAAGGTCATTTTTTATTACTTATTACATATTTAGAATATCTCCAATTTTATTTTACTTGATGGTTGTAATAAAAATGGAACCTTATTTGCATTAATACACATCTATATATATTTTATAATTTATTTGTTTACTTATTGGTTGTAATCAAATGTTTTATTACTTACTACAGAATATGTTGACTGTTTTAAATGGCCGTGCTATGCATTGGCCTTTTTTTTATTTCGGGAACACCATTTTGTACACCCCCTGTCCTGTCTTTGTAGTGGCTTGTTCTCTGTTGGCGTTTTCGTTATGATGAAGCGCAGCAAGATACAGTCTGCAATAACAAAATAGACAGTTAAGGCCAGCTCCTCTACAATATGTTTGTACATTTTTTTTAATAATCATATTACCTGCACAACATTCCAATGAAAGGGAACACTACATTTTTAGGTGCAAAACGTAGAATTAGGCTGTGGAAAGACTCCAGGGAAGATGTCTGGAAAGTGTGACTGAGCTTCTCCACATCTTTGAGCACCCTCTTGTTGGAAAGTATTTGTTCAGTTTTGTGAACAGCCAGTGACCCTGCATTATTAGAAAAGAGTGTCAATAATACCCAAATAATAATAGTAAAAAGTACCTATAATTTTTTTTCAGTATTAAATATTTTTACATATGTAATATAAAAAAATAATATTCATAAAATGTAATAGAGATAAACTTATTTTTAAGAATTACCTTGTTTAAACCATTCCTTCGATTATTTGACGCTGTGAGTGGATGTGCGCACTTGGTAAAGATGGGATTGTCATGTGTGTGCACATTCTGGAGGTGGTTGATCAGTGAAGTCCACTTAGCCACCTTCTCTGGTTCTGATGTCGAGGAACTGGCGCACCAGTAAACATGATTTCTGATGCTACGCTGCCACTTCCTCAGCAATCCAGTCCTATTTTTTTGCCAGTTTGTCTAATTTCTTAGACAAACCTGATACAAAGAAATTAAAAGATAAGTTAAAGCTGCAGACGGCAAGTCTGGCAGATTGAGTGGCAAAATTTTGAATGTTTACAACTCTCATGCCCCTCCCACACTATCAACGAATACCCTCCCACCGGGTTCGTGCTCGTCAGTGCGTGTGCACCACGAACCTGCCCAACAAGTGCTAACGTTAGCTATCCGTACCAACACATTTGGGCAAACATACTTAGATTACTAACATAACACGAAGAAATAAAGTAACTGGTTGATAAAGCACAATTACCTGTCGAGAAGAAATGTTGCAAGCTCTGCATCCAGCTTGAACCCAATTAAATCACATAAATCTCTCCACCTTTCAAATGCCGATACGATGTTGATCCTGGTTTTATTACGGGCACGGTCGCTCTCTTTCTTTACTTCTTTCTTTTCAGCAGGTGTTCTCTTTTCCTGTGTTGTTTTTACCTCCTAGCTCTTGAGGTTAACTGAGGAATTGGAATCTTTTCCGCCATCACTCTTCGTTACTGCACGAACTTCAAGCGTGTGCATGTGATTGTAACGTGCGCGAGGGGTGGCGTGTGCACGACCTGTGATTGACAGTCAGATCTCACACCCCCCTGCGCTGATTGGACACAATGAACCGGGAGCGGTGGATTTTTGCAAAACAAATAACACGCTCCAGGTGGAGCTAGAAGCTCAGGGTTTTTTCTAAAACCACTTTATTTATGTTGTTCTGTCGGATTATAGTGTCGATTTCACTGAATATGATCAAAAAAAATGTTGCCGACGGCAGCTTTAAAAGAAACTCATAAAAAATGTATCAGTTCGATAGTAAAAAATTAACTATTATGGTTAGAAAGTCAAACACTAACATTTCTCAAAGTGCCACACATCATAGAACTGGGTTATGTCACGCTCCCTGAGATACTTCTGGATCTGTGGATGACGGTCAGTAACAATGTAATCCACTTCTAAATCATTAATCTAAATCATAGATTTGGTACCGCAATACGGAAAAACAGCCTTTGGACAAAAAGCTTTTTCAGTTAGAGTAGTGGGGTTGTGGAATTCCCTACCTGCAAATATTTGAAGCCTCAATAGCTTCTCAATATTTTAAAATAAGCTTAAGTACTGGCTACTATCACAACAGATCTGCAACCACTAATGACTGTGTTGTACATTATCTGTTTTATATTCTGGTTTTAAATTTTATATTATGCACATGTATGTATTGTGATGTTTTATGTGGTGTAATGTATGTTATTTTATTTGTTTACTTGCCCAGGGACAGCAGATGTAAACTAGCTATTAGCTAATTCTGGTGCAATTACTTTTAATTGTGCATTGTCCCTGTAAAAATAAACAATAAAATGAAAAATGAAATTAGACTCTAGCTGGTCCAGACATCTCTTTAGGCCTTCCTTCTCCATGTGGTAGCTACCACCAACCTCATTGCTCTAAGCATCAAAACATATATTTTTATTGCAAATAATTACTTCATTTAATTTTAACAGTCGATCATGTACTCTATTGTAAAAGGTTACACATCTGAACAAGCTGGAGGTCGACAATAGTATTGGTATGCATGTGCATAAGAGTATAGCTGCCATATTTTGCAGAATGTCCTACATAAAACCAATAAATGGAAACATATTCATGTCTAAACATGTGATAATATAATGTTCACACATAAACAGGCGGTTAACAAAATATTTAACTATTAATATATGACAAACTAATGGATTACCTGGGGAATCTGCACGCATATCTCCAGAGACTGGAATCTTTCCTCCTTTTAACTTCTGTACAATTTTTAGCTGTTCACTTCTCCACTTGTGTACAATTGCTGGTTCCAAAAAACTCCTGCAATGTCTCCTGAATGTGTCGTACTGGTAAATTTTTAATTCCATGGCCTTGCAAATCTATGATTTTGGAAAAAAAATGATAACATACATTCATAATTAATATTAACAATTGTAATTTTACTAAATAATATATACATTTGTTTCATTGCTGTATTATTGATTGCATGCCTACATTTTGAAGTTGGATGAATGATCCCCCAGTAAAATATGTTGCAGCTGATAACAGGAGGTTACCCATTGGTGTACTTCCAACTATGGGCTGGCTCTGCCATTTCCAGTTGTACAAACACTTGAGGCAAAGCTGCCTGAATGCAACATAAGTGCCCATTCGTTGTAGCTCCATATTAGATTGTGAAATGCAAATTGGACACGTGCAGAACAACTCCCGCAAACATGTTTCAAACACAATGTATTTGGTGTCTGCATATATGGAGCTTTGCCCAAACCTAATAATTAAGTAAATATTTGTACGTTTTTCAAAAACCATATATTGGTCACACATTGACCTTGTTGATGAGTATTACTTATGAAATTTCAGATTCCTGTGGAATTGTTGTGTCAGTGGGGTTAAAAGTTGAATCATGAGGTTCTTTCGGAATTTGTATGTCTGACTCTTCCTCCTCCTCTTCCCCCTCTTCTTCCAACAGCAGATGAAGTATTTTGGGTGGTCTGAAACCAGACTTTACTGGTGTTGATGCAAACGGTATGTCATAGGTGGTTGATGTGGTTGTTGTGCCAACAGTCACACAAGCAACCGTAGCCTGTGAACTTTAAAAAAAAACATAAAACTATGTTAACTTTTTGATAGTACAAAAATGTGCTTTAAAAAGTGCAATTAAAATCATAAAAAAAAGAAAAAAAAATATTCATGAAATGTATACCTATACTCTGAATGTGAATGTCTATACTTCTGTGGTATAGTTTTATATATGAACTGTAGCCACTTAGGCCTCGTTTACACTGTCAGTGAAATGTGACCCAGTTCCGATTTGTTGCTCATATGTGACACAGATCGGATATGTTCTATGACAGTGTAAACAGGAAAGAAACGCATGCATGCGGATATTTCGAGATCGGTTTCAGGCCTTGTTCATATGTGGAAATAAATCAGATTTAAATCAGATATGTGCCAATGCGACTGTAATGTAAACAGGCAGATCGGACTTTCTGAGGCATGAGGCTACGTCTCCGCGGTTTAATTACGAGAGAAACCCGACGCGCATCTGCAAAGGGACGGAGGGTGTCGTCGTAGGAGAGGAATGTGAATAAACGTTGACAACCTATCAAAGGTTGGCTAGTGTAACCCCTCCAGCCGGTTCCCACTCGACCCGCTCCGAGCGGACCTCGAACCCGGGTCTCCGGCATGAGAGTCAGGCGCTCTAACAAGGAGGCTAAAGACTAGGCCTCCATTACACTAGTTCATCCTAAAATTTCGGACCCACTGCTTCTCGATAAAGCCCGACACGATGTCATGAAAGTGCGCATCTGTAGCACGAATTTTATTTCTCGTGCCATTTAACGCCAAAAACTGTTTTTGCATGCATATGATATAAATGAATGAGACATTTATATAGCGTTTTCAATAATCAATGGTAATTTCAATAATGTGCACTTTATGGTGTGTAATACGCACGCACTCCACACCCCTAATCCTACCCAAGGGGTTTACAGTGTGTATCATGCACGCAAAAACTTTTGCCGTGTAAACGGCGATGGTGCGAAATTAGTCGTATAGATAAGCACTTTCATGAGATCGTGTTGAATGTTCCCATCAGTCCCGAGATCTCTCTCGCACACAATAACAGAAGCGTATGCGCTGGCTGCAATGACGGCCCTTTTCGTCCTCCGCCTCAAAATCATGGTGATGTTTGGTGAACTTCGCATATATATCGCAGAGCTAGCATAAAGCATATTTCGTGTTTGTCTGTGCAAGAACCACCTTTAAGCATGCGCAATGTTTCAGATAGTATGGCAAGTGTAAACACATGAATCGGATATGGGTCACAATTGAAAGAACATGTAAACGGACGGTCAAAAAAACGGATATAGGCAACAAATCAGAATTGGGCATCAAGACCTGCAGTGTAAACGAGGCCAAGTCTTCAAATGCTCCACCCTGGGCAGATGAAAAAAGTTCGCTTTTGCGTCGCACTTCAGAACACAGTGTCTCGTCCCCATGATGTTTTCAAGTTTTCCCTGGCGTCTATGAGCGCAATAAGTGGGCGTATCTTATTCAAATAACTTGTCAAGTTGACGTCATCTAAATAGAGAAAAAGCATTGTTTGTCTATCGATTCATACCAGCGACTCAGAGTCGACTCTTACTTTTGAGAGACAAAAGGCTTGTTTGAGATGCGCCTTGCCTCGCCTGAAATGTAGGTGAGAGTAGGCGGCTGCAGTGAGGGGAGGAGTGAAAAAAGTGCAGGCAAGACGGACAGATCTCTCTTCTCGCAGTGGATCTGACTCCTGCGAGATCGAAGATGGACATCGTGGGATTCACGCTCGTGTACGGTGTTGCTAATAAACTGGATGTAATTTAAGTTCTGTTGCTTTTATATGAAAATAAATTGTGGCAGCGGGGGCGTGGTTCCGCGAAGTCCGTGACGCGGGAGAGGATCGGGAGACAGGTGCGGCGTGAGTGGGCTAAGTGTGAATGACAAACACCTGTGTCTTGTTTCAGTAACTGGCGTGGGGAGACGGATAAAAGCCACGAGGAAGGAGAAAGAAGGGAGATGAAAACCGGACGAGTGTGTGCGTGGAGAGCGAGAGAGAGTGCGAGTGTGAGAGCGAGAGTGAGACCTGTCATTTGTGTTTATGTAAACCAGCGCGTGTGGCGCATCCTTTGGTTGATATTGTTTGCTTGTTTATTTAGTTTGGGACGAATAAAAATCCCCTTTTTTCCTGAAGCCGACCCTGTCCTCTTCCTTCCGCGTCTACAAGAACATTGACTGTTACACTGGTGCCGAAAACCCGGGAAGGAAGACGGAAGCCGCCGCCAGCATGCAGACACCGCCACCATCGCCGCTTGCGGATGTGGTTGCTTCCCTCGCGGCCCTCCACCAAGATCAACATCGGGCCCTGGTCGAGATGAGGACCGATCTGGAAGGCCGGTTCCAGTTCCTCGTCCAAGGCCAACAGGAGGACCGCGAGAGGTTCCGGAGCTGGATGGACCGGGAGGTTCGGCCGGGTCCAACGCCGCCGCCGGCCGAGCACCCCCACCTGCCTCTCAATAGGATGGGCCCACAGGATGACCCGGAGGCGTTCATCGACCTCTTCGAGAGGTCAGCGGAGGCAGGTGGGTGGCCAAAGGAGCAATGGCCGGTGCGCCTCATCCCTTTGTTGACCGGGGAGGCGCAGGCGGCGGCCCAACAGCTACCCGTCCAGAACCTCCTGGTTTTTGATGACCTGAAACGAGCCATCCTACAGCGGGTCGGCCGGAGCCCAGAGCAACATCGCCAGCGGTTCCGGTCCCTGGGCCTGGGCGAGAGCGGTCGACCCTTCGTGCTGGCTCAACAGCTCCGGGACTCCTGCCGCAAGTGGCTCTTGGCTGAGGGAAGCGACGTCCACGAGATCATCGATCGGGTGGTGCTGGAGCAGTTCATCGGCCGTCTGCCGAGGAAAACGGCCGAGTGGGTCCAGTGCCACCGACCGGCGTCGCTGGACTTGGCCATTCAGTTGGCGGAGGACCAGCTGGTGGCGTGCTCCAGGGTCGGCGAGAGCCTCCCCAATATGTCGCTCTCTTCCCCCTTTGTTTCTCCCTCCCCCTCTTCTACCTCGTCTCCTCTTCCCAGGTCCCGTCCTCCCGGACCGTTCCGCGCCCCTCCCCGGGGGGGGGGGGGATCTTCACTGGATCCGGCGGAAGGCCGGAGACCCCAGCCCAGAGGCTCGGGGTTCACTACCGGGGGGGCGGACCCGGCTTCCTTTCCCTCCCTCTCCTCACGCCAGTCACCTACCCCACTTCCTGCCTCTAGAGCGGGGGGGAGGCCTGGGCCGGCCTGCTGGCGTTGCGGGGACCCGGACCATTTTATTGACAGGTGTCCGTTGATGGAGGTGGGGACAATGATCCGGGTCCCGGATGCCCCGCAGGCTGCCCACGATCAGGCTGGCCGGTACCAGATACCCGTGAGTATAAAGGGGGGTACCTATCAGGCTCTGGTGGACTCAGGATGTAACCAAACCTCGATCCACCAAAGCCTGATTCAACCTGAGACATTGGATACGAGCCGCATGGTTCGGGTAAGGTGTGTGCACGGGGATGTGGTGAAGTATCCGCTCATGTCGGCTTTGATTAAATTCAGGGGGCAAAAGCATAGGGTGGAGGTGGCAGTTAACCCGCACCTCAGGCATCCGCTGATTTTGGGAACTAATTGGCCAGCCTTTACAGAATTATTGGGGTTATTGTGCGCGGATGTCTCTTGTGGGAATAAAAAGCAGGAGAGCGGGGCGGTCGTGCGGTTGGGTGAGGCTGAACTGGGACCTCCGGGACTGGATCCAGGGGATCTGAACGTTATTGGGAGACAGATTCTCCCAGAGCGTGATGATTTTCCCCTGGAACAGTCTCAGGATGAGTCGTTAAAACATGCGTTTGAACAGGTCCGTACCATCGACGGTCAGCCTCTCCAGCCTGCTCGACCGCTCACTTATCCATATTTTGCAATTTTAAAAGACCGGTTGTATAGGGTGATACAAGACACTCAGACAAAAGAGACTACAACCCAGTTGTTAGTACCGAAAAGCCGTCGGGAAATGCTTTTCCAGGCGGCTCATTCAAATCCCATGGCGGGACATTTAGGACAAATAACGACACTTAACCGTCTCATGGCCCGTTTTTTTTGGCCGGGCATTCACGAGAACGTGCGCAGGTGGTGCGCGGCTTGTCGTGAATGTCAGCTGGTAAATCCGCCGGCCGCCCCAAAAGCGCCTTTGCGCCCCCTTCCTCTAATCGAGGTCCCCTTCCAGCGAATTGCGATGGACCTCGTCGGGCCATTAGAACGGTCAGCACGGGGACATCGCTTTGCCCTAGTCATAGTGGACTATGCAACGCGATATCCGGAGGCAGTGGCACTCCGCAACATCTCCGCGAAAAGTGTGGCGGATGCCCTGTTTCGTCTAATCTCCCGAGTGGGGATCCCGAAAGAGATCCTCACTGACCAAGGCACGGCGTTTATGTCACGTACGTTACGCGAACTTTACGAGTTATTGGGCATTAAATCGATTCGCACCAGCGTCTTTCACCCACAAACGGACGGCTTGGTGGAACGATTTAATCGCACATTAAAGACAATGATCCGTAAGTTCGTTCACGAAGACGCCAAAAATTGGGATAAATGGTTAGAACCCTTGTTGTTCGCTGTGCGCGAGGTCCCGCAAGCCTCCACGGGGTTTTCCCCCTTCGAGCTCCTTTATGGTCGTCAACCCCGCGGGGTGCTGGACGTGCTAAAGGAGACTTGGGAGGAGGGACCCTCGGAGAGTCGAAATGAAATTCAGTATGTCCTGGACCTGAGAACAAAACTCCACACTTTGGGGCGGCTCTCAATGGAAAATTTGTTACAGGCTCAGGACAAACAGACCCAGTTGTACAATAGGGGAACAAAACTGAGAAAATTTTCACCGGGAGATAAAGTCCTTCTATTGCTTCCCACGTCAAGTTCCAAATTACTCGCTAAGTGGCAAGGACCCTTTGAGGTCACCCAGCGAGTCGGGGATCTCAATTATGAGGTTCTTCGAACGGATAGGAACGGGGCGCGTCAGATTTACCATCTCAATCTCCTGAAAAAGTGGAGCGAGGCGGAGTCAGGGATGCTGGCAACGGTAATCGGAGTGGAAGAGGATCTCGGGCCAGAGGCGAATGTCAAATCACCATCGCTCGCTCTGGCTCCGGGCGGAGATCATCTTTCACCGTGCCAGCTCACTGACGTTGCCAAGTTGCAAGCGGAGTTTACTGACGTGTTCTCGTTCCTACCCGGTCGAACCAATCTCATTCGGCACCACATTGAGACCGAGCCGGGCGTGGTTGTGCGCAGCCGGCCATATCGTTTACCTGAACACAAGAAAAAAGTCGTTCAGTCGGAATTAGAGGCGATGCTTGAAATGGGGGTAATAGAAGAATCCCACAGTAACTGGGCGAGCCCGATAGTTTTAGTACCTAAACCCGACGGCTCGGTTCGTTTTTGTGTGGATTACCGCAGGGTGAATGCTGTATCGAAATTCGATGCTTATCCAATGCCCCGGATTGACGAACTGCTTGATCGGCTCGGCACTGCTCGTTTTTTTTCGACACTGGATTTAACTAAAGGATATTGGCAGATCCCCTTATCTCCTATGTCTAAAGAAAAAACAGCCTTCACGACGCCGTTCGGATTACACCAATTCGTTACGCTTCCGTTTGGGTTGTTCGGGGCTCCGGCCACCTTCCAGCGTCTCATGGACCGGGTTCTCCGGCCACATGCTGCTTATGCCGCTGCTTATCTAGACGATATCATTATTTATAGTAATGACTGGCAGCGCCATATGGAGCATGTGCGCGCGGTCCTGAGAGCGCTGAGACGGGCCGGCCTAACGGCCAACCCAAAGAAGTGCGCGGTTGGGCGCGTAGAGGTCAGGTATCTGGGATTCCACTTGGGTCACGGGCAGGTGCGTCCCCAAATTGATAAGACAGCAGCTGTTGCAACGTGCCCGAGACCCAAGACCAAAAAGGAGGTGAGACAGTTCCTGGGGCTGGCGGGATACTATAGAAGGTTTGTGCCTAATTATTCGGACCTTGCCAGCCCGCTGACTGATCTCACTAAAAAGGAGTCGCCAGATCCGGTTCAGTGGACGGAGCAGTGTCAGCAGGCTTTCACCCAGGTAAAAGCTGCTCTATGTGGAGGGCCGCTACTACAGGCTCCTGATTTTTCTCTCCCTTTTTTATTACAGACCGACGCGTCGGACAGGGGGCTGGGTGCAGTCCTGTCCCAGGAGGTGGAGGGCGAGGAACGGCCGGTGCTGTACATTAGTCGCAAGCTCTCAAAGAGAGAGACTAAGTACAGCACCATCGAGAAGGAATGCTTGGCCATCAGGTGGGCTGTCCTCACCCTCCGATATTACCTCTTGGGACGGGAATTCACCCTCTGTTCGGACCACGCGCCCCTCCAATGGCTCCACCGCATGAAGGATACCAACGCGCGGATCACCCGTTGGTATCTAGCCTTACAACCGTTTAAGTTCCAGGTGGTCCACAGGCCGGGTGCACAGATGGCTGTCGCTGACTTCCTCTCCAGGAGGGGGGGGGGGGAGGCTGCAGGCCGGACGGCTCCCCGGCCTGAGACGGGCGGTGGGGGTATGTGGCAGCGGGGGCGTGGTTCCGCGAAGTCCGTGACGCGGGAGAGGATCGGGAGACAGGTGCGGCGTGAGTGGGCTAAGTGTGAATGACAAACACCTGTGTCTTGTTTCAGTAACTGGCGTGGGGAGACGGATAAAAGCCACGAGGAAGGAGAAAGAAGGGAGATGAAAACCGGACGAGTGTGTGCGTGGAGAGCGAGAGAGAGTGCGAGTGTGAGAGCGAGAGTGAGACCTGTCATTTGTGTTTATGTAAACCAGCGCGTGTGGCGCATCCTTTGGTTGATATTGTTTGCTTGTTTATTTTGTTTGGGACGAATAAAAATCCCCTTTTTTCCTGAAGCCGACCCTGTCCTCTTCCTTCCGCGTCTACAAGAACATTGACTGTTACATAAATATAATGAACAAGACACCCGTAGCCTACTTGTTATTTAATTCCATTCCAAATACGTGTTTATCAATATTTTTTTCTTTAAAGGTGCCTTGTGTAATGTCCACCAAAAAATCAATTCATACTCCACATTCCATACCAGATGGGGGCAGTATACCTTCAGAAAGTGAGTTGGTCTACTCTAGAGTAACAAACGAGAAACGGCATAGTCTCTATGCTCCGCCCCTACCTTCACAACGACCCTAGAGCCATAGCCGAAGCCGAGCCAACTCCTAATAGAGGAGTTTTTGACTCCAGAGGAACGTTGGTTGATGTCAAGTGATTTTTAAATATGACATCTTCAAGCTATTCCCCTTCACCTATACCAGTGAATATGTTCATATTCGTTTTGTTCATATTACATTTTTATTGTTAGTTTGAATTACATTCATTTGACAGACAGCGTTCGCTGATGTTGACCAAGCTAGCGCCATTCAGAGCTGCCAACTCTCACGAATTTACAGTGAGACACACGCAATTGACACTTTTCACACGCTCTCACGCCACACATCAATTTTGTCACGCACAGAAAAATCGCAAAGAAAAGAGGACACGGAGACCGAAAGACTAGACAGAGCAGGTCAGTTATGATATAAAAAAATCGCAGCTCTCAGATTCTGTCAATTTTATTACGCAATACCGTTTTGGCGCTTGGAAAGTTACACGACAGATCCCTAGGGCACGTGAACCGATCATGTCTACTAGCTAATAGTAACAGCATTTTAGTTACCAATCCAAAAGAAATGTTGCAAGTTCGGAGTCGAACCTCATTTCTTTCATGTCCATTAGTTGTCTCCAGCGATGGAAGGCAGTGCCAATGTTTACTCTGGTTCTGCTCCTTTTTTTATCCGATTTTATTTGTGTTTCCGAGCGCGGTTTTTTCCCTGCAGCGGGTGGTTGTGGTGGTGGTAAGGCTCTCTTGCCAAGGGCTTCAGACATTCTTCCGCTCTCTTCCCTGAACTGAAATGTAGTAATGGGCTGTACTTTCCACACAATTGACATCAGGTTCAAGTACCCCCACAAGCCGTGCGAGTTATTCGTGTATTGCAGTTTGGCTGGTGGTTATGTTGCCCGCATACCGCCTCCCATACCTGTCGGGCCGTAGCTAGTAATTTAGCATGCTAATTCAGGTTGATATCTCTGCAGCACTATAACTTGTCTTTCTTTTAATGACATCATCGCCCTTATTTCTTCTCATTCTTTTGATGCGTGTAGCTCATTTTTTGGATATTTTACCTCAATTCTTACACATGGCACCTTTAATACCAGACATGTGTTTATATATATATTATAATAAAAATGACATCACATAACATATCCACTGTCAGAGAGTTTATTCACACATAACGTATACACATAAAACATTATATCAGAGTTTTAAAATCAAACATTTTAAAAGAGAACAAAACGTCACGGTTGTTTAAACCAATGAGCATTAAGCTGTGTCGTCAGCAAGTCGTTTCCCATCATGCTTTTGATTAGCGCAGTCGGTGGAGAGCAACTGCGCGCGACTGCAGGATACGACACGTGCGCCTTGTATGGAACGCGAACGGGGCCAATAGTCTATTTACGAAACGCGTGAAATTTGACCGCTTTAACACGCGCTGTTTGTTCGCGTTAACACGTCAAAGAGCACAGTAGCCAATGAAATTGCTGTATTTGAGACCATATTTGCATATGGTACGTATGTTTCTGATTGGTATGTACGTATACAAACATCAGAAGTCATGTTTATTAATGAATGATGTCGTAATGGTACACGTATGCAAACATCAGACGTTATAATTGTTCATGAGGGATAATGCATTGGTACGTAGTGTGTGATGTCAGCCTTATGTCATGATTTGTCATGCCCTTTGTCCTACGTTCTTTCTCAGTATAAAACGCGATCAGGTACAAAGTAAGCAGCTGAAACCATAACCATTGCTCTTAGAATTTTTTTAGCAAACTGCCAAATAACTTTTTCAGACTGCGTGAAGCTGGCTTCTTCTAATAACCATACTAATGAAGATTTGAATCTTGTAATATTACGGTATGTCCAAAAGGCATTACATTTATAAGAGAGATGGCTGACTTAATGCAACTTGAAATTATTACATGGTATGGAGAATTGTCCTGTCTTTCAATACCAGCGGATGTTTTATGGGTAGCTAGCTATTAAACGTATGTAATAAATTATGAATTAAATTATATGTAACTTTAAATTATACAATATAGTCCTAAGCACTTTGCACTTTTCCTAAGCACTCTGTTTTATGATCTGTTCTGACGGATTTTTTTTTCCCCTATGAATACAAATTTAATATGGCAATCTGTTTGTTAGTAATCTGTACTGGATTACAATATGAATTACATGAATTAAACATTAATTAAACTCCTGTCTTAATATAAACCCTGTCTGGGAAATCAACCCTCAATATTTAACTAAGTTATTCTTGCCACTGTAACTTATGGATCCCTAAAGACAAGTTTATGGGTAAATAACATATTAATAATAAAAGTATAATGAATATCAAAACACATGTTAAATATAATGTAGTAATTTTATTGTAGCACTCATCCGCCTGCAGCAGCCAAGATGATGTTCTGCAATACAGACAACAGCAGAAACTCTACAACCAATTAAACACCAAATTACAAAACATTATTAGGCTATGTGAAAGTGAATAAATGTGTGTGTGTGTGTGTGTGTGTGTGTGTGTATTTAGTTATAAATGGGTGCTGTATAAGTTAGCATAATACTTTTGGAAATTATAACTTAAAACAAAAACAAATAATAACCCATAAAGATACATTATAATAATTATATTATATGGATAATTAGAAATTACTTAATATACATTTTATAACATTACTCGAGCACAGCAGTCAGTAAAACAATGCCACAATAAACTGAATGATTAATATGTAGGAAGGCTACATCTTAAGGTAAGTCTGTTTTTCTAAAATATTACACTTCAATACGTACAGAATGTGCGCGTTAAGAAACACGTTCAAATTGGTCGTCTCAACATGGTAAAACTGTGCGTCTTACACGCACTAAAGTAACGCGACGAAAACTGACACCTTAACACGACCAGAATGAGCGTGTCTACACGTTCAAAAGAAACGAGTAAAAAATTGCCGCGTTAACGCGAACAAACAGCGCGTGTTGACGCCGTCAAATTTCTCGCGTTTCGTAAATAGACTATTGGCCCCGTTCGCGTTCCATAGCCTTGCGGTCGCGAGAGTTTTTTGACATACATCAGCATGACATCAGAGCAAGGCGGACCACTCTCGGACACATTTCTAACGGCATGCTTCTCGCAGTGATCACCGGTGATCGGTTCTGCGCAGCTTTTGCTCATCTCAAACAAGCCTAATAACTTTGTATACGGTGAACTTTCATATTTAAAACTTTGCAGGATGTTTTCGTTTACTTAGATCTATGTTACACACTACATGGAAGGTCATTTTCAAAATTTTCAAGATCTTGAGACGCATTTTTTAAAAGTTGAACTGATTTTAACCTGAGCGCCACGTTTTTAGAACGGTGTGTCATGCTCGAGACAAAAGACGAAGACGTGAGTGCAACAGTTAAAGCCTACATCCATCTAGTGAGTGTTTACATAGAAAAAACAATGGAAAAGTAGCGCACTGTTCTGTGTGAATGGCCCCTTAGGGTTATTACTATTTGACTGTTTTTCAAATCAAAGGTTTCCTGTATCATAAATCGATGAACTTTTGGTTACGCCCTAATTCCTCTAAAAAATATATATTTTAAAAAAACCCAGATTGGAAAAAACATAGCCTAACTCTTACTGCTTATAAGTGTAACGGTCACCAGCTGGAGTGCCCTTGAGAGCCACCAGAGGGCACTCCAGATAAGACTATGATCACTTCCTCACAAACTACATTTCCCATACTCACTGCCTGGACTCATTCACACTGATCACATTCACCTGTACCTCATTGTCACTGATTTTATTCACCTGTGTCTTGTCATCCTGTTAGTCTCAGTCTATATATACCATGTTCATTCATTCACTCACTGCGAAGTCTTGTTGTTCTGTTTGTCTGCATTTCTGAGCGTGTTCCCGTGTTTTGTTTATTGCCTTTTTGACCTTGGACTGTGTACCCCGTTTTCTGATCGTTCTCTGTTTACCCTGACCTGGATTGTTTACTGGACCTTGCTTCTCGCCGCCTGCCTCTGTCTCTTCTCCATTGTCCTGTTTGCTCATTCTTGACCCTGCCTGTAAGACTATTCTATATAAAGCTGCATTTGGATCTTCACCTCCAAGTCTCGGAGCAGTTCATAACAGAAGACTTCGCCACACCCAGATCCAATAGCGATATCAGCCATGGACACAGCAGTCCAAATCCTGTGTCTCCGTCAGGGGAGTCATTCGATTGAGGAGTACGTAGAAGATTTTGTCAAGCTGGCACCTTTCACCTCTATGAGCGAGGAATGCCTGATCTTCTTCCGAGGAGGGCTATCAGAACCGCTCAGTTCATTTATGCCCTTGCATCACTTCCGCCGAGCCGGAGACGCCTCACGTCACTTCCGCCGAGCCGTAGACGCCTCACGTCACTTCCGCCGAGCCGGAGACGCCTCACGTCACTTCCGCCGAGCCGGAGACGCCTCACGTCACTGCCGCCGAGCCGGAGACGCCTCACGTCACTGCCGCCGAGCCGGAGACGCCTCACGTCACTTCCGCCGAGCCGGAGACGCCTCACGTCACTTCCGCCGAGCCGGAGACGCCTCACGTCACTTCCGCCGAGCCGGAGACGCCTCACGTCACTTCCGCCGAGCCGGAGACGCCTCACGTCACTTCCGCCGAGCCGGAGACGCCTCACGTCACTTCCGCCGAGCCGGAGACGCCTCACGTCACTTCCGCCGAGCCGGAGACGCCTCACGTCACTTCCGCCGAGCCGGAGACGCCTCACGTCACTTCCGCCGAGCCGGAGACGCCTCACGTCACTTCCGCCGAGCCGGAGACGCCTCACGTCACTTCCGCCGAGCCAGTGTCTACGGACAAGATGGCCGAACCAGAGTCTGTTCACATCACTTCTGCTGATCCAGTGACTGTTCACATCACTTCCTCCGAGCCAGTGTCTTCGGACAAGATGGCCGCCTCCGAGTCAGTGTCTACGGACAAGATGGCCGAACCAGAGTCTGTTCACATCACTTCTGCTGATCCAGTGACTGTTCACATCACTTCCTCCGAGCCAGTGTCTACGGACCAGATGGCCGTCGTCACAGAGTCTGTTTCTGTTCCAGAGCCATTGCCTGTTCCAGAGCCATTGCCTGTTCCAGAGCCATTGCCTGTTCCAGAGCCATTGCCTGTTCCGGGCTCTGTTCCAGAGCCATTGCCTGTTCCAGAGCCATTGCCTGTTCCAGAGCCATTGCCTGTTCCAGAGCCATTGCCTGTTCCAGAGCCATTGCCTGTTCCAGAGCCATTGCCTGTTCCAGCTGTACCTGAGCCGGCGCCTGTTCCTGAACCAGTGTTTGTTTCTGTGTTTGTGTCTGTTCTTGTGGCTGTTACAGTTTTGGTGTCTGTTCCTGAGCTAATGCCTGTTCCGGAGCCAGAGCCCGTTCCAGGACTCGAGCCGGTGCCTGCTTTTCCCGAGCCGGTGCCTGCTTTTCCCGAGCCGGTGCCTGCTTTTCCCGAGCCGGTGCCTGCTGTTCCAGAGCTGGTGTCTGCTTTTCCTGAGCCGGAACCAGAACCAGTGCCTGTTCCAGAGCCATTGCCTGTTCCAGAGCCATTGCCTGTTCCAGAGCCATTGCCTGTTCCAGAGTCGGAGCCAGTGTCTGCTGTACCTGAGCCGGCGCCTGTTCCTGAACCAGTGTTTGTTTCTGTGTTTGTGTCTGTTCTTGTGGCTGTTACAGTTTTGGTGTCTGTTCCTGAGCCGGTGTCTGTTCCTGAGCTAATGCCTGTTCCGGAGCCAGAGCCCGTTCCAGGACTGGAGCCAGTGCCTGCTTTTCCCGAGCCGGTGCCTGCTTTTCCCGAGCCGGTGCCTGCTGTTCCCGAGCCGGTGCCTGCTGTTCCCGAGCCGGTGCCTGCTGTTCCCGAGCCGGTGCCTGCTGTTCCCGAGCCGGTGCCTGCTGTTCCCGAGCCGGTGCCTGCTGTTCCCGAGCCGGTGCCTGCTGTTCCCGAGCCGGTGCCTGCTGTTCCAGAGCCGGTGCCTGCTGTTCCAGAGCCGGTGTCTGCTATTCCTGAGCCGGAACCAGAACCAGTGCCTGTTCCAGAGCCATTGTCTGTTCCAGAGCCATTGCCTGTTCCAGAGTCGGAGCCAGTGTCTGCTGTACCTGAGCCGGCGCCTGTTCCTGAACCAGTATTTGTTTCTGTGTTTGTGTCTGTTCTTGTGGCTGTTACAGTTTTGGTGTCTGTTCCTGAGCCGGTGTCTGTTCCTGAGCTAATGCCTGTTCCGGAGCCAGAGCCCGTTCCAGGACTGGAGCCAGTGCCTGCTTTTCCCGAGCCGGTGTCTGCTTTTCCCGAGCCGGTGTCTGCTGTTCCAGAGCCGGTGTCTGCTGTTCCAGAGCCGGTGTCTGCTGTTCCAGAGCCGGTGTCTGCTGTTCCAGAGCCGGTGTCTGCTGTTCCAGAGCCGGTGTCTGCTGTTCCAGAGCCGGTGTCTGCTGTTCCAGAGCCGGTGTCTGCTGTTCCAGAGCCGGTGTCTGCTGTTCCAGAGCCGGTGTCTGCTGTTCCAGAGCCGGTGTCTGCTGTTCCAGAGCCGGTGTCTGCTATTCCGGAGCCCGTGCCAGTATCTGTTCCAGAGCCTCTGCCAGGGCCGCCCGAGGGGTCTTCTCCGCCCTGGCCGCCCGGGGGGCCTTCTCCGCCCTGGCCGCCCGGGGGGCCTTCACCGCCCTGGCCGCCCGGGGGGCCTTCACCGCCCTGGCCGCCCGGGGGGCCTTCACCGCCCTGGCCGCCCGGGGGGCCTTCACCGCCCTGGCCGCCCGAGGGGCCTTCACCGCCCTGGCCGCCCGAGGGGCCTTCACCGCCCTGGCCGCCCGAAGGACTCTCTGTTCTGCCATGGCCGCCCGAGGTGTCGTCTTCGCCATGGCCGCCAGTTGGACTGTCGTCTCCTCCCTGGCCACCTGAAGGGTCACCTGCACAGCCTGATCCGCCCTGGTCGTCTGCTCCACCCTGGTCTCCTGTCCTCTTCTGCTCCACGGACCTTCCTACAAATTTCTAGAACGGGTTAGAACTATCTAGAAATCAAGCTCTTTGTCACTTGGAGTTATTTGGAGCCGAAATCAAAGGAAGAAAGGGGCCCATAGTGGAAATTCCCATAAAAGTCACAAAATTATGGAAGAAATTTTAATTTTCCAGTTCACCTTCAAAGCGATATCATACCTGCACCACTCTATAACGTCTGACAGGACAACAAAGTTTGTTTCCCAATGCTGCAGCGCACATGTTTAAAATAAAAGTCTCGCATCAGTAAAACATTTAGAATTAGTTTTTTTATTGTTGGTTTTGAGGGGTTGTTTTGTAGTTTCTTTGACTACACTTTTGGGTCACGCCCACTGATCTATATAGAATGACTGGATAGCTCATGACGTCATAAACAGTGAAGCCACAGTGCCGCCATATTTGTATTCCCTAGTGAGCTCACGCGTTCTATTACTGTCTTGTTTTTTCTATTTGGACCGGTGAGTCTGTAATAAAGCTTATTATTATTATATTATTATTATTAAATCAATAGGAAATTGTAGGATTTGACTGAGGAAACATTGCCTAATGGGACACCGTTTTAAAATCTAAACTCTCCCTGTGCATTCTTACAACGCAAACACCCTAAGCATTTAAATAGATATTTTTTTAAAGTCAGAAAAAATTTGTAAAGAAAATTCCTATATGTGTACTTAAAATATTGCTCTTTCTGATTGTGTTTTATAGATCAGTAGTTTGTTCAAAGTTTGTAGCAAGTACAGGAAATGCACAAATTGTATGGGTTAATGTAAGTAACGTTAACTGATCTATATAATGATATCATAGATCAGTGTCAAGTAACGGTAAAAAGACTTTGCACAAATCTCTTTTTGAAGCTGTCAAATGGTGTCGCTATTGGACACTTAATTGTGGTAGGGAATCGTAAGATGTCGCTCGAACACAGAGCTTGAGTCACTTCACTCTCTCCTGCTGAGATGCAAACGATAAGGTGCTCGCCCTACAGGTGAGCTCAGGATGCCTATGAGGAAATGAGCATTGTGAGCTGCAGTAATGTCACAGCAAATGAAAGAAAACAGCAGGTGCACTGCACAGAAGTTTCTTTCTTTAATTGTGCATTGTGTAAGATTTTGTGAATGTGATTGTGTTTTTTTATCTTCTTGTATGTTTGTTTAGAGGGTGCATACATACATTTATACAAAGTAAATAAGATGAAATCAAGATCTCTTGATTTTATCTCACTCAAAAATCATAAATGAATGCTATATAAATTCAAGCATAAACAGCTTTAGAACAAATCCACTAACATACATCACTGAATGACACAAACAGATACTGATTTACGCAATCCGATGCAGATGTATGCTCTCAAATCTAGTGGAATGAGGCAATGGGTCTCTGTTGGCATTCTCTGTGTTGGGAGATAACACCCAAACAACATCACCAATGATCCAGGGCATTGCTGTTGTACTGGAGGAGTTTGTTGTTCTGGAAGGTGTCCCGGATCCCTCTACTTCTCTGGCATACCTGCTTGGCCTTCTCTATGCTCTCAACTTTTCATATCTCAAGTATAAACCTCAAGTACACTTTTGATACCATTCAGAATGTGTTCATGGAGCTGGGTCTGGATCCACACAACCTGTGCTTTTTTCTTAAAAACAAACTGTTTTAAGTGGAAATGGAACAGTCTGGTGGCATACCTTGACACCTACAAAGACAAACAGTTTGGATACCAAATCTGGATTGTATGCACCTTGCATGTTCTTTCTTTTATAAACAAATGGTTGTAGGTGAGGCATAATTGAACCTGTGTTTCCAATTGGTTCAATGTTTTGAAAAGGTTAAGATTTTTACATTGTTAAGACACTAAAAATACTGCATTTTATTGTGGGTTACAAACAAGCATTGGCGTTTTGCACGCGTTTACAACTGAAATACAGAAACGGTATGTGCAAGTTAACGTATTCTTGTGGTGCATCATCTCAAAGAGGCACTAAATCGTTTTCTTTGACCTTTACCATGACTGTTCCCTGTTGGAGGAATGATTTGCCTAACTCAACCAGAGCTGCTGAGTCCGCCGTACTATCCATTAGTACTAACACTTTGTCTTCTATTCTATTCTAGTCAATATATATATAAAAAGTACATGTACTGCGTTAGATTAAACTGGGGATGTACTGCGTTAGATTAAACTCGTGCCACTTGCATATTGTTGCGCTATTGTTAGTTTAACTGCTTATATTGTTCTCATTAGTAAGTGGCTTTGGATAAAGCGTGTGCTAAATGAATAAATATAAATATAAATGTAAATAAACTGATAAAGGAATAAGTCCATGTTTGTCATTTGTAAATAGATGTAAAATCACTATTTAAAAAAAAGGATAGTGTGGTGACGGCTTATTTTACAAATACATTTTTTTCCATCCAGTATTACCTCAACAACAGTAATTGTTTTAGTGACACTAATAGATTTATTAGCAAAATACAACAATCAACATTGCATGAACGAACAAATTTACGTTGGGTAAACAGAGTATTTTTACTGAGAAGAACTAAAAAAAAAATGTTGAGACACCTCAAAAGTCTTACTGCATTAAGTTACCTATTTTTACGTTTTCTCAACTATTTCTTTTTTACAGTGCCCGAGTCCACTCACTGTGACTATACTCATGTTGCAATGAACTGAGGAAATTGGGTTAGAACCTTCCATTTTAAATATATATTTGGTTCCCTTGTGAAATTAAAGTTCAGATGTTGCCTCTATGCCCCCAGGGATCAAATAAATAGGAAGAATGATCACAGTCTCTCAGTTTTGACCTCTGGGATCGAATTCATCCAGTCTCTGCTAATAATGTCCAATATTTTTGACCTGCTGTCTCCCAGGCAATTCTGTCTCCAGAGTAAAAGGACGTGACCCCAATCCAATCATGTGGACATTGTGACTATGTGTTTACATGCATTCATGGGGAACAGCCTAAAAAGACCTTTTAGAGCAAGAAGACTAAACTGCCCCACTAAATGCATGGTCAGTCTCTTCATCTTAAGTATTTCAAGCTTCAATCAGAAAATATATTAAATCATGTATGCACCCTCAAGCAACTACAACTTAAAAGGCTCTTTGCAGCAATCTAACCTCACTAGAGCAATAAAACCTTCCAATTAATGTAATTATAATAAACATCAACCAGAGTATTTGACACAATATTTTAAAATGCTCCCGGTTAGCATGCGATTTTCCTGTAGACATGATTTTTGATAGATCCAATCATTATAGAATAGAATTTGGAATTCAATAGAATTCAATCATCATTTCAAATATAAATCATCTAAGAATCCTTTTAGTATAAAAAAGTGATAAACTGAACTGCATGACTGTTCCCATGTTTATTATTTTGCATATATAAAACAAAAAAAGGATATTTCATAATGCTAAGCAAGGAGGGGAAAACAAAGGCAATATGTTTAGGTGAGATATAACGAGAGAAAACAAGATGGCTTGCATTCTATTTAAAGGGACATCTCATGCCAATAGCACATTGCCTTAATGAACAACAAGGTGTCAAAACAGCTTAGATGCTTCTCAGTGTTTTTCTCTAGATTTGTTGAGCTACCACCATGAGTTCAACAAAGCCAGCCCCCTCTAACAAAGGAACAGCCTGAAAATTGACCCTGGAGCTTCAATGTCATGCCAAGCAATTTCAGATAGAACATGGTGCTAATGAGTAAACATCACATCAATTTTAAAATACATCATCATAAGGTCAAAGATCAACAAAGTGGAAGCCAGTGTTTGTAAACTGCCATTTACTTTTGTAATTAGATATTTTTTCTGAGTTAAACAAGATATTCATAGAAAAACTGGAAGAGATTTAATTTTATCCATAAGGAATTGATTGAATGGTGAAATGTGACTGTTACACACCACGGCTGTATTTCCCAAAATCATTGTAAGCCTAAGTTGATCATAGAGACCATTGGTGGCAATTGTTCTATGATCAACTTAAGCTTTACTTTTGGGAAACGCAGCCCAGAATGTGTAGTGAGAGAGAATGAAGTTGCATTTCATCACAACTGTCTGGTTTGTTTATGCACGAAACATCGACAAATAGCCATCCTAACGCAACATAGTGTCAGACGTTTGCACAAGAATGGCATCGGAGGACAGAGAGAACTCTTTTGCCATGAGTGGTACAAAGAATTCATGCTATTTGACGTGAAATTTCACTGACAAGAGGAGAGAGCTGCATAATAAGAGAAAATGGATTGGTTTCAGGTACCGCCTCTGCAAAAGTTCGACTTCTAGATATCCAAAGACTCATGCAATTTACTTACAACATTTCACATGTTCGAGGGAAAAACAGCTACTGAAGAAGCACTCTCTAGAGAGCTGACTGACTAAAAACAGGCTGATGACTTGTAATTCCAAAATCTCTACAGAGTGAAATCTTGAATTACACATTGCACACCAAGTGTCCAAGTGTCAAGAACTTGCTAAACAATCAGTTTGGCGGCCAGATCTCAGAGCACAGCTTCAGACAAAGGTGGAGAAATTTGATATTTGTGCATGCCATAAGAAAACTTCAAAGAGACATTGATTCCCACTGAGTTCCCTGAGAGACCTTGGAGAAAGGTTGGACCAGATATATTTCAGTGGAAAGAGGATCAATACCTGCTGGTGATTGACTATTTTTCCCTGTTTGTGGAAATAGCAAAACTGTCATCAACAACTGCTACATGTGCAGTAACCCATCTCAAAAGTATGTTTGATCATCATGGAATTCCTACTGAGGTGATGTCAGATAATGGCCCACAATTAAGTGCAGAATACTTTAGGAAATTCACTGGGGTTTATTTTACACAACGTCCAGTCCCAGATATCTGCAAGCTAATGGTGAAGCTGAAAGGGCTGTGAGGACTGTTAAGGATTTTCTTAGCACAGCAGCAGATCCATACCATGTTCTTATGGAATATCAGGTAACGCCATTAGCCAATGAATATAGTCCTGCAGAGCTGCTGATGAGCAGAAAGCTTCGCACGACAGACACAGTCATACCATCAGTGTTGAACCCAGGCTGGGTGGACTTAAATCGTCTGAAAGAAGCGGAAAAAGTTAGGAGAGAGAAACAAAGAAAACAATTTAATAAAAGACAGGGCACATGATTTACTACAGCTGATTCCAGGGGAGTCTGTGTTGATCAGTGCAAAAGGGGCTGTGATTACAACAGCGGAAACTCCAGGATCTTACCTTGTGGATTGACCTAAGGGCATTCTTTATTGTAACTGAAGTGTCTACACCAGTTAGCCTGGTTAAAACCAGACCATTCTCAGTAGTAACTGAGTTATGGTCTGGCAAAGCTTCATAGACAAATCATTTCCAAAGGGGCGTCACCAACGGACGTCACTCAAATGCCTCTGGATGCAATTGGATAGACCTAAAACCAATCAGAGCGCTGAAGGAGATGACGTATGCAGAGCGACGGAGAAACATCTCTGAGTGTTGTTCTTTGCTCGGGTTTTAACAAAAAGGAAACGCTCAAATCGCTTAAAACAGACGCTATAGCTGATTCGAACGAGTGATGTTCCACGGCGGCATCCATCTTTTTAATGTACAAAATCTCCTTCACCGTCACTGCGCTGTCGTCATCGTGTGAAAGCCCGCCCCAACGGTTATGACAATGACAATAAAGATTAATCAAACAATCTCAATCAATCAATCAACATTCACAATAAGAGCTTCTTATTGGTTATTGAACCGCCAGTCCAAACAGCTGATTACTGACTTTCTCCTGCGGCACAGAGATGTTGAATTATGCAAGAAGAAAGATGATGCCAGTAAGATGCTCCAAAAGCATTCTGGTAATTGGAGAACTTTATCAAGTGGAGCTTGTGCAAATACTTTCACAAACAAATTACTGTTATGAGCTTATTCTTTTTAGAGAACCAAAAGCATACAGCATGACCAGAAAATTTAACTTATGACTCTTATAAACTGTTTTTTTAAGTGGTCCAAAAAATTACGATGTGAAATCTGTGGTCCAATTCACAAACAAATGACAAACTTTTTATTTTTGGTAAAAGAAAAACATTGAAACAAATAGCTCTTATGAGCCAATTCTTTAATGAATTGTTACATCTACGCCATAGGTTAAAACGATACACTCTTTTTGACTATTTAAAAAACATTAGGAAAAAAGGATTTATTTTTTATTTTTTTATTTAATACAATTATTATAATAAATGAGAAGATGTCTATTAGATCAGTTGCATCTGCTGATTGTTAACAGAGATGTGCGAACTATTGGATTCAGAGCAAGCAGATGCCCTAGAACAGATTATGTTATTCTCTGTATTACAATTTGGCCTTGATTAGTAATCATGAATTGTAAAATTGGATCTTGGAACAAGTTCTCTTAGGTTGACATGATTCTATACGATTGAATAAGAGCCACTCGTGGTCCCGGTCAGCTGGCTAAATAACACTGCTGTGCTGTTTAATTGCCCTTACATAATGAGTAGTCCATTTTAATTAAGCCTTAAGTTGTTCAAAGTTTTTCAACTTTTCCAACCCTTCTATAAATAAAGAAAGAAATAACTAATCCGAGATTTATTTAAAAAATGACAGGGAATTTACAGCAAGGCTGAGAAAAACCAGGCATTACTGCAGACTCAGTTGATTCATTCTTTAAAAAGTAGCATTTTTCAAAGACAAGAAGTGTTTGAAGTTCTCTTTGATCATGTAAACTAATTGTTTACATTAACAAAGACAATAATGTCCGTGCTCAAATAAATAAATTAAAAAGTACATAATAAGATGCCATTTATCTTTAATCATTTGCATATAATCCTACTTATTATGTTTTAATATAATTGTACTACTTCTCAAATCCAAACCCTAAACCCTGAACCTGTTTTAAAATAAAACAAATATAATTTCCTTTATGAATTTCTTTTATTATTATTATTTTATTTTATTTTATTTTAGCACATCCCTGAATGTTCCTAAATGAGGGTTTAGTCAGATTTAACTAACTTCTCCATAAGTTCTCTTACAGAATATGCAAGACATTAATAATATTAACAAAAGAAGAGGATGGGATCATATATAGAAATAGCAAGTTATTTATATTATACTTATATTTTAATTATATTTTAATATTTTTACTATCCTCAATAAGCTGTTTCTGCTCAAGAGGCAACACAATGCATTGAGAGCCATGGATTGTAAAATTTGGTTTAACGATTTTTTTTTTTCAATTTATCACTGCCATTATGAGCTACATTTGATATTTACATGTTTCCCTAAAGACAAAATAAGTACAATTTACCCTGATTATCCAATTAAAAAAAGTTTACACACACCTGCTCTTAAAGCATATTCTGCAAGAGGTATGCAAACTTATGAGGACATTGTATAAGTAAACCGACAAACAATATTGCATACACAATCTAAATTATCATTGACACAATATTCAATTCAATATTCAATTATTCAAATAAAATTTTTGACCCACAATTTGTCAAATATTAGCTATGCATTCTGCGATTAGCAGTTTATTAAAATGATGTATACTGTTGCATATGATAAGCTCATGAGCAATATTAAAATCCACTCATATCAACAGAAGCTATTACAGATACACGTCATAGAGCAGCATGGAGCAAAGCAGACGGCTTGGGCCTCGATCGTAGAGGGCAGCTGAACGCGGAAGCCCGGCGTGGGAAGAAATGGACCTGCTGGTTTTATTATGCTCCGAAATAGCCCACACTCACAGCATATGGATTTGTGATTAGCATCTCTTTCCCATGTATGGATGACAAGCCCACCAAAGAGAGCAAAGTAAAACCACATTTACAGAATTTACCACATAACAGCATATTGTACATTTGGTGGGGTGTTTTGTGAAAGTAATTGAGTCTGCAGTATCTCAATATGGTTATATCTGATGCCAAATGTGTCTTTTCTTAGTGCTGGTTTTCTTCGTTAATTGATTTTCTTTTGCTTGAGGTCTTGGAGCATAAACAAATGCCAGTGGGACCAAATTCAGGCCATTGTTCTCTACATCTAAAAAAAGAAAAAATCATCTGCAACATCTGATTTAAAAAAAAAAAAGGCTTCTCATGGGGAAGCGCAAGTCGATGGTAATGCAACATCAAACATGTTTGAACAATAACAATGATTCTCTCAGTCCATGCAGGTCCAAACAGAATTTGCTGACTTTTTGTACACTAATTTTGGAGCTCTGCAAAATGGATTTAAACCTGGTAAAAATGTGTTTAATGGAGCTGAAAGTAGCCTACTATAAACATGTTGGCAGCTAATAGCGTTATCAACTTAGCCAAAATATCTAATAAATGAACAGAGGGATATGAAGCTTGCCCTTATATACATAAATCCACAACAAAATTTGCAGGTTAAGTGGCTTTGTGTCAGCAACTACAAATTTCACCTTCAACAAAAAAAAAAAAAAAAAAATCACAGATGAACTTTGTTGACAAGTATTTTGCTGTGAATCAGTGTACTGTTTTTTTTTTTTTTTTACTTTTGAAACTTGGTTAGGATTCTTATATACCCTCATTGAACCACTGTCGACCACCATATCATTGCAAACTTGGTTAAGAAAATGTAATTGGTTCTAAGAGAAGGCAGATTCAAATAAAAAAAAAAAATGTCCTGATGAACTTATCCCAAACCGTAATGAAAATCAGTGGGCCATTCTCCCTCTTTCCCAAAAGTCCATGTGCCCTCAAGGCAGCTATTCTCAAGAACCATGTTTCAGACATAAAACTGTAATCACTAACATGTGCCATTAACACTTACAAGCTGAATTTCAAAATCAGTGACTCATCAGACTGAGCTGAACATGGTTCTGCAGTGCCACCAAGTGAAATGTAGTAACATTTAAATGGATCCTGAAGAACGGGGACTGTACAAGACCGGAGGAAACAAAGTCTGGATCCTCATATTAATAAAAGCTGTTTTATTATTTTATGATATTACAGTAGATATTACAACTTAGTTGTGTAAACAAAAAAGATATTATAGATAGATAGATAGATAGATAGATAGATAGATAGATAGATAGATAGATAGATAGATAGATAGATAGATAGATAGATAGATAGATAGATAGATAGATAGATAGATAGGATAGATAAAAATGTTGTAAATGCAGCATGTTGTAAAACCCAGCTGAACATACCACAGCTAAATTACTTATCGACCCAGTGTCACATCATCCCAGCTGAGCATGTCACATCATCAGTGCTGGTGTGCCCCAGGTTCGTCTCCCAGTATCCTCAATCGCATGCTGGAGTTCATCCCAATCAATTAAGTGTGTCATTTTATCTCAGGATAGTAAATTTAGTGCACAACATGAGATACTCATTCAACCTAAGAGGAACTTTCATTAAGCTTTTATTAGTCCCAAGAGGATGTGCCAGCTCTCAAAAAAAAAAAAAAAAAAAAAAAAACCTGGAGTAGTGGAATTCACTGCCAGACAGCAACATTCCAAGGAGATTTGCCAACATACAGTGACCTCAAAAATATATATTGAAGTACACTTAAATGTCATTATATTATATAATGTCAATGTATTGTACACATTATTTAACAAACCATGTGTCATGCATTTGACTAATTACTACTTGTTTTACTATACGTATTTCTTCGGTTTTATAAATCAATGTAGAGTTTAAACAATAATGCTCTCTCTCTCTCTATCTCTCTCTCTCTCTCTCTCTCTCTCTCTCTCTCTCTCTCTCTCTCTCTCTCTCTCTCTCTCTCTCTCTCTCTCTCTCTCTCTCTCTCTATAGCCTAGTATATATGCCTATATATGCATATATCGTTTTTGGACATTAGTTCACATTTAGTGGCGCATGAACATTATTTGTTTGCAGATGCTGTCTTAATTTGCAATCAAATGCAATGAAATTTTAAGAATTCATACATATTGCCAAATGCAAAAATCTTAATGTACATGTTTTTGTTTGTGCCACATCATCATGTAGTGTCAGGCAAACAAATAAAATAAAATGCATAAATGAATAAAACACTGCACAAACATAAACACAAAATGTCTGTATTTGTCATGTTGTCTTAAGCCAATGTTTTCAGCAAAAGTGATATTGCATATACATTTATGAGCACAGAAGTGTCAGGACAGATGTAGAAGAGGAGATGCATTATGAATAACACTAGTGCCATCTAATGGAGATCTGCATCCACTGTAAAGACAAGTTCACACATCCGACAATTTAGATAAACTATTCAGTGTTTTTAATTATAATTTGAGTTTTATTCATATCAGATACACATTGTGTAGGAAACGACAGTCTGTTTAGTGTACTCTATTCTTTTCCTAGTTCACCGGCCACTTTCTTTTATGAATTTCGGGAAGAAATTGAGGAATTTACGTGATGTAGGCCTAATTTTGACAGATGCGATACAATGAATTGAGGTGCAAACATTGCGTCGCCCATCGCGCGAGATAGATCAACGTGATCAGTCAAGGTGTTTAAACGGCGAAACACATGCACTTATACACATATTTGACAATTGGAAAATAGGCTAGGTCATATATAGACCTAATTAACAAATGTGTGAATATTTTTAATGCCACTCTGCCATGGGGGTCCCCGGACCCCAGTTTGAAAACACTGATCTAAGTCAAACTCTATACAGCCATGATCAGCTTCAGACTTTAGTTTGGTTTATAACGTTTCTTTTGTAAGAATTTTTCTTTTTTCATAGGTGCTTTTCGAGGCTGGTCCAGGCCAGCTGACCATCCAACGGTAAACAAACAGGAGATGCCATATCTGTATATCATTTTATTTTTTTTATGTCTTTTATTTTTATGTCTCTGTACCTTCTTCGCCCGAAGACCGAGAATTGGAGAATTCCTAATCGGCTATTTCCGACAAAATTCGCCCCTTATCGTAAAGTATGTATTTGAATCGGTTGTGTTCGGGCATTTCCGGATTCACGATAACGGTTGGAATGTTCAAATCTTTGATGCTAGTTTTGCTACTTCTGGCCTGGAGTGGATATTGAGCTAAGAAAGCGATTGAAGAAGGAGCAAATAAACTAAAACAAAGGAGGTGAAGAGGAGCCTGGCTACGGAATGACGGTGTTGCAGGAACCTGTCCAGGTATTTGAATTAAATGTTAAAGCGCTCCGTAGCACTCCTAGTTGCGTGAGAAGACTTTTATACAGTCAAAGAGACCGGATGATTGAGCGCTGCTACACCGCGGCCTCAGTTAGCGGCTAATGCTAAGGGCCTCTGTCCTTTACCTCACACAAAACCTGCTCTTTGACATACTATATATTGGTTTTATTTGTATTTACAATTGTCGTTTTAATAAATGCAGTGCTTGTCAACTCGGGGCAGTTTTTTGTTAGTAGTTTGCAGGCAAGCTAATGTGTTGTTTTGCAGGTTAGCCAGCTGCCTGATTTATTGTTTTTTTTATTTGTATTATTGGGGTAGCAGCTAGTGATGTTTCATTTGGACGCTTGTGTGAAAATATCTGCTGGGGTAAGGATAATTGTAAATTGTAGATTTGCATGTTTACAGAGATTGCTGAAGAGAATATAGGAAAAGTAACATTAACCAGTGCATTTGAAGTGATTTGATGATTAGCAATTCTGGAGTTGGTTAGTTGTCTGATATATGAGCTCGTTAGATATAAAAACACAACATGTGATTGCCTTTTAAATTTGTATTTTCATATTTATAAGTTATGCTGTTTTAACGGGCCAACATAAATGTTAAAGGCTGTGGGTTTAATAAGTCTTCGTCAGATATCAGCTAGCTAACGGTTCATCGAGTACAGCTGTTAAACCTGTGTAAGTTATGTCTGTCAGACATCAATTCAAATGCATATACAATGTGTACACTTTGGCTGTCTCAAATCAGAATGAGCTGCCTACCTAGTCAGTATTTTGGATACATCACATCTGTCAATATCAGCTGGCTTGCCTCCCTCTTCCAACCTTTATGTATACTGAAATCGTTCACCATTTCGTGAAACTGATTAAGACATGATTTAATGACAGTAAATAATTTCATATAATTTGAAAATCTCTGCAATCAGTCTCATTGTTTGTGTAGGAGTTAATTTCATCTGGAGTTTTGATGATCAGTTGTATACTTGCTGCCAGGTGTTAATAAAATCATTAACCTTAATTCATCAAGTGCTATTGTTGACCATTTTTGTGATCCATCTTTCTTATTGCTAACTGTAAAAGGGATGAAGGTAACAGCAGCTCTGTTTTGATCCATAGGCTGCTGTATGGCATGCTCTTAACCACTACGCCTACCGAGATGCTGTATTCCTGGCAGAGAGGCTTTATGCTGAGGGTAATTGCACAAATCGTGCTCCGTACAGACAGACAACATCCTCCATTTCCCCTCATCTTTCAGAGCTGAGCCGAGGCATTGCATTAAAACAACTTTGTGTGACTCAAAATGGAAGCTGACATTTTTATTCATTTTACCCGCCAACATTAACTTTTTAATATACCTGATTATATAATTTAGGACAAATCCTGTTCCCTTCTATCATTTATGTTCTTCTGAATATTCTTTTCTTTTTGCCTGTCAGTTCATTCAGAAGAGGCACTTTTCCTGCTGGCCACATGCTACTACCGTTCAGGGAAAGCGTACAAGGCCTACCACCTCCTGAAAGGACACAGCTGCACCACGCCACAATGCAAATATCTCCTTGCCAAGTGCTGTGTGGAACTGAGCAAGTATGGATTATTCCCCAGCTAATCATAACTCATGACTCATGATCATCATATCCCAGTGCCTATTTCTAACATCTCTGATATTCCTTACTAAATACTCAATACCTCACAATCATAGCAATATTCAAAAGCAACTGCTATATGCTACTAATTTAATAATATTATGAGATAATAGGCAGCAGCAGGTCTCTGCATTTATACTGCCTTTAGTTCTGTTTACTTTCACTTAAAAGGCTAGTTCACCCAAAAATAAAAATTGTCATGAATGAAGATCTTCACAAATCTTCACAAATTAAGAACTTTTTAATGAAATCTGAGACTTTTCTGTACCTCAATTGAAAGTCTACGCAACTAACACTTTCAAGCCCAAGAAAGGTTGTAAAATATAAATTTTTAATATTATATAAGCGTTCACGCAACAATGTTTGCTCTCGCGTCAACACAACATGCATGAATCATGGTGCTCTAGTCTAGTGAACGTGCGTTGGAGATTAATATTTTGTAAATAATGTGGTAAACTGTTTTTTTTTGTTTTTTGTTTTTTTGCACAAACAAAGCACTCATGTTGCTTCATAAAATTGATGTTAAACCACTGGAGTCACATGAAGTACTTTTGGATTTTCTTTACTACCTTTCTGAGGCTTGAAAGCGGTAGTTGTGTAGGCTGTCAGTGGAAGGACAGAAAGCTCCCAGATTTCACTTGATCTTCATTTGTGTTCCGTAGATGACAAAAGTCTTACGTGTTTGGAACAACTTGACGGTGAGTAAATGACAGAATTTTCATTTTTGGGTGAACTAACCCTTCAAGCCCTATTTTAACGATCTAAGTGCATGGTTTAAAGCACACGGCGCAAATGTCCGTGTCCACTTTTGCTAGTTTAACGATGGGAAAAATGGTTGGTGCGCCCAGCACATGGTCTAAAAGGGTTGTCCCTATTCTCTTAATGAGTAATGGGTGTGTTTTGGGTGTAACATACAAAAAAACTATCAGATTGTAATTTCCCATTCCCTTTAAAAGCTGCTATTTGCTATTTACATGGCTGAATTTTCAAGTGGAAACACTGAACGTGTCTCCAGAGAGGAAACGGATCTGCTCGTGCATGAGGTTAAAAGGCGGAAGCAGACCATCTATGGGACAAGCCGGATCCTTTTATTTTTAATATTTGGCTAGTTTGTGTGCTGCTGGGCGTCCCTGTGTGTGTAATAAGCAGAGTGTACGCGCATTGTGGACCTGCCTATAGGCGCACATACTAATGCACTCTTTAAATAACTAAAAAAAGTTTGCGCCATTGACTTTAGACCAGGTTTCAGTTGGTCAATGGCTTAGTCTATTTCAGTTGTCTCAAAATAGGAATGCGCCAACAATGCACCTGAACACACCTCGTTTTCAGACCAGGGGCCGCACAAATGGGTGCAAATGCATTTGCTATTTAAACAATGTGGTGCAGGACGTGAAAATTATAATAATAATTAACGATGAATACTGTTTTGAATTGCAAGTTTGGAGTTATTTGTATTTTTCTCTGTCAGGTTGGCAGAGGGAGAACAGATCCTGACTGGAGGAGTCTTGAACAAACAGAAGAGCCAAGACGACATCATTACTGAGTTTGGAGACTCAGCCTGCTTCACTCTGGCACTGCTGGGGCAAATCTACTGGTATGTTGAGATTGTTTGTCTACTTACCTTGACCTACTGAAATCAGTGAACCTTAATAAAAATACAGAGATACTGCAGATACTTCTCTGCAGTTGTTCCTGGGAAAGAGACACTAGTGGGAGTCTTTGTTTAACTTGGGGATACAGCAGGCTGGAACCAAAGCTCTTTATCTGTAATGGATTTAGAGACAGACAGAACTGTTTTGAGTATTTTGTTTTGCACTCATGGAGATTTAGGGCTGCACAATTAGTCCAAATTAAAAGGTTACGATTTTTATTTAAATAAATATATGTTCGTGAAGAGCGGCTCTGTGATCAGTAGTAAATGCTGCTCCATCTCTAAAAGCACTGCAAGTTTAAGTCACTTATAACGTGCATTTGAAAAGCAACCTGCACCAAACATCTTCTCAAACTTGTAAACCTGTCAAAAGACAACATTTAATAACATGTTTTTACTCGTTTCATATCATCAGTCGAGTGTTTAAAATTTCATATTGTGATCTAATGTGGCTTCTTATCACGGAATTAGGGAGACAATATATAATTTAGTAGTATTCTATACAATGATAAAATCTATGTCGATTTGTATTGCATTATAAATATACTTTATTATTATGAAAATACCAGAGAAGAATAGAATAAAGCGTTTCTATCTTCTTTTTATTAATCTACAGCAGTATTAGCTGAATAGGGATTTCCTGGAACGTCATTGTATTACTTCTGGAGGCATATTTGGAGTTTCTGCACGAGGGCGCCCTTTGGCGTCCAGTAAACAAATGCCTAGTAATGTTCACTCCATCCTATTTTGGGTAAAAAAAAGAGTAAAATGAATGCTTCTCTCTAAAGAAATTAATATGATAATACATATTTTTTTCTCCAGTGTACAGTAGTGTTTTTCCCCACAATGGATGCATAAAAGGCTCATATTTCATATTAAAATCATGGACTCGTTTTTGACTTTGCATACCTCCAGACAAAAATAATAAATGATTGTCACAGTTTTTTTTAATTATAATATTTTATAATTAATCCTTAGACCTTTCTAATAATTTATAGTCATAGACTGCCTGCATGTTAACAGGCAACCCTGCATTTTTTCGTAAAAAAACGTTTTCTGTAAAATAAAAATATTATTATTTTCTTAATATTATATTGTGTTTGTTCTTAAATACTCTATTTAAAATGTTTAAAGATGTAAATGGTATTGCAAGAGCAATATTTCTTATTTTGTTTAATGTTTATTTAGCAATAATAATCAAATTAATTATTATTAGTCATATTAATATATATAAGCACAAGCACAACAAACAGGTGTTCTTATATATATATATTTCATTTTTAAAAAATATTGCATTTTAAATCGCAACTTTAACCAGAACAATCAAAATCCCCCCCCTTGCTCTCGCTGTGTGGCTGGGTTTTCCGTGAGCGTCTCACAGAAGCTGTGGTTCTCGACAGCTATACATGTGACATTTTCTTACAGCAAATAATCTATTGGTATTTACATTGAAGTTTTGATTTTTGTTGACATTTTCAGCCTATTGTGTATTTTGGCAGAACACCAAATGGCATTTTATGAATTGAAACATTTTCAGTGGCTAAAACTTTGGTGATCATGCACAAAACTAATATACCTTTCTTTGTCCCTGCAGCAAAACAGATCGAATAGCAAAAGGAGCTGAATGTTACCAAAAGAGCATGAGCGAGAACCCTTTCTTATGGTCTCCATTTGAGTCTCTATGTCAGATTGGTGAGTTTCTTTTCCGTTATTGAATAGGGTCATTATCCAACCTTATTTAAGCTACACAGTTATAGTACTCCATGAGGATATGTTAGATCATTTGATTTTAAACTGTGCCCTCTGTGCTACAGGGGAACGACCGGATCCAGAGCAGATCTTCAGATTGACCTCCTTGCAGAATTTCTGTGGAGGCAGTGGAGGAGGCATCCCCCCTCCTCCCATCAGCCCTGCACACACACCTAGTAACAACATGGGGCACAGACAAGTTGACACCGTCCTAATGGAGACCCCACAGGATACTTTGGTATGTCCTTCCTCTGGTTTTCCATGCATTTTATGTTTTAGAAAGACAGATTTGTTTATGCATTAAGAATATAAGGGGCATGGGTTAACTATTATATTAAAGTTGTGTACTATGATTATCCTCTTCATCATATCTTGGCATTGGCTTTCTTCCCTCTCTAAAGGAGCTAAACCGGCTCAATCTAGAATCTTCTAATTCAAAGTACTCCCTGAACACGGACTCCTCTGTGTCCTACATTGACTCCTCCGTCATCTCGCCAGACTCCATTCCACTGGGCACCGGTGGCTCACTGTTATCCAAACAGGTGCAAAACAAACCCAAGAGCGGCCGCTGTTTGCTGGGGGGCACAGCCACACTCAGCCCCCTAACACCAAGGTATGGATCTTTTTGAGAGACCCAAATTGAACATTAGGGCTGTTATGCCTCACACTTAAACATGCATAAGACTTTTTTTAATGTAGTTCCAAGTACTTTTTTCTTCATTGATTCCCATTATGAATGTGATAAATTGGCAGAACTTTGGTTAGCTTATGATTTCATTCTAGTAATTGTTCTTTCTGTTTAAAACTGTAAGTTTTGGAATTTTGCCTCTGGAGCCGAGCCCGGGAGACCCCACATACCTGCAAAATTACAGTCACAGTGGAACTGGGATGGAACCACCTCCTCCTCCTGGCCCACCAAAGAAGGTAATCTTCTTTGCTTATATCAGCTTGCTGTTATAATATTCCCATGGGACTTTTTAAAGGGGCTTTGTTTCACACTTTTGAATTAATGCATTTTTTTTATTTTTACTTTTTATGTTTTATACCATTATCCAAGGTTTATTGCACTGGTAGAGAATCATTTAGTTTTACTGAATGACATGTATTATGTCATTATTCCAAAAGAGTGTGAAAAATCCTTCTTTCGGTGTCTAATTTATAATACAGACTATCAAAATAAACTCTTTAAAACATTATTTATGTTAGGCTTTGTAAAAAATATATGATCCCCTCCCTCATTTCAGGCCGTCAGTAGAATCAGCCAAGTGGGGACGAAGTCAGTGTTTGCACAGAGTGGCAACAGCAGAGAGGTCATTCCAAACCCTTTCAACCAAACTCAGACCACTGCCCCACAGACCAGGTACATGTCACTACAGATTTATACAGGCAACTAATAGCTATGATAATGGCTTCTGATGACATCTCTTTCTGGTTTGTAGTACTACACCGCAAGTGCTGAGCCCAACCATTGCTGCTCCCCCAAATGTGCAGCCACGGCGGAGCTCAAGACTCTTCACCAGTGCCAGCTCCACTGCCAAGGTACTGTCTTTTACGCATGCAAGTTTATGCATATACATTTGCAACGGGAAAAAAAAAGAGAGAGAAGGTTTTATTAACACTTTGTTAATGATGGAATTGAACAGGAGAACAGTAAGAAGCTGAAAATGAAGTTCCCCACCAAGATTCCGAACCGAAAGACCAAAACGAAAACGGGTAAGGGAGGAATCACCCCATCTAACCTGAATGAGAGCATTGAGATCCTCAAACTGGATTCTTCCATATCGGAGGGCAAAGGCAACATCGGCTCACCACAGTTCCAAGCTTTTAATCTACAAAAGGCTGCCGCAGGTATCTGAAAATGCTTGTCTTTTTAAGATGTATTTGAAGAACTATAAACAAATCTATCTATTAATCTTTTTTTTATTTTTATTTTTTTTATTACTATTGCAAATCATTTAATTTCTGCAAAACTGAAGCAGGTTCTTAATTTTTTCCCCTTTGTTTTATTCAGATGGGCTGATGACGTTGATGCGGGATATTGGGAGGGGCTATCTAGCTCTCTGCTCTTATAACTGCAGAGAGGCCATTAACATCTTAAGTCAGCTGCCTTCACACCACTACAACACAGGGTGGGTGCTGGGTCAGATCGGACGAGCCCACTTTGAACTGGCTGAATACATGCAGGTGAGTCAGGGCTGCTTAAATCAGATGACATAATTTATAATTTAAGGCATTTAAAAATTATCAGTGGTAAAAATGATTTATTTCTAGTTATTCTTACAGAAAAGGTAATCAAGACTGAATTTTTCGGTCTGTTTAACCAGGCGGAGAGGATTTTCTCAGAAGTCCGGCGTATCGAGAGCTATCGAGTGGAAGGTATGGAGATCTATTCCACAACACTCTGGCATTTACAGAAGGATGTGGCGCTTTCTGCCCTCTCGAAAGATCTCACTGACATGGACAAAAACTCACCAGAGGTAAGTTTCTCATTACAATATAGCAAATGCACAGATTTTGTTAGCAATGCTTTATCTCATGGTTTACTTCTCTCTGTGTACAGCCCTGGTGTGTAGCTGGTAACTGTTTCAGCTTACAGCGGGAGCATGACATTGCCATTAAGTTCTTCACACGGGCCATCCAGGTGGACCCCAGCTTTGCATACGCATACACACTATTAGGGCATGAACTAGTTCTCACAGAGGAGCTGGAGAAAGCCTTGGGCTGCTTCCGCAATGCTATACGCCTCAATAAACGTCACTACAATGCCTGGTATGGTTCAGACTCTAGTCTTTGACTTTGAAAACGAGAGACTACTTTTGATGAAACCTGAAGTGCATAAAATGAAATAGTTGAATGTCACTAATTTTATGTTGTCTGCTACTTCAGGTACGGCTTGGGAATGATTTACTACAAGCAGGAGAAGTTTAACCTAGCTGAGATTCATTTCAAGAAGGCTTTGAGCATCAATCCTCAGAGCTCTGTACTGCTCTGTCATATTGGAGTGGTGAGTAAATCTAATGCAGGGAAAATAGTGTCAGTCTAAAGTGATCCATCCTGAATTTGTGGGCCACATGCACTCATTTCTTAGGTATACAGTGCAAGATTGTTACTTGGAATTTGGAATGTCAGACTAGCTCTATATGTACTTGTTGCATTGCTACATCTTTATATCCATTCTCATGTGCTCCAAATCAGGTTCAACATGCTTTGAAAAAATCAGACCATGCACTGGAGACCCTGAACAGAGCCATTAGCATCGACCCCAAGAACCCGCTATGCAAATTTCATAGGGCCTCTATTCTCTTTGCCAATGAAAAGTACAAGGTACTTCTCAACTTCTTACATCAGTCGGCCAAGATGATATACATTTTTAAATGTTAAGTAACTAATTTATTCTTCACAGGCGGCTCTGCAGGAGCTTGAAGAGCTAAAGCAAATAGTGCCCAAAGAGTCCCTTGTTTACTTCTTAATAGGAAAGGTACACCTAAAGCTCAGCTCCTTACTTGCATATATTTTACGTCAGCTATTTTCTGATATCATCATTTTAAAAACGTCCACTAAACAAATGTACATCATCTTTATAGGTCTATAAGAAGCTTGGCCAGACTCATCTGGCACTAATGAACTTCTCTTGGGCCATGGACTTAGACCCCAAAGGGGCCAATAATCAGATCAAAGAGGCCATAGATAAGCGATACCTCCCAGATGACGATGAACCTGTCACTCCTGATGACTATCCCTACTACTCAAGTAAGTATCCTACCCAGTGAGCCATTTAAGTGGTGCTGTGTTCTCTATCTAATGTTGTTGCTTGGTCTCAGCAGCGGAGGTGGAGGAGTCACAGGAGAGCAGTATGACGGACGCTGATGACACACAGCTCCACACCGCGGAGAGTGATGAGGTTCTGTAGCCCCTGGACACCACTCTGGACGTTGAAAAAAAAATGCCAATTTGGGGGCTACTTGAAGACTCCAGCTCTGAAAAAGGAGGAAGAAAAAAAAGGAAAACAAACTGCTGCTAATAACAGTACCTCCTCATTTCTGTCATTTTTATTTTCATCATTCGTCCTTGCCTTTTTCCACCCCTTCGTCACCATGCCTTAGAGGTCTCTCATCGGTCTGATCTTCTGGTCCTGTCTCATCCCACATCGTCACTGGCATCGTCACCTTTATCACAGACATGATCACTTGAAGAATTCAAGTTCTGTCTGAGCTCAAATTTCACTTATTTGCCAATGACTCCACTGTCCTCCACTGACGCCACAGACATTCATCGATGTTCCTGTCTTAATGCGTAGGCCTTTTATGTTATTTTATCAGCATTTACTCTGAATAAAGACCTGTGTAAGAGTTGGTAGTCCTTTGATTCCTCTCCCCTCCCTTTTTCTTCATGGAACGTAATTGCTGGGAGAAAAAAAAAACACTCTCTGCCCACATCCAAATAAAAAAGGTGTTTGTATTAAGATATTCAATGTAAACTGCATATCTTCAATCAGATTGCCATCTGTTAAGAAGAAAAATCTTTTTGAAAGTTAACCATAGAAAGTACTAGTTCTGGATGATGCAGGTTTTTTCCACCAGATTTCAAAACTTGTGAGTGATGCTCAAAAAGCACTTTTTTTTCCCAGAACAATTTGCCACTCACACACTCATCTGTTTTACTCTAACAGTTATGAACCTTCAAAACATCTGCATCCATATTTTTGCCTAGCTGCAAGACATTGATTAGAGAATTGGCGATTAAACGATAAGTGTATGGGTGTGGTGGTTTCCTTGGCACACATTAGTCTTACTGTGTGTTTAGGAACCCATACCACAATGTCCAAAATTTACAACACTATTGTATGGTACAGTGACCAGTGGTCAGACTTCTTGAGACAATTTTCTGAAATGTTGGTGCTGTTGAGGACAATACTGATGAACATAGAAAATGTGCACAAAGTATCTTTCATGGATTTTATTTTACCAGAACATGTTTATTATTATAAAATGTTTTTGATCTCTGCTAAATGCTTCTTATTGTACATTTTAAGGAATTAAAAGGTAATAGAATAAACAACTTTGACTGAAAGTCATGATGTGTTCATTGAAGAAAAATACGAAACCTGTACACAAATCTAAACTTGGCTTTTTCTTTAACACTGTTCAAAAGTGCATAGGCTCGTAAAATGACCATTGGTTTTCATCAAATTGCCATGATTCCACTCGAATGCCTACAGTTATTTATACTGTTGTAAAAAACAATTGAAATGTGACGTTCCTTCACTGGACAATGTAAGAAGGTTTCGGCATTTAACAATTATAAATGTCTAATAATAATGTATTTCCACATGCGCTGTTGCGACAGTTGCGAGAATGACAACAACAGACAAAGATACTGCGATATTAAGCTATAATAGGCCTGAGGTATGTTCAAACGTGAGAGTGTGTTGGGTATTTGTATATTTAGTACACAAATTCAAACAAATAAACAAAAAACAACTCTTTTGCAAAGTTACATATTTTTTACTTTAACTCGTAAGCCCATTTTCACTAAAAACATATAAACCAGCCAATCACCGGACGGCTTTCCACCCACTGACCAATCATAGGTTGAAATGAGGCGGTACTTCCGGCTCAAGTCTGGTTGATCTGTGCAGGTAAGTGAACGTGAATTCTGTACTCTGTCATGTAAAATACACTTATTTTGGTGTTTTAGTATGGGGAAAAAATACTGTTTTCAACGTAAAATGTTGTATAAGGTCTAAAGGAAAACGCTGTTTCATTTTTCATCTCATTCAGTAAGCGTTAGACATAATGACAAAGTAATTTCATCCCGGAGATTGCAGTCAACAGGCCAAAAATTGTTTGGGTTAAAAAAAATCTCTCAGTCCATCAGAATTAACCTCCAAATAAAACCAAACCAACTATAAAATTGTATTTTTGCTGTAGTTGCAAGTGAGAATGTCAGCTAAAATTGTACCCTTTGAATTCGTCTTCAAGATGTGAGTGGTGATGAAAGAAAGGCTGTAATACAGCAGAGACTGTCAGCTGATGATGTTAGCATGCTAAACCTACTGTGAACGGGCATGAGTAAACGAAATGAATACTGAACTTTATTATTTAAAAAAACCTATCTAATTAAATTGCAGTAAATCTGCAATTATTATTCATTTCTTTATTATACTCTACGCGTTTTAATTATTATATTGGTATTGATTGTATGTAGTTGTGTTAAACCTAGTGAGCTGCCTACTAAGTCAGCATATTGAACGCACGTATATGACAGTTTACGTGCTTTTGAAACATATTCCGAAACTCCATCATCTGGCTTCAGATGCCGTTTCTAATGCGCTGTTTGTTTTGTATTTTACTTTGTTAGTCTTGTTTTTATTTTTTTTTATTTTTTTTTTACTTATCTTATTTTGTTAACATTTCACTAATCCGACTGAACTAACTTTATGAAATAAGTTCTCTCCTGTTATTGTCTCCCAAAGATCTGACTGTGATAAGTGAAAGGCACGATACATTTGCAGCTTTATATTATGTGATGAATATGTAGGTGTAATATTTTAAAACTTTTAAAATATTAAGTTTAAAATTGTGCAATTTAGATTAAACATTATAAATAAAATTTAAATCATGTATGTTATTGTTAGGAATATGGGCTATTAAAATGATAAATGTATATTATCCTAACGATCTTTTTTGTTTGTTTTTCAGACTGCAGGTTGGATCGCTGTCTGTTTGTTTTTGAGTTTACAAGTTACATTTGGATTAATTATGGAGGTTCCAGTAAACCATAGACTGAAACCAGTCATCTCTAAGGTCTGACACTCTTAAGTTATTTTCTTGTTTATTTACATTTATTTGTAATATATTAGGAGGATGTTCCTGTTTGTATCTCTATAGTATGTATACTGTAAGTTGTTAAAATAATAATAAAAAGGGTCAGCTAAATAACCAGTGCCACAGAAGTGACAAAATTGAGTATTCCCATTTTAAACAGTAGATGGTGCTGTCTTTTTATTTATGAGTGCCCCTGTAAACAGGAAGCTCTAAACCCTCCTTATCATGATTGCATCATTTCTAACCTCTTATGATAACAGCCAATTTGTGCCTCACAGTGTTAAGCGCATTTTGATTTATATTCAATTTGTTGTTAATTTTTGTCTTTTTGTTTCCAACTACTTATACAAATCTTGTATTTAAGTTCACACGCAGGGGTCTTGTATAACGTTTATCTTATTCTAAAGTGATTAATCTACTTCACTTGGTATTATTTTCTTGAACACTTCATACCCCTTGGTCACTATAGAGCACTTCAGATGCCATTGAGTTCCCTCTACTGGTACAACATTTGCTTTAGAACTTCTTTCTAGAAACGTGCAACAATAGGCAGGGCTCTAGGCACTACTTACTGTGCTGTGCTATCCCTATTTTGTAGTATGTTATTTTGTTTATCAAACATTTGAATTATGGTAAAAACTTAGATTCTGACTCTTTGTCCAATTATGCGTCTGCTTGAATAGGATTAATTTGGTGATGTAGTAAATGTACGGTTAAATTTGGCGCCCCCTAATGTCATGACGCATTATGTCAGGAAGCTTGGCGCCTCTAGCGGCCAGTCAGAGTAGCGCTTCTCTCTCCCGCCACTGCGCCGCTCCGCTTCATTCTGTTTGTCAGACTCGCAATCCGAGGGAGAGGAGCGAGCCGCCATTTTCCGAGCTCGTCGCTTCCCCCTCGAACGACAACAATACAAAAACGGACGAAAACGGGGTTTTAACAGCCGAAATCGAACACGAAGACCTTTCGGAGAAGGAGAGAAGGGATTGCGCTCAAAGAACGACCGGAAAAGGGATACATTTATCTGTTTTTTACGTGGCTTTTGTCGGGGGCGATTGAAAAACAGCCGACTGGGCTCCTATAGCTCGACTGCCCCCGTTTCTTTCGCCCATTTCGTGATTCCTAAACGCAGCCTGGAGGAGTGGGAGGAGGAAGAGGAGGGGGGTTACCGAACGTCGGAGCGCGCGAGAGGCCGGGGATTTTTCCACCTGAACGTGCAACATTGGAATCTGCATCTGGATAATTGCTTCTGCCTGTCAGTTATTACTACTATATTTCTTAAGCGTGGGGATTTATTGCATCAATTTCCCCCGGAATTGGCTCCTCATCACGTGGTAGGTTCCTCCTTTTCTCTTTGTTAGTTTATAACTCGGTGGCGTGAGGCAACTTCAGACATTATTAACGCAATTATGCACTAAATCGACGTGCGGTGAAATACTGCATGTCGAAGGCGCGTTAACTCTATAAATGCGGCTCAGATCGGACGCCTTTTGCTCTCGTTAGTTATTTTCCACGGTTTGTTCTGGTTAAACTCATAAAGTAGGCGGCGTTGAAAGTCAGACCATCAAGGTTGCAAAATCAGCCCGACTAGCACAGACGTAATTATACGTGTCAACTTTACGAAAGCACGTAGTTGGTAATCACACATGAGACAAGTTCGTTCACTCAGAGGCTTCTGCATTGAGTAGGTTAAACCCATGCATTATGCGCGTGTGTGATCATGGGTTGGGTGCGCAGTAAATGTCTGTCTGCTGCATCTAGATCAGTAGGGTTTCGCCTGTGCTGTGCGAATCCTGTGCATTGCATTAAGATCTGTTATTGGATGTTGTCCCAGGCCTATTCATCACATGGATTTCCAGTAATACAGATTAATTATACAGTCAACACGTACTGGCCCTTTAAGACTCACAAACAATTGAGTTAATTTTTTTTAATTCTAATATCTTTTAAAGAAAACAAATAACACATACATTTGATTTCCGGGGTCTGTTCCGTACTGATTATACGCATGTATGTGTAAACATGATGCAATCGTACGGTAAACGGTTACAACTTTTGCATTTGAGACTTGACACGGGGAGTTTTCCATAACTAGCTGCATTACATAATATTTGGTTGTTTTTTCCCTCTTCCCCCTTTGGTTTGCCCTCGCCCCGCTGAACCGGACTGACGTCGCGAGACCATTTTTTATAGAATCTTCTCTCTCCTCGCGCCGCACAACCATCGGCTGCGTCTCGAAACGTAGCGAAATAATGTCCAATAATGCTGTTTTGGTAGGCAACACGCCAGCTTTCGAAACGCAGCCAGCGATTCTTTATGGCCTTCAGCTCGTCCTAGCACATATTTTCCGTATAATTCGGGGTTTTATTTATATTTAGCTCTGTATTTGCCTGGTTGTGGACAGCAGATGGCTTTAGGTGTAATAGAACATTAACCTGCTCAACCTGTGGTTAGTTTAACGCGCTGTACTTTTCCATTATATAATGCGTTACGTTGCATATTTTTCGCAGCACACCATTGATCTCAGTTCTCAAATTTAACAGGTTCCGCATGTGTACGTGATGTTTATGGTTTGAAGAGACATTCGTGATGTATTGTCCCTCATTAATGACGTGTTTTTATTATGTTTTTTGTACCTTAACATGTTTAGCCCTTTTTAAAGACATTCTGATACATTATATATTGTCTGTCCCACAAGACATTGACTGTAATTTAATAAATGGGGCCCTGTTTGTCGTTCTGAAACCTTGTTGTTCCTAGATGGGTTAAAACATGGTTGAAACAAAGACTTTCCTAGACCCAAACCTCCCCCCTCGTCTGATAGATGGATACTGTATTGATCCTTAATGGTAAATGCCATGTCTCTTTCCTGTGCTGTTTGCTCTCTTATTTCCCGGTTTTGAGGTCTTTTGTGTTCTGTACTGGAAAAGTCTGCTATGGATGCCCCCCCCCCCCCCATTTTAAACTGGCTCTCTATTACATTGACTGTACAGCAAATGTATTGAATTGTTAAAGTCTGTCTGTGGGATATTTTAAGAGTCTCCAGGGGTCGACATTTGATTATGAGCTGTTGTGTACTTTTCGTTCCATCCAGATTTATCATTGTCCTACATCCCCTCCTTACAGGAAGAGCTGTTACGTAACACATCAATACCATTGACTAAGTGCTATAATTTTTTTCAAGGTGGTGCAGTCATTTGTAAATCAACACTTTTTCCCCTTTGTTTCGTATTTTTGGTGCATAAATAAACACTTAATATGCTTTAATTAAATTATTTGACCTTAAAGCCATTTAGACACTGTAGTGTTTTGTTTAAGGTATTCCTAAAAATCCCAAAAATTGTCTTATTTCTCTCTAGACATACTTGATATACCTTTTGTGTGGGCCGTCACATTTCTCAGCTGTTGAGCTGCATGAAATTATTTTTGGCTCCCACACTGTTGAAGGGTGTCCAAGTGAATTTAAAGAGAATTGAATTATTGCTTTAAGGCATTTAAATCATTCTTCCTTTAATCCTTTTATGATCCATTTGAGTATTGATACCCTTGCAAGTCTGCAACTCAGTCAATGTCAGTTTGAAGTATAAGTCTGTGTCACAAAAAGTACCTGTTTTTGTCTGACTCAAAAACCCGAAGGCCTGGCTTTATTTTAAACTTAAAATACTTTGTTTTTAACTTTTATCTGTTAAGTGTAATTTGAACTCAGTTCTCCTTGGCAGGGCATTAGATTGGCAGGACTTTGAGAGTTTAAAAATTAAAAGTGAAAGAAAGTGCAAGCTACTGACAAACAGTCTCTGGAAATATCAAGGTTGTTCTTCTCTCTGGAAAGTTCAAGGCCGGGACTGAAGACATCCACCCGGGTCATTTGGCTGGGAGCAGAGAGAGGAGTCAGTCAGATTGTGAGACGGGACCACCTGTTTAATGTGTTTGGGAAAAATAACCTGACACTGTGGCCTGTATCCACAGAAAACCTTTGTAGTTTTAGTCCAATTAACATGAATTCTCTGTTACAAGGGCAAGTGTGTCTGTTTTACAAACAGCACTTTTTTTGTGCGCAAAGCTATTTACTTTAAGACTTTTTAAATGAAAAACTTAAAAGGCTTCTGTAAGTAAATTCCCCCTGCTTGGAATACTTGAACCATATGGAAGAAATCAAAGCTTTCCAGACTCGATGAGAATGCCGTGTTGACCTTCTGTCTCTGAAGTCGAAATTTCCGCCTTTTTTGTAGATTGATCTTCTGAAGAGAATGATAAACCACCACTGTTTATCAAATGAGCTGTGACAGTTGTTGGAAGTTTTTAGCTAAGGTTAGGCCGAACCCAGAGTTTAAAGTTCATTTACCTCCCACAGGGTAGTTGACATGAAAAATTTTAGGGAAATTGACATGTCCAAGTAGGGGTGTAACGATACACGTATTTGTATTTGTATCGAACCGTTCGGTACGAGGCTTTTGGTTCGGTTTTCGGTACACATTTTCAAACCGAACGGTTCGTTGGACCATTTTTCCTGCCGACCAAAATTTCGTTATTTCAAATGTAGGCGCATGGCAAGCGCATTCGAGATGCTGGCGCGACCACGACATTGCCCAACATCAAATGGCAAATGTAATGTAAGCGGAACGAAACTGAGCTACTCGTTAAATGTGGTTGACGGACCGTCTATCAGTTTGGACCAATGGAGCGCGAGCCGATCTTGACTAAGCACCACTGTTACTACACAGCGCTGAGACATCCAGTAAAGAAAGCATTTGAATTCGCTATTGAAGTAATAACATTGCTGCGAGATCTTGTGAGAAACATTCACATTTCTGCGTTATTAACGGATCAAACAGCGCTGACGTGGAAACCAGGAAGAAACATTGTGCCATGAATGAACTATTCAGTGTCCACAAATCAGCAACATTCACCATGGGTTTACTGTAGTAACTCACTGTAACCATGGGTTTACTGTAACTCACTGTAACCATGGTTTTACTTTATTAACACTCACTGTAACCATGGGTTTACTGTAGTAACACTCACTGTAACCATGGGTTTACTGTAGTAACACTCACTGTAACCATGGGTTTACTCTAGTAACACTCACTGTAACCATGGGTTTACTGTAGTAACACTCACTGTAACCATGGGTTTACTGTAGTAACACTCACTGTAACCATGGGTTTACTGTAGTTACACTCACTGTAAACATGGGTTTACTGTAGTAACTCACTGTAACCATGGGTTTACTGTAGTAACTCACTGTAACCATGGTTGCACTTGATTAACACTCACTGTAACCATGGGTTTACTGTAGTAACACTCACTGTAACCATGGGTTTACTGTAGTAACTCACTGTAACCATGGGTTTACTGTAGTAACTCACTGTAACCATGGGTTTACTGTAGTAACACTCACTGTAACCATGGGTTTACTGTAGTAACTCACTGTAACCATGGGTTTACTGTAGTAACTCACTGTAACCATGGGTTTACTGTAGTAACACTCACTGTAACCATGGGTTTACTGTAGTAACACTCACTGTAACCATGGGTTTACTCTAGTAACTCACTGTAACCATGGGTTTACTGTAGTAACACTCACTGTAACCATGGTTTTACTGTAGTAACACTCACTGTAACCATGGGTTTACTGTAGTAACTCACTGTAACCATGGGTTTACTCTAGTAACTCACTGTAACCATGGTTGTACTTTAACACTCACTGTAACCATGGGTTTACTGTAGTAACACTCACTGTAATCATGGGTTTACTGTAGTAACTCACTGTAACTATGGGTTTACTGTAGTAACACTCACTGTAACCATGGGTTTACTGTAGTAACACTCACTGTAACCATGGGTTTACTGTAGTAACTCACTGTAACCATGGGTTTACTGTAGTAACACTCACTGTAACCATGGGTTTACTCTAGTAACTCACTGTAACCATGGGTTTACTCTAGTAACTCACTGTAACCATGGGTTTACTCTAGTAACTCACTGTAACCATGGGTTTACTCTAGTAACACTCACTGTAACCATGGGTTTACTCTAGTAACTCACTGTAACCATGGGTTTACTCTAGTAACACTCACTGTAACCATGGGTTTACTGTAGTAACACTCACTGTAACCATGGGTTTACTGTAGTAACTCACTGTAACCATGGGTTTACTGTAGTAACTCACTGTAACCATGGGTTTACTGTAGTAACTCACTGTAACCATGGGTTTACTGTAGTAACTCACTGTAACCATGGGTTTACTGTAGTAACTCACTGTAACCATGGGTTTACTGTAGTAACACTCACTGTAACCATGGGTTTACTCTAGTAACTCACTGTAACCATGGGTTTACTGTAGTAACACTCACTGTAACCATGGTTTTACTGTAGTAACACTCACTGTAACCATGGGTTTTCTGTAGTAACTCACTGTAACCATGGAAGTTTGGCAGGAATAGTAGGCTTTATAATGCTTTCAAGTAACATTACGTCAGTTTTATTTTGACATTATGAATAAAAATGCTGCCCTCAAATATTAATCTGAACTAAAATAAACCTTTTTATAACTACTACATTATAACAGTTCATTTTGTCAAAGGAGCTGTTTTGTTTTATATGCTCCTAAGAAAAATCAAGTATAGCTCCATCATTGCTCAAAGAGTCAAAGTAAAACAAATATCATACTTTATGGTGTTAGTTTTAATAAAAATATAATAAAAAAAATTAAATCAAGGAAATTTCTCTGGCATTTCTTTCTTTTTGCTGTAGGCCTATCGAAAACGTACCGAACCGTACCCAACCGAACCGTGACACAAGTGTATCGTATCAAACCGAACCATGAATTTTGTGAACCGTTACACCCCTATGTCCAAGTGGTGTGACATGCTGTAATCCATCTAAAGCTATTTTAAATAGCATTTTGCTTATTTTATAATTATTAAATTTGTAGCCTTTATGAATTCATGTTATATTGAATTTTTTTTGCCTTGGATATCACACCACAGGAAAAATACTGCAAAAATTAAGGCAAAATATGCATTTTCCAATTATAAATTCATATACATTTTAACCTAAGATTCTCCTGTGTATTTTAAAATAGTTCAAGGACATGTGATGTGTCAACTTTCCACAAATAAAGGCATTTTCATAAAGGCTTTTTTTTTTTACACACTCTAAAGATAAGTTCTCATTCACACACTTCCTCCTCAGGCCAGATAGTACCATGATCTGGACGTATTACAACCACTTGAGATCAGTTTTGTTTAAGTGATGTATTGATTATGAGTAGAGGATGTATTTTAATCAGTAGAATATGATCGATCAATACCTACATTTTAATCATTTTGTGATGGATTTTTAAAAATGTATTTATGATAGATTGATATAATCTTTAGATATCCTGCAAGAGTAGTTGTCTAAAAAAGTACAAACTGTTACAGGATTTCTTTTTTTAAAGAACCTTGTGTTTTCTCATAAATCAGCACTGTGTGTGGCATAGGTTACACAAAAACATGACTGTTCTGAGATCTGTGTTGGTAAAGTGTTGTTTTGGCTTTAGGTAATTGTAATTACTCAACTGCATTGTGCCCAATATCCCCTGAGAAAATAAGAGTTGCTTGCTAGCGATGACATGCTCGACCTGTCTAACTGTACGTTCACACCGCCGCCGACTTGAGCTGCAAAGAAGCTCTGGCCGCCCTGTCAAGAACGCTTGTCAAAAAGTACGGGGAAGCTTGTTGACTCTTTGGCCGCTCTGACGTAACAGCATTCAATGTTCGATCGTGAGAGAAGAGAAGTGACACAACATGAAATGTAAACAGAAAAAACAAACAATACATTGACACAAGAAACCTTTTATAATGACCGCATTTTATAACCGTTTTTGTCACATTTGGTCGAAAAAAGCTATTTTAAAAGCTAAAAGAATAATTAGCTATTATTATTTTTTGCATCTAGTGCGTTTGGTCAAATCAGTGTTACCGTGAGCAAATTAATTGCATTCCCGCTTAACTAGCGGTCGTAAATATTTCCAATAAAAGTTGCGCTCTTTACCGGCTGCTGGCAACAAACGGCTCTTTTAAGAGCCACAATTACATTAAAAGCATAGTTTCCATAGCCAAGCACCTATACACTTTTAAACTATGTACATGGATTTAAAAATAATATGAAACCCACAACCATGAATGTTTGAATTTTACAATATTTATTGAAACTGTAACTGGTCCCTATATGCAAACAATGTCATATCATAAATGATAGGAAACACAGCAACGGCGATTTTTAGCTTCTCCTCCATTTTCTCGGAACTAATGTTTTGGTAGGAACGAAAGTTTACATCGTTAGGGTTAAACAAGTAAAGAGAGAAAGCGAGAATTAACGCGCTACGTGTAAATTATGTTCTTGGTTGTATTTTACTGTCAAAACAGTTCATTTGGAATTATTCAGTTTTTAAGAACCAGCAGAAGCCTCTGCTGGTTTATTCAGTAGTGTGTATAAAAAATTAGGGCAGCACAATTTGAGGGGAAAATTTAATAAATAAAAGAATAATGATTTTATTTGACAGAAAACCTTTATTTTTTGGGAAAACTGCAGGGTGCCCTGTTTGCATGCAGGTGGTCTATGCTTATACATCATTAGGAAAATTTTAGTACACTTCTCTGTAGAAACAAAACATAGGCCTATTTCTTAAGAAATTTTAAGCAACGTTTGATTATTTTTTAATTTGATTTTTTTCATATTTTTACCCAAAATAGGGTGGTGTGAGCATTGAGCGCTATAAACTAGGGATTCAGCGTTATGAACATTTTGGCTGATACCGATATTTCTTTATATTTGAAAGCCGATAACTAGGGAATGAAAATTTCATATCACGATTTTAGTGACCAAAATTATTGTGATTATCAATATTATCACAGTTTTGTTAAAACAAGATGAATGTTCAAAAAGAACTGATGCTCACACTGAAAACATTTCAACAAGTTTTATATTTGAAAATCAATAAACAACAAATAAAACAAGCAGCTCTATGCACTTTTTTAAGCAAGATTCTGTGGCACTTCTTCCTTATGATGACCGTCGTCAATAGCAATGCATTATAACACTGCACATACTTGTATCACAACGGACGCGCTCTCTCGTTTTATTCAAATATAACTTGCCGTCTTGCGTCTCTGTTTTTGATTGTATTGAAGATGAAATCAGAGTTGATTTATTGTTTACAGTTTGATAATATTGTTGTGATAATCTTGTCTGGATGATTGTTTTGTATGCTGTACAAAATGGATTTATAAACAGGTAAGATTTAAAACATTAATCTTAAAAAAACAATCGGTGTAATAAGTGTATAATGAATATATATTATTATCCCTTAAATGTCACTCGTAATAGTCTTATAATCGTAATAATAAACTTGTTTGTTTGTCTTTGTCTCAAAGCCACTTGCTGCGCACTTTTCTTAGCGGAAGCTTCGTGTTTAACGTAACTTCAAGTGAGTGAGATAAAACATTTAAACTCAAAACAACAATTTTTTTGCCCAATTATTTCACAGACGTAACATTAGTTTTGGTTTTGAGGTCAAAGTTAACTTGCCTTGCGTTCGCTATAAAACAGTGGGTGATGGTCACACAAGATGACTCGGCAGATTTGAAGTGTATTGCAGCGAATTTATGTGCATGTTCTGCAGACAGGGTGAGCATCCTCGATAAAGTTTCCCTCAGGACTTTTGTAAAAGCCAAAATATGACCACATCTCAGATTTGGTTCTCTTAAAAGGCTGAAAAATGTCCCGAGCACGGTCACTGCCTTCTGCCATTCCTTCTCGAATAAAAAAACTCAACATTGCGCGCTGCACGACTGCGTCAGACTGAGTCTGAGCTGATTGAGTCGCTCTGATCACACTGCCGCTCCTCAATGTGAAACACATATACAGGGTTTTTCCTGCATAGAGAATTACGAGGCGGCCGCCTCCGTCCAATTTCGTACCGCCTCAAAAACAACCAATGCTCAGATGCCCTTTTTGCACTGTAAAGATTCTGATGTGGGTTCTCGGCCTGTGTCCATTCTCAAACCGTATAGTTTGCCGATAGTGATTGCGGATCGTAATCCGTAGGTCGGGTGGGCCAAGTAATAAAAAAATTAAATTAATCAAGGGGTGGATGACAGATGAATCATCATAATGTGTTGAGTTTAATTAAGACAGGGAAAACCAATCAATGAAAACATATGCCAAGGCTCGACATTAACGCTTATCTGGGACACGTGTGGGGTTTTTTTTTTAAAGGGAAAAGTGAAAGAGAATTTTACTTGCCCAACCGGACAAATGCCCTGATTAAAACAATTTTCAATATCAAAAAAATAAAATAATAAATAACTAGGGAATCACCAAAAACGCAAGGATGATTCTGATTTTATTTCATTTGATGTAAGTGCCGATTGATAGCCTATAGTTGATAATAATATAGCCCTACCTAATGCACTGGCAGTAGGGAAATTCCAGAGTTATGGACGTGACATTTGCAGTCAAAACTTGAAATATAAATTCTCAGAAAATGTATTTAATACCAATATATTGAAACATCTCTTTATCCATACTCCCTTAATAAAGAAGTCCAGACATTAGAAAAATATCAGTCTACACATGATTTTTATATTTAATATGAGGGAAATACACATGCGTTATGGACGTGACACAAAAAGTCTTTAACTTTTAGGTGGCAAAATATTTTTTAGTAATTCTGTGAATTAGACACTGCGCAAACCAAACCACTAGTGATCCACGGGTCGGCTTTTTTTCCAACCCGCGGGTCCCGCTTTTATGAAATTATTTGGCCCGCCCCGCACCACTGTAGCCTATCTATTTTTACAACCCTCCCCACACCTGCGACCATTAAATAGACATACTGGGCATTGCAATGTAAATGAAAACAGCCTTTATTTCAGCCTGAAAGTGCTTGGAAACATCGCCCTCTAAACTGGCAACAACAGGCTATTATGAATATGAACCTTAGCCTAAATCAGGAATATTAATAAGATAATGATAAACATTTTCAACATTTACAAAACAGCGTTTGTATTCATCTAATAGGCTAAACAATGTTTAAGTTCAGATTTGTATAGCCCAACAGTTTACAGCCTACGCTACATAACCACTGAACTTTTGTTTTATTTAACACATGGAAATGTTAATTTAGCGTTTTTACGTTTGATGTGCTACGCTGTAAAACTAGGCCTAGTTCACATGCGCATTCGCGTCCTTTTGTGCAGATGCAATTTGAAATGTTACTTTTATGTAATGCATCCACACGGCTTGAATTTCGGTGCGGGGATTGTGAATACCGTAAAACTTCAAATAATAGCCGAGTCCCAAATAGACGCCTGTGTCTTTTACACGCCTGGTGTGGCGACAGGTTTGGATAAATAAAGGCCGGTCTCAAATAGAGGGCTGGTCTGTTTTTTTTAGTTTCGGGTTGTATTTAATCTTCTAAAAGCCGTCAGATCGTCTGTTTAAGCCAGTTCTATGGTGCAGATTGCGCATCTGGGCGGGAGCTGTTAGAGCAAGCAAGGCAGGAAGAGTTAGCGGTGGCCGGAGAGGGAGAAGTGGAGGAGAGCGTAGAGGAGGAGGAATTCGCCAGTGAACTTGTAATATCGCGGTGATGATGATAGTGATGAATAGGGTCATTTTGTATCGCATGATTGCAGTTGTTTTACAGGGTAGCCTTCATTCTTTCTTGTTGATGTGTTTGGGGCAACAAGTTCATATGCTTGATGAATATTACCGGTAACTTGTATTGTTCAGCCCATGGCTGCCACACACCGGACGAGAAGCGCAGCGCCGCGTCTGACAACTCGAGGTATAATGATATTCTCAATTAATTCAGTTAACGGTCTGTCTGAGATAAAGTGTTCAGACTGCAGACTTAGCAACGATTGTATTTAATTGTTCAGTACAATCAAAACATAGTACAGACATTATCTTAATTTCAGAATGTAACAACAATATTGCTGGCCATAAACTGAGAAAGTGCGCGTCCGGTGTGCGATACCTCGAGTTGTCCTAGACGTGGCGCAGCGCTTCTCGTCCGGTGTGCTGCCCCCTTAATTCTTATATTAACTGATTTGTTATAAATAAAACGTAATATTATGTGGTAACCTCCTACTGTCATGCTTTCCGTGTATGCTATTTGGATCGTTATCTCTAGGCCTATACTCAATGAACAACATCTCAACACTAAATTAAAGGCCTGTCTCATATAGACGCCTGTTTCAAATACAAGCCGGTGCAGTTCGGCGATTTGGGAAAATAAAAGTCCGGGCTATTATTTGAAGTTTTACGGTAATTTAAGCCATTCCCACAAGGTTAGCTTTTATAGTGCAAAAAATTCTCGCACAAATATATTTGCTTCATCTCTGAGCAAATGATTAAAAAAGAAATCCACAGATGCGAGAAAAAAGATGTCAAACTGTACTTTATTTTCTAATTTAATTTCTCAATCAGCGCTGGACCGGCATTCTGTCTTCCGCTGAGCCCTGGCAGATCATGTTCCACGCTGTCAATGCAGTGGTCTGCTTTGCGCTGATCTTATTCACACTATCCAGTGTAGGTGCAGCATTTTAACATTTTGAGACATAATGAGCTGTTTGTGAAGAAATTATCCGCTTCCAAATTATGTCATTTTAATCATGAAATTGAAACATTAAAAACTATTTTGCTCTTTATGGTGTGCGAGTGATAGAGCGCGGCAGCAACGAACCAACTGATCAGTGTACAGCGTAACAACATTGGAAGCTATCTTAATGGCAAAGCATTGTCAGAAATGCACCAGGCTATTGCAAGTACACTGGTTGATGACATTGATAAGGCTGTCCTAAAAAGTCCAGTGTTTTCCTTAATTCTAGATGAGTCCACAGACAAAAGAAACCGCAAACGGCTGATTTCCTATGTTCGGTACAGAGAAAACAACAAAATTCAAACTAAATTGTTCAGAAACTCTGAAATTGTGGATGGGAAAGCAGACACAATTGTGGATGGGAAAGCAGACACAATTGTGGATGGGAAACAACTGTTAATAGAGAAGAATTTAGATGGAAGAAAACTTGTAGCAGTTTGTCCAGATGGTGCTGCTGTTATGACAGGATGCCGTAAAGGAGTTGTTCAAAAACTCAGAGAGGAATACAATTCTGAATTGGTAGGAGTGCACTGTACAGCTCATCGTCTCGCTCTCTGCAAGTGATGCAGCCAGATCCGTTGAACAGGTGAAAAAGTTTCAGCAAGATTTAAGAGCAATTTTTGTGTTTTTCAGCAACAAACTTCATGAATTGCAAAGACAACTAGATGAGCAACAACTGAAATTTACCCAGCCCCACACAGTGAGATGGCTGTCAATTCACAGTGCAGTATCGGTGGTATATAGATCCCTGAAAGCCCAAAGTGATGTCCTGTAACACATGGCTGCCTCCAACAGTCAGGACTCAGGAAAAACCAAAGGGTTATTGATTGCTGTTCGGCAGTTCAACTTTGTGGCACTGTGTCACATGATGAAGGATGTGCTTACACATATAGTCCTTCTTTCTAAGCATTTTCAAAGGGAAGACTTGGACTTTTCCACAGTCCAACCAATGACCCAGGGTACCAAAGAAGCACTGAGACAATTAATAGCTCATCCTGGTCCAGCAGAACAAGAATTCTTCAGCTGTTTTGATGGAAACAAATTTAAAGGAGACAAACGTTATGAATTCCATATTCAAAAGCCAGCCTTTGATAACATGAAGAGCAGTTATGTTGGATCCTTGATTGATGAAATCGACAGAAGATTCCCTGCTGACCCGATCAGTCTTCTTTCATGGTTCACCATTTTGGAGCCAAAAAAGGCCACTGCTGCCAAATAGTCTTCAGAGAATTTCAGTCTCAATGGTGTAGAGAAATTAAAAATCTGCTGAAACACTATACTTCATTGTCCTTTCAGCAGTTTGCAGCGACTGTTTTAAGGCCATCCTTAAAAATAAAGGGTCGGTAGGTAGGTCTTAAAAAAAAGTACAATTTTGGTCATGGTGATTACATATGTATGAATTTAAACACATTTGCATATTGTGACGTCACTGACTGGGTCTTTATTCCGTGCCTTCGGGCGCACCATTGCAAACCTCATTCTGATGCAGGTTATATAGACCACAAACAATTTGAAATCTTTGTCAAAAAACTTGTTTATTGCATTAATTCCAGCTGCATTCTTTTGGGAGGGGGGGAAATGCGGCAGAATCAAGAAAGAAGCCACTAGATATCAATGTAAGTGGATTTTCAGAGGGAAACAAATAGATCAAAATGACTTTAGATTTCACAAAATAAGTTAATTGCATTAACATGCAATGTAAATACCTATGAGAAAACATGTTAATGTTTTCACGTTTACATTAACAATGCATCTAGTTTTTCACTGATGTCTAGGGGCTGTTTACACCTGACCACTTCATGCGTTTTCTCAGAAAAGGATAGCTATCTGATTTATCAAAACGATTCCATTTACACCTGGTCACATACATTTAATTTTGCGGATATAAATCCGATCTTCAATTCCCACGCTATATGCGTATTTAATGGGCCACGTCACCGAAAGCAACAGATATGAGATGCATTTTATTGATCATCAGCTAATTTAAAAATCAAAGACCTTAATAGGAGAGAGCGGCAACAGCCCTAGTAAAATCATTTTGTTTCTTTACATTTAATGAAGATGATTGTGTGTTAAGCGTCTGCGACTTACTTTCACTTTGATTTGTGATAGTTTGCACGTTTGCTTGATGAATAGATGCTCAGCTGCTCATCTGTGGCGATGCGTGTTGCAGTGGCGCCATCATACCTGACTATAACATGACATATAGCCTATAACACGCTCTCACAAGTTTATTTTTTAATAAACCATATTTGACAACAAATAAAAAGGAAATAATCTTTAGAGTAATTTTATAAAGCCGCAGCCATCATTACCAAGCGCGAATCATTGACAGTGAATGAAAAGAAGCGAACCTGCAGGTCATAGTTTGACATGCGTAAACCAATAGTGTAAACATAATCATAGATGACGCGCCACAGGTTTTTAATTAAAAGAAAGAACGTACCCTACGTTTGTATGTAGGCCTTGACAATTTATATTCACAATACTTACCAAAAAGAGTTTTTTCAAAAAAACTGTCTGTCTTAACACAAGTTTATAACCGGCAAGTCGGTCGGACTAAAGGGGGAAACAAATTCTAATTGGCTCGGTCCTAAATTGACAGGGTCGTCGGGTTACGGCAAACAAGAATGTTTTTTAAGGATGGCCCAAGTGAACATGTTTTCACTGAAATGGAGAAACTCATTCAGACAGCCATGGTCATACCAGTTGTGAGTGTGTCATGTGAACGTGGATTCAGCACACAAAACAGGATCAAAACTAAATTCAGAAATTCACTGAATAATACAACTCTCACAAATCTAATGATCATTTCAGAGCTTGGACCTTCCCTTGAGCAGTTTGACTTCAACAGAACCATCATCAAATGGAAAGAGATGAAGAGGAGACAGATGAGAAACTTAGAATAAGTCACATGAAAAAAGTAACAAGAAATGGAAAAAAGTGACTGATATTGAACTGAAACGCATGACTCTTTCTGAGAAACTGAGAGACATAAATACATAGTTCAAACTGAGATCTTAATATCAATTTGAAGGGGAGCATGGCATATTTTGTATGACATTTTAAAAAAAGCAAAGAATTGAACTGAAACGCATGAACGACACTGAAATAGAGAGACATTAATATATAGCCTAGGTTTTAAACAGAGGTCTTAATGTCAATTTGAAGAAGAGCATGATGTATTTTGTATACAGTTTTTTTTTTTGTTATTAACTGTTTTGAGAACTGGAAATGCACAATTCATGCATACACATCTGTAGATATTAATAAATGAAGATGGTTAAATTAGACCGATGCATCAAAAGTTATTCTTTGCCCCATAATCTTTAGATCCATGTGACCCATGTAAGGGGGGAATGTCAATGATCGAAATGTTAACAAAAATGCCCATCCCTATATATATATATAACCGGTACCCAAGTAATCGGTATGTAACCGGACCGAATCAGTTACTTGTTACTGCATGAAAAACCAGTGTTATGTTTAAAATCTGCATGTCATTTTTGGATGATCTATTCAAATTCAAAGTAGCCAAGCCGTTTTCATTTTGAATAGAGGCAGTTTACCCGCCTTTTTCCGCATGTATTTAATTGTAATGGTCATCTTACAAGACAAGGTGACATTTCAGCATTGAGCCATGTTGCTTTAGTGTGAGTCACCCCACTCCATTTTTATGTCTTAAGAACCTAAGTCTCTTTGCGAATTAATTGTGTCTCTGCTCTCAAAATATTCACCAAATCCGTTAGGCATGGCACATCAGCTTGTTAGATTTAATACGAATGGTTTACACCTAAAGAGTTTTGACAGTGCAGAATGATTTGGTTTATGTTACAGATTTAGTTTTTGGTTCTGTCAACTTCAACCTGCATTCAAAGTCACTTTGAACGTCACTGTCTGTTGTCATTGTTTTGAGAATGAGAAAAGGCCTAAATGTTGTCTGATGTCTCTGTCCTGAAGGCTGTAGTTTCAGTTAGGCTACTTGATGTAGAAATATGCTCATATCTATTTAGTTGGCCTCCATATAAAACCATCTCTGTCCTTGTTTCTGGCTCTTTGTTTTTTCCACTTAAGGTTTGTCATACATTGATACTGTCTACCGTTAAGCAGCGGTCCTCAACTGGTGGATCATTCATGAGTCGTAATTGGGTAGTACGTCTGTTAAAATGCAAATAATAAAATGTAGCTTATCATATAATCATACGCATTTACTGGGATATATATCAAGTTTGTATGATATGTCAATATATTTTTTACAAATGACATATGATGAGGCAATACCATTTATTTTGATATCAAGGCTCGAAATTGCGACCTTTTTGGTCTTATATTCTTCCGAAATTTAATCTCTGCAGATTAATTTGGCAGCATTTGTGCAAGTGTAAATAATTGTTGTGGTATGACCACTGATCTATATAGAATGATTGGAGCTCATGACGTTCTAAACTGCCAGCAGGCAGTGAAGCCACCGGAAGTGTTCTAGCGGCCATCTTGCGATTCCCTACCAGCAGAGGGCTCCAACGGCCGTTATACAGAGATTGGTGGCTCCAAAGATGATCCGCTGTGCAACATACAAGTGTAAAATGTTCACAAAAGGATGTAGAAAAACTGCCCACAGGTTGTAATTCAAGCCCTATAAGTAGTAATTTATATGCACAATCGCTATTCCAGTGGTGTTTTCTCTGAGGCAAGAGTAATGCTTCAACAAAAAACAAAAAAAATAAAACAATCGACAGTAGCCTATGAGAACCCTCAGAGTAGCAATAATCAACACAATTATGTGCCCAATAGCGACACCATTTGACAGCTTCAATAGTTTTGTGCAGAGTCCGTTTACCGTTGCTAACATTAACCCATACAATTTGTATTATGCATTTCCTGAACATGTACTTGCGAACTAATGAAACACTTTATTTGAACAAACTCTTCCGATTTACCTTTTACAATCGTGTCGCGAGGGAGAGAGAGCATACCCGTGAGAGTGTGCGCGCGTGGCCGGCGGGACTGTCTCTCTCTCTCTCTCTCTCTCTGCTCGTTGATAAAATTATTTTTAATAAATCGTGGACACGTTAAACTTATGCCCTCCCTCATTTTGATTGAACAAATTACAACGTGGCCACAATATAGGCTAGTAAAACGAGGGAACAAAATAGTAAAACGTGGTGAGGAATTCATGGCCACGAAACGATATTCACCCGAATATTCACAAAAATATAGGTCTTTAGCATTCACCATTTAATTTATTGTATCAAACTGTTTTTCTTACCTGTGAAGATCTTCAGTGAAGGCTGACTAGTGTTCTCGTACAGCTTTTTATTCCTTTTGCAAAGAAATTGCCGTTTTAGTTAACGTTTTGGGGGTTTAACCAGCTATACCACTGATCTTAAGCTACACGGAAGTCCCATAAGTGAATAACGAACACTGGCCACTTAAAAATTAAATATTATATTTTAACGTGGAGATAAGCTGCTGCTTCTTCATTCAAAGGCCAAATCACAAAATAAAACACTTCTCCATTAGCTACTGCCACCTGCTGTTAGCCTAGACAGACGCTCTCCAAGCTCCTCTCCAAGCTCCTCTCCCCAGTATCAAAGACATTTTTAATAAGCAGGAAAAATTTCCGACTTTAAACAAATACCCATTTAAATGCTTAGGGTGTTTGCGTTGTAAGAATGTACAGGGAGACTTTAAATTTAAAAACGGTGTCTCATTAGGCAATGTTTTCTCAGTCAAATCATAACATTTCCTATTGATTCAATAGAACGTGTGAGCTCACTAGGAAATACCAATATGGCGGCGCGGTGGCTTCACTGTTTATGACGTCATGGGCTATCCAGTCATTCTAGATCAGTGGGTGTCACCTTTTTTCTAGAGATGCACCAGCCAACCGGCCATAAAATCGGAAACATTTTTTAGTTTAATTTTGGATGATTTCTATTCTGGACTTGCACGCAAAATTCATTGCAATAATTTCCTGAAATGTATAGTGTTGTCACGGTACCAAAATTTCAGTATTCGATACCAATACCAGTGAAAATCCGCGGTTCTCGGTACCAATTTCGGTACCAAAGCTTAATTTCGATTAAATTTATATATATTATTAAAGTGGACAGTAACAAAGATGGAAACTGTAGTATTAAAAACACTTTACAATACGATTATATTTGTTAGATAACATTAGATAAAATGACCTAACAATAAACAATAGTTATATACTGTAGCAATTATTCTCCTTGGGGTTAATTTAAAAATGTAGGCTACCAATACATTTTTAAAATCAAAAGTTTAATCTGTTAACATTATTTAATGCACAATGAATGAAGTAAACAAACATGAACAATCAAGTGTTTGTATTAAATAACATTCACAAACATTTAATGTTTATTGCATATTGTTCACTCAATGTGTTGATAAAGCATTAAGTAATGTTAATGAATGGTATCTTATTGTAGTGTTACCAAACTATACAGGAGATAAAACATGTTTTATTTGACCAAAACTGCCAAAAATGTCACTCTTGTCTGTCTTCAAAACTTGAGAAACCTGTAGCTGATTTCTAATGCAAGGGTCAGAAATCAATTAATTCTTTGCTGATACTTCCTCGTCATGAAGAGCGCAGTTCGCACCGCTTTCTCCTCCTTTCCACAAGCGCTTGCTCTCCCGTGTCTCCGCTATGCAACCATGAACAATGCGCGCCTGGAGAAACAAGCTTGCACGTCGCTTCTATTATGAGCGCGCTTGCCGCGCGCCTACATTTGAAATAACGAAATTTGCACGTGCTATGTGAACACCCCCTTATGGCAACGTGACATTAGCCTAATTCAAAATATTTCCATATGTGGCTCTTTCCTCCTTTCTTGTCAACAAGTGGATTCAGAGCTACCACATTAGCAGCCACCGGTCGCTACGTCTCAGTGTTTTTATGAAAAGGACACAACTCTGCACCTTTCGGACAGCGCATCAAGAACCGGATTAACCCGGTACTTCAGTGCTACCGGTACTTAAGAAAAGCTGGTACCGTAACCGTTCAATTTTTTTAGTACCGACTTGGTACGTAAGTACCAAGTTTTTTGACAACACTAGAAATGTAATTTGTGTTGAAATGTAACACAGGCCAGAGATGCAACACACTGAAGACAGGCGCAAAGAGGCACGCAGCAGAGAAAATACCAGACACAGCAAGATCACTATTCGCGATGCTCGAAATATAGGAAGAAAAATGTAAATATTGAATTGGGGTGGCGATTTATATGAATGTACAGGGTTTCCCGCAGCAGTTTGGAACTAAGGCGGCCGCCTAAGCAACACACGCCTGCCGCCTTAACTACGTCGTCAAAAATGTAACATTATATGAGCGATATCCGCAGTGTTACTCTGTCCTGTTTAGAGCTTAGATTCTGTGCCCGAGCCCGAACTTGACCCAACCCGGGTCGGGTGGATATTTCCCGCCGCCATCCTCGGGCCAGGCCCTTCATCTAGAGACGTGCGGCGTGGGACTAGATTTGATGGCCGAATGCGGGCGAATAAAATGATTTGCGGGACTCCCGCAAAATAGAACTATCGATGAATAAAACATATAAAAACGAATAAATTGTTTTTCATCTGTTGCAGATAAGAACAACTAAAACAAAATAGAAACAATTTACAGGCCAGAGTTTAATTGGAACATGTTTGCAGCATTGAGTTATGTAGCCAATCACAGATATGTGTTGATTTCTTGAACACAATGGCCAATCAGAAGCATTTAAGATAGAATCCCCTCACCGCTCAAAATTGACTTTTTGTTCAGTGCTGAATTCTGCATGCTGGCAAATTCTCTGATTATAACAAACAAAGTGTAGATAGTATGAAATATTCATTGTGCAGTCAGCTTCATTGATAATAACAGAGATGTTTTGCGTGCATTCAGTCATGGCAAACCATTTACGCAGAGCCTGCTTGCTTTTATGTTAAATTAACAGTGGTTTGTAAATTCCCACCTCTGCATTTTGACAATGTTGTTTTGCACTTTCTTTTGCACTTCATCGTTTTATAGTTGTATAGTGTTTGTTAAAATTCAGTTGTTGTTGTTGTTTCAGTTATGTTGTTTTGCACTTTTTAGCACAAATATTTTTAAATATTTGTATACTTTGTTAAAATTGCACATTGTAACTGTTATTTTGAATAGCTGGTTATTTATAAAGCCTGTAGTCTATCACACAAACAAGCCCCCCCCCCCCCCACACCACACACACACACCTGAGGCAAACCCCACCCCACCACCTTAACTAACACATTTTCTGCGGGAAACCCTGATGTATCTCTGAAGGAAACTTACTGTCTTCAGAATAGTTTCGATAGCATTCCCCCCCCCCCCTCTTACCTCCGTATAAAGTAATGTTTATAAACGCAGCGCTGCTTTTATTGCGGTACCCAAATAAATGCTTCTTTTCCATAGTTTGCATTTTCATCAGTCTGTCCATTTTTGTTTTGTGCAGGTGTCTTATGTAACAAAAACAACTGTTCTTGCTACATGTGTGTAGCATATTTGTTTGGATTGTGATTAAAGTGCAGTGGTTGCCTCTAATTTCAAATGGCTACATATTGTTTTTTAAGGCCAGTTTGGCCTGTTATAGAACAAATTAACCGCAAATAAATTGCCGTTTTGTCGATTTCATGTTCAGTCGGTCAATGATAAACCGTTAAATTTGACTTGTGATGTTTCTTTGTCATGTGTTATTTACAGGCTGCCCCCTGGAACAGTGGTGGGTGGGTGGTGTGGAGCTGGCCTCGGCACCGGGAGAGGCCCCCTCGCCCGCCCCCTCCCAGCGCTGCATGGCTGCAATGGCGCCCGCTTTAACCGACGCGCCGGCCGAAACTCACCGCATACGCTTCAAACTGGCTCCGCCCTCCTCCACCCTCTCCCCGAGTGGCGTGGAGGAAAGTGGTACCACCAATCATATCCTCGTGTCCAGTAACGGCGTAGTCAAGCGCAAGGCCTCGGAGGAGCACCCCTCTCGCGGGGCCGGCCCCTGCAAGCCCCTCGTTACCTCATATCACTGTTCAGATGTGACCTCTGTGTCCTCAGCAAAAGAGTCTCTCAAGCTGCAAGGTGTTCTACTGAAGACGCACAGCATCCTGCCAAACCTCATACCACGAAAGCACCAGGCTTTAGAGCTCTCTGAAGAGCAGCTAAAGAGCATCATGAGTGCCGGTGGAGGAGGTGGGCCATGTGGGCCGCCCACCGTCCAAGGCACCACTGTCAATGGCGTGACAAAGAGAGTGACTAAACCGACTGAACGAGACAATGCAGTGACCTTTAATGGTGGTCAACATACTGTCGAGCAGGATTTATCAAATCCGACTCAAATTGTCATTGCTACCCGGGGATTGACAACGAATGGTCCTCTTCGAGACAATGCAGAGCACCACCAGCTGTCAACGGGTGAGTCCCAGAATTGTCCCAGCAATGGAGAACCTCCTGCAACATCCCCAACCTCCATTGCACCTTTCACAGTGGACAAAATCTCAGACTGTATCCCGCTAAGCAGTGAAGATCCGTTGGCGCTCTCGCTCGCTACCCAGCAAGATCCCTTGGGTGACCTTGGAGCGGAGCTAAGCGAGCATTCCCAGCACCAGCAGAGCAGACAATGGGAGATTGAGGCACGGCTACGGCGACTACGCAAACGGCTGCAGGTGGTGCAGGCCAAGCAGGTGGAGCGCCACGTGCAGCAACAGTTGGGCGGACTACTCAAGAGCACGCTGGGTGCTCTGGATGCCAGACGGCCAAGAGGCCGTTATGGTGACGAAGCCCTCACTCCTCAGGAGAGGGACGGACTGGGACGTTTCCTGAAGGGTGGATCTATGCCGGCCGAATTAGAACGACTGTCCCTGAGTTGTACTACCAACCTGCAATCTGCCGAATGTGCTTTCGATTCCGATGCCACGGAAAGCAGCTCAGGGGGAGAAACTGATGTGGAGGAAGATGAATTGGCTCGGGTCGACATTGAGCAACGGCACATTCCTCTGTGAGTACAGACCTTCACTGTTCCTCTGATAATGTGAAACTAGATGGTTTAATGTAGAATAAGTGCTGATGCAGGCTGGGTGATGCTGTTTCATGAAACCATTGCGTCCTCACATGTTAATGAATCATGATGTGCAGATGTTATTGACTGATTCAGTGTGTGGCTGTTGTACATGTGCATTTGTAAGTGTAGATTTGTTCTTTCAGTTCAAGATCACATTGATTGCTTTTGTTACAGAGGTATTTTCTTGATAATGAAGGTTTGTGTTCATTTCTTGAATATCATTACTATCCTGGTTCAGCCCCCCTAAACTTCTGCCTAGCCCCCCTACAAATATGTGATTAATGTAGGCTACACAAATTCATGTTCGCTTCAGTCTTGTTATAATCAGATTCAGCGTGTTCTTCATCTTCAATCCGCAGCGGTGCCGAGCAGAGAGCACGTCAGAAACAGAGGACAGTGTGTGCGTGTGTTCATCTGAGCCTCATTAGTCTGTCACTGCTTGTCAATGTCAGAATATTTGAGATGACCAATCAAATCAAAGTAGGCGGGCTTTATGTTCACAGACGCTGCTGAGTGCGAATTTTAGCAGCGCGACTCAGCGCTTCAGTGTACGGTCAAGTGCGAGATAAGATCTAGGCCTAAGTAGCTAAACTTAACATTTCACATTTGACAGGGTTTTTTTAGGTCATAAATGTTAAACGAATGACAAAAATAATCAGGCAAACTAATAAACTTTTGTCTAATTTCGCCATTTTGAACTGAAAATCGGCCTATGTAACGTGACTCATGTAATGTAATAATTAGTTTACCGTCATTGTGAGGGGACAAGACACATTAACAAAGCCGTTTTCATCATGTTAGGCATAAGATTAATAATGAATGCGTACATTATACATATGGAGAATATTATAAAAATTGTAGCCTTTAGTAAATTAAAAAAGCTCAGCTTTAGGAGGGGAAGAGACAGGGCAGGATGAGGAGACTGAGAGAAAAAGGATGATGGAGATGAAGAGAGAGCAGGTACTGACAAATAATCTACTGCCCGCTGACATGATTTTAAAGCTATTTCTTATCCTATTTTTTGGCCTTCAAACGTCTTGAAATGCACATATCAGAGAAATAAAAAAATGTAACCCCCTAACAACCTCAAATTTAGGACCTCTTTGATTATAAAGCCCTGTATTAGGCATAAGATCAATAATGAATGTGTACATTATGAATTAATAAACCTAGTTACCTAGCTTCCCTTGTAGCTTTCAGTAAATAAACGCGTCTGAGAAAATGATTCATAGGCAAAATCAATCAGTTGATCCTATGTTTACTTTCTTCATTGACAGACAAAAATGAAAAGCCTATATCAGTCAAAGCTCAACTTTAGGAAGGGAAGAGACAAGGAAAGAGAAAAACAAAGAGAAAAAGAGTGTGATGCTATTGAGGAGGGAAAAATAATCAGCTGCCCACTGACATGGTTTTAAAGCTGTTGTTATCCAGTTTTTTTGGCCTTCAAAAGATCTTAAAATGCACATATGTAGAGCAGAAAAATAAAAATTTTCTCGGGGAAAAACCGAACCCCCCTAACTAACCTCCTTCCCATTCGGGACCACAGTGATTATAAAACCCTGCCATTGCATGGTAATGAAACTAGTTAATAGTGAGCATTAGACCATAAACTAAAGTGTTCCCCCTTTTTTTTTTTTTTTTTTTTTTTATTATACCCTCATTGGGGGCTTAGCCCCCCTAAAATGAAAATCCTAGAAATGCCCCTGATCCTGGTTGCACATGGACACACGCCACGCACTCTCTCTTACATACAGCAAGCCAGTCGTTCCCTTCCCAAGGGCTGAGCCTTGTTTAAATACACTCAAATGGCAAAGGACAGTGTGTCACTTCCTTAAATCCATTTACACACTTTCTCATTCAGTTATTGGCCCTGTTTTCACCCATCCCAACCTCTGGTTAAGAACACACTGGACAAGTGGAAGGCAAAAAGATAAGGCACTGTTTAACTTCTACTTCCTGTTGTTGTTTGTTATATATATTTTTTGGTTTTTACTTAGGTTATTTTTTTCCTATCTTCCCAGTATTTAGCCTACTCTAATTTTCCCAATGCTCAGACCTAGTGAATATTCCAGACACAAGGAAATTAATCCTCTTTGAGGCCGATCTAAATCATTGATAAAAGCATTGGCACTTAAAAACATGTATAGCTTTGATAAATACCACTTGCGCCTAATTTTGCTTTACTTGTTGTACATTAAACATAGGCTCCTCCAGGGCGACAGGTCTTCAAGTGGTCTCTTTTGCTGCATCATTGTAGTTGTATGGTGTCTCAGTAGGCCAGTGAATCAGAAATTTTCCCTTTTTTTTTTTAAACACAGACTAAGACTGCTCCATGAGGGGATAACCTACATTCAGTCAGTCAGTCACATGACTATTGCGCAAGGACAAATAGGCTTACTTGCAGATTATGCGACGAGCATAGTGAAGCGCGTTGACAAAGGACTATTTAACTTATTTTTTGTCATTTTTATTTTTTACTTTACCGTTTGCCTTCCACACATCCATAGGTACTTCTTTAAAATGGGGGTTTTAGTCCTTTATTGATAATGCAACAGATTCCTTTGTGGGATTGAGTACCGCATGTTGTAACTTCATGCAAGGTCTTTTTGTTAGTAGTTGATTTGTCTTGCTGCTTAATCAGCCATTACAGCCAGTGTCTTGATGAGCGAGGGGTCACTTGAGTGCAATCCAAAGCAAATCTGCATTACCAAGTGGGTCAGTTGTGTTATTTTTTGGTTTATTGGTGGTAAACGGTTGCTTTCCTCAAAAGTCACTGGAAGGAAAATGTATCTAAATGATTTCTCATTATTGCTGTTTTGGATTCAGCTATAGTTATTGAGATTTTATGTTGTTGATGTTGCCTTTTGTAGATACTATTTTGTACCATGCCCCTACCTCAGACAGATTAAGAGTGCCCAAACACTGTATAAGGACCACCTTTGGCAATTCAGGTTAATTACTAACAGTCTTTGCATGCATCCATGTTCCTCCTGGGACGAAACTCAACTAAATAACCATGTATCCATTGAAGACCAGCTCCAACATCCATTATGAACACACAAGCGCAACCACATTTCTCAGTCTTGCTAGTGTCCTTCTGGTACCATGGGCTAAAAATTAGCTTTCATGTACTTTCATGCACGCACCAGCTGGTGGCATTCATTGTTTCTGGGCTGTAATCCTGTTATCTAGAACCGGTTTGAATGAAAAGGAGCCATTGAACTGGTCGAACATCAAATCATACCTGTCATGCTGCTTTCTGCTGTAAAGACTCCTGAAGACTTCTGTCATTTACTAGGGCCCTATGAATTCCGCGATGGGAAAAACACAGACGGAATCGCAGAATCCAGCCATAAAAAATGGAATTGACTATATAACATGGAATTTCACGGAATTTGACAAATTTTTGATGAATAAATAAATAGCAGGTCAGTACACTTATATCAAATCACAAAAATAGACTAGTGTCTGTGAATATTAAACTGCAAATACGAATCCTGCATGTTCTGCGTGTCTCTGTGTCAATGAATGGCGCAGACGTGCGGTTTCATTTACCGCACACTGAATAATGCGTGACACTCGTGCCATTTTCAGCCACTGCCGCCTCACTATCTGAGGACATGAATGCATGAATCTTCAGAGCCGCTCTAAGAGTCACTTCATCAGCATTTTACGGTTTCATTTGAAAAACACTATTGTCATATCATAAACGCACAGAAACTCAAAGGTCTTCACCGCAACCCGTCAAAATAAAAGTTCGGTTTAATTTGACAAATATATGACTGTTGTACAGTAGAATTTAGATGCGTCTCATTGTAATAATACTAACACTAATAATAAGAAATTATCAAAGCTTAATTTAAGGAATAAGACATTTTTCTTCCATGTTTCTAATTTTAACAGTGTAAAGCATAGTTGTGCAGCATGTTGTTTGACAGTTTTATTTCATATGATTAAAAGATCAATTTAATGAATGTTTTATGTCTATTTGATAACCAGGAAGAAAAAAAAAACAGAATTTGTGAGGGGAAAAATATTTAATAGAATATATATTTTTATTTATTAAAATTGTTGTTTTTATGAATTAAATTAATTAGACATTCTTTTTGATTATAACATTTTTAATTTAATCATTAAAATTGAGTATTTTGAAAAAAATAAAACTGATTTCATAGGGCCCTAATTTACCCACCCTTATATCATTCCAAACTTCTGTGGACCACAAAATGAGTTCTTTTATGTATTTTTGAAAAGGGACATAGTAATGAATCTTTCAGACAGGTTTTGTGAACTGCATGAATTGATTAATTGAAAAGATTATTTTACTGATTGGGCGTGGACACACCAAGAGAGCTAGGATCAATCAAATCAATTAAATTTTCATCTGTTCACTTTGGTAATGCTATTTGTCATTTTGGTGTTTAACATCTTTAATTATATTGAAATGAACAGCCAGGATCTTCAAACATTCTCTTTAGTGTTCCATGATCAGTGGAACTCATACAGGTTTGAAAGGAAATGAGGGTTATTAGTAAATATTGGTAAAAAAAATTTTTTTTTTGATCAAACTATTTTTTTAAAAAAATGTAAACAAAACAAGCCATTTTGGAGTTACTAAATGTTTTTATCTCCCCCTTTGTAACCATTAATCAATGTTTTTGTCTCTGGAGTTTTTAAGATGTTTGCATCCAGGAAGAATAATGATGATTTAAGTGAAGAGTGATTAAGTTTGAGTTGAGTGTAATTAGGTACTCCATGTACCCGGTCTCCTAAAGGTTCTTCTATTAATGATCTGTCCGTCTTCAGATAATCAGACTTTTTACTGAAACGAAGTAGTGGACAACAGATCTATCGCCAAGGCCTATATTTGGCATTTTTTTAATTATCGGTATCAGCCAATGTGTCTTAAGTGTGACTGATATTTTGACGCTGCTGAGAACACCAGTGCCTGAGCACACAGCGCTACCATTCTCCATCTTCATTAGTTTACCATTTCTGTTTAACAGTTCTGTCTAATGCTTTATTAGATAACACTGTTAAACAAAGTAAACAGTATATTAAAGTATATTAACGTTTGCTTTTTTATTATTAGAAATAGAACGACAAACACTAAAAAAACAAAGTCCTTTTCTCATCTACTGTCAGCATTCAGCAAATATTAATTTATATCATTTAAACAAGTCTTTAAATATCCAATAAACTTTTAATTGTGCAAACCTTTGGGACTTAGTCGAATCCAGCTGTTTGATCTTCTGAAGGTGTGCATTTGTAGCCTGCATTAGGCATAAAAAAATATATTTTGGTTCCGGTTTCCGACCGACCCTGTCAATTTATGTGCGACCCAAGTTTATTTTATGAGCTTGGGGAAGAAATAATACAAATGAAATAAATACACAAATAAAAAACCTTTTTTACTATTTGCATAGCACTCTTGCGATGCAAGATGCCTGTTGTCCTCCAGCAATGCTAACAAACGAGGCAGCTACACAGTCGTTCACACAACGTTGTCGTCACTTACAAAGGCACTGGTAAGTTTTGGTGTGTTCTGAATAGTTGCCAGTAGGTGGCGAGAACGAATGCCTAAGTGGTACGGCTTAAAGGATTAGTTCACCTCAATTCAACGAAGGTAGAATACTACTACTTGTAATCTCCTTCAACGAAGGAGAATACAAACCTTCTGAGAAGGTTTGTATTGAGGTTAATACTATTAAAGGTATTAGATGAAACATTGCTTGAGATTTTTGAGTAGAAAAAAGTACACACATTTAAAACCAGCGTCTGTGTGTGTATGTGTAACATGCTGCGACACACAAGGTGGTAGAGTACATGTAGTACAGGTAGGCTATGTTATGAAAAAATATCCATCGCTACTGTAAAGTAAAATAAAACAAATTATAATAATTTCCTACCTATCCCTTGCTGCCACTGGAGAAAAAATAAAAAAATTCCCGACCAACCGGAACCTAACTTTGTTTATTTTTTTATGCCTAAACGTTTATTCTTTCCATGTGTATTGAATGCAGGATTTCGAACTGTGCTGCGCTATATCCTGTTGTCCACTGTCATACTTATGTTATTTTCATTGTGTGCTGTATGTCAAATGAGTGTTACCTTGTCTTTATTAGAAAATATAAATATTTATAATTCCCAGTGAGCACAAACTTACCAGATTTGAGTGTCGTTTGTTAGTTTTTGCTTTATATGTATTTGTAACAATTATTTATTTGTGAAAAATGCTGTAATAGCATTACAGAATCAAGAAGTTGCCATTTAAAGTAAAAAAAAAGTACCTGTATGAATTTCTTTATTCTACTAAACTCAAAAGAAGATATTTTTTTATGTTTTTTTTATGTATTTTAAGTCAAATAAATGTTTAATTTCATAATATTGAAATTAGCATGATCGGCTATAGAACACTCTTCTCTCTAAGATCTCAGCATCGGCCATCTATAACCAATCATTATATAGCCTAGTGTTTTGCACTTTTCCCCTTTATGTCTTTCCTGCGATGTGTGTCCAAGGCAATGTTAAAAACTTACCTGCTTTGTCTAGACTTTGCTACTTTAAAAAAATTTTTTTTTAATCTATCAGGAAATGGACTATTCCCTTTACTTGATAACCTAACACTCTTTATTCACCTGATGCCTTCAAACTGTTATTGTTATTTTTTTACAAGGCCTCCCCATCGGCATGGTTTGTGGTTTTACCAGTCAACTTTCTAGGTCACATAGCCTGCTTGACAAGCTTTTTTTTTTTTTTTTTTTTTTTTTTTTTTTTTTGGTTCGGTTCCCTGTCTAATTGTTTTTCACTTTTTTGAAATTTTTTGGCGGGACAAGCGGAAACCAGGGATAACGTGGATATTACATCATTGATATTCAATTCAAGTGAACGGAAACATATAGAATAATGGAAGTATACAGTTGAAAGAAATATATAACACAGTACAAGTGTTTTTTTGGATATTGATACAAAATTCTTACATATTGTACCTTTAATGGCACAGATGGAAGCAGTAACGGGCTCTACGGTAACTCTTTTTTTTATTAGGAGCACAATATTACTGTGCCACTATAATATGCAAAAGTATCGAGAGCATGAGAAAAGATAATTCAGAAACATAGCGTCTGACGGAATAAATATTCCGTGTTCACCTTAGAAATATTTGATATGTTCAGTTTTAGAAAAAAAAATTACACTGGCTTTTTCAGTTAAATAGGAAAAAATTCAAAACTCTTTGGTCATTTTTTTTTTAGAGAGATGCTACGGTCTAATCAGATTCAATGATCTATGCTAAAAGTGCTACCGCCAGACCCGGAGATCGGCTGAATGGATTCAAAAACGGTAAAACTCAACTGTTTAACTCTAGGGGAGTTGAAAAATTAGCCTATTCCCAAAAAAGTGGAGTGTTCCTTTAAAGAATGATAATAAATGAATAATATATTAAATGATAACAGAATTTTCATTTTTGGGTGAATTGTCCTTTATAAAAGCTCTAAATTGACACTCACTTCTGAACACAATTAATGTTGCTGTACGTAGGGTTGATATTCACACAGATTTTGTCCACACTAATTTCTCATGGATCTGCTTTCATGGCGCTTTATCTCGTGTTCTTCCTTTTCAACAACCTTATTGAAGGCTTTTGTGCTACTTTTTCTGTATTCTGTTGCTTTCTCTTTTCTTTTTGCCCTCTCTCCATCTGCTCCATCTTTTTCACACATTAAAATCAGACCATTGCTGCTTGAAATACAAGCACTGCCAGGAAAATATTCTAAACTGCATCCCGTCCACGTGTGTGTGTGAGTGTGTGTGTGTGTGTGTGTGTGTGTGTGTGTGTGTGTGTGTGTGTGTGTGTGTGTGTGTGTGTGTGTGTGTGTGTGTGTGCGCAAATGTGAAGTACTGCTGTTTAACAGTTAATACTTTAATCCAAATCATGTTGATCTATTAATAAATGTATCCACTGTCTTTTGGTTAAGGCCAATAGCCATTTACATTACAGCCTTAAATTTGATTTGCTTTTTGTTATTTTGATGTTCTATTTCATGGATTTTACAAACTCAAATCCCATTTACCAAATCATGTGAGTGGCGTAGTACAGTTGAAGTTACCATCTACCATTTTGAGTTCATGCAGAGCGGCCCACGTTAGTGAGTACAGGAAATGAGAGATCTTATATTGTGGCACTGTGGTTTCCAGTACATGCACACAGTATGAGAGAACAAACAACTCTCAGACAGCAAAACAATCATTCTGGCGTGTCGTGGACACCAAACTTCAGGGCAAATGTGTGTCTTTTGTCCACAGATATTCACTATAGCCATCAACTAGATGGACCCATGATACGTTGAGGATCCCATCAGGTCTTGAGTGTTTGAAACTGCATTTGTGTTTGTAGTAGCCTAAAGCCAACAGCAGAAAAAGATTGACTGATTTTTAAAGGGCAGGCCCAGCTGTTTGCTGTTCCCTCAACTCTCTGGGCTGCCACTATGAGGCAGCTCTGTTCAGCTTCAACGGTTCCTTTATCTGCATGAGTAAAATGTAAACCTGTTTTTTATTATTATTATTATTATTATTAAATGCAGAGGCCTTGATTATATACAGACTTGAATCTGTATATGTAAAGTAGGATTAGTTCACCCAAAAATTCTGTCATCGCTTGAACGCCCTCATGTTGTTCCAATTCTGTATTACTTTCTTTAGTGGAACACAAAAGGAGAAATTAATGGGGGCCAGAGCTATCAGGTTAAAAAAAAAGTATGCTAAAGTACCATGAAAGTAGTCCATTTCTCTTGTACTAGGCTGTCTTCCGTGTCTTTTGAAGCTACAAAAGCTTTGTGTGATGAACAGGCCATAATATTTATGACTTTAAGTCATTGTCCACTAAATTATTCATAGTGACTGTCAATTGTGACCTGATATAGGAGTCAGTCAGTTGAACTGAAGAATCAGATCAGTCCAATCTGTGAAATAATTATTTAGGTTTTGAGAACTGTCAAATGATTAATTGAAAGAAATCAACTCAAATGAAAGATTAGGTCACCAATTGGACATTGCTACTTCTCTCATAAAGGAAAACCAGGGCGGATGTCAGGATGTTTAGTAAATAATGCCTGTTCTTCATACTAAATGACTATGTTTTTATTTTGTAAATTTGAATCTTGATGAACACAGGCCTCATTTAGTGTCATTTAATTTGTGAAGGAATGACAAGTGTATACTCAAATTCATTTTTTTTCTGTTACTCTGAGGAAGTGCCATGAGGTTGAGTTAAAAAGCTGAAATACCCATACTCCTTAGTTTCTGCTGCTTTTCTACCGTCTGTTGGACTCCATTGCATGTTTATTCTATGATCTCCATCCATCCTAACTTCTACCCCAAAGCTAATTGCAAATGATTTAATTTGCTCTTACCCACTGCTCAAGCAATGGTTTTCTCTGTTTGACTATGCATCTTAACCATTAGTGTAGAAACGGTAAATCAGCTCTCTGATGAATATTTCAGGGCATACTTTTAAACATCAGCACTGCTTTGAAACTGCCAGAGGATTTTTCCATCCTCCCTGTTGCCCTTTGGACTGCGGGATACAACAGCCCACCATCACTTGTGTCTTATTGGTGATGGCAGAGTATCTCCCTGGAAACCCTGTAAAGGTGTGTGTGTTTTTGTTTTTTGCTTTTCACCTTTAGATGTCTACTATGCTCTGGCCGTCTGGCGCATGTCCACGACCTTTCAGAGCTGCAGTTTTTATGTTGCAGTCGGAAGTGTGTTATGTACTTAGTATGAAAGACTACTGCACTGAAAAATTGATGCTTGGTAGTTTGTGGAGTGCAAGTGTGGTTAAATAAAGCCGGTGCTGCTTTTTGATCCATTTTTAAAGATCCCATTGAAATTCATTCTTCAATCCTTCATTTGTAATGTTTATTTTAACGAATTATCTAGCCACGTTGCCAGATAATGTGCATATGTTAAATATGTGGTAGAATGTCCAATATTTATTTCATGAGCTCTTTTTTTTTTTTTTTTTTTTTGCCTGATAAGGTAAGGTAGTTATACCTACAGCGGAGGTTTCTTTCTCTCTGTATGGCTCACTATCATCTGTACCTGGCAGCGCCCGCAGTGCCTGGCCCATAATGAAAAGGCTCCTCTGTGAAGGGTGTGTGTGTGTGTGTTTGTGTGCCTCTGTGAATGTGTGTGGCACAGTGACTGAATAAAACCGTTCAATGTGTTGCGTCTTTCTGAGGCCTGTTTTTGTTCTGTAATGAAATATGCAAGTCATCATAGCTGTGGTTCGTGTCACATACCCTTCCCCGAGGGTTTGTCTGTATTTTTGTGCTGGTGTGGATCAAGGCTAATGAATGTTGTTGCACAAACTTACTGGTTTATTAGTGTGACTATTGTGACATCATAGACCTGCTATATCAATTTCCCCACACCAATCAAATAAAGTTTTACTTCACATTGTTTGGCAGTAAAGAGATTATTGCTAAAGCTAAAGTCCTTGTTGCTCTATGACTTATTCCCGGGTGGTCAAATTACAGTGCCAGAACCTTCTAGAAGCAACGGCACAAATAATGGTACTCGTTTACTGCTTGTAGGGCCAATATATGTATGGAGCCAAGCAAGCCGTTTATAGATGTGGCAGTACATCAGCAATCAGCTTTTTACAATTTGACCTTGCTTATTTTTCTTCAGCGTCGGAGCCATTAAAAACGACCAATAAAGTCACTAATACCCAGAAAGCAAGCAAATCTCTGAGTTATAGATACTTTATTTTATTAATAATTTTAGAAGGGATTCAAAAGAGAAAATAGAGACTAACTCTAAATTAAGCTGTTTTTTCTATTCCTCTCAGCAAGAACTTTGCCAGAATAATCAAGTCAGGGTTCAACATTTCTTTTCTGCCTCACCTACTAGTTGGCAGTTGAATGGCCATTAATTTTCTTACTGGCCATGAAATATTTGGCATTAAATGGATTACTTGGCTGTTTTTTTCCCTTACATTTGTGTGAGAAACATTGATTGCAGGTAGGGATGTAATGGTATGAAAATTTCATATCACGATTAGGGCTGGGACGGTTACCGCGTTACCGCAATACCACGGTCACGTGACCCCTACCGCGGGTCTGAGCTCGTCACCGTCATGACCGCAAAAAAAAAAAAAAGTGCCTGCACATGTGCACGTTTTGTCTAATTAAATGGATTCATTGATTCTAATGACTTGGATTGAGTCTAGTGACATTGTGTCTAACATGGATTCAAGGTTTTCTAAACAAAACTCATCATCATCAAAAGATGGAGCAAATCCGACCTTTCGCGAGTTGGGGAGCGGAATGTTTCATGACACATAATAACATTCCATTCGTATTGACTATTAGGCCTGTATGTGAGAGTACCTGTGTAATGTCTCTTGTAGCCTATTATCTGAATTCTATTTTGCTAAAGCATTAAAATACAGGCGCATGACTCATGAGAAAGCCCCAAAAGCAGGACCTCAGTTTTTAATTGCATGTGCTTATTTAACACGATTTTCTCACGCGGTTGAGCTGCGCAGCCGACAATAGCAGGTAGGTAGATAAATAATCGTTTGTTAAATAAGAGGCGATCTGAAATGTGTTCTTTTTTAAATCAAGTGACCAAAGTGCTCGTTGCCGCGGATACAGTTTTCTGTTGTGACTCGTGACTCTCGCGATTTTCTCACGCGGTTGAGCTGCGCAGCCGACAATAGCAGGTAGGTAGATAAATAATCGTTTGTTAAATAAGAGGCGATCTGAAATGTGTTCTTTTTTAAATCAAGTGACCAAAGTGCTCGTTGCCGCGGATACAGTTTTCTGTTGTGACTCGCGCAGTCTTCACTCGGACGCGCGCTTCAATCCTTTGCGGAGAGACTCTCTCACAAAACATAATGCACAAAAAAACATGTCCCTGCTTGATATACAACCACTAATAAACAATCGGTTTTGATGAGGGGGAAAACTATACTACTTAGTGCGGATTAGAGCCCAGAACCTCTTGACACGCTTGGCAAAAGTTCTGCCACTGAACCATTAAAGTACATTGGGTTAGTAGTCGGATCTATGTATTTATTCAAGTAAAAATTCTCACCACTAACAACATAGATTAGATCTTATATTAGAAGCACCCTGTGTGCGCTTGTGTGTACGAGGGATGTATTTTGGGCGGGTGGGAGAGCGGGATGGTGCTAATAGCGGTTTACCGCAATACTGTGGGAATTTCTTGCTTTTCAACAGCGGTAAGAAAAAATCCAAACCGCCCCAGTCCTAATCACGATTATAGTGACCAAAATTATCACGATTATCAATCTTATCAGTTTTGTTAAAATGAGATGAAAATGTTGTAAAAGAACTGTTTTTTGAAGAGTTATTGCGTGCAGAGATTCGCATTGAAAAGTTCAGAAAACAAGGTGAATAGAATAGATATTGATGCTTAGTGTATCATGTATATGCAACCGTTTATTGAGCCTTTTCTTTTAACCCTCTTCGTTTAGGGGTCACACTTGGCTTCTTCCCGGTCAAAAGTGACTGAAGCCTTAATGTAATTTTTTTTTTTTCTCAGGAAAACCAAAGTAATATATTCTTGTTCAATAATATTTTTTGATTATTATTTAAATTTTTTAAAGATTTCTGTTACTATACAATAGTTATAAAAAAAAATTATGAGGCTTTTTAATTCGCCTAAATATATTTTATATTTTTCAGCATCATTAAAGTCTCCATTGTCACATGGTCCTTCTAATATGTTGATTTAATGCTCAAGAAACATTTCTTATTTATGTTGGAAACTTCTTTGTATTGAATGTTTAAAGAAAAGCATTTATATGAAATAGAATTTTTTTGAAACAGACATTTTTACTGTATTTACTGTTGCTTTTGATCAATTTAACGAATTCTTGCTGAAGGTCTTAAAAAAAATTATACTGACCCCAAACTTTTGAATGATAGTGTATATTTGTATAATATACATTTTGCTTAGCTCTAAAATATTCAGATGCACTTGAAGTGTAATATTTTTAAAGTTTGTTTTTATCCAGTGTCATGAACAACTGGAAAAGTATGTCAATTTATTGGTCAAAATTCAAGATGTATTGCCACATGACATTTTGAAACTTTGATAAGCTTCTTATTGTTCTAGGGATGCTCATAATTAACCGGTTAACCGTTTACTAACAGTAAGAATTTTAAATTATTAATACTATCGGTTGAGCTTTTGAGAAAAAAAAAAAATAAGGCGCATACAAGTAGTGCTGGGCGGTATACCGGTTCATACCGAGAACCGGTGTATATTTTCGTTATGATGTTTATTGTTAATATACCGCCATACCGATGTATTTAATTACACAACGTTCGGAACGAATGTTACGCTGCTCTACACTGTTTCAGTCGGACCCTTTACAATGTTGCACTTCTAAGCGGCGACTGCGCGAGGCGAGGGAAAACAAACAGCAGTGCTCTGGTGTTACGGAAGATGGATGCTGCAGATAGGGTTGCCAACTGTCCCGAATTAGCCGGGACGTCCCGATTATTGGGCCTAATTTATTTGTCCCATACGGGACGTCTCTTGTCCCGTTTATTGAGTGCTACGCTGATCTGACTGATACAACAGCAACACGACACTTGAGAATGACCGCGACACTTGAGAATGACATCATCAAATCACGCGCATCAGACCATACCAATAAACTATAAATTGAGAATTAATTCTTCTTTTGGGACAGATAATTTGATTTGCGAACAGGATCCTCTGCTGTCTGGTCGCTCCCGATTCGATACGGTCTCGCGCTAACGACTAATCCCTTTCACTGTCCGGCCGGGTTTTGATTTCGGCAAAATAGTTTTGGTGAATTTAAACAAAGTGATTATTGTTCATGAGTCCAACATCCAGCCACGCAACAAAACATGCAATCTACCGAGGGAATAAAATGCTGATGTGATTTGCTGCCCAAGAAACATGTCTGATTATTATTAATTTAAAAAAAAAGTCAGGATTATTCTATGAATAGAAGGCGATTTATCCTAAATAAAAAAAGCTTTTGTAACATTATATGTCTTTATGTGACTTTTGATTCATTTAATGCGTCCTTGCTGAATAAAAGTAGTCTATTACTTTCTTTAATTTCTTTAAAATCTAGTGTATAATGTTACCAAAGCTTTCTATTTCAGATAAATGTTATTATATTGAACTATGTTTTGTGTGTAATGTGACTGTTTTGTGTGAACTTAAAATTCGTTTTAGAATTAAATTGTAGGCCTACATAAGGTTAAGCAAAACAAATGTGTCTGAGAACCTTTTAAACACATACGAACCTGAAATAACATATACTGTGTAATACAGTACAAATATTTTGAGTGTCTCTTATTTTCCTGTAAAGAACCACGATTGTCCCGCGTTTTTCTTTTCGGAAGTTGGCAACCCTAGCTGCAGAACATGACACATGAACTTGTGCCAAAAAGAGTAGCCGGGTCTGTTGTTTGGAGGTTGTTTGGTTTCCAGAAATCTGACGTCGACCAAACAACCATTTTCTGCAAGTGCTGTCGAAGTATTGCAAGTTGTTCAACTTTTTGTATTGGTTTTTATTTAAAAAAAAGTGAAATTTGCACAGTAAAATAAAAGTTCTGTTTTTTGATCGTTTTCTAGGGCCATGCAAACCTGTGTTACTAGTGTGGAATTATTCTACAATATTCACTAATGACAGTAAAATAAGAATGTAGAGCATAAGAATATATAGAAGAATAAGAATGTTGTTTTTTTGGACCCCTTTGACTTTAATTTTATGGACAAAATCAGACAGAAACATGGAGCAGGTCTTTGAGCTTTTGACCTTTTGTGCTGAAGTCAATTTTTCGGTAACTCTGCTTAGTCTGCTTAATAATATCTTATGTCTGCAGTTTGTGTTGTGTTGGTCTTGAAGTTGACTTGTAATCCTAAACCTGTTTAAAGCACTTAATCCTAAACATGCGGAAAGACTTTAGTCCCAGGATGAGTTCTGTGTGTGCGTGTTTGATCGGGAAGCAGCAGTAATGCACTGCTGATAATCTTATTGTTTTTGAACATTGTCTAGGGACCACAATACAAATTCCTGAGTTGCTGAACTGTGCTGGGAGGAAACACTGAGTCTCTGCTCTTGTCCAGCTTTGGCTTTTGATGGCTACGCTAGCTCTGATTCAGCTCAGAGCTTAGAGGCTGATTGGACCCGACTGCATCAGGAACTGTTTTCAAGAGGAGATCCTCTTGCTGTGTTTGAAACACTGGATGAACATCATATCTCTCTGCTGAAATGTGTCCTTGTGCTTTTTGGGAGCGTCACTGTGTACAGCTTTGTAGTCTTGAACACATTGACGAGTATTAGCATGGTTCTCGAAACTGCTAAAACACATATGTGCTCCTCACGCATTGCCTTGAGTCATATTCTTCCATGCAACACTTCTCACTGCAAAGATTGGCCAGTATTACCTAAGCTGTTGGAAGCTCACAGCCACATGTGGTTGTGTTTGTCTGGCTGCTTGAGTAACTTAACAGAGTAATTGAGTTTGTTTTTCAAAATAATGAAATGTGCGTGTCTACATAAAACTCATAACAGTTCAATGCCTTTAAACCAATTAACTGTTTATTGTCCCTTTTGTTAAATACTAGGGCTGTCAATTAAATGCGTTATTAAAGGCGTTAACGCAAACCCATTTTAATGGCGTCAATTTTTTATCGCGAGATTAACATTCTTTTTGGTCTAGCAAACTTTGTAGTTTTTTTCACATGCTTTTGCAACAGGATGCGGCATGCGCATCGCTGCGCTATGAAACCCATTCATTTCAATCATGATTTCAATGGCTTAAGTTGCGCCGCGCGAGGACGTTTTGTTGCTTTGTCAACCAAAGCGCAAGCGCAGTGGCGCGCACGCCACGGTCGAAGTTCAAAATAGTTAAACTTTTGCCAGCTGCGCATTCCGCGTCCTTTCTGAAAGTAAAACTACAACACCACACCGGATCTAGCTAGACCGAAAACAACAGGCACGCGCACACACTTGTTTGGGCTTGCGAGCCGGACAAAGAGTAGTAGGCTCGGTTAACGTTACGTTTTGAGTGGATGACGAGCGCGAGACGCCGAAATGGATGCCAATAAGATTCTGAATGGAAAGTTTATTTTTAAAAAGTTGCCAAATGGTTCCATTGACAAGACCAAAGTGATCTGTGTTTTGTCGTTGTGAACTGAGCTATCATCATCGCAGCACGTCCAGTCTGAAATACCGCTTGATGGCCACACACACACACACACACACACACAGCTGATGCGAATCTCCGCCCCCTCGTCAATATCAGTACCCCCTCAGTATTTCTTTCACCCTTTTATTGATGGACAGTGTTACATTGTGTGAGATATTATTTGCTCCAAGTGAGAATGTTAGTGTGAAATTGAACAGTATATGCCAATGTTGTTTTCAATAATAAAAAAAACATTTGCACAAAGCAAGCCGATCCACTTTTCCATGTTGATAAGAGCATTAAAATGAGAAAAAATAATGGGACAAAAAGAAATCAAGAGATATTTAGAATAAATAAAAATGTGCGATTAATCGCGAGTTAACTATGCCATTAATGCGATTAATCGCGATTAAATATTTTAATCGTTTGACAGCACTATTAAATACATATTCTTTTGGAAAATAATCTAGCCTTTTTTTAAACTTTAGTGTGAAGATGTTCTAATTTGACTATATCAGCGTTCGCCAACCTTATGGCACGCAAAGGGATGATCACAGGAATGATTACCTCAAAATATACGTCTGTATGCAAGTTCAAGGGACATTAAGTTATTTAATTACATCTTTAGCTAATGTCACATGCCTGATAATCCCAAGCCTGCCATAGATTGCTGACCACTGGACTATAGCAACAAACTCTGAAGTTGTCGATTTTCAACAACTTCTTCTATAAGGTATTATATTTTGATGCGTTACAATGCACAACAATTATTTTGATAATCGATTAATCAGTGGGCTTTGATTGACTATTCCGCTTTTGCAATCAGTTTAAATGTTGAGTAATACGAAAACAAGGAAATCACTGCAGATTAAAACAAAAAGTTTATGTAATTTTAATGAACTTCAAACACACCAGTGCAACTGCTAAAATGACTTGTACTGTGTTTTTTTTTTCGTCTTTTTTTTAGGCCTATGCATTGACACAAATTTGAATCTATTCAGAAGCTTGCAATTCTATTCTGATATAGATTCAATCTCATTTGGATATATCAGGTAGGACTGGGGCGGTATGGATTTTTTCTTACCGCGGTTGAAAGCAAGAAATTCCTGCAGTATTGCGGTAAACCGCTTTTAGCACCATCCCGCTCTCCCACCCGCGCGCAATACATCCCTCGTACACACAAGCACACACAAGCGCACACAGGGTGCTTCTAATATAACATCTAATATATGTTGTTAGTGGCGAGAATTTTTACTTGAATAAATATATAGATCGACTACTAACCCAATGTACTTTAATGGTTCAGTACCAGAACTTTTGCTAAGCGTGTCAGAGGTTCTGGGTTCTAATCCGCACTAAGTAGTATAGTTTTCCCCCTCATCAAAACCGATTGTTTATTAGTGGTTGTATATCAAGCAGGGACATGTTTTTTTGTGCATTATGTTTTGTGAGAGTCTCTCTGCAACGGATTGAAGCGCGCGTCCGAGTGAAGACTGCGCGAGTCACAACAGAACACTGTATCCACGGCAGCGAGCACTTTGGTCACTTGATTTAAAAAAGAACACATTTCAGATCGCCTCTTATTTAACAAACGATTATTTATCTACCTACAAATTATAGAATCAATGAATCCATGTAATTAGACAAAACGTGCACATGTGCAGGTCAAAATAAACAAGTATTACAAGTAAAATTAACAATGCAGATTTATTTTTTTACAACCATCTTTGATCATATTTACCAAAGGGGCAAATAATTCTGACCGGCACTGTATGTGTTAGAGTTAACACGGGTACTGACGTAAAATTGTAACGTTTTGAGCGCTGTTGAGCGGAATCGTAAACACCTGTGATTGGCCATTGTGTTTACGCACTCATCGGACATGTCTGTGATTGGCTACAATGATCAACGCACAAGAGCATTTGTCAGCACGAAAGTGTTTTTAAAAAATGGAACTGGGAGCGTTTGAAAGCACAAGCAGGCGTCTATCAGAGGACCGGTCCACTAAAAGACGCTCATTACAATTCAAATGCTCCCGTCTGTATCTGTGTAAGTGCTCGGTAAAGAGCGTCATTGTATATTTACAACATGTTTTTGAAGCGCTGATCATTGTAGCCAATCACAGACAAATTCGATGAGTGCGTGAGTACAATGGGCAATCAGAGGCGTTTACGATTCTGCTCAACAGCACTCAAAGCCTCACGTTTTTAAAATTTCAGTAACGTCAGTACTTTTTGACAACTCTAAAATGTTCATATATAAAGCCTAGTTGTCTGTCTTGCGCATGATATATTATATAAAATATGCTTCATCATGATATTAAATTTATTATTAATATTATTGAAATTGATGTATATTACAAACACATTTATCTGGTGGTTCTGGTTGTGCGTCAGTGACTGTAACATTACTCTTGTGCTAGCTCATCGTTGGTGGTTCACGGTTTCTGTTTCTCATAGGCCGTGAGTGATTGCTTTTCAGATCAGAGCGTTTGATGTCACACCAGCAGGTGTTTGGTGCATCACAGATGTACACATTTATAAATGGAGCATCTGATTCCTCCTTTAGGAGTTTGATCAAGCTGGTTCATATCTGATCCCCAGAGTATGTCTGGTCTAAATGCTTCCTTGATCAGCACACACATCTGTGGTATGAAATGAAATCCTCTCTCTGTCCCTCACATTGTAACATTTGTAAGATCCGGGCTCAAATGAAGATCTTGTAACTTGGTGGGCTTTATTGTGGAGTCTGATTATTTTGTTTTAATAGCTACATACACAGTGTGTATAAGCTAATTAACCGTGATATGTTGCCTGGTAACAGTGGAACTTTATTGTTGCTTTTATTTTATGTAGATCATTACTAGGGATGTGAAAAACTTCAAATGTTCATACTTGACTAGTCAGTATTCAGGTAGCCTGCAAAATCAGGCTGTTTATGTCCACCAGACCAGACACATTTCTTTATATGGATGCTAAATTCAGTCCTTTATGGCATTTAGGCAAAACCTGAATGCTGAATGATATGCTTCAAATATATCCCCAGTTCATAAATGTAACGTTATTATGGGTGAGAAACCTCGTTCACAGCAACCTACAGTTTCTACTGTAAAGCATTTAGTACAGTGTTCCTTTTAACAGGAACATTGTTCAGCAGACGATTTGTCATCTGTCAGTGATGGTCTGTTTGAATTTGTACAAAAGGGCTGCTTTGGCTGTAGTAGTGGTGCTTTTTTCTCAAAGAGGGTTTTACCTCTTTAACACACTAGCATGGCAAGAGAATGCAACATCTGAGAGGGTGCATCTTTGTTATTTGAGAATAGCGTCTCTGTTGTTGAACGTTGTTAACCCTGCTGGCTCACCTTTAAGGCTTGTTAGCTCTAGGCTTTATTTAGCCGTTTTTTTATGAGTCATAGTCAACAAGTCCTACCACATGTACTTTCCACTTTTCCTTAAAACACTCACACATTACCAGTGTACTGATTAAACTGCACTTAGTACCTTGAGCTTGAATCTGGTGTTCTTTCTTTAACACCCAGCATGTGTAAGTGGTGGTTACTTAAGCATAGTGCTGACTGAGGACAGATGAAAGTCTGATTAAAACCGATGTAACAGATATAATACATTACAGACAATAGTTATAACATAGTGTAGTAATAATATTTCTACAGTATTGGGGCTGCACGATATTGGAAAAAAAAAACTGACATTGCAAAATATTGTGATAATAATGGGATTTATATGTGATGCGATCTGGGAAAATCCGTCGGATGTCGCACTGGCACGTTTTCAGTAAAGTCTAAAAATAGATAGAATGTCAGTTTTTTGTCAAAATTGGGGTTTCAATAAATTATTATTCTATAACATCTTGTTTATCATCTCTGAATATATCTTGGGAAAATTCACTAGTTTAGTGCAGAAAAATAGCGATTTATAGTGGCAAGCTGAAAAGACTGTCTTTCTCTTTAAGAACACACACGGCGGGGGGAAGGGGCAAAAAAACAAAATCGCCCATTTAGCTCTCCTTCTCTTAACACTACAAACATACTTTCGGCAATCAAAATAAACCAAATAACAATAAAGGTCCCGCCAGTCCTGCGTAAACTACAACGGCACGCAAGTTTTTATTTATTTATTTATTTTTATCCAGCGTTATAGTGTGGGGTGATACGGAGCACAAGAGAACAACAGAGTCTGAGGCTGCTCGCTTAATAGACCTTGCTCGCCTCTCAATCGTCCAATTTCAAAACGGTTTTTACAAGGATGAATTTTGAGTTCATAAGCTTTCGAATGATACCTAATCTATGATGATTACTAAAATATGTGATATGAAAAAAAGACAATAGAAAAAGAGCGGCAGTCGTCCCGCTAGCAGGACGTGACCGTTAATTAAACCTGTTTTTCTCCAAATTCCCTTTCTGAAAATCACAGCGATCAGCCGACTTCAGATAACCATAACTTTTGTTACAGACAAACGATAAAAGAAATAAAAACAGATTTGGAGAGGGCTTGAACCCAGCTTTAATATAGTCTCAAAACCTGTAATATGTCAAATTTCGCCATGTGGTGGGTTTTCCCAGATCGCATCACATAGGGGTGGGAATCGTAAGGCACCTCACATTCCAACTCCTATTCCAAAACAATTATTGATGTACTTTTTTTCTTATTAATTAGTTTCTTAATCTTAAAAGTTTAATTGTAAACTTTTTTTTTAATTGTATGTAAATAAACATTTAATACAATTGTATGTTTAGATATAAGTTTAGTAACGTTTAGAGATCAGACCCCCCTGTTTATAATGGGTGAAAATGTTTGGCTTCACCCTCGCTGTGTTTAGTGCTCCATGTTGCAGTTGGTAACAAACCCACGCATGTTTTTTTGACAAACTTTTCATCCTTTTTATGCATCACTAATGATTCTCGTTTTTATAATTGGTGCAGACGTGCTTTTAAACAAACATTATAGATAATCAGAAATAATTTAGGCTAATTGATGTTTGATGTCAGAATTATAGTAAAGAAGATTGTTTACTGATGTTCAGTGGAGCTGTGTATCGGCAACAGTGTCACGATACAATACGTATCCCGATACGGAGGCCACATTTACAATATATATCATGATACGGGTCTGCACTAAATTGCACCTCAGCAGAATTTAACATAACAGCTGTTGATTAAACAACTGCATGCTATAAGGCCATTGCTAACCAAAGGTCGAGCTGGCAGTTGCCTTCTGCATGATAAAGGGCCTCTGTAGCACTGTATAACAATATAGATAAGGGTGTAGGTTTCGTGTTAACATTGGGCATTCCCCACCAGGTACAATACTCTGATACAATATTCTTATTGTTTTCTTTCGTTTTTTTTTTAGCACATGTACTTATTCTAATAAATGTACATTGTAATGTACAAACTGTTGCTCACAAACGCACATTCAGACAGTCACTCACACAGACTTGCACACAGAAATGTCTCAACGCCGCTCTGCAATTTTTACCAACAAAATAGCTTGACCACTGAAGAGCTACATTTTTCCCAGCAAGGAGTTTGTAACATCACTGTTTTTAAAGCAATTAAACTCACCGCTTCACTGTTAATAGTGAAATGTGGTACAGACCGAGGTAATTCATACATACAGTTTCTCTCTCTCTCAGGCCCGTAAATGAATTGATGTATTACACTTTTCTGTGAAATAGAATATCAAACTATAGATCGCCAAACTGCGATCTTACCAGTGTTTTCAGAAAGCCAGCGCTTTTATCCATATTGGAGACTGAGCGCGTGCACATGGTTGCCAAGTTAGAAAAAGGTAAAAAGGCTCTGATTGGGGGATTACGTCTCTTGATATCAGGCAACCCTAGTTGTGTTCTTCTGCGGGCCAGATTAAACCTTGTTCGAGCCGATAGATTCAAATCATTAATTTCAGCATGTTTCCACTCTGTTTTAAATGCTGTTCTTGTATTCAAATTAAGCGTGGTCCACTGCTGCGCACGTGCCACGGAATAAAGAAGCAGCTGTACCGATACTTGTATCGACAAGTAGTATGTGACGATGCATATTCGCATCGATGTATCGAACACAGCCCTAATGTTCAGCACATTTTATATCACATGCATATTATTTTAGGATGTTTTTCTGGAGCATTAACACAACTTGGTTGCTTCTCTTTTTTGTGTTGTTTTTCTGTCATATGCTCCAAGATTCGAGGTAAAGTATGTCAAAAGTATTTCAAGTATGAAAAAAAGCAATCATAAGTAGATTATGTATGAAATTTGCAGGAAAATCAAATTTTCTCAATTTCACGCTAAGAGCTATGAACAGATGTATACACTGTGCAGTATACGCTCTGCATGTATATCCCATAATACTTAGAATCTGTCAGTTCATCTCCCAAGTTGTCTTCTCTTTAGAAACACATCACAGATCTTTTATTTTGGTGTGGTGTAAGCCCATTCCTGCTCTGGTAGGGTATTCAGTCAGGAGTTGAAGCATGCCAAGCTGTGTCACTTTCCCACCCTGAACTCTAAACATCTGGAGCTGCTTACAGCACAACTGATGGCCCTGGAAATCTGCACCCACACCCATTCTCTCTCTCTCTCTCTCTCTCTCTCTCTCTCTCTCTCTCTCTCTCTCTCTCTCTCTCTCTCTCTCTCTCTTCATACTTGCTTTTTTAACCAGTTTATTTCTTCTCTATTTCCCTTTTCTCTTCTCACTCTTTTATGTACAAACTCCAAAATTCCACATGGGTTTCACCTCTCGTTTCATTGGCTCCTCCCTGCCTGGCATAAGTTCCTGTTTACATTTCTGTTCCGTTCACCTTCAAATACAGTCAAAGCTCCATAATTCTTCACAACAATTTTCAAAGGCCAAACACTCATCGTTTCTGTAAACTACATTTCAGGATTCCGTCATTTTAAAATGTTCAAAGTTTCCACTCTTTTTAACTGATGAATGTACATCTTTTCCAGTCATTTGGGATCGACTGGATAAGGGTTAAGGATACAGGGTTTTTTTTTTTTTCATTTGTATTTCTACCCCATAAAAAATGATTTAGCTAGAAAATGTATATTGAGTATTTCTGTTACAAATGCCCATGGAGTTATATGATTTTATTAAAATACATAACATTCTCAGTTATTGAATTTTATTGAAATCTAGCCTTGAATTTTGGCTAATTTTGCTTTCTCATATATTTACGGGTGTGAAAATAAGAAACCTCTTTTTAAGTCACCTTGAGGCCCCCAATATAAGTTTGGTGAGCCAGTGATTTAGACTAACATTATCACTTAAAATTGCAAGATACAGTCAATTTCTGGAGATCTGTTATAGATGTAACAAAACCATTACATGTTTCAGATCTATTCAGGTTGGAAGCTTAAACTGAATAATTCAGATGTGGTAACTTGAAAGCTTTTAATCCCTCTGCAGCTCTAACTAAAAGAATAATGACATACAGCAATTAGTGCTGTCAAAATTAGTGCTGCAATTTATTTTTAACGCGTATAAAATAATTAAATGATATATAAATAAAAATATTTAGTGCAGCATCTGCTTTTTTTCTCATCATCCTTTGGCTGGCGTTACAATATAAAATCACTCTTATTTATTCAAATCCTTTTAAACCATTCAAGCGCGATAGGGCTGTCAAAATTGCTCAAAAATGACGTTCGATTATTCCCTCTAAAAACGCACATATATTCAAACATCTGGTTGCGCGTATTTTCATGACGAGCATTACGTCAATAACAGGACAAATTAATACAAAGAGACATAACTACTTGCCTCACTCTCGCTCGCGCTCGCAATATCTAATTGCTCATTTGGGTGCACATTTTCGAGATGTGACCATGTTGCTAGTGGTCGAATGGAATGCTAACTGCATCTTACATAGCTTGCATACAACTTTATCTCGCGGCTCCACAATTTTACCATCTACCGACCAAAATCCAAAGTACTTCCAGACATGGCTTTTTAGATTTTGGGGGGTTAAAATCACTTTCTCTGCTGCGGTCGATTTGGGCTCTGCACTTTCTGCCATCTTCCATGCAAGTCAACTTTCAGCAGTGACGCTGTGCCAGTGCGACTCCTGTGACCTGACCCTGATCCCTCAGGCAGCGCGCGCCCACTCGCAAAGCGGACAGCCTGCTACCGCGGTTGTTTTTTTTTTTCCACATTCGAATATTAATTTTCAACTTCGAACTTCTGTTTTTTTTTAAACTATTCGAATATATATTATTGTAATGTGTTTTTATGAAGTTTGTTTTAAGTTCACTTAAATTTAAGTTGTTTTTTAATGGCTAATTAGTTTTAAAAATGGATAGCTTTCAATTATACTGTAATGCTGAATGCCTAGTTAATTGCTAAAATTGAGAAAAAAATCAACTTCATAGAGATATCAGTCGCAGTATTGGTATTGGTGATACTGGCCTTCTTTCAAAAAATAGATGCCATTAAACAAACATTTAAATATTGGCTAATGTATTTATGTTGTTTCAACATTAATTTGGAGATTAAATGTGAAATTATTACAATATAATAATATATTAAAAAAATTAAATTGCAATTAATCACAGAAAAATGTGTTATTAATTACATTGTTTTTAATCAATTAACAGCAATACATAGTAAACCAAATTCAGCATTGTATTGACCATCACTATGTACAAATAATTCTCGTTTATATAACTGGTTATAGGTGTCGTGTTTGTTCAAGTGGCTGCGTGTTTAACGTCAACCTGTTTATGCAAAGCAAAACTCAACATGCAAGAGTTTACATGTAAGCTGTATCGGTTACTGAAACTCCAGATGGCTCTGTTTTTTCTCTTTAAATTCACTAGAAATATTACGTGTTTAGGGTTATATGTTGCAGTCGTCATATCTATACTTGTGCAGCTGTGATCACTGATCATCTGATCATGACCTACTCTGACCTGTAGTTTTACCTGTGGAGATTATATTCTTGTAGGAACCTGTCATTTTGTTATTTTGAGTTTTATATTTTTATATAATGCTACAAGTGAGTATGAAGTTCAAAGTGCTTAGACAAAGGGCAATTGAATGTTTATTGTTAATCAGGAATGTTCAAACGCTAATCCGAGACTGTTTTGATGTTCCATATTTACTGAAGTTAAACATCAGCACAGCAAACTGACCTCAGTTCTTTTGTTAGCATCAGCATGTGTGTTGTGGTCAACAAGGAAACATGGTTATTATCGGATCCTCCAGATTCTCCTCTATCAGTACTAACGCCCCCCATGCATGACTTGTGTTTACGAGTTCACAGCGCTATCTAGCAAACCACAGCCTCCCTCACACACTGAGAGTGGTGGGGGGATATATGGGAGAGGGTTTGGGCATCTGGTCAGTACTATGGAAATCTGATGGCTTAAAGTAATGCACTGGTAGCCGATATGGGCACAGGCTTCCAGTGTGAGAGACCAAGGCCCACCGTCTACACATGCCACACATTCTTGTGTGTAAAGCCGACTGCTCTGAGTTTGTATTGACTTATGAATTCTGAAATATGGTCAAATATGTTAGAATACTGTCCTTTTGTTGGTTGCTGAAAGCATAGTCAAATTAGCCAAAATTATTAACAAATACGCAAAAACATTCTTTAAAATTTGACGTGAAGCTGGTTATAGATTTATTTTTTGCAAATCGGTGCATTGGAGTCAGTTCCTTCAGTTCATAGATTCATCATCACTCAACACTACATTTGTTTGTTACATATTTGAAAAATAATTCTTGTATAGTGGCACTGACTTGTTGGAATCTTAAAGTTGAGTATTTTACACATGTAAAAAGTACTTTGTACTTTTTAAAAAGTACAAAAGGATTTATTTATTTTTAATACAGAAATAGACATGATTAAAGACGGTTGGGAATGCTATTCATGCTGTCCTTTGTCTTCATGCATAAACACTATATTCATGCTTTAAACTTGGCATGCCTTTTTTACCCCCATTCTCTCTTTCCTCTTATTTTGCTCCCTATCTGCCTCCTACCAGTCATGTGATGCTGAAGGGGGTGGGACTCACTCTCTCTCTTTTTTTTCCTCAACTCTTTGTTCTCCAGACGACGCCCAAATCATGTCTGCAATAGAGTGGCTCTATCCCTGGCCTTGAATTCAGCTTTCATTCAGCCCTTCACACATATTCACACTTTCTCACAATGATAACACATGTTTGCTGCACTAAAAATGAGTTGCATTTTGAGCGTGCCCAACTTGCCAGTTCTTTCTCTTTTTTTTTTTTTTCTTCCATTTTTCTGAGCCACCATAACTAAATGATTGTGTTTGGATTCTCAAGATTGTTGATGCTTGCATGCATGCAGGTGTGTGCATTCTGTCTTCTCGTCTCAGCTGTCTTCATGTTACCCACGTAATGATCACCGCAGGCTTGATTTCCTGTGTTTTCATTTAGTTCCTCCACCTCGTTCTGTCATTTCCTGAAAAAGCAGGGTGTGCTTGCATGCGCACGCTTGTGTGTATGCGTCAGAGGAGAAGGAGTTCATCATGAAAGCAATGATGTTGATAAGAGTCCAGCCTGAAAATGCACTAGGTTTGTTATGGTACCAATATTTCAGTAGCAAATTCAGTATCAAATAATAAATTTGCTTTGTATTTTGGTTATAGCTATTTACAAATTAAATTAAAGCAGTGCCACGTAGCCTTCAATTTTTTCAATTAAGTCTTCAAGTTTGTCCATGCAATCATTATTTAAATATTTTAACTAAAAGGGCTATATGCAAGAATTTTCATGTATTATGTTTTTTGTATTGCCAATGCGTGAACCGCTTGTAAGTAAAATTAAAAACAAGACCTTGCCTGACTCCCTAGGTTGTCTATGAAAGCCTGTAGACTTATTTTTATGTGAAGGACTCGGGTCAGTTTTTCCTGAGAGCCTCTCTTGAATGACACGTGAAATGAATGCTTATACAACGTTCATGATAATGTCGAAAGAGCTGCTCTGTACTGTAATGTTCAATGTGTCATGCAAAGAAAAGGGATTAATTCAAACTATCTATAGATCAGTTTTAAAATATATTTTGTAATCAAATTATCATAAGTGTAATTTTAATTACCTCATCTGTAGGCACAATGCCGATGAATAGCTGAGCTTGTGCATATCCACATTGCTATCAATCATTTATTTTTGTATAGCGCTTTACAACAACCGTCACGTATCCAAAGTGCTTCACATCATAAAATAAAATAACACAACAAATACAACACATTACAGAAGAATCGTATTATGCGTATTGAAAGCCATTTTAAACAGATGGGTTTTAAGTTTCGACCTGAAAATAGATTCATCTGTAATTGTGCGAATATCAGGGGGTAACTTGTTCCAGAGTCTCGGGGGAGCAACTGCAAACGCCTGATCACCCCATCGCTTATATTTCGACCATGGGACTTCTAAGATCAATTGGTTTGAAGACCGTCTGTGTTCACACAGGGTTAAAATCTCAGTTAAATACTCTGGGCCAGGCCATTTAAGGCCTTAAAAACGAACAGCAAAATCTTAAAATCTATTCTAAACTGCACTGGAAGCCAATGTAAAGTGTAGAGGACGGGAGTGATGTGTGCACGCCTAGAGGTATTTGTTAAAAACCGAGCAGCAGCATTTTTCACAATTTGCAGTCGTGAAATGAAGCTTTGATTTAAGCCAACATAAAGAGCCTTACAATAGTCCAACCTCGAACTAATAAAAGCATGAATCACCTTTTCTAGATCATGCCTATTAAGAAAAGGCTTGTTTTTCGCTATAAGACGAAGCTGGAAAAAACTCATTCTGACAACATTGCTGATTTGCTTGTCAAATTTCATGTTGCAATCAAAAGTAACCTCCAAATTTCTGACAGCAGGCTTAAGGTATGGAGCCAGAGCCCCCAGACTCACAGTTGAACCGTTTGGGTTACCAAAGATGATACACTCAGTTTTTGCTTTATTTAAGTTAAGAAAATTTTGTGACAACCACAACTTAATATCCTTAATACAACTAAGTAGGGAGTCTAGTGCAACACTATCATTCGGTTTTAGGGGCAAATAAATCTGTAAATGATCAGCATAACAGTGAAAGGACAAATTGTGCTTTCCGATAATACTCCCCAACGGCAACATATATAAAGAAAACAAAATAGGGCCAAGAATAGAGCCCTGAGGTACCCCATAAGTTAGAGGAGCAGCTGATGAGGAGCATTCACCAATCATAATAGAGAAACTCCTATTTGCTAAATAGGAGCTAAACCATTTAAGAGCCAAACCTCGAATGCCTACACTATGCTCAAGGCGAGAGAGGATGACTGCATGGTCCACCGTATCAAACGCCGCTGTGAGGTCCAGAAGCACTAAAACAGCAGGATTCCCGGCATCCACGGACAAAGCAATGTCATTATGTACTCTGAACAAAACAGACTCAGTACTGTGACGTGATCTAAAACCTGATTGAAATTTTTCAAGCACAGAATTTTTCTGCATAAAAGCTTGTAGCTGTATAAAAACGACTTTTTCTAAAACCTTTGACAGAAATGGCACATGCGAAACTGGTCTAAAATTGGATAACACTGAGGGGTCAAGATTTGGCTTCTTAAGTAATGGCCTGACCACAGCATGTTTAAATCCAGCTGCGACACAACCTAGACTAAGACAAGAATTAATTAAAGTGAGTAAACTCGACCCAATGGCGCTATCAAAAACTTCCTTCACTATCCTGGCTGGGACAATGTCTAATGGACAGTAGGTGAGTTTCATATGTTGCACTACTTCAGAAAGCAGAGCAAGCGAAACTGGCTCAAAATCCTCAAAGACAGCAGAAAGCACAGGAGCAGCAGGTACAAACACATCAAAATTAGCATTGCAATTTTCCCTGATAGATGCTACTTTGTCAGTGAAATAAGTGCGAAATTTCTCACATGTACTAGTGGAAACCTCTGTCGATTCAAAGATACATGGATTCAACATAGAATTAATTGTATTAAATAAAATTCTAGGTTTATGGCAGCTGCTAGTTATGATCGAAGAAAGATAATGCATCTTCGCCACCTTCACGCCCGTCTGGTATGTGGCTAGGCTGTCCCTTAATAAACCCAGAGATGTAAATAGTTTGTCCTCCTTCCACCTTCGTTCAGCTAGTCTGCAGCGTTGCCTGAGGGCCCCTGTGGTGTCATTTAACCACGGATCAACCTTAGGTTTAATAGATTTAGTCCGAAACGGGGCAATAGAGTCTAAAATCCCAGTGCTTCTGGAATGAAACACAGACAGAACATTATCTGGGGAAGAAGGAGAGACCAGACCATCCATTGCATAAAACCGTGAGCCCCTAAACGCAGAAGCAAACTCTACACCTGAAGAGGGTGTGATGCAGCGTCGCCTAGAGGCTAAGGAGATTCACTAGAGGGTTGGGGCACACTAATTTCGAATCTAATTGGGAAATGATCTGAGATACCAGATTCTGTTATATCCCCAAGTATAACTGAAAGCCCATGTGATATAATGAGATGCAATGTGTGACCAAGATGATGTGTCGGCCCTTCCACGCATTGGTTTAAGCCAAAAGAGTTTAAAAGAGTTTTAAAATCATGAGCGAGTGTGTTTGAGGGACAACATACATGGATATTTCCCCACAAACCAAAAGTTTGTCATATTTAAGAACAACATCAGCTAAAAACTCAGAGAACTCATGCATAAAATCTTTAAGTTTTGGTGGGCGGTAAATAACGGCACACAACACAGGAAAATCTAAAACAGTCACAAACAGCTGAAGTTCAAAACTATTATAATCAAGTGCAGGTAATAACCTGCATCTACAGGTCCTTCTCAAAAAATTAGCATATTGTGATAAAGTTCATTATTTTCCATAAAGTAATGATAAAAATTAAACTTTCATATATTTTAGATTCATTGCACACCAACTGAAATATTTCAGGTCTTTTATTGGTTTAATACCTATGATTTTGGCATACAGCTCATGAAAACTCAAAATTCCCCCAAAATTAGCATATTTCATCCGACCAATAAAAGAAGTGTTTTTAATAACAAAAAAAGTCAACCTTCAAATAATTATGTTCGGTTATGCACTCAATACTTGGTCGGGAACCCTTTTGCAGAAATGACTGCTTCAATGTGGCGTTGCATGGAGGCAATCAGCCTGTGGCACTGCAGAGGTGTTATGGAGGCCTAGGATGCTTCGATAGCGGCCTTAAGCTCATCCAGAGTGTTGGGTCTTGCGTCTCTCAACTTTGTCTTAACAATATCCCACAGATTCTCTATGGGGTTCAAGTCAGGAGAGTTGGCAGGCCAATTGAGCACAGTAATACCATGGTCAGTAAACCATTTACCAGTGGTTTTGGCACTGTGAGCAGGTGCCAAGTCGTGCTGAAAAATGAAATCTTCATCTCCATAAAGCTTTTCGGCAGATGGAAGCATGAAGTGCTCCAAAATCTACTGATAGCTAGCTGCATTGACCCTGCCCTTGATAAAACACAGTGGACCAACACCAGCAGCTGACATGGCACCCCAGACCATCACTGACTGTGGGTACTTGACACTGGACTTAAGGCATTTTGGCATTTCCTTCTCCCCAGTCTTCCTCAAGACTGTGGCACCTTGATTTCCGAATGACATGCAACCACTGAGCAACAGTCCAGTGCTGCTTCTCTGTAGCCCAAGTCAGGCGCTTCTGCCGCTGTTTCTGGTTCAAAGTGGCTTGACCTGGGGAATGCGGCACCTGTAGCCCATTTCCTGCACACGCCTGTGCACGGTGGCTCTGGATGTTTCTACTCAAGACTCAGTCCACTGCTTCCGCAGGTCCCCCAAGGTCTGGAATCGGTCCTTCTCCACAATCTTCCTCAGGGTCCGGTCACCTCTTCTCGTTGTGCAGCGTTTTTTGCCACACTTTTTCCTTCCCACAGACTTCCCACTGAGGTGCCTTAATAAAGCACTCTGGGAACAGCCTATTTGTTCAGAAATTTCTTTCTGTGTCTTACCCTCTTGCTTGAGGGTTTCAATGATGGCAGTCTTACCCATAATTGTGGTTTTGAGTAATGAAACAGGCTAGGAGTTTTTAAAAGCCTCAGGAATCTTTTGCAGGTGTTTAGAGTTAATTAGTTGATTCAGATGATTAGGTTAATAGCTCGTTTAGAGAACCTTTTCATGATATGCTAATTTTTTGAGAAGGACCTGTATATTCATCTTTGAAGAGCGTGGCCAGCCCACCGCCTCGCCCTGACACTCGTGGAGAGTTGAAGAAAGAACAGCCGGAGGGGAGGAGCTCCGAGAAGGCGCTGTCATCACCTGGCTTCAGCCATATTTCCGTCAACAACAAAAAATCCAGAGCATTTATTACAAAAAAGTAATTCAATATAAAAGTATTATTTGACAGCGATCTAGTGTTAATCAGTGCCATCCGAATTGAGCGCCTTTCAGTCCGTTGGGAGGCACGACGGAGGGGGCGGAGATTTCTAAGCACGCAGCCTCGCTTGAAGCGCTCCCTGTTCCAGTAGCGTGAAGATGTGCACTCGGAGCCTGGTTCAGTCGATCGGAGCCACCGATAACTGCATGCCAGAGAACGCAGCCTGCAGCCGACGAACCCATCCGAAAACCCAACACACGGATGACCCTGATCACAGGTGCAGGATGACGTCAGGTACGAGCCTGAGCCTGACACATATTCTGCTTCTCCTACCGCGTCTCCTGCGGCGATTTCTGCGGAATGGCAGGCAAGGTTGACGCCATAGATACTTGCGATAGGTATGGACGCAAAGAAGGGCTGCGGCATGTCTGTCGACTGACTGACAGAGCCGTAGATGGGCACTTTTTCCGCAGAGTTACATATACTTAAGTCAGGCGGTCATACACCAGCAGCGGTGAGACATTTCGAGTGATCAACAACTAAAGCAAGTAAATCGACAATAATCCCAGCATAGGTAAGCGGCGAGCCACACACAACGGCGCCATCTTAAACCTTGAAAGAGTGTAGCCGAAAATGACTTTGCTATGCTATGATCAGATTCTTTCTTAACTGCTTTTTTCTCACTGCTGTCATTTTTGTTGTGTTAATGTTTCGCTTCATGTTGCCAACTTATTTTTACTTCTTACCAAAGAACGTAATCGTTCGTATATCGGTTAAGTATCACGATGATGAATAATTGTAGCAAAAATGATTACTTTTTTTATAATAATGTCAACCTGATATTTTTTTATAATTAGAAATATATATTTAGTGTTGTTATTGACTAAAATACGCTGTGATCACAATCTTTTCACACATTTCTGGACTGCTTGACTTGATGAAATCCCCAAGGACTGTGTGTTACAGAGAGATACTCAGTAGTGTTTTCTGACCTTGAGGTGGGGCGCCCTGTCCTTCCACCGTTGTGCTTGAGTTGGTCTGTGATTGTGTCTTAGCTGCAGTGCTAATGCTATCATGGTTTGTTCTATACAGCTCTACACAGTGTGTAAGAACCATCAGAGAAAGGATCTTTAGGTATATATGTCTCCCTTCATTTCTGTTGATCATCAGCTCTGTCTCGCTACACTTGGGGACATTTAAGTGGTTGCTCTCCGCTCGCAAGCTATGATTTTAAGCGCTCCACCGAATAAGATTGTCAGTTAATGTTCCCATCGATTTAAAGGAGGTTAATCATTGTTTTGTCCCAAGGATCAGTACAGCTTGAACATTGTTTGTGTACTGGTTTTATGGACAGCTGAAAGATGGGACTGAGGTATAAATGCTTGCTTTAAGGGTGTTGTCATTTTTATTTTATTTCTTTTGCTAAATTTCTGGCTGTTTTCAAATAATATTCCTTCCCCAAAGTCAGAGCATCTGTGTGTGGCTGTTTAACAAAATTTTAATAGCTCCACAAATGGGGGAATTAACCTGCAAATGGCTTATTTATAATTGTCTCTGCATTTTAAACTGGGATAGGAAAAAGTATTTTATTATTGATTAGTAATAATTCAGATTGAATATAGATTGTTTGGCCTGTACATGTTTGGCTGTATGTAATTGGCATTTAAGTTTGTGTGTATGACTTTGTCTCTGTAGAGGGTAGGGGTGTGCACGAATATTCGATCTGTTATTATTATTCAAAAAATAAAAATACTTTTTGTATTTTGAATCTATTTACAGTCTATGGATAAATCCCAAGTAAAATTTGCAGTTATAATTAAATGCACTGGGTGGCACTGTGGAGCGTTTAACAAGTTTATTGTATTTGACCACATAATGACGTCATCTGCTTCGCAAAGTTTGTAATTACTTAGATGAAAATGATCTTACAAAATATAATTACTTTTGATCAAATGAATTAATGAAACGGAGTTATCATAATATCACCACCACAATGATAATCACATGAAATCCAAAAAGCAGTCGAATGAGACCGGTGGGTGCAGCTAATACCCTGAGTGAGCCGAGATGATACCTATCAGATAGCAAAATGATTTTGAGACACATGCTTCCTTTAAAGCCCTATTCGCACGGGATTAGTATTATCTGGGGACCACTTGTGATTTAGAAATCACCCCCACACATCTGAATTTCGTGTGGCGCATTCGCACGGGATAAGCGAAACCTGTGATTTTACTCAAATTTTCGGACTTATCTCCCGGATATGACGTCAATAAGCTATTGCTTGGAAAAGTCTTGCCGTTATTATAGGTCTAGCTGTATGATATATCAAAAACAGAATAATGTTCCTTACCGGATACTGCTAGACATGTCATTCATCTCCATCTAATCGTTCTTTTTGTTTTTGCTCTTCTGATGATTTTTAGCTTTCTCTTTCTGCAAATTGTGTAGTTGGTGCTAGTGACATGACCCAGCACCCAAAATACTATCAAAACACTCCAACGCAGCCTCCATTCTTCGCAAAAGATGGATAAAAAGGTGCGCATGAAACAAAAACCTTGAAAAAATGATATACAATCCCGCCAATTCGCACAGGACTAATATTACCTCAGGACGTCGGTGTTCGGCGAAATATGTTAGGTCATTTGCGGGGGAATTTTTACTTTACCAGGGTACCCGCGGGTCTTAAAAGCCTTGAAAAAGTCTTGAATTTGATCATCTCAAATTAAGGCCTTAAAAGCCTTGAATTTAGTATACAAAGTCTTGGATTTCGTTACAAAGGTCTTATTTAGTTTTTACCAAAAGTAAAGTAACTGCAGTTTGACTAAAAATTGACAAAAAATGCAAAGACTTTTCGTCAACTAAAACTATAAAAAACAGGATGACTCAAATGTGATTAAGACCAATAAGCATTTTCGTCTGAAGACTAAGACTAAATCAAAAATGGCTGCCAAAATGAACACTGGCCTACACACACGTGCGCGCTACAATGCTGTTGCGTATGTATTAAATATGACTGATATATAATTCAATATATATTTAATTCAAGTAACCTGCTTGTACATAATTATTTTCTAGGGTTTAAAATGTATACAGATTTGACATTTTCCCCTCATACTTCTGTCGGAATGGGTACGAAGTTGGCATTGAATTTCATTTGAAATGGTATTAAAAAGGTCTTAAAAAGCCTTGAATTTAAGTTGGAGGATCCTGGGGGTACCCTGTTTACAAATTATAGACCTGGCCGATTCACACGGGATTCAGATAACAGACAACCTCCGCAATTATTACAAATGACTAGAGGTCACCAGATAATACTTTTCCCGTGCGAATAGGGCTTAGGTCTCTTTGAGGGAGACAGGTTTAAGAACAGAAAACGCGAAGTGCTGTTATGAACTTTGCAAGTGTATCTGTGTCCCTGCAACTTCTGTCAGGGCATCGTTTTTTCCATATGTATAGGGATGTTATTGTTTTTCTCAACATGAACCTGTGAAACAATATAAAAACGCTAACCAAATGCTGACACGAGTGTATATGTACGTTCGTACAATAATTGCCGCAGTCTGCTTTATTTGCCTTTTATTAGCGTTATACTATTTAAATGATTTGTTCTTTATATTTCTTGTTTACACATATTGTTAAGATATAATGTAAGGTTGTTTTGTATATTGCCTAATCATAAGCTTCTTCAGAAATGGTGACAACTTGATGAATAAAAAAAGTACGTCTTTTTCGTTAAACATCATTTAAATGTACGAATATTAGATTTTTATGAGCCCAAATATTCGAATACAATATTTTTTGAAAAAAATGCCCATCCCTAGTAGAGGGCTTGTCATTTTCCTGTTTAATTATTTCTGTTTTGTCAAATGGAACGTGTTGTTTGTCAAAGTTAGATCAAAACTCAATCTCAAAAGTGGTTTATTTGGAAAATGGGTTGTTTTTAAATGCTTGACCAAAACATTTTTTCACATTATGAGACATTTTATTTCACGATAACTATGCATATCGCAGTCAGCACGAACACCGGACTGAGTTCCTTTTCAGGATATATTGCACTTATAATTTACAACATCAATCACGTCCTGTTCTTTATATTCTCATTAATGCATTTCATCACTCTGGTGTGTCAGTAGTGCTATATATTTACATACCATGATATAGTAAAATCTCTAACGATACCGTAGGGACCATAAAATTCTACTACTTGGTAGTTTTGCTTTTTATTTATTCTACATGGGCATGATGTTATAGCGGCCATGTCTTGGTCATTGACAAGTGACTAATTCGAAGGCTTGTAGGCCATTGAGATATATTGTAGATCATATTGGCCTTTGTAAATTATCCTCACTCACACCCAGCCTAGGAGCTTGTGTTGTAATGACATCACACAGAGTGTTTACAGGAACCTCAATCCTGTCTTTGTCGGTCTCTTTAGAATAGATTGTAGTTATTGTTAAAATAAATATGCACGTCCTGCAATTTATAGTTTTATTACATTTATAATATTACAGTTTTCTGATTACATTTTAATGTCTGTATGTAGCTTTCTGCCTTTGATCTTTACATGGTGTCTGTTCTTCACTTTGTGGCCTTGTCCAGTTTGTTTCCTGCTTCCTCTAAGAACAACCGGTCTGGAAATATCTCATCTGCACACATTCAATCTTTTTTGCACCACAAACGCTCACTCAGATCAGACTTAACACTGTTTGTTCTCTTATGATTTCAAAAGCTTTGTGTGCCTGACAGAAAATATTGTCACATTTCTTAACTAGCAAACATGCTCCATAATCATTCATGCTGACAAGCTGCCTCTTGTGGCCAACTGTGTGTATTACAGAATGTGTCTGTCCCTCCCCACCCTGAACCCATGTGGAAACATTTTGAATGCCCCAAAATACAAAACACTTATCTGAACTGGCAAGAGTGGAAATAGGGCATTCCAGTAAAGACGACGGTGACTGGTCACGTTGTTTAAGCTTGTTACAGGAAGACCGTAGCATGTTTACAGGAGCCTCGTACTTGTCTTTGTCTGCCTCTTTGGAATGGATTGTGTGTTATTGTAATTGTCACGTTTCCTGCAAAATCTGAAAGTTTGATTACATTTGAATGCGCGTATGTGGTGTTCTGATCATTTTATAACATTAGTATCATTGTTATGAAAAAGAATAATAGTTCATATGAATTCTATTAATATGTTTTTAAATTTTCTTAATATCAACAAAATTGCATTATTATTATAAAACTGAAATGTACATTGTCCTTTCTTCTTTTTAAAAAAAAGTATGGCAGAGCATGATTTTTTTTTTTTCTGTATGTGTGTTGGCTTTAGCACAGACACATTACCTGATCTCCTCACGATCACAGATTGTGGGCTCTTATCTGGGCCGGTTATCTTTCCAGCCTCTAATATACAATTAAGCATTGTAATTGTCAAATATACTGCTACTTTAAGAACATGTCATGCTAAATAAAATAATGCTAAGTAAAATAAGGTATTTCTTTAGGTGTTGGTAGTGATAACTCAAGTCAGGACCCATGCACTGCCTGACTGACATAAAACAAGCATTCAAAACATTCACCATATGTCGATAACTAGTGCCTTACTGCAGTGTGGTTCTTTGACTCATAAAAAGGAAATGTCATTTGATTGGTTGTCAATAATGTCACACATGATTGCTCAATGACATGCAGTTGCCACAAACAAATGTTTTTGTCCTGCCCGGTGCTAGCAGTCGTGCTTGATGAAGTGGACGGATTGTTGTTCATGAGTTTGAGCATTGATAGCTTCTGCCTTTCTCCTATTGAAAAAGAACTGCAAACTTGTGATTAGTGTAACATGACCTAAAAATTTGGCCCTCGTGTACATCTGAGAGTGAAGGATAAAAACACAAAAAAAATCCGAAGGGTAGAAATGAGGCTTGTTGGTTGAGTTCATTGATTTGACATTCTCTAGTGTAGTTCTTTTGTTGTTGTCAGGCTCCTCTGAAGCAGAGCTGAGTGTAATTCCAGCCTGTAAAGAGTGTTCTTATTGGACTGTTAAAAGAAAACAATAAGTAGTGATAGTGTGCATGTTTCTGTCTTGTGTTTCAGCAAAAATTGTATTTCTCTTCTCATCATTCTCCGCTGTGGGTTCAGTGATGCTTTTTCTTTTTCCTTCACTTTCATCTCTTAAATCTCTCTCTGAGTCAGGGAAATCTTGACTCATGTTATTGTGCTTCAGATGAAAAGGTGCCGTTTATTTCTCCCCATGTTTTGCAATCTTTTTATTTTCAGTTATGTGCACTGGCTTTACTCTGTTTATGTTGCCTCACTGCATGAGCTTAGAGACCAGAGTTTATGCGAGATTGTACTGGGGCTAATGTAAAGAGGTCAGAGGTCATATCAAGTAGGGTTGGGCGATATGGCCAAAAAAAATTATCACGATAATTTTTTTTATATCAGTCGATATCGATAATTATCACGATAAACGTCAAATCTTTATTTCTTTCAAGCAGATTTTTGCTCCTAAGTGAAAGTTGTAGAAACCAGAGGGTTAATTGTGGTTTTAAACTACTCCTTATTGTCAGAACATATCATGACAAACAAATCTGAGGTAGAACATTCAAACATTTGTAATTTTTCCTTAACAAAATAAATATCTTAATAGAAAAAAATATTTCTTAGTTTCTGCATGTGCTAATTTTTATTTGGTAAAATGTAATATTCTGACTGTTTGAGTTTAATTAAAATTAGCCATTGGTAATCCAGCATCATGCATTTAGATCATGATAACCACAGATAAAAGCACCTCACTATGTTGGCTAAATGTTACTTTATGGTTTCTATGGTATTTGTATGAAAAACAGTAGCCTAAATACATTATTAAATACTGTAATTATATTCCATTAATCCTTTAATACATTGTCTACAATAATAATATAATATAATTCAATATGTATATCCCACATTTCATAGTGCAGTTAATATTAGTAGGCTAACGTTACAGTAAATCCATGGTAAATGATGGGAGTTTGTAGCCGGAAAAGCTTCTGACTGGATCGTTGCGCGAGTGTTCCTCCTGTTTAAACTGGTTTAAATCACTGAGACATTTGTGTTCTTCGCTGAACTCAAGTGCTTCTCACAGGATCTCGTGACGAGACGATCAGAGTAAACGCGTCTGCTAGTGAGCTCGCGCTGCGCTGCCGTTTGGACTTTGAGCCGAGCGGATAAACGGTCCGTGAGGCGCGCGGTTCAGATGAGTTTTGTTCCGCTTTTGGCGCACAAACATTATCGAACATTTATCAAACTCTTGATATCGTTTTATCGAGAAAAATGATATCGCGATAACTATCGTTATCGTTTTATCGCCCAGCCCTAATATCAAGTGAATTTTCGAACGGTCTGTAACAAATGGCTTGCTAAATTCCTACACACACACATACAAACAGCTAGAGGAAGTTTTGGATTGAACTGATGTTCTTGGTTAACTTCCTGTCAGATTTTGTTTCTCGGTTTTGTTTTCTCACTTCCATGTCTCCATGTCACCATGTGCTGTGGAGAAGCGATAACTATCAGACAAAGGTTACTTGATGTTTTTCACTTTGTCATTACACTTTACTTTTTTCTTCTTCTTTTTTAAATTGTTTAATTGACTGTATTAGCAGTGGGAAATGGATTGGAAATTGTGAGGGAAACGAATTGCAAAGGACTCAAACCAAATGAGCTTATCTTATTTGGAATTTATAGGCTAACTGCTTAGCTGGATTTTAGAAGCAAAGTCAATGGGATGCATTTGTGCATTTAGCTAGAAACAGTGTGAATGAAGACAGATAGTGCCTAAAACATGAATGAAAAATGTTTGTTAAACTGTTGTCCTAAATTGTAACCAGTATATTTCTGTGTGTTTTCCAGATGTAGGAGAGCAGAAGGGCGTTATGCTGTGGACAGAGCCGCCATCATCAGTCACTGGAACTGGCTACAGGCCCAAGTCTCAGACCTGGAGTATCGTATACGTCAACAGACCGACATTTACAGACAAATACGCTCCAGCAAGGTGTGCACAGATACACAAAGCATGCACATTCACACATGCTTTTTAAAAATTTGAATCATGGAAGTTCACTACATGCTGTTTATCCCAGAATCACTAGTGTAGTTTAAGTTTTAACCTAGCAGAGGTGCCGTCTCCTCTGGTAACTTGGCAACGCAGGTTCTCACTCGTGTTCCCGTGGTGAATTGTACTCTTGTGGGATCGTTGTTTCATGTTTCTTCAGCTCACTGTTTTTGTTTCAAAGCGCTTCTCCAGCTTGTTGTTCCTGACATGTGTAGTGATGGATGTATTTAAAAAATCTTTCTGACTCAATGTGAAACTTCAGAAATGTATAGAAAAATGAAATAGAAAACACTTAGCAAATTGCAGTTTTAGATCAAATTAATGTGATTGGCCAATGCAGATTTCAAAAAGTTGCAAGTGCATGACATTAACACTACCGTCAGATTGCTAATCTTCTTTTGTGAGTTACTACAGATAAACATTTGATCTGCTGTGTGCTTTTAGACTAGATTTTTAGAAAATCTGAAATAAAAAGATTTGAGGATTTTGACAGGGGAGGAAGAGCAATGTCTCCCAGTTTTGGTCTATAATTTGTGTGTGGTTGTTTGTTTTCTAGGGCTCTGTTGTACTTGGGGTGAGCTCAGTGTGTGAGTCAGCACCAGAGGACAGCAGTGACTCAAGGACAGAGAACATTACCTGCCCTGTCGCACGGGTAAGGCCAGGAGCACAAGACACATGACCACATTAAATAAACTATCAACAGAGCCAGTCTAGTCCTGAATTTAGTTTAAACTATAATTCAAGGCCAATGCATTTATTTACTGTTATTGTTAGATTACAGGTAATCATTTATCAATCCATAAAACTGTCCAAGACCCATTAGTGTGTGTATTCCCATACAAACAGATAAGATGCCCACGATACGGGCCTACGCACAGCCTAGGAGAATGCTGGGATTGTTGAGCGAGAGGATTGAGAATAGGGGCTTCAAACACTCGATCTCTTTGTCTGTTGTATGCAAAGCGCTCCTGACCTTTTCATTCAATCAGAGTAGTGAAGAAATGCAGCAAGATAGCATTCAACTCATCCAGACCAACTCAGGGGGGAAATTGGTGGGATGTCCTTTCCAACATCACATTTGTTTTTGTTATTTTGTCTTTTTAGGAGCATGATACTGTTGGAGTGACAGTGTCTGTATCATCCAATGGCATCATCACAGAAACTGGCTTGAAGAAAAGCTGTGGACCTGTGAGACAGGTCAATGGTGTTATCAACAGGTATGATAGATATTATTTAAAGATGCATTCATTCATTTTTTTTTTCTCTTCATTAAAAAGTTACCCCAAAAACAAAGTTACTGTCATGTTCATTCATGCTTATTCCTCTCTTCGTCCAGCTTACGGCCCGGTTCCCCTGTCACCTCAAGCCCAGACGAGCAGAGCTGTTCTGAGTCTCAGCAGAGGTTGGAGCTGGGCCCTCTGGCTTCCTCTGTGTATGACAACACATGTGTGTCGTCCCGCACGCGGCCACTGCTCTCATGCAGGAAGCGCAGGGTCCTCCGGCCCGGTTCGCTCACCAGTCTCAATCGTAAGGTAAGGAGAGATGTGCATCTTCTCAAGATCCACCTGCTGGTGTAGTTTTGAACAAAAGGGGCTGTTCACACTTGACACTGATATGAATACTTGACACATAACTAATATAGTTGCACTAAAAATATTCACTAATGACGGATTATTAAAAAACTTATTTTAACCCCCTTTTAGTCTGACAAAAAACAGACAGATATTTGCAGTAAGATATGTCAGATTCTAAGTAAAGAAGGTCACTTGGTGTGAATGGGCCTTGAAAGCTGTAGTGAGAGATGTGAGACGGAACAAACAAGCTCTTTCAGTGTCACCTGTCGATGTTTTACTGAAGATGCACTGAGCTCCTTAAGGTCCCTGCGGGCTTCTTGCAAAGGTTACAGATTAAGTAGAGGTGACACAGAAACTGCAGTGTTACAGAGATTGCAGTGCTGCTCCAGAACTGACACTACTTTCGTTTGTGTTTTAAGTTACTATGAATAGTATATTTGGTGTTTAAATATGTAGGATCAGGATTTTTGTTCAGTGTTGTTTCTATGTGAAGTAGAAGTCAAGTGGATGTAGTTTGAAAACTAGTTTGGTTGAGTTAAACTTTTATCTTTCACACCTGGTAATGACATGGTTTTTAATAGTCCCTGTCCAACAGGCAGCTATCCTCTGAATGATGGAACAAAATCTGCCATATTCTTAGCACTGTTTTTATAGATCTGTTTGCTTTCTAAACAGCCTTTAAAACTCGATTCCTCCCATAACACAGGCCCACTGTGAGCGAGAACGCTCAGGCATGTGCTAAAACAATAAGCGCTACCCCAGTCGATCTCAGCTCCATTACAAATAACAGCGCTTGGATGTCATTCAGAGACGGCGCTCTTGAAATGTTATGAGAAATGCTGCCAGTGTCATCAATGTACTAACAGCCACATTTACTCACACTGCCAGTTATAAACTACCTGCTAACTGATGTACAGTCCAATTCTAACATTATAACAAGCACTCTAGATGAACGCTACCCCTGTTAGAGGCAGACACTCAGTAGCTTTTAAAATTTACAACATTATGTTTGAACACTGACAAAGACCAAAACATACGGTTTAGCTTAATCGCATTGTAAGTAAAGTAAGTAAAGTAGGTTCAACATATAAAAACTTGATGTTGAAATGTTCATGAAATACGGATCGTGTCCATAATGGATCGTGAAATACTCATTTGCATTTCATTACCAAGAAAGAAGATCAGTTCTGTAATTCCAGGTGTTTTCTGTGTGATTGCAGAGATTATGGTCCCTGTACAAACTGTCCTGCTCTAATGTGAAGCACTCTTGTTTGAAAAGTCTCGGAAAAACCGGGCACAGTTGCCAATAGCAACCCTTTCGACCCAGTGCTGTGCTCTGGGTTAATGACTCGATCACTTGAGAGCTAGAGAACCTGCCACATGCAAAACTGGGTGAGCAGGATCCATGTGTGGTCATCTGCTGCATAGATTTATATGAGAGCATAAGTTTGTCTCCAGTAAATGAAAACAAAGGGACAGGCTGATCCCTGGCAGAACTAAATTTTGGATGCTCCTGAGATTTTATTAACAAAAGCAAAAGGCACTTGAAAGACTGGATTTAAGATTCATAAAAAGCTTATTTGATGACAGTCTATAGATGCTTTGATATAAAGGCGCTTTCTGGAAAACGCTGCAAAATTTGGGGAAAATTTTTCACATTTGATTCTACTAAGGTTGGAGTTGGGATTACTCCCAGAACAAAAGAGTAGTGTGTTCACGGATCCTTAATGTCTTAAATCTTTTAGCAAAACAGACAAGAAACAGTTTAGTCTTGCCTTATTCGTTGATGTCCTAAATTTGTTCCCAAAACTGATCATCATTTTCATCCCTCAAAGGTCATTTTACATGAATTACGTGGAGAGTGGTGAAAATTATAGCCTAATAATATAATTTTTTTTAAATTTTTTTTAATATAAATTGTTATAATTATAAAAATAATGCCTCATTTACACTGCAGGTCTTGATGCCCAATTCTGATTTGTTACCTTTATATCCGATTTTTTGACCGTCCTTTTTACACGTTCTTTCAACTGTATCCGATTAATGTGTTTTACACTTGCCATGTATTGGAACATTGCAAATGCGTAAAGGGTTAAATTCTCTTGCACAGATGGACGAACGCGAAATATGCTTGATGCTAGCTCTGCGATATATGCAAAGTTTATTTCGTAAGTCATTTCGCAAGTTGTGTCAAAAGGGAGGCCCACTGTCTTAGACTTTGAAAACCCCTGGACTGTAAGTAAACATTTCTGTCTGTTTAATGGTTAGTTAACCCAAAAATAAACAAAATTCTTGTCATTTATGAGCCTAAATTCAATCGTTTTATCATACTGTATTAAAGCAATCGTTTCTCTTCAGAAAATGTTGACGAAAATACTCAATTCATATGGATTCGGTTTACAATCTCTTAATGAACTTTTTGAAATGTCAAGGTGGTAGTTGCGTAGCTGTGAATGAAGAGTACTTAACGCTCAGATTTTATAAAAAAAATCTTCATTTGTGTTCCGAAGATGAATAAAAGTCTTACAGGTTTGGAACGACATGAGGGTGAGTAAATGATGACAGGATTAAAAAAATTTGGTGAACTATCTGTTTAATACATAAGTTTCTCTACCATTCAAAAGTTCATATTGTGAACTAATATTTGTTTAAATTAATATATTGAAATATATTTTTACAAAGCAATTTATTCCTTTGAGGTCAAAGCTGAATTTTCAGCATCACATGATCCTTCAGAAATCATGCTAATATGATGATTTGGAGCCCAAGAAACATTTCTTAATATTGTCAATGTTAAAAGCAGTTGTGCTGCTTAATATATTTGTGAAAATCATGATACCATTTTTTCTGGATTCTTTGGTCCATAAATTTTTTTAAATGGAATGTTTGTAATATTTTTCTTTCACAATTGGTCAATTTAATACATCTTTGCTGAATAAAATTATTAATTTCTTTAAAAAAAAAACATTTGAACCATAAAGAATTATTTATAGTTCTATGATATCATTTACTGAATTCTGAATATCATATATGAATGCAAGGCTAATGTTTTTTTTTTGTTTTTTGTTTTTTTTCAGTTGGGTTTTGTTTTGTTTTTTTATGGACTGGTCGCCATAATTACTATTCAAACACATTAACTAACTTTTCTCCTTGTTCTCTCTGTCACGCTCAGAGGTCTGTGGCTCCTCGCTGTGGCTGTGAGCTGAACACTCAGTGTGTGATGTGCAGTGGATGTGCTCTCCCTCCTGCAGACACCCAGCATCAGCTCCCTCTACTGGACAGACTGGCACAGTTCGACCCCTGCATTCACCCCATCCTCTCCTTTCCAGATGGTGAGGACGCACCCTGGCTCTTTGTTTCTTTCATTCTTTCCAAAAATGCACACATGTACGTAGACTCAAAACTAAAAAACTAAAACAGTGACGGCATCGCACATGACTAGAGCAGCTTTATCTATCCTCCGCCTATTGTTTCCCAGTTTGCCTCGAGGATGATTTTTAATAAGGATTTTTTTTTTTACTGCATAACAATTAGGTGCTAATTTAAGTGTTAATTATTCTGGATTTGGTTATTGCACTTCTTAAAATTACCTTCAGGCTGCTCTGGGTGAGGAGCAGGTCATTAGTGCTGAGATCTCAGAACCGTTTTTGCTTTTCATGTCTGAGAATTCAGTAAAATTTGATTTGAAGAGCTGATCTTAGATCAGTGCTGGACTTCCCTATGCTGGTCAGATTAGCTGATCATGCATTCATCTGCCTGACCTTAGCGGTGATAACCATTTTAAAGAGCAGAGCAACCTGACTCCCGCTAACTGTGCCAGTTGCTGCTAGCTTTATCAGACTAACTGAGACAGACGTATTTTCCCTCATTAATATGAGCCTGCTGTCCTCTCTAATCTGGCGTGTATTGTGCAAATGAATAATGGGCGTAGAAGAGGCAGGTGACACCGCTGGTGAAACCTGAGTAGAGGGAAATAGGAAGAAGAACCAAAGTACGATGAATTCTAGATTCAAGCTCTGATTCCCCCTTCTTGAGAATTACACGGATGTCTGGTACACTTTGTGTCACTGATTTAGATGTTTACAGACCATTAGGTCAGTCACTATTCACATTGTTACAGTAGCCAAAGGATGAAAAGGCTTCTGAATGAGCAATGACAAATGGTTAGCAACTCCGGGTTTTGGGTTCAATTTCTATGGAATGCAAATGTATATGTACGTGTAACACAATCGGCACACGTTTTTGTCTGACTCATAGCCTTTCCTGATACCAATCAACCCTCTTTTCCCCATAATTTTAATTTCTGGCCCATCTATAAAATTGGCATCAATAGCCGTGTTTCCACTGCCGGGCCAGGGCCGAGCCGCGCTAGTGCGTGCCAGGGTCAGTCGCTTTTCCACTGCCACTTCCGGGGCTTACTCGGGGCCAACAGCCAGGATTTCTGGCCCGTAGAATACCTTGGGCCAAAGCAGGCCAGCTCGGGCTAGAGGCGTGGTCAAGGTAAAAGGCGGAGTTTATCGGTGTTAGGGAAAGATATGGTCTGTGGCAAGATGCACATTTCACTTTTTTATATCGCGCAAAATTATTGCTGCACGAAATGGAGAATTGCCTGTACTGGTCTGTTGAAGATACCAAAGCTCTTCTGAGCATTTGGGCAGAAGATACAGTACAACGTCAATTTGACGGCGTGTGCAGAAACGAGGATGTTATCAAGTACATCGTTGCTGAACTTGCTAAGCTAAGTATTCGCCGAACAACAAAGCTCATCTTCCACCAAGCAAACACCAAAAAAAAGCAAACAAACAGACGCTTCGGTCCTCTCCATCTCGATTGTTGTCTTGCCTGAATGAACTTCATAATCCCCGCTGAAATGGGTGCGGTTGTATGACGTTCGATCCAGGAAGGCGTGTTAAGGGCGGGGTTTAGGGCAGCGCAGCGGGGCTAGTGGCCCGGCAGTGGAAACGCAAGCCGGCCCGGCTCGGCTCGCTGTTAGCCCTGGCCCGGCAGTGGAAACGCGGCTAATGTTTTAAAACAAAAGAAGAAAAAAGTCAGCATGAATCTGTCACAACCCATTTTACTTACACAATCTAATGCATTTAAAATAAAACGGGATATTCAACAAGAAAAATGTTGCGCGAATTGAAAATTAGTGGGCTTGAGGTCATCCAGGACTGTCAGGGGTGGAGAAAGTTACTACATTTAGGTCTAAGATTGAGGCCTCTGACAATGCAAAACCAAAATCAATGCAAAAATTATGATTTTTCTTTTTCTCAGATGTGATGATGAATCTCCATATGCAGCGTGTGCTGAAGGGACACTGGCAGAATCGTCCTCTGGAGAAGATCAAGCCCATCAAGAAGATCTCACTCAAGCACAAGTTGTGTTTGGGTAGCCGTATCTCAGACCCTTCCTCCAAAGACAAACACAGGCTCGCCAACTCTCTCCTCTCCACAGTCCGTAAGTGTGGAGAAAGGGGAAAAAAAGACACTGAAATATCTTTATTAGCCTTAAAGGGCATTTTCTCCACTTTCATGGACATGAAAATACAAAGGATATAGGAAATGAAGGTGGCTGCACAGGAATCGAGGCTCTAGGCGCCTAGGCCACTGCCCTGACGGTCTACTAAATTATGAGAGAAAATTCTCTGCATCCTCAGTGTCTGAAATGTCAAGAGTTTTCTCCAATTGAGACAAATTACTTATACCTTTAGGAGAGTCTAAATTTGGTGTTTGTGACAGCCCCTATGGGCAGTTAAAGTGACCTGTAAGTGTAAAAACACAGAATAAAAACAGTGTATCTCATACATAAATTAAAATGTAAAATAACCCGAAAATATAGATTAAAAAGTTATAAAACCAAATGACGAGTAATAAAATGTACCCCTTTTTCCATTCTCTTCCTTTCATACTTAACTGTATTTTACTTTTATTTCTTCTTCCTGTTTGCTTTCTCTCAGGTTTGTCGCATCATAAGGTGCGCTCAGAGAAGGTGTCCCGGCAGCAGTTAGACATCTCGATGAGTGCCAGTAAACTTGACACTCGCCAGCATTTCCGGCAGAGCAGTTCTTTTGACAGGAGCCACAGCCGCAAGAGACCTCGTGAACCCTCGCTGGACCGCACAGAAAGTACGTTCTTCATTACATTTTCCCTCTCATTCATTCTCTTTTTTTCACATCAGTCTTGTTTGCTTTCGTCTCTCTTAATCAACATTGAGTTCAGTCCTTTAACACACTTTGATTTTCTATAGATGCTACGAAGTTGTATATGGATATGGGGAGTCCATGCCCATCTCTGTCCGCTTTCAACACACCCACCCACAGCCCCTTGATGAGACAGCCATCGACCTCCGAGATCTCCACACCCCTCCACCTCAACAGCAGCGCCTCTGTAAGATGCTCTTGAAAGCTTTCCATCTCTGATTGTGTAAACACATGAGAACCAAGTTACTTATGCCTGTGTGTGACTCTTACAGACCATTCGAAGACGGAGAGGAGAGAGCCCTTTTGACATCAATAACATCGTCATCCCCATGTCTGTGGCCGCCACCACCCGAGTGGAGAAACTACAGTATAAAGAGATCCTTACCCCAAGGTCAGAGACACAAACTGAGTTTCCCGACCTCTGTTTATTAGCCACATGAATCTTCAAAGATTTAATTGCTGATTATTTTGCCTTTGCTTTTAAATTTTAGTTGGCGAGAAGTGGACGTTTTTGCAAAACCAATAGCTGAAGAGGACGATGCAATGGAGGTACGGCCATGCTGTTGGTCACCCAGCAGTTATTTTAGGCTGTCAAGACAGTAAGCCGCCTATCTAGAAATTTAGGGTATTATAGGTTTGTTCACTAAGTATGCAGGGTTCGAATGTGACAATGATGCCTCAGAATGCTTTCTTGATAGGCAGCTCAATAGGTTTTGAACTAAAATGGCTGCAGATGTAACAACAAATGTGCAACACTAATTTAAAATCTAGACAGTCAGGAAAAATTGTGTCCATATGCTGTTTCGACATGTACAATATCTCACAAAAGTGAGTACACCCCTCACATTTCAGCAAACATTTTAGTATATCTTCTCAAGGGACAATACTATAGAAATGAAACTTGGATATATTTTAGAGTATATCTTCTTAAAGCCTAGGCCATCTTTGTGGAGAGCAACAGTTCTAATTCTCAAATCCTTAGAGAGTTCTTTGCCATGAGGTGCCATGTTGAACATCCAGTGGTCAGTATGAGAGAATTGTACGAAAAGCACAAATTTGAACTGCTCTAATACATGATACTAGTGTTGTCAAAAGTATCGGTACTTCGGTACCAAGTCGGTACTGAAATTTAGAAAATGTGACGATATCAGCATTTCTGTAGTACCGGTAGTATCGAGTAGCCTACCGCGTATATTCAGCACCCTGCTTTCAGTTGCTTCCGTGTTTATCTAAGCGCAGGGCTCCAGACTAACTTTTTTACTAGGTCTGTGTATATTAAACCGCAAAAAGACTATTTAAATATTAACCCTGCATTTTCTGCTTGTCTCTGTGTGAATAAATGGCGCAGACAAGCGCACGGTTTTCAGTCTCTGCTGCCTCACGATATGAGGACACAATGAAATTCATCTCCAAAGCCGCTCTGAGAGTCACTTCATGAGCATTTTACCGTTTCATTTGAGAAAAACTATCGTCATATCATACACACACAGAAACTCAAAGGTCTTCACGGCAACCCGTTCAAAATAAAAGTTTGGTTTAACTTGAAGAAATTAACAGAAATAATTATATTAGGCTACTGTTGTACGGTAGATTTAGCTACGTCTCCATGTATTAAAAATACTAATAATAATAACGTGTGCATAGAAGGTTGCTTATTTTTCACTTGATCTTTTTATAAGCAATATTTACGTTTAAACAGCATGTAGCCTTCAGTGCTTATATGTATTATTTACTTATGATTACCCTCATAAATTACAAAGTCATTGAATTTAATTTTTTTTTTTTTTTTTCAAATTAGTTAAAATAGAAAAAGTTACAGATTTTGCTGTGGTACCGAAATTGGTACAGAGAACCATAAAATTGTAATGGTATCGGTACCGACTACTGGAATTTTGGTATCGTGACATCCCTACATGATACACAAATTTATATGGTCCTGTTAAGCAGACAAAAACATGAACTTGATGAATATCAATTTTAATGATATTCATATATATAGAATGTTTTTTATATATATATATATATATATATATATAAAAACATTCTATATATATGAATATCATTAAAATTGATATTCATCAAGTTCATATATATATAGAACCTTAAAATTTTAATTGGTATCTGTCAAGCAGGATGTGTGGCTTTGCATGGTTAAACGACGTACAGCTATTATCACTTAGAGTCTACACACTTTTGCTGCCAGTTATTTTGACAATAATGGATGTGTGTTGAGTTATTTTCAGAGGACAGTAAATATATACTGCTATACAAGCAGCACATTGAATATACGCGGTAGGCTACTCGGTACTACCGGTACTACAGAAATGCTGATATCGTCACATTTTCTAAATTTCAGTACCGACTTGGTACCGAAGTACCGATACTTTTGACAACATTCATTCATTCATTCATTTAGTTTATTTATATAGCACAAATAAACACAACAAAAGTTGACCACTGTGCTGTACATACAAGAAGAATAAAAATATAAAGACACAACAATAATACAAAACTAACAAGCAATAAAACACTACATTTGCATTCTCTATACCAGGGTTATGAGTGAAATGCGCAGTTAAAAAGATATGACTGCAGTTTGGACTTAAATTCATACATAAATGTGGCAGATCTCACAGATAAGGGAAGACTGTTCCATAGCCTAGGACCAGCCACTGCGAAGGCACGATCACCCGCAACTTCAGTCTGGATTTTGGGTGTACAAGTGTGATGCTGTCTGAAGAGCGCAAGCATCTTGTTGAGTGTTTCACGTTAACAAGGTCTTACAGATAAGATGGGGCCTGACCAATCAGTGCCTTAAAAACAAATATTAAAATTTTATATTCCACTCTAAAATGCACTGGCAACCAGTTGAGAGAGATTAATATCGGGCTGATATGTTCTCGTCTACGCGCTCCAGTTAAAAACCTGGCAGCGGCATTTTGGACCATCTGAAGCCGCAACATGGATGATTGAGGTAAACCAACATACAGTGAGTTACAATAGTCCAGACGAGATAAAACAAATGCATGAGTTACAGTTTTAAGATTGTTGAAAGATAAAAAAGGTTTAACTTTGGATAAAAGTTTAAGGTGGAAAAAACAGGACTTGACCACAGAATTAATATGTTTGTCAAACTTGAGGGATGCATCAAAAATAACTCCTAAATTTCTCACAGTAGGTTTGATATAGTTATTTAAAGAGTCATAATTATTATTGGGATTTATCTTTCCCAGGGAGGGCCCAAAAACAATTACTTCAGTCTTAGACTCATTTAAACGCAGAAAATTCAAAGAAAACCAGGCTCGAACATCATTTAAACAATCACGCAAAGTTTCTAGGCCTTGCTTGTCATTTTGTTTCAAGGGTAAGTAGATTTGGGTGTCGTCTGCATAAAAGTGAAAGGACACTCCATATTTCTTAAAAATTGAGCCCAAAGGCAACATGTACAATGAAAACAATATAAGACCCAAAATAGACCCCTGGGGGACACCACAAGTGACTCGTGCTACAGATGATACAGCATCTCCGATACCCACTGAGAAAGTTCTATCTTTAAGATACGATCTGAACCAGCTAAGAGCAGTACCTCGAAGCCCCACACACTTTTCTAGACGCGATAGCAGAATGTCGTGATCAACCGTGTCAAAAGCCGCGCTCAAGTCCAATAGCACCAAAATTGCTGAGTTCCCAGAGTCAACAAATAATAAAATATCATTTAAAACTCTTACGAGTGCTGACTTTGTACTATGATGTCTCCTAAACCCCGATTGGAATTTTTCTAAGATACTGTTAGTTTCCAAAAATCTCTGCAGTTGTACAGATACAGCATTTTCTAAGATTTTGGCAATAAAAGGTCGATTAGAAATTGGTCTAAAATGTGCTAAAACAGATGTGTCCAGACCTGACTTTTTCAAAATAGGTTTCACTATTGCATGTTTGCAAAAAGAAGGAACAATTCCAGATCGAATGCTCTTGTTTATAATTGCTAAAATCCAATCTCCAACACTATCAACAATCAGTTTAAAGAATTTGGTCGGAACAATATCACAGGCAGAGGTGGTAGGCTTCAGCTTAGCAACCGAATCCATTAGACCCGGCAATGTGAGTGGCTCGAATGAGTTACAAAAGTTGATAGGAATTAAGAGTTCAGCCGGATCCTCAGAACCAGGAGTGATGGATTGTCTAATATCATCAATTTTAACCTTAAAAAAAGACAAATTCTCACATAGAGTTGAGGACTCCGGTAAGCAAAGTTTACTGTTTGGGTTAAAAACAGAGATTAAGATATTAAATAAAACCCTAGGATTTTTTGAGCTTTGGCAGATTTTTTCTGAGAAAAAGTGGGACTACGCAATTTTAACTGCATTTTGATATGAAATTAGTGATTCCCGTAAAATCTCGTAGGATACTTGAAGTTTGTCTTTTTTCCATCGGTGTTCTGCTCTTCTACAGGCTTTCCTTAAACTACGGGTATTGCTATTTAGCCGTGGTTCAACTTTATTTTTATGTTTTTTAAATTTCATGGGGGCAATGAAATCTAAGACACTAGTGCAAACATGATTAAACATATTTAAGAGCTCGTCCACAGTTGATTGATTTGCAAGAAAATCTGAAGGCATCAAATCACAAGCCTCATTGAATGCTATTGAGAAATTATACACCGAATTTGGGGGAAAAAGGCCAACACGTGACCATTTGCCAGTCCGAATAATTTCAGAAGTAAAACAAGAGATCTCAGCCCTAAACATTATAGGCCTGTGATCAGAAAAGCTCAGATCACCTACATGCATATTTGAAATAGAAAAACCATGCGTCAGCACCAAATCTAAAATATGACTATGCACATGTGTTGGATCTTTCACCCATTGGACATAATCACAAGCATCAATGAGACCAAGAAACTCTGTCGCTAATGGTGAGGAGTCGGAAGAGACATGGATATTAAAATCGCCAATAATTAGAATTCTCTCAAATCTAGGGGTGATATCCCCTAGAAATTCTGAGAACTCCAAAATAAAGTTTTTGTTTGTTTTAGGTGGGCGATACACCACTGCCACCACCAATTAATTTATCGAGTCCAATGAAAAAGTTTGAACTTCAAAACTTGTAAAGATGTTAGCTTCTAAGATTCGGCAGCAGAAACTGTCTCTAAAAACAGATGCCAATCCTCCACCCCGGCCTGATAGACGGGGTGAATTAAGAAAATTATAATTAGGAGGGGAAAGTTCCGAAAAATGACTATTATCAGCCACGGACAGCCAAGTCTCAGTCACAAATAAGAAATCCAAGTTGCCAGAGTTTATAAAGTTATTAAGAATATAGGTCTTGTTTCCCAGCGACCTAGCGTTTATTAACGCCATTTTAATCGAAGATGAGTCACAGACCTGTTGCAAGCCGATGTGCGGTGCCCGACAAATTGGACGGAGATGTTGATGTTCCACACCACCACACCGAAAGCGGAAGAGGGGTGGAGGTGGTGAGCTGCACGTTATCAAATATTTCGAGGGATAGAGCGCCAAAGACAATCTAATATTGAGCAGCATTTGCCGATCGTAAAACAGCGATGTGGCCTCGTTTTGACCCATCAAAGAGGCAAGATGAAAAATCACAAACAGACCGACAAACAAACGAATTTGACAGAGGAGCTGACGGCAAGCCATTTCAATCGGCGCCATCAGATGTGCCTTATATGGATGAGCCACAACACTAGTATCATGTATTAGAGCAGTTCAAATTTGTGCTTTTCGTACAATTCTCTCATACTGACCACTGGATGTTCAACATGGCACCTCATGGCAAAGAACTCTCTAAGGATTTGAGAATTAGAACTGTTGCTCTCCACAAAGATGGCCTAGGCTATAAGAAGATATACTCTAAAATATATCCAAGCTTCATTTCTATAGTATTGTCCCTTGAGAAGATAAACTAAAATGTTTGCTGAAATGTGAGGGGTGTACTCACTTTTGTGAGATACTGTATATTTTAACTAAAGTATGTGTGTGTTGTGACCGGTAGGTGAAACTGACACACAATATCTGATTACTGATAAAAATTAACTTGTTCGTTCTGAGTCAGACAAGATTAACATTTAGTGTTTTGAATCAAAATTCCAGATTCAAAATGTTTTGTTGTAATAAATTTATAATGATAAAATAAACATTTAAATATTTGCATTCAATGAACTGAGTGCTTCTGAACAACCTTCTTTATTAAGCAATTCTTTAATTTGTCTTTAATTTAGCTTGTATTCTATGTTTCATTTTAGGACTACCTTTAATTTGTATAGCCTGAAGCCTTAAATTCTATGTTCCCCGGTGTATGTATTTAATAATCTTCTCTCATTCTCTCAGGTTGAGGATCTCTCTGACGTAACATTCTCTGAGCTTCACCTTCCGTATCAGGATCAGGAGCGCTCTCGCTGGAGTTGGACCGCCAGCAACGTCGCAATGAGAAGAGGCAGCAGGTGAGGGAGCACCACTTGCACTGCTTTTCTCAACCCTTTTAAGGGATAAGTGCGATTTCTCCTGGTTAACAACTTTGCCGCTGTCTTCATTTGGCTGATTGTTGAGTTTTGCACTTCATGATCGCAGATGAGGTGTAAAGAAGAAAACTGATAGTTTTAAATGCGAGAGATAAGAAATGCAGTGAATATTGACACCAGGCTGTTCACTTAAATCAACATGTTATAATGAGAAGTCATTGAAGTGATAAGCATTACACTGATTTCACCACAGCCGCACTGTTAGTTACATGATAATCAGCACCAGTCTTTTTCTCCACAGGTCGTACAAGTCTGTGGACGGACGGACAACCCCCTTGCTGTTCGGCACCGACCCTTCCACGCCGCAGCCCTCATCTCCAGACACGGCGCATTTCCACCTGCTGCACGAGTACAGCTCAGTGGCGTCTCCCTCCAGCCCTGTCAGCCCGGAGATGCTGATGCTGTCCGGGCTGTACACGCCTGGCTCCAGAGACTCCCACCGGATGCTGTCCAATGAGGACACGCGCTGCTCCACCCCAGATACTTGCGAGGAAATGGTAGGCCCCCAAAGAAGCAGCGCCATCATGGTTATTAAAATGATCAGTTATTAAATATGTAAATTTAGTTTTATTTCATTAAAAAAAAAACGAAATGTACATCGATTACACTATACCACCTCTGTATTAAATTCTAAAAAAAAAAAAATTATCACGGCTACATGAATGTTTCTGATTCAGTGGCTAATGCCAAATTTTGACAATCTCTCATTGTTTTTTTTTAAAGTTATAGAAATGTTATTGTGTGTTTGCTTGTTTTTTTTGTTTTGTTTTTTTCAAATATGAATGCAAAAAATATATATTTGTCGTAGTTTCCATTCACCACTATAGAGGTTTACCCAACTATGACAACTTACACTTCTGAGAACCCCGGAAATGTGAATAGGGTCCATTGTTGAATTTGTCTAGTGCTCCAATATACACTAGAGGCTTTATTGTACGTCCCTTTTTTTACCTTTATGTGGAGTTGTCTTCTATTCTTTGTGCAGATATTTACTTAGTCTGTCTCTGTTTGTCCCTACAGGCTCCCCAACCGGTACAGCCATGGGAACTCCGGACCTTTCCGCTGGACGTGGACCCGCAACAGGAGTGCGAAATCCATCTCAGTCCGGCTGGCGAGAGGCCCTGTAGGACTGTTCGACGTGTGTCCGCCTGCAGGACTTCCAAGTCGGAGTCCGACGCAGGGCCTTCGTCACCTCTGGGCGACGACTGCGCCAAGCAGCAACAATCCAACCCACCCAAACCTACTCACCGATGAAGCCTAGACTCTGCCCACCCACCAGCTTTCAGAAACTCCTTAAACAGCAGCAACGTAGACGGAAAGAAAACCAACCAACAAAACGAATGAAAGACCCTGTTGTTTGATATTCAAACATCAGTAAATTCTTTCACAGTTTTTAGTGAATTGTATGGTGATATATATATATATAGACCTGTTTTAATTCAGTCTTTCTTTTGGGTCACTGAAGGACAAAAATGTTTAGGAAAATAAATACAATTACAAGGAAGAGAGATTAGCTTGAGTGCCGAACCAAAATAAGAAGCTCCGAACGTATCGTATATTGCAGAAGAGCACTTCCCCCTTAGCATGCTGTCGTACTGAGGGGCTCAGCTTGCATTGTGTGTGGTTCTGTCCCAGAAGATTTCCAAAATCCCACCTAAAATTACTTGTTCAGCCTTGCAGTTTATAGTCGAGTGATAAATCGCAAAAATAAAGCCAATAATAATGATTACAAGATACTTGCACAAAGGCACCAATGCTGGTCTTAGTTCTCTCTGTGAAAGCACTTCATTTTAAAATCTTTCCACATTCCCTTTTTATTTTGAACAGAAAAACTTCCTCATATTTAATGCCTGGGAATTGAATAAATCCCAATTTCTAGTTTCATTTTTGTCCCGTGTTCTCTTGTATACCATGGTCTGTATGTGCCCCATTTCTGTCAAAGTGACGGAGATAGCAGGTGCCTTCATCGCAGCCAGGAAATGAAACTGCCATGTTGCTCTTGTGCGCTTTTTAAACACCACCAAGTCTGATTAGAGCACTTAAATGGTCTCTCTTGCATGACACTATTTCCAGGAACCCTACAATCAGCACCCGAATAATCATGCACAGGCCGCTGATATTGGAGACTCGATTGCACTCACTGCTTTCAGCATCGGGGAATGGCTCTTCTCGTCTGGGCTTGCGTTAGTGTGAGTTTTAAAGCACTTGGCGGTACTATGCATGACCAGGTTAGTCCAAAGAACATGCAGTCACTCCAATATAAACTGAAATTTCCTGCCTTGTTTCCCTTTTAACATGGTTCCTCCTTTTATCGCCCAACCCCGTGGCAAAGAGCTCTTTCATTGATTGGTCAGGTCTAAACTCTGTCTTCGTTTAAAACAACAATCTGCAATACTTACAGCCGTCATCAAATCCCGTAACTTGATTTATGAGTTATAGCATTAGCTGGACTGCTTGACAAGAAAGGATTTGGCAAAATTTCATTCAGTGGCTCCTCGGTTGCTGTCGGTCACAGCCCCGGGTTTGTTTTTTCTTTTTTCATTGTGTAACTACGAGGAACGATTTCTGTTAGTTCCCCAGTCAGCGAGTCACTGCTTGCAGCTCCTTCCTGTTATTTTAACTAATACGAATGTAATAAAGTCTAATAGCGGACACCAGTTACTTACAAATTTTATAAGTAGCTTCTCTGTATCTGTTGTCACACGAATCTAGCTATTGTAGCCATTTTTTCTTGTTTAAGGGATGTCATGTAAACCAGAAATCCTTAATATATTTCTTTTTTTATCTCACTGGAGCATAACAGCATTCATAGTGTCAGAGAAATCTCTTCTTTTGAGGTTGTGTGGCAAATTGTAATAGGATCATCAACGACTGTCCCATTTCCTGCTGAGAAACCTGCCGCCCCTTTCATTCTTAATATCATTAATTATGGTTTTATGTCTCTCTGTGGGGGTCTGTGTACTTATCAGGCAAATGTACCATAAGGTTTGACTAGCTTTCAAAAGCCAATATTGTATCGTGTGAGTTATTTTCATACTTTGAATTTCCAATGTGGTGAATGAGGGTTGGGTGAGTCTGGTATATCCTTTAGCATGTAATAGTTTGTACAAAACAACAACAAAAAAAAGTTTATTTTGTACATACCTTGTTTGATTCTTTACTGTGTTTGATGTTCAGGCTGTAGCTGTCCTGATTGTCTAGGGAGAAGACACATGAGAATATTTAACACTTTCTTTATGCAGAGGCAACAAGAAAAAAAAGTTTATGGATAATTGGCCGATCGGACAGGCAGGCAACGTTTGTGCTTCTCAAATTAAAAGTGAATTATATTGTACTCAAATGTCTTCTGTCTTTCTGTTGTACTAGTGAAATGTTCTCATCAGGTTAATAAGCTAGATTATTCATTACATATGCTTGGATCGCTAAGTATTTGGATTGGACTTTCCATTATTATTTTTTTAGTGTTCAAGGGCTATGGAGAAAGTTGTTTTACTCGTATATCCACTGGACTTTATTATGTATTCCAGATAGCTGGATAAAGGGCCACTCAAGTAAAACTATCAGAAAGTGTAGCGAAGGAAGTTAAAGACCACTAATAAAAGATTTTTTTTTTTTTTTTTTTTTACTGCAGAAAGTCAGTGAACTTTAGCTTAAAGGTTTAGCATGATTTAATCTAAAACAGCATTTAGATGAAAATGATTTCAGGTATTGTTGATTTTACTTTTCTGGAACAATTTTGGCAAGTTTTGATCTTTGCCCGTTTGAATAGGTGCTGTACTTTCATGTGTTCATGGACATTGCTGGGCTGAGTGAACGACTTTGAAGGTGCTCAATTGAAAAGGTACATTTAATTAGTCATAATACTGACTCCTAGTGGCAATAATGCAATATCATGGAAAATACGTAGTATTTGGTTACTAATTGCTTTAGAATGAATTCTATTTGTCATGAATGTGCTACTCTCTGAGCCAATAATTATTTAGTCATGTGAGGCTCAATGATTTTAACCCGTGTCCATTGGAATGGACATCACGTATGTTGTGTGTGCAAACCGTGGTGCAGGGATGACGTCGAATATTTTGTTGAATTAATATCTAAACATGCAATATAAGAACAGCCTTTTTATTCTAGCTTCATGCATGAATGTGGGTAAGTTTCATTAACCCTTGCATGCATGAATTATGATAACCTCAGTCAGGATTTTTTCCCTATGTTTTTATTGCTCTTAGGGCATGAGTTGTTTTTTGGGGTGGGGGGGGGTGGGGGGTTACACACTTTTCAAAGACTTTCAAAGATACTTTTCCACTCAGATGCTCCCTCCAGTGTGCCAGAGTATGTCAGTTTACCCTTATTAGCTGAAAATTCTGATTATGTTCAAGATGGACACATTTCTAGCATAGCCCTCCTCTGAGAAAATCTAGCGATCAGGTGTTTTCAATCCCATCTGAAATGAGCAGTGTTGGGGTAACGCATTACAAGTAACATGCATAATGCAAATCAGATTACTTTTTTGATGTTACGAGTAAAGTAATGCGTTACAAGTAACGTGCATTACATAATCAGATTTTATAAAAATGTTATGAGTAAAGCAATGTATTACAAGTAACATGCATTACGTAATCAGATTACTTTTTAGTCTAACAAGTAAATAAATTAATTGCAAGTAATGTGCATTATGTAATTAGATTACTTTTGATGTTACAAGAAATGCATTACAAGAAACATGTATTATGTAAACAGATTCATTTTTGATCTAACAAGTTATGCATCACAAGTAACATGCATTACATAATTAGATAATTACATAATTAACTTTTTTGATGAAATGAGTAAAATAATGCATTACATTGATGAAAATTTAAAATTATATTCTAATAATACAAATACATACGGATCGACACAGCGGCTTGCAACTTGGTTGCAATGTATAGGATGATGCACCAGGGTCCACTGTAGAGATTGATTTGCAACTATGCCATCAAAACCCATGCAAATTCAAGAAAATGCTTTTTTAATAGCTGTCCACTGTTGTGACCTCTATGTATGAAAGGGTTAAAACAAAGAGCTGAAAAGATTGCACCAATGCTTTTATCGCCTGTTTCTGCTCCTTTTCCCTGTTTTGATCCAGAGACTGTACTCTTCCGGAAGATCCGTATTAGCGCCCCCTACCATATAACGGTAAAAACACAGAGAGCCGGAAAAGTCTGAGGCAGGGTAAGAGTTCAAATAGGCTATGTTAATCTTTTTAATGAAGAAAAATGACATTTCCTCCAGAAAAACCCACCAACCCTTTCATTCCTAATACAAGTAGGCTATTATATCTCTCTGTGGGGGTCTGTTTACTTATCAGGCAAGTGTACAATAGTTTGACCAGCTTTCAAAAGCCAGTAATGCATTGTGCGAGTTAGCAAGACAAAAAAGAAAAATGACACTATACCTTTAAACATAGCTATCTAGTGTCCATGGCGCCTCACATCCATTCAACAATTCTGAGGAAAAAGCAATGCCTTAAAATAAAAAATAAAAAGAAAGGGCACATAAAGCAGTTTAATACGGACTTTATTTCCAAATTCACGTTTACAGCAAGGAGTATCAGTGTAAACCAATTAATAAAACACATTACGATAAGGACAATCACAACTGTCAAGCTAGAATGAAGAACTGCGATGAGAAGAGCAGAGGCGGGAATTGAAACGGAGGAGAGAGACCTCGGAACTGGTTAACAGATTACAGAACCGTTTGAAACACATCTAAAGGGTAGAATTACTAAGAATGCCTTATCCTGTGCCATTTTTAAACATTTCATCTGATAAGTCTGTTCTTCAGCTGAACCCACACGTCTAAATACTCAGGCTTATGTTAGCAGCATGCTGTAAAGAGGATGCAGTTGGGTTTACAGCAAACAGTCTAAAGCTTCTCACAGGGTCATGTGGCACTAGGCAAGACTTTTACTGATATTACTGTGGATTCTGAATGCAAATTTTACCCCTATTTACCTATCTGTATAATTTTTTTTAAACGCAAGATATACATCTTAATGAGTAATGTAGTTTGAGGCAGCTCAATATGTCTAGTCAAATCAGTGCATTCACTTTCAAATGAGCATAAAGCTGCAATGCACTGCAGATATTAAATAAAAAGCTTATTCGTACATTTTACATTGTCCACACAATACTATTAGAAAAAAAGAGTGCAACATAAACCTGGATTTTAGCAGGTAGCTTTGTTCCTTTCATCTTCCTCCACTTTTTTTCTTTCTTTTCATGTTTTAAGACTAGTTAAACGCTCTTAAAGTTATCTAAACAGCTGGACAGGGATGTGGTGACTGGCCACTATATTCAAGACCATGGATGAAGTCTATTGCATGCTGGGAAAGTGCAGCGTGTGAGCATTGTGGTTGGTTTTGAAGGCTTTAATACTGAGGGAAGCTTGGCTATGTTTTAAACATCCTTCCCCGTATTTCAGACCAAATGAATCAGCTCTGTGCTGCTATTCATGACTGAATCTGTCTTAAAAAGAGAATCTTTAAAACATAGCCGGTTTTCTGAAATGTTGCTGATGGACACTGGGAGGCACTGTCAGCTGTCTGTTCTCAATGCCAGATTTCCTGTAATGAATGTTGTTACAGATATTTTATTGAGTGATTTGAAATCCTCTTGATCCATTCACACATTCTTTGGAACAGCATTTTATACACAGAAGCTGAAATCCATCGACACAAAAGCATCGTTACCATACAGGGAGGATTAGGTCATGCAAAACCGAGTGATTCCCGTTAGATGGTGCTTGTGCAGGGCAAAACTACTTCAGAGCTCAACTATAAGGATGACACGGTCATCTGTGGCTGGACTTTCAGGAATTGTTACTACAAATTATATTTAGTGTCTCATCTTTTTTTTATCATAATCATAATTTTGCCTTTGTAAGAAAAATAGTAAGAATAATGCAATGGTAGATTGGTATTATAATGCAAAACTGATACTATCTTAGTTTTCCAACAAAAGTTGCATGTTAAACATCAATTATTTGCATTAAATAGTTAAAAAAAAGATTATTTATTGAAATATTAAAAACTATCCTTATTGTTGAGCCCTGTACAACAGCTTTAGTTCAACGTTTTGTACGATTTTGTATGTTGACATTTGTTTTCTTTTCTGTCAAAAGAGTCACTAGAGGCCAAGCAAGACAATTTCCCTCAGCGATGCAACTTCCTGTGCATTCATCATCAGGACAGATAGGCCTGGGGAATATTCTGTGATAAAGTATAGATGTAGTTCTGAAGAATAGGCAAAGTCTGGTACCAAAATTTCCAATTCATGATATAAGACTGATCTGAATAATTATGTCTTATTTTTGCTTTTATAAAAGGAATTTAACAGCTTTGAATGACTGTAACATGCACTATAGTGGCCTCTGACCGATTTTATTTAAATAATTATATAGCAGGCCTCTATTGTTCTTAAATGTGTGTCCTTTACAGCCAGATTGCCTGAAGTTTTACCTAAGAGCATTTGAAATGTTCGCTTCCTGTCAAATTCATAGCCATTATGATTAACCGCACCCTCCAGACCAAGTAGCATGTTTGCCTTCCTTACTGCTGCATGTCAAAACAGGAGTGCATAAGTTATGGTAAAGAAAAAACATTCACAATAAGGCAACGAAGCAAATACAACTTTGAAAGCAAATGTCATTGTTGTTTCTTTCAAAACAATGGGGCATTAAATGGAACAAATCAGGCTACTCAGTGCTGTAAATGACCATTTGGATCAATACACCACCAGCTCCTTTTAAATTGTAATTTTTTTCTTTTGGTGACACTAAGCCAATAACATCATTACCCGTCCCTCTGTGCCAAGAGGCAAAAATTATTTCACAAGCAGACAAGCCGCTGGGACAACCTTTAGATAGGAGAAATCCGACAAGCACCTTATTTGAAAGGGCTGAAGGAGGTACATTTTTAAAATGAGTTGATTTGTCAATGGCCGCTCACAGGCCTTGTTTAGCGAGGGAGGCCGACACCTGATCAGCTAGCGTGGACAGTTGTGGGGAGTCGGTCATGTTGATGCTGCCAGAGGAAGACACATTGCTGAGGCGGCGGGGCGATCCGTCCGTGGAAATGTTGGGGGACTGATACACGATCTCAGCGCCATGGTCGGTGCGCGCTTTGGCTTGCTCTCGGAAATTTAGCTTGTGGCTCTCAATCTGATGGGAGGAAGGGTAGAATTTGGAGTAAGTAGGATGGATATGAACAATTAACATTTGTTGTTTTGTTTTTTTTAAGATAATGCATACATAAAATAAAGCTAAAGGTTATGTGTATTGTTTGGGGTCAGTAAAAAAATCATTTCATATTTGGATTTATTTATTTTATTCATTTATTTGATCATAAATACAGTAAAAACATTACAATTTAAGATAACTGTTTTCTATTTTAATTATTTTAAAATTCAGTTTATTCCTGTGATGGCAAAGCTGTCATTACTCCTGTCATCAGAGTCATATGATCTGGTGATTTTGTGCTTAAAATACATGAATAATAATAATAATAATAATTATTATTATTATTATTATTATCAGTGTCAGCATTCTTTGATCTTTAAAAAAAATTGCATTTATGGGAAATAGAAATCTTTTGTAAGATGACAAATATCTTTGTCACATTTGATCAATTTAATGTTTCCTTCCTCAATAAAGGTATTCATTTCTTTAAAAGAAAAAAACCTCTTAATGAAAGGTAGTGTGTCTGTTAATTCATTTGCAGCTAAAACTGTAAGGCTGCCCTCTAGTGGACCTACTGTACATGGACAACCTGATGCAATACGGTAAGATGGGTCTTGTATAATTATTATATTTAATATAAACCTGCAGCACTAGTCTTCTTATAGGGATTTGGATATGCCTTTTGCATCCATAACATGAGACGGTATCATAAATGTACCAAAATATGGTGATTAAGTAAAAATAAGTATAAATAAATGCACAATTGAACTGAAATAATACAGTGCTCAAGAGATTATAACTAGCACAGAAGGACATAAAAACCATGTAATGGTGACATGTCAGTTAAATTGACACTTCATAATTCTAGTAATATACTTACTGAGGCTCTCTGACTTAAACCAGACTGTTCCCTTCAGTGGAGGGAAGGTCAAAGGTCATGTCCACATCATTAGAGTGAACAGCGTCCCCATTAGAGGACACTTTTGCTGCCTGTGGCTCTGCCTCCTTCCCCTTCTCACTCTACAGTTCACAGAGTTATGGGTAAACAAAACAAATTATTTAGGGGTGGGTTGGGATGCAACTTATGAAATAAGGAGTTATGAAGGCATAAAAACACTCACACTAAAAAAAACGTAATGCTGGGAGCAGGGATGAAGCTGTCTTAACAGTTGTTATTATTTGAATATTTCCAAGGAAGATTGCTGATCTCCCGCACGGTATATGACATTGTTAAATGTTAGGGGATTTGATGAATCTCTTTGTGAATTCTCTTTGAGTCATGAAAAAGTTTTAAACATTTAAACATTCTACTAACTACAAGTAACTTTGCAACTCCGTGTCAACTAACTCCCATTAGAGTATTAGTAGACTCACTGCTTTATATCTGCTAACTCTATATGTGCTATAGTGATGCTCCTCCAACAGACATTCAACTGAATATAAGTAACTTTGCAAGTACATATTAATTTATTCTTAACCTGAACCATGATCTAACAGTGAGTCTACTAATACTCTAATGAGAGTTAGTTGACGCGTAGTTGCAAAGTTACTTATAGTTAGTAGAATGTCTGAAGTGGACCATCAAAATAAAGTATAACCATTAACTTTTATCTGCTGGAAATAGTTCTTAGACCAGCACTCCTAAACGCTTCCTGAATGTGAACACATAACCTTAAACTGCTGGCTGAGTACTGTTTTCATGTGTTATAAAAACAGACACAGACGCAGAAATTTAGCCTACTGCACGGAAAAATAGTTAGCACTAAGAAAGGGAGCATTAGAAAGTGCAGTGATCTTGAAAATTACTGAAAATATGTTCAGTAGAGAGAGAAGATGAAGGAGAGCAAGATGCCCAGATGCTTTTTTTTATTACCCAGTAGATTCTGTACTGTACTTTTATTTCATTTGTTACATGTATAAAATCATCTTGATTCATTGATTATGTAAATATATATGTAATTCGTTAGCACCTATATTAATGCAAGCGATACCTTTTATAGGCTTTGTTTTTGTGTTGTGATGACTAAATTAATTCAGATTTAATGAGGTAAGTTTTCATAAAGCTACAAATATTTTCAATTAAGGAGAAGTTCATCATTTACTCACTGTCATATCATATGATTTTCTCTCTTTGGAACACACAAGGAGTAATTCTGCTTGTTTGGCTGCTTTTGGCTGCCCAATCATTTTCATTAAATGGAGTAGAGCAGCCAGAACATTCGGATAAATGTCACCTTTTGTGTTCCACAGAAGACAGAAAGTCATGCAGGTTTGGAATAACGTGAGGCAAGTAAACGATGACAGAATGTTACATTTTGGATGAAATAAACATTTAAATAGATAATGGACCATGGGATAATAAATAACAGTTGCTCTAGATTAGGTGCTTTTCCAATCTTGTATTCTGTATTTAAACAAACAGTCCAATTAAAAACAGTAGATCTAAAAGGCAACTCAAAGAAGTTGGCAAAAGTCTGTGCAAAAGAAGTACATTTGAAGTCTGCCAAGCAGGAGGAAGCATGCTGATCATAGCAAGATCTAACATGAAGGACATTTTCAACTGAGTAGTGCAGATAAAAGAATAGATAAAAGTCAAACTGCATCATGAAACATTGTCTTATGCATTGTAATATTTTTGTGAATTAATTTTACATCTATATTACAAATAATTCAACACATTATTGCACATTTGTGACTCCTTTGAGACTTTTGGTGTTGTGCTTAATAAAGTCAAGAACATACCCTTCTCTGTCCACCCCGAGGAACATGTCCAATGTTCTCCAGAGATCCAACCTTTGACTGGGCTTTGAAATCCAACTTCTCAGATTTGATCTCCACATTCCCACCTCCTAAAATACAGATAAAAGTGTAAAACATCTGTATAAATCTTGAAAAAAATAATACTGTCAGTCAAATAGAAATTAAAAAGAAATAATATTATTTTATAGTATTATATACAGGGATAAAGGCTATGTCGGTTGATATTGCATCATAAAATATACATTATCCTTATGAAAATACCCAAGATGTCTTGAAGAACACAGATAAACCATAATACTGTCGTAAACAAAGTTCTCTTTATGTTTAATAAGTCAAAATGTCTCTATCTGTGTTTTATTCTGCTACATCGATAACTGGATCTCTTTGTCCACATTATGGATTTCCTGGATCGTCCTGAGTTTTATTACTCTAGTGGGAATCACTTGTGGACTTTCTGCGCAAGGGCGCCCTCCAATGACGAGTATGATTGACACATAATTACATGTGAGAGTTTAGCGCTCCATAATGCCAGAGACATTTTATATAGAGACATGCCACTTCCTCAATCCTCAATTCAACTATGTAGGGAAAACCCGTAACGCCAAAGATGGCGGTTGTATGCACATGTCCCGCCCCTCCCGCTGGAAAGCCAATCGTCTGCTTTGAACAGTCAAGCTGGGAAACATTTAAGCCTATCGTCTGGTTCCACTGACGCATGCACACAGTTGAGGTTTGCGGCAGCGGAGACGAGAACCCTTGCGTATGCGTAGTAAAAGTATAACCTGTGGGGAAAAAGGCATTTTAAACCTTATTTTGGGGCAAAGTCATCAAACTTTTTCAGCGATTTTTATCATATTTTACTGCTGTTTCTATACATGCAGTTTTTATGTTCCAGTGACCAGTGAAAGTGCAGTTCTGACTCTCTGCCCATTCATTTAGATAGGAGCCTGGTCTTGTTAGTCCGAAATAGCTGCCCGGAGGCGTTGCCAAGATGGCAGCCGAGTGGCGTCACTTGCCTAAAAGGACTTTGATAATGCTCACATCGTCCTATTTTGGGTAAGAATAGACAAAAATACTGCTCTCTACAGATATTTGAAGAAAACATACAATAATCCATACGCTTTTATCTGAATGAGCAGTTTTGGACTAAAAGTCCAGAGGGATGTAAAACACAGAAAGGCATCAGCAGTTAACAGCTGAAATACATTTAATTTGAAATATTGTGACACCCGTAATTAACACTTTAATGATATTTTATTTTCTTAAATATCACAGTTATCGTCAATATCGCGACACCCCTAATCTGACTGAAATCTTACCCGGTTTGTGACGAATGTTGTCCTTGGAGCCACACTTTGCTTGGACGTTGCTTAGGTCGATCTTTTTGTGCACTATCTGAACCTGAAGCATGAGGAACAGATATGAGTTAGTCATCAACCAGAGGGAATAAACCGCATGCTCAGGCACCTGAGGAGCTGGTGATCTGGAGTAGAAAAATGGCCATTAATCACAACAGCAGGGTTCATGGGACCGAGAAGAAACTTGCTTCCACTGATAGGCCACCACAAAATGTGGTGATTACCATCTATCTGAATACGTCAGAGAGGGTATTTACACTTGGTCTTTTCATGATCAGGTGTAAAAATGTGTAAATACCTTCTCAAATAAGATTCAAAACAGAGAAAATGTCCCCTCTGTCCCAGATGCTTAGTCAGAAAAGAGATTCACTCAATAAATGCATCACTCATACAGTTACAGAGGGAAGAGAATGTAATGCAAAAACATGTTATATCTGATTTACTAAGACAAAATTCAGATATAACTACATTTACATTTGAAGGTAATACCAGTGCTTGTAAGGCAACAAAACAAATTTTTTGGTCAAATGATCCTGAGAGGGAAAAAAGAAAAGAAAAAAGTAGCACACCCAAGGATGAAATGAGATAGAGTCTGGATAGAGTCATTAAGTCAAAAAGAATTGCAAAAAAGTGTGAGAAGAAATCAGGAATCTGAATATGCTTTGCAAGCACTGTAATAACGCACATGCTCAGATTAAAGCAGTCAAGTGAAGATCCATATCCCTTGGAGTTTATTCTGCATATCCGACTACCTGAGACCCCTAACAATCTTCACCATGCATGCAAACTGCACAGCAACACGTCTGCAATGCAGCAACGAGTCAGCAATCCAGGTGCATCACATGGTGGAACTAAGAAGAGCCAAACGCAAGCCCATGAAGGAATGCTGCAGGCCCTGAACTAGCTAAACCTTCATGAAAATCTGGCTTCTAAAAGCACAACTCATAGCTAAAGCCATCAGAGTCTGTTCACATTGTAATGGTTTATTTTAGTAGTGACCATTTACAGACATGATTGAAACAAGTGCATGTATGTGAAGTGTATGTTCTAATTGTGAATGTTTAGGCTTGGGAGTAAATTATAAAAATAGCCTTTTGTCTAATCTCTTAATCTAATTTATTCTAATAGTCTAAAAATAGAAACAATTAACACTGTCATTTTGACTGTGTGGGTGTTTGGAAGATAAAACTTGACTTGTTGATGGAGAGCTACTTAAAAGCTTTGACTGGGTAATGGGTATTTGTGGCAGGGTTTCATTCATTACAAGAGGTGAATATTGACATTGAGTGTGCAGAACGGTCTTTGAGAGATTAACATACTTTAAACTATTAGAAATATACAGCAGTCATAGTCAAAGCATTTTTGATATTTTCAAAACATATCAAGTAGAATATCTCATGTAACTTAAACAGCAATGGAGCGATACCCTGAGGGAACTGCTCCAATTCACAAATCATTTTACAGGATATGTCATATACTGTGGAGGGGCCTATTTTCAATCAGAAACACAGCTGAAATATAATGCTATGTTTGTTTTTTCTTCTCTTTATCATTTTTTACATTATTTTACAACTATATCTAGAGTTAACTGCTTCTAACTACACTATTTGTCTGAGTGAGTTCTAACCCTACCAGTTACTCACATTACCACCTCCAGGAATATGCTTGATATTGTCTTTGGATCCACATCTAGACTGAACATTAGACAAGTCGATCTTCTTATGAACAATTTCCACCTGGAAAAGTCAACCTTTATTTAAATAGCACATTTAAAAACAACAGAAGCTTTACAGATCAAGCGAGAATAAATAAACATCATACATTCTAACAGTTTCCAAAACCCACTTCATGATCTATTCGAAAGCCAAAGAAAACATATGTTTTTAAAGAAGACTTAAAAATGGTTAGCGATGAAGATGACCTCACATGGAAAGGAAGACTATTCCATAATTTAGGACCCTTCCCCGAAAAGCCACGGTCACCCTTAGATTTATAACGGCAACGAGGAACCGTCAATAGCAGTTGGTCAGAAGACCTGAGTGCTCTAGTTGGAGAGTAAGGAAGTAAAAGGTCATGAATATATTTGGGTGCGAGACCAAATAGTGCCCTGTAAACAAAAGTCAAAATTTTAAAATCCACCCTGAATTTCACCGGGAGCCAGGGTAGAGATGCCAAAACTGGGGAAATATGATCCTTTTTTCTTAATCCTGTAAACAGCCTGGATTTTGGACAAGCTGTAGATGGGATAATGCAGTTTGGGGCAGACCATTATACAATGAGTTGCAATAGTCTAACCTAGATTAAATAAATGAGTGGATCACAAAGTCCAAGTCAGTATGGGGAAAGAAAAGTTTTATTTTAGCAATTGATCTCAGATGGTAAAAAACTACTCTTTACAACAGCACTGAAGTGCTTATTGAAAAGTAGAGATCAGTCAAAAATCCCTCCAAGGTTCCTCACGTGATCTTGTACGTTCAACAATAACGAAACTAACTGGACAGCTAGGCCAGGTAAACAGGACAAGGAGGAACCTAAGATCAAGACTTCAGTTTTTGCTCTCATTTAATTGTCAAAAAAAAATATCTTTAAACAATTTAAGGCATTCTCAGATGAGCAATTTTTGTCTATACTCACTGGGAAATAAAATTGGGAATCATTGGCATAACAGTGATAAGATATGCTGTATTTCAAAAAGATAAAGCTCAGGGGAAGCATATACAATGAAAATAACAGGGGTCCTAAAATTGACCCTTGAGGGACACCACATAGTAGCTGAGCTGATGTAGAAGAAAAGTTGCCCAAATTTACAGAGAAGGTCCTTTCTTTTAGATAGGATGAAAACCACTGGAGGGTTGTCCCCTGGATGCCCACCATACATTCTAAACAATTTAAAAGAATATTATGGTAGATTGTATCGAAAGTGGCACTGAGATCTAATAAAACTAGGACAAGAGGCGAACCTGAGTCCATGGAGAGTAGAATATAATTTGTGAACTTCAATAATGCAGATTCAGTGCTGTGCAAACATCTGAAACCAGACTGAAATGTATCCAAAATGTTAAATGTATTTAGATAGGAGTAGAGCTGGGAATAAACAACTCTCTCCAAAATCGTTGACATGAAAGGCAGTTTGGAGATTGGTCTGTAGTTGTCATGTATTGCCAGATCCAGAAAAGTTTTTTTCAGGATGTAAGAAAAGGACAAGGAAAGTCAAGGGTGTTAACCTGGTGCTTTGAATTGAACCGCAGATCTGCAAAGGGATTTGTTCTACAGTTAAAGACAGTTTTCTTTTCTGTTGAAGTTCTTTCAATTTACAACCAACCTTCCCCAACATGGATAAGCTTGATTATTGGATTTTCTGTCAAGTATCTTCCAGAATCCAAGTATACATTAAAGGGTAACTAAACCCTAAACCAACTTTTTTTAGTTAATGATCTGTAAGAATGCAGCTTCATAAATGCTGTTCATTGATTCAAGTAACTTTTTTGACATTTGGGTATAAAGTGTTTTAATTCTACAATATATGGTATAAAAACGTCTGAGTGCTGCCCTCTTCAGGTTGAACGGTGGCTACTGCAGTTTAATTTTCTTATTGGATGTTTGCGGTGGTTCGTAACGTAAGCGGTTGTTCCAGCTCACCACGCCCTTGGTACGAGCTACCACGCCCATGGCAGTATAAAAACCATCTTGTTTCGTCAAAACCTATTTTTTACAGTCTATGGTCAAAACCACTGTGAGTCAGGAGTTGGAATTGCGAGTATTGAAAACGATCAGGATAGAGTATTTTAGCATCTATTTAGCATAGCATTTATATAGTTATTTACATTGTTTCGTGTAGCCTAGGTTGTTAATTAGCATAGTTGTTAGTGTAGTATTGTTAGAAGCATAGTTAGTTAGTAGTATAGTATTGCATCAGTTAGGATAGCTTCAAGTTAGCGTAGATTTATCTGTATCTAGTACAGTGGTCAGGATGGTAATGCAGTAGAGGTAGAAATGGGCTTCTCCACACAGCTGGTGCTGAAAAGACAATTTATGGTTAGGCTCGAGTTAATCCTCTGGGGTCGACAAATGCGCCGGCGCTTTTGCTGGATTTTTTCACTTAGCGGCAGAATATGAATATGCCTACAGAGAGCGCGCACTATTGACATCAACTCGACAAAACTCAGATGCCGATCGTGATGCGGGAGTTAAGACCGAATTGATATGGCCCTGTGTCCACAGACAATTCACCCTCCTCCACTTCAGGTGAAGCTTGGGGAGAAAAGTCCTCGACTTCAAATTACCGCTCTGTTGCAAAGCTACTTGCGTCACTCCAGTCACTCTCCATTTTAGAGTCTGACAGCAGCTGTCAATCAATCCGTCACTGCGGGTCCCCCCGGTTCGTCCCCTCTATCTCTATCTCTCACTTTTCCAGCATTTTTCAAATATTGCCAGTGGGTGGAGTCAGGCTCTGACCAGGGGTTTAGTTACCCTTTAAAAATATCTACTCAAATATCTAATGATTGGCCTACTTCCACTTCAGTCTTTCAATTCCACACTAAATGCGTCCCAACCAGCTAGTTTTGTTTTACCTTCTAGACGTTTGATTTTAACAGTTGAAAAACATGTTGTCAAACATGCATGACAGAAATACCTTCCCGCCTCCAGGTTGGTGTTTGATGTTCTCAGTAGAGCCGATCTTGGACTTGATGTTCTTCAGGTCAGGCATAGGTGCAACAGGAGCGATCGGGGCGCGAGATCTCAATGAACCAGGTGATTTGGGAGGGGTGCGTACCACCGCTACTTTCTTGACCTGCTGTCCAGGGGTGGAGGACCGACTGGCCGGGCTGCTGCAACCACTACGGTCTGGGGTTTTAGGTGAGTCAGCTGACGGTGAAAAACAACAAAAGACCAAATATTTTCTTCTGTTTTTGCTCTTCTGATTTTTTTTTTACTCTGATGTTAATTAGCTTAAAGGAAAAGTTTTCACCTTCCAGCCTTTCTTTAGCATGTTAATATGTAACCGCTTTCATGACATTTTGTGGAGTTTTATTATTTTAGCAGTGCAGGTTTTTGGCAGGGCCAACAGTATTTTACAGTAAACCTTTTGATTGGCTCCCACACAAAAGAGGCTTTTTTACCTCTTTCAATGGACCCTGGTCCTGTCCTTCGCTGCTCCATCCGTGAAGCAGCTGTATTTCACAAATCAAAGTGGTACAAATCAGTCACGCAAATTCTCTATAAATAGAGAATCGTTCCCTTGGGGTTTTCCAACCCATTTCTAGTAGGCAAATATTCTGTACTTCCTGAACACTAGTTAAAGGGTTAGTTCTGTGATCATTTTACTCTCTTATATTGTTCCAAACCTGTATTAGTTTCTTTTTAGATTTTACTTATGTTGAACACAAAATAAGATATTTTGAAGAATGTCGGTAACCAGACAGTTGATGTAGCTGTTGAATTCCATAGCAGGAAAAAAATACCAACATTCTTTCAAAAATGTTTTGTGTTCAACAGAGGAAACTCATACAGGTTTGAAAAAACATTAGGGTGAGTAAATGATGACAGAATTTCCCTTTAAGTGGTGCACAGTGAAATGACAGGAAGGTGAGCTGACTTTAGCAGTTTGCCATGCAGTGAATATACTGAACCACATATACTTGTTTATGAATTTATAATTAGGGCACTTTTGTTTGCATACAGCGATACTGAATGTGGATTGGTCTTATGCCATGGGAGAATGCATTAAAAAAGCGAAATTTGTTATAAATTGTGAAGACTACGTTGCCTGAACATAATAGCATTTTTGTTTCCCTCTCAAACTGTAAGAAAGGGGAATTATACAGGTCCTTCTCAAAAGTTAGCATATTGGGGTAAAGTTCATTATTTTCCATAATGTAATGATAAAAATTAAACTTTTAGATTCATTGCACACCAACTGAAATATTTCAGGTCTTTTATTGTTTTAATACTGATGATTTTGGCATACAGCTCATGAAAACCCCAAATTCCTGTCTCAAAAAATTAGCATATTTCATCCGACCAATAAAAGAAGTGTTTTTAATACAAAAAAAAAAGTCAACCTTCAAATAATTATGTTCAGTTATGTACTCAATACTTGGTCGGGAATCCTTTTGCAGAAATGACTGCTTCAATGCGGCGTGGCATGGGCATGGAGGCCCAGGATGCTTCGATAGCGGCCTTAAGCTCATCCAGAGTGTTGGGTCTTGCGTCTCTCAACTTTCTCTTCACAATATCCCACAGATTCTCTATGGGGTTCAGGTCAGGAGAGTTGGCAGGCCAATTGAGCACAGTAATACCATGGTCAATAAACCATTTACCAGTGGTTTTGGCACTGTGAGCAGGTGCCAGGTCGTTTTGAAAAATGAAATCTTCATCTCCATAAAGCTTTTCAGCAGATTGAAGCATGAAGTGCTCCAAAATCTCCTGATAGCTGCATTGACCCTGCCCTTGATAAAACACAGTGGACCAACACCAGCAGCTGACATGGCACCCCAGACCATCACTGACTGTGGGTACTTGACACTGGATTTCAGGTATTTTGGCATTTCCTTCTCCCCGGTCTTCCTCCAGACTCTGGCACCTTAATTTCCGAATGATATGCAGCCACTGAGCAACAGTCCAGTGCTGCTGCTCTGTAGCCCAGGTCAGGCGCTTCTGCCGCTGTTTCTGGTTCAAAAGTGGCTTGACTTGGGGAATGCGGCACCTGAAGCCCATTTCCTGCACACGCCTGTGCACGGTGGCTCTGGATGTTTCTACTCCAGACTCAGTCCACTGCTTCCGCAGGTCCCCCAAGGTCTGGAATCGGTCCTTCTCCACAATCTTCCACAGGGTCCGGTCACCTCTTCTCGTTGTGCAGCGTTTTTTGCCACACTTTTTCCTTCCCACAGACTTCCCACTGAGGTGCCTTTATACAGCACTCTGGGAACAGCCTATTTGTTAAGAAATTTCTTTCTGTGTCTTACCCTCTTGCTTGAGGGTGTCAATGATGGCCTTCTGGACAGCAGTCAGGACGGCAGTCTTACCCATGATTGCGGTTTTGAGTAATGAAACAGGCTGGGAGTTTTTAAAAGCCTCAGGAATCTTTTGCAGGTGTTTAGAGTTAATTAGTTGATTCAGACGATTAGGCTAATAGCTTGTTTAGAGAACCTTTTCATGATATGCTAATTTTTTGAGACAGGAATTTTGGGTTTTCATGAGCTGTATGCCAAAATCATCAGTATTAAAACAATAAAACACCTGAAAAATTTCAGTTGGTGTGCAATGAATCTAAAACATATGAAAGTTTAATTTTTATTATTACATTATGGAAAATAATGAACTTTATCACAATATGCTAATTTTTTGAGAAGGACCTGTATGTTGAGTCACCAAGTATCCTTACTTTTCATGGTACTAAATTAAGATTATTGTGGGGACCTTGAAAAGATGCATCTAAAAATCACTTACCAGGCATTTTGATGCCAACTCCTTGGGGTTTGGCACCCACTGTCTTCGTCTTGGCATCTCCAGCCTAAATATGGACAATTAAAGCAAGTTAAAGCTAATAGTAAATCTCTTACTTTTTAGAATTATATCACAATTCAAATGCAATAATACACCAAGACATGACAGTATAATACAATCATTAACTTCTCTTTCTGCTCTAGTAATAAGGATGTTGACATTGTGAAATATCTCAGGTGCTGTAAACTGAACCGCCTTCATTTTCATAAACAACCCTACTGACATAGGCTTTTTCTTGCAGATCAAAAGCTCTTGGCCGATGGTTAGGGATGTGCAGAAGTACTCACCGTGGCCCTGAACTCTCTTGCTCCTGGACTGTTGGGTGTTTTAACAGAGTTTGCGGAGCCTGGACTGCTAAAGCGACATGGTGGAGTTGAGGTGGCTGAGGGCTTTTTGCTGGGGATGTCTGAGACTGAAGACCCTCTTTGGGGGGCAGAGGTGGGTCTAGCTTTTGCATGCAGGGTTGTGGTGGATATCTTATGCGTTTTGTTTGAGAGGGTGATAAGGATTAAAAAAAAAGTAAAACAAGGGTAAAAAGCAATCAGTAAATTAACTTAATTAAATTAAAAGTGCTAAAATAAAAATCAAACAAAAATACCACATAAAATGCTTAACTAAAATTAAAGATGATTTAGTTTTTAGAAATTTAAAGGAAATTAAGTGTAAACACAAATTAACTTATGAAACAGTGACTCCCTCTCAGTAGTGGTGTATTTTAACTAATCTGGCAACAGACTTAGAGCTGTTTTTCCGAACCATAATATCACCCGTGATAACTGTACCTTTTTTTCAGGAGTTGCCCCAACTCCAGCCTTGGCTGTAAGAAAGGAAGGAACAGTAAGTGCAAGCTCATACATTGATGGTTTTAGTTGCCTGAAATCAAGACTTACATTTATCAAGATGTCGATCTACTTGATTCAAAGAAGGAAAGTTGTTGTTGATGTGTTTTTTACATCAGTACTCAATGTGATATACCAGATGTGATGTTGAGATTCCTGTTCCCAGAAGCACAGATTCCTGTGTTTCAGTTTTTATGTTTGTTTATGATAAACATTCAGAAACAAACATTTATTACAAAATGAAAATTCTGTCATTGTTTATTCGCCCTCATGTTGTTCCCAACCTGAAAAAGTTTATTTCTTCTGTAAAACACGGAAGTATATTCCAAGTTTTCTGAAGCCACTCTAGAATTTTATAGAAACAGACCAAAATATAATTCAATCTCACATTCTTGGTGGATTTTTTTTATCAGAGTTCATGAGGGATTTTTTTTTTAATTGTGATCTCTGATCCATATTTTAAATTAACTGATGAATCCAGTTCACACACAAAAAAATTAATGATTCGTTCATAATGTGAACTTGTCTGGTTCTTGATTTCAGCTCTCACAACTATCTGTTTGCTATGGTAAAGTCCATTGGAGATGTGAAGATATTCCTTGAACACAGTCACATGGGTTTGGTATAACAGGAGGGTGAGGAAAATGATGACAAAATTAAAAGGACCTTTTAGGCATTCATTGATTTGTACAGGGCCTTGTTTTATTATTACAAAATGCAAAGAATTAAGAATGTTTTAACCTTGTACTGGGAAACAACAGTAGATTTTCTTTTCCTGGAAGCAATTGGTGTGCTTGCAAGGCAGCAAAAGAGTAGTGTTAAAGTTTTAGCTTAGGGTTTAAGCTATGAAGCTGTCTAAATAAAATGCACAATCAAAGCTGTCATTGTTGACATGATAATGAATGCACATCTTATTTTCTTTTGCCTTTTGAACAACAAAAATCAACACATAAATTGACACCTTCTCCACAGTTGCTCAAGCTGATTAAATAACCATAGGTAAAAGAAATCCAATTACAATTCAGTATACAAGTTTATGCAATACATAAGATCAGTTGCAATTCAGAATGCAAATATTAAAATGTCATCATATTTCAAAATTCCTCTTGAAATATTTTGTTTATTATTCTGTCTTATTTCTTTATTAATCCCTTACATTTTATTTATGTATTTACTTGTTTGTCTGTTTATTTATTGGTTTATTTCTAAATTTACAAAGTTTTTTAAAAAGGTAGATGGCTAAAATAAAGACAAAAATTGTGGAGAAGTGCAGAATGATTCATGAATATCAATATAGTGTTGCCTTGCATGCACCAAAATTAGATTGCTGAGCGCCAAAAGATTGCCTTAAGATGGTTTGCAACAATAAATGTTTCACATTTTTGAGCTTGTCTGATCTTTTTGTAGGAGATGTTCGCACAGCTGTGGGAGACATTTAGAGGACGTTTGTCTTGAACCCAGCAGCAAATGCTGACCTTCTCCTTTCAGTATGTGTTATAGTCAACCCCATCAGCATGGGCCTCTGGATCCAATTGGTTGTTTAATAAAATGGACATCTTGGAAAGGAGTAGGCCCACAAAGGTAACGCACAGTTCTGTGAGTGATACATTCAACACACATCATGCACAGGTGACATGCAACACAGAGGGACAGGTGAAAACTGTGCCAGCAATAACAGTCAATCAATGCAGTTAGTCACAGACAAAAGCAGAATAACACTGACCACACACAGAGAGGGAATGAGAAGAGATAGACACACAGGGCACAAAGGATCAGGAGAGAGAGAGAGATTTTGTGGCTACAAGCAGCCCATTTCTTCAACCGAACACGTTCTTTTCATTGTGTACGCTTATAAGAAAGGGTGCTGCGTAGTTCTAATCTACTATAAAAAGAAAAGGAAAGGAGAAATAAAAATATTTGTATGGGGTTTGGAGGAACAGAACGGAAAACAGACCTTTGGATGGGACACTTGCTTTTCTGGCCGGAGCAGCATCTTTAGAGGGGGTTTTCTGAAGTTTAGGAGCAGATTTGGGGGAAGGAGTGGCAGCAGCTGTAGTGACGGGTTTCTTCGTTTTTTTGACAGGAGCTTCTTTGACAGGATCTGCTTTGCTTGGTGCTTTTGTGGGCATTACTTGGGCACTGGGCTTAACAGCATCTTTAGTTTTGGCAGCATCAGGTTCAGGTTTGGCAATAGATTCTGGTGAAGCAACAGACTGGACCACATCAATGTGATCATTATTGCTCGTCTCCAAGTATGTCTCCTGCTTGATCTCTTTTACTTCTTTGGGTTCTCTATGTTCCTCTGCCTTAGGCTCCATCTTGGGTGCAGCATATTCTTGGGAAACAGGAGGAACGGTTGTCTCATCTTCTTCATGTTCTGATTCTGGCAACTCTACTTCCTCTTCTTCTTCCCGAGCATTCGTTTGGAAGTCTGTAAGAGATGATTCCTCTTGGGTAGGGTCAGCGGCAGCACTGGGAGAAAGAGGTGAGCCTGGATCCGCCCTGCATGAGTCGGGGCTCTTGCTTTCCGGCGGCGTTTTGTCAGAGCTGCACTCCCAGCCCACAGGACCACTCTGATGATTGGGATCCTGAGGTTCTGTGTAGTCAAACGATAGGCCACGTTTTTTAGCTTCCTCTGGGGTCATGGGAAGATGAGTAGGGATTTCATGTTCATTGTAGTCTTTCTGGGTTGTCAAGTCTGGGATCACAGAACTGTGCACCAAGGAAACTCCTGTTTCTTCTTCTTCTTTGTCACTAACTTCCTCTTTGTCCTCTTCTTTATCCTCTTTCATGTTGATAGCAATTATAGGTGCTTCTTCCACACCGAAAGAACCAGAAAATCTCTCAGACTTTTCTTTTTCATTCTCTTCTTTCTCATCCTCCTCAGATCCACTGGGACTATGATTGTTGGAGATCTTATCCGATGGACTCCTTATCACCTGACTGTCAAAGCCTGTGATTCCTGAACCCAAACCATCAGCAAGGGTTGTTGGCAATGGATGTAGGGACATTGGTGATTCCCGTGGGCTGACAGAACTCTCTCTTTCCCCCTTCTCCTGCTCTCCATCTCCATCCACTGATGCTGCACTGCTCCGGCCACTCTCTGGCGGACTTCCTGGTGTTAACTCTTCTGATGACGTGGAAGGCAGAATGATAGGAACAGCCACACACAACACTGCAGAATTAGCAACACTCAACCACCCTCTCTCTACAGTCAACATTAGAAGCAGAGAAAGAAAAGGAATCAAGGAACTAAAAGCACAGAACGACGTAAGGAGCCCGAACACAACACAAAAGACAAGTTTCTGTTTTCATAACAAAATTTAAACAGTCCAAAAATCTTATTTTACACACTAAACTTTGAGTTAAAGGCACTTTTACACAATGCTTGCTAATCTAAATTAGCGAGCAGTAGGTTGCAACATGGATTGCACCAAAAAAATGGGTAAATATATAATTGGCAAAATGAGGGGTCAATTAGGCTGAAGGGGTTATGGGATCAGTTCTTATAAAAGTGCCTCTTCACTCACTCAATCACAACAAAAACAATCAAAACCAAAAGCAGATATATCAACTGGCCAATCAGACCACAAAATTCACAATGACCCACAACATCTCTGTGAGCTTCAGTGTGTAAAGCATTGATGACTGGTAGCAAAATGGCCAATGAAGCAATGAATCAGTGAATTATCGATTTGCAATTATCATTTAATAAACTGATGGAAACTTTTGCATCTGATCTGAGCAGTAAAAAGCATTGTGCTGTGAATGCATTTAACTAACTTTTAATGCATTCAATTATATATATTTGAAAGCCTCATTATTTAGAGAAGAATGAATTTATTTAGAATGAATATAGAAGTGGTTCCCATTGAGATCTCATATGCAGTGAAAGAATTAATCTGTGGTGGTCATGAGCACATTGTTTGCATTTAAATCCACTGAACTTTTTTACATTGCAGGTGGATAAGGGGGTGGAGAACCCACCATACCTTCACCAGCTCCTGCTGTCCCTCCGGAATAGTCAAAATTGTGAAATCACATGGAAGCAAGTTAAAAGAACAGATGAGATATAACATTAACAAATGCAACAAATAAATTGTCTTCTAAACATGCTAAATTGTGAATTAAAGTGGCTGGCAGACAAGCACAATGCTTATCAACCTATAAATCACAGGAAACAAAGCAAAATGTTTTAATTCATTTAACCCTTCCCCTATAACTTTAAGTAAAATGAGTCAATAATATGAAATAAATGGGGTAGAGTCTGCATTATGTATGACTTGATAGACATTTGATCTCTCTGGCTAGCAATTCAAGTTGCAGACCCATTTCAGCAGTACTGCAAACATCAGCAACATGTTCTCTAACATGAAATATTCAGCTGATGACTAATAGTAGTCTAATCCATTTAAATCACTCTCAACTTCATAGAACCATAGCATACAACATACGTGATGCTATCTTAATGCCTTTGTCTCGACTAGACAGCTATTTCTCTGGCAAGATCCATGAGTTTGTGGCCTTGGGAGATAAATGATAAATGAAGTCCATTTACTCAGACCTTGAACTTTAGTGAGGTAATTATGTCCTATGTAATGTCAGAAGAAGGACTTATTGATTTTCTATGCATTTTTCTGTCATTTTAACTTTAAAATAAAATACTGCAATTAACGAAATTTAAAGCAAATATAGTGTACTATGAAATGAACATATTATGGCTCTCTTTTGTGAGAAGTACTGTTATGTGAGTCCTCCAAATAAACTCAGATGTGTGAAGAACATGTGAACACATCTGTATAGTGAAGTACAGTGCTCTGATTTCACTTTTTTTAATATTCACAATTTTAAATATGTTTGGCTGTTACAAGTTGAGTGCCTTAAAACAGCAAATGACAGTGAAGTGTTTACGACAGAAATATATAAGCAATTCCAAATGTACAATATTGACAACAATAATTAGAGCTAAAATTACTTGCGGTTTAATAATAATAATAATAATTTTTATATTATTATTATGATTATTCCATCCTATATCATGCCCAGGTCATGGCATCAGACAGGTACATGCATTTAAGCCTTTAGCGGTTTGAGCGCTTTTCTTATTTACTCAAGTAACAAATGGATGTTCTGGGCACTACTATTTAGTGTAGTACTCACTCTGCTCAGAACTGATATTATTCTCTTATGCAAACCGGAAGGGTGAAGTAGACCTGCCTAATTGCTCTTACGAATACAAATATTCTGGGCTTTTACTGGCCTTGAATCCTTTAAAGAGTTAGTTGTGTTGCTTAGGAGCATTACTTCCTGTTGCAGCTGCATTTAACAGCCTTGAAGGCATGCAATTAGCTTTCAGTGATTTTTTTTTTTCAGTGCTACTTTACATCAGCAAATCACACCATCAGCAAAAAATCAACTCAACTAAGTTTCCAAAAAGCTTCTAAAAGCATGGCAAGGTCATTCCTGCGAGGATCCAGATTTATTGCTGGTCCAAAAAGGCAATTGAATTGTCACTGTTCTGTTGGCAATGTTAATAAGCACTGCTCTTTGGAAAAGCAAAAGCAAGGCAAGAATTATTATGTTAGTGTCAAGGTTCCCACTATTTTTCCATTACTTTTCCTGTTGTTCATTATGATTACATATGATGTACATCAGATGCATGTCAGTCTCTAAAAAGACAACAAAAAATTGGCCTGAGATTTGAATGTGTCTCAACGGAGGATTTAGCTTTCTGAGCCTCCATTCATGGCATAATCAAAGAAATGTATTTTTACTACATCTAATTTCTATGACATTTGAAGTTTTATTATATTTACATACCATTTTCAAGCATAGAAATAACTTTCAAATTCCCATGACTGTGGGAACCTTATGACGTGCAATTGGGATATGTTATGCATTAAAAATAAGAACTGCATAACTGCCTGGAAGGGCCCTCCATTAGAAATAAAAGCATAGTGAATGGGGAAAAGCAGTAGGTGTGGATGATAAATGGCTAAATTTGATTCTAGCACTCTCATGTGTCCACTGTTGAAGGGGAAATATGAGAGGCTGGCTTTTATCACCAAAAAAAATATTCATGTGCCAGTTATTACATTAATAATTTCAATAACAATTATGCAGAATTTTTTTTTTTATTAGTACAATACAGTAGTATTTTCTTGGGAAATCAAAAGTGAATGGTTGAATCAGTAGTGTAATAGAGAGTTATGGGATCAAATGAACCGGCCTTGTAAAGCTGAGCAACAGGCAGTACAGAGAAGTAGAGCGGCACAATTGTAGTTTAAGGGGGTCATACTCAGTAACATCTTTATCAAACGAGGGCTTGGGTTCGGAGTCTTTTAAAACAGGCTTTTGGGCTCTCACTTCAGGCGTTGGTTCATGTGTCTCCTCTATGAGACAGTGATGAACTTTAGATTGGACAGCAGAGGACTGATGTGGTTGAGATGGCAAACAAAGCAAAAATTATATTTAGGGTAGTCAATCTCCTTACGCTTTTCTAGTCATCTAGGGAAAGGATGAAACAGGACCTTGATGCATCTGTTAGCACGCACTTGAGACGAGAGCTATAACAGCCAAAACGTAATATTGTAAGGGGCAAACTAACTCTCTAAAAGTAAGTGTTATGTTGTTTTCCAAACTTTATTTTACCGAATTTGTCATTTTAGAGACATTCTGCTTCACTGACTTCTGCCACCACAGTTGAGCTGGAATTTTAGGTTGCTGGTTGATAAGAAGGTTTCGTTTGTGTTCTGAGAGGGTGCCTGGGGCTTGCTGAAAGCTTGTCAGTTGTGCCAGAACAATCCAAAGCAGGTAAGACAGATTAACCTTTTTTTTATAAACTATGACCTATTTCCTCACATCTGAGCCTCATCCAACTATACATCAACTATACACCATAAGAAACATAGAAAGAACTAATCTACGATTTTTTTTTAAACTATTGTGAACAGACAATTCAGGCAGGACACGTCTTATAGAAGCTATTTGTAGATTAACTTTGTTTTCCAACATTTGAAGACATCTCATCATTTATCCATGCATCTTCCAGTTATCTGATGGTGGCTGGTTTTCACAACTTTTTAATAACTTTCCTTGATTTTTCCATGACTTTTTCAGTCATTCATGATTACAGGATTTTTTTTACATATATATTTATATTTTTATATTTTTGATCATAGCAAATGCATACACAGAGACATTTTTTGCCAACAAAATACTTGAGCTTAGCTAGATTATATAGATATTTCCACAATTTTTCCATGTACTTTTAAGATTGTATTAATTTCTCTATTAATCACATTAATCTGGAAATCTATAATAATTTTTTGTCAGGTTTTCCATTGACAGACTCTGGTTGGGATTCCTTAAAATTGAACACAATCACCGTGTAAACTGTCTCTCTAAACGTTGTGATTGTGATCTTTATCATCATTCAACAATTGGAAAATAAAGTCCAACAAATAAATTCTATATGACATTTTGCTATTGACCTGAATGAATGAATATCTTCACAGACATTTGAAACCAACACATTGCTGAGTGGTGTCACTATCAGCATATGTGTCGGGTTTCTCAATATGAGACGAGACATAAGTGAGAAACACACTGTCATGAGTATCACTCAGCTCTTCTGTGCTTTGTGGGGAAAAAGGGGATTTTCAGACTTTCATTTTTTTCCTTCTATATAGTACAGTAATTACAGTATTTCTTCCCTCTTTATACAGACCTTTCACTGGACCGTCACCTGGTCCCATATGTGCTGCTGTCCCGTTCTTCATGTCTCGTTGATGTCCGTCATTGATGGTCATGTTGGCTACACCAGATGCTATGTTATTCCCAGGAGAGTGCTGAGAGTCACCCACCTGTCCAGAATTCATGTGGTCCTGATGGTCCATTTTGAGATGATTTCAGTCTATAGAGTTAAAACAGAAAAATAAGCATCAGGAGGTTAATGTGTCAAAGTGAAATATGTGCTGCATTGCCTTGTAACCCCAAAATATTATTAGTAGTATGAATGTCCATAGACTTGCACAGACATATGTACAGGGGTTGGACAATGAAACTGAAACACTGGCCAATATAGTGTTGAAGGTTTTGCGTCATTATATGTGCAGCCTGGGGTTTTACATTCCATTAGAGCAATGTTTGAAGGTTGAATTAGCAGAGCAATAGCACAAATAGAATGTGAGGATGAATGAGGGATTGATGGCACTGGGATTTCCTTTCCTCTTAAATCATACCCAGAGAAAAGAGTATCCTGTTACTTTACTTATGGTCACTGATGTGCTGTGTCGTGTGTGTCTGAGTGTGTGCTTCCTGATACAACTAAGAAAGTGGTTTTCATTTTAGCAGTTCTGCTTTATACTTTGAACAAAGTAGATTCAACTTATGTAGTCCCAGCAGAGCTATTTGTAAATTCACACTCGAGACAGTTAAGTGAACACTCTCATCCATCTCTTTCACACAGGACGCCTATAAACATGAATTCCATTATTGTCGAAATGGAATGGATGGCTTACATGCAACAGTCTCATCCCATAAATCCTTTTTGTCAATGACCCACGTGTACGTAATCAGACACCAGAATGATTTGCTTGTGCTTTGAGATCACACAGCAAGGTCATCTGGATGTGGGGGTCATAATGAAAACCAAGTTGTTTTAGGCAAGAAGTGCTGTGGAGCTGAAAATAGTGCCAAAGCTGCAGGGGTGGATTTACATTTGTCAATTACATCATCTTTAAAGTCAGCAGTGACCAGCAGGAAGGAACAGCATCAGAAGTCAAAATGGCTTTTTAAAGGGATAGTTCATCCAAAAATCAAAAATCTGTTATCATTTGTAAACCCATATGACTAAGTACAAGTGGAGCAATTTATGGTTTTTGTGGCCTTTTTACACTTAGAAGCTTTGGTTCCCATTTATTGTACATGCATGGCAAAGAGTTGTCTTACAGTTGTCAAATTTATACCTTTCATGTTCCACAGATTCATATGGGTTTGGAACAACATTCATATTTTAGGTGAACTATTCCTTTATGCTTTGAACCTGAAGGTGTTTTGTCCCAAGGCCAGTAGGGACGTGCCCAAAGCCTAAATCTGAAATCGGAAAGGCACGGAAAATGAAACGCACATAGTACGGAGAGATGACTGACAAGACGATGTCAGAGGATTTGGTACGCTACATATCTTATCTTGTAAAATGCCTGGTCAGTACCGCCGCTCCCTAACAAAGTTAGCGTGATCATGAATTAGAATTAGAAAGCGAAAGTAAAATACGAGTGTACATTCAAAAGTGATTATAATACCCCACATATTGATGACATAAAAACAGCCCCCAAATTATAATACAATTACCAAACGAGGGGTTTAACGATACCCTCATGCTTGCACTGTCACTGACTAGATATATTTAAAATAATGTAGGCCACTTTTTACAGGTAACATAAGACATTTGGCCTTATCAGGACCCACAAATATTCCTGCATTGCATTATTATCAACTATATTCAACACTATAGTAAAACTTGATTTTTTTTCCCCACACAGTCATTTTTTATTTTGGGTGACCTATACACAATACAGATTGTCACTATCCACCATACATATTGTTGCATTGTTGTATTGCGATATATTGTGACACGATATATTGTTACACCCCTATACCCAACTCTATAATTGCGAGAGAACGCAAAAGCATTGAAATATATTGTCCATGTCCTTTTAGGAAAGCGGTTTTATTTCCCTTCCGAACATAGTATTCGGCTTTGGGCACATCCCTAGTCCCAGTACAATGACTGCACAAGTGTGTTAAAGATTGGGAAGTATCTCTCTCAAAATACCACAGTGGGAATCTGCCACCTTCATAATAAACTCACACAAGCTGGATTTCCCTGAGGCAGCAGTGGTGCAAATTCAAGCTTGACTCCCGCAGGGTTCTCATGCATTATTCAGATTGGACTGTGACATCAGTAAACAGAGCTTAGAAACCATCTGCAACCAGTCAGTCCAGAACTAGATAAGCAGTGGAAACCACCGCTACATCAATAGGCACTGATGTATTTACTAAAATGTTTGTTGCAAAATACAAACTGGAGAGAAACAGCTGAAATGCTCAAAAATGGAAAAATAAAGGATAGCCCAGCAGCTGGTCCTCAGCAGATGGTGTGTTTAGGATATTGGTATGCTAATCAGATGTCTAATTTGGTCCATGCAGGATATTATAAATTATTTGTATAAAAAAATGTATCACGATATTATGTTTCATATCATTCGGTATTGATAATTAATGCAATTTTTTATAACCTTTTTTTTAAGACAAGTTTAGAAAAGTTTGAATTTAAACTTAAAATTTTAAATATGTTACAAAATGTGTGCAATGTAAAAGTGTAAACGTAGAACAATCAAGGCAAACTTTTAGGTAGAGCAACATCTGTAATAAGTAGGGGTGTAATGGTTCACAAAATTCACGGTTCGATTCGATACGACACAGTGGTGTCATGATTAGGTACGTTTTGGGCACAGCAAAAAGAAAGAAATGCTAGAGAAATTTCCTTGATTTTTTTTATATATTTTTTATATATATATATATATATATATATATGAAAATAAATTATTTTTAAATAAGTGTGGGTTTTCCTACATCTTTAAACTTTTAGTTTTACAAATGAGGGTAATATTTGAAGGATGAACAAATAATGTTTTGGTCATCAGATTAAAAATAATGTTTAAATATGATAATATTTGAGTTTTAAAGTGCTGGAAAAAGATGTGTGACGTACTTGAAAGCATTTTACTATTCCTGTCAAACGTCCATGGCTACAGTTAGTGTTACTACATTAAATCCATGGTGAATGTTGCTGATCTGGGGACTTAAAGCCTATAACTAGTTCATTCATGGCACAATGTTTCTCCTGGTTTCCACGTCAGTGCTGTTTGATCCGTTAATAACGGAGATATTTGAATGCTTCTCACTAGATCTAGCAGCGATGTTATTACGTCTATGGTGAATTCAAATGCTTTCTTTACTGGATCACTTAGCGCTGTGTAGTAATAGTGTCGCTTGATCAAGATCGGCTCGCACTGCACTGACATTGATGGTCCAAACTGATAAACGGTCCGTGAGGCAAATATGAGTAGCGCAGTTCCGTTCCGCTTTCATTACGTTTGCCATTTGTTGTTGGGCAACATTGTGGTGGTCCCATCAGTGATGCGCGCGCATTTTAATGAAAATATTGAGCGCTATATCGAACATTGTTTATATCGTTAGCGACAATGGTGTAGCGTCGATAAATACCGATACCGTTTTATCGCCCAGCCCTAATTTATCCTGCTTCATTATTTTTATTTGTGTGCCTAGGTAATTAATAAAAAATATTATTGTCCCCCCCTCGCATTATCATCTCTTCTCTGATGATGACAATCCCTCCCTTCCAGCAACCTGTCATTCACATGATTGCAGCAGTTAGCAAACAAAAACGATCCAATCAGTTCCCCATAGACAAAATCAAGTCCTACATTTTTTTCTCATTCAAGAAGCTGTTTCACTAGGTTATATGCCACAATAGAGGAGAAAAGATGATTGCAACATCTGTTTCATGCTGACTTTACAAGTTAATTGTGGTTAGATCGCCAAATGCCTTGTCTTTACATCGTTCCATATGATTTTCTAAGAATAAAGAATTCAAATGTGTCTGTTCCTCACACACAGCTGAAATAGGCCTATAGCAAACTTCTGGCCATATGAATTATTTATTATTTTCATGGTTCTCCTAAGATCAGTGTGCATCTTTTTTCCTTTTGTGAAAGAAAATCCTGCAAGTTTAGAATGACACAAGGGTGAGTAAAACCTTATTTTATATTGAACTTTGCTGTAACTATCTTGAAACTTCACTTGCAATGCCATGCTGGTCAACAAAGTTTTGGAGGGAAACAAAATGGCTGTGCAGGTTCACCAACTTAACCATTACCAAATGGCCATCAACTAGGATAAAATATCCTGAGAAAGCACTTGCTGGTCTGGACAGCAGGAAAATGTGTTTACGTGATTCAGTGTTTGCTAGAAGGCTATGAACCCATGGTTATAAAAAGCATGTCAATTTCCATCAAGTCAACACTTCATCTTATCCATGGGGAATCGACTTTCGAAAGTGGGCACCAGATGGGGCTGAAGAACAAGAGGGATTGATGACGTCAACCAAAAAGAAAGTCATTTTGTTGTTGGAGAAAGGTATTACATCTTGATAAAAGTCAAGTCAAGTGTATTTATATAGCGCTTTTCACAATATAAATTGCATCAAATCAGCTTCACAGTATCAATCAAATAAGATAACAATGTTTCTTAGTGGAAAAAACATCCACGTTTGGTATGGCTGATCAATGGTATTAATGCTTGGTTAATTAATTTGAATATCCCCAACTGAGCAAGCCAAAGGCAACAGTGGCAAGGAACCGAAAAACTCCATCAAGTGACCTACTGGCATCCTAAAACTCCATCAGGTGACTTAATGGAGAGAAAAAAAAAACCTTGGGAGAACCCAGGCTCAGTTGGGGGCCAGTTCTCCTCTGGTGTTTATGAACTAGAGGCCGGATTTACAGTAACTGTAATTTGATACAGAATTTTGTTTTATTTTATCACTTCGGGGTGGGTATGCGAACTGGAATCACAACGTTTTATCTAGGGATGTGACGAGATCTCGTGCCACGAGATCTCGCGAGACTAAAACATGACGAGATTTCCCGTCGAGTGAAAAGCTGCCTCGCGATATCGACACGCCAAGAGGGTGAGATTACCATAGAATATTCCACCGCTACATTCACATTCGCCTAAATCGTTTTGCTGTTTTTATAAAAAAATTAAAAAAACATTATAAAATTATGTAAAAGTCTGCTCTGCTCATCCACCACGAGTTGCCGTTGCAATCAGTGCAGCACGAATCACAGTTCATTGAACGCGTGAGGATGGCGGAGGATTCGTTGCGCAACATAGACTAAACGTCTGATAAATGTCTTATCTTGTAGAATGCACGCTCAGCACCGCTGCTCCCTTTACACAGAGTACGCGCGATCAAGAAAGTGAAAGTAAAACACAAGCTCCCTGATGTGCATTGCGCACAAATTAGGCCGCATAACGTTACATGCAATAGTCCGTCTCCCAATACCCATCTCGGGACTGTTTATTTGCGGCTATGGTCTCGATTTGCACTTCGAATATTGAGAGTGTACTGTAATGTCTTAAGGACAACAGACAAGGGAGGCTGTACATGTATATGAACTTATAATCGGAACGCAAGAACACACCAGCCTCCTTTCTCTCTAACCGGCCTTTTCCGAACTCACCGCATTAACCTAGCATACACCTAGTACAACCTAGTAATGCACCAGCATACTATTTTTCCAGTCATGAATTTTGTCATTGAGGATTTCTGAAAATTTGTGCAAAAATCTCGTCTTGTCTCGCTCTCGTGAACCCAATCTCATGTCTAGTCTCGTCTCGTGAGATAAGCGTCTCGTCACACCCCTAGTTTTATCTGTAGAGTGGGAAAGGGATCCTCCATAGGGAGAGGCTAGTTGGCACTTCAGCACTGCGTTGTCATCGGGTCCAGGCAAAGCTCCTAGTGAGATCTGGATACGGCCTGGATCCGGCAGGCTGCGGGAGAACATCGGGATAAACAAAGACACTAAAATTAGTGTAGATGCCATTCTCCTTAAGATGTAACGAGTACATCAGGATTTAAGGGAAGTGTTCCCAGTTCCGGCTTACCTAATCTATGCAGCCTAACATTGAATTATAGAAGTCTATTATGTATTATGTGTATGCTAGGTCAAAGAGATGTGTCTTTAATCTAGCTTTGAAATGACAGAGTGTGTCTGCTTCCCGGACAATGGTAGGAAGACTGTTCCAAAGTTTTGGTGCTAAATAGGAAAAGGATCTACCGCCAGCAGTCGATTTTGATATTCTAGTTATTATCAACTGGCCCGAATTTTGAGATCACAATAGACGTGAAGGACTATAATGCGTTAAGAGCTTGCTAAAGTACTGCGGAGCTAAACCATTTAGTGCTTTGTAAGTAATCAACAATATTTTAAAATGTATACGATGTTTAATAGGCAGCCAATGCAGTGTTGACAGAACCGGGCTAATATGGTCATATTTCCTGGTTCTAGTAAGAACTCGAGCTGCTGCGTTTGGACCAGCTGTAGTTTATTTATTAAGCGTGCAGGGCAACCCCCCAGTAGAGCATTATAATAATCTAGTCTTGATGTCATGAAAGCATGAACTAATTGTTCCGCATTTGTTAATGAGAGCATATGTCGTAATTTAGATATATTTTTAAGATGGAAAAATGCGGTTTTACAGATACTAGACACGTGACTTTCAAATGAAAGATTGCTATGAAAGAGCACACCCAGGTTCCTAACCGACGACGAAGACTTAACAGAGCAGCTATCAAGTGTTAGACAGTATTCTAGGTTATTACATGTGGACGTTTTTTGTCCAATAATTAGAATCTCTGTTTTTTCAGAGTTTAGTAGTAGGAAATTACTAGTCATCCGATTTTTTATATCAGCTATGCATTCCATTAATTTTGTGAATTGGTAAGTTTCGTTAGGTTTTTAAAATCAGCCTTTTAAATTTAGCGTAGTATTCAGCACCCAAATATATTTTTAGGTCGCACAGATTATATTTCAGGAGCATATATGCGACCAAAATGGCTTTGATTTTGAGGATTGATGTTAAATTCGAGCCTTGATGTTTCTTGTAATGTAAGCCATAGTTAGGTATTTCTTGATTTTGGTGTCTGCATTTTTTTAAAGCCATCTCCCGCGGACGCAGTGACGTTTTTAAGCGCGAACCCGAATCGTCGTTGCTAGGAGGGCGCCAGCGCCTCTGCCTCACGAGTGGATGATAGCCCTGAAGACGCCTAGCACCTGAATCGTCCCGCAAGCTGTTCGTTTAATAGTCGACTCGGAAGAAAGCAAACATTTTGACAAACATAAAAAGCGAGGCGGAAGAAATTTTGCCATTGAGCACCGCCATAATAAAATAAACATAGAGGAAACGCTGCATTGTGGAATGACTTCCCAAATTCCCTGAAATATTACCGATAACATGATGAGCTAGCTGTAGGCGTTTCAGCTAGCTCCGTTCCGGCAGTCTGCGGTGGATCTTGTCTTCGACTGGATGAAGATTCAGCAGCTTTGAAATATCCAGTCAATTTAGGAATTTTTTTCAATATATCTATGTGGCGAACAGGACGGCCGAGGGACGTGAGAGAACGGCGCGAGGCCGGTGGTGCGATTGCTAATGAGCAACACCTGTGAAGCACACCGGTCTCGCATCTCTCACGGAGGAGCGGAAGCATAAAGGAGGAGCGACGACGTTGATGATCGAGAAAGGAACAGGCCTGTGTTTTAGTTTTTGTATTTTATTTTAGCCAGCAGTCGTCCGCGAGGGGCTGCTGGCAGTTCGTTATGTTTATTTTCGGTAGCCAGCAGTCGTCCGCGAGGGGCTGCTGGCGGTATTTTGGTTTGTTTGTTTTATTTTAAATAAACTATATTTTGATTGTTCGCCGGTTCCCCTGAACATTGTTACAATCTTGGTCCCGTTGTTCTCTTAACTTTAGTAATTTATGTTTTTGTGCTCCACTTTAATGCTTTCTTTCAGCCATTCTGCCACTATGCCATCCAGCAATATAGCACTGACGTAAATGAAAATGATTGACATGATTTGACCAGCAGCAGCTGATTGGATAACCAATTCACATCTACCCAGCCCTGAAGACGCCTAGCAATGGTTTAACCTTTAGTTAAGTTATACCTTAAGAGTTTCTGTTGCAATATCAAGTTCTTCTAAGCTATCCGGGATGCTGAGATTATGAAACTGATTAGGGAGATTATTGATAAAGCAATCTTTAGTGGCAGAAGTTATAGGTCTAACATATTTATAACACGGAGTCGGCTTTGCAGCCTTGGCTAAATGTAATTTACATGAGACTAGATAATGGTCTGAGATGTCATCGCTCTGCTGCAGAATTTCAACGGCATCAACATCTATTCCATGTGATAATATTAGATCTAGAGTATGACTATGACAATGAGTGGGTCCTGACACGTGTTGTCTAACTCCAATTGAGTTTACAATGTCTTTAAGTGCCAATCCCAATGTATCTTTTTCATTATCTACATGTATATTAAAATCACCAACAATTAGTACTTTATCGTTAGCCCATACTAATTCTGATAGAAAGTCCGCAAATTCATTGATAAAATCTTTATGATGCCCCGGGTGGCCTGTATACAGTAGCCAGCAGAAATCTCAAACATGATTTATCGTTTACACTATATATTTTTACATTAAGCACCAACACTTCAAAAGAAGTATATTTAACAATAGATTTCTTAGTGGTTTTGAAAATATTACTATAAATTACAGCAACACCTCCCCCGTTTGCGTTTTAGACGAGGTTCATGTTTACAGTAATCTTGTGGGGTTGACTCATTTAAAGTAATGTAATCGTTTGGTTTTAGCCAGGTTTCTGTCAAACACAGCACATCTAGATTAAAATCTGAGATCATATCATTAACTATGAGCGATTTTGAAGTAAGGGATCGAATATTCAGCAACCCAAGCTTTATCATTTGCTCATCTCTATTATATCTGTTTTTTATTTGTTGAACATCAATTACATTTTTTACCTGACGTTTTTTGGATTTCCAAATTCGGGGAACAGACACAGTCTCTATATGATGATATTTAGGTGAAACAGTCTCTATGTGATGGGATTTATCTGACCTTGGTGACGTGAGACAGCTAGCAGATGGTCGGTTTAGCCAGTCTGTCTGCTTCCTGACCTGGGCCCCAGATTGTCATGTTTTAGCTCAAAGACTATGTGCCATATTACTAGAGAGAAGAGCAGCACCATCCCAGGAGGGATGAATACCATCTCTTTTCAACAGGTCAGGCTTGCCCCAAAAACTTTTCCAATTGTCTATGAATTCTATATTATTCAACGGACACCACTTAGACAACCAAACATTGAGTGAGGCCAATTGGCTAACTATCTCATCACTCCTGCGAACAGGAAGGGGGCCAGAGCAAATTACAGTGCCTGACATCGTACTTACGAGTTCACACACCTCTTTAATATTAATTTTGGTGATCTCCGACTGGCGGAGTCGAACATCATTAGTGCCGACATGAATAATGATCTTAGAGAATTTACGATTGCAAAGCCAAATATTTTCTTTCTTTTGAATTACGTGGACAGTGAATAACACATTAAGACCAGGAATGTGTATTAAGAAAGTAAACAGCGCAATTTGAGATTTCATGTTGTTTAAATGTTCTTTTCAGAAGCAGACCTTTGAATTTGCTGGACGAGTTTTGAGCTCATGCAATTTGGTCTCCTCTGGCTTTAAGTCAAATTTGCAACAGTCGCTGTTCACAGTGCTTAGCGGGTGCACTTGATTTGAATGATTGTGATCACTCCTGGGCAGTGCAGGCAGAATGTCAATGCCCCTTTAAGAGGCCTACGACTTTCTGCCAAATGGCCAAATGTCTCTCTCTGGTTAAGAGGTTGGCACAGAGCAGAAAGGGCAACGCTGAAATGAGCTGGATGGTAAAGGTGGATTTATGAAGGGTAGACTTGGGAATGCGGGGGGCTCTTAAAAGACAACACATGGCTGGCTACATGTGGCTGATCTGAGTAGGGGGTGGCCCTTACTGAAGTGGGCAGGGGTGAGGCGGAGAATTGTAATGTGAGTTGGCCAGCAGCCAGGGATGAGCAATTCTCACCTAATCAATATTCAGGACACATTACTGCAGAAAGCACGAGAGAATGAGAGAGCAAAAAAGATATTTCAAGATATTGCAAGTTTATTATATTAAAATATACAATTATTATTTATATAAACTTATATTATTATTTTCATTTGTTTTATTACATTGTTTATTTATTTTATTTATTGTAAAAAAAACTGTTTCATGAAAACATTAATTTTCTGCCACATACTGTATTTTATACTAATTTTATTCTCTATATTTTATACACTATTTCCCAACACATTTAATAAACTTCATAAAATGCATAATTGTTGGGGCTACTGAAACTTTTGGCAGAGAAAGTACAAATCTGAATTATTGACCAGCCGGAAAAAAAAACGTATTGCTGAGCCCTGCTACCCTTTCAACCCCTCAGTAAACAGCGAGCAGAGGAGAGCGAGGGATGAGGGAGACAAAACAGAGAGAGACAGAGAGGGAATGTGTGAGGGTTTCTGAGCTGAAAGGACAAGAGCGAGTAGGCGAAAAAGGAGAGAGAAACAAGCAGGAGGAAAGAATTCAATGAGCGAGAAAAAGAGAGGGAGGAGGACAGAGAAAGAGAGCACTTCAGGGATGAAAGGATAATGGAACTGCAGGCAAGAGGAAAGAAAGAGTGACAGACACACACAGACAGAGCCTGCAACTGTATGATACAGCAGATTTCTAGAGGGACTTTCACTGACTTTGCCACAACAGTGCAATGGGCTGCCATCACATCAAGAGGATTAGAGAATCGTGTGTACTTTCACTGCACTGAGCCCTGTCCTCTCTCATCAGATCACATGTTATTTTGCCTGAGCACACTGTGCTAAATGATCCAGCAGCACGACAGATCTGAAAGGTTTCTTGAGGTCGACAAACTGTATTCATGTAGCCACTAGACCACTAGACACACACCTAACAGTCCACTCACACTGACCGTCTGATGACCTTCTGAGTTTGGTTAGCTCTAATGTGAAAACGATGAAAGATGGACCTTAACGGACATGGAAATGGTATTTTTTATATAATGGATTTTTTTTTCAATTATTTCAAAGATTTTGCGTTTTCTAGCAAAACTTTTTTTTTTTTGCCAGAAAAACGTTGTGTTCGCTTGCAAAGCTTTTGTAATGGAAATAGAATGTGGATATTTCAGTGCTCGCAGAAGTTTCTCAGGGTAACACTTTAATTTTGTGAAAGAAAGAAAATGTTTTCTCAGGGGACAGCATTACTTTTGTGGGAGAACACAAAACTTTAGATGTGAATATAACCCCACCAATCACATATTTTTCCCATCACCAAGTAGAGTGGCTGACTTACATTACACAAGATCCGGGTCAAATGGCGCACAGGGTTTTTAGCAATCCAGAAACAAAATCTAAAGTAAACCAGAGATCCATTTCCCGTACAATGACGTAACTCGCTGCTTAACTACCATATTACGATGCATCGTTTGAAGAAATCAACTAGCTGGTCATGAATGTTTCCTAAAATCGTATCGTCGCAAATATGTCATTCAACCACATTGGTTAATGTCACACAGGTGGTGGAGTAATAACTAATTTTTCTCAGTTATTTTGCTTTATTTCCAGATTCAATCATAGGCTCGTTCTTGTGTATTAGAGCACGTAAGAACATGTGCACTCATCAAAAATGCTGATTGAAATATCTTGAGTAACTAAAAGAGGTAAATGACATTTGTATACATTTGAAATAAAATATACAGATTGTACTAAATGTCAGCTTGCTTATTTTGCTCAAGGTAATAATTTATTAGATTTTTATTTGAAAGTACCCATGTCATAGAAACAAGAAAATATGCTTCTAAACACAGGTCAAGAGCTGTCATTCCAACAACACAACTTTGAAATGCTGTTTGTTTGCGAATGTTTGTTGGAACTATGGTTTCGGGAAACCCGACTCTTTGAATTATACTGATAATGATGCATCTTGAGACCATAGTTGGCTAACAATGCTTTTGGGAAACTCATCCCAGGTTGATACAAGAGTAGAATTTGAGAATGAAATAATCACTGGATGTGCCAATATTTTATTGACACACCTTTTTTCACATTAGTGGTATAGCCAATATTATTCTCATAATTTAATGTGTGTATATATATATATATATATATATATATATATATATATATATATATTATTGGCAGCCTTTTTAAATAAGATAGTTGTTTTCTTTTAAAGCCATACATACTGTAGTTGGACAAGTTTAACGCTGTCCTCGTATGATCGGATCCTAATATGAGGCATAAACGTTGTCAACAGCATCATATATTGAAGAACCAGTGACCAGTTTTCAAAATGGCATGGCATTAATCCAGTGATGCGTATTAAACGTGAAGCAATGTAACTTGTCAGTGGTCCTGATGAGTAGGATTGGCTGTTTTTCTGCTAAACTGACTCCACTTTTGCTCATTCAATTGGAAAAATGGCCATCTGTCAAACCCCGCACACCAGATACCAGGAGTGTGTGTGCGCCTCAACTTGATGACATGGTGACCCATAACCTCGTGTAACCTCATGTATGTTTATGTAATTAGGCCCTGTCAGTAAATGTACAGCCCTTAGCAAGGGCAGAAAATGAGGCAAACGTCCTGCTGGCCTAGAGAATGTGTAAAGAAACTGCAGACGTTTACAGATCCAAGCTGATACAATAAAAGGAGAAATCAATAGAGCGGCCATCTTCAAAAACTATATTAAACAACAAACAGAAGAAAACCTGGTGAGTAAAGATATGAAAATCCATAATGCTCTCAAAGACGTTTCTTTCTTCTACGGCAACCAATCCACCAAGTCAATATGGCGAATACGCAATAAATTCATCAAAATATCCCTAGGTTGGTCCCTCAGAAGGTTCATAATCCATGTACCAGCTTTTCTAGCACTAAGAATCTGGATTTTTCCTGTGTAAAAAAAGGTTAATGTCTTAATAAGAGGATTAGCCTAATATGTTAGCTCCTTGTGGCTTTAAAATTCATTATTTGTAATCTATCCATTTGTAGTCTCCCATTACCAGTCTATATCCAAGCCACTAATACATTGAGGTTTTCCTTGAGGTCAACATAAAACCAAAGCTTTACCCTATATCATTTCTTTCTTAATAAACATTCCTGGTTTTAGTGTGAACTGTTAATCTGGTTATGTTATTCCAAAGGAAAAACTTTGTAATCTTTTAAAATATAATATATTGCCTGCCCTGTAGACTTTATGGACTGACATCCCAAAGCTCTCTTATTTTTCATATCCTCCCCTCCAACAACATGTCATATAGAGATCCCTCATCACTATCCAATCAAGTCTTGTGCAACGTCTTTTTTTTTTTCTTTTTTTTCGTAGGGATGCAAAATATGTTTGATTTAATTTTACTGCTTTACCGCCATCTAGCAGACACTTAAAGGGATACTCTACACAAAAATCTGTCAGGTTTACATCATACTAGTTGTTAAGTTCAGATCAACAGACTGAAGACAAAAGGACTATGATTTTCTAGAGTCTAGACGTTGGTGTTTATTCCTTAGACCAGTGAATGTGCTTAAATCCACTCACTATGCTGGTTTATGCTGGTTGAACGCAGCTCCATATTGGAAGGTCATTGCCCTGTTACCCTGTAACTAAAATACTAGCTTGTTTATCATTCATCCCCTTTAACAGCCCAGATAGGCTCTGAGGGTTAAGTTAACCAGACTGTCCTCTCCAGCTCAGCGTTTCTGTTCTGTTCACTAAATTTACGGGTCTCTCTCAGAGTGTTTCAGGCAGACCAATTACGTAAGTGCCCTGTGCGCAGTGTAATTGAAGTGCCCAAGAGATGGTTCTGGAATGCCTCTGCAACAATGCAGCAGCAAAAAAAAAAAACAAAGGCCGAAGTTAAGTCCACTCAAATGAAACTTTTTCCTGAGGGCGGCTCAGCATGAAATTGTTGACTATTTGTACAAGTTGTAGAGAAGTAAATATTGTGTGTGTGCTTTGGTTGTTGGTCTCTGCTAGCTTCCCTGTCCGTACATAGTTGAGCGCCTCTCTGCCTCTGACCTAGTTTTGTCCATCTTAGCTCGCAGCGCAGATTGCAGCATCACTTCAGAAGTGTGCAGCCATCTCTTCATCTCATGTCTCTACCCTTTAAGTCTGTCTCTTTTTCATTTTCTCTTTCACTCTGTCTGTCCCCGCAGAGCTCCAGCACTGGGCAGCAGGATCAGTGAGGGTTATGGATGCATGTCTCCACGTGCCCAAGTGCGTGGCAGGTGCAGACTAATCATGTAGCATGCTTGCACCAGCCAGCAAGATCAATTGGCAAGTTACTACCAGTGGTTAAGAGTTAATCACTGTCCCACCTCAAAATCATGCTAATGTGTTTAAAGGGATTGTTCACCTAAAAATGTAAATTCTGTCATTAAATGTAATTTCAAACCTGTAAGAGGTTTGTTTCTTCTGTGAAATACAACAAGGGATCTGGACATTCTTTGTAATATAATGAAAGTAAATGGGGACTCTCGAGCTACAGAATTACAAAAAAGCACCATAAACGTATCAAGAAAGTGGTCCACACAACTCTTGAACTATATTCCATGTCTTCTTAAGTCAAATGATAGCTTTGTGTGAGGCAAATGGTGATTCACTACTTTTCTCTCCATTGAACTGATATCCAGTGGGAATGGATCATTGAGTTAGTAGGAACTAGATCTGTCTGATTCTTGAACAAATCAATTGATTCACTGAATTTAAAACAAAGATTTGTTCACAAATTGTATATCACTTTCTAACGAACACCAAGACTATGGCACAATAATGACTAGGCGAATAATGACTAATTAATAAATAATTATAAATTGGTATGTTCCTTAGATACACTGTAAAAAAAATGGTTTATAAATTACTTTGAAACATTTTTTCCACTCAGATGTTGCTTGTCACAAACAATTACTAAGAAACGGCAAGTATGAAATGAAATTTTAAAGATGACTGAAATTACGTATACATACTCCAACAATCTTTATTTTATTTACAACAACAACAAAAAATATTATTATTTTTACAGTGCAGAGTGCAGTTTATGTCTTGAGAAGATCTGAAATATAGTGCATGAGTCATGATGCTTTTTTGATGATTTTGGATCTTGATCCTAACTCACTTTATGTAACAAAGTAGCCAATATATTCGTCAAAGATTTACATTTCGAGTTCCACAGAAGTCAGAAAATCATAAAGGTTTGAAACGACACGAGGGTGAGTAAATTATGGGAATTTAAATTTTTGTGTGAACTATCCCTTTAAGAGAAGCATCTTACAAGATTTAGCAAATTCTATTTAATCTTACCAAAAAAAAGTGCACCGAACGATATTATTAGGACTAATAAAGTCATTCTCAAAGGAGAATGTAAATAACATGTATCACTACAAGAATGCATTAAACCCCATTTCTGCATAAACAGAGCTCTGGTGATCACACCTGCTCAAACAGCAGAGATGTCCTTGATCTAACCTAAAGACAGAACCTTCCCATCACCAGCCACGTGGTTTCTGGATCCGCAGCCCAGACTCTCCTCAAGAGTTCAGATCACACCTCACTGAACTGAACCTGGACATTAAATTAACCAACTGGCAGAGCAGTCAGTGTGTGTTTGTGTGCGCCGACTCTGGACGAAAGAATGGTCATCCTGCCAGACGAAATTGCTGCAGATAACAGCATGATCCACTTAGCATAAGAAAATATTTAGTCCCCAGAAAGGACGGTCGGCATTTACGTGAACATGCCGTACAGATGCTGGCATGAAGAGGAAAATGTCAATCTGATGATATACATCCAGCAACAAAATGTGTGCGGATGCAGATAGCTGTGAGGCACAGACATTCTAACTATTCAACTGGCTTCAATATAGAGAATACAAGATGTATTAACTCTCTATGAAATCAGTTTGTGTGTGTGTGTCCAAGACAGTTTTTTGTGATCTCCAGCAGCTGCACACAGGAAGTTAGTCATCTGTTGCCATGGTGCATCAGGGAGTTCAAGACTGCAGTGCACACTGCATGGGATCTGGCTTATCAGACCAGAGAGACACTGGCTTCAAGCAGCAAAAACATGTTGAATCTGGATTGTCATATATTGTAGCCAACAATGAGCAGCTCTAATCTAATCAAATCAAAGTGGTCACTAATGCTCACATCCCCCTTGTGGTGACCCTCTAACAAAGTATACTATGAAACGTAGTCTATAACTACATACTCTAATTTAATTCATGATTTTAGAGGTCCAAATTTATTGACAATATTGATTAAATTACTTAATATTCTGACATTTAATGAATTAACTATAATGTAAATTATGCAGTCATTATAAGAAGCAATATTCAGAAAGATGTAACTTTCATATATCTTCATATAGTGACATTTTTATCTTATCTTAAAGATGCAATATGTAACTTTTTTTCTTCAAAATTTACTAAATTGAAGTCAATATACCATCAATCCAAACGTATCCAAAGCGTGTTTGTGTCTTACCCTGATTCACAATGGTAAGCCCGTTATAAGAGTTTATATTTTAGACAGAGCGAGATGCTCTTTGTGTGAAATTGCATACATGAGTCACTCCTCCTGTTACGTCTTGTCATATCTGTAAATAGAGAAAAGTTGCTCCGGCTACTTTGACGCATGTGGGAGTGGCATAAGTTAGTTGTCACAACGAGCGAGAAAGGTTGACATGAAGCAACTAGTTACAGCTCAAACTCATTTTTTTCAGCTGGCAAAAAAAACAACTGGCAGAGCTCGTAATAAAACCAGAATTAAGATCGGCTTGGCTTTTTGGAGATGGCAAAAACTGAGGGATTTTAAATGTTCGAAAAGCGACATGGAGTTGCGTTTTTTTTTACTCAACAGGTGAGTAGGTATAATATAATAGGTATATCTACAGTAATGTTTTCAGCTAGTCAGCTTGAGATCTTTTTCTTTTCCATATAAACTGGTTATATCTCTTAAGAGCAGTAGTGAATGTTTTCTGAGCTGGAGGATAACCATATTCATCCGCAGTCACACAGATGTCGAAGCACAACCAAAACAATGTTATTCTGCAAAATGCATGCCGTTTTGTTTTTTAACCTCTAGAGGGCCCTAAGTTGCATACATTTTAATTAAAAGAGAAATGCAGTTTGAACTCAGTCCATCCTCTGTTCTAAAATGATAAAAAGATCAACAGTGTAAAACTGAAGCGAGTAACATGCCGTTGTCCGGCAGGAGAAACACACACTTCAGTGCATGGTCTGTAAACTGAATCAGATTTACCTAATGTTCCATATCTGTGTCTCAATAGCCGCCGTCAAAATAATACTGACGAAGATGTTTGTAGTTGTAGTCTTCAATGGCAAATTTTGCATCTGTATTTTTGTATGCAAAAGCAACTCCCTCCATCTAGACTTTTAAAAAATGTATTCTACAGACCGCAGACTGCAAATGACATCCTAAATCTAGGACCTGAGGACTATTAACTAAGTGAGTTGACTTAGAATTTGAGAGAATGTTTGTCAGATATATTTCTAAATTTGTTCAAAACTGGTCAGGACCTTTCTTTAAGAGGTTAATATTCTCCTCAAATATGTTTTTTTTTTGGGTGGGGGGGGGGGGGGGCTCATCCCTTGCTGTTCCTTTTTGTTCTGTTTGTCCAACTGCAGCTAAAACAACCACAAGATATTCTAAAAAAAAAATTTTAAAAAAGACGTCTAGTAAGGTTTTGCTAATCTAGATTTGTCACGTGTTATGATATGCATAGACAGCCAGGTATACATTCGCCCACAGAATACCAACTCCGCTATAAAGCCATGGTGAGATACCACCCGCAGATGTAATTTCGTAATCTTTAAATATTAGGATATAAAAATGAAAGCGACAGTGTCGTTGGGCTAAAGACAGCCACGGCGTGTTCAGCAGAGATGGGCGTGGGGGAGGAAGTGCTGAAGAAGATGCAGACGTGAATTTCGACCGTTACGTTCCAAAAGCTATACAGTAAAGCTTTCAAAAGTATAATGTTTATTTTCAGAAAGAGAGTACTTACGATGCGAACAATGGGCGCGGAGGATGAGAGTGTGGCAGAGCAACGGCCGTGATGTGATAGAGAGAAAGGGCGCAAGAGAGCGCGAGCCAAAGAGAGAAAGAGAAAGAGAGAACGAGAGAGAGACGGGGAGGGCGGGGGAGCAAGGTGTGTCCGCTGCCTTGAAAATCCTCATCCATCCTCAGTCATACAAATTATACAAATCAAAGAAAAAAAAATGTTTTTATGTTTAATAATTTATTCATTTTCAACTAAAGTAAAACAAAATAGAACAGAGACAATGTATTAAATGTTGCGATCCAGGTCCATTAGCCTAGAAAAAGTATTTTTGTAGGCTAATGTCACACTATAAAATGTTTTATTATTATTACTATTATTATTATTCGAAAGACTTGTATTTGCAGAGTCGCCCAGACAAAAGCCCCATGTGGTGTTATAAATGTAAGATCAGCATCTAATAAGCGTGTTCCCGTAGGAATACAGAAAAGGAGATTCTTTCATAAAGATGCGCTTTAAAATCAGTTTAAATGTACAGATAGGGGATTCTTGCAGATTCTATAGAAACCATGACACATGCAACATCAGCACCATTTTCAACATGGAGCAAACTGCGAAAATCCCTTTACACCGGAGGATCAGCGACACGTCGAGTGCGTTTATCGCTTTCAGGCGAATCAGGTCCGGGCACAAAAGCCACAAAACCCCGATTATCGATTTGTCAATGGTTATGGCCACAAAAAGATCTCTAGAAAACAGCGGTACCTTTCATCCAGACTAACTTAACACACCGGTGTGAACCACATTATGTTCCATCAATGCCTCACATACTTCTAGGGTTTTCGACACCGGCAAACCGCGTGCACGTGAAGCATTGCATGCGTGAATCGCCACAATGCCTCGAGATTTCTACGATGCGACCCACGTCATTCAAAAAAAGACAAATAAAGTGAAATGAAAATAAATGATTATTGTCCATATTGTGCATCGATGAAGATAAGTTGCTGTAGATGCAAATGAATAAAGAAAGCAGTCAGATGTATGTGCACTTCCTTATCGATGCAATCTCAGTGAAATGACATGGTGTTTCTTTTTAAAATCAGTCTACGAAGAAAAGCGGGCCCATAATGTCTGTCACACACCCAACAGTCGGATTTACTAACATCCTAAGACCAATACACTGGTTGCAGCAAAAAAAAAAGAAAAAAAACTGCGTTATGAACCTAGTTCATTATTTGAATAATAATGAATCGCTATTAAATACAAGTCTTTGAGTTTGTAAGCCGGGTTGACTTACCTCTGTAGCACACTGAGTTATTGTCTGTCCAACTGCAGCAGTCAGCCAGTGAGCAAACCCTGACAAATCCTTCCGCGTCCTGCAAAGGGAGGATGGCGCTAGAGAGCAAGAGCGAGAATGATGTCAGTCAGGATGAACCAGAACTCGAAGCTGACATTTCTGTTATATTTACACACAAACGAATGCTGTGTATTTTATTGTATATCATTTGACAATATCTGCATTCGAATCGATATTAGAACAGAAATATCATTCTATTTATGGTCAGAGTCTTCCTTACTGTAAAAGCTAGGGTTTTCAAACCTATTGATGGCAAAAACAACTTCAAACTTTTTGATTCCTTAAATGCTGTAAATGCTTCGATATATTTAAATATATAATGAATAATGGCTCACTTAGCAGCTCGCTGGAAGTTCCCAGACCTCAGTTTACTATCATGATTAAGATTTTGTCCAAAACTTTTTAGTTAAGTTAAAGTTTGCTGATATGATTACACTTATGGTCACAAAAGCCAGACAAGGCCATTCCAAAGCTTATTATTTGAAAATATATGCTGAGTGATCAATATTTGTCTGTTTATGCTCTTGGCTTTCTTGCTTTCTTTCCATATTCCACTTTCCATATTTCCTAAAGGATATAAGATAGCTTAAAGGATGCAAGTGCCTTTGCAGTAAATCAAGTTATATTCAGTAGGCTACTGTGCAAAAGTCTTAAGCACACTAGTATTCTCGTGTGATTTTAAGCCAGTTATTATTGCTTTTGTTGTTGTGTTTCAATAGGAAATGTCAGTTTACATTTCAAAACATTCACCTTTTTCCTTTAATTGTAATAATCCAGTGAAATGTTTGTATGCACAAGGAGTCTGACAACAGCTGATGTCCTTCACACGGAGATCTGATCTCACCATCACAGATCAGAGTCAATCAGTTATTACATGAAGAAACAGAAAAAAACGGAGACTAAATCCAGAAGAACTGCAGCAACATCTCAAAGACGCTTGAAGAAACTTACCTGCAAAGCTACCTGAAAAATAAGTAAATTTAATATACAGAGGACAAAAGCGGTTTTAAACGCAAAGGGTGGTCACACCAAGTATTGATTTAATTTAGTTAATAGAAGTTAATTGATAAATAAAATCTATATGACATTATTTTTAAAAGCATCCTCACTTTACAGCATTTTTAGACAAGTGCCTTTAACATTTCACAGTACTGTTGCTTTTCCAGGAAGGTTTCTTCAAGCGTCTTGAAGACGTTGCCAGTTATTTTGGATTTACTCTGTCTTAGTTTCCTCATGTAATCCCTGACAGACTCGATGATGGTGAGATCAGATCATACCAGCTGTTGTCAGACTCCTTGTGCATAACATCTCACTGGATTATTACAATTAATGGGTAATTTAATGTTTGAAAATAAATTTATATTTTCTACTGACACACTACAGCAAAAAATATAAATTACTGACTTGAAACCATTTTTTTTTAAACAAACATGCATGATACACACACACACACACACATTGCACCATCTGCTCCCCCAAATTCCGACATATTCTCCAGAGTTACATACCAAGCCAAGTCCTTCACCTGAACACCTTCACATAAACAGTCCTTGTGTCTTAAGAGATCCTCTGTTTAACCGCTGCACCTGCATTTTCCCTCAAAAGACAGAAATTGCAATATCAAATGTATTGTAAATTCTCCTCCTTCCTGTTGCTAAGCAAGTAATCTTGATCTCTCACTTGCAAAAACAATATATTTTTTTAGAATATGAAAAAGAGCTATGCTGTTGATGCTGTTAGTGTCCTTGTGTTCTTCAGATGTGTGAGATGCTCGTCACCATAGAGCTCTTGTTGAGGTTGGGCTTGGGTGGGAATTGCTCAGCAACCAGCCCTCTGGAGAATGAGTAGGCATTTTTCTTACATTTTGAGGTGTGTCTATGAGAGAGACAGCTCTAATGGCCTGATAATGTTTGTTGTATTGACTTGTCTTCCTGTGTTGGATTTTCAAACCTCTTTATTTCAATACACTTTGATACATCAACCTTTAATGTTTCAAATGATGGTTCTTTCCTACAGAAAATAAAGTCTGGCTGTCACCAACACTTCTGGCCATTAGATAGCGTCTCAGCCCTGTCAATGTGACTGCTCGCGTGAACTTTCTCAGAAAGGGTATAACTGATTTTTGTAATTCAGTAAAAATCTGACTTTAATAACATTACTTGATATAATATTAATGAATACACATTGGTCCAATGAGAAATAAAATACATATTAACATTTTTTTTATTGTATATAACAATGCATTTGCTATACTTACTATTGTCCAAACCGCTCTTAAATTAAAACTGTAATAAAATAAAGTATTGTAATATCATCATATTTTTGTAATAGTAACATAAAGGCTATCACATCTGTCTTTAATGTTGTAATTTTATGTAATTTATTAATTACAACTTTTGTTACAACATTTTTGTTGTTACATAATCATTTTGTGTTCATAATTCTTAATTACTGTTCAAATTTAGCTAAAAAGTTGTGATGCCTAGATTTAATAGTGTGGCATTACTACTTTAAAAGTTGTGATGCCACACTATATCAGTGTGTGATCTTTTTCCAGGGTAATAGGCTATTTTAGGAAACTGTCAATAATTTTGTTTTGTTTTGTGTGTTCTGTTTTAAGGTGTGTCTATACCGTATAGCCGTATAGAAATGTGACAACTACCCCTGTCTCCACTATAACAAAACAAGAACAAGATAATAGGAAGTAAGATAACACTAATTCAGTTGTCAGTAGTCTTTGGCTGCATACAAAATCGCATACTTCCCTACTATAGTAGGCAATAAACAGTATGTGACGAGAGGTAGGCCTATGTCTGAATTCATTCAGTTAGCAAAAAGTACCCGGAATTACCTATACTTCTGGCAAAATTGGAAACTTGGACACCTTATAACATTAGGCCATGGGAGGGGATTTATTTATTTATTAAATTTATTTATTAAATACGAGAGGGCATTTATGAATGAAGGTGAAACGACATAACTGACGCTCATGATATGATAATGACAGCATGGCGAATGTAGTACGTCCAGATCACATTTAAACTACACACATTCATACTATGGAACATACTTTTTTTAGTGGTCGTGAAGTAATTACTTAATCAACGATCTAAAGGGGTAGAGCTTAACCTAATTATTTTACGGTTAAAGTCATCATGAAACAGAAGTTGTGATAGTTATTTCTTGTGATGTATATCCGAATGAAACGGCTTCACAAACAAGAAAAAATGTTGTGCGGGACTTTGATTTTGTGTATCGAGAATTGATTGGATGGTTGTATGGTTGTGGCTGGCTATTGCTGTGATGTCATGTGAGTGGCAGGTTGTCCCGCCCTCGCGTCAGTAAACAGGTCATCAGAGAAGAGATGAGATGTTGCTGCAAGTGGGAGGGAAAGTTATTTTAATTAAAGATTATGAGGGCACATGAATTAAAAAAAATGGTGTGCATGGATAAATAATTTATAATAAATACTGCAATATGAAGGTTGGACCTTTTATTAGCTCCACAGATTAGGTACAGAAAGGGGGTGCTTGACGTCATCCTCTTATTTTTGGTGTTGTTGCAAATTTTGTTTTATGTTGTTGTTTTATGAGAATAATAGGCCCTACTGTTAGTGTAGAGGGCCCCAGTCAGACCAAATTAATTTAACATTTTTCTTCCAACTGTGATTTTAAAGGTATCCTGGAAACGAACAGGAATTAGCAGTTTATTTCTGGCAGCAGCTGTAGGTATATTTGGCATGAAAATCTTCACAGTGATACAGAGAAGAATCCTTTCTTATACTGCTGCTAATAGATTGTGTTTTATGTGTCTTCCCTCTCCATGTGTCAGTAAGACAATGACCTGCTCTGCCTCAGTATTTCTCAATCGGGACACAGCTGAAGCTAATATGCTATTTATGCATCATTGTGTTGAAAAATCAAAGGAGATGCTTGTGTCCCACAGCCCAACAATAAGGGAGACAAATGACTGCATCTTCGTTGCCATGAACCACAAGGACGCACAGGGAAAATACAATAGCCTTTGAATGGAGAGCTGTTCTGGTCTGTAAATTAACACTTGTCAGCTGTGGACCCACACATGTCCATCACTAATCCGTGAGAATAAGCTGTCTGTAACATAACCCAGTGTGTGTACAAACTGTTCTTCATTATATTCACCTAGCCAATCTTGAAGAGACTACCTGATTCTGATTGGTCCATCCAGGCATCCAGTGGTCAGATGTTATTTCCTTATAATGGCACTACTTTCATGTGTCTCATATCACAGCTTGGACACGCTTTCTTGTTTTAAATGTTATTTGTTCATAACTTTCAGAGAACCTTTTCCAAAATGTTAGCCCAAATTTTAATAACATTCCCTGTAAGCTGGGTGAGCATCTGCTGAAAACCAGTATGATCATTCTGGTAGAATCAAATACAAAGTAATACAAGTATTCCCATGAAGCTTGCTAGCAATGAAGCTGAATTTTCCACATAGCCTACTCCAATCTTCAGTGTCACGTGATCCTTCAGAAATCATTCTAATATTCTGATTTAAAACATTTATGTATTCCCAAGAAAAAAGTATTACTATCAATTTTGAAAACTGAAAAATGTTGAGCTGCTTAATATTTTTGTGGAAACCGTGATAAGGATCGTAAGGAATCAAACATTTAATAGAACAGCATTTATTTGAAATGGAATTTTTGGTAACAATGTAAATGTCTTTACTGTCACTTACATCCTTGCTGAATAAAATAATTTCTTTTAAAAATCTAACTGACCCCAAAGGATTAATGTAGCTGTGCATTTTAATGCATGACGTCGAGAAAAAAAAACCTGGCACGAAGTCTCCATGAAGTGCATTCATATCGTTTAATACACAGCTAGCTGTCTTTAATCCTGCTTCTACCATGGCTGTTGGCCAGCATTCACAAGTTAAAGCTGTCATTGTCATGTTAAAGCTTTCTTCCTTCTGTCCGCTTTAAACAATAAGGTTAAATATTTGATTGAATTATAACATTAATTTGAATAAATTAGCCCACTGAGAGATAGCGAGAGAGAGAGAGAGAGAGAGAGAGAGAGAGAGAGAGAGAGAGAGAGAGAGAGAGCGAGAGAGAGAGAGAGAGAGAGAAGTGCATGTGAATTACCTGCGTCTGTGCGATGACTCTACTACTAGGAACAAAGCTGTGAGTTTAATTATTCAAAAACAGTGATGTTACCATCATCCCCTTGCTAAGTAATATAATGTATTGATTCAGTAGCGAAGCTATAGTCACAGGGCAGCATTGACAACTAGTTCTGTGCTCCTGAATGTTTCTGAGTGTCTACAGAGCGATCTCTGATCTGTGTGCGAGTGACATGTGTGTGTGTGTGTGTGTGTGTGTGTGTGTGTGTGTGTGCGTGCGTGCGTGCGTGCGTGCGTGCGTGCGTGCGTGCGTGCGTGCGTGCGTGCGTGCGTGTGTGTGTGTGTGTGCTTAAGTGAAAGCAGCAAATTAATACAGAATGGGGAATAAACTAATTTGGAACTACCTGTGCATTAAATGGTTTCAATGCACACCTTCCAGCCAATCAGAATCGAGTATTCAGTCCAGGGATGGATTATAACCCTATAAAGTCCTGTCTAAAGGCCCCCCCAGGTGCCCCGCAGCTTGTCTAGGCCCCCCTCTGGTCTAGTGCCCTTGGCACGTGTGCGGATAGACCATGGCATAATTTGGCATAAATCCATCCATATCACATCAATGATGCCACATTTATACACACCTTACTTAAAGGTATTTACCAAATGGCTTCAACCAAAAATCAAGAATCAAATCAAGAGGATCTAAGAAATGTGCTTTCTCAGAAACATTTTTACACAACCTTGTTGTTTATCCTGGCTTTGTAAATATTTAGTTCGCACTGATGCATGGTGAGAGTCTGTTTCAGAGTCTTTTCTCTTTCCAGCTGTTGCTGTAATCCATTTTTAAAAGGAAATCTACACATTCAGAGTTCTCTGCAGCCGTCTTGAAAAGAGGCGGTTGGGGTGAGGTCAATTTTAATTTTGATGTTTGTTTATTTTTTATACCACCTGCTAGTGAGTTTTAGACTTTGTGAGTGTGAGCACTGACACATATAAATCAATGACATAATTGGTGAAAAGATCTGTAGCCTAATGTTACAAGCAGTTCAGTAACCAACCAAGTTGGAAATAAATGCATTGGTTGTAAGATGGCATCCTAGGAAAGGGTTTGCTCTCCTTTGGCCTGCAAAAAAAAAAAAAAAAAAAAAAAAATCTCATTCAGGAAAACTAGTTAATAGCATTAGAGAGCAGAGAGCTGGGCTGAAGGACTGTTGAGAACTGTGAAGGACAGTCACATTAGTACCTAGGAGGAAAACGTGAGAAGACAATCAGATTCTTTCTCATTTTCTTTTGCAACAGTAAATGTGGATGAGCGCATATCATTGAATTCAAAATTCATAACCACCACTGACCTTATTTGTTTACCCAGCCATGATATGTTTAACAAATGCTGTGGGAGAAAAGGATGAAAAGACAAGATTATCATCTACCCACTGGAAAGCAAAGATAGATCATAGACAAATATGGGTAAGATGTTTATATGTTTGTGAAAAAAGTCTCTTATGTTCATTATGTTCATCAAGGCTGCTTTTATTTGATCACAGTAAAAATTATTAAAATAGCAATATTGTGAAATATTATTACAATTTAAAATAACTGTTTTTAGTTGTGTGACTTTTGATCAATACATCCTTGCTGAATGAAAGTATTTAAAATAATTGTTTTGAATGGGAGTATAGTATACTGTATATAGTAAGCTAAGTAATTTGCAGCTTTTCAAATACAAAAAAAAAATGATCAGACTGTGGCGAACAGGACGGCCGAGGGACGTGAGAGAACGGCGCGAGGCCGGTGGTGCGATTGCTAATGAGCAACACCTGTTAGGCACACCGGTCTCGCATCTCTCACGGAGGAGCGGAAGCATAAAGGAGGAGCGACGACGTTGATGATCGAGAGAGGAACAGGCCTGTATTTTAGTTGTGTTTTGTTTTTGTATTTTACTTTAGTTATATTTATTTTCGGTAGCCAGCAGTCGTCCGCGAGGGGCTGCTGGCGGTATTTTTGTTTGTTTGTTTTATTTAAAATAAATTATATTTTGATTGTTCGCCGGTTCCCGCCTCCTTCTTCCCTGAACATTGCTACACTGGTGCCGAAACCCGGGAAGAGGGAGGAACGCGCTGTCAGAGAGTCCTCGCCGGTGTGGGGAATCCGCGGTGCCATCGAGCATGGTGCGCGAGTCGCCGCCGCTCGCCGTGGGCCGGAGCCTGCTGCCATCCGCCGAGCGAGGGGAGGAGCAGGGAGCGGGGGACTCGCGGCCACGGACGCTCGAGGCGGGCGCTGGAGTGAGTTGCCGGTGGGACGGTCGAGCTCGCTTCCGGCCGCCTGGGTATTGGAGGGGCGGCTGCCATCCGGGAGGGAGAGGAGGAGTCGCCGCCGCTCGCCGTGGGCCGGAGCCTGCTGCCGTCCACCAGTGAAGGGGAGGAGCAGGGAGCGGGGGACTCCTACCGTCTGCCCAAGGCACCCGAGGAGCCGTCGCCGTCCACCGGGCGGCGGAGGAGCGTCGAGCCGTCCACCGAGGGCTACCCAGCGTCACCGCCAGGCACCGCGGAGGAGATCGCCAGCTGGTGGGGGACCAGATGGCAGCGCGTTGTGGGAACCGGACCAATTTTTTTTTTTTCCTCTCTCCCCTCTCTCGATCTGTCGCTCCTCATGCTTCCGTCTCCGTTTCCCTCGGTTTGTCTGTCCATACTCCCCAGGGATCGCCGCCGCCGGGGGGGGAGTAGGCACAGCCTCGTGGGTACCCCCCGGCCTGTGAGGGGCGATGGGGGTATGTGGCGAACAGGACGGCCGAGGGACGTGAGAGAACGGCGCGAGGCCGGTGGTGCGATTGCTAATGAGCAACACCTGTTAGGCACACCGGTCTCGCATCTCTCACGGAGGAGCGGAAGCATAAAGGAGGAGCGACGACGTTGATGATCGAGAGAGGAACAGGCCTGTATTTTAGTTGTGTTTTGTTTTTGTATTTTACTTTAGTTATATTTATTTTCGGTAGCCAGCAGTCGTCCGCGAGGGGCTGCTGGCGGTATTTTTGTTTGTTTGTTTTATTTAAAATAAATTATATTTTGATTGTTCGCCGGTTCCCGCCTCCTTCTTCCCTGAACATTGCTACACAGACCTTCATATTTAATACAGCCGTTTGCATCTTCCTGTCCTGCCATTAGCTGTTCTACCTCTGATTCTGTCATCTTCTCACCTGCAGGCAAGACATGTGACACTCTGTGGGTGCTTGTTTCTGGTGTTAATCTCAAGGTAAATATGTAAAAACCAGTCAAACACAGATTTTAATAAGATGCTTATTTTCCAATAAATCTCTTCCTAATTCAACAAAGCACTCATTGGGTTTGTTAGTAATGGAGCATTTTTGTATTGTTTTGTATTTACCCAACGTTGTAAGTACATGGCGAAGTTCAGCACCCATTACAGTGCCATTTCCTTCCTTGTCAAAGACTCGCAGGCCCTCAACAAAGTCTTCAAATGTGCCCTGATCTTTGGACTTGGACACGTGTTGGAACATTGGCAGGAAAGTCTCGAAGTCTATCAGTTTGGTGTTCATTTCTAGAGAAAGCGGGTATTGCAAACAAAAGAATTATTCATTTTAATTGTGCAATGTTTAGCCTACGGTCAAATCACAGTATATTTCTCTCACCCTCAGGTTTGGGTTTGCCAAGTACTTTGATGACCTCAGCATTTGTAGGATTCTGACCCAACGCCCTCATGACATCACCACACTGGGCGTAAGTGATCTTCATTTCACCAGTGGGTGTTCTGTCGAATAGCATGAAGGCCTCTTTAAATTCTGTGTGGATAGGATATTACGATATTGTATTATATGAGGAAGAGATATGAAAAATCAGTTTAGGTATAGGTTTCATTTAGCAAATGTTTACCTTCAATCTGGTCAGCTGTAAACTCAACCTAGGGAGGGTAAAAAACGATTTTAGTAAACTTTTAGAAGGAAGTTGATTGATAAGCATTGTGATTAATAATAGTAAAAAGGATTTCCCCCCCAAACAGTATTATAAATGCAGTTAACAATGGCCAATCACAATGGAAATTTTCAAACATAGCTTTCTGGGGTCATTCAACAAAAGTCAGCTGTTCTCCCACTCATGCACTAAGAATAACAAACTTCTGGGACCAGAGGGAATTACAGTGAAACCCCATCTGTTTTGTCCACTGGACAGAGAGACAAGAGAACAGGAATGCTAAGCTGTAATATGGGAGACATCAGCGTGGATGGCCGAATGACCACATGGAGGCTCTTTCATACTGACCTCAGACAAGCTTCCACTCTCCAGAGTCAGACCCCATCTCTGACCATCAGGTTAGTTAAAGTTGCATATGTGGTCTCTGATCAGTTTGAATAATGTCTTAGGCACTTAGCTGAGATGTTTGTGTGAAACATGTGAACCTTATTTATTGATTTGAGCCATGATATTGTTTTAGGGCACGTAATGTATATAACAAGGTTAGGCAATCAATATCTTGTTTTGTGTTGTTTGAATGTTTTTAACTCAATAAGACCTCAAGGTGGGAATGTTTTAGTCCCTATAACACAAGATCAAAACTGTCACCTACATTTTTTTGTGTGTGTATGAAAGAAAGAAATAAGCTATGTGTCCTTAATTGTCTTTCAGGTCTACCTTGTTACGGTTTTTGGGAAGAAGATACTTGTTTTTTTCCAATGGTTTTTCCAGGTTTTTCCAATGTTTCTCATGATGTTCTAACACTGAGCTGTTAGTAACATTGCAATACAGACAAAGCCATAGGTGTACATACCTTGATGCTTTTTGGGTCAAACTGAGGCTCCTTGGGTTTCTCTGGTTCAGGAGGGGGTGCTGGCTTTGCTGCCTCCTTCTTCGGTTCAGCTTTTTTAGGAGCCATTCTTCCACCAAGATGAAGAGCAGGAGGGTGTGAGATGGGAAACAGGAACGAGAATGTACTTTGAGAAGATTTATACCCTCCTCAATGCTCCTCGACTGCATCAAGAGGATTGGTCCATCCCATCATCATCCTCCAAACAAGGACAGGAAAGCTTAAGTGTTCACAAGCCAAACCCCTGAGACAGATGCATGATGGTATTAGCATGTTAACATTGATGAGAACCAGTAAACAGTTTATAGTTCATTATTATGCTCTCAAACTTTTCAGCTAGAGATTTTGGCACTCTTTTCTACACTCTTAAAAAGAAAGTGTTTTTTGGGGGGAATTTATGTTTCAATGAAGAACCTTTTACATCCATAGAACCTTTCTATTGCACAAAAGGTTCTTTATAGTGGAAAAAGGTTCTTGAGATTATTCGAATGTTCTTTACCCAAAACGTTATTTTATAGAGTACTTTGAAACAGCAATAGTCTTTTCTTCCTTATTGTGGCATATATCCGTGTAAACTGCTTCTCGGACAAGAAAAACTGTTGGGAGGCACTTGATTTACTTGACTATTGCTGTGATGTTTTGTGAGTGATAACATTGATAATGGAGTGATATAAACCTAAAATGGATCTTCTTTAAATTGTTGCAAAACCCTCGTTTTGTAAAATTTATTTTTAAGAGGGTAGTAGCCTAAGTTCCCTTTCGTTGTCACTCCGAGTTAAGTCGGATGACGACGAATGGGGTTTCGCTTAGAAAGCCTATCAGCTTCGAGTATTAAAAAACGAGCCAATGGCAAAGAAATGCCATGGGTCTGCGGAATTTGCATGACGTAACTCCGCCCCACCTCGTGGGTATAAAAGGAGGACGCTAGCAACATGCAGTTATGTTTTCGCTTCGGAGCCAAGAGCCTCTCTTCACTCCACAAAGCCATCTCTGAATTTGTCAGCTTTTCACGAACGAGTTCCTCTGGTGTTGGTGTTTGTGGGCGATATCCAGCGAGCGCGCGCTTCCTGCTTATCTGTGCAGTGGTTTGCCAGAGAGTGCGTGTCTCCCCGGGTGCCTCGACATCAGAGTGTTTCTCTCTCTCACAAAAGAGCTTGCACGCGGCACGTCTTTTTAAAGATGCCTCGCCCGTGCACTTCTGGTTGCGGCAGATATGTGTCTGACTCTGATGGGCACGAGCGTTGCCTAGTGTGTTTGGGCATGGATCACGCTAGAGCAGCGCTCGTGGATGAGTCATGTTCTCTCTGCGGGAACATGACCATCGCGTCACTAAGGTCGAGACTCAATGAACTCGCAAGAGTGAGAGTCCCCTCATCCACACCCCGATCTAACGCTCCCCCGAGGAGTGCTACTTCGGCTGGTGGCCAGGGTGACCTGAGGGTAACGGTCTGGAACCAGGCGCCGACTATGTGTCCGCAACCCCAGCACCCCTCTTCAGTGACGGTGCCCGCTAGTGAGCCTCCGATTCCCGCGGGTCTACCTTCGGGTGGCCCGCGAGTTTCGGTTGAAGCTACAGAGGAAGATGCCATGTCTGTAGCAGCATCACAAGGTGGGCTTGATTCTTCCGGAAGTGAAGATTCAGCGCAGCTGCCACCTTCCGGTGTGCATACGGCTGTGCCTGAGTCGGATCCGGAAATGACGGCCATGCTTTCCCGGGCAGCCGCGAGCATTGGTTTAGAGTGGAGGCCTCCACCCTGTCCCGAGCGCTCGCGGCTGGACGATTGGTTTTTGGGTAAGGCTGCCGACCCCCGTGGTCCACGGCAAACCCCAATACCATTCTTCCCGGACGTGCATGATGAGATCTCGAAGTCCTGGAAGACCCCCCTGTCTTCCCGGGACCGCTCGCTGATCCCATCCGCCTTTCCTCCCCTCGATGAGGCGGCCGCCCGTGGGTACACTGGGCTTCCCCCGGTTGAACGCTCTGTTGCGATGCAACTGTGTCCTCAGAGTGCTTCTTCTCGGGGCGAGCCTAAGCATCCATCCAAGGCCTGTAGATTTTCGTCGTCTATGGCGGCGAAGTCTTACAGAGCGGCGGGACAGGCGGCTACCTCTCTGCATGCTATGGCCACTCTGCAGGTCTACCAGGCCCAGATGCTCAGAAACATGCACGAGGGCAGGACAGACCCAGGGCTCTTCAATGAGCTGCGTGCCGCAACCGACCTCGCTCTCCGGGCGACGAAGGTAGCCGCGCGCTCCCTGGGTTTGGTGATGTCCACCGCGGTGGTCCAGGAGAGACACCTGTGGCTGAACCTGGCTGACATGCGGGATTCCGAGCGGACTCGTCTGCTCGATGCGCCCCTGTCCCAGGCGGCCTCTTCGGCGGCGCAGTTGAGGACTTTGCCCAACAGTTCTCAACTGCACAGAAACAGACTGAGGCTATTAAACACATTCTGCCCCGCCGACCCGCTGCTGCCTCGTCGTCGGTCGGGCAGATGTCTCAGCCTGTTTCCCGCCGAGGGCGCCCTCCTAAAGCTCCCGCCCCTCCCGCTCGGCCAAAGCAGCAGCCTTCACCCAGGCCGACGCGAGGAGGAAGCCGCAGGAAGGCGCCACAGCCCTCTTCAGCCCCGCCCCCCGCTAAGCGCCGGGCCAAGCGGCGCTCCTGAGACGGGCTGCTCAGGGATGACGTTTGTTTCTCAGGAGATGGTAGCAGGGCCACTCCTTCCCCCGGTGGAGGGCCGGGGGAGAATCTTATGTTCTCCACTCCCCGCTGCTCACCCACGGGTGGGCAGCACCCTAATGTGGTTAAAGACAGAAACAAACCTCTCACCCCTGAGCACACAGAGTTCTCGGACGACACAGAGCGCCGCCCACCAGCCGTGCTCTCCTCGTCCCCCTCTGTCCCAGAGTCGGTTGACACGGCGTGCCGTCCACGGGCCGTTTCGTCCCTGTCCCACTCTGTCGCCAGACCCCTGGCAGAGCAGGCCCCAGTGGAACGCTGGTCCTTCCCTGGCCTCCTCTGTCAGGGCGCGGAGCTTAACTGCGCCCCCACACCGGATCGCTATGCCGTCCACGTCCGGGCCAGTTACTCCGCTTCGCTGCCCCTCAGGGGGTACGCCGGTGGTCCGCATGACCCCGCTGGTGCAGTTCCGAGAAGCCTGGCTAGAGCTTCCCCAACTGTCCCGCTGGGTCGCCCGCACCATCCGGTTCGGCTATGCGATTCAGTTCGCACGGTCTCCTCCCCGATACAGGGGAGTCCGCTCCACTTTGGTCGGTGGCAACGCCCCGATCATGCGAGCAGAGATTGCCACTCTGCTGGCGAAGGGTGCAATCGAGACTGTCCCTCCAGCCGAGATGAGGTCCGGCTTCTACAGCCCTTACTTCATTGTCCCCAAGAAAACCGGTGGGTTACGACCAATCCTGGACCTGCGAGTATTGAATCGCTCCCTTTACAGGATGCCGTTCAAAATGCTCACCGCCAAACACATTTTCGAGTGTGTGCGGCCCCAGGATTGGTTTGCAGCGATCGACCTGAAGGACGCCTACTTTCATGTCTCCATTCTCCCTCGTCACAGACCGTTCCTCCGGTTTGCTTTCGAGGGACAGGCATATCAGTACGCGGTTCTCCCGTTCGGGCTAGCCCTGTCTCCTCGCGTCTTCACGAAGGTCGTCGAGGCAGCCCTTGTTCCCCTTCGGGTTCACGGGGTTCGCATCCTGAACTATCTCGACGACTGGCTGATTATAGCTCACTCTCGAGACCAGGTTTGCGAAAACAGGGACCTTGTGCTCCGGCACCTAGCCCGTCTGGGCCTTCGGGTCAACTGGGAGAAGAGCAAACTTTGCCCCGTGCAGAGGATCTCTTTTCTCGGTATGGACATCGACTCGGTCGCCATGTCCGCGCAGCTTACGAGCGAGCGCGCGCAGTCACTGCTGACTTGTCTCAGACAAATACAGGGCAAGAAAGCGGTTCCACTGAAACATTTTCAGAGGCTCCTGGGGCATATGGCATCTGCAGCCGCGGTCACGCCGCTCGGATTGCTTCATATGAGACCGCTTCAGCTTTGGCTTCGCGACCGAGTCCCGAGGTGGGCATGGCAACAAGGCAAGCTCCGAGTTCCAGTGACTTCGAGCTGCCGTCAGACCTTCCCCCCGTGGTTGAACCTCAGTTTTCTCAGGGCTGGTGTCCCCCTGAGACGAGTGTCGAGGCATGTTGTTGTCTCAACAGATGCCTCCACCACGGGCTGGGGCGCCATGTGCAATGGTCATGCTGCCGCGGGCTCCTGGACAGGACCCCAGCGCCTATGGCATGTCAATTGCCTCGAGTTGCTGGCAGTACGCCTTGCTCTGCACCGCTTCCGAGCGCTGCTCATGGGTCAACACGTACTAGTCCAATCAGACAATACCGCCACAGTAGCGTACATCAACCATCAAGGTGGTCTACGCTCCCGCCGTATGTCGCAACTCGCCCGCCACCTCCTCCTATGGAGTCAGAAGCACCTGAGGTCCCTTCGTGCTATTCACATTCCCGGAGCCCTGAACTGTGCTGCCGACGAGCTGTCACGGCTTCAGCCCCTCCCTGGAGAATGGCGACTCCATCCCCTGTCGGTCCAGCTGATTTGGGACCAGTTTGGCGACGCACAGATAGATCTGTTTGCCTCCCGCGACTCATCCCATTGCGCCCAGTTTTATTCTCTGACCGAGGGCACGCTCGGCACGGATGCACTGGCGCACAGCTGGCCGCGGGGCCGCAAGTATGCGTTTCCCCCAGTAAGCCTTCTTGCGCAGCTCCTGCGCAAGGTCAGGGAGGACGAGGAGCAAGTCCTTCTGGTTGCGCCGTACTGGCCCACCCGGACTTGGTTCTCCGAACTATTGCTCCTCGCGACAGCACCTCCTTGGCCAATTCCTCTGAGGAAGGACCTCCTTTCTCAGGGACGGGGCACCCTATTGCACCCTCGTCCCGATCTCTGGAACCTCCACGTGTGGCTCCTCGACGGGACGAGGCAGGTTTGAGTACCCTACCACCTGCGGTGGTGGCTACCATCACTTCCGCTAGAGTGTCGTCCACGAGACATGCCTACGCGTTGAAGTGGAACCTCTTCGTCAATTGGTGCTCTTCTCGCCGAGAAGACCCCCGGAGTTGTTCGATCAGTTTCGTGCTTTCCTTCCTTCAAGATGGGTTGGAGCGAAGGCTGTCTCCCTCCACCCTCAAAGTTTATGTTGCCGCTATTGCCGCTCACCACGACTTAGTGGAAGGTAAGTCCATAGGGAAGCACGACCTGATCGTCAGGTTCCTGAGGGGGGCGAGGAGACTGAATCCTCCTCGCTCTCCTCTCGTTCCCTCTTGGGACCTCTCAGTGGTCTTAAGTGCCCTGCAGAGTGCTCCCTTTGAGCCTTTGCAATCAGTGGAGCTTAAGTTCCTGTCAATGAAGACAGCGCTCCTGATTGCATTGGCCTCTCTCAAGAGGGTCGGGGACCTGCACGCATTCTCCGTTGACGAAGCGTGCCTAGAGTTCGGGCCGGCCGGTTCTCACGTGATCCTGAGACCCCGGCTTGGATATGTGCCCAAGGTTCCTACCACTCCCTTCCGGGACCAGGTGGTGAACCTGCAAGCGCTGCCCTTGGAGGAGGCAGACCCAGCCTTGGCACTGCTCTGTCCAGTACGCGCTCCTCCGCGCTTATGTAGACAGGACGCAGTGTTTCAGGACCTCAGACCAGCTCTTTGTCTGTTATGGTGGGAAGCTGAAGGGAAAGGCTCTCTCAAAGCAGAGGTTGTCTCACTGGATTGTGGACACCATTGCTTTGGCTTACCAGCAGCAAGGCCGACCGTGCCCCCTTGGTGTGACCGCCCACTCCACCCGGAGTGTGGCATCCTCCTGGGCGCTGGCGCATGGCGCCTCGCTAGCAGACATCTGCAGAGCTGCAGGCTGGGCGACACCTAACACATTCGCCAGATTCTACAATCTCCGAGTGGAGCCTGTGTCCTCTCGTGTTCTCGCTACAAACAGCTAGTTCCGGACCCGCTCAGGTGTCTTCGCTTGCTCGCCATTCCACTTCGCGGGACTGGATACGTGCGATATTCTGCTCAGGTGAGCTTCTCCGAAAGCCCTGAGTTCCTCCAGCACCCCTGATGCTAGCGCCAGTGTCTATTGCCTGGGCGTCGGCTAGGTGCCTCCGTGTGCATGGTCCCTCCCATGAGCTACCCCCACACGTGTATTTCCACTGTAAGCCTCTTTTGAGCATGTGTCTTTCCCTCGGCAAGCCACCTTGGCACCCCTGAGGTTGAAATATTCCACCTGCGGCTGGACACCTCAGAGTTTCTCCATATGTTACTTTCAGGTCATATGTGTATTTTCAAATGCCCCCCCCCCCCCCCCCCCCACTGGGTTGGTGATATTTGCATATTTCCCCTTAAAAGCTTGGGATATGCTTCCCAGTGTACCTTGGTATTCCTGTGTTAAATAGGAGTCCTTCGTCCTAATATCTCGAGGGCTCAGATTTTCGCAGGGCGCTGGAAGACAGCTCTGAAGGTGGCGTGATTTGACTGGTAACCCCATTCGTCGTCATCCGACGTAACTCGGAGTGACAACGAAAGGGAACGTCTCGGTTACGTATGTAACCCTCGTTCCCTGAGTAGGGAACGGAGACGTTACGTCTTCCTGCCACTTCCGCTGTGCCGCGGGGATCGCCTGAGTTCAGTCTTGGCTCCTCAGCGAGAAAACATAACTGCATGTTGCTAGCGTCCTCCTTTTATACCCACGAGGTGGGGCGGAGTTACGTCATGCAAATTCCGCAGACCCATGGCATTTCTTTGCCATTGGCTCGTTTTTTAATACTCGAAGCTGATAGGCTTTCTAAGCGAAACCCCATTCGTCATCATCCGACGTAACGTCTCCGTTCCCTACTCAGGGAACGAGGGTTACATACGTAACCGAGACGTTCTTGTTTGTCTATGTCTCTGATGAAACTGGCAGGTCCTGCAATTTTCATTAAGCTGTTGGCTCACAATTGACATGATGGACGAAATTTCAGAGAACGCATTCCCATGGATAAATTTGGACACTTCTGGAAACTTGTCAATGAATATCTATTTTTTTACCATTTAAGATTGCAGAATAGTGCATGCCCATAACTTCACTCAAAATAAACATCCAGACAGAAGAAAACAGTGTATACAGAAGGTATAGAGAAGTGAATTAAACTCAAATCCAGTATCACCACGTTCTGACCTGCAAATGATCAACTTTCTGTCTGAACTTCACCTCCTAGATGAAATGATCTAAATTCCCCTTCCACGCTCCGTCTGTCAGTTCAGCTCTGGTGTAAATACCAGAAGCCTTTAGTGAATCACATAAGACAACACAGCAGGAGTGGAGTATAGACTCCTACTTATCCGGTATCTGTTTGCATGTACAGCTGTGACACGGGACCCTCTTCTGTTGCTGTGATTTTATTCCCTAGGTCTCCCTCTGTGGGATGTCCCTCTCCAGACAGAGAGGTGTAGGGCTGGTGGGAGTGTCTGGTTTCATGCTGTTAAGCCTACATGAACACTTACTGACAGGGTAGGAGGAGAGAAGTGTTTCCAGGATGTAAGAATGTGCATAGTTTTCAATGTCTGTTACTTCACTCTGTCTAGAATTGTACATAACTCGAGGTGCCTGACGTATTGAATCATATAATTCCATGAGTCATGTAACTCAATAAACTGTTGTCTGAAAGAACAATGTTGGATGATGCACTACATGTACATTTTGTGATGAGTGATTTAACTTGCAGCAGCAACAGTTTCCTTGAATTTTCAAATTATAGTAAAAGTAGGCTTCACCAAAATAAGCAACAGAACAGAATAGAAACAACTATGGGAGCGATCAATAAAAGATACTATAAAATGATCTTCTATGAGACTTCAAATCAAATCAAATCTCATCATTGACAGTAAATGATTCTCTTATCTACAATGCTGTCTTTTTGTCTGTGCTCCACACGAGGGCAGCATTAACTAATTGTAGAAGCTGCTAATGCATATTTGCTGTTGATTAACCAGTTGGAGAAGTTATTTGAGAATTGAAAGTGAAAGCTGCAAATTTATTTCTAACTTGATGTACAACACTAACTAAAATTGAAAGAAAAAAACCTTGTAGAAATTTTTAATAAAAGTGACAAAAACACAAAATTACTAAAACTTTACCTAAAATGGAAAACAAAAAATACAAAAATAAAAACCAATTAAAAATATTGAAAAGGGGGAGAAAAAACTAAAACTAAAATAAACCTACACCATAAGCATATAGTCCAAGCCTAAAAATATATTGGGGTCCTGGATTGAACCAAGCTCTGTTTTTTCTTGATCTAGTTCTAGACAGTTTAAAGACACATTATTAGAAAAAAAATTAAATTAAGTAGACTATCAAGACAGCAAGTAGAATGTTGCTCAAACAACATGCTGCTCTGTTACATATTGTAATTTCTGTTCACACAAAATACATTACTATGTTTTTATTACTAAATTGTGAAAATGATAATCTCAATATAACCTCTAAATCAAAATAGATCTCTTCAGCCCTTGAATGTTTTGGGGCCAGTTGTTTAAAGTATAGCCTAATCTGATCGGATTTCAGTGAACGGATTGGGTTAAATCTTGAAAATGGGTTGTTCAAAAAAAAAAAATAGGTGCACACATTTCTATTTTTCTAATGCTCTTGATTAGTTTAACTGTTAAAGTAATAAATGAGAAGTAGACATACCTGTTAAGCCTTTCCGTACAGTGAAGTGAAAAAAAGAGAGAGATTTTGCCACCATAAAACAAGACCCCAAACAGCTGTCAATATCAAACAAAACAGAATTTGAATGCCTTTGTGTTCTCTTGAACACACTTCTCTTGTGTTCTCTTGCAAATGTTTTGCATTCCCTAAGAAACTTTGTGTTCACTCTCAAAACTTTTTGAGTTTTTCACAAATGAACACAAAATTTCTTGGAGAATGCAAAACTTTGTGAGAGAACACAAAAGCATTAAAATATGATATTTTTTTCCATCACCATGTCCCTTTAGAGTTTCCGTAGGGGTCTGATAGTTCTGTTTCTACCTGTTCTTCTTAACATAGCTAACACCCTACAATTGTGAAATGTAACCCCTTTTGGAGCATTGGTAATCCGAATTAGGTCATCTGAAAAAAAGTGGTGATCAAAGCCTATTTTGCTTTGAAAAACCAGCACAAAGTTAAGATGGATTACCTGATCCTGGATAGCAAAACATGGGGTTTCCAAATCTAGATCATTTTGATCCAGATTAAAACAAATTAACTACTGGGCCCTGATGCTCAAATCTAGTGTTCTTGTGTATTACTACAAATGACCAGTAGGTTGAGCCGTTGTGCTGCCAGTAGGCTATATCAGATGAAATGACAGGTGTTGAGACAGGTGGATTGACAGCTTCTGTCTGGGAATGGAGTTCAAGCTTAAGTCTGTTAGTCATATCCATATGTCCATATGTCCATATCTCAATATACACTTTTAAATAACTATTTTAGTTTCCTTTAGATGCATTGTCACATATACCAATTATAACATTGCTTTTTTTTTTTTTAAATATTAATAATTTATATTAATTATATTATATTATATTGATGGTCACCCAATATGCTTTCTAGCGTGCTTGGAGAAGAAGATGTTATGAGGACCTTACTGAATTTGGCATGGCAAAATTCACAGTAGGCCTATGATAAACCTGACATATCTTTGACCTCTCCAGTAGCCTAATATTAAATTAATGCTGAATAGCAATACATCATGTCCCAGACTGCTTGGTGTCTCTAGTCCATTACTGAGTTTTCATTGTGAATTACAACTCTGAATACACTATTGTTGTGTATGATGTAGTAATTCTCTACAAAGCCTTTTTGTATCGGCAAATTCATGCACCAGATTTAACTTCTTCCAGAAATCCTCTGGAAATATACACACAGAACCAAATGAAGAGAGTGAACAGAGGATATCGTCACATCCATGAATGCAGTCTATTCATTTAATTTCCTGTTTTCATCTTCAGATATTCCGAAAACATGACTTAATGCAGTTCTTCATTGAACATTGCGAAACATGAAAATGTGCTTTGTATTTCCAGTGGAGTTGAATCGCTTTCCCCAAGAACCCCTTAGCACAAGTGAACAGAACTCTTCTATTCTCTAAAAGACAAATTCTTTAAAGCCTGTAGGCCTATATAGGCTGCACTCAATTATAGCCCACATATTTGTATTAACAAATTACATTCCCTTCACATCAGTAGCCTATATGGTCAGCATTCATGAGACTTCTAGAGACCTGTTTCTCAAATGTGAACAATTTGATTCATCTCATTGACAGTGAGTCGAATCCTTTGAATCTGTTGACCAAAATTAATTCGGTGTTGACCAAAATCCTGTTGTTGACCAAAATCCTTTGAATCTGTTGATCAAAATTATTCATTTGCTGATTCTTATGGTGGCTTTTTGTGTCCTAGTAAGTCATTGGATCACTCACTCAACCGACCAGGACCAAAATATAATATTTTATTAAAATCTACGTGTTTAATAACTAATTTAAGAGACTGCTGAAAGAGTGTCTCGGTTCATTCAGACGGCTGATTCGTTAAGTTCGTTCATAATGAAAACAGTTCCTCCAGGGTGTTCAGACTCAAAACTGTGATTCCTTCAGTCAGGGGAGGAAGTTAGGGCATTCAGTAGGTCCTACCAAAGAAATGCCTTAAACTCATCACTTTGTTAACGACTTGTTGAAAACACGCACACGTTTGCTCATGAACAAAACACTACTAGATATAAGAGAGTCCAGTATTGGCTGTTGTAGCACTTCAGGGAGGTCATAAATTAACGCCTCTCAGAAAACACTTGGTTACCTTTTAAAACGGGATCATTACCAAACCGGACATCTTCTTCAGCGCGCTCATGGCCAACGAGAAAATACATCATGTCAGGTCATCATGGTGTTTTTGCAATCAGTTGACGGAATGCCTGTTAAGTAATACATTCTACAGCTGTTTAATTTATTTAACCGTGGTTAATTCGTTTAATTAAAATGATCTTATTTAATTTAACTTCTTCACTCCTGTGAGCGTGTTAAGGTAGCCTACCCAGTGAACGTAACTTTATTATCCATAATCTACCATTAGGTTGGTCTTAATCCGATTTTTTATCCCCCAGGAGTGTGACAGTTGGGAGAAGTTGGCAGAGTGTCACAAGTTTAAGGCGAAGTGATGATCCTACCTGAGGCGTTTCTCAGGTTTCATACAAGACACCCGTGCGTAAGCGACAGCTGCCCGGAGCCTGGACTTTCTCCCAGACCAGCAAAAGTTTCAGCGTGGATTTGAACGAACACTAGCCGAAGGACCTAGGATACAAGAAAAACCTTTTATTCTTGCTGAGAAAGGTAAAAAAAATTTTTTTTTGCCAATTTTGATGGTCGTCTTGTATGCTACTGCAAATGCTTTTAGTAAGTTATCTGGTTGAAAGTAGGCTACTCTTGAATGTATTAGTCTTGAATAACTTGGCATTAGAGTTTGATCTTAATATAATCTGGTTGCATTGTGGACGAGGAGCAAGTCCTTCTGGTTGCGCCGTACTGGCCCACCCGGACTTGGTTCTCCGAACTATTGCTCCTCGCGACAGCACCTCCTTGGCCAATTCCTCTGAGGAAGGACCTCCTTTCTCAGGGACGGGGCACCCTATTGCACCCTCGTCCCGATCTCTGGAACCTCCACGTGTGGCTCCTCGACGGGACGAGGCAGGTTTGAGTACCCTACCACCTGCGGTGGTGGCTACCATCACTTCCGCTAGAGTGTCGTCCACGAGACATGCCTACGCGTTGAAGTGGAACCTCTTCGTCAATTGGTGCTCTTCTCGCCGAGAAGACCCCCGGAGTTGTTCGATCAGTTTCGTGCTTTCCTTCCTTCAAGATGGGTTGGAGCGAAGGCTGTCTCCCTCCACCCTCAAAGTTTATGTTGCCGCTATTGCCGCTCACCACGACTTAGTGGAAGGTAAGTCCATAGGGAAGCACGACCTGATCGTCAGGTTCCTGAGGGGGGCGAGGAGACTGAATCCTCCTCGCTCTCCTCTCGTTCCCTCTTGGGACCTCTCAGTGGTCTTAAGTGCCCTGCAGAGTGCTCCCTTTGAGCCTTTGCAATCAGTGGAGCTTAAGTTCCTGTCAATGAAGACAGCGCTCCTGATTGCATTGGCCTCTCTCAAGAGGGTCGGGGACCTGCACGCATTCTCCGTTGACGAAGCGTGCCTAGAGTTCGGGCCGGCCGGTTCTCACGTGATCCTGAGACCCCGGCTTGGATATGTGCCCAAGGTTCCTACCACTCCCTTCCGGGACCAGGTGGTGAACCTGCAAGCGCTGCCCTTGGAGGAGGCAGACCCAGCCTTGGCACTGCTCTGTCCAGTACGCGCTCTCCGCGCTTATGTAGACAGGACGCAGTGTTTCAGGACCTCAGACCAGCTCTTTGTCTGTTATGGTGGGAAGCTGAAGGGAAAGGCTCTCTCAAAGCAGAGGTTGTCTCACTGGATTGTGGACACCATTGCTTTGGCTTACCAGCAGCAAGGCCGACCGTGCCCCCTTGGTGTGACCGCCCACTCCACCCGGAGTGTGGCATCCTCCTGGGCGCTGGCGCATGGCGCCTCGCTAGCAGACATCTGCAGAGCTGCAGGCTGGGCGACACCTAACACATTCGCCAGATTCTACAATCTCCGAGTGGAGCCTGTGTCCTCTCGTGTTCTCGCTACAAACAGCTAGTTCCGGACCCGCTCAGGTGTCTTCGCTTGCTCGCCATTCCACTTCGCGGGACTGGATACGTGCGATATTCTGCTCAGGTGAGCTTCTCCGAAAGCCCTGAGTTCCTCCAGCACCCCTGATGCTAGCGCCAGTGTCTATTGCCTGGGCGTCGGCTAGGTGCCTCCGTGTGCATGGTCCCTCCCATGAGCTACCCCCACACGTGTATTTCCACTGTAAGCCTCTTTTGAGCATGTGTCTTTCCCTCGGCAAGCCACCTTGGCACCCCTGAGGTTGAAATATTCCACCTGCGGCTGGACACCTCAGAGTTTCTCCATATGTTACTTTCAGGTCATATGTGTATTTTCAAATGCCCCCCCCCCCCCACTGGGTTGGTGATATTTGCATATTTCCCCTTAAAAGCTTGGGATATGCTTCCCAGTGTACCTTGGTATTCCTGTGTTAAATAGGAGTCCTTCGTCCTAATATCTCGAGGGCTCAGATTTTCGCAGGGCGCTGGAAGACAGCTCTGAAGGTGGCGTGATTTGACTGGTAACCCCATTCGTCGTCATCCGACGTAACTCGGAGTGACAACGAAAGGGAACGTCTCGGTTACGTATGTAACCCTCGTTCCCTGAGTAGGGAACGGAGACGTTACGTCTTCCTGCCACTTCCGCTGTGCCGCGGGGATCGCCTGAGTTCAGTCTTGGCTCCTCAGCGAGAAAACATAACTGCATGTTGCTAGCGTCCTCCTTTTATACCCACGAGGTGGGGCGGAGTTACGTCATGCAAATTCCGCAGACCCATGGCATTTCTTTGCCATTGGCTCGTTTTTTAATACTCGAAGCTGATAGGCTTTCTAAGCGAAACCCCATTCGTCATCATCCGACGTAACGTCTCCGTTCCCTACTCAGGGAACGAGGGTTACATACGTAACCGAGACGTTCTTGTTTGTCTATGTCTCTGATGAAACTGGCAGGTCCTGCAATTTTCATTAAGCTGTTGGCTCACAATTGACATGATGGACGAAATTTCAGAGAACGCATTCCCATGGATAAATTTGGACACTTCTGGAAACTTGTCAATGAATATCTATTTTTTTACCATTTAAGATTGCAGAATAGTGCATGCCCATAACTTCACTCAAAATAAACATCCAGACAGAAGAAAACAGTGTATACAGAAGGTATAGAGAAGTGAATTAAACTCAAATCCAGTATCACCACGTTCTGACCTGCAAATGATCAACTTTCTGTCTGAACTTCACCTCCTAGATGAAATGATCTAAATTCCCCTTCCACGCTCCGTCTGTCAGTTCAGCTCTGGTGTAAATACCAGAAGCCTTTAGTGAATCACATAAGACAACACAGCAGGAGTGGAGTATAGACTCCTACTTATCCGGTATCTGTTTGCATGTACAGCTGTGACACGGGACCCTCTTCTGTTGCTGTGATTTTATTCCCTAGGTCTCCCTCTGTGGGATGTCCCTCTCCAGACAGAGAGGTGTAGGGCTGGTGGGAGTGTCTGGTTTCATGCTGTTAAGCCTACATGAACACTTACTGACAGGGTAGGAGGAGAGAAGTGTTTCCAGGATGTAAGAATGTGCATAGTTTTCAATGTCTGTTACTTCACTCTGTCTAGAATTGTACATAACTCGAGGTGCCTGACGTATTGAATCATATAATTCCATGAGTCATGTAACTCAATAAACTGTTGTCTGAAAGAACAATGTTGGATGATGCACTACATGTACATTTTGTGATGAGTGATTTAACTTGCAGCAGCAACAGTTTCCTTGAATTTTCAAATTATAGTAAAAGTAGGCTTCACCAAAATAAGCAACAGAACAGAATAGAAACAACTATGGGAGCGATCAATAAAAGATACTATAAAATGATCTTCTATGAGACTTCAAATCAAATCAAATCTCATCATTGACAGTAAATGATTCTCTTATCTACAATGCTGTCTTTTTGTCTGTGCTCCACACGAGGGCAGCATTAACTAATTGTAGAAGCTGCTAATGCATATTTGCTGTTGATTAACCAGTTGGAGAAGTTATTTGAGAATTGAAAGTGAAAGCTGCAAATTTATTTCTAACTTGATGTACAACACTAACTAAAATTGAAAGAAAAAAACCTTGTAGAAATTTTTAATAAAAGTGACAAAAACACAAAATTACTAAAACTTTACCTAAAATGGAAAACAAAAAATACAAAAATAAAAACCAATTAAAAATATTGAAAAGGGGGAGAAAAAACTAAAACTAAAATAAACCTACACCATAAGCATATAGTCCAAGCCTAAAAATATATTGGGGTCCTGGATTGAACCAAGCTCTGTTTTTTCTTGATCTAGTTCTAGACAGTTTAAAGACACATTATTAGAAAAAAAATTAAATTAAGTAGACTATCAAGACAGCAAGTAGAATGTTGCTCAAACAACATGCTGCTCTGTTACATATTGTAATTTCTGTTCACACAAAATACATTACTATGTTTTTATTACTAAATTGTGAAAATGATAATCTCAATATAACCTCTAAATCAAAATAGATCTCTTCAGCCCTTGAATGTTTTGGGGCCAGTTGTTTAAAGTATAGCCTAATCTGATCGGATTTCAGTGAACGGATTGGGTTAAATCTTGAAAATGGGTTGTTCAAAAAAAAAAAATAGGTGCACACATTTCTATTTTTCTAATGCTCTTGATTAGTTTAACTGTTAAAGTAATAAATGAGAAGTAGACATACCTGTTAAGCCTTTCCGTACAGTGAAGTGAAAAAAAGAGAGAGATTTTGCCACCATAAAACAAGACCCCAAACAGCTGTCAATATCAAACAAAACAGAATTTGAATGCCTTTGTGTTCTCTTGAACACACTTCTCTTGTGTTCTCTTGCAAATGTTTTGCATTCCCTAAGAAACTTTGTGTTCACTCTCAAAACTTTTTGAGTTTTTCACAAATGAACACAAAATTTCTTGGAGAATGCAAAACTTTGTGAGAGAACACAAAAGCATTAAAATATGATATTTTTTTCCATCACCATGTCCCTTTAGAGTTTCCGTAGGGGTCTGATAGTTCTGTTTCTACCTGTTCTTCTTAACATAGCTAACACCCTACAATTGTGAAATGTAACCCCTTTTGGAGCATTGGTAATCCGAATTAGGTCATCTGAAAAAAAGTGGTGATCAAAGCCTATTTTGCTTTGAAAAACCAGCACAAAGTTAAGATGGATTACCTGATCCTGGATAGCAAAACATGGGGTTTCCAAATCTAGATCATTTTGATCCAGATTAAAACAAATTAACTACTGGGCCCTGATGCTCAAATCTAGTGTTCTTGTGTATTACTACAAATGACCAGTAGGTTGAGCCGTTGTGCTGCCAGTAGGCTATATCAGATGAAATGACAGGTGTTGAGACAGGTGGATTGACAGCTTCTGTCTGGGAATGGAGTTCAAGCTTAAGTCTGTTAGTCATATCCATATGTCCATATGTCCATATCTCAATATACACTTTTAAATAACTATTTTAGTTTCCTTTAGATGCATTGTCACATATACCAATTATAACATTGCTTTTTTTTTTTAAATATTAATAATTTATATTAATTATATTATATTATATTGATGGTCACCCAATATGCTTTCTAGCGTGCTTGGAGAAGAAGATGTTATGAGGACCTTACTGAATTTGGCATGGCAAAATTCACAGTAGGCCTATGATAAACCTGACATATCTTTGACCTCTCAAGTAGCCTAATATTAAATTAATGCTGAATAGCAATACATCATGTCCCAGACTGCTTGGTGTCTCTAGTCCATTACTGAGTTTTCATTGTGAATTACAACTCTGAATACACTATTGTTGTGTATGATGTAGTAATTCTCTACAAAGCCTTTTTGTATCGGCAAATTCATGCACCAGATTTAACTTCTTCCAGAAATCCTCTGGAAATATACACACAGAACCAAATGAAGAGAGTGAACAGAGGATATCGTCACATCCATGAATGCAGTCTATTCATTTAATTTCCTGTTTTCATCTTCAGATATTCCGAAAACATGACTTAATGCAGTTCTTCATTGAACATTGCGAAACATGAAAATGTGCTTTGTATTTCCAGTGGAGTTGAATCGCTTTCCCCAAGAACCCCTTAGCACAAGTGAACAGAACTCTTCTATTCTCTAAAAGACAAATTCTTTAAAGCCTGTAGGCCTATATAGGCTGCACTCAATTATAGCCCACATATTTGTATTAACAAATTACATTCCCTTCACATCAGTAGCCTATATGGTCAGCATTCATGAGACTTCTAGAGACCTGTTTCTCAAATGTGAACAATTTGATTCATCTCATTGACAGTGAGTCGAATCCTTTGAATCTGTTGACCAAAATTAATTCGGTGTTGACCAAAATCCTGTTGTTGACCAAAATCCTTTGAATCTGTTGATCAAAATTATTCATTTGCTGATTCTTATGGTGGCTTTTTGTGTCCTAGTAAGTCATTGGATCACTCACTCAACCGACCAGGACCAAAATATAATATTTTATTAAAATCTACGTGTTTAATAACTAATTTAAGAGACTGCTGAAAGAGTGTCTCGGTTCATTCAGACGGCTGATTCGTTAAGTTCGTTCATAATGAAAACAGTTCCTCCAGGGTGTTCAGACTCAAAACTGTGATTCCTTCAGTCAGGGGAGGAAGTTAGGGCATTCAGTAGGTCCTACCAAAGAAATGCCTTAAACTCATCACTTTGTTAACGACTTGTTGAAAACACGCACACGTTTGCTCATGAACAAAACACTACTAGATATAAGAGAGTCCAGTATTGGCTGTTGTAGCACTTCAGGGAGGTCATAAATTAACGCCTCTCAGAAAACACTTGGTTACCTTTTAAAACGGGATCATTACCAAACCGGACATCTTCTTCAGCGCGCTCATGGCCAACGAGAAAATACATCATGTCAGGTCATCATGGTGTTTTTGCAATCAGTTGACGGAATGCCTGTTAAGTAATACATTCTACAGCTGTTTAATTTATTTAACCGTGGTTAATTCGTTTAATTAAAATGATCTTATTTAATTTAACTTCTTCACTCCTGTGAGCGTGTTAAGGTAGCCTACCCAGTGAACGTAACTTTATTATCCATAATCTACCATTAGGTTGGTCTTAATCCGATTTTTTATCCCCCAGGAGTGTGACAGTTGGGAGAAGTTGGCAGAGTGTCACAAGTTTAAGGCGAAGTGATGATCCTACCTGAGGCGTTTCTCAGGTTTCATACAAGACACCCGTGCGTAAGCGACAGCTGCCCGGAGCCTGGACTTTCTCCCAGACCAGCAAAAGTTTCAGCGTGGATTTGAACGAACACTAGCCGAAGGACCTAGGATACAAGAAAAACCTTTTATTCTTGCTGAGAAAGGTAAAAAAAAATTTTTTTTGCCAATTTTGATGGTCGTCTTGTATGCTACTGCAAATGCTTTTAGTAAGTTATCTGGTTGAAAGTAGGCTACTCTTGAATGTATTAGTCTTGAATAACTTGGCATTAGAGTTTGATCTTAATATAATCTGGTTGCATTGTGCTTTTATGCAGCATAAAAGCATTTCCAGATATTATGTTGTCCAAAATGTGAGCTATAGGCTACCTACCATGATACTACTTTTTTTCTTTTTCTTTTTTGCCTTTAGAACACTTTCTAAGTAGTCTATCATTTTGTCATGTCAGTTTAGTATTTTCTTTAACATTTCTGTTTCTATGACCTATTATATATTCTATTATTATTGGAATAGCCATTTACACAGAAGTTCTCCTCCTTAGGCTTTTTTGTTTGAAATAAGTGCTCTCTGTAAGGCAATCAAATATGCTAATATTTTACAGTAAACACCTCTAGTTGAATGACATGCTTCATATAATAATTTGCTCAGAACCATTTCCGCTGAACTAGAGATTATTATTCACCGAGGCACTGATTCCTCGAAGAGGTCACAGTAACAGTGTCTCTCTGAACGCTGCCTGCCTCGTTCAACTGTCTATCGGTTAGTTTTCCTCTTAAAGAAGATGTTCATGTATCCTACATGTATGCACTTGCACTTAATTTTGCATTTAGCTTTGTTAGCATGGTCTGGAGAAAAGTGCACTGATATAGCCTACTGAAATAAGATTTGAAATCAGATCTCTGGAGCTTCAACTTCTTCCACAGTATTTTTTTGCTGCTTTCGACACAGCTTTGCATGTACCTTAAGTAAAAACGGGTTGCAATCTATTTTTTTAATACGTAAGATTCATAATCTAGAATCTTAAAATAGAACACTATAATAAAGTATACATTTGGGGCCTGAAACATCGTTCCTTAATTGACCCCTACCAATATGGCCCAGCTTGTGAAGTGCCATGTCTCTTACTAATGTGTGTGTGGGTCTGCCTTGGGTTGGCATGAATGATATGAAGTACTGAGCACAGCAGTTGAGAGGAAACAGTGGCTTTGGCAGGTGTGTCAGCTGACATTCCTATACAGCTCATCATTACAGACTTGTGTTGATTTGTACCAGAGCCTATAGAGGAGGACAAACAGGATAAAAGTTATCCTAAAGTTTGTTATCAATGTATGGATGTTTTTTGTTTGTTATAATGCATATGCACAAATCTGTGCTTGTATGATTCTTGATAAAATTAGGAATCAGAAGAGGCAGTGTTGTTGTCATACTTCTATTTACACTACTGTTTTCAAATTAACATTGTTCTTTAATACTTTCTATTCATCAAATAATCCTGATGAAAATGTATCTCTGTTTCAGCACTGCTATTTTCAATATTGATAAAAATAAGAAATGTTTCTTGAGCAGCAAATCACTGTATTAGAATGTTTTCTATGATTTCTGAAGGATCATGTGACACTGAAGACTGTAATGATGCTGAAAATTTAGCTTTACATCACAGGATACATTTTTTTTATAAAACATTTTACATTGTAATAATAGTTCACAATATTACTGTTTTTGCTGCATTTTTATCAAATAAATGCAGCCTTGGTGAGCATAAGAGACTTCTTTCAAAATAATTTAAAAAAATCTTTTGAGCCCCAACTTTTTGACCCCCTATTTATTATTATTATTTTTATTAGAATTTTTACGTGTACATTTTATATTTTACATAATGTATTATTATTATTATTATTATCATTAATATTATTATTATTATTTCTTTTAACTTGACAGAATTTAAAATCAACTTGACACAAAAATCTGAGGGTGCTTTCGCCAAATATACAGAATCCAGCTGTAATTTAAAATATATATATATATATATATAAACATATATATATGTTTTGGAAATAGGTAATTCAAATAAATTGCTCTAGAAAATGTAAAATTAAGAAATAATTGTTGATAGTATTGTTGAGAGTTCTTTGCCTATAGAGTGACTTTTTTTTTCAATGGAGAAAGTCTCAAAGCCTTTAGAGTAGTAAGCTATTAGGAACCATATGTTACATTGATTTAACCACGGTCCAGAGATGATGTTGGCCCCGACGCTAAGCAGAGTGTAGGCTGTTTACCGTTGCCAGACAACTTGGTGCATGAATATAGAATTCATCTTTTATAGCCAAGCTTTATTTGTGGAGACACTTTGAGTTGTTGAACTGCTGACCAGACCTGTATATACATATACTATCACTATGTCACTGCAGGATGTCCATGTAAAACTAGTGGCGGGAGTTCCCTTTGATCTGGCCATTCGAGCCGACATTCTGTCTCCCCAGCATATTCACCTCCAGAGACATCCGTCTCCCTGGACTGTTTACAGACATGCTGAACTCAGATGGTCTAATGAACATGTGTAAGTGTGTGTGCACTGTGCAGTCATGCACAAATAGTCGGAATATTATTTAAGCGTCAGTTTGAATATGTTAAATTACTATACTTTAAAAAAAAAAGAGTACAGTAGTTAAAGACGTGGCCAGGTAACCCTAAGGATGTAGCTTTAACTTTAACCTTAAAAAAATGATTATTTGCTTTATAGTTTATATTTGCTATAGATTAGGGAGTACTGGTATTTCTGTGTCAAATCAAAACTATTTATTTGTTAAGTAACTATACCACCTTTTTGTGTAGTATTGGAAGCATCATCTCAATTTTTGTCATTTTGACTTTATTCTCAAAATATTTCTACTTGAATCTTGTAATGTTACAAATTTATACTTAAAACATTATGACTTTTTTCTCATTATTTTAACGTGGCACGAAAATGTGGCTGTTGTACAATATGTACATAAAGGTTTTATGAAGAAATTTTATTACACAAGGATGCATTATATTGATCAAATGTAGCAGTAAAGACATATAATGTAGCAAAAGATTTCTGATTGACATAAATGGTGCTCTTTTGAACTTCCCTAAATGAAATCTATCACAGTTTCCACAAGAAATTTTAGCAGCACAGCTGTTTTCAACTTTAGCATAATAATAATAATAATAATAATAAATCTGTCTTGACCACCAAGTCAGCATATTAAAGTGATTTCTGATAGTTTGTCAAAGGTTTGGTTAATGAATGTATTCAATATTCAATATTCAGACATGATTTTATTTGTTCATGCTGCTAATGTTTTTTACGTTCACATAAACTCATTAATAATTATGAGCCAAGCCCTAGTAAGTATGATCGTGCAACTGAACTTCTAAAAAATGCTCATTGGGAACAAAACAAAAGGTCGGGAGTTTAAAAAAAAAAGTTTTAATAGCTAGTGTGCTTTATGCAGTTTTACTGCTTGCTATGGTATTGAAACTAGAATCAAGAATCATTCAATTCCATTTGTATTGGCAGGTCATTGACTGCTGAAATTCTAATGTCATAACAACCCTACTATGCAAGCATCTGTTAAATGGTCACCTGCTATCTTGCAAGTGAGATGTGTTGTCTTTAGGCTGTCGATGGCTTCATCTGCTGATCTTTGGACTGAGAGGATCAAATGCATGCTCTTGACTTGAACCTCTAGCCCCTTCATTCCCTGATCATCTACTCTCCTTCTACTCATTGCCAGGCCCCACCAAAGCTTGCGACATCTCTGCCAGGCTTATGCCATATGAAATAAAGCAAGACATCTCGGGGGGCCAGGTCACCCCCTATCACGCGGGCCTTCATTAGACACACAGATCAGGTTGGAGTCTCTGTCTCGTATTAATACCTGTCAGCAGCCCAAACTCCATTTAAGTCCCGACTGTGCTTCCTAGTAGAGACGCCTGCGCTGCCATCAGACTGCAGGCTCGCTGGACGTCCGTGTTCACTCTGAAAGAGCATGGCAGCTTCTCAGGCTTGGTTGTGCATGGGAATGGAGGGTTTGACAACAGATTCATTGTTGAGAGATGTTTCCCTGGTAAAAGCCAGGCCATCGGCTGTTTGTGACATTTAAAGGATGTCCAGTTTTCTCAGTTTGGGAGCACAGAAGCATTTCAGGGACAGTGGGTCATGAGATGACTCTGATACATGCGTGCATCTTGAGACTGGGGTACAGGGGCGATGAAGTTTCTCACCTCTGGATTTAATTAGTTTGCCCGTTCAACTCAGACGCATGCCTAGCACAAGGCAGATCATCACTTCCTACGCTGCCCTTCAGCACTGGAAATCTATACCATGATTACTTAATAAAGATGCATTAATGGTATACATTTCCCACTTGGAAGCCTCAGATCTTATGCCCACAAATTTACATTGTGACATTGAAGACACATTCATCATTCACATTTCATATCGGTATAAATGAAGAGTGGGGTCCCTAAGTCAGAGACCACTTGTGCAAGTGCTACTATTTTCTGATAATATATATATGATGATAATAATAAATGTTTCTTGAGCATCAATTCATCATATTAGAATGATTTCTGATGGATCATGTGACACTGAAGACTGGAGTAATGATGCTGAAAAATTCAGCTTTGCATCACAGGAATACATTACATTTTGAAATATATTCAAATAGAAACAATTTATTTTAAACTGTAATAATATTTCACATTATCACTATTTTTACTGTATTTTTGATTAAACAAATGCAGCCTTAATGAGCATAGGTGACTTCTTACCAACTCCACATTTTTTTATCTTTAATTTGTTAAAAAAAAAAAAAAAAAAATGCAGGTCTGTTAGTGTGTGTACCTGTGCACCAATATCTGTCACTGTGTGATAGCAGTATGATTGAAATGTTTTGTCCATAATTGGAAAATAAAACTCGGTTGCACGATTGGATGTAAAGTGATCCCTGCTCGTCACAGCAGTAGAGTTTAGCCTTAGAGTTTAGTGTGTTCTTGGCTGCTTGGGTAAGATTCTCATGGTTGCTTGGCTGCTAGAACTGAAATTGGAGAAATACAGTCCTGGCGGGTCTATCAGAATGATAAGCCATTGAGACATTTGAGTGCCTAACCCTGATAACATTTCTGAAGAGACAAGGAGAGTTGTGTGTGTGTGTAACTGGCATTCCCTACGTCATGAGGACTAAATGTCACTGTAACACAGTTCGTTTTTTATGGGAAGGAGGCGGGAGCTGGCGAACGTTCAACAAACTTTAATAATAAAATAAATAAATACAAAACTAAAGTAAAGACAGCAGTCCCTCACGGATGACTGCTTCCACATACAATAAAACAGAGACAAGAACAGAAACATAAATCCAGGCCTGGTCCTCTTTCGTCCTTCACTGTCGTCGCTCCTCCTTTTATGCTTCCGCTCCTCCATGAGAGATACTAGGCCGGTGCGTCGCGCAGGTGTCGCTCATTATCAATCACGCCACCGGCCTCGCGCCATTCTCTCACGGCCCTCGACCTCGTCCTGCTCGCCTCAGTCCCTATAAGGATAGTAATACAAGTTTTGACCTTATGGGAATTCTTTTTGGTCCCCATGAGGAAAACAGCTTATAAATCAGACTAAATGAATTTTTTGAAAATGTAATAATGCAGAAAGTTTTGTTTGACGGGTAGGTTTAGGGGTAAGGTTAGTGTGAGGGGATAGAATATACAGTTTGTACAGTATAAAAGTCATTACGTCAATGGAATGTCCCCATAAAATATGGAAACCGGTGTGTGTGTGTGTAGCACCAAAGTTGCATGTGAGATGAAGATCACATTCCAGAGTTTTATTTCCCAATGACGAAAAGCACAAAACATCTCAATCATATGGCCATCACACAGTCACAGATAATGGCACACAGGTAAAATTGCAACAAAATTTATTTATAGATACTGTTGCGAAAACGAAGAATGTGCATGTTTTGGTGTGTGAATAATGCTTTACCAGCATTACCTTGCCACAGAGAAAGATGTAGGGTAGTTAGGTCTGTGTCATCATCAAGCAGCTAAATGAGTATGATTTCACATAATCAGATGTTATAGCTGTTGTTAAGGGTGATTAGGAATGTCAGAGGCCACTGGAGAGGAGAGCGGGGATACTGCCATATCCCTAACATTGCTGGAGTCCTTTCTTAGTATCAGTGCAGTGTTAGCAGAATTCGCCTGACGCTGTTGATCTTGACATGGTTTCGCTTTCCTCATTAAATGTTCAAGAATAGGATTTGAGGACAGCTACTATAGATCTGAATTCATACGTTGAGTATTTCGATCCGGCACGTTGCAATCACACAAGGTGAGGACGCTAGACAGGAGGCGATCGGCAAGCGTCAGAGTGTTGAAGTGTGCTGGAGTAGAAGTGAGATATGACTCCATGAGAGAGGGAAAAAAGAAACGAGAACACAATGCGATGCATGTGAAAGAGAACCAGAAGATAGAGACTTTAGTAAAAGCTGTCTGTGTCCAAGCCCCTTTAAAACCACATTATGGCGTCCCTTTATCAGAGCTACGAGTGGTTTTATGACAGGCCGCTGATGGATGAACGGTACTGTATTCCATATCTGAGAGACCGGTCGAGGCTAAGCGACCCAGCGGCGGCGGGGTGATGGACTAGTATAGTGCCCACTTGTAGCTGTGACAAAGTGTTGTCATGAACACTGTTGTAATGCTTGCTCAAAAAAGCTCCCAACGTCATGACTTGAACAAGTGGAGACATTATTCATTGTAAGTCATCTCTGAACGTCAGAACTAATTCGTAGGTCCAGTTGTGTATTCTTTAATATTGTTTAAGTCAGTCAGTTTTGGCTTCTCTTTAATTTTCTGCTTGTCATCCATTAAAGACAGTTTGGTGGCTCTTGGTCCTTGTTTGTTAGCTTTGAGGCTAACAAACAAGCCATTTCATTAGTCTTTTACTTTGCTAACATTAGGCATTAAGTTAAGTGCGAGAGCTACCTGAGTATTTTCCCTGACGGAGCAAGTTTTTTTTTTTTTTTATTAGAAGTAATTTCACTTTAGAGAAACGAGGACAGCTGTTATTTTATCATTATAATGGTGAACTTTATTGTAGCAGCTATTGTAAATCCAGCTATTGTAATGGATTTTTGCCTTATGTTGTTGTTTTCTTTGTTTTGAATATGCTTTAGATAAGGGTCTGCTAAGTGCATAAATGTAAATGCAAATTTTATTCAGTTTACAATTTCTGCTGTGTTGTTGGTAAAAATAGTCTTGTAGAGGAATCAGATATAGTTTTGCAATATTGATAGTTGACTGCTGCTCCCTTTTGTATATACAGTATCTCTTATTTGTGAGAGACTGAGAATGTGTAAGAGGTTCAGAAATATGGTCTGCCTTCAGACCTCCACATGATACATCGGCACCTCTCCACAAACATCCTGTTTTGAAACCTCCCATCTTCCCCCCACCCCCACCTCACCCTTTGAAATGGTACGTGCCTGTGGTTTCCTTCAATGCCTCTCAAATGATCCTTGCAATAGAGCCAAAGACCTAAAGCCATGCAACTTTGTTTCATGAACAAACACCTGTTTCTTTGAGACAGTCTAGTGTTGCTCATCTCCCACTGTAGACTTCCACCCCACTGCCCTGCTCTGCCCTCCCTCATGTGGCACGTCCTGAGTCAGTGCAGATCTGTCAATGTGAATGAACTACTGCATATTTTATAGGCTACATTTGGTATCTCCTTAACTTATGTATGTTTTGCTTATCTGCTGTATGTTCATTGAAATTCTGCTGTGATGCATACAGATACAGACAAATGGGTGTTTCTTCAACTTTTATGTTCTATGGGCTAAATGATTTCAACTTTTTACTAGACGTCATCATTTATTTGAGCTATTTTTCACATGCATACCATTTACCTTAATATAAACATTCATCATAAAAATACGAATTATCGCATGTTTAAACTAAGAAAGCATAAAATAAGCAAATCATTTCAATATTTATTGTATGAAAATGATATATTACACTTAATATATCCCATCTATCGCTATACTCAGGTTACATTTGCTCCATCCTAGTGAAGATGGCACTTTGAGACTTTACAGTATGTTGACTAAAATCAAAATGATGTGTTGAGACCGGTATGATCTCCAACAGCTTTTTGGAATTGGAAGGCCATGTTACATGGCAAAACACTAGATGTTACTGACCCAGTTTAGACCTTGTGCTCCTGTGGCATTGTCAGCACAGTCCATATCCTCATTGACCCTACACTGGCCCTATATAACCTTGTTCTGCCGGGTGAAAACACTTGTTGAACATGTTGCCATCTGGATCTTCACTCCTGTCTGTTTATTGTTAGGTTGGATGTATCAGACTTTAATGGCCTGTTTGGATTGCGTCTGTGTCAGGGAGACTCTAGTTCTCAGGTCTCAGCTCGGGCCCCTGGCTTCGCAGTATATGGTGCATAGCGATTCTGCACAAGCAGAAATCGTGTCTCTGATCTGCTGACTGTGAGCTCTGGTGGCCTGGTTGGCTGTCACTAAGTCTGACAGTGACACAGTCCTTTAAAAACCATTGATGGGACATTCTGTTTATGCCATTCCTTTAAAAGAGATAAAAGGAAACTGCTATAACATTTTTATTTATATTATAAGGTGTTGTCAGGTGTATGCATCTAAGAATCTGAATATTGAGATCATTGAATATATGTTTGTGTAGTACTTTTATTCAGGATGCATTCAACTGATAAAAAGTGTATTTATAAGGTGTAAAAAATATTTATAATGTGACAAAAGATTACTATTCATTAATAAAATGTAATACAATTGTGAATAAAATCTTACTTTAAAAAATCTAACATATTTTTAAATGCTAAAACTCTCATATTTTTAATTATATATTATAATTTATTATATTGTGTTATTTGTTTATATATATACATGTAATCTGGATTACGTAATCAGACTCCAAAAACATAAGTACATTAAATAGATCATACTACATTTTAAAATTCTCATAATCAGACTACAGTTACTTTTTTGATTACTTGATTACATATAATTCTTACAATGGCAGTAAATCATAGGCTACATAATGTATTAAATCTCCCTAATTCTTTTTACTGTTTTACATTTTCCTTTCTAAAAGCATGTCGCTTATATATATATTCAGAGAGTCTTCTAGTTGTTGTTCAGACTCTGTTGTTGCCTCTCTGACTCTTAATCTCTCTTTTGAGAGAGAGACCATGAAGAGAGGGAGAAAGCGCAAACCCAAGTGTGCGTGATCAGAAGGAGACCAGATTGGCGCATTGAAGCCCAATAGTTGTGGAAAAATATCAGTCATCATCCATCTCTGGCAGCCTGAGATGAAAAATGACCTGACAGGAGCGTGTTTGAAGGAGGGAACAGTTGAGGTCCAGGACATGTAACCCAATCTAACTGGTTTACAGTCCCGTCGAAAGCCCTGTCCCTAATAGAGCACTTGATGTGCGTTTGCAGGCCGTTGTAGAACATTGTAGAGTGTCCCATTTGACATTTTAGGTTTCAGAAGGTCGTTATTTATCCTTAATGTGGCCTTTTACCAAGCCCACACTGATGCAGACAAAGTGTGGACTCGCAGCACCCAAAGGGCTCAGGGTGGCATTTGAGGAGGGGCCAAACTTAAACTTTCAGCTTGTATATGTGAATCTGTTCTTGATAAATTAGAGGAAGAGCACGCACAGAATGTTAAAAGAGACATTATGAGCTGCAGTTTGTCCTGGACAAAAGTGTGCAGTATACTGTGTATATATAATAGTCGTGTACAATTGTGTTCTGAAATAAGGAGGCAAAGTCCAGATTCATGTTCCAGTTACACTTACTGTTACAAATAAACATTACTCGCACTATGAAAAAAGTAACAAATTTTAGATTACATCTGTTTTATTTGTGAGCTCATGTTCAGCTGTTCTTTTTTATAGTCAACTTATTTTTAGATAATCAGTCGTCAAAGCTTGGTAAACACTGCAGGTTTCATAAGTTTAACAGACACAGAGATGCACCTTTAATTTCACCAAGCTCGCTAAAAAACCTTCACAGATCACGTTTTCTGAAAGCAAGTCATTTCAGGTGATTTTGCCATGACATAAAGTGGGTGAGTTGTTTATTTTTTTATTTAGTCTTCCCATTAACATCATTATTTGTTCATTCAGACTGATTCACTGATGTGGAATGTGCACAAAAATAAGAGGCCGGATTTATTGTTTGAACAGCCAATCATATTGCGATGGAAGCATTTCCTCCTCTTATGTGAATTTCTCTCATTCATTCTCAATTCCTTCTGCACACTCACACAAACACACACACACACACACACACACACACACACACACATATATACATACATACATAAATACATAAATACATACATACATATACTAGATAGATAGACAGTCAGACAGATGGATAGAATGACAGATGGACGATAGATAGATAGATGGATAGATGGATAGATGGATAGATAGATAGATAGATAGATAGATAGATAGATAGATAGATAGATAGATAGATAGATAGATAGATAGATAGATAGATAGATAGATAGATAGATAGATAGATAGATAGATAGATGGATGGATGGATGGATGGATGGATGAATGGATGGATGGAGGGCTGTTACATTAATTATATATTGATTTATTTTGATATGTATTTATTTAAAAGATACAAAATGGGGCAGAGGAAGTGTGTAGTGTTTGTTTGTTTATTGGCCTGAGTAAAAGCCCGATTGACCCCGCAGAATGCTCGAGCAGTGGGCGGGAGGAATTTATCAGGAGGCGGGACTTGTTTATCGGCACAATGTAAGGAAGCAAACACACGACAAGAATGAGTAGAGTCACCAGTAACCCGACGCCATACGGGGTGATGGCCTACAGCAGCTGCTGAGGTACTGCATGAGTCTTCAGCTTCGGTCCCTCCCAACTTCACAGAACCACAAATTCTAAATCATAACAAATTCATTAAATTCACTTTAGCACAATATGAAGAACCCAAACACCTGTTTGCCAGAAGGCGACAGCTATATGAATCACCGGCAGTCATTCCGAACATAATAGGCCTCATTAGAGACACATTCCTGTCAGAACAGGTGAGCCTGTGTTATGTAACAGTGGAATGACCCTGACCAGCGCTTTAAGGAGCGGCACACAGGTCTCAACACCCAGCACATGGATCAGTAGGCAGATTCCAAAGAGTGTCAAAAGAGAACATAATTGTACATTTAGTGACTAAAAGATTTTGGTATCACCAAACATTGGACATTATATCTTAGTCACACAGGCTATATGAAATGTTGGTTTTAGTTCTATTATGAGATTTATGCATTTTGCAATTATTGAATTTGCATTTTTATTTATTATTTAAAAAAATTGGGTTAAATAGCATTTTTTAATATAATCTTATACTGTAGATTAGGTCAGACTTTTGACTTTTAACATGACTCGGAATGCACAATATTTTATCGTCCATTTCAATATCAGCAAATACTTTTTAAAGTTAAGTGAAATATGGCGATAAATTACAGCCACGTTATCATGTGGTGTACGTTATTTTAAGTCGACCGACCTTTTATACAAATAAAATATTTACCCAGATCTGCTAAATTTTTGTAGACATTTTAGGCATTTTTAGGCATTTTATTTCTCTGTTCTTAGTTACATGAAAAGTTAAAAGTTTTGTCTATTTAACTGTCGGTACATTTTGTAAAGGGGGAGATGTAAGAAAGGCTTATTTTGTTGATAAGCTTTGGCACCAAAACACAACTTCTAGGAAGTTACCAGTGCTCTTCACTCTGTGTACGTTCATGTGCAGTGAGTCACTGCCTTGCTGGGAGTTAATCCGGTGTGTGGAGTCTGCAAAAAGACTGGAATGGGGCCACTTGAACAGTAGTGTTGCAATTTTATTGATTTTTCACATAAAAGAACCCAATGATTTTTGTGAACAGTTGCCGAAATGTAAGCTATCACTAGAAAATATATTCAAATAATGATGATAACGTCTCAGTTTACGTTTGTAACCCTGGTTCCCTGAGAGGGAACGAGATGCTGCGTCGTGACGTGGTGGGAACGCCCTGCGTGATTGCGTTTTGAAGCATGTGTATAATCAGTCCAATAGAAAGACGAGACGTCATAGGCGGGTGACGTCATCGACCAGGAAGCTATAAAGCACCCCTGAAAATAGACAGCGACAGCTTCTGAAAAGCCGAAGCAAGTCGATCACAGGCATGCAGGGAGTACCTGAGACGTAACCTGAGTCGTTCCCTTTCAAGGGAACTCGAGCTGCGTCGAGACGCAGTGGGAACCCTATACCCACGACGCCATATGACAAGTGCCTGTTCTGTATGAAGACCATGCGCACACTAGGAAACAAGCACCCTAGACCCTGGAGTGGAGCCTAGGTCCAAGTCATAAACAGATGTCAAAGAGTGAAACTCCTGATAATAAAGCCTTAGAGGCAGCCATACTTCTCGTAGAATGAGCCTGGACACCCAAAGGTGAAGGCTGTCCAGCCGCTTCATAAGCAAGTGAGATAGCCTCAACTACCCACTTTCTCATCATCTGTTTCGATGCAGGGCAACCTATCTTAGGTGTCCCGAAGCAGACAAATAATTGCTCTGATATACGCCACAGAGCAGCTCTGTGGATAAGAGCATCCAAAGCCCGGACAGGGCATAACAGATTAAGTTTTTCCTGATCTGGGGTATTAAAGGAGGAGGACCGAAGGCCTGCAGCACAAATGACCCACAAATTTAGTAGGGACCTAGGAATACAACCCGACCTAGGGTGAAGAAATACTACCACCATACCAGGTGCAAATCCAAGTACGTGCAGGCCTCAGCCTCAAGTTCCACGGAGAAGACGAAATTAAGGATCTCTCCTTAGAGATAACCCAACAAAGAAATGTTCATTACAGAAATCAAGTACTGTACCAACAGGGCAGAAACAAGATTCAGAAGGCGTTCTCCGCACCAGGCAGAGAACAGGTTTCATTTCAATGCATATTTTGTCTTCTATGGACTGGAGTATGGTCTCCATGACCAGGATCGAGAGACCTGAATCTATGAGCTGGGCCCCCTCAGAGGCCAAGCCCACAGTATCCATAACTCCAGATAAGGGTGAAATATTGTATCCCCTGATTGGGATGGCAAGTCCCTCCTGATCGGAGTCTCCATGGGAGAGCTGTCTAGAAGGGACAGTAGGTCAGAGAAACACACTCGGGCCGGCCAGAACGGGGCTACTACATTAGTGGTGGTTGAGAAGATTCCCCCCTTCTATGTAAAGCGCTTTAAGTGCCGAGAAAAGCGCTATATAAATGTAATGAATTATTATTATTATTATTATTACTAATGATCTTTTTTCTAGACGAGCCCCTACCCGGCGAACCCTCTCTAGAACTCCCGGGAGCAAAGATATCAGGAAATGCGTATAGGTGTAGCCTCAACCACACCTAATACATCACATCCAATCCAAGTAGTGGAGCTGGTTGCGTGAGGGAGAACCACATAGGGCAATGCGTTGTATAAACGATGCGAAAGATCGACTTGAGTTTGACCGAAGTTCTCCCAAAGAAGCTCCACCACCTCGGGGTGAAGTCTCCATTCCCCGGGCCTCAGCCCCTGCCTCAACATAATATTTGCTCTGATATACAAGACCATCAGTGTGTTGTCCGGAAGGACAAGCACATTGTGACCTCTCTGGTCTGGCAGGAAGAATTGAGATTCTCGGGAATACCGCCATCACTTTTAGCCAATTATGTGCCACAAGGTAGATGGTCCTGCCAAACACCCTTCTCCGAGCAACCACTCATGATCACTCCTGACTTGTGAGGGAAGCATCCGTCAATAGCATTATGCGTCGACAAGAAGCCCCCAACACTGAGCCTGGGCGAGGAACCAAGGTTCTTCCGCATGGCCGAGGCACGTAGGCATAGAAAACGGATTTCCCCTCAGAGAAAAACCCCTTGGTCCTGAGCCACCACTGCAGGGGTCTCATGTACAGAAGGCCAAAAGTAATTATGTTGGACGCAGCTGCCATGAGACCCGACAGTCTGAAACTGTTTCACAGTGAGTGACTGGCCTAGTTTTACCCCATTTACGGCTGTGAGAATCGCAGAAATACGTGCTGGAGACAATCGTACCCGCATCGTTGTCGAATCCCATATTACACCTAGAAAAGTGGTCCTCTGAGCTGGGAGGAGCACACTTTTTTTGGCGTTGAGCCGCAACCCCAACATCTTTATATGAGACAGAATGATATCTCGATGCCGAACTGCCATCTGCTCAGATTGAGCTAGGATCAACCAATCGTCAATATAGTATAATACGCAAATGCCCTGGAGTCTCAGAGGAGCCAAAGTGCATCCATGCATTTGGTAACGTGCAGGGTGATAAACCTAGGCAGAATGGAAGAACCCGATACTGGTATGCTTCGCCCCCGAAAGCAAACCTCAGGAACCTCCTGTGATGAGGATGGGTAGATAAGTAAGCGTCCTTCAAGTCTATTGTGACAAACCAGTCCTCGGACTGAATCTGTAACAATCATATTTAGCGTAAGCATTCTTTAAACTTGAGATTCTGAAACCTACTGTTTAATTGACGCAGGTCAAGAATAGGACGCAACCCCTCATCCTTTTTCGGAACAATGAAGTAACGGCTGTAAAACTCCGACTGTCTGCTGGTAGGAGGAACCCCTTCTACAGCTCGTTTTGCAGAAGTGTCAGTACTTCCTGCTCCATGACCAGAGCCTGCTCTGGGTCCACCACTGTTGGGAGGACCCCTAGAAATCTGGGTGGACGAGAACCGAACTGAATTCTGAAACCCTTTTCTATAGTGTGCAGAACCCACTGAGAAATATGTGGCAGTATTTTCCACGCTGACAGAAATTCTACTAGGGGAACCAGTCTCTCGAGACTGGCCACTGGATTTGGTTGAACAGTCATTTCGGTGCCCTGTAGTGGTGAATCGGCTGGGAACAACCGTACTGGCAGTTCTACAACCGTCCTCGGAGGATCGTATGTGGACGCTGACACCTCGGTGCCCTGAACGGTGAACCGGCAGGGAAAACCGAACTGGCAGTGCCCCAGAGGGCACCGAGAGAAACGATTTCTCAAAACCGTCCCTGCCCCGGAGGAACCTTCAGAAGCCTGATAGCCTCAGCGTCAGGACTTCTTGTCTAAGTTTTATTAGAGATAATGACAGTCCTCAGATCTTGCCTACCTCTAACTAGCTTAGTCCCTACGACCCTCCTCGGAGGATCGTTGGAAAAAGCAGGCACCTCGGCGCCCTGAAACGGCGAACCAGCAGGAAAACCGAAATGGAAGCGTTGCGACCCTCCTCAGAGAGTCGCACCCCAGAGAGAGCCGAGGAGAAACGATTTCTCATAACAGTCCCTACCCCGGAGGGGACCACCCTTAGAAGCCTGATAGCCTCGGCGTCAGGGCTTCTTCTTTGTCCAAGCTATTTTAGAGATAAAACAGTCCTCAGATCCTGCATATCAGCGGGACCTGTGCCTCGGGGAACGCAAACTGAACCGTCCTCCTCGAAGAACGCCCGGTGGGAGCGGAGCGTCCTGATTAACAGCTTCTCGCAATGCTCACACTCAGCCCCCTCGAGAACTGACAGTTGGCATGCTCCACTCCCAAACAAGCAACACAAAGCTAATGTGTGTGTCCCCACCTGTGAACAGGGCAGGGAACATCACAACGCTTGCTTGCTCTCTTTTGCCATAATATAAATATATTGCTACTTGACAGACAACAATAAATATGACAAGGACAGAATACACAGATCGCTTGCTGAAGGCACAGAAGCTGTCGCGGTCTGTTTTCAGGGGTGCTTTATAGCTTCCTGGTCGATGATGTCACCCGCCTATGACATCTCGTCTTTCCATTGGACTGATTATACACGTGCTTCACGACGCAATCACGCAGGGCGTTCCCACCGCGTCTCGACGCAGCTCGAGTTCCCTTGAAAGGGAAATGTTGTTTTGTAATTATAATTTGATGCAATATTAAAATCAGAACTTTGTTCTTTTATAATAGATGCATGAGTGTCTGATAAATGACACTTCTCAACATTGGGTGTTTTGACAGAGAGAGTTGTCTGGGGCAAATCTTTTAAAGTGGAAAATTGCCTTCAATCAAGTCTTTGTGTGCTGAATTGTTTAAGGGGCAGGGTCTCATCCTGGTCCAGCTGGGCTCAGAAGTAAAAAAGCGGTCCACAAACTTCAGCACACAGTCTGAGTAGCATTCTTCAATTTGTCGAGAGCTTTTAACTGTATGCTGAAACTGGGGACACAGCAGCCATGAATAAGCGAAAGATAAACCTGTCGGAGGTTTGGCGTAGGAACCGTGCTCCTCACCCAATCAAAGCTAAGAACAAGCTCAAACTATGGCCTCATCAACTGTAAGTTTGAAAACTTGTTAGGTCAATATATGTAACTTAATTGCCATTTGTCGCAATTGCTCATTTTTTGTGTAGCTCAATTATAGTTGGTTGTTGTGGCGATGCTGTGCAAATTTTAAAGTATTTCCGTTTTAATAATGATGTGCAGTTTAGTAAAACTGTGGAATATAATGCTTTGATTTATGTTTTAAGGAAAGTTTTCATTGTTGCCTTAATTTACACATTTCGTTGTTCTGAAAAAGGAAAGATCCTGCATGTACGATTTAGTTTCTCGTAATTTTGACTATATATCTCAAAATTTCAAGAAATAGTCACCTCACTATATGAAGAGTCGGATTAACATAGCAAAAAAAAACATTTTATATACAGTACCTTTCAAAAGAAAGGTTTTTGAAAGAAGTCTCTTATGCTCATTAACACTGCATTTCTTCAAAATCAAAAATACAGTAAAACAATAATATTGTGAAATATTTTTCAAATTTTAAATATTTTTTTTCTATTTTAATATACTTTAAAATATAATTTAGTGATGTGATGCGATGCTGAATTTTCAGCATCATTATTCCAGTATTCAGTGTCACATGATCCTTCAGAAATCATTTTAATATGATGATTTGATGCTCAGCTATTATTAATGTTGGAAACAGTTGTGATGGTTCATTTATTTTTGGAACCTGTGATACTTTTTTCAGGATTCATTGATGAATAGAAAGTTAAAAAGAACAGCATTCATTCAAAATATAAATATTTTTTAACAATATAAATCTTTACTATCACTTTTTATAAATTGAATACATCCTTGCTGAACAGAAATATTTTTTTTTCACACACACACACACACACACACACACACACACACACACACACACACACACACACACACACACACACACACACACACACACACACCACACACACACCACACACACACACCACACACACACACCACACACACACACCACACACCCACACACACACACACACACACACACACACACACACACACACACAAAACTGACCCCAACCGGTAGTGTAAATGCTGTTCTTTTTTTACTTGTTATTCATCAGAGAATCCTGAAAAAAGTATCACAGGTTATTACAATTATTAACTTTTTCCAACATTGATAATACAACAGCATATTAGAATGATTTCTGAAGGATAATTTCTTTAGTGTCAATTTGATCAATTTTCAGTTTAATATATTTAGGTATTGATTTCTAACTGACACAAACTTTAAAAGGCTAGTGCATAAAATCTCACATTATTTAACTCATTATTTAACATATTTCCAAATATCCTGTTCTATTTCTAACTCTGAGACATCCAAAAACGTTTTATGTTTGCAAAAAACTAAGATGTAATGACAAATGCCATTTATAAAATAAATTATAATATATTATAAGCTGTAATTTCATAATTTGTTTTTTTTAATTGACAGAAATTGAATTAATTGTTAAATACTTATTTAGCATGACTGAATATGAATATGAATGTTGTACAATAAATTACAGACGGTCTAATATCTCATGTGATGACTTTCAGAGAGGGTTTACTAATGTACCATACATTAGTCTCTAATGGACCACCTTTCTCTATCTCTGCAGGGCACAATTGAGAGACCCCGAAGTGGTGGCATCCCTCCTTCAGCAGAATGTCAAGATGGCAAGCCTACTCCCTCACACTGGCATCGATGTGTTCCACCCCTTCACTTGGGAGTCGCTCGCCGAGATCGAGCGGCGGATGGCAGAAGAAGCCGCCAAGCAGGAACAGATGAAGGCCCAGAATATCGAGGTGGTTGAAGAAGATCTGCCCAAACCCAGCAGTGATTTGGAAGCAGGAAAGTCCCTACCGTTCATCTACGGAGACCCTCCAGAACAGCTCATCAATGTTCCTATTGAAGAGTTGGATCCATTCTACAAAGCACAAAAAGTCAGTGGCAAAAGCAAAATACCAGTGATGTCAACAATTTTTGACAGGTCTGGCTTATCAGAATAATATTTACTCCACAAGAGGTGTTCTGTCCCTTTTTCTGTTTTTCAGACTTTCATCGTGGTCACCAAAGAGAAAACAATATTCAGATTCAATGCTGAACCTGCCTGCTACATTCTAAGTCCCTTCAACCCTGTTCGACAAATAGCCATAAGAATACTCATACATTCATATCCTTTATATTCAATATAACCCATGGAAATAATAATTTATATATATATATATATATATATATATATATATATATATATATATATATATATAGTATATACAAGTTTACAGCTGAAACTCGAAAAATTAGAATATCGTGTAAAAGTTAATTTATTTCAGTAATTCAACTTAAAAGGTGAAACTAATATATTAATAAGACTCATTACATGCAAAGTGAGATATTTCAAGCCTATATTTGTTATAATTTTGTTGATTATGGCTTACCGCTATAAAAACCTTTTCACAATATTCTAATTTTGAATTTGGGGTTTTCATAAGCTGTAAGCCATAATCATCGAAATTATAACAAATAAAGGCTTGAAATATCTCAGTTTGCATGCAATGAGTCTATATAATATATTAATTTCACCTTTTAAGTTGAATTACTGAAATAAATGAACTTGTGATATTGATATTCTAATATTTCGAGTTTCACCTGTATATAGATTATATATACAGTATATCAACAATGTTCTCCATCTGTTCTTTGATTTTCATGTTTTAAGTTGACATCTTAGGTTTGTGTAATGCTCAGAGACAGAGTTTTCATTTAGTTTAGAGGCACAAATCATTCCTTCTAAATTCTCCTTGACTCACAACAAATTGTTTAGCTTGTTCATCATGTTTACCATCTTGGCAAACTGTGTTTTCATGACACTGAGTGACCCTCCACACTGGAGCAAAACAGTAGAGTAAGAGTTGCACCATTTCTCCAAATTCTATCCAACATTGATCTCAAAAACGTGTATATATATATATATATATATATATATATATTTACATATATCTTCTGTGGAAGTCTCAGGACCAAAATTTTTTGTCCACTCACTGCATTTGGTCCGAATGCAATGATATGATGTCCTACCTGCCTGTCAACATAACGTATGTATTTCCGTACCTACGCACAGCGGCTCGTGTAGACATCACACGTCATCAGCGCCTTTCAAAGGGTAGTGCAGAGTTGTACACAGACAGTCACCAAGCGATAAACAAACAGCAGCCGCCTTTTACAGTTTGTGCTGAACCATACAACAAGCTTATCCCAGCAAACACAGAACGTTCCCCTAACGTTCCCGAATGGTCCCATGAGGTTATTTTTTTGGGAACCAAACAAGAACGTTATAGGAACGTTCCGTGTAGGTTATTTGTAGGTTCCATTTTTATAACGCAAGGAGAATGTTCCGAGAACGTTCCCTTAACCTTAAGGGAAAGTTCTATGAACGTTCTGGGAACCAAAAGCTAACGTTCCCAGAACGTTCCTAGAACCTAAATTTGTTTGCTGGGATGGTGCTTTTACTCCATGTCGTAATTTCTGTAATTACAGTTTTTCTCAGTCGCTTTGGTGCATTTCTCAGATCAGAAATGAAATTCTCAAAACTACTTGTTCAACCTCCACATCATCTAGTCACTTTTGCACATCATAAAAGCAGTTTCTCATTCTTTTGAAAAAGTTGTGATTGCTTTGGTACATACATGCAATTGATTATGTTCAATTGTCTGCAGTTTCCTACATTATCAGTTGCTAATGCCGTGTTGCTCAAAATGTATTAAATAGTTCTCTGTGCAATTGTCTTACCCCTCAAAACATCTAGTCATTAGTTCATTGTATAAGTCATCATATGCAAAATGGCTGATCTAGTTGTCATAAACTATCAAGCAGATTTTTTACACATTTCTATTAGACTTCTTGTAAATGTGCCGTGAATTGTGCAGGTGAATCTTGACTTTCACTAATGAAAAGAATGTAGATCAACCAATGAGAAACCAGCTCTCTGAAATAGCTCAAAGTTGCATCTCATGAACCTTCAATTGGCAAGCATAAATTAACAGAGGACAACACAAGAGTTACAAATTCTGACAATGGATGAATATCCAGGAAACCATCAGGGTCAACAGCCGAGAGGAAGAGGAGTAAGGATGCGTGCTGGAATGGTACAGAGGCAAAACAGAGGAAGAGGCCAAGGGCATAGGCTCACACCTTCTTAGAGGCCCTGACTCTCAACCCTGATGATGAGAGGGGTCCATTTCGAGATGATTTACCAAAGTATGTGGTAGTTTGGGGTAATGTGAGATTCCATCTCTCAAACGCCATCAGGCAACCCACTATAGGATGCTCATTGAATTCCTCCCACCTTATTCTCCATTCCTTAACCCAATTGAGGAGTTCTTCTCAGCATGGAGGTGGAAGGTCTATGATCGCCAGACACATACTCAGATGATCCTGCTGGCTGCCATGGATGTAGCCTGTGAGGACATCACAGTAGACGTTCCAAAATGTTTTTTCCACGTTGCATTGCAATGGAAGATATTTGTGGTGATGTAGATGAGAATCTGTGGCCCGACAGACTGGCATGTCAAGAGGTTTAGACAGACTGCACTGCAATTCCTCATACAGAGCTGCATGCAAAAGCATAGTTCTGCCTAAGGGGTTTTTCCTGTGTATGCCTTTCTAATGTTGTATTTTTGCCTTTGTGCCCCTATTTCTTTTTCTTTTCTATATCACAATAATATTGTAATGTTTTTTTTTTTGTCAGACCACAAAAAAGGTGTATTTGTGCATCCTATCCAGTCTCTTTCAATCACAACTCACGTACTGTAGTGTGTAAATTTGTACTTTTGAAATTGATATATGGCATACAGAAGAAGCGCAGCTTTGGACATTTCAATACAGTTACTTTCATCCAAGCTGTTGTCATAGTTTACACCAGGTAATACTAACAGAATGCAGTGTTTTATTGACAACATGACTAAGCATTTTGACTATCTTGTTTGTGAACAATGACACAAGGACTTTTCATTCTGATGGCACTGATGTTCATTGACATAAATACTTACTTTTGAGAGATGAACTAAAGATTTTGATTAAGTTAGCTTTTGCCGGTAATCCAATGTGTGGTGCTGTTTTTATGAATTGTTTTGAGAATGCACTTACTTCTTTGCAAATATTAAGGATAATTTGAGAAATGCACCAAAGCAACTGAAAAAAACTGAAAGAGATGGCAACTCAGATGTTCACATCCTCGTACTCGGATTTATGCATTTCTATGGCCACACTATAAAAGGCTAAATTAATCTACAGCAGTCAGGTGGTACAAGTCAGCACTCTTTAAGTTGTTTACATTCGTTATTATTGTAAAGTTATGTTCTTTGAGACGTGATAATTTAACACCGTCTCTTGTGACGCTTTGCAGACTCTGCTCTGGCTGTATGCCTTCATGTGTTTTGAAGGAGGCGTGTTTTGGAGATGCTCTGAAGGGAGGGTGGGATCTTATGCTTTCAAAGCTAGCTTGCTGTATCTAGCCTCTCTGAAATTGCCTACCCTACCTTTAAGACATTCTGTAATGGTCTTGACATAAAAGTAAGCGTCAGTTCTGGCACGTTAGTCAAGCTGGCATCAGCTGATCCACGTCTACCTATATGAATACGACGCCTATCACTGAATACATATATAATCTCCTTCAGTATTATCAGCAGCTATTGCGTTTCTCAGGAGATAATTTCCCTCCTCCATCCCCAGATCCTCCTCTTGTCAGTCAGGGTTTGGCATTCTGATTCCCCTTGAAGCAGAATAAATTCTCAAATTATGTTGTACTTTAAAATCTTGAATTAATGATACTGTAACAATACATTCATGTTGGTTCTGTTCTGTTTACCCTAAGGGTTATTGCTGCTCTCCCTGCTCTTATCCATGCTAGGCTGTATGGATGCACGGGGTGTTCTTGCCCAGAACAGAACCATACCGCCAATCCAAACTGTATGCTAATTGTCATTCATATTTGACGATAGTGGTCCTGACAGAAATAAAATTCACACAAAATAAGCTGACCTGAAACCTAAAGTGGATGTTATAGAGACACATTTATAGACCTTGATTGTTTATTGTGCAATTTGGATCTTCGTAGGTACGTTTTCACTGGCATCTATACCTTTGAGGCATTGATAAAGGTGCTGTCCAGAGGCTTCTGCAAGGGTCATTTCACATTCCTACGAGACCCGTGGAATTGGCTGGATTTCATGGTCATCAGCATGGCGTAAGTATGACCATGAATGAATATAACCTGAATGTAAAATCCGTGGCTAAACAAGCCAGTGCAATCATTTGTTATTGCTCTAAATGTATTGATGAAAAATGTTTGTGAGATCCAAAATGTTGCACCTTCAAAATCCTTCAATTAGTGTTGTGGTTTTAATGCAAATGGATTGTTCAGAAGAAGACTGGAACCATTTACAGCTTTATTTTTAACAGTAGTTTCCGTAATCGGATGCCATTCCAAATAGTCAGCATAGTGTGCAACTAATCAGTTTTTGCTCAGTCAGGGTATGTGGCAACCACTTTAGACACAAAGGCATTGTGAAAATTCCCACTCAGATGTGAGAGGTCAAAGTTCAGTGTGTTTACAGCATCACCAAAAGTGTAACGAAGCTGCCTGCATGGCCTGGTCCTGTAGACAGCCCTCCTCAGCTTCTCCATACGCCTCCCCAAGGTCCACCCTCACCACCCTTTACAATCACAGCCTGGCTGAATGAAAATGTTTATCCACTTGTAAAGTGAGATCACTTACCAGGCCTATTTTTTAGCAGCTTCACACTTTGGCCCTCCTCAGAACACTAAAAGGCTGCGGTTTGATTGTAGTTCTGAAGGTGTACAAGAACTTTTGTGGTCCCGATACTGTTCTGATAGACAGTTATTATTATTCCCTCCATGATTCCATCTGCTGTTATACATAGTATTACATGGTACTAATAGCTAAAATTATTTTATATGTATATAGGTAAGTATATAAGTCATAAATAAGTCATGCATGTTCTCAGAAAAACTGAATAAATGTTATTTCTTGTGTATTTCCCCTGATGTCTAGTCAAGTGAATCCTCAATATATAAAGTGTATGAACACAACAGGTTGTTGATGAATATTTTAGCTTTCTATTGCAGCTTATTTTCGTTTTTAGATTTATGTTACCTCTATGCATTGCCAGCTTTTATCCAAAGTGGCTTACGTTGCATTCAAAGTACACATTTTTTTTTAATAATCCCTGCGAATTGAACCCATGACCTTGGCACTGTTAGCACCACTGAATGAGCTACAGGAATCAGGACTATTTTAAAACACATTTCATCAATGCTTATTTCTCTCAAAACTTTCTCACAGTACTTTAGTAAACTCACTGTACAATGTGTTTCTCGTTGCTCCTGTACTACTTTCAAAAGTCGCCTGAAGTTCACAGACATCATAATTCAATGCTGTGATCCAACTACCCAACAGGCATCTCACTTGCTAGTTGCTATTGGTCCATAGTATACACATAATGATGCCATTTGGCTTCTGTGATCGACTGTTGAACTCAAGCTAAATATAGTCTACACTGAACATATCTCTTACCCCAGCAATTTCGACACTCCTCAGAAGACTGCAAAACTGACTCTACAAAAATATGCTTAAAGGTCATGTCGATAAAAGAGATTTGAATGTACACTTTCTTGAGTCATAAATACTCCAAAAGGACTTAAAAAAGTTTTTGCACATATTTTCAAGGATTTAACCACCAAAAAAAGAGTTTTTGGTTTTGTTTTTTGATTAATAATTTAATAGGTGGGATGATTGTTCATTGCACAAAAAGTCAATTTTTGTTGCTTGTTAAATGGAATAAATTAAATGAGCTAATACAACACATTAACACGTGATCATTGTGTCACAACTTACTATCAAAGCAGAAAGTACACTTAATCAACGTGCATTGGGACGACATAAATCATGTTCTTTTCCCAAGACCAGATGTACAGAAATATCCAGATTAAGACATGTTATTATTCAAAAATAACGTCCATCCATTTAATTGCATAGTCTATTTAATTTAGTGCTCTATTTTAGTATCTATTTATTTTACCTTTAGTTATTTTGTATTAGGCTATATATAAAAAAATAAAAAATAAATAGTCGATCTTTGGTAAAAAGCCAATATTTTAAAATGTATTAAAACAATTTATTTTTATTATGTAGTAATATTTAAAACTATTAATATTAATAAGTTATTAATCAGTTGAACATATACCGTGTCAGTGGTATAGTTGTGAGGTTTTAAAATAATAAGCATTGTGAGTCTCTTCATCAAGCATTGTGAGTCACTTCATCCACAGGTACGTCACAGAGTTTGTGGACTTGGGGAATGTATCCGCTCTGAGGACTTTCCGTGTTCTCCGCGCCCTGAAAACAATTACTGTAATTCCAGGTAAATACAGCATGTCATTTAATATGGCAACTCACTTGAAATGAAAATGTTTTGTACAGTTTGGGAATGCATCAGCCGAGATTTTGTTCAACTACGAATTCCAGGTCTAAAAACCATTGTTGGCGCCCTGATACAGTCGGTGAAGAAACTGGCGGATGTCATGATCCTCACCGTCTTCTGTCTCAGCGTGTTTGCTCTCATTGGCCTGCAACTGTTCATGGGAAATTTGCGGCAAAAATGTGTCAAATGGCCTCCACTTGGCTGGAGCTACAGTGACAACCTGACCATGCTCTTTAATCACACAGACGTCAATGGCACTGAAGCTGATAACTTTTTCAACTACAAGGAATATATTGAAAGACAAGGTGACTTCACATCACATTACTGAAGTAATAAGTCACAAATGTAGCCTGCAATTGCTGCACATAGTAGGAATTATTATGAATGGGTTGCTCAAAATTAATGAGAACTTGTCATGTACTGCAGTTACAGTCATTTAACACTTTAGTAAACAGATTTCCATTCCCTTTCCATAGAAAACTACTACTATATACCTGGCCATAAGGATCCTTTACTCTGTGGGAACAGCTCTGATGCAGGGTATATTTTTCAAATATGATATTTGCCTTAAGCAATCATCTAAAGAACCAACCTTGAATGGGTGTGGTGCAATACCAACTGGGAGAAATGTCAAATAATTTAATTCAAACTTTATTCAGAGCAGTTTTAAGCAAACTGAATGTATTTATATTAAATTACCTGTTCACGGTTGCTGTTCACAGGAAGTGCCCTGAGGGGTTCATATGCCTGAAAGCTGGCCGAAACCCAAATTATGGCTACACTAGTTATGACAACTTTGCATGGGCTTTCTTATCCCTTTTCCGGCTAATGACTCAAGACTTCTGGGAGAACTTGTTCCAGTTGGTGGGTATATGCATTCTGTTAAAGTAACATTGTTCCTCACCTTCTTGCATGTGAAAATACAATGCCATACTATTATAATATTTAGTATGATTAACCAATGAATCAATCCATAACAAAAGGTTAAGATTGTACAATTATAATTCATTCCAGTAATAAACACATCTTAACATGAACATGCACTACTGTTACTGTTAATGCTACTGAATTAATACTTTTAAGGGATAGTTCACCCAAAAATGAAAATTCTGTCAGTATTTACTCACCCTCAAGTTGTTCCAACTCCGTAAGACCTTCGTTCATCTTCGGAACACGAATTAAGATATTTTTGATGAAATCTGAGAGCTGGTTGGAACAACATGAGGGTGAGTAAATACTGACAGAATTTTCATTTTTGGGTGACCTATCCCTTTAAATCAGCAAGGCCATATTGAGTATTTCAAATAAATGCTGTTCTTTTGAACTTAGCAAAGAATCTTGAAAAATATATTCTGGTTTCCAGAAAAATATTAAACTTTAGCTAAAATAAGAGACTTTTTTCAAAAAAGTTAAAAAAAAATTCTTACCAACCCCAAACCTTTCAATGTCTGTTAGTGTTTTATAGAAGTAACCATTTATTTATCTATGCTTTTGACCAAGAATATAAATGAAGCATAAAAAGTCATAATTGTGCAAAAAAGCACCACTGAAAAGTGTCTTAAATGTTTCAGACGCTCCGTACAGCAGGGAAGACGTATATGATCTTCTTTGTAGTCATCATCTTCTTGGGTTCGTTCTACCTCATCAATCTGATTCTGGCTGTGGTGGCCATGGCGTATGCTGAACAGAATGAAGCCACCTTTGCTGAAGCTAAAGAAAAGGAGGAAGAGTATGCAAAAATCGTAGAGCAGCTCAGGAAACAAGCTGAGGTTTGTCATGCGGTAACATAACAGCTTAACCAGCGTAACCTGAGCATTGGATCATTTGTTTTGAAAAATACTAATTGTTAGTTCTGATTTTATCTGATGTTTTTTATTTGTCAAGCAGCAGAAGAACGGGCTGGTAAATGGCAGCAAGACATCACTATCCAGCAAAAAGAAAGGCGATGATGACCAAAATCAGAGCGACTCTGATGGGATCGCATTGAAACCCCTTTCGAAATCGAATGGATCCAAAGGCAGCATGAATTACTTAGAAGTCCCTGACTCTCAGATGAGAAAAGTGAGTGCAGTGAATGCTACAGACAATGCTTTAGATGGTAAGTGTTAATGGTGAGTTCCAGAACAATTAAAGAATACAAATAGTATATTATGATATACAAATCATAGTATATATATATATATATACTTTAATTAACAGAGCTGGAAGATAGTCAAAGGGCTTGTCCTCCCTGCTGGTACAAGTTTGCTGACATATTCCTGAAATGGAATTGCTGCCCTCCATGGGTGAAATTTAAGAAGATCGTCTACCTATTTGTAATGGACCCTTTTGTGGATCTGGGCATCACCATCTGCATTGTGCTCAACACAATGTTCATGGCTATGGAGCACTATCCAATGACTGAGAGTTTTGAAAACACGTTGTCGATCGGAAACCTGGTAAGTACATCTACCTTTCAATGTTAAATGTGTATCGAAAACTTATACTGTATATCTTTTGAGAATATGTTGAAGTTTGTTGCAGAAGCTGATGGCTTACTTGCATCATGTTGTGTTCTGTCCCATGTAGGTTTTCACAGGTATCTTCGCAGCAGAGATGGTGCTAAAACTTATTGCACTGGACCCTTATCATTACTTTCAGGTTGGCTGGAACATTTTTGACAGCTTAATTGTGACCATGAGCCTGGTGGAGTTGTTCTTAGCCGATGTTGAGGGCTTGTCTGTGCTAAGGTCCTTTCGTCTGGTAGGTGAAACTTGATTGAATTGCCAACTATTAAAAGGATAGTTAACCTAAAAGTTACAATTCTGTCATAATTTACTCACCCTCATGTTGATCCGAACATATACAACTTTTTTCCGTGGAAGACAAATGAAGAAATCAGAACAACTGGAAGTAGATGGGGACCAATGGCTATCAAGCTCAAAAAAGGGGGGAAAAGCAACATAGAAGCATAATAAAAAAGTCCATGGGACTCGTTAACTAAATTCCAAGTCTTCTAAACCATATGATAGTTTATGTATGGAAGAGACTGAAATTTAAGTGATTTTTCACTGAAAATCTCACTTGAGAGTAGAGGTCACCATTCACTTTCATTGTATGGAAAAGAGCAGCTTAGACACTGCTATAAATAACTCATTTTGTGTTCATTCAAAGAAATAAAGTAATACAGGTTTTAAAAAAAATAATTGTAGTATTGTAGTACAGCAATATTGTGAAATATTATTGCAATTTTATTTATTTTTGCTATTTTGATTTTAATTAAAAATGTAATTTATTCTTGTGATGGCAAAGCTACATTTTCAGCATCATTACTCCAGTCTTCAGTGTCACATGATCCTTCAGAAATCATTCTAATATGATGATTTGATGCTCAAAAAAGGTTTCTTATTATTATCAATGCAAAACAGTTTTTTTTGTGCAATTTTTTTAGTGGAAACCGGGATGCATTTTTTTCCAGGACTCTTTGATGAATAGAAAGTTCAAAAGAACAGCATTTATTTGAAATATAATTATTTTGTAACATTATCATTTGTACCATTGCTACTTTTGCATTGTCATAAATAACTATAATAAACTTAAATACATTTTATGTACAAATGTGTTTACTGTGAAATCGCACTGTTCAGAATTTTTAGGACTAATCTCTCTATTCAAATCATGACTCTGTTGGTTGCAGATGCGTGTGTTCAAGCTGGCAAAGTCTTGGCCAACCCTAAACATGCTGATAAGGATCATCGGTGATTCTGTGGGTGCTCTTGGAAACCTGACCCTTGTCCTGGCCATTATTGTCTTCATCTTTGCTGTGGTGGGGATGCAGCTTTTCGGAAAGAACTACAAGGAATGTGTGTGTAAGATCTCAGAGGATTGTGAGCTCCCTCGCTGGCACATGACAGATTTCTTTCACTCATTCCTCATCATCTTTCGTATTCTATGTGGGGAATGGATCGAAACAATGTGGGACTGCATGGAGGTGGCTGACCAAGGCATGTGTATCATCGTCTTCATGATGGTCATGGTTATAGGAAACCTAGTGGTGAGTAGATTAACTCCATCTTTGATAGATAGATAGATAGATAGATAGATAGATAGATAGATAGATAGATAGATAGATAGATAGATAGATAGATAGATAGAAAAAATATATGGACCTGGTCTAGTTGTTGATTTTGGCATCAAAAAGCAGCTGGGATTACGTTAACATAGTCATATATAAAACACCTTTAAAATTATCCATAAAAGAATGCTTTCTGTTGCAGTGTATTATACATGTTTCAGTCACCTATTTGAGATATTCAAGAAGTGAAATATCTGTTTAGCAGGAGTCAAATATTTTCATACTATTGCATTCTTGAATGGCCTCGTATAAGCCACATATCTCCATCCCATGTGTGGTACTGTATGTCATTGTATTTCATCTTTTGCATTATTACAGTTTTTCTCATTCTCTTCCTGAAGGTGTTGAATCTCTTCTTGGCTCTGCTGCTCAGTTCCTTCAGCGGGTTGGCAGCGTCTGATGATGATGGGGAGATGAACAATCTGCAGATTGCCTTTTCTAGAATGACTAGAGCCATTGCATGGGTAAAGGCCTTCGTGATCGGACATGCAAGACAGCTTCTGGGCCTGATGCCAAAGGAAGAGGCTGCGAACGCAAACAAAGAGGGAGATTCTAAAATGGCCACCATGAATTCCAGTCTGTCCATTATCAAAGTGCCTATAGCCAATGGTGAATCAGATTTTGAGGATGGCAACAGCTCCTCTGAGGATGAAGACAAAGAAGGCATCGATACAAATTCTAAAGTGAGTTTTGTTCAGTGAAAAATTCTGTTAGTTATGTCCCTAAAATCTAATGTGAAAGTTCACACAAATGCAAAACCGGTCGCCAGAGTGTCACTGACATTCATCCATCAACACCTTTTGACACCTAGACATGTGTCCCAAATACTGTGACACCTGCAAAGTCCATCTGGAGCCCCATGGGTCATCTTGTTTAGAGAGTATGTCTGAGGAATGGCAGAGATCATGTGACACGGTGACGGGGCGTGGGAAAGAGCACCGGCACAGCATGATTAGTTACCTTGCTAAACAACGTCCTGAAGAAGAACCAGCATAAAGCACATCCATGCCTAATAAACTTTCTCAAACCAATCCCTACCTGCACTATATACCGATGCACTGTAAAATGTATGTCTTACCAATTCAAGTCATACATTTTATTTCATATTTGGTTTAAGCGCGCTGGCTCTAGCTCATTAGGCAACTGATTGTTGGCATGCCACTGGATCAGGTAACACAGTTCATATGTCATGCCCTCATGTGTCGCACAGCCTTGCATTTCACAACCAGCTATGAATCAGAGAGAGGGAACACGAAAGCAAAGTTGTACTTTAGTCTCGTGTGAACTGTCGAATAAGATCTGGAAGGTGAATGAAAACATGAACTCGTGTTAGTTTTTTCTTCATAAAGCCTAATCTTGGAACTTCTAGTCACTTTAGTCACTTTGAACACACCTGCCAGTGATGGGTAAATTGAAAATAAAATTATTTATTTTAGTCCCTTACCGTTATTTTTTTTAAATAAAAAAATATTTTCTTTCCCTCAAGCAGTTTGAGACACCTTTTTAATGACCTTTTTCCCGGTTTCCAGACACAGAGGATATTAATTTGTTTGTAAAAGTTATATTCAACCTAGAGGCAGAATTAACCTGCAATTTTTTCATCTGTACTGAAGAAATATGGAGATGAATCGTCAGCCTGCAGCACAGTGGACAAACCTCCTGACGTAGAAGAGTTAGAAGCGGTGGAAGAAGAGGATTCCACCTTCCCTGAGGACTGCTACACAGAGAGTGAGACATCAACAATGACTATGTGTAGTATATTGACTTATATTCTTATTATTAACATATTGGTTTGTCTGCGTTCCCAGACTGCATCAGGCGATGTCCTTTCTTGGAGCTTGACGTTACCCAGGGTAAAGGGAAGGCATGGTGGAACTTACGTAAAGCCTGCTACGCCATTGTGGAGCACAGCTATTTTGAAACCTTCATCATCTTCATGATTCTCCTCAGCAGTGGAGCTTTGGTGAGTCAATCAGTAAACCATTTGTATTTGTTTTACCAGAGTCCACAGAATTAATTTTTTTTCATATGTATGTTTTTTTTTAATTAGGCATTTGAGGACATATACATTGAACAACGGAGAATGATTAAAATCATCCTTGAATATGCAGATCAGGTCTTCACCTATGTGTTTGTCATTGAGATGCTTCTGAAATGGGTAGCCTATGGTTTCAAGGTCTATTTCACAAACGCATGGTGTTGGCTGGACTTTCTCATCGTTGATGTAAGTATTAGTTCATCCTACTTAAAAATGTCATGTTAAAAGTACAAATAAAATTCACACCATTGTTTTACCTTCCTAAGAAACTTCATCTATCTGTGATCCTTGAGTCAAATTTGACTCACACTGAAAGCGATTATAAATGAATGAATTCCTAATGTACAGTTAAGTTACAGTTTATTTCTGTAATATCTCCTATTTTATAACAGCTTCTGCATTATTCTGCTATTGATAAATGGATGGTGTACATCTTAAAGCTAAATTTTGGTTCATGTCTATTTCACAATTAAATTTCTTTTATTGTGACTGGAGTAGTCAATATGTCACAACAAATCCATTTCTCTCCACTTATATAAAACAATTTGTTGCAGTACTACAAATGTTTAGTAGCACAGCCTGTGAGGGCAAGTCAATATAAAGACGTCATGTTATTTTTATTTGTCTTTTTATTTTTAGCAGCAGCGAAGCACTATATAATGAAAATATTATATTTTTCATTATGTAGCGCTTAATCTTTTTTAAAAGATTATCAACAAAGTCAGTTTCTCAGAACGCAGTGAAATCTGCAGGATGGACAGCGCTGTAAAAAAAAACGTTTTAACAGCCGCTGAAAATTGAAATAGAGTAAAAGATCAATGTTGGGATTTTAAGAATCGCTATTGAGATCATTCAAATGAAGATCACAATTATCGGAAAATCGATATTTTACCCAGCCCACATAAATATGACATTGACAAGAAAATTCTGAAAGTACGTTTTCTTGTTTTTTAAGAAAATCTGTAAAATATTCAGCCATTTTCTCACAAAACGAGAAAATGTGCTTTCATATATTCTTAACAATGTCATATTCATGTGATATTTAAATGCATATTATTTACCAACAATGGATCAGGTAATTTTGTAAGCAATATGTATTTAAAGACAACAGAAGGGTTAATTCAGGGTTTTGAGAATTAGGGCTTTAAGACGTGTTATTGATGTGAAGATAACCAGTGATATACTTTCTACTTAGTAATATACTTTATTTTAATTATTCTTTCTTCAGGTGTCCCTGATCAGCTTCACTGCAAATATCTTAGGCTACTCTGAACTGGGGGCCATTAAGTCTCTCAGGACTTTGAGAGCGCTAAGACCTCTTAGAGCTCTCTCCAGGTTTGAAGGAATGAGGGTAAGTGTGTGTGTGTGTGTGTGTGTGTGTGCGTGCGTGCGTGCGTGCGTGCGTGCGTGCGTGCGTGCGTGCGTGCGTGCGTGCGTGCGTGCGTGCGTGCGTGCGTGCGTGCGTGCGTGCGTGCGTGCGTGCGTGCGTGCGTGCGTGTGTGTGTAGTAAGTTTTCTGCTTCCACCCTCATCCTAACTACATTCATTAATTAGCAGTCCATGATATTATTAGTTATGCTATTCCTCACATTTCTTAGTTACACTTTATTTTACAGGTGCACTTTACAGTGTACTTTCCCACAAAAGTACTGAGTAATGTAAGGTAACAACATGGGATAGGGTTAGGTTTAGGGGTAGTTGCAGGGTTAGTACCTAGTTATTAGCCAGTTTGTGTAATTACTAAAATAAGTACATAATATGTACATGAGAAACAGGGCAGGGTTGCTCCTGTCGTTTGTAATTTTTTTCTTAATTGGAACACAAAGTCCACACTAGAGGCTTAGTAACTACTAGCTAGTTTGTAACTAACTCTGTACTTTATTCAGTTGCACCATTTGTTCTTAAGGCAGAACGTTGCTAGTAGGTCGTAAGCTGTCCGTAAAGTAATGCATATAGTCTCATAATATGACTTTTACCCTCAATATTCCAACAGCAGCCTTCAAATACATGAGCAGAAGTTGTGTTTACCTGCTGTGAATTTCAGTTTATCCTTCATCCTAACTTCTTTTGCCTCGCGTAACTAACGGTGAAAATAAGTTTCCATTAAATGTGATACCACTTAATCATGAATAACATAAGTGTTTTTATATGTAGGCTAAATAACATTCAGAAACTGTATTTGAAACAAAATTAATAAGGATCAACTAAAGAATTTTGCTGCAAAAACATATATAAAAGTTACATTTATGACTGATTTTATTTGACATGCACAACACAGACCGATGCACACAGCGGCATGCTGTTTAGGACGTATATGTGTGTAAGAGCCTCTAACAAAGTAATATTTTCCACAGTGTTCTTTCTCTTAAAATGTAAGCGCGTGTAAATGTCAGCATTATAACAGTCTAAAGAATTGAGTCTGTCGGGTAAAACAAGAGCTTATTGATGCAGTTTAGTCTGTCGCCTATTTTATTCCAACCGTTACTCCTGATCGGAGGCTTCCATAAGTATTTAGTTTATTCGTTTGTTGTGCGTAGTTTAGTAGTGCGTAAGTTGTTACTTAGTGTCCATTTACATCAAAACTATGCTAAGTTGTATCTTGTGCACAGCTGGTGCAACCGGCCCCAGGACTGTAAAATAAAGTGCTAACCAATTCTATTTATCTTATTCATATCTTTCATGTGACGTTCATATTCTGGGCTCATCTGCTCCCCTGTATATAATATGCATCATCAATAAGGTTTATACTGAATTTGATCTTTTAATGTCACTTGAACTTGAACGTATAGTACCATATTGAACACTTGAATATTAGTGGTTAGAAAAGGTCTGTGTTGCAGTTCTATGGTGGTTTTGCCGGCCACGTGTGTCCACATCAGTAACATGACTAAAAACTATGAATCATTTTCAAGTTGAAAAAAAAAAAAAGTTGGCTAGTCAATCTTTGTGAAGGTTAATGGTTTAAGGTTGGGTTCCAGGCTCTCACGCTGTCAATATGTATAGGTGGTGGTGAATGCCCTGGTGGGGGCCATCCCCTCCATCTTCAACGTTCTCCTGGTGTGCCTAATCTTTTGGCTCATCTTCAGCATCATGGGAGTCAACCTTTTTGCTGGAAAGTTCTACTACTGCTTCAATGCAACATCCGAGTCAATTTTCCCTACCAGTGTGGTCAACAATAAGACTGAATGCTTAATGCTCATGGAAAATGGATCAGATGTGCAATGGAGGAATTTGAAGGTCAATTTTGATAACGTAGGCATGGGTTACCTCTCCTTACTGCAAGTGGTGAGCATTGATATTAGTCATCAAATGTCTGCCCTCTGTAAACAGATGTGCACTGATCTGCAATGACAAATACCCTTAAAAATACACTTTGCTTTCCAGGCAACATTTAAAGGATGGATGGACATAATGTATAGTGCTGTGGATTCCCGTATGGTAATGTTGATTTTAACCATTAACTTAGAGAATAAGAGAATCATGACTAGTTGTGTCATCTCACATTTGTGACCACAAATGATTCAAATTTCGAATGTGCAATATTGTTTTCCTACAATACGCGTGCGATTCCTTAACAGTGTTCTCCGTGCAGGTGGAGGATCAGCCAGAATATGAGTCAAATCTCTACATGTACATTTACTTTGTGATCTTCATCATTTTTGGCTCTTTCTTCACCCTCAATCTATTCATTGGTGTCATCATTGACAATTTCAACCAACAAAAGGCAAAGATAAGTGTCAGCAATGGGTCTTCATTGTAGCGACACTAAAACACTTTATGCCCTGGAATAATTGTCTCTGTGCCTTTACTTAGGAGGAACAGACATCTTCATGACAGAAGAGCAGAAAAAATACTACAATGCCATGAAGAAACTTGGTTCCAAAAAGCCACAGAAACCGATTCCAAGGCCTACGGTAATATATATTTAAACAACATTTTTCTCAGATGAATCCTTAAAATGAATAGACTTCTCAAGTGAAAAATAAATGTACGAAAATGTATTTGAAATACATTTATTTTATGATAAGTATGCAAATACATTTACATATTTATGTACTTCATAAAAATACCCTGCAATTGTACTTTTGGTATACTAAATTGATAGTATAATAGTCTGCTAAATTGAAACTAATTTTGTACTTAAGAGTACATTTACAAGAGTATTTTGTACTTCCAGAAATAGTGCTGAGAGGTCCAACTAAAGATATACTTAAGTATATTTGATTGTGCTAAAGTGCAAGTATACTTTAGGGACTCTTTAAATACCTTGCATTTAAAGACTGATATTACCATATACAGCGATCGTACTATCCTTACTAATAGTGATATTAAAACACATATTTAGGATTAATATTAAGAAAAATGCATTGTGCAATAAATAAGTACTCCAAATAAAGTTTAATTGCAATATTTATATCAGTAAGTGTCGATATGTCAGTAAATATGTTAATGGTATTGTAGTATACTTATTATGAAATAAATGTATTTTAAATACATTTTGGTATAGTTTTTTTTTTCACTAGGGTTGAATCTGATATGTTATTATTTATATATAAGTACTAACTGCATCTTCTCCTCCTCGGGATTCTCTTCCCCCATATATGCTGCCTGGATATATCTGATGTTTGAAGAACTGCTTCCAAGGCTTGGTATTCGACCTGGTCACCAAGCAATTCTTTGACATCTTCATTATGGTGATGATCTGCCTGAACATGGTGACCATGATGGTGGAGACGGACGACCAGAGTGTAGAGATGGAAAATATTCTGTTCTTGATCAACTTCATCTTCATCGTGCTCTTCACCGGGGAGTGCATTCTCAAGATCACCGCCCTGCGCTATCACTACTTCTCTATTGGGTGGAACATTTTTGATTTTGTGGTGGTCATTCTTTCAATCTCGGGTAAGGCTGCTTTATTAATAGTAATCACTAAGCAATCACGATGTAGAAAAATGTTAATGGATATGGACATTTTTTGTCCTATATATTCATTTAAATTCAAACTGAATGAATCTTCTATGATTTTCTATGATGAGCATTTTTAAAATTCATTTTAATGTCATATTAAAGACAAAAGCCACATTTAACGATTTTTAATTTGTGAAAATGAATCCTTAATTTGGCATAATCCTTTATTATTTTACCTTACAAAAACATTGAATACTTCAACAAAACTGCTTCACTGCTTATTAATATTTGAAAAACATTTGTCTGCCAAATCTGAGTTATGTCTAAGTCATCTAAAAAAACAAAAAAGATATCATATAATACATGACTGTGTCGAGGTCTATAAGCCTCTTAACTTTACTTTTTTTATGACAAGACAAGGTTAGTTCAGATTGTAAAATGTCATGTGGTGTAACTTCCCAAAAATGTAAATATATATATATATATATATATACTTTTTTTTTCTTAAAAAAAAGATGTATCCAAATATTACACTCAAAATCATTTTCAGGGTGCTATTACTTTTGACTTGATTTACATGACATTTTTAGAGGCTTGAAAATGCCATGAATGAAAATCATGAAATCAACAGGAGCACCTAGATTATATAATTGTAGATTAGATTATTGTAGATTAAATTAGATAATTATCTACAGTAATTGATTATAATTTACCATAATACTTCCATGTTAATTCTTTGTTGTCTCACAGGTCTTTTGCTGGCAGACATCATCGAGAAGTACTTTGTGTCACCTACGCTGTTCCGAGTCATCCGACTGGCCAGAATTGGCCGCGTCCTGCGTCTCATCCGGGGTGCGAAAGGAATCAGGACGTTACTGTTTGCGCTGATGATGTCGCTACCTGCCCTCTTCAACATTGGCCTCCTTCTATTCTTAATCATGTTCATTTTCTCCATATTCGGCATGTCCAACTTTGCGTATGTGAAAAAAGAAGCAGGCATCGATGACATGTTTAATTTCGAGACCTTTGGGAACAGTATCATATGCTTGTTCATGATCACGACGTCCGCAGGCTGGGATGGACTGTTGTCTCCTATTCTCGACAGTCCACCAAACTGTGACCCGTATGTGGTGAACCCGGGATCGCCTATCCGAGGAAACTGTGGGAGCCCCGGGGTGGGCATCGTCTTCTTCTGCAGCTACATTGTCATGTCATTCCTCGTCGTGGTCAACATGTACATAGCCATTATTCTGGAAAACTTCAACGTAGCGACGGAAGAAAGTGGCGACCCCCTGTGCGAGGACGACTTCGAGATGTTCTATGAAACCTGGGAGAAATTTGACCCCTCTGCTTCTCAGTTCATCGATTACAATAGACTGTCTGAATTTTGCGACACGCTGAAAGACCCCTTGAGAATCCCGAAACCAAACACATTGAAGTTGATCACAATGGACCTTCCCATGGTCCCTGGTGATAAGATCCACTGTCTGGACATCCTCCTGGCCCTCACTACAGAGGTGCTGGGCGACTCTGGCCAGATGGATGCCATGAAAGGAACTATGGAGGAGAAGTTCATGGCGAACAACCCCTCAAAGGTTTCGTACGAGCCCATCACCAGCACTCTCAAACGTAAGCAAGAAGAAGTGGCTGCTTCGACCATCCAAAAAGCCTACCGCACACACGTCCTCAAACGCTGCCTCAAACACGCCTCGTATATGTACAGAGAGAAGACAGACTCGAAGAGACGAGAAGAACAGGCTCCGGAGAACGAAGGGATGATTGCTTACAAAATGAGGTATCTTTATGGAGATCAAGCCATTGAGGACAACAATCCTGTGGGTTTCTCTTTCTCTCAACATGGGGAAACACAGCACGGGGCTAAGCGTCCGCCGGTGAAGGTTCAGACCGATGTGGTCTTGCACTCCGCCCCTTTTGCCGTTCCTGACTCCTCAAAGGCTGCGGAAAACTTGAAAGAGTCAATTGTGTAGCAGGTTCAAGCCATGGTGTACACTGGACCTTTGGAAAGCCCAACAAAACTGTGACCCTTCAGGAGACTAAGTTATACTTCGGCACACAACAGCAAGTATGAAAGAAATTCATTGAGTTAGTAAGGCGAAGATTCTTTGTGAATGGCTAAGAGTTGTAATCAGTATTATTGATACAATCGATGGCTCCTCTCAGTACTGTCCTTGAGAAGACCATCAACTGTTTGTCTAATGGCATTGGAAATGATTGGGCTCTTAGTGCAGACATCAATCATTTTTTAACCTTAAATGTCAATGATCATATTTTTTTTAAAGAAAAATTGTCAATGGTAATGATTACTAATCATTAAAAAGTAATTTAGAGTAATTACAGGAAATGAAACCCCCCCACTGACTTGCCATGATAGCCAGAACAGACTTAGCCTAAAGAGCACTCATTTTTGTAGTATGACTTAATTGCATTTAACAATTAACACATATTTGAGACTTAGATTTAAGGTTAATTTGTACTTACTTTAAACTGTAGCGTTCAAAATAAACATATCCATCTGATTTTGCACTACCAGTTAATTAGAATTTACAATGGCAACCTGTTAATCAGAATTGAATCAAGTATATTAGTATTAATAGTTCAGTGTAAAGACATGTAATATTATGTACGTTTCTATTTATACAGACTTTACTAACAGCAGTAAATTTGGATAATGACTCTGGTAGCATTTTAAACCTTCAATCAAATAAAAGCAGAATCTAGTTTGCCAAAAGACTAAAATATCACTATAAAATAAATTAACCAAGTCTAACTCTGACCATAAAACATAGACCATACTGAGATATGGATTCTGTAATGTTTCACTTGCCTAATGAGCCTTTTTCATGTGGAGGGTGTACTTGCAAATTGTTAATTGCAAGTGTGTTAAATCCTTGGCTTATGTATGTAGGTCATTTTTACTTTATTTTGAGCCAGATGTGCAATTGTGTCCTGAATGTCAGGTTGTTCAGCACAGTTATGTAGTGAATGATAATGGGCATGATGACACAATATACAGAGAATATTCTGTAGAAAATAAACTATGCTTTTAACAGGGCAGAAAAAAAAAAAAAAATATATATATATATATATATATATATATATATATTTTTTTTTTTTTTTTTTTTTTTTTACAGGGCAGCAGGGCATTGCGTGTTGGAAAAACTACATGTATGAATGGATGAATCAAGGTAAAAAAAACTAGCCAGCTTAGCATATTGCATCCTACTTTTTATTAGCATTCTGTGGAGACTGTCTCCCAGACAGAAACATAGTGTCGGCCCAGATCTGGTACGCGTGGAATCCACATGTCGATGACATTTTATGGACACAGTCTGCTATAATGCCTGCAGAGAGTCTGACTGATCAAGACTGACTAAATGTGCCTTGTCAGACTGTTAGCATCCCTATCATGTTTCTCTGTACCTATACTCATCCAGCATTTACAGTTACTCACTCAAATGTATTGTTATTTTGATTGTTTAATTGCTAAATTAACAATTTATCTTTCTCTCACAAAACCACTTAACAGCATTTCAAATATGACAGTGCATTTTTTGCTGCCAGTTTAAGAGGTTTAAATGTTTTTAAGAAGTCTTTTCATTTGCTTGTCGTTTCACATAATCTTTTTTTAATTATTGAATTGGTGAAACATTTTGTACTTTTGAGGATAAATTTAATGTAATTAAATGCACTGGCTTCTGAAGCTACCAGTTTATTTAAGCCCCCAAGCTGAAAATGTTAGAATAAGCACTCAAATAGGCCTTTAGCTTTGGTTGCTTTCAAACTCTTTATTTATGGCATTTCTTTCTTACTTTCTTACTTTTTTTTATACATGTGAAATGCAAACCAACAATGAGGTTGATAAGCAGAGAGATGAGGATTACAATCACTAAGATCAAATGCAACTTATTTATTCATAGTTCAGTTAGTTCACAAAAAAAAGTTGCTGCCTTAAATTTTTAAGTACAATCAATTTGGATGTTTAAGTAATTCCAACTTAAATTACATTAAACTGACTCAAAAAATTCAGTTGAACCTTTTATAACTTATAAAAAAAGTCGACAATTGCTTCTATTTTGACAAGTTAAAGCAATAAAACATATGTTGTCATAACATATTGACCATATCATTTTTTACAGTGTGCAGTAATAACGTGACCGTGATTAAAATAGTAATGCTCAGAATAACTGAATGCTTTTTAGAAAAACATTTTCATTTATTATTGATTTTATTAATTAAACTAAGACAAAAAATAATAAGAACAATCTGAATCCACTTCTTAATGGTATGCATTAATAAAAACCATGTTGATTTATTATTTAATTTTCTAATTAAATCACTATTAAGAAATTTTAGTTGAATCTTTTATCAGATGGTCTTTAATGTTCTGCTTATAAGTACTAACACACTGTTTAGTGAATGTATTGACACTTCACAGTACCTGCCACTTGCTGAATGCATATTATGGATAATGTAACATTTTTCAAATACTGAAATATTTGTAAATTTTATTGTATATTCTTTCGGTTTACATGCCTGAAATAAACTCTTGTTTTTTGAGTCTTTGAGTTTTTATTATGTTCTCTAACAATATGCAATGACAAAAAAAATACAATATTCTATTTGTCGTTGGGATATTTTCTCATAAGTGTTTTAAATGCAGTTAAGAGAAAGTAAAGCTTAGAATTACGTTACCAAAAAATGTATATTAAAAAGCAGTGTTGTACTTTTTACTTTTCCTATTGCATATTCAATTGTCCAGCTGATATGGCAAACATGCGCCACCCCGTGGTCAAGATCATTTTTATTCATAGTAGCCTATCGAGCTGACTTTAAACATCGAATCAGAAATGGTTTATTATTATTGTATTTTATTCATTTTGGATAGTCTTACTGCATAGACTTTAGCCATACCGATTTGTTTAAATGAATAAACTTCCAGTGCACTAAATACCCTGGTCAAGGCACTATATACTAGCCTATCTCAAACACACATTCAAACCTATGGGCCCACACAAGAACACATGCTGCTCACTGGAACTACTGCGGCATCCCCTGGATCACAGCCGCCTGAGTTCCATGCATGCAAACCAGGTCAAGGGTCAGCCGTGAAGTGACCTCCGGACAGACATTATGCTCATTCATTCTCACTAGCGTCTGAATGACACTCTCAGTGCTGAGGGTTTATCAATTCAATATCAATTTGTATAGCGCTTTTCACAATACACATCATTTCAAAACAGCTTTACAGAAAATGCATGAGTCCACATTATAATTTAGAGTGATCTGTTATCGGAGATAACTGTCTAAGTTATGTATTTCAGAAATGTACATACACAAAATCACAGTTAACTAAAAGTTTATTAATTTAAACAATGTAATAATTATCTATTACTGGAGAGAATATTTTTGAAATAAACTCATAACTACACATTACAATATCACTAAAACTACGGCCTGGTTTCACAGACAGGGCTTAGATTAAGCCAGGACTAGGCCTTAGTTCCATTAAGACATTTAAATAGCTTTTATAAATTTTACCGTTGAAAAAAAAACTTACTCTTGAGACAAAACAATGGCACTGATATATTTTAAGATATGTCAGTGTAAGTTGCTTTCAGTTAAAACAAACATGCATTTTAGTCTGGGACTAGACCTAACCCAGCAAACAATTTTGCGTTTAAAAGACGTCTAATAGACGTCCAAACACAGCCCAGACGTCTAGGCTAAAACAAGGCAAAATTTGGGCTGTCAGTGAAAATTTGATAGACGTTTAAACTATCGCCCAGGAATAGACTATAGTTATCAATTAGATAACAAAATGAAATGAGTGAAGAAATGAAACCAAACAACTTGTAATCACTGTTTACTTTGCCTTCATGATGGAATATCATACATCTCACAAGTTATTTTGTCAAAAACGACATATAACCAAATTCAAGGTTATTTTGGCTAGAAGTGTATTACTCATAGCCGGACTATATCGTGTCTATAGAAATGACGACTATTGCTTACTGGGAAGCCTTGTCTGTGAAACCTGGAGTAGATGTTTTAAACCAACTGTGACTTAAATGTATGTTTAGATTTAGTTTTGTGTCATGGTATTCAAAGTTTCAGCATCTGGAAAGAAATCACTAGAATCATAACATTCTTACAACAACCTGTTTATTATTTGCTTGCTTTATTTTTCTTTCTATTTAATTTTCTGTTTTTATTTTATTCATATTTTCTAAATACTCATACATGTTTATTTCTTTTTAAATGTGTCCACTTTTGTTGTTTTCCTATAACTTTTTTAAATAGTCAATATATGAATACATTTGTAATTTTTATTTATATTATATTTAATTCATATTATATATTTTTATTTATATATTTTTGTAATAATTTATAATTTCTTTAAGTGTTTATTATCATTTTAAATGATCCATTTATTTATTTTCAAGGCTGTTTATCGATAGAAACATGGGACAGGACATTATTATGTAGAAAAGGTTACCACAAAACAGTTAGAACCAATTAGTCTGAACCACGTGCAGAAACAGAAGTCACAGATCCAGCTTATGTTAGGTAACTTTTCACTTTTAACTGAATAGATTCCATAGTGCTTAGCTCTGTCAGAACAGCACACTTGACCTGAACAACCTTTGTTTGCTACTTTTACCGGCTGGACGGGAACGTGAAAGACCTCTCCTGGGATTCAGCCTTATGTAAGCTAAGGAAGCACTGGAGAAGCTTGTCCCATCAACGAGTGGTGCCTCCAAAGCAAAGAAGCCGCAGCTGCCCGGAGAGATGCAACGTGAGACGACTCCAGAACTGTGATGAGCAGCTTGTGGAACCGGAGAGTGGGTGGGATGGAGTCAGTGCATTCCAGGGTAGATGTGTAACATTGCCCCCCTTTGAAACAAGAGTTGACGAGAAGCGGGAACAAGGTGGAGTTTGCCTTAAAGGAAGAGAGTGTCCTGAGCACAGCTTATGCAGGTCTCTAAAGCGTTTAAGGACACAGATAGACAGGGCTCGTCTTTGTGCAGAAAGTGCATCAATGATGTCAAAAGTTCAAGAACAGTTTACAATGAAAGGGTCGAAGGTCATTGTGAACAGTGCCTCTCCTTTGTCTAAAGATTATCAAGTACGTATATATATTATTGTGCTGAGCATTAAAGCACATAATGGAGATATTCTCAAATAATTCTATTTAAATATATATAGGCGCAAGAACGTCTCGGTTACGTATGTAACCCTCGTTCCCTGAGTAGGGAACGGAGACGTTACGTCGGATGACGACGAATGGGGTTTCGCTTAGAAAGCCTATCAGCTTCGAGTATTACAAAACGAGCCAATGGCAAAGAAATGCCATGGGTCTGCGGAATTTGCATAACGTAACTCCGCCCCACCTCGTGGGTATAAAAGGAGGACGCTGGCAACATGCAGTTATGTTTTATCGCTGAGGAGCCAAGACTGAACTCGGGCGATCCCCGCGAACAGCGGAAGTGGCAGGAAGACGTAACGTCTCCGTTCCCTACTCAGGGAACGAGGGTTACATACGTAACCGAGACGTTCCCTTTCGTTGTCACTCCGAGTTACGTCGGATGACGACGAATGGGGTTACCAGTCAAATCACGCCACCTTCACAGCTGTCTTCCAGCGCCCTGCGAAAAATCTGAGCCCTCGAGATCTTAGGACGAAGGACTCCTATTTAACACAGGAATACCAAGGTACACTGGGAAGCATATCCCAAGCTTTAAGGGGAAATATGCAATTATCACCAACCCAGTGGGGGGGGGCATTTGAAAATACACATATGACCTGATAGTAACATATGGAGAAACTCTGAGGTGTCCAGCCGCAGGTGGAATATTTCAACCTCAGGGGTGGCAAGGTGGCTTGCCGAGGGAAAGACACATGCTCAAAGAGGCTTACAGTGGAAATACACGTGTGGGGGTAGCTCATGGGAGGGACCATGCACACGGAGGCACCTAGCCGACGCCCAGGCAATAGACACTGGCGCTAGCATCAGGGGTGCTGGAGGAACTCAGGGCTTTCGGAGAAGCTCACCTGAGCAGAATATCGCAGGTATCCAGTCCGCGGAGTGGAATGGCGAGCAAGCGAAGACACCTGAGCGGGTCCGGAACTAGCTGTTTGAAGCGAGAACACGAGAGGACACTGGCTCCACTCGGAGATTATAGAATCTGGCGAATGTGTTAGGTGTCGCCCAGCCTGCAGCTCTGCAGATGTCTGCCAGCGAGGCGCCATGCGCCAGCGCCCAGGAGGATGCCACACTCCGGGTGGAGTGGGCGGTCACACCAAGGGGGCACGGTCGGCCTTGCTGCTGGTAAGCCAAAGCAATGGTGTCCACGATCCAGTGAGACAACCTCTGCTTTGAGAGAGCCTTTCGCTTCAGCTTCCCACCATAACAGACAAAGAGCTGGTCTGAGGTCCTGAAACACTGCGTCCTGTCTACATAAGCGCGGAGAGCGCGTACTGGACAGAGCAGTGCCAAGGCTGGGTCTGCCTCCTCCGAGGGCAGCGCTTGCAGGTTCACCACCTGGTCCCGGAAGGGAGTGGTAGGAACCTTGGGCACATATCCAGGCCGGGGTCTCAGGATCACGTGAGAACCGGCCGGCCCGAACTCTAGGCACGCTTCGTCAACGGAGAATGCGTGCAGGTCCCCGACCCTCTTGAGAGAGGCCAATGCAATCAGGAGCGCTGTCTTCATTGACAGGAACTTAAGCTCCACTGATTGCAAAGGCTCAAAGGGAGCACTCCGCAGGGCACTTAAAACCACTGAGAGGTCCCAAGAGGGAACGAGAGGAGAGCGAGGAGGATTCAGTCTCCTCGCCCCCCTCAGGAACCTGACGATCAGGTCGTGCTTCCCTATGGACTAACCTTCCACTAAGTCGTGGTGAGCGGCAATAGCGGCAACATAAACTTTGAGGGTGGAGGGAGACAGCCTTCGCTCCAACCCATCTTGAAGGAAGGAAAGCACGAAACTGATCGAACAACTCCGGGGGTCTTCTCGGCGAGAAGAACACCAATTGACGAATAGGTTCCACTTCAACGCGTAGGCATGTCTCGTGGACGACGCTCTAGCCGAAGTGATGGTAGCCACCACCGCAGGTGGTAGGGTACTCAAACCTGTCTCGTCCCGTCGAGGAGCCACACGTGGAGGTTCCACAGATCGGGACGAGGGTGCCATAGAGTGCCCCGTCCCTGAGAAAGGAGGTCCTTCCTCAGAGGAATTGGCCAAGGAGGGGCTGTCGCGAGGAGCACTAGTTCGGAGAACCAAGTCCGGGTGGGCCAGTACGGCGCAACCAGAAGGACTTGCTCCTCGTCCTCCCTGACCTTGCGCAGGAGCTGCGCAAGAAGGCTCACTGGGGGAAACGCATACTTGCGGCCCCGCGGCCAGCTGTGCGCCAGTGCATCTGTGCCGAGCGTGCCCTCGGTCAGAGAATAAAACTGGGCGCAATGGGATGAGTCGCGGGAGGCAAACAGATCTATCTGTGCGTCGCCAAACTGGTCCCAAATCAGCTGGACCGACTGGGGATGGAGCGCCATTCTCCAGGGAGGGGCTGAAGCCGTGACAGCTCGTCGGCAGCACGGTTCAGGGCTCCGGGAATGTAAATAGCACGAAGGGACCTCAGATGCTTCTGACTCCATAGGAGGAGGTGGCGAGCGAGTTGCGACATACGGCGGGAGCGTAGACCACCTTGATGGTTGATGTACGCTACTGTGGCGGTATTGTCTGATCGGACTAGTACGTGTTGACCCATGAGCAGCGCTCGGAAGCGGTGCAGAGCAAGGCGTACTGCCAGCAACTCGAGGCAATTCACATGCCATAGGCGCTGGGGTCCTGTCCAGGAGCCCGCGGCAGCATGACCATTGCACATGGCGCCCCAGCCCGTGGTGGAGGCATCTGTTGAGACAACAACATGCCTCGACGCTCATTCCAGGGGGACACCAGCCCTGAGATAACTGAGGTTCAACCACGGGGTGAAGGTCTGACGGCAGCTCGAAGTCACTGGAACTCGGAGCTTGCCTTGTTGCCATGCCCACCTCGGGACTCGGTCGCGAAGCCAAAGCTGAAGCGGTCTCATATGAAGCAATCCGAGCGGCGTGACCGCGGCTGCAGATGCCATATGCCCCAGGAGCCTCTGAAAATGTTTCAGTGGAACCGCTTTCTTGCCCTGTATTTGTCTCAGACAAGTCAGCAGTGACTGCGCGCGCTCGCTCGTAAGCTGCGCGGACATGGCGACCGAGTCGATGTCCATACCAAGAAAAGAGATCCTCTGCACGGGGCAAAGTTTGCTCTTCTCCCAGTTGACCCGAAGGCCCAGACGGGCTAAGTGCCGGAGCACAAGGTCCCTGTGTTCGCAAACCTGGTCTCGAGAGTGAGCTATAATCAGCCAGTCGTCGAGATAGTTCAGGATGCGAACCCCGTGAACCCGAAGGGGAACAAGGGCTGCCTCGACGACCTTCGTGAAGACGCGAGGGGACAGGGCCAGCCCGAACGGGAGAACCGCGTACTGATATGCCTGTCCCTCGAAAGCAAACCGGAGGAACGGTCTGTGACGAGGGAGAATGGAGACATGAAAGTAGGCGTCCTTCAGGTCGATCGCTGCAAACCAATCCTGGGGCCGCACACACTCGAAAATGCGTTTGGCGGTGAGCATTTTGAACGGCATCCTGTAAAGGGAGCGATTCAATACTCGCAGGTCCAGGATCGGTCGTAACCCACCGGTTTTCTTGGGGACAATGAAGTAAGGGCTGTAGAAGCCGGACCTCATCTCGGCTGGAGGGACAGTCTCGATTGCACCCTTCGCCAGCAGAGTGGCAATCTCTGCTCGCATGATCGGGGCGTTGCCACCGACCAAAGTGGAGCGGACTCCCCTGTATCGGGGAGGAGACCGTGCAAACTGAATCGCATAGCCGAACCGGACGGTGCGGGCGACCCAGCGGGACAGTTGGGGAAGCTCTAGCCAGGCTTCTAGGAACTGTAACAGCGGGGTCATGCGGACCACCGGCGTCCCCCCGGAGGGGCAGCGAAGCGGAGTAACTGGCCCGGACGTGGACGGCATAGCGATCCGGTGTGGGGGCGCAGTTAAGCTCCGCGCCCTGACAGAGGAGGCCAGGGAAGGACCAGCGTTCCACGGGGGCCTGCTCTGCCAGGGGTCTGGCGACAGAGTGGGACAGGGACGAAACGGCCCGTGGGCGGCACGCCGTGTCAACCGACTCTGGGACAGAGGGGGACGAGGAGAGCACGGCTGGTGGGCGGCGCTCTGGGTCGTCCGAGAACTCTGTGTGCTCAGGGGTGAGAGGTTTGTTTCTGTCTTTAACCACATTAGGGTGCTGCCCACCCGTGGGTGAGCAGCGGGGAGTGGAGAACAAAGGATTCTCCCCCGGCCCTCCACCGGGGGAAGGAGTGGCCCTGCTACCATCTCCTGGGAAACAAACATCATCCCTGAGCAGCCCGTCTCAGGAGCGCCGCTTGGCCCGGCGCTTGGCGGGGGGCGGGGCTGGAGAGGGCTGGGGCGCCTTCCTGCGGCTTCCTCCGCGCGTCGGCCCGGGTGGAGGCTGCTGCTTGGGCCTAGCGGGAGGGGCGGGAGCTTTAGGAGGGCGCCCTCGGCGGGAAGCAGGCTGAGGCGTCTGCCCGACCGACGACGAGGCAGCAGCGGGTCGGCGGGGCAGAATGTGCTTAATGGCCTCAGTCTGCTTCTGTGCAGTTGAAAACTGTTGGGCAAAATCTTCAACTGCGCCGCCGAAGAGGCCGGCCTGGGACAGGGGCGCATCGAGCAGACGAGTCCGCTCGGAATCCCGCATGTCGGCCAGGTTCAGCCACAGGTGTCTCTCCTGGACCACCGCGGTGGACATCACCAGACCCAGGGAGCGTGCGGCTACCTTCGTCGCCCGGAGAGCGAGGTCGGTTGCGGCACGCAGCTCATTGAAGAGCCCTGGGTCTGCCCTGCCCTCGTGCATGCTTCTGAGCATCTGGGCCTGGTAGACCTGCAGAGTGGCCATAGCATGCAGAGAGGTAGCCGCCTGTCCCGCCGCTCTGTAAGACTTCGCCACCATAGATGACGAAAATCTACAGGCCTTGGATGGGTGCTTAGGCTCGCCCCGAGAAGAAGCACTCTGAGGACACAGTTGCATCGCAACAGAGCGTTCAACCGAGGGAAGCCCAGTGTACCCACGGGCGGCCGCCTCATCGAGGGGAGGAAAGGCGGATGGGATCAGCGAGCGGTCCCGGGAAGACAGGGGGGTCTTCCAGGACTTCGAGATCTCATCATGCACGTCCGGGAAGAAAGGTATTGGGGTTTGCCGTGGACCACGGGGGTCGGCAGCCTTACCCAAAAACCAATCGTCCAGCCGCGAGCGCTCGGGACAGGGTGGAGGCCTCCACTCTAAACCGATGCTCGCGGCTGCCCGGGAAAGCATGGCCGTCATTTCCGGATCCGACTCAGGCACAGCCGTATGCACACCGGAAGGTGGCAGCTGCGCTGAATCTTCACTTCCGGAAGAATCAAGCCCACCTTGTGATGCTGCTACAGACATGGCGTCTTCCTCTGTAGCTTCAACCGAAGCCCGCGGGGCGCCCGAAGGTCCCGCGGGAATCGGAGGCTCACTAGCGGGCACCGTCACTGAAGAGGGGGGCTGGGGTCGCGGACACATAGTCGGCGCCTGGTTCCAGACCGTTACCCTCAGGTCACCCTGGCCACCAGCCGAAGTAGTACTCCTCGAGGGAGCATTAGATCGGGGTGTGGATGAGGGGACTCTCACTCTTGCGAGTTCACTGAGTCTCGACCTTAGTGACGCGATGGTCATGTTCCCACAGAGAGAACATGACTCATCCACGAGCGCTGCTCTAGCGTTATCCATGCCCAAACACACTAGGCAGCGCTCGTGCCCATCAGAGTCAGACACATATCTGCCGCAACCAGAAGTGCACGGGCGAGGCATCTTTAAAAAGACGTGCCGCGTGCAAGCTCTTTTTGTGAGAGAGAAACACTCTGATGTCGAGGCGGCCGGGGAGACACGCACTCTCTGGCAAAATCACTGCACAGATCAGCAGGAAGCGCGCGCTCGCTGGAATCGCCCACAAACACCAACACCAGAGGAACTCGTTTGTAAAAGCTGACAAATTCAGAGATGGCTTGAGGAGTGAAGAGGTACTCTTGGCTCCGAAGCGAAAACATAACTGCATGTTGCCAGCGTCCTCCTTTTATACCCACGAGGTGGGGCGGAGTTACGTTATGCAAATTCCGCAGACCCATGGCATTTCTTTGCCATTGGCTCGTTTTGTAATACTCGAAGCTGATAGGCTTTCTAAGCGAAACCCCATTCGTCGTCATCCGACGTAACTCGGAGTGACAACGAAAGGGAACATTTTTTTCCCTCAAGATATATTCAGTCTGAACAGTTAAAACTCTCATAACTATAGGCCTATCTCTATCATATCTGTCCATTTGTACATATCATCTCAGATTGGTACATCTGAACATAACATATTAAACTGTACACCTGTAAATAATATATCTGTATATTCATAACACTATACATTTCTTCTATATTTCTATTACTGTACCATTTTGCAGTATTTCAATTTTGTTTTCTTTATAATATAATTATTGTGTTATATTTCATTTTTACTGTGCATGTATGTATGTCTGCACTATGTCTGTGCTTTCCTTCTGCAGTGGAAGCTCCTGTCACCAAGACAAATTCCTTGTATAAACACTTTGCAATAAAGCTCATTCTGATTCTGTTTCTGATTCTGATTAATCGGCATTTCAAGAGGCTTAAAGTGCTACTCACCATAGAAATAGAATAAGCTATTTTCAGTAAATGTGTAAAATTTCAAATACGACTGTTTTTGTACGACAAAAATAACTGGAAGCAGCTTTAAAACATGAAAATCCCTTCAAGAGTAAATACAGCCTCTTAAGAAAAGGTCTTCAATATAGTTGCGCCTTCTTGTGGCTAGAAAGGAAATTACAAAATAAATCTTGTAATACTAGTCATTATTTTGGCAACTTATTCTTATACAAATCATATAGGCCTTTATATATATTTTTTTTTTTCTTTATATGTATATATATATACATACATACAGAAAAAAGGTACAAAAGCTGTCACAAGGATGGTGCCCTTTGTATTTAAAGACTGTACTTCAAAGGTACATATCGGTACCAAAAGTGTAGCCAACATATTAGTACCTAAATGGTACCGTCCGTCTAAATATACACACACACAGTATATATATGCTCTTTCTATTCATAATTATTGAGTTGATATTTAAAGGGAGGATGCTGTTCCTAGGTGCACCTGACAGGGCTTTCATCAGGGAGAATTGGTTTCCCACACTTGACTGACAGGTGCCATCAGACAGTCATCAGAATGCCCAGTATGAACAGCTGAGGCATCATGGGGGATTTACCTCTGGCACCTGCTTTCATTCCGATTGTAACCACAGGGTGGAAGTAAGTTACAGTCTTCGAATGCTTGTGGTGCCAGTCAGTTCTGTTCTGTCTCTGCAGATGTTTCCCTGGCAAGCTGATCTGAGACCAGATACAATCGGGTAAACCAAATGCAAAAAAAAAAAACTACTCATTATTTTATATGGAAGAAGAATGATATTCCTTGAATGTTGTGAGAGGTCAAATTTCACTCCAAAATCAAAAGAAAAAAATATAGGCTAGCTCCATATTTGGCAAACAAAATTAAGCCTATTTTAAGACATTTAAGATTGTGACATTACTCTTATGACTATGAAGAACATTTCTCTCCAAAATGTTCATTTATTTACTGCAACAAAACATTATTCTCATTATTTTAATCTCACTCTCATTACTGTGATAAAATGTCTGTACATTAAATAATAATCAGCAAAAAAACTATTTAGCATGAGAAGAGAAGAAGGGGAAGTTGTTGTTTTTTAAATATAAGAATGGTCAATTTTGATTTCATGGCAACTTTAAATATGTTTTTTATTTATAGTTTTGTTTTTATTATTATTTCCTTTTGATTTGGGAGTGAAATGACTTTTTTGACAGATTTGTGAGATTGACCATTCACTATATTTTCTACTTTCAATATTGGTCTAATCTATTATCTAAATATTGAATTATCCAACGTTTACTGTCCAGGACATACGATACTCTTTGGTCCTTATCCGCTAGTGACAGGCAAAAAATGCAGCTATGAGGGTCAGGTAACTGATTGTATTCTGTTTTTCCACGAAAAGGGATTAAACTATTAATGTCATATACTGACATTTCGCAACCCCAATCCTGCTGAATATTACACACAGACAACATCACCTCTGAATAGGAAAATCCTCCCAAATCCTCACAGTGACAACAAACACATCTTTGACCTGATTCACTCTCATAATTATTGACAATGTGTCCTTTCAGAAGGAGATGACACCATTTACAGGTTACATGGCGATGCTACACACATCTTCTTGTGTGTTGTTCGTAAAAGATTTTCGGAATTTAAGGACCACTATATTTTCCATAATTTCACATGGAAAGAAATATTGCTTATGTGTTTCTTTCATATTTAATTCAAGTGATACAAAGGATTTCATTAATATTCAGTAAATAAAACGATGACCTCTATGCTTTTCTTAGTGCCAACAACATCATATCAGAGTCATGGAAATATCTACATAAATGACTGGAACCACAACACTAATGCACACATTTTGTCTAAATACATATTAAAGCAAGGAAACTATCATGTTTCTGATTAGGATGTATCAAAACATGTTCATGTCACATATAAATATCAGTACACCTGAGCCAGGAAAACAAACCTTCACACGCCTTCAACTAAGACCGCAAGAGTTTGTCTACCCTGAGTAAAAATGGGCAGAGGTATGGATGTGATGCTTTCTTTTGCATGTCATTTGTGGATTTAATGTATAAGACTTGTTTTTGACAACTCCCTGTTTAGTTTAGATGTTTATCTTCTTACCTGTAAAACCAATTTCATAGTTGTAAAAGTGTTTATTGGAGCATGGCAATTAAACCAAACAAATGTATTTGATCTTTTGATTAATTAAAAATCTTGATTGCATTAGATATTTGGTTATTTCATCAGGAGCTTTAAAACAACATGTTGCAAATGGCAAACAAACCTCTTTCTTTTCTTTTTCCTATAGCATTGGTGCTGTTGTCGGTGGTCCTGGTTAGTTTGTTGGTGAAGCACGGAAGAGCCTCAGAGAACCAGCGGCTCTTCAACAACGCTGTCATCCGTGTTCAACACCTACACCAGCTGGCTGCAAAAATGATTAACGACTTTGTAAGATTTCCATTCAAATCTATTCAGAACTAGTAGATTCTAATCTGTCATTTAGAACAACATGATTGGTCACACCTATTCAAGTGAAATATGAGTTTAGGACTTAAATGGATAGTTCACCCAAAAATGACAATTCTGTCATCATTTACTCACGAGAGTTTCTCTCTTCTGCTGGACACAAAAGAACATATTTGAAGAATGTGGGAAACCAAACAGATGATGGGCCCCATTGACTGCAATATGAACAAAATACAATGGGGCACATTAACTGGTTACCAACATTCTTCCAAATACCTTCTTTTGAGTTCAACAGAAGACAGAAACTCATACAGGTTTGGAACAACTTGAGGGTGAGGAAAATTATGACAATTTCCATTTTTTGTTGAACTATCCATTTAATTATAGTGTTCTTTGCATTTCTATCAGAGGCATTTATTGATTTAGTTATTTGAGCAGAACATGTATTTTACTAAATACTATTTTACTTTTATTATTAAGGAGGACAACCTGTTGCCTGAGGAACGCAGACAGCTGAGTAAAATCTTTCCTCTGTCTTTCTGCAACTCTGACTCCATTGAGGCGCCCACTGGAAAAGATGAAACGCAGAAGAGCTCAGTAAGTACACTGAAAAAAGTGATCAGTTTACTTAACTTTACAAAAAAAAATGTAGGAAACCCGTTGGCTTAAAATGAAGTAAATGAATTTCATGCGTAATTGAAAAAATGTGCACTTGACATTTCCACTTAACGGGTTTCCTCATTTTTTTTCAAGTTAAGTCAACTGATCACATTGTAGATAATATTGTTAAAAATTAAATCCCAACCTGTCATGTTTTATTCAACAATATATAGAACTATATAACAAATAGTATCAAACAATGAAAAAATATATAACATTAGAATACATGCATGATGTAAGTGAAATATTTTTGTTTTCACGCAATTAGATGACCATTTTACCCTAAATTTGCAAAAAAATCTAAAAATGCTATAAAAGATGAAAAGTTCCATCATCACAAAAAAAGTTTATATGATCAATGTCATGACAACAGGTGTTTTTAACATCATCAAAATAAGTTAAGCAATTTTCAACTTTTTTTAATATGTTATACAAGATTCAACTATTTTTTTAAAGTCAGTTTTATAATTTAAGTATAAATGACTTAAAAAATCCAAGTTGATTGTACTTAAAAATGTAAGGCAACAACAAATATGGGAAGCATAGACATCAAAAATAGATAGCCTCCGGTATTCTTTTTTCTTTCTTCAGATGTTGAAGCTCCTTCGCATCTCTTTCCGCCTCATTGAGTCCTGGGAGTTCCCCAGCCAGACCCTGAGCGGAACCGTCTCAAACAGCCTGACAGTCGGGAACCCAAACCAGATCACTGAGAAGCTTGCAGACTTGAAAGTGGGCATCAGCGTGCTCATCAAGGTGAGAGACAAGATGTGTTCTAGGCTACTTTCGTTGTTTTTTTGTTTTTTTTTACACAATGTATCTAGTGGTCGTACCAGGATGGCATCTTCACATCTTGTGACCTTATTTGGATAGCGATTCCATAATTTGCCATTTGTATCTCCACAGGGATGTCTGGATGGCCAACCAAACATGGATGATAACGACTCCCTGCCGCTGCCTTTTGAGGATTTCTACTTGACCATGGGGGAAAGCAGCCTCAGAGAGAGCTTTCGTCTTCTGGCTTGCTTCAAGAAGGACATGCACAAGGTGGAAACTTACCTGAGGGTTGCAAATTGCAGGAGATCCCTGGATTCCAACTGCACCCTGTAGAGGGCGCCAATGTAGTGCTAGTCAAAGCCTGCAAACCTAAAACCAGTTTAAGTCCTCAAAACCTCCTAAAGTAGGCTAGGCCTAGTTATTATCTGGTCTTATATATGCAGTAAATGTCAACCAGGCATGGCTAGGTCTGTTCTCTAGTTCCCTCCCATAAACCCTACTATTGCATTTATTTTCTCATTGGGGAGTGCTCATAAATCAAGGTTGAATCTGATTTAACATTTCACAGTGGTGCTAATCAATTTATGGCAATTTATTTTCAAATGTGCCCAAATCACTTTGACATTAGTATATTATGGCTCCAAAAATGGCTAAAGATGGCTATTGTCGAAACTGTCATTTGGATGGTTGGGTTCCCTCCCAAGTGTATGAATGTAAACTTATGCTGTCTATCATAGATTATGCCCTTATTGTTAGATCATGCTATTCTCTTAAAGCTGTGTGTCTTTATCCATTAAAGTTTTTAACTGCATCCAATCTGTCTTCTGTATCATCTGTGTGGTTTAATTTTTCTGCCCGTCTCAAAATTACTCGTAGCCTACCTTAGATATTCATCTAAGTCTGTGTTGTGCCCTGGTAAGGCGTCCACAATGAACGCATTAAAATTGGAACGAAATAAATAGCCACAACATTTCTAAAGTAGCCTAGCCTATGTTGTTAAACCAGGACCATCGTATTGTTCTAAGATGCACTGCTGAAGATCTCTATAACAAGATGATGAGACAAGATTACATTTTGAAATGTTTATAAATTATGTTGGTTGTTATTTAAACGCTTCTAGAACGTTCGTTGCACAGCAATATGTATGTGGTTCGTAGGTAGGCTACTAACACTGGCTGCGCTGAAAGTTCTTTCTCATTTGTTAAATCCTTCCACTGATCCAATCACGGCGCAATACGTAATATGACGTCTAAGAGTAAGAGCGCGAAATGCAATTCTGTTTACGGAAGTAGTAGATGGGAGTCGTGGTGTCAACTGAATGCTCAACTTTTCTAGCGTTTTAAACCAATTTAAATGTTTTATGGGGCAACAACACCGTTTTCGAGTGGTAGCTTTATTTAAACCCACATCTCAATGGATATTGAGGTCGATATAATTGAGTTCAAAGTCCCTCTCGAAAACAACAAAACTATTTTTATTTGGGACATTCAGCCAACATTTTCAGAGGCCTACATTTATGTAAGTTAAACCATATTATATTACATTTCTTATTATTAACTATTCACCTGCTCTTTATGGCAGGTTATGTTTAATTTTTGCCCAAAGATGTAAATAAGCATTATGTTTGCTTAACAATTTTGGACTTTAGGGATTTTTTGTGCAAAATCACCAGTAATAGCATGAATGTACCCAACTTTAATTTTAATGACTGTTTATTAAACGTCTCACTGTATCACCTGACTTTTTTAGGAGTCCCTGTGGAGTGTGTATTCAGCATTTGGAGCTCTTTACCTTTTGAAGGTGTGTCCTAATGCCATGGTGGCAGAACCTGGGTTCTACACGATGGTGAAGTTCTATTCATCAGTACAGGCATCCAAAGCTCAGCGGGCCACTGATAAACAGTGTCTTTTCCAAAGCTCTCCTTTAAAGGTAGCCTAATGTATTACAACGACAGATAAAGCTGTAATGCGATTTTTATTTTATTTTACAGAGGGTTATATTGCTTACAATATTTGCTTATATTGTCCTCTCCTTAAACCAACACCTCAGGTCCGATTGAGCACAAAGCAGAATCTGTCCTTCTATAGCACTAAACCTCTCAGCCTTTCCAAATGTCACAACCTGGCTAATCACTATCTGGGCTTTGGCGGCTGGTCTACCCGCATTATTACTGTAAGCATCAATACGGATGAAATACACTGAATATACTCTTCATCCCCACCCCCCACATCTTTGTAAACAAACATTGTTTGTGTTTCAACAGTTGAAGGACATCTCAAAGTGTGTGGATGCCGGGTGTCAAGAAGAAACAGATGACCAGGGTGTGCTTTTGAAATATGGCTGCATAGCAGAGTTGACCTTCCCACAGCATGGCGTGAGCTGTCAGGGGGTCGGTGTGGCAGAGGAGATCATTGACAACGATCGAGGTGATTTGACTTGAGTCAAGCAACATGCTTTATTTTTTTTAGGAAACACAAATTTTAAGAAAACTTGAGTACACTTCAATTTACTTATATAAATATATCTTAAAATAATAATGCATAATTATAATCAGTATTGGGGAAAGTTACTTTTAAAAGTAATGAATTTTGTAAATTAATTACTTTTATATGGAATGTAATGTGTTGTTACTTTGTCATTCTTTTTTTTTCAACTGGGCTGGGTTAAGGCTTGCTTGTTTGTTTTTTTTAAAAACAAACGAAAAGTTTGTTCAAAAGTTCTATTTTGGCAAATGCAAAGGCCCTTTCACACCCAAAAGTGAAATGATCAGTCCTCATTTTTTAAGGAAATGCAAATTCATCCCTGTACAGTAGAGGGCGCAGATCAAACAAGCCATTCTGGATCGCAGAAGAATAGGACGTATTAGAAGAAAGTTCAACACTCTTTCTTCAGCAATAAAAACTAAAAAATGAAACGCAAATGTGATGTTTAACTAAAGTAATTTTGGCTAGTTCGTATGGTTGAATTGGATCGTCAAAGGTGTTAGGGGTAACAGCTCAAGGACCCAGAACCATATATTTGGAAAGAAGGCCAGGAGTCGTGAGGGTTAATCAAATAGATACAAATTTACTGAAGAATAGTTTGCAGTTTAATTGGTTGAGCCAGGCTTCAAAGTCTCATGAGGAGGTCGCAGGCCAGAGACTCTACCTTACACAAAATCTCACACCAGTTATACCATTTTCAAGGGCAAAGTTGACATCAGTACATACATGTTGGCTATTCTGATTGGCTAAGAGAACATAAAGCCTAAACAAATCTGCACATATGGATAGATAGAAGGGTAAGTCGACATTAGTCAAGATGGTTGTCGTCCGATTCCTAGATTTAGTCCTGTGGTGACCTCGAAGGTCATGGAAAGGAGTCTTTGGGTCTGTTGTTGCATACCGAAGTGTTCCATAACTCCTATACAAGACCTGCACAGAACATCCAACACACACAAACAAAAGCGTAGGAAGTCACAGTATTCTCAAGGTTGGAGAGGGCCTAACTATCATCAGAAAGTCTTCCAAAACAGACTGATAAAACATTCCCTCCTCAGGAAGAAGTACAGATAATGTTCATTTTATTCATTAAAGAAATACATATGAAAGGAAAACAATTTGGTGAATCAGATCACGTAAGTCATGTAGAGTTTGACCCCTACCACCTTAACTAGTCAGCTAGAATATATTTATAGTCTACCGTAGTAAGGGTCTTTGTCAGACCAGACCTTTTCCGCTACAAAGAACCGGTTCATTCAAGGCCCTCTTTTAGGTCAACAAAGATTAGTCACTGACATCAGAATGCACCTAGAAAGAGACTGGTAAAACACTCACAGCAATATGTGGTTAAAAGTATATGTGAATCACTCATTGAATATAGAAATTATTATATAAACATGCTTATACTTGATTATTCATTTTTATAGGAATAATATAAGCACTCAGAAGGATATACATATATATTGAAGAGACAAGGGATTCTGACCCCAACCCTTCAAAGGTCTGCAGCAAAGACATTGGTTAATAAAGTGAGATTAAATTCATAAAGTATTTTTTTTTAGTTTGCATTTCACTGTTTTTAATTATTTTTAAGGAACACTAAATCTATTTTTTTGAAAGTGAGATGAGTAAATGCATGCTCACATTTAGTCTAGAACTACAATAACCGTCATGTTCACACTGCGGTCACAACACCTCTGAACTTACTGCCGATTTCTCTCAACATGGGGACAGAACAGGTCAGTCAATAAATGGGAAAACAGTAACTTGTGTAACTCAGATATTTTGTTGTGCATATTTTGTGTATGTGTGTGTGTGTGTGCAATTTTTTTCTTCATGTAAAACATGTTATGAATTCACATCTACTAAAATCTTTTGAGACCCGGAGGAAAAGTTGAGAAAAAGAGGGACACTAATGAAACGAGCCAAAGACAAAGCTGTGGCGGTTGCCTTTGAAAAAGTGCTTCTCATGATCTTGGGTAAGTATCACACAACCTATACAGTCATTATACAATGTGCATTGCAGTCTGTGGTAACATCCATTTCATGTAATTAATGTCTCATAGGAAATGGAAAAGTAGCAATTGAAATCAAGTATGATCCAGATGAGATCCTTCCAGAGGAGAACTCAGAAGGAGTCATAAAAGTAAGCGTTCCTTCAAGATCTTTGAACACTTTTGTCAATAACGTATCAAATTTATTCCATTTACAGAAAACTAAATTCTAAACTTAAGTCATCATTTGCCTTTTTATTAGAAAATCTTGTATTAAAATATATTAAATGTTGCCCCATGCATACCAGATTACTGTAATTCAAGTCTACTGAAATCAGTTCATAAGGTTTGCCATAAGGAACTAGCCAGTCACTTTCAGTTTTTGTCCTGTTGGTCAGTGGTTTAGCAACAGCTGATCAGAGAGCTAACTATTAAATCACTTAAAATGCCAGGTAAATGACATCTCCTGGAATGAGTTTGAAGGTGCAGACAGTAATACCGAGGAGGATTTCCCATGGGTCCTCACTGGGGACCTTCCTCATTGACCACCACTCAACTTTCTCAAACCACACAGTTGCCAATATTTTCCAGAGAAGTGACCATCAAAAATTATATGTTTTCTCTTTAATGTTTGGTATTGACCATACTGTCAAACGTGTGCCGTGTTACGATCATGCTCTGTGGTAAACCTCTTGATTTCAGTGCAACTGACCCCAGATTCCTCTTCTCTATTTCCAGCACAAATCTCTATTTTTTTTTAAGTGGCTGATACAGTGGCCACACAGTTTGAGGTTTGAAGGTCAGGTCAGGTTAGATGTCAAGCAAAGAAAGTTGTGTAATTTCATAAGGAATTGAGGGAAGCCGGAATGCATCACTTTATAAACCTGTTGTTAAGATGACTTAACGTTTTTATTTGTGCTACCTTATAATACATTCAGAGGTTTCAGTATGTTGTCATTAAAAGGGTTTTTGTGTGTTGTGATGTGTTATGATTTTTCTGCTGCGTTAAATAAAACTACATTGTATCTTAATCATATGTGCCTCCCTTTCCTTCATTGATTTTGATTATTGCTCAGTTGGCTGTTTTTTCTTTGTAGAATAGATGTTCAGTTTAATCATGTGTTTTGGGTCTTAGAAATGAAATTATAATATTAGTAGATTGCATTTATAGAATCAAGGTGACTCTGTTTACTTAATTTCTTCGTGTCTATTTCTCGGAGTGATTAGAGCTGATGTGCTTGCTTCTTAACCTAATTGACACTAGGTGGCAGTGTCTGCTTCTATTCAACTGAATTGTACAGGGACTTTTTTAGTACGCATGCAGTTACAAAAAAAAAAGAGTACTCTCAGCAAGCCATTGGCAACAGTGGAAGACCCTAAGAAAAAAGACCCTTAGATTGTTGCGTAATAGGAGCGAGAACTGAACTCAGCTGGAAACACTCATACTGACACATTTATGATAATATCGACTAATTAGTTAGAGCAAAAATGTCAAATAATAATTATGCACACACACATTCTTCCTCTTCTGGATTTCTGGATTTTAGATGATTCAATCTGCATGCACTGAAAATATATACAAAAATCCCTTATTCCAGTCCAGTGACACTGTCAAATAGGATTGTTTTTGAAGAGATACAGGTTTTTCTTTTGTTGTCATGATTTCTGTTCATACTTGTGTTTTGTGTATATATGTTGAGGCTTAAACATGCCTGTAATGATAGATTATTACACTGTAAAAAAAAAAAAAGTACAATAATTTAACAATTACAACTTAACGTTACACGAGATTTAACTAAATATTTAAAAAAAAAATGAGTTGAAATTACGTATACAGCCAATTTGATTAAAAACTTAAGTTCAATTGCTGCCTTAACCCCCCCCCCCCCCCCAAAGACGTACTGTTAAATGTATTAAACATGCATTGTAGTATATTTTTATTGTACTAAAAACATACTCAAGTACATTTTTAATACATTTAATAGTACGTCTTTTTCACATGGGCCGTGAATCGGAAGTTGCATTCGATGTGCGCTAACAAAGTAAATAGTGCCAATTTTGATTTCATGACGACTTTAAAAAAAATTAAATGTAGCTATACAAAATTAACATTTGAAAAGAAATGCCTGAAAATTACTTCATATTCATATTTCTATTTACTTTCTAACACTTCGAGAATGTTTGTTATTAAGGAAGGATGTTATCAAATCGAAAGCATTATAAATTAGAAGAAACAATGTAGCTTTCGCGTTTGATTAAAGCAGTGACTTTCCATATTTTGGCAAATTAAGGAACTTGATATCAAAAGTTCTAGTTCTACTGGATTTGTTGAGATGTGTTTACAGGGAATGACATTAATAACCTCTTGTTTGGACTAATAAGTCATAAACTCGTGTTGATGAGTAGGCCTATGGTTGTGAGAGGATTATTCGGTAATCAGAGATCGGGTTGGTTTCTTCCAAGCCTTGAGGCGCTTGGCAGACCACCAGTACATGCAGTGCTTGATTCGTCTTGCCCGCAAACAACCACAGTTAGGGTGAGAAGAATGTTATTTTTCGTGATCACAGCTTGGTTCACATACTCTTTCAGTTCTCTATCTTCATTTTCACTTTCCAAGGTATAATGCCAGCCGGGGTCTCTCCATTTACCCACAAGGTTGAAATATACCAGTCATTCGTTGTATTTCACTAGAAACAAACCAACGACAAATCTTTTTTTCTTCTTCTTGAACGTAAAACCACAACCACACATGCCATCTTTGGCAAATCCCAGGCTGCTAGTGTTGCACAAATCTTTGTTCAGCTCTCAAAATGAATTTAAATAATTGGCATTTAAATTATAAATTTAATTAAATAAAAGGCACAATAAATTGTTATAATATTATCCAAAGAATATTCAATTCAAAACAGCCTATATTTATTATTCTTAATAATTTTCACAATAAATATCTGTCTAAAAAGAAGCCTAAAATCAACATCAGTCAACAGATTTATTGTAAAAAAAAAAAAAGTGGTCTGGTTTAATACCGCAGGCCGAGACCAATAGCCTACCAAAACCAGAGGCAAGAACGACCAGAAATCTACCAAAGAAAGTATCTGTGATTGCAGGCACAGTTGGAAATGAGCTAGCATGTCACAAATATACAGTGCAGTGTTATAAGCATATTATGTGGTTAACCTCCTAATTTCAATGTAACTTACTTAACATTTCTATTTTCACTCTTTGTTTTTTTTTACACCTGTGCTGCTATACCAGTCTTTTTTAAGGGCTTCGAGTGTTTGACACTTGACGCAAGGGAAATCAGTTGTTTTAACTGTAATAAAAATATAAGCCTAAAATCTGCCAAAACAATCTCATAACAATTAGTAGGCTATTTTATGATTCGGTGATTTGTTAATTTGAATATTTTACTTTGATGGATCATCTTGGATACGTTAGAAAATGTTTTAACAGAATTATGTATTTGTCGATCCGCTCATCTGTGACTAAGCCTGTTCAGACAGCCAAAATTATAGCTAAATTGTCAACAGCTAGTTCTATCGTGAACAACAAACATGAGTCATCATGCCACAATGCGTGTTTTAACTCAACATATATCACTACTCATCTGCCACAATTACAAATACATTGGAATGTTTTTGTTTATTTTATTCGGGTTTCGTTTGTACCTTGGGCTCTTAGATACCATATAAACCTTTTTAAGATGAATTAAAGAGCAATAGTTGTGACTCCAACATGAGATTAACACTTGTGGCTTCATAACGTTCATTAAGGGGAAATCTGTCTTGATTTGGGATACACTGGAATGAAAGACGCAAGTCAACACAATTAGAACAAACCGCGGAGTTAAAGACGTCTCGAAAACAGTCAATGGTCCCCCAGCACTTTTCGATCCAAAATGCAGTATATAAACCGCAGACCTTCTGTGAGTGTATCATATAACAACAAACACAAGTTGTGAAGGATACACAACAATTCAACAAGGTAAGCAGTCAAATTAGAGGCTTATAATTAATCTAATTATTTATTGCTTGAAATTGCTGAATCCCATTGCTTTAAAACTCATGCTCTCCGATCCTCTATAGGCATCTGTCAGAATGGAACTTCAATATGTGGCCTGGCTGAGCACCTTTTTCTGCTTTGCCCAGGTTTGGTCATTGCCAACAAACTGCATCCTTCGGAAGGACTTAATGGAGAAAACCTGTACATTTATAGAGACTGCGGTAAGAATCGTTGCAGAGAATTTTAGATAAAGAAAATATATTCTTTAACTAAATACAATTTTGTTTTAGGGTGGCCTTTTCCCTTCGCAATGCCTGGACGACCACGTTCCCATTTCTTTCCCGCAAAATGTGTTCGAGTCCAGCAACAAGAATCAGGTAAACACTTTTATATAACCGGGTTAATTTGCACTGCTTTAGGTTTTTTTGTAGACATGAGGTCACTCCTCAACTTTTACTGTTTCTGAAGGATTCTGGTGTTGAAAAGGCTGTTTACCAGACACTCCAGAATATTGACGCACTGTTTGAGGACTACAGTGTTCCAGACCAGTGGGATGCAGAAAAAATGACTGAGTTTCGAGGCATCGTATACCGGCAGATTGAGGAAAGCAAATGCGTAAGAAAACTGCAAACTTCATTTTTAAAGTCTTCAACTTCAGAGATCTTGTCTTTGTTCAAATGATATGTAGATAAATTATAGTTATAATTACATTAAATTATAAAAGTAATTCGCAGACCTCTAGGACCTCTAACTCAACGTAATACAATGTCATATATTCACATCATCTTTAGAAACAAAATTAGATCGGTTAACCTCGATTTAGTTTCAACTGACTAAATTAATGTTGATATTCAGATGAAATGAAAAAAGTAAAATACCATAGCCCTCAAACGTCTATGAGATGAGATTGTGTCATTTATGGCCAAGAGAAAAACATCTTACCCATATGACATTTAACTCACTTGCATTCAGTATTTCATGTTTTCTGGGTCTTGGCAAATACAGATCATGAGCAAGTCTGAAGCGGCCCAGGATTTTCCCAGCAGAGACGCCTCACTCAAAGTTTACTTCGAGGCTATATCCTCAACTCTGAAAGAAAGGGTACGCTTATGTCCTAAACCTAACTGTTTTCATATATACCTCTTGTGTTATATACAGTATTATTATTTTTTTATGTTGAATGCATTTTTTTCTGCGCAGGATTTCAGTTACTGCGCATGGGAAATCGCGAGAAGTGAGATTCTCCGCACCCTGAACTTCATATTGAAGAACAACTCTGACATCATGTATAGAGCTCCAGAACTCTAGATCTCGCATGCTGGCTTATTTATTTATTCATTCATTCATTCATTCATTTAATTATTTATTTATATATGTATTTATTTATTTATTGATTGATTGATTGATTTTCTCCTTTGTTGCTTAGAGGTGAATTCGCTCTCTAAGCCTGCTTCACTGTAAGGGAAATAACTGTCAGTTTCACTTTTGATTTTGATTTGTTACGTCACCATTTCCATTCAGCACTGGACAGTTCATTCATTTACAATGTTGTATTTCTGTAGTTTTTTTTAACATTTCTGAATAAAGGATACATTTTGAATACACTGACCTCTCAGAATACTGTGTTATCAAAGTATCATTTGTGAAATTATTACCTTAAATATCTGAATGAAAGAGGTCAATGCAGATCAATAAAAAAAATGTCATGAAAAAAGGAAGGAAGGTAGATGAATTAATTAAATAAGATGGCGTATGTGGGATATTGAGGTTGATATTTAAACTACATCTCTCTCTCTCTCTCTCTCTCTCTCTCTCTCTCGCCCTCTCGGTGCATGCATAAACTACATCTCTCTCTCTCTCTCTCTCTCTCTCTCTCTCTCTCTCTCTCTCTATGTCGGTGCATGCTGGGTGTGAGAGGGTGATCACGGTGTGAGGGAAATTTAAAAACATTTTTTCTTAACTATTCTTTTGGGAGCTTATAGGAAGGGTTTTATATGTACTTTCGCAAAACTAATTAGGAGACGGAGATGGCGTCGCACGGGAGTCTGCAGGCCGGCCTCGTCTCTCGCTCCGTCACGGCATCAGGTGTGTCACGAGAGTCTGTGGAAGACGTGTTGTTGGATGTAGCTGAACGGCAACAAACAGACACGTGGCACACCTTATTTATTTGACCACTTATTTATTTATTGTAGGTTATTGGTTAGGCAGTCTTTTTATTGTTTAAAAAAGTTTGTTTGAAGGTTTTGGTAAAGATTTTTCCAATCAGTATTTTATAAGTGGTCCTAAATATAGCCTACATTTCATGAGAGAAGAAAAATATGCATATTACATTTTTTGTTGGGTATGGCCAAAATGGCAATTTGGAAGACTCGAAAAAATAAGCTATGGTATAGGTACAGTAGATGCAGAAAATGCTTTTAAAGGCATGATGACCAAAATTGAATGCACATATTTTCAATTGGTTAATGATATTCAAAGGTTCACTGAAATATGGTCTGTGGGAGGAGTTTTGAGTGAGGTTTTGGATGACATGTTGGTTTTCAGATTTTAAAGATGTTTGAAGTATAATTGTTATGTGTATATATTTTTATTGTATTTATTGAATTATTGAATTTTTGGATTATATGATCAGATAAGAAATCTGGTATTTGGAAAAAAGTTAATGTTATAATAAAGTTGTGTTAAGCCTCTCCCTCTCTCTCTCTCTCTCTCTCTCTCTCTCTCTCTCTCTCTCTCTCTCTCTCTCTCTCTCTCTCTCTCTCTCTCTCTCTCACACACACACATTGATGAAGTGGCCTTATACATTTGTGCAGCTATGCAGCTGTTTGTTCCAGCAGAAGTTATTTCTAGTTCTAGCACATCATGCTATATAAGATCCGAATATACCTATTCTAGCGATCACTCTTTAACCACATATCCTGTGTTTGTACATTGTTGCAAAATAACATCCTGTTTTTGTCTATTTCAATGTCTAGAGCAAATGCAAATGTGTTGCACTGTATAAGTTACAGCATGCACTGGGCTGGTCTCATATATAAACATATATTGCTTTATAGCTCTTCTTTCATATAGGCCTATTGAAGCTTATTTTTGCCCTTTACAGTTAAATTTATCTCAGTTTTCTAAATCATTCAAATATTTTACCAGTTGCTATTGTTTAACTGTTCATTGGCTTTGAGTAAACTTGGACAGGTGTGTAAGAAAGGGAAGAACTTAGGAATGAATGTTCACAGACATTGACTGTAAACACTTTAAACATTGTTCTTTTCACACAGATGTGATAGTTGTGGTTAAATGGGAATGTAAATGTCAAGTTTACAAGGTTGGAGAGCTTCTCTGTTTTGTTAAAAGGGGCGTGAAATTAAGAATGAGGGAATCTAGCTATTTGCCACACTTTTAATGAACAAAAATATAAAACTGTTTTGGGCCAAAAACAAATTACAAGTTTATTACATTAAAAATAAATTTCTTTCTTAAAACAAAGATTCAATATATCCAGTTAAAATGTCTTAACTTGGCATTATAAAAATGCAATTGTTCCAAGAATACATCAACTGACCCGGGCCTAATTTATAAAATATTGCATAGAAACCATCATTTCATCTTAGGCTACGATTATTTCTAAAATGTGATTCAGAGAACGAACGAACGCCCACAAAAACGTGCGTATACTCCCCAATCTCAGCAAAATTCAGTTAAGGGGCTCTCCTACCTGACCCATGAGCCATGTAAACCATTTGCCATTGCCACACAGTGACACATGACACCCCAGTGCACCCACTGCAATCCTTCCCTCCTTATACTAATGAAAATGTAATTACTCATATCAGAAATAGACATTGTTACTAGAAAAAGTAGGCCTACATTTTAAATATCAAGAATTCATATTTTAAATAGTACAAATTTAATTATTGATATCAAAAATGCATCCTGTGAATGAATAAAAGCTAAAATGGCAATGTCCAGGCAATCAACATTTGAAATGCAATATATCCTATAAATCAATAGTTAATGTCAATACATTGCTTTCCATCTTGCTTTATTGCAGAGTTAACTAAACCGACTTGGAGACTAGATAATCATTGTCTTGTTTTAAAAGTATGTGTGGCTATGAGGAGTGCCATCTCTCATATTATGAAGTTTTATTAACTAAGTTCGGGAGGAGCACGTTCAGATAATTAACACGAGTGGACAGCAATCAGCAATCAATGATAAGAGGGTACATATAGACACTTCAGTCTTACCTCGATCCATTGACAGTTTGCAGCATCCCACCTCCACCCCTTCTCCACCCCTTCTTCACACTCCTAGTTCAAAATCACTTACATACGGGGGAGTACTCTGGGTTCGGGCTGAATTCCGAGCTCGGAGCCCTCCCTCCGGATAGCACGCCAAATATGCATTAAATCTTATTTCCTCAATTATATGTAAGTGTGAACTCGTGAAGAATTCGTACGAATTCCCGTGAGATCGGGTTGGAGTACTGGTCCTCCACACAGATATTTCTGCTGGAAAGTGCGCTTTTCACTTCGTACACGTGCATATGAACGCACGTTAAAGCGCAAAGCGATTATATTTTCCGAGCTGCAGTTTATAAACAAACACCGTTGCCGTTGTCGTTTATCAAACGTAATAAATAGTAGTATTTCACTCTCTTTTTTTGTCAGGCACAAAGTCACTGAACACAGCCCTGGAAGTGCCCGGCTTTAGCAAGCAAGACACAGAAAGATCAAAAGATGCACTGCCCAGCTGGGTTAGACAGACAGACAGACAAACTAGAGAGAGATGCACATCAACTTAACTTTCCTGTTCTCTGCTGACATCAAACACCATGCTGTCAACGTCAAACGAAAATGCGAGCGGCAAGAATTGCTTAGATTTTTAAACTCGAAAATAAAATCTGTGCAAAATCACGATTTATAAATGTGGCCCCTGATTTCACCTGGTAAATTCTTGTGTGACGTAACTCAGCTGTGACGTTGTCAAAAGCTGGCTTTATAGGCCTACCTAACCCATTTTCATCGGGCAACTTTTATTTTTCTCACATGTCCTGAATTATAAGAGTTTTTTGGGTACAAGAGGCGTTCCAATAGTGGGACTTTTCACCAAAATTCCTAAGACAGAGATCTGGCCAAAATTAGAACATGTTTGATGGCCCAAATCTGGTCCACTTCATTTTAGTCAGAAAAACAGTAGGCCTACAATAATTCTACCAGTAGTGAGCCAAAAAATAAAAAAGGATGGATGAAAGTGATGAAGGTGGATGAAGGTGAAAAAGACGTACTGTTAAATGTATTAAACATGCATTATAGTATATTTTTATTGTACTAAAAACACACTCAAGTACATTTTTAATACATTTAATAGTACGTCTTTTTCACCAGGTTATAACCTAATATGTGAACCTTAGACCTATATGCTAATTCTTCAATGGTTGAGATCTGAGGCTTCGTGAAACAATGAAACAGTTGAAGCATATGTGCCATATTGTGTCGAGGCTTCGAAACAATCCGACACCCGTCTCCACTGTGATACCTAGTGGTCACTTGCAGGTGTTGATCTGAAACAATCTTGACAACGAGTCATTAAAAAAATTGTGTTTTTTTTATTATAATTGCATTTTTCTAATATGTGAAGCTTGTAACCTGTAGGCTCCTCACTGTGCATTATTTTGGTCATGAAAAATGAATATTAAGAAATCAGGCCTTTAACGTCTCACTTTTTTATAGATTTTTATTTAAAAAAAAAGGACTTAGCCTACTTCTTTTTTTTTTCAGATAATTTCTCCAGCCTTTGAAAAACTCCTCTCACAAAAACCCACGAGGTCAAGATGCGTTGACTTCACTTTTATACAGATGTGCGAGTGTGTGGCCTGTTCCCGACCCTGTCAATCAAACGCTGATTCGGCGGACCATTCCCTGTCGAAACGCACCGAAGCTTCATTTAGCCGTAGTCACGTGACATGAGTGTTTTGAATCACGCGTCGGATCAGTGTTTCGAAACATCTGAGCTTCGGGATCTCGAAAAGCTTCGGAACGTCTGTTTCGCGTCAGCCATCCACTTAACCAAACCCACCCAGCAAAATAACCTAAGAATCGTGTAAAATTCATTAAACCTTACAACAACAAAAAAACATTAAAAAGATTATTACTTGTGATAGAACAAAATATGGATATGAGAACATATGTATGCTATATACAACTAAATTGAAAAAACAATCTCTTAAAATTTCTTTAAGTCGATTTCCAGTCATCTGAGTCGTCTTCAGTTTTCTCTCATCTTGTGTGAGTGCTTCACAGGCAGTGTGAATGAACCAAAATCAAACGATCCCGGGACACATTATCCGTGTATTTTCCGGAATCTCTGTGTGAAAGGGCTTTAGAAATTAGCAAAGTTGAGCCAATGGGTGGAGCTTGACGTCCTCTCTGCACGTGATGGGCTTAAAGGTCAAGCTACACCCTAACCCTAATTTTGCCCTATCCCCTTGTTGTATATTATCAAGGAAGTGCAATTACCCTGTCTCCTTGTTTATTAATTTTATATGCTTTAACACATTTTTGGATAATGTATTTAATATAATGCATTGCTTTTGTTATTATTTATTTTTGTTTCTATGAAATGCGTTATACTGTATGGGCAGAGATGTAGTAATTGTTAGTTATGTATGTCAAATCAAGTCACCTTTATTTATAGCGATTTATTCAATTCAGATTGCTTTACAGTGACACACACCCACACTGTTGTCACCCGCTTCGAATGTCATCACTCGATTGAATGGTCATTATCAGTGTTGATTCAGTTCCGTTGTTAAGATGACCAATTATTAAATTAGTTCACTTAATCTAGAAGTTCTGCAAAAAATGATGTCATAGTCTAGCTCAGTTCTCATACAACCGCTTCAGTACAGTCAGATCTATAATATTGTTGAATATTAAGTGTGTCTGAAAGTAGACTGCCAGTACACAGAAGCGTGCAGTTATGTGTGTGCGTTCAAGGACACAAAGATGTGGTTACTCCTAGAAAAGGAAATCAGTCATCTTAGTTGAGTTTAATCATACTAGCTTTCAAGGACATGAAAAGGCGGACAGCTTGCACCTCCTTTAAGGCCTTGAGAAGGATCTCAGGTCTTGGGAAAGTTACAACTTGCATCAATCAACTTAATTTTGGTGGTAACAGGAGTATGAAAGACTAAAGAGTTGACTGCTTCTTTGGATTCTGATACATCAAGCAATCTCAATCTGAAGATAAGAAACCCAGAACAGAGTACACCTTTTATTTAAAGCACAATTATAGTATTTATACTTTAATGATGAAATATGATTTGCCTTTACATTTTTGTTTATTATAAAAAAAAAGTAAAGTAACCAATTAAAAGAACTTTAATTGATTACCAAAACTGCCTAGGCTTTGTGTCAGGGATTGGGTAGGTGGAGGTAGCGAGGACTCAAGTGCAGAACAATGGGTTTTTATTAAAAAATAAAACAAAATACAAACAAAAACTACCCGAGGGGGAAATCTTGACTCGTTTTGACCACACATAGCCTACAACAGCAAACCAGCACAGGACTGAAAACACAGGGAGAATAAATGAGGAGCAAACAAGGTAAGTAATGAGGGAGGACAGGTGGGGCAAATGAATCAATAATCAGGTAACAAGATGGGCGTGGTTAGACAATGACAGGAGAGCACATGGCACAAGGAAACAATGACAAACCATGTGCTCACACCAAACATAACAAAAACACAAGCACATGGCCAATAAACACATGGCCAATAAAACAAATCACAAGCCATGCGCTCACACAAAACAGACATGAACAGGCAGCCAATAAGAACACTCATTAAGCACGTGTTCACACAAAACATGACAACATGAAAGCACGTGTAAAACAAGCTGTGTGCTACACAGCACAAGACAAAACATGACTTGAAAGCACATGAAACAAGGCACACAGACAAGACAAAACAGGAGTGTCAGGGCCCTGTCACAAAACCAAGAAATAGACAGAAGTGACAGAACCATGACACTTTGATTTATAGTGTTTTAAGACATTGAATAAGAACATGCCACAGAGAAGTATTCTGACCAAAATTGTAAGTAATTTAAAATGCTTATAATTTAGGCCAGATTTGACTTTACCTAACTGAGAATAATAGCTCTAATTATTATTATCTAATAATAATAGATTTTAACGGTTCTTTACACGTAGTAACAGTTATATTTAGTACCTTATCGTCTTGAAGAAGCCTTTATATGCTGAAATGGTTCTTTGTGTTAGAGTTTAGGGTTCTTTAACCCCGCCTTTTTGTTTTTCAAATCTGTAACTGTCAAAGCCTCCTTGTTATTACTGATTTTCTGGAGCTTAGCTGGACAACTACAGTTACTACACAGACTGTCAACATACTCTCAACAGGTAAATCATTTCTTTCTTAAAATGTCTACAAATTATAATTTTAAAAATTGTAACAATCATTTCCTAACAATCATGTCTCTTTCTCTTTTAGTTTAACAGAACATGTAGTGTGAGCAGCTTTGTTCAGTTAAAGATACTCATCTTCTCTTCTCCACAAAGTAACAGAGATATGGAATTTATGATCCATATTGTTCGTTTTTTTTATGCCTCAACATACCCAGTCACAAAAAAAAACATTAAAGCTATACCATGACTTTATATCACTTTTTCCTTTTAACATGGTAAAGGGCTTGTTCTGTCAATTTTTGCTCATTTTGGCCTTCATGAACATAATTGTTTTTACAAAATCACCTGGAAGAGACACAATGTAACTCTAAACTCAACTGTGTATTTCAGATGCTGTCCCGTACCATAACCTCATCATCTGCAGAGAAAAACTGCATCTCTGAACACACATAATTAAGGACGTAAATACATCATAGGGGATTGTGAAGATATTTCATCGGAACTTGGTCTTCATTACATCTACATCTATAGCTATGTCAATTGTTATTTAAATGCAGTCCATTTACCATTTTACCATTTACCATGCTGTGTGTTTTACAATAGAATCAATGGTCACCTTACAATGTTCGGTCTCTATAAATTTCTACTTTGAAAATCGAAATGATTGTACATGATCTGTCGATAGCTGTGCAACATATTTGTATTACAAGAATCTTATTTATACGTATATGCGTTATAGTTCGCTGCCACATCACAAATGGTGAATCTATATTTTTTTCTTTATATTTAAAACATTTTAAGGTCATCAGACCTTTTTTTCTAAAATATTTGAATGGATGCTATCTTTTGAACTCTTGGCATGACAAACAAACTGAGGTTTCTACCCTTCTTTCATGATTTTTCATGTTCATCACTATTTCAGAATAAAGGTCTGAACACGCCTTAGGGGTATGGAAATATTCTTGTTGCAAATGGATAAATTACGGCTCCTCCGTAATTTATTTTGAAACTAGAGATTGTAAGCTTTCAAATGATGTATAGTTTGTAAAGATTAGTTTAGGTTTTAAATATGTAATGGATTTCAAATGTATGTTAATCAATGTTAACTTTTTGTTTGTCAAACTGTTATAGAAAAGCATTTTTACAGTTGCAATCTACTGTCTGAATATCATGGCTTTAATTTTACAGCAATACAGCATGATGTTCGAAACAAGGCTGTTCAGTTGTAAGTCGCATCTTGTAAATTATGCTCTGAGATAAACTTGTCTTCAGTTGTGTTGAGTGTTTCAGTATAATGATTTGAATTTCAATACACATTTATTTGTTTAGTGCTTTTCACAATACAAAGCAGCTTTACAGAAAATGCATGTCTACAGTACAATTTAGAGTGATGTTATCAGAGGAGACTGTGTGTTTCACAAATGAACAAATACAAAGTTAGCTAACCTTATAGGCTATACATTTTAGCCGGAAACAATGAGACAATGAAACAATGTTACGGTTTACAAATCAATCAAGTAATCAAATACATAAATAAATAAATAAATAAATAAATAAATAAATAAATAAATAAATAAATAAATACATACATACATACACACATACACACATACACATATAGATAGATAGATAGATAGATAGATAGATAGATAGATAGATAGATAGATAGATAGATAGATAGATAGATAGATAGATAGATAGATAGATAGATAGATAGATAGATAGATAGATAGATAGTCAGTCCGTCCACGGAAAACTACACTTTGAATGATTTAAGCTCGAGGATGACGTTGAGAACACGCAGGAGCTCCTTTCGAACCACCTCCCACGCGCAGACACTGTGGTCCTGATTGAGGAAAAAAAGACCGCAATTAATATACAGGCTATGGGATGACATCACGGTATTTACGTGTGTGTTGCCTACTGAAATCTGCTGTAATCTACCGTGTTTCTGAGAAGAGTGGCCAGTTTATCAAAGTAGGTTTTCAGAGCAGCCTCTCTTGCTGGAAAATCATCCACAGGTCTGTGCGATATCCCCATGATCTACACACGGACGAGATATGACATAATTACAGCCATCTTCATATATTAATCTATAATAGCCCATACAAATAAATGTATTTCGAACTTACACTTTTGTTCTCGGAAGTAATACGGTAAATTATGTTCTGGAAATGCTCCACTTTCTCCTGGTTCCAGGACTCTGGATAACTTTCGTTAGCAAACAGGAAGTCAATGTGCTCCATGGTTTTATACATTGCCTTTGCTACACCGATGTTCTGAAAATTAAACATACAACAGTTAGAATATAGCCTATATATATCATTCCAGGTAGGCCTATATTGATCATTTATCAATAGTTAATATGTTAGTTAATATGCCTGGAATAACTATTGATGTGTTTTTACCTGATTGGAGCCATTTGATTGTAGTGCAGATTTCGGGAAGGGTATTTGGACGTTTTCTTCCAAGCATTCACGAGGAAAAAGACCTCCCTATGAGAAAAGACACGTTAGGACATAGCTAGAACTAGGGAGAGGGGTGGGGAGAGAGACTTAACTTACCATATTCTCAAGTAGATTGTGAGTTGTTTTCACAAGTGTCCGCCGCATGCTGAACTTTGTTGGCATTGAACAAATTTGGGAGAAAAAAAGAAATAGACTCAATAAAGCGATACATTTCCAAAGTGCCATTTTGAATATTATGCGAACAAAAAACAGAAAGATGATGCTGATTGTCCAAGTCAAAGAAATTAAAGGAGCTGTAAAATAGCACTGAGTCACAAACGGTGCTGAGACTTCTAGAAAACTCTTGCTGAAGACATGGATGCGAATTGACCGTTTTATACTACAACAGAGTGATGAACGGAAAGAATGTATCTGGAAGTTTTGCAAACCGCACCGTCTCTTTTGTTTCTAGCTGAGCATCTCTCGCATTTGCTGTGGTTAAGAGGATGTCATCTATCTATCTATCTATCTATCTATCTATCTATCTATCTATCTATCTATCTATCTATCTATCTATCTATCTATCTATCTATCTATCTGTTTGTAATCTATCAAACTTTTTGAAATGCTTTAATTGAAAAGTGTGCTTATGCCATATTTCTTTAAAATAAATGCCACTTGTTTTGATGGTTTGTTATATAATGCATATTTGTCATATAATTCGTCTATCTAATGAATTATATGTAAGACAATTAGCACTAAAGTTCTCGTATCAAGAATAATTCGAATGATCAAGAAATGTTTGAATGAATTGGATTATTGAAATGGATTATTGCCATCTTGGGGTTTCTTGTAGGGCAACCAAAAACAGACCACAAACCTGGTACAAATTTGTAGTAAAAAAAAAAAAAAGAAAAAAGAAAAGAAAAAAATAGCCGTTGAGTTTCACGTTGAAGAAAGAAAAATCTAAAAATAAGGAAATATATGAACCCATCGCACCCACCTTAAGTTTTATTATATGGTGTCATTTTTTAATTACAGTTGGTCTTTTTTTATTAAACTGATTAGCTATATCTTTCATCTTAACCATGCAGGAGACTGAAGGGTGGGAGACTACGTAGTAAAATGTGTGTGTGTGCCATTTTCACTTTTCACTCTCAACTCGAAAAAATCTGCTGGGCAAGTCCCATTGCTTTCAATGAATGAACGGCTGATTTCTTTTCTTTCATGAAATTGATGAAAGCCAAAATCATTTTCTCAGATAGTAGGAAAGCGAAGCGCCCATTTGAGGTGTTGCAACAACACACCGCAGCGAATCATAACTGCCAACGATCCACCGCAGCATAGCCTAGTTCCGACGCGCGCAGACCACACGGGCATTTACACCCAGGAGCTCGCGCTCCATTAATTCAATTCCTCCAATTCAGCGCGTGTATGTGGCAGGTTGTGTTCCACTTAAAACTAATAATGAGTGTGCGATTTATTAATAAAACCCACACCGTCATGATTCAATAGCGGAATATTCCATCTTCACCCGTGTTAACGTAAGAAGCGCAATTACCTAAAATTAGCTATAATATTCATTTAGCCCCTGCTGTTGAGTAGGTATAGCCTATCTGGAAAAAATTGAGATATATCATTAGCCTTTGTGCTTGCTCATCGATATGGAACTGAGCATGAGACCAACTGATTTAAAACAAAACAAAAATGGTTTCCTTTAAATGCATCATCATGGAATTGTTAAAATAGTTTAATGAGACAAACAAAAGAATAAAAAAAAAATAGCCTAAAGATTCCGTTGTATGCTATGGATATGGTGGAGTGTTGTAGGCTATGACTAATTTTGTTAGTCAAATGTCTTGTACTAATAGGCTAATAGCTATAACAATGTATAGGCTAATTGTCAATCATCATAAAGTGAAATGCTTATAAATGCTTCAAGATAACCACTTCAGAAAACAGTGTAGCCTACCTAAACGTCGTAAAACGGCTACTCCAACAATATTTGTTTTATATGAAGTTTTATTAACTAAGCTCGGGAGGAGCACGTTCAGATAATTAACACGAGTGGACAGCAATCAGCAATCAATGATAAGAGGGTACATATAGACACATCAGTCTTACCTCGATCCATTGACAGTTTGCAGCATCCCCCCTCCACCCCTTCTCCACCCCTTCTCCACCCCTTCTTCACACTCCTAGTTCAAAATCACTTACATACGGGGGAGTACTCTGGGTTCGGGCTGAATTCCGAGCTCGGAGCGCCAAATTCCACGCCAAATACGCATTAAATCTTACTCCCTCAAAATTATATGTAAGTGTGAACTCGTGAGTTATTTAAAGCTGGGAAAAACAATGTTAGTTTACAGCCCATTTCACAAATATATCTTAAACCACCATGAAAACAAAAGCATATGACAGCCAACCATTAGAATAAAACATAGCATAAATGCGTCCTAGTAGGCCTAGCCAATGCAGTCGCATAAAAATGGAACAATTAATTACTCGACAACAGTTCGAATTTATTCGAAAATGTAAACTCTGTAATCAGTTACTTATTACATTCCAAAACCTGTATGGCTTTATTTGAGATGTTTCGGTTGTTTTTGACTCTCATATGAAAAAAAAAAAAGAAAAACAAGAAGAAATATCTTCTTTTGTGTTTCACAGAAGAAAGTTAGTTTGGGTCCCCGGATATGACTTTGGCGCCCCCCTACGAGAAGAGCCCTATGTTACGCAATTTGTGCACCTCTGTGTGATGTCCAACGTTTGCATTATAGACGAAGCATTTTATGAATAATTTGCATTATTCAAATGTCTGGAAATTAGAATAAAAAATGGGTTTGCATTTTGATGCCATATAGGCAAAACTTTTTAAATACCTCAAATAACATTTTCAATCTCTGAAGAACCATACTAGAAAAGTACAGGACAAGTAAGGAATTGTCAACCGTCTATACTGGAGTGTGACGTTCAATGGATTTAGTAAACCAAATGAAAGAAACATTAGTTTCAATAACTTATTTTTATTTGAAAGTACAAAAAGTTTGGGAACAAACAGATCAAATAAATACATAACTTTGAAAGTACAAAAACATTTTGAGAGCAAACAGATCAAATAAATAAATAAATAACTATAAATAACAGTACAAATGAAAACAGTAAATATCCTGGGATACAAAAATTGCAAAATGTAAATAAATTAAGTATAATAAATACCAGAAACAATCACGAACACATAACAACTGACTGACAGTTAATAAATACTGCTGATCTGAATTGCATAGCTTGCTTGTTTCTTTTTTAACATTTGTTCACGTTCAGCAAAAAATCTAAGTAGGTTTAGGCACAGAGGACTATTGGCACCAAAATAAAAATAAATTAATTAAAAATTACATTTTCACAGGAACTTCACAGGGAAGAAAAATAATTAGCTTCCTTGATCCGATTACTTCAAGTTTTTATAGGAAAAACACTAGGCAAACTCTTCATTAAAACACCAGCCATTGGGCAAAACTCTACATTCATTGCAATGAGATACAATCATGTAAATAAACAAATACATTTGTTACATTACATTTTGGGGGTTTTTGTTTGTAAGGCATTGTTTGTAGCAACTTTTCAACACTCCAACACCACTGTATCACGAGCCATTCTTCAGTCATTATGTCTGATCATCTGTTAAACTTTTAGAGAGGACGTGGCATTGCTTGCGATGATGTCCATCCTCTGAAGGTGATGTTTCACAACTCTCCGGATCTGCTCCCATGCCTGGGCGCTATTTTTCTGAAAACACGAGAGGAACAACTTTAGCTGAGTACAACTGACTACCATAAGATATGTCTCTTATGGTATGCATATAATATAATATGCGTGCGATCAAACTTACTTCTTTATTTAGAATCTTTTTTAAATTCCGGAAGTGCCTTTTTATCTTTTTCTCGTAGTACTCCTTATGTGATGGACGGTGGTATTGAGCCACCTGGAAAAAGAAAAAAATCAACAAAACGTAAACAATTAGCAAAAATAACATTAATGACAAAGTTGCCATGATGAAAAACACTTCTACAGCGTCTATATACTTCTACAATCATATCTTTTTGGCAGTCTCTAAATCTCATTTAAACACATTCATTAAATAGTTAGGCTCTTTTTCATTCAGCCCTTTCATCCGAACATCAACATTTGTAGGATTAATGCAATATTACGTTAAATGGTTGAGTGTAATTCATTCTGAGTTTGTGGTCTATTACTATTATGATCATCGGTAACACTTTATTTTGATGGTCCCTTTTGAGTTGAGAAGTAACTTTGCAACTCCTTGTCAAGTAACTCTCATTAGTAGACTCACTACTTTATATCGGCTAACTCTTTATAGTGATGCTCCTCCAACAGACAGTCTATTGACTATAAGTAACTTTGCAAGTACATGTCAACTTATTCTAATCCTAACCCTACCAGACTACTAATGCTCTACTAACACTCTAGTGAGAGTTAGTAGAAATGAAGGTGCAATGCTTATAGTCAACAGAATGTGTTAAAGGGACCATCAAAATAAAGTGAAACCTGAGAATCTGTTTGATTAAAAATGTAGGATAATATGCAACTCATAAAATGGTATTCTGAAAACAGTTTCCATATGCACTTTAACACAAGACTTACACATTCTTTAAGTTCCAACAACTGCCTGTCCAGGTTAGCTAGAAAATGGCCTACAGTTTTTAGGTTCCATTGAACTGCTTTCATGTCATCAAAGGCATTCATGAGGTGGGCGATATGGTCTAAGGTCAGGACAAGAAACTTCACCTGGTCCTCCACCTGTAAGGAGACATATAATACCTGTGTAGGTAACTGGGTCCTTCAGATTATGAACATTGTATGCAAGATAACTTATGATATTTATGGGATGAAATGTTTGCACTCCGTTCAAGTGCTGTTAAATAAGGAGAAAAGTTCTGCAAACCTTAGCCTTGTCTATGAAGTTGTAAAGTTTCCCTGGAAATGGCACCTTGATATCAGGATAGTTTCCACCCTATAAGACAGTACAAGTATTTTTTTATATGAACCACATGCTGAATATTTGACATTGCTGTTACAGACATCAACCTACAAAAACAAAAACTTTAATGGCTGCCTTCAATTTTTAATAAAATCAAAGTGGCAGTGGTTAGTGCATTGCACTTTGGCAACCACGTTAAATTACGAATGAAGATTAGAGCATGTAGAAATAGAAACTTATCAAATGATGTAAACAAAAGAAATTGTTGTGACAAAAATAAGGATAGAAGCAAAGATGTAACCTAATGATGAAACACTTTTCAAGTGGACTTTAAAAGGCGATTCAGTGAAAGCATCCCACAATAGGAAAACATTGCATAGTATTCCAAATAGTGTGAATGATTCTATAAGGTTGAGTGAACAACTGGATATTTCTAAGAAAACAAGTAACAAATCTGTTGCACAAATCATTGAAAAGGTCTTTTAAAGGAAAGTTGCAGAGCTGTGCGCAGCAGTCTTATGTAGAACTAGCGGCATTGTCACCATCTATTCTAATAATTCACAAATAAAGCATAAAGATTAAAAGTGTAGCTACTTACCATTTCCCAGAGGAGATTCAGACAATCGTTGCTTATCCTCCTGTATTGGCCGAGGCCGCCGAGCCATTTGCAAGCTGAGCTTTTACTCTGCAGAGTAAAAAATATCACAAAAATACACGTCCACATTTGAGTCTTCATCTTTGTATACATGCAGTAGTTTTCTACACTGTCGCTTGAGATAATGTTGCAGGGACATGGTGCAGTGTCTTGGATTTATTCGGGAGTAAGGAAAGCAAAATCGAAGTGTGCGGGCATTCCCACTTTCACTTTCGTTCGTAGGCCTATAGGCTATCACGCAAAATAACTTATCTGGTCTGCTTTAATGAATCGAAAATACTTTTAAAAGTCATTAATTGTGTGTAACCAGATTAAGTGTTTTTGTAAAGAATAGTTTTATTATGTTACATTTGTATTTAGAAAAGACAAAGGTAAAAATGATAGCCTATGTAGCCTAGTTTAGTTATAGTTTACTCTTCTTTAACACTCTTTAGCTTAGATACCAACACAAAAAAAACACACAAACTTACGTGCAATACAATCAAAGCTATTAGCAAGTTCGCATACATTAAAGAAAAATAATTACCTGATTCCAAAGAATTTAGATATCGTGACGTTGGGAGATGGTCTAACCGGCTTGTAGAAAAACACTTTCTGTTTGAGAGACGTGATGTAACGCATTGTTTACGCAACGTCAACGTGCTGACGTAATCTCAAACTCACTGGATTTCACCCACCGCACTTTCTCATGGTGCAATGAAATGCAATTTCACATCTTTTGTTATTCCCCATCTCAATATTTACTTTCAGCATTTTTTTAAAAGCATTTTTGTTGTTGTTAATACATTTTTAATTTATTTATTTTTGGGGGAAAAAATATATTATTTAAGAATGTATCCAGGTTAAGCTATTTATATAGACCTATTGTGTTTTGGAACAGGGTAGCTGATTTCGAGCTTGTAAACAAAAATGTGCTTTGGAATATGATATCTGCTACCAGCTAATGGACAGCTTGCGCCTACATTTCACTGATGAAATGCTAGTAGCCCGACAATCACAAGAAAAAAAATACAAAAATTAATAAACAGTTGTTAAAAAAATCAATTATTCAATCGAGTGTACCAATTTAATCAAGTGAATAATGGTCAGTGTACTTTAAAACAAACCTAAGAAAAATCTAAAACATTGCACCCACAGATAGGCTAAATCAAATTTAGGCTAACTCGACGATTCTTCAGGTTTTGTTCTGGGATTATTTAACATTCGCGTCACAGTGATTTCTCTCGTTGGTTATTACTGGGTGCGAAGTTGACGACTCTTAAATGGAACATTTTTGGGCAATATAAAGGCTACGCATGCGTTATTCCAATCATTGAGCACCGTATACTACTCTGAAGATTGCACCTATTTGCCTGTAGATGGCAAGATAAAATCATAAAGAGCCTTATAAATTGAAACAGATGTAAGGAGGATGTGTTTTGAGTTTTGACCGCAGTTTGTTGACCTGAGAGTGAGACCAAAAGTATCACGAAGAAAGTCCTTACAGCACACATTTTGTTCACAGTATTAGGTCTTATAAAAGTGAAGGAAGGAAAGAAAGTTAGTGGGAGAAAATATTTTCGTGAGAGTAGGCTCCTGGCTGGTTTCATAGTTCACTCATCGATACCTGTGTTTGATGTCTTTCGGCCACAGCTGTCGCCTCCACCTTTTCTGTCGAATATTGCATGAGGACAGAGCCCAAAGCAGTACAAACAGTAAATAAAAGTAATTACGACTTCTTCTTCTCTTTGTAAATGTTCATGTTCAAAATTGTTGTTGTTGTTGTTTGTTTCAGTATGGTTTGTCTATGCCGACATTGACTTTTAAAAATATATACCCACCCTGCAAAACGTGACAACTTGCGTGAATAGACACAGGGTAACATGGGGAAGATGCCCCCTTAAGAATCTAAAGAACAATGTTGATTTAGGAGAGACCGGGGATGGCTGTAATACGGGCTAATTGTAACACTTCCAATTTCTCCAACCAGCAACAAGTTACACATCACCGGATTCACTTCACACATTGTCTTGGAAGAGAAAGACAAACTGAGGGGTGTCTCAGGATTTTTAACAGAGTATATGATGTATAATAGCTGAGTCTGATCTGTGGCAGAATTGTATGGCATTTTTTTCTTTATTGCCAATTACTATGACAGACTAACAACAAAAATTGCTTCACACACACACACACACACACACAAAATTCAGTTTTATTATGTTTATGCTAATGTAACACACACACTGTCACAGTCCTCGTCTGCACCTGTCTGTCCTTGTCTGCACTTCACTTCCCAGTATCCTCCTTGTCTGCACACCTGAACTCACTCCCTCAATCATCCACCTGTTGATCGTCTTAATCATCTGTGTCACCTGTCCTCACCTCGTTTGTATCTGTATTTAGTTCTCTCTGGTCAGTCTGTCTGTGTCGGTTCTTGTTTAGTTTGTCAATGTGTATGTTTATACTTGTATATGCATAGGTGTTGGTGAATATCCTGCCTGTCTTCCTGCCTGTACCTGGTTTTGTTTTACGAGTAAATCGTTTGTATTGGAGCTCTTTGCCTCAGCCTGCCTTCATTACTCACCAAACCGTGACACACACACACACACACACACACACACACACACAATTCAGTTTTATTATGTTTATGCTAATGTAACACACACACACACACACACACACACTCAATTGTTGAAGCTGGTCCACATTTGCTCATTTTATTCATTTTTGCAAATTGAATGATTTCACTCAATTAACCTATAGGGATTAATAAAAGCCAAGATGTCTGAACTAATTAATGGAAATATTAAATAATAACCCCATGAGTCACAATAAGTATTCCATTTAAAAATAATAATACAAGTAACAACATGCCACTTTGCACCTGGGGTTGGTTCATCTTATCCCAATGGTCGGATTTTATCTTTTTACTTCAAAATAAAAACTATAGCCTATAACTTTTACTCCACAAATCTAAAAACATGAATGTGTCCACAAATTCCTCATTAATAAATAGACACAAAAACTTTGATATTCAACATAATACAATGTCATAGATCACTATTTTCCAGAGAGACAATATTAGATCAGTTAAGCTCAAAACTGTTTTGGCTGACTAAATCTCACAAATGTTGATATTCAGATGAAATTACTCAATTAAAAATAGCTGTTCATCAAAAGAAGCCTACCAAGATTAGATTTTGTGCTATCTTTGGTCAGGAGAAAAAATTAGGATGTGTGACTGGGGAGCATATTCCCCCCTTGTTACTGAATGATATGAAATAATAATTTGAGCGAGACAAGTGCACTTTTTTGTGCATTTATTTTTGATGAACATTCGTGAAGTGACAGATTCACACATCGTCTTATGTGGCTACACATTTGTTACAAAGACGTTTAGACATTCATTGTAAACTTCATTCAACATGTAAACGAAACATTCCTTCATCACTACCAAACGTGGATGTTTTTTCCACTAAGAAACAAACATTGTTATGTTATTTTGATTGATACTGTGAAGCTGCTTTGATACAATCTATATTGTGAAAAGTGCTATTTAAATATACTTGATACTTGACATGCCCTGGATAAACAGTGCTTTGCATAATAACAGACAATAGTTAATTTGCTCATGTAGATTTTTAGTGTAGATTAGTTGTTCTATTCTAATAAATAAGTGCAGAGCCATTAAAGCCAGTTAAGACAATGGCATATTAATATTAATCTGGAAATTCATTCATTCATTCATTCGTTCATTTTACGAACTCAACTTCAATGAAAAGTGAAAAGTACAAAAAAACAATAAAATAGCATATAAATAAATTACGGCCAACATTTAATTTACTACATGTATGTATTAGGCTAATTGTGTCTCTTTCTATGTGCTATCTTTCTGCTGAAGTGGTTCATGACGAACAAAATCTCATCGCGGCCAATCTCCCACGCGCAGCGGCTAAAGTTCTGGAGGAAGGAAAAGTCACTCATTAATCACAGATTTGAGACTACGAAGGTACAAACACCTGCTATACCTTTTACGTTATGGTATAGTGCGTTATTTGCTGCATATCTCACCTGCTGTGTAAGAAAATGATCAAGCAACTTGAAGTTCTTGACCAGCGTCTCAAGTTCAGAGCTCATCGCCGGGACCTAAATATTAATGATACCTTGTATTACAATCTCGAATTGTCAAAAAATGAAAAGTCGATGTTGATTCAGCCCAACTAATGCCCATGACTTACGCTATTTGATATAGCTTGCCGGTTGAGGTGCTCCATTAGATTTTGGAATGCATCGTTATTCCAGTGACCATGGGTTCTTTTCTTTTTGAAGAGCTCGAAGGTAGAGTTATATGATATCTTCAGTGCATGAAATATTTCCTGTGCACATGAAAAAGACAAAACATTAATTGTCAAACCATATGGATGCTAAAAACAATGAGCAACTCTCCAACAGTGCTAAATATTTCTGCTTTCAAGCTCACTGCAGAGTTTTATCATGATGACACGCAAATCACGTTCTTTGAGCTCATTAAAAAACACAGGGAGCTGCATTTGAGTGAGGCTGCAAATAAAACTCCGCAGGAAGATATGTCTCCAGGATTTAACATTTCTGTGTACTGTTTCTTGGTATTTTGTATAGCTACCTCTTTGGGAAGACTCGTGAACCGATCAGACGTGGCATTTTCCACCTCTACTAGGCATTCTTTTGGGCCCTTTGAAAAAGAAAAAAAACATGTAAATGTTCAGGGTGTGTTCTTCACCACTAAGCTATGAAATATTGCGGTCACAGTTTTGATAACATTAAACCATTAGGTATCATGAATTAACAATGAACCATCATTTTACTTGATGGTTTTCCTAAGGTATAAGCTCCATATTAAAACAATACCTGCTATACTGTTAATTCAGCCTATTTGTTAACCTAATGGTTAATATTGAATAGACAAGTTGTAGGCTATATTTAACATTAATAAAATAAATGAGCAATGGTATATGTATAAATTTGCATTAACCTTAATAAAGTAGGCCTATGTAATTCGTATTTGTAATAACTATCTAAAAATTTGTTTTGGTGATACATTGTGTTATATTGTTATTCCAGAAACTTTTCTAATAAATCCAGTAAATATTTATTAATAGATGGACCATGTGTGTGCATAACAATTAAAAAAGAGAGACAGATAGATAGATAGATAGATAGATAGATAGATAGATAGATAGATAGATAGATAGATAGATAGATAGATAGATAGATAGATAGATAGATAGATAGATAGATAGATAGATAGTAGATTAAAATAATAAATTAGACTACTCACCAGCTCATGTAGAAGTCTAATTGTTTTAAACAAATTCTTTCTCTCCTGAATAAAGGATTCTGCAAATAGGCTCGGAAAAATGATCAGCCACAGACAACACAAAGTTATCATAATGGTTTTATATTGACAGCAGTACAGTGAAGTGCTACAATTCAAACAATATGAATACTACGATATGGATACTAGTTCATGGCAAGACCGTGGCTATATAGTGTTCTCCAAAGGAGAAAAAAAACCTAGTAATTTGCATTGCCCTCAGCAGGTGCAAAGCGCGGGAAGCCCAGCGGTATTACAATTGGAAGTTTCAGAAGGAGAAAATGAAAGAATCACGTGATTCTCTTCATTGCGGTGGGAGTTCATTTTCTCACCTTGAAACCGCAATGAGATGGATAGATCTAGAGTAGTTTGCTCATCTTGAAAACACAGTGAGAGTGAAAAAAATCGGGAATTTCATAATCACTATTACTATGTAGGCGACGCAACGACATCATCAACCAAGTATGATGTCAAAATTAGGATAGGTTACTGTAGCCTACGTTATCCATATCCCTATATCTTCTGTTCTTCCTTAGGTAGCCTACAATCTCGCGTTAGATCATTTGGTCAAAAAATAGTTTTTACACTTTTTTGCACTCTTACATTTAATTTATTAAAATAATTGTATTTCAAATAAAAAATATTGATAAAATCATGCACAAAATGTGCAACATTATTTAAGAGCAATTGCATGCGTTCTTGGTTAGGGTGACGTGACATCATCAAACCGTTTGTGTGAGGTGATAATGACAATTCGGGCTAGTGGTAATCCCTCATTGTTACAGGGCATTGTTTACATACAGCATTTCACTTTCAGTTTCCAAAGTGACGTGTCTGCGCTCTCCCTTAGAATTCCTTTAGCAATTCCATGACCATGCTTGCATTATGACGCAAACGATATTTTCAAAACTTCGTCAAAAACAATCGTTGATTCCAATTGTGTAAATTTCCCTTTTTTCTTTTTATCATTCAAAGAATCAGCAAAGGATGTTAATCCTGGAACATATGTTGTGCAAATCACGCTGTGCCTCATGGACGGCGAAGTCTTGTAAAAAGCAAAACGATTGCTTTGTACACCTGTGGCTATAGCCTACGCGATAGGCATAATATATATTTAAAAAAAAAACATTTAAAAAAACATATGTAGGCCTAAGTGTCTATTTCAGTTCAAAGGAAAATTTGTTTATTAACTAGTTATCTCTCTTTGTTTTGTCAGTTCATTTCAAAATCCCAGACAGTGTTTCTTATGTTCAATTTAGAAAGATAAAAAGTAGCCTACGATTCACCTTGAAGGGCCAAAACATTTTCGCTCTTTCCAATGAAATTCACAGTAGCCTATAATAAATAAATTATTAATAATTTAAGAAGGACATTTGTCCTTAATATGGTATAAGATATTAAAAGCCATTCAAAATGACTAAATTAAAGCTAATAATGAATTTAAAGCTGCATTCAGTAATTTTTTTGGGTGAAAAATTATCTAAAATAAAAATTTGAACAAGTAGGCTATAACTAGCCAGTGTTCAAAACTATCTGCTTGCCTTAGCTCGATTCAAAACAGTAAGATTGTCATAATGTTTTTAATTTGTAAAATGAAAAAGACTTCGCTCGGACTTCGGAGTGCTACAGAAAAAAAGAGACTGCAACCGGGCCCATAAAACAATTAAGGATAAATATCCGAAGGGCATTAAATGTAGTCACGCAATGTTGATGTTGTTAACATTAACAATTTGAGAACAAAGTATAATTTGCACGGTTTGACGTGATATAAGCGATCGTTAGGTTTAATCAGCGTGATTTACTGCAATACTTTTCCCCCTTAGTTGGTCAGAACAAAAGTGGATGTTAACCAGCGAACACAGAAAAATTGGCACAACATACCCAACCTTCTAACAACGTTTTAACAACATGGCCAATTGGTTCTTCAACTACATGCACTCTGGGCCTTGTGAACTTGAGGGGGGAAAAGTGTTCAAATCAAAATTGTCACAGTCTAACAGTTAAATATAACTAGTAGGCCTGTAGTTTAATGATCCATAAGAGAACGCACTTACATTATAAGACAAATTGGTGTTTTTTGACATATTTTCCGATCCGCACTGAACAAATGTCATTTCCATCACATGTAAATATTTGATTATTATTTTAAAATATTGTTACGTCCTGGAGACGTATTATATAAAAAGTGTTTTTGATGTGTATTTTACTTTGTTAAATTGTTGTTATGCTCTGTCAGTCTCTCCCTCACTCTGATTGCCTTACAGCTAATTAACCACACCTGAGGCTCGTGAGGAGAGTTGCAGAGCTGCACTATAAGAGATCAGAGTGAACACTGCTTGAGGAGGTTCACTTCTCCCCTGCACCAGACTTGTGTGTTGCCGCAACTATAAGAGTGAAACTGGTGTGTTGTCCCTGTGTGGTACAGTTGAGCTTGTTTTTGGTGTGCTTTGTGTGATAAAGCAATCTCTTTTTTTTCTCTTCTTTAAAGCTTTGTTTGGTAACTAAAAGGTATTGTATAGCAACTTTTTGTTTGTTTGTTTTGGAAGGCAGTAGGGAGATTGAGTCACCACCTTTTTCTTTTTATATATTAATCCTTGTTTTTGGTTAGGAAGCATATGTTGTTTATTTATTTTCTTTTACCTGTGTAGGTCATTTAGTTTTCCTTCCAATAGTAAGCTTCCTCTTTTGTTTGTTGTTTTGGTCTGACCTTCTCCTGAAGATCTAAAGCTTCCATTTTCTTTGTTTAAATACTATAAATCATTTTACTATTGCATCAAGTGTTGGCTCACATTTCTGGGGCAGAGGACTGAAGGGAACCCTCCACACTTACGTTTGAGTTCTTTTTTTTTTTTATTTAAATTTGTTACCCTCTCCCAACCCTAGACTGGGAGTAGGTCGTAACAATATTATGATATAGATCATTTCTTAACAGTGTAAGACCACTTTCACACATAGTATTACCAGTTTATACATTATATTGCAATTACCATAGATTTGTGGATTAAGTAGGCTAAATTAATTGTCATGAGGCCCAAACACAAAGCTTACATCCACCACTACCTGAAATATAATATTGGATTGGTTAGATACATTTCAGAAAAATAACTACTTGTGCTATTACATTAAGTGTACCATTAGCCTATCCCATAAACTATGCAGAAGTTTTTAATGAGTGATTAGAATTTTGTAAATATTTTTTAAAAAAAGTTATGAGTTGGTGGAAATGACTGGGTGTTGTGGAAATGGCAATGAATGGACGTCCATGTAGAAAACCAGAAGACATTTATTTGAAACCTTCTGAAGCAGACAATTCCATTTAACAAATCATTCATCTCAATAGTCATTTAGTTCTGTTTTGGTATAGGACTGAGACCTTTCTGCAGTTGACTTCCGCGGCATCTTAAAAAGAGATAAAGGCATTTCAACAAATATATATTTGAATAAATACATTAGCATTGTACATTTCAATAAATAAAATATAGGCTACATATGTATCCACACAATCTATGTAATGAATCAGATTCGGAAGCATGTGCACATTCCACACACTTATTCGTTCTTTATTATTTTCCCCCACTGATCTTCAATTCTATTTTATTAGCAATGAAGGGATATTACCTTGCTTATACATTGCTTTTTATTATATAGTAAATATTAATGTACACAAATTATCATGTTAAAATTTGTGTTTGCCATTTTTTCTGGTCAACATGTCCACATATAGCCTACTTAATCATAAAAAGATTAACCATAAAAAGCATGTAGGCCTATGTACTATTCACCACTAGTCTCTTGACCAACACAAAATAACGTACCCTAGTTGTAAACATTTGGACTGATTTAACTAACAAATAAAATTTGTTATTTGTAATGTTTAATTTTAAAGTTGTAATATTTGGTTTTTAGAGTTTCACCAAAGTTTGATTGACACAGGCGATCTGACAGAATTATAATTAAAAACAGTTACACCTCAAAAGAGAAAGGCGAGCACAGTTTATTATTATTAGGCTATTATTGTTATTTTTATTATTTAGCCTAAATATCTTTGCTGGTGCATACAAATATTTCGATTTGTATTCAACAGGTACAGAAATATTTTGGCACAATAGTCATAAAAGCCGGAAGAGAATTAACATAGAGCCAGAGTTTCTCTTTCAATTCTCCCATGATTTTTAACATCACACTTAAACTACATCCTGATATGGAGGCGTGGTTATACAGAGGCGTGTTTATTAAGTCCGTTGTCATTTGCAAATTTCTTAGGGTTTTTAGTGTGTATGAGGGTTGTATGATCTGTTATTTGTATATATTGTATTTATTGATGAGTTTTTATTTGTGAATGGTTTAACCGGACCATTTAATTTCGTCCCAGCTCATGTACCATGTTTTGGAATCACAATAAAAATCCTTAATCCTTAAATGTAATGTTCTGTATGTGTTTTGACTAGGCTACTTTTTTTTATTTTGTATAATTATATCTCTAGGTAATGAAGATAGCCTATTAACAAAAAATATTATTATTATTATTATTATATAATATATAGGCTAATATAACACTTTTATATTCAATTTTAGGCTATAGAACATTTGGAATAAAAATACGCTGAAAACCCAACCAATAGCATGTGACAAACGAAACATGTCTTGTTTATTATGCTGCTACTACAAAAACTGAATAGGCTAAATAAATAAATAAACAAACAAACGACGTCCTATAGGACAGCCTAAACTGTTTTGTGTTCATGTCCTTGTGTTTGCAGATTGTAGTAGCCTATTATTTCGGATATCCGACATTATGTTTTTGTAACCATTTTAGTAGCCTATAGCCTAATAGATTTATATATAGGCTAGGCCTATTTATAAAAATATTATTTTTTCTATTTAAAGGATCTACAGAAACAGTGGTTGTGCGATCAAGTTGTCTGTTTTCTAGTTTACCAAAGTGCTGGCCTTTTAAAATTATATATATATATATATAAAAAAATCCTATATATAAATCACAGACGCAGACGTGACGTTATAAGACAGACGCAAGTCGCACGTTCATTGAGACGAGTGCATGTTGCAAAGTCATATTAAAGAACCGATCGCAACCGCTGTAACACTGCACTGAGCTGTGCTGAGTTCCCTTTCGAGCGGTCTCTCCTATTGCGTAAGTAGCTTACGCTATGGGAAAACTCCTTTTCTCGAGAAATATTGAAGTCTTTATGTAAAACGCATTGCAGCTGCACAGCATACAGCAGTGAGCGAGGCAGCTCGGTCATTGGCTGTGCTGCGGCAACTGCACGAACCTATGACGGGGCGACTCTGAACACTCTTCCAATGAGCGTGCTTCGCGCCCGCGTGCGTCAGAGCCCGCCAAGATGGGCGTGGCCAAGGGTATATATTGGGCGCCCCGTCGTCTGAGTTCTTTAGATTTAATCTCCTTCAGCAAAGACCATTCTCTTCGCTGAATCCTCCGGATTTTTTGGAGTCTTTTCGCCGCCGCCGTCGACAAGCCTACAGCAGGACTGCTACGAGGACGCCGGCGCCTTCAGCCGCCTTCGAACGCCTTCTGCTAAGCCATCCGGCGCGCATCACCTCATATCCTTTCAAAAAGCTAAATATCAAGTGTTCGCTCCACACAACACTTTCTAAAAGAGCAAATTAAGGCGTTGTTTCAAATGCCTTCCTGCGCCTCGTGTCGAGGCCTTCTTCCGGACGGGGATCGTCACATTATCTGCTCTCGCTGCCTGGGTCCGGACCACGCAGAGGCTGCCCTTACTCGAGGCGGATGCCCCGAGTGTGACTCCCTGGGCCTCACCGAGCTGCGCGCTCGCCTCGCCGCTTTCGCCGCGAAAGAGCCCACTACCACCGCGCCACCGTTCCCTCTAGTTGAGCCGCAAAGAAGAAGCGCCGCTCACAGAGGCCGCCAGAGCACGCGGATTACAGTGACGTCACGCCGGGCCAATCCCCGCGTGCCTCACCGCCACCCGAGGACTCCCCGCCGCCAGTTCAGTTCACGCAGGCAGACCAACACCCCCCCAGCGGAGCGTTGGGTCTCGTCTCGTTTGGCGCGTCAGGGGATGACGACGGAAAGGATGACAGCCTTTCTTTCGATGCTGCATCCGACGACTGGCCGGGCTCGTCCTTCGACCCCGCGCCATCGACGTTAGCGGGCACGAGTGTGGGCTCCAGCATGGACTCGGAGATCGTCCGCATCCTGTCCAAGGCCGTGGAAGACCTCGGGCTCGATTGGTCTTCCCCCGAAGAACCCGCCCGCAGCCGACTAGACGAGTGGTTCCTGCAGGGGCGCCGGCAGGCCCCTCGACAAAGGCCCTCCCCTTTCTTCCCGGAAGTTCACGACGAACTCACAAAGTCGTGGAAAGCCCCTCACTCCGCTCGCCTGAAGCCTTCTTTCTCTTCATCGCTCTCCTCTGTGGACGGCGCGAAAGAAAGAGGCTACGAGGGAACTCCGCCCCTCGAGGAGGCTGTGGCCAACCACCTGTGCCCACCCTCCACCGCTGGATGGAAAGCCAAATCTTCTCATCCCTCGAAGCCCTGCCGATCTACCTCAGCTCTCGCCGGTCGCGCATACGCTGCCGCCGGCCAAGCTGCGTCAGCGCTTCACTCAATGGCCGTCCTCCAAGTTTATCAAGCCAAACTTCTCCGCACCATGGACGAGTCTGGACCTGATCCTGAGGCGTTTAGGGACCTGCGCAGCGCCACTGACATAGCCCTGCGAGCCACAAAAGCCACCGCCCAATCCATCGGCCGTGCTATGGCTAACCTAACTGTCCTTGAGCGCCATCTGTGGCTGACGCTAACAGAGATGAAGGATGCAGATAAGGCGCCGTTCCTCGATGCGCCTATCTCCCAAAGCGGCCTGTTCGGACCGGCGGTAAGAGAGTTCGCTGAGCGCTTCACCGAAGCCCGGAAGGATTCGCAGGCTATGCGTCACGTCCTGCCCAAGCGCTCCAGCTCATCGCTGAGCCGCCAAAAGCCGCCTCAGCAGCAGCGAGTCAAGACGGCACCTCCCGTCTCTCAGCCCAGACCTGAAACTGGCTTCCGACACCGCTCGCGCTCCGCCAACAGGAAGTTACCGCCCGAGCGACGGGGACCTCGGCCCAAGATTGTGCTGAACCCGGAGTCTCGTAAGTCTTCCTAGCTATAGGGAGAAAAAGAGAGAGTGCGTGTCTCGCAAAAGCCGGACCACTCTCTCCAAAACGTTTAAAGCATTACCCAGTCCCCTTACAGGCGGCTGGAAATGTCTGTACAGCAGCCAATGGGCCAGCCGCACAGCTCGCTCACCAGCAAACAAACGCCGTTTTAACGGCGACACACAGAAATCACATAAAGAGTCATTTTCTGCCTGTGTCATCAAGGGGTCACGTGTCCACACTGAAGTGCGCATTCCCACATATCAAAACTGTCAAAGCAGTGCCAAATGCTTCCCCAGCTCAGGCTGGACGCCCCATAAATGTAGATCGTGTGCCCACTGTCATGTATGCACCACTACACATAAGCACTGTTCCCACAGTTATAAACACTTCCCCAGTAAAAGCGGGAAATTCTATCAGGGTAGCGCATGTGCCCGCTGTCATGCACGCACCCCTACTCACAAACACTGTTTACATGGCCAAAAACCTCCCGCCACGAGCGGGAAGTTTTATGAAAGTGGCGCGCGTGCCTACTACAGTTTATGCACCCCCACCCATAAGCACTGTCCATACAGTCTTAAACATTTCTCCAGCCCACGCTGTGAGCATTACAGATGTGGCGAGCGTGCCTGTAATCTCACACGCACCCCTGCACTCGGCACTCAACAAAGCTGCTCAGCGCGCGCCCGCGCCTCTGAGAGCTGTAAGCTCAGTACTAGCACGGAGCGATTCGCCGGCGGGAGCCATACGTCACTGCGACACGCCCCCAGCCAGCATTCAGCCCATATCCTTGCGAGCGAAAGCTTGGGAAAATATCCCCGACATGCCGAAGTGGGTGTTGAACATAATAAAACACGGTTACTCGCTTCAATTCGCTCGCAGACCACCCCGCTTCTCAGCGGTGGTCGAGACGAAAGTGAGAAAAGATGTTTCACATGTTCTACGCACCGAGGTGCTCAAACTGATAGAGAAGGGCGCGGTAGAAACTGTTCCTCCCTCTATGAGCGAGGCGGGTTTTTACAGCCGCTATTTTCTCGTCCCGAAGAAGGATGGTGGTCTCCGCCCCATCCTAGATCTCAGACATCTGAACAAAGCTTTAATGATTCGCTCGTTCAGAATGTTAACAACCAAAAACATCCTCGCGCAAGTTCGCCCGGGGGATTGGTTTCTATCAGTGGATCTGAAAGACGCTTACTTTCACATTCCGATAGCGCCTCATCACAGGCCATTTCTGAGATTCGCTTTCGAGGGACAGTCATACCAGTACACAGTACTACCATTGGGCCTATCACTGGCACCCCGTACATTCACGAAATGTATGGATGCAGCACTCTCCCCCCTGAGACAGCGGGGAGTGCGAATGCTGAATTATCTCGACGATTGGCTAGTCCTAGCACAATCAGAGAGTCAGTTAATGACACACAGGTCTTGGATTACCAGCCATCTAGAATGCCTGGGCCTAAGAATCAATTTTGCAAAGAGCATGCTATCTCCCAGCCAGAATATTTATTTTCTGGGAATAGTGCTAGACTCAGTGCAGATGACGGCGCGCCTCTCATCAGAGCGCGCGCTCACTATTCGGCGCCTAGCAACATCGTTCAGAGCGGGCGCGCGCGCCCCAGTCAAGCGTTTTCAAAGGATGCTCGGTCTCATGGCCTCGGCATCAGCTGTACTCCAGCTAGGATTGTTGCACATGCGTCCTCTCCAACGCTGGCTCAAAAGCCGTGTCCCCACTCACGAGTGGCGCTCGGGCCATTTTTTAATCAGAGCGAATCACGGCTGCATAAAAGCCCTGACGCCCTGGAAAGCTGTCGACTGGTATCAGTCCGGTGTGAGTTTGGGCGTGAACACAAGGAGAAAAATGATCACGACAGATGCCTCCAAAATAGGTTGGGGGGCCCTTTACGAGGGCAGGCTTGTCTCCGGCTTGTGGTCAAACCCGGAGAAGCGCCTACATATAAACTGTCTGGAATTGAAAGCGGTCGCTTTGGCGCTCAGAGCCCTGCTTCCGTACCTGAAAGACGAGCACGTCCTGGTCCGAACGGACAACATGACGGTAGTCTCATACATAAATCGCCAAGGTGGACTCAGGTCGAGCTCCCTGCACTCGATGGCCAGGGAACTCATCCTATGGTCCCAATGCAACCTGCGCTCGCTGAGAGCAGCTCATGTGCCAGGTGTCCTGAACCAGGGAGCGGACATGCTGTCCAGAGACAAAGTTCTCCCAGAATGGTCTCTCCACCCCCTGACGATTCAGTGGTTATGGCAAACCTTTGGCAGAGCAGAGGTCGACCTCTTTGCCTCCAAGGAAAATGCACACTGCCCTCTCTTCTTTTCAAAGAGCACAGACGCGCTCGCCCAAGTCTGGCCGAGCCGCCCATTGTATGCCTTTCCCCCGATAGCGATGCTACCTCAGGTCATCAGTCGGGTCAAGGAGGAGAAATGTGCAGTGCTCCTGGTAGCCCCACTCTGGAAGAACCAGACGTGGTTTCCAGAACTGATGCAGATGATGCAACCTGCCCCATGGCCGATTCCGCTGAGGCTAGATCTCCTCAGGCAGGCCAACGGGATGATCCTCCATCCCCGCCCCGATCTGTGGGCCCTCCATGCATGGCCCCTCAACGGGTTCCCGAGAACCTCCCCAGTGGAGTGTTGAGAACCATCACTGAAGCGCGAGCGCCCTCTACAAGGCGCTTATATGCCCAGAAATGGAAGGGGTTCAGTGACTGGTGTAAAACCAGGAACTTGAATCCTGAGACATGCGAAGTACCGAGCGTGCTCGTTTTCTTACAAGAGCTGTTGGAGGCAGGCCGCACTCCCTCCACGCTCAAAATATATGTGGCTGCCATAGCGGCATCACACGATCCTGTGGAAGGACGCACACTAGGGAAAAACTACCTAGTTGTTCGTTTCCTGAGAGGCGCCAGGAGGATAAATCCTCCACGCCCCCCCTCAGTGCCGATCTGGGACCTGGCCACGGTCCTGGACGCACTCAAGAGTGCCCCGTTCGAACCTCTACGAACTGTGCACCTTAAACAGCTCTCGCTCAAAACTGCTCTCTTGCTGGCTCTCGCCTCAGTCAAGAGAGTGGGCGACCTGCACGTGCTGTCATCAAGCGCTGCCTGCCTGGAATTTGGACCTAACGACAGCAGAGTTGTCCTTAGGCCAAGACACGGGTATATTCCTAAGGTGCTCTCTACACCCTTCAGAGCACAGGTGATATCCCTGGCCGTGCTATCGTCTCCAGCAGACGAAAGCGACGCCAATTTGCTCTGCCCAGTCAGGGCGCTCAGAGTATATTTGGAACGTTCTGCCCTGTTCAGACAGACAGAGCAATTATTTGTATGCTTTGGCGGCCGCACCAAAGGTTTCGCTGTTTCAAAGCAGAGAATATCGCGCTGGATAGTTGATGCTATAGCGCTGGCTTATGAAGCCAAGGGCCTTCAGTGCCCCTTGGGCATCAGAGCTCACTCTACGAGAGGCATGGCCTCCTCGTGGGCGTGGTCGAGTGGGATACCCATTCAAGATATTTGTGCGGCAGCAGGCTGGGCCTCACCGTCAACATTTATCAGGTTTTATAACCTACAGGTCCCCTCATTGCATTCCAACATACTGTCGGTCTAACTATGTATAGGCTGGAGTGTGTATATGCTGAGCATTATTTCCTCCCTTATAGGGTCCGTCTCTGACTGACTTAGAGGGGTTTTTATGCATATCAGTACATAAAATGTGCTTGTGTGTTTTTCCACTGAACGCCCATTGGGCCGTTCTACATTATCCCTTATAAAGCCCGCCTTCGGCCGGCTCGTTGGATAATTACTTTGCTTGAAGGCTCAGGCATCTGCCTCTGGCTATAATAGAGCGAAGTCAGCACGCACGGCGTTTTACATGGTGTTCCCATAGCGTAAGCTACTTACGCAATAGGAGAGACCTCTCGAAAGGGAACGACTCGGTTACTAACGTAACCTCGGTTCCCTGAGAGGAGGGAACGAGTATTGCGTAAGCTGCCGTGCTTGTGCTTGGTCAGTTCGCTTCAGTCGATTGAACCTAAAGAACTCAGACGACGGGGCGCCCAATATATACCCTTGGCCATGCCCATCTTGGCGGGCTCTGACGCGCGCGGGCGCGAAGCACGCTCATTGGAAGCGTGTTCAGAGTCGCCCCGTCATAGGTTCGTGCAGTTGCCGCAGCACAGCCAATGACCGAGCTGCATCGCTCACTGCTGTATGCTGTGCAGCTGCAATGCGTTTTACATAAAGACTTCAATATTTCTCGAGAAAAGGAGTTTTCCCATAGCGTAAGCTACTTACGCAATACTCGTTCCCTCCTCTCAGGGAACCGAGGTTACGTTAGTAACCGAGTCGTTGTGTTAAACCCGTGTTAGAGAAAAAACTATTTATAACGTCACTGCTACACGTGAATGACACGTAAACGTCTGACAATACACTTCACTGCCACACGTGATTTACGTGACGTCTGCGTCACGTCTGCGCCTTAAATTTAATGGAATAAATAGCAGAATAAAAAAAAAATCAAAACGTTGAGTGAGACTTTCATTGAGACGAGTGCGTGCTACAAAGTTACATTTTTGAGCCTATCGGAACGCCAAAGGTAACGACTCGGCACGCCCACACACACACATCCGCACTCACTCAAAACACAACTAAAGCACATGACAAGGAGGAGACCTAGGATTTACAAACCGTGACAATCTATGAATTGCACCTTGTAAGCATAAATGTCATTTCCACCTCACCTTTGTCATTTCCACCCAACAAGGTAATGTGTTGGAAATGATGGTGGTGGAAATGACAATCCTGCAGTATTTTGTTAAAAAGCTAGTATTAACTTACAGATTAGCTATGAATTGGTAGCTAGCATTGCATGCTTGCAAAATACATCTATTTATGTTAAAAAATCTATTTATTTACAAACTCAATTGATGTTACGTCATGTTTGGAAATGACATACAATAAAATATTTTCATTTCAAGCAATATCTACCTTGAGTTTTCTTCTCCAAGTTGGTAAAGAAATTAAAAATCTCCCCATGTCAGACATGTGCTGTGATGTCATTGTTCATCTCCATAGAAACTACCCAAACAATCTTTCAAAAAAAACTTTTTAAAAGGGACATTACAGCGTTGTGGTGGAAATGACGGCAAATACTGTGGGACAACTACATTTTGTGTATAAAATCACATTAATCGTTATCTGACCTTAAAGACCACAATTATGTTTTTTTTTACTGATACTTAATTCAGTCATATTAAAAAAAAAGTAGATAAATAATTTTTTTAAACTTTTTTTTCATCATTGAAGATCAGAAGTCTGGGTGTGGGACAAGCACAAAACAGCAATATTTGCATCTATAATGATGTTTAAAAAGGTGAAAAAATCATCGTAGACTACCGGTAAAAAGTTCCTAAAGTACTTTCATTGTAAAGTTAACCATGAAAGTGTGAATTTTTCAAAATTAAATGTTTTTTTTTTTTATAAAATATGATCAAAGGACATGAAAGTGGCCATAGTCTAAGAATTGCCACGTTGTGTGGTGAAGGTTGTTACAGCGTTGTCACAATGTTGTGACCATCTGACAAGCAAGCACTTCTATACATGTAGTCCTACTCACTGCCCTGAAGTGCGAAAATCAGCCTTTTAAATTTCAACCGCCCGTTGGGGTCATGTGTTGTCTCATTCTTCATCAAGCAAGGAAACGTGAGTATTGCGTTTCAGCTAAATCAGATAGGCCTACTTATTTATTCAAACACAATCTACAACTTCATTTTCTAATGTGACTAATGTAGGCTCCCTCGCACTGTTTAGTTTTTCATTTGATTTGTCTGCCATTTAGTCTCATTCGTTTCTTTGCTCCTCTGGATTTGTGGACGTTTCCTGGACTGATTCCGTTTACCGCCCTTTATCGCATGGCTTTTGACTACGGTCTGCCATGTGCAGAATCCAGTTTTCTTCATTAAATGTTCTGATCTTTGCTTTTTATGTTCTCTTACGAGAGTATCTCTCGTACTGCGTAATATCTTACACTATGGGGACAACCTCTTTTCCACGAGATATTAAAGGCAAAAATTATCCTTAATTTTGAATGAATGTAAAACGCTGTGCAGCAGCATGCAGACATAGGCAAGACAGCTCGCGCACCTATTGGCTGCCCTGCGGCAACAGCAGCAGCCTATCGAGAGAGGCGCTGTGTGACACCATATCCAATGGGGGCATTTCGCGCCCATTTCGTCACGTCCCGCCAGAACGGGCGTGGTCTCGCCCTATAAATATAGCTCGATAAGGCTGGTACAACTGAATTTCATCCCTTCAGCGAAGCTCACGCATCACTGGATCCAGAGTGAGAAGCCACGCCGTTGATTCAAGCCTTCTGCGGGACGAGCCTTCAACCTGAAGCCGCTGGCCTTCACCTTGCCGCCTTCAGCTGCCGTACCTGCTACGCATTCCGGCGTATATTATATCTTTTACCTCTGCTGAGAGTGTTTGTTCGCTGCTGCAACTCACACTTCTCTATAAATCCAGTCTTTTTCAAGATGCCATCTTCCTGTGGCTCGTGCCGAGCCCAACTCAGCGACGAGGACCGCCATGTGATCTGCATTTCCTGCCTGGGTGAAGATCATGCGGCTCTCGCGCTTGCTGACGGCGGATGCCCTCGACTCTGAGGACTCGTCTGGCATCCTTCTCGGAGTCCGCACTTCTGCCCGCTGTAGTGCCGCGCCGCGAGAAGCGCCGCGCTCAGCGCGCCCCCGAGCTCTCTCCTGCCCGCCAAAGCTCGCCGGTTCGCCCGCCAGCTTTGCCGGCATCGCTCGAAACGCTCACGGATGGACAACGGCCGCCGTCTGCCGCCGCTTCCGCTGATGAGCTCGACGAACCAGCCGAGGCCTGTTCTATCCTGGCGTCGGACAGTGAGGATTTGGCGAGCTCTGTGGACCTCCCCCCGCTGCCCGCGAGCCTTCTGGGAAACGAGCCGGCATTGAATCTGAGCTGATGCGACTGCTCTCTCAAGCCGTCGACAAACTCGGCCTCTACTGGGAGGCGCAGCCAGCGCGCAACAGGCTGGACGGATGCTTCCTCAAGAAGGACGCCGCCCCGTCTCAGTCAAGACCAGCGCCTTTCCTTCCTGAGCTTCACGAGGAGGTCGCAAAATCTTGGAACGCCCCCTTCTCGGCCAGGATACGTACCTCTGTCTCTGCAGCATTCTCCACTGTGGACGGTGCGAAAGATAAAGGGTACCTTTCTCTTCCTCCAGTGGAAGCAGCGGTAGCATCCCATCTCTGCCTGCCCTCTGCTGGACGGCGTGCTCAGACGGCGCTACCCTCAAAAGCCTGCCGAGTGACGTCAGCCATGCACGCTCGCGCTTACACCGCCGCCGGTCAAGCAGTATCAGCGCTACACACAATGGCTATCCTGCAGATTTTCCAAGCCGACCTTCTCCGTAAAATGGACGAGGAAGGACCAGAAGCGATCTGCGTGGCGGAACATGGCCTCTCTCACCGTGGCTGAGAGACATTTGTAGCTAATGCTGTCTGTGATGACGGATTCGGAGCGCTCTGTGTTCCTCGACGCGCCCATCTCCTCAGCTGGCCTTTTCAGATCTGCCGTCAAAGACTTCGCGGACATATTCGTTGAGGTACAAACGACTTCGCAGGCTGTGAAGCACTTCCTGCCAAAGCGCTCTAGTTCCGCAACAGGCCGCTCGAAACAGCCGTCTGCCCGGGGCTCTCAGCCGCAGCCTGCACCACCCGCGGTCGCCGCTTCCCAGCGCCGCCAGGCCTGAGACCAGAGACCGCGCTCTCGCTCTGCTGGATGCCGCCCCCCTCAGCGCGAGCCCCGGCCAAAGATTGAGATTAAGCCCGAGGTCTCAAAGCCTTCCTAGCCTCTCTAGGAAAGCGACGGTGTTCAAATCCCACTGCGGTCGGGTTTTCACCAAAACTTTTGAACTTTCATTCAATTCCACGCAATGTGATTGTTCCAGTGTACTTCGCAGTAAACAAGTCGGTCCCACAGCCCGCTTGCCTGCACACAAAAGCCGTTTTCACGGCTACCCAGATAAATCCAATAAAGAGTGTATTTTCTAGTGTTTCGGCCATGGCCGATGGTGTTATGAGTGTTGTAAGAATGCCCACGTCTCAGTGCCCATTCCCACACACAGACACAGCCCGCCACAGTACAGGGCTAGCACAAATAAAATCGACTCATGTCGAATGTGCAATAAATGTAGTGAACCTGCCCACAACACAGTGCCCACAAACACTACACAATGCATGTCCCACAGTTTCTGTAAAAACGAAACCAACACACATTCAGTCGGTGCGAGCTGACGGTGTTCTCAGTGCAGTGAGTGTACCCGCTGTCCCACGGGCCGCCGCTATGCCACGGCCAGAGCCCAGATTTCATTCTACCTCTGGCTACTCACGCATATGTGTGGGCGAAACTTACCAGGGTATCAGAATGGGTACTGAACACTATATAAAGAAGCTATTCGCTGCAGTTCGCTCGACGTCCCGCCGTTATACGGTGCGAGTCGAAACGACGGTAAAAAACCAAGTATCTCATCTACTTCGAGCCGAGATAGCGAAACTACTGAGCAAAGGGGCCATATAACCTTTATCTCAGGCTCAGAGCGAAAGGGTCTATACAGCAGATATTTTCTGGTACCGAAAAAAGACGGGGGTCTCAGACCCATTCTAGATCTGCGACAGCTGAACAAGGCGCTTGCCAGTTCAGAATGCTTACAACCAGGAAAATCCTCGCACAAGATTGCCAGGGGGACTGGTTTATGTCAATAGATCTGAAAGACGCCTATTTCCAAATTTAGATAGCGTCACGTCACAGGCTATTCTTGAGATTCGCCTTCGAGGGCCAGGCATACCAATACACAGTCCTGCCGTTCGGCCTGTTTTACGCAGTGCATGGACGCGGCTCTCGCACCCCTGAGACTCCAGGGCATGCGAATTTTGAACTACTTGGACGATTGGCTGATTCTAGCTCGATCACAATCAGAGCTCATAGAACACAGGACCACATTACTCGAGCATCTCGAGAATCTGGGTCTCACAGTCAATTGGGCGAAGAGTTCACTGTCTCCCAGCCCGAAAATGTCCTTTCTTGGAACAGTGCCGGACTCGCTATCCATGACAGCGCGTCTGTCGCCAGAGTGCAAACTGGACATTCAGCGCGCCGTGAAATCCTTCCGCCGCGGCTCGATAGTCCAGCTCAAATGGTTTCAGAAAACGCTAGGCCTCATGGCCTCAGCAGCTTCAGTACTCCAGCTGGGTCTGCTTCGCATGCGCCCACTGCAGCTGTGGCTGAAAGCGCGAGTTCCGCCCCGGGCATGGACCGCTGGTCGGTTTCGCCTCCGGGTCGATCTAAAATGCGTTTCAGCTTTTGAACCTTTGAAAATAACTGACTGGTATCAGTCAGGTGTGAGTCTGGGGACTGCCACGAGTGTGATGGTGGTGTCCACCTTTACCGAAACCTTTACAGGCTAACGGAACGCCTCCTGGTCTGGGCTCAGCACAACCTGCTTTCACTGAGAGTGGCGCATGTGCCTGGTCACCTGAATCTGGGACCAGACAGACTGTCCAGAAACAATGTCCCAGCAGGAGAATGGTCACTGCACCCACAGACGATCCGACTGCTGTGGGAGACATTCAGGCAGAGCGCAGGTGGACGTGTTCGCGTCCAACGAGAACGCTCACTGTCCGAAATATTTCTCCAAGAGCAAGGATGCGCTGGCCCACGTCTGGCCCCGCTGTCCCCTTTATGCTTTTCCCCCCGTCTCGCTCCTGCCTCAAGTGCTGGAACGAATCAGGGAAAACAGATGCCCAGTGCTGCTTGTGGCTCCGCTCTGGACAAACCAGACTTGGTTCCCAGTCCTGATGCGGCTGACCAGCACTGCCCCGTGGCCAATACCGTTGAGGAAAGACCTCCTCTCTCAGGCCAAGGGCTCGATTTGGCATTCTCGCCCGCGACTATGGTCCCTACATGCATGGGCCATCAACGGGTACCCGCTAACCTCCCGGAGGGAGTGTTAAACACGATCACGCAGGCGAGGGCCCCGTCTACTAAACGACTCTATTCCTCGAAATGGTCTGTGTTCTCTGCCTGGTGTCAAGCTCAGGGCATTTCACCCGTAGACTGCCGGGTCACAGAAGTACTCTCCTTCCTTCAAGAGCTGCTGGATAAGGGCAGGACCCCATCCACGCTGAAAGTGTACGTGGCTGACATAGCAACATTTACAAAACCTGTGTCTGGCCAGTCACTGGGGAAAAACCAGCTAGTCGTGCGATTCCTCAAGGGAGCTCAGAGGCTGAACCCTCCCAGACCTCCTTCAGTCCCGGTGTGGGACCTTTCTACAGTTTTGGAAGCCATGAAAGGTGCCCCGTTCGAGCCAATCCATTTGTCAGACATGAAGCATCTGTCTTTCAAAACTGTGTTTCTTTTGGCTCTCGCTTCAGTGAAGCGCAAAGGGGAAGTACAAGCGCCTTCAGTAAGCGCGTCATGTAAGGAGTTTGGGCCTAATGACTCAAAAGTCATACTCAAACCAAGGCACGGGTACGTGCCCAAATCCCTCAACACACCGTTCAGGGCCCAGGTTATTTCCCTGTGCGCCCTCTCGGTTCATGATGAGGAGGAGGATGCGAGTCTCCTTTGCCCTGTCAGGGCACTGAGAGCTTATGTGTCCCGCTCGTCTGTCTTCAAAACAAAGCCTATCCAGATGGATAGTCGACGCCATAGCACTGGCTTACACTTCTAAGGGCCTGCAGTGTCCTTTGGGTGTCAGAGCGTGGCCTCGTCGTGGGCGTGGTATAGTGGGGTTACCCTGCAAGATATCTGTATGGCCGTGGGCTGGGCCTCTCCGTCTACATTTATAAGGTTTTATAACCTAGAGGTTCCCGCCTGACAAGCCAAGCTTCTGTCGGTATAGAATTCAGTGCTATCTGCCCCACTGTGCCGGTCCAGATGCTGAGTTTTGCTTGTGCATTTCTCATTGAGCGACAAAACAGCTCCATGGGTGTTGAATAACCCGTACTATTACCCAGTTCAGGCTGAGTACGTTCACCCTGTCTGCGTGACACAAATGTATGACTTTTGGAAGTGCAATTTCATTACCATCATTATCATAGGCTATGTGCAGTTTTCATTAAGTTAAATTAACGTAGGCTAACCTTCTTTCATTTTTACTCTTCAAAGTGTACACTTGCAGGTGCTGATTATAATTATGGTAGGCTAATTTACTGATAGCCCCATTAAATAATAATAAGGATAAACAATATTTAAAAGATATGTAATTATCTAACATATGACTAATTAAAAATGAACCTCGAAACACATAAAAATGCTAAATGGGGGATGTCAGAACAACAACGTTGCTACAGCCCTGTCACGTCTTACAATTCGTTGTTAAAATGTTGCGAGCACGTAGACTGCGACGTTGCCATAGCAAAAATTCAATGTGCCACAGACGTTGCCACAATGTAAATGTGTTTGCTGGTAGGATTACTTACTTGTTCCGATGACATTTTCCAGTGAAAATTATTCTTATGTTGGTCATACTCATACTTCCAAAAAGTAAAATCTGTGATTCCGAATGACATTCTCCTCAAAACAATGGATTCATCCGCGGCTCCGTGCTGTGCCGTGCCGAGGCACAACCCACGTAAAGTTGATAATTCCGCAAATAACTGCAATTGCAGATTTCGAATAGAGATGGCGACAAAGAGAAAAAGCTACGGACTGCAGCTTTACTTTTTTTTTTTTTTAGAAAAGTATTTAATTTAAATCGGCAAGTAGGCTAGCCTATATTTATAATTTTAAAAAAAGTTTTTTTTAAAATATCTTAGAAGTAGCCTAGAATTGTATACTGCTTCTAAGCTAACAAAAAGCTAGTCTTAAAACAGAAACGCACAGCAGCACACAATCTGTGTTAATGTAATGTGTCATATCTAAAATCATTTGAATTTATTATTTCTGCGTTATTTCAAATCTCTGTCGGTAGAGGGCAGCGCAACATTGCTGTTGTGACCATTAAACAAGTCTAAGATTCGTAGCTTAACCCAGTTTTCATTTACATGCAAGGCTTATGCTCTCGAGAAATCATTTTTTGGGCAATAAATGTAGTTACCTAACACTTATATTGCATCTATTTCAAATCTCCGTCGGTAGAGGGCAGCGCAACATTGCTGTTGTGACCATTAAACAAGTCTAAGATTCGTAGCTTAACCCAGTTTTCATTTACATGCAAGGCTTATGCTCTCGAGAAATCATTTTTTGGGCAATAAATGTAGTTACCTAACACTTATATTGCATCTATTTACCATTTGTGTTGTTAAAGATATAGACTACTGGGACATGTTCATACCTGATCAAGAGTTGCACACCACCTCAGTATGTCATAAGATCATAAGATATGCACCATCCAAAACTCACCATTACCTGTCCTCTACTCCAGAGTGTGTTTGGGGCAAGGATATGTGAATCCTCGGCAGGAAACGAGATCGTTTGAGAAGAGGAAACTTTATGTGGCTGGCTTACTGAACAGGAAAGAGTGGGTTTCCTTCCAGAGGATGAGGAAGAGGGAGGACTGCAGGGAGAAAGAAAGGCAGACATGTGAAAGTTTCTAGGCCTTGCAGGGACATCAAAATACCACTGATTACTAATAAATTTGAGCTTTTCTAACTTTTGCAAATGGTGTCTATAAAATATGTTTATACTTTTACATGAATTAGTTTAGACTACAATAACTTTTATAACATATTTTGAAAGGGTCACTTGTTTGTATCGTTCAAATGGTTGTATCACTTTAAAAAATGCATAAAATAAACTGACTTCTTTCCCACAACACAAATTATATCATCAATTATGACACAAATGTCATCATAATGCACCCTCTACAGTCAGAAATAGTTTGTCCTCTCTGAATCCTGCCATATGAATCATTCATCACCATTCCAAAACAGTGAGACCTTAAAGATGCCTATAATCATTAACACTAAAAAAAAACGTCATTACGGAATGTTTATGGTCACACAATAATGTATTTGCCAAATATGTACTTCTTGGAGTTGTTAAATCAGAAAAGTTAAAAACACTGCCTGTGAACCATTTTGCTCATTTAAGATGTATAAATGGCACTAGCAGCACATTTTTTTATTATGTGCTAGCAAATCTATAAAAGGAAATTAATTTAGCAAAATGTTTCACTGCAGGCAGTACATTATTTTTTTTAAAATAAAATAAAATTAACAATCCAGAGGAAACTATAACATGCATACATGTTTGTAACAATTGTGAAAATTTTAAATAAACTAGCCGTTCATGCATCATTCAACACACTGTTTCCAACAATGCTAAATGCACCATGTGACTATGTTCACTAAACAATGTTGAGTAACTAGAACATTGTTTTATGACCTAACTACAGCTGATTCATCAAATTATCCTAACAAAAAAATCCACCATTTTTTTCCAGGAGAGCACCACATTCCAAGAGCATGCTAAAATGGGACATCACTGAAAGTACAGAGTCCAAAGGCAACAGTAAATCTTCACGTGCCCCACCCAGAAAACATACTTTTTTACTACAGGGGTGGGGGATGTTGTCCTGCTCACGCATCTGAGGGTGAGTCTCTTCTGAGGGTGGTTCTCCCTTAGTGTTCAGTGTGAGATTTCTTAGTATTTAGATTTAGTGGTCGTTCTGTTTTATCCAGCCTAAATGTGATCAGAGGTTGTGCAAACTGGAAGGGAGGGAAGAAACCACCAGAGAGCCCAAATGGGTGTGAATCAACCACTGGGTGTTATTCATAGAAACTGCATGGGGAACTCTTGCAATAGCTGATGTTTTTTATTCAGTAGTTAACATCAGGAGTGCATGAAACTGCCACAAGGGAGCCTGTACAGGGTAGCATAAAAATACCTTTTACTGCTCACTGGGACCTGAAAGATGTCAATAAGCCAGTACTCACACAAGTGAACAGCAGAGATGAAAGCAGAACTTTCTGTTTGCAGGTGAGGAAACTATTTCTAAGTTAAAACATCCTGTCAGTTGTAGTCTCAGTCATGTGTTCCTGTCTACTGCTTTGTTGATTGATTTCACCCACCAACTTTCCAGTGACCTGATTTGTTTGAGGCACAACACAGCTTGAAACGCATAGTAACATTGCAGAACATTTATTTAATAAGGAACATTATCTTGTCAGAGTACTGCTTTATTGCTTTTGTGAAAAAACAATTGGTTACGCATTACAAGGCTTTTCTTTCAGATTCAGTTGAACCATATCCTCATCTCTCTCTTCCTGTTGCTAACTGTCTGAATCTTCTGAAGTTGTGATGTGTGTGCTGGAACAGGAAATGAATGCAGACCGAGGAGGCAGGCAAGCTGAAACTGGCACAAAGCACTAGCGTGTATACACACCCACCCACATAAAAGCATACACACACATACTTGCCCTGAGCAACAACTGTCAGAGCTGGAACGTCAAAGTGGTGGCGGCAAAAGACTGAAGCCGTCTAAGATATTAAGCAGCAGAGTGAGCTTCTAAGAAAGGAAAAGAGATTTGAAGACGAAGAAAAACAGGAAACGGATCCTACAAATTTAACTTGAAAAAGAAGAGAAGGAAACAAAGGTGTGGAGAAGATGGTGTTCCGATCCTGCCTCAGCAGGTAATCTTCTATGAATTTGCTTATTTTAGATGTACTTTGTATTCATTCTTAAGGTAGGTCGCATTTTATTCTTAGCCTTTTTTTTAAAATCTGTTTGAGTTACCTATAACAGCTACCTTCCCTATTTTCTGTTTCTGTCTTGTTGCGTGACAAACAGCTGTCTGCCCACATAAACAGCAACTTGTTGCAGTTTACAAAGAGAAGGCACGGTGTGCCATCTTACGCTGTGATGTGAGACCAAAAAAATCAGAGCACTTGATTTCTGTTGTTGAGTTTTAGGTCCTCAAATCTGTGATAATTATAATAGTTTTGTTTTGTGTTAGTGGCACGTCGATCAACTGAAGCTGTCAAGCTGATTGTGATGTGAGAAACGTTGTCATTCAGTGTCCGTCTTTGGATCTCATCGTTCTCCGACCTTAGTAATTCAGCTTCATAAGCTCAATGGAACCTGTTAAGAAAAATAAGAAGAAACATTTTTATGCAGGCTTAATCCATTCACAGTGTGTACCATTTAGTGCGTAGACTTCACAGAGTGAGAGTGCTCTTTCTGCATTCCTGAGGTGACTGGGCTGGTGGGTGTGGGTGTGGAGGGAAAACTGGAACACCACAGATCTGGTACAGCTATCTGAGATGCACGGCCCATTCTGAAGAGAATCTCAGATCTGCCTCAGGTCTTCACTGTGTGCACACCTCAAAATAACACCTCTGACTTTCTGAGGCCACTGCTTTAGTTAGGTTAAAATCTGAAAACACATTAGGTTTTGCTTAGAATCTTGAATTGCAAGCATTTTTCCTTTACACATGAGTTTGGTTTACTGGTAAACTTTAAAAAAATCTGTAATTTACTCACCCTGTAAAATGTTCTTTCTTTCACAGAACACAAAAGGCAATGTTAGACAAAGTAGTCCATATGAAAGGAGCACTAAATTCCAAGTCTTCTGAAGCTATACAGTAGGCTAGCTCACCAAAGTTGTTAATTGCTGAAAATCACATTCACCAAAACTTTCACATCTCATTGCATTTATATCACAATTCATACAGGCAATGAAGTTGGAGATTATTGACATCAAAGCTGGTGCATGTTGGAATGCACATATGCACAAATTAGATTTGATAATTTTCAACAAATAACAAGTTACTGTTTATTAAACAAAGCTATCAATTCTTTTTTAATATTGCATGTACACAGCCTCTGGCACACAAAAATATAACAAGGAAGAGGAGGGGAAGACAATAGCTTTTAATATATTTTTTGTTCTTGTATTTTTATGTTCCGTACCTGACAGGCTATGACAGATAGAAAAGGACTATTTAAAACAAAATGAGGATGTTGAAGACCTTGGACTGACAACATGTGGCAGGGGATAATACGAAGTGTTAGGACAGCCATTAATCTAATTCTAAAAATGACCGGGTGCTGCAGGGTGAGTGAACACATCCCATAGAGAACCATTTTCCCCCCTGCCATGAACATCCTGTGAGAGATCCAGACAGCACAGCAAGGTCAAAGCAAGTCAGGCTAGAGAAAAACAAGGAGTTTCCGTGTTTAAACACTGTCTAAATGGGAACAACCTCCTCCAATTGTTCTACACTAACAGCCATTTTCAATTGGAAGGACACCCCTCCCCCCAAAGACAGCTTGTGCAGATTCCAAGGTGATTTCTTTTTAAACTGCTCCAACATGATGAATCACACATTGCTGTTTCTGTAATTTTCTCTTGCTGCTGTTCAACTCCAGGCTCAAAAGTTGTGAAACAGGTTCTGGCTCTCCCCTTCCAAGCTGAACTGTTTGTGAAATACATTAATTATCCAGTCTGATACCTAAGTTGGCATAACAGCATATCAGTGTGAAGAAGATAAATTCTCAGAATCAAATGTATAGCTGTGTTTTTGGCCACTCCCTCCTTGGATTTGTAGACCACAAGGCCTCCTCTCAATCCATTGCCACCCCCTGGTTTATAAATCGAGAAGGTGGTCTTGCCTACCATTTACTTCCCTATTTAAGGAAGGACTGCTGTGTGTCTACAAACTCTCTCTTGGTTAGCTTTTTCAAGTGTACACGGGTGGTGTTCTTTGTCTCTCGGGAGGCATGTCTTGACTTGTTAAACAGCAGCTGATGTTGTTTTGGCAAGAGGCTGATACAGTCTTCCGTAGACTACATGGATTTTTCTCCTTTCATATTGCTAAGAGCAATTAATTTAAATTTGTTGCAACTATTTTTTTGTTGGGAGACAACCCATTTCTAGTCTCCTAAATAGTTAAAATAATGTTTTTGTGACAAATGAGGGCCAATTAGTTTTGTGACTTTTTTTCAAATCACATTAAGGGTGCTTCACTGAACCAATCTGTCTGCAGATTGCTTACATCAAAGGTGTTTTTACATATCCCACAAATTAATTGCTTTTGAGAGTTTGTAAATTCATAATTGAAGAATAGGCTTCCTTTCAGTTGAGTTGGAACATGAATTTCTTAAGCCATCCCTGACAGGAAGTTGTAATTTAAAATACATGAAGAGAAATTTACTGACTTGCAGAAAGGTAACACATTCTGGGAAAATAAGTGTTCTTCCACTCTGATTCACAGGTTAGGCCTAATTTATTAATTATAATGAAATAAATAAACTAAAAACAAATTTACCAAACTTTCTAAAACTTAAAAGCTTTTTAAACTTAAAAACACCAAGTCTCATGACAGCTGGCTCCATCACTCACTCTCATAAAATAAAAACATCCGATGTGAAAAGAAATTCTAAAGAGCAGAATTCTAAAAAAAGAAAACACCCTTTTGAATACTGTAAATTTTGACCTGATACTGTCTGAAATGCTGCTTCTCTAATGAAAATAGTCCTAGAGCACATGTGTTTGCTTTGTGGTTTAGAGTGCTGTGATTTGACATAAAAGGACTACATATAAGATCCTTGGAGAATTTTTGATTGAAGCAAGCTTGCTTTGTTTAGACACTGCTTCAAACAACTACTACACATTAGAGGTTTACAAAGATCGTGGCACATTGGGTGTGAGGGACTGACATTTTAAGAGGCTCCTGACCAAGCACTGAAGTTATCAAATGTATTTAAATATACGTATATATAACCATGGCCATAACTAGAACACACACACACACACCTCAAATCAGTAGAAAGCGAATTTGTGTTGCTGACAATGCAAGCCAGTCTTCCCCTCTCCTTCTCAGGAAGGGGAAGTCAGTCTATTAAAAAGAGGCGCCACGAAAACCAAAATTTAAAAAAGATCAAGTGAAACAGTGGAAAAAAACTTAGGTGCAGCAATGTAATAGTTGCCTTAGAATTGGAAAAAATGCATCACCTCTCCAGTGCTTTAGCAATTAGATCAATCACTGGCTACGTTTACATGCAACCAAATGGTCCGTTAGTAGGCTAATCGGATTGACGGCTCAATCGGACTGAAAAGCCTTCATGTGAACACCTTAAATCGATCCGATTGAGCTCGATCCGAAAGAAATTTCGATCCGATTGAAAGGGGTGGTTTATTCCTTTTCTAATCCAATCGAGAGAACATGTAAACACTTGATCGGATTGAAAACCGAAACTGAAAGGATATGCAATGACGTTGAAATAGCGTAATGACGTATGATGCTCGGAACAAACTGTTCTTCCTGTTAAATAAAGTGTAAAATAAATGAGTGTCCCGTCATTCTAAAATTCTCCTTTCCCTCTGCGTCTGTGAAGTGGAGCAGGACAACGTCCCACCAATCTTTGTTTCGGATTCTCATCCACAGACGACGTGTTTTGGGCATTTTTACTGCGTGATAAATAAGTAGCACGGCACAACGGTTCATATGCTCTTATACTCCAAATTATGACCAAAATTGCCCATGTGGTGCAGTGTGCCCATGTAAAAAATGTGAAGCTTGTGACACATAAACGTGCACATCAACCCAATCACGTTTAGCATTCATGTAAACACTATGTTCGAATTCATCAATCGGAATGAATTCAGTCCGATTGTAACTAAAGTTGTGCATGTAAACGTAGCCAATGTTCCTTAGAATGACAATGACATCATTTCCTTTGTCTTTACCTTAATGTTTCAGATGAATTTCAATATAATTTGCTGGCAGCTGAATCCAAATAGCACCTTGACTACTGACACTATGCTGTTATCTGTCTTTCGTATTACAATCAACTTCCTTTCCTTTACAGGCAGTAGTCAAACCACATACAAAAGATTAACAAGCTATATATATACAGTAATCCGAATAATCTGGACTGCATTACTCAAAAGCATTGTGAGCTAAGTTGATCATATTAGAGACCATTGGTGGCAATGGTTCTACAATCTACTTACGCTTACGGTGCTTTTGGGAAATGCAGCCCTGATTAGTAGCAATTAAATTAATTGCTTTTAATTTAAATAAAGCAATTTTCTACAATCTTATCCTGTTTATTTAAACTACAAGAGCATCGCAAAAAGGGGTGCTCTAATCTTACTTGATTGGCTGTGGAGTCCACGCTAGATTGATTGCTTCAGGTCATTGATCAGAACGATGGCATTTAACCTCAGTTACTGGTCTATGTCAGAGCACTACCTCACAGCCTTCAATTATTAAACATCAGCTGTTGACAAAAGGTGTAGGTTAGAGATCTCCACTATCAGCTTAAAATGATCAAGAGCTCTTGGAATGTGGTACTGTGTGATTAAATGAAATACTGTGCTTGCCTTTACTGCGGACTGCATTGCAGAATTTATAGTGACTGCAACTTATGTCTACCTATTACAGTTTTAAAAAAAAATGGGGTAAGGAGTAGTATGATCTATCTCATTCAGACTTGTTGTTGGGCAATTCCTGAACAGCTGGACCAGTAGAAAGTTCAGCCAAAGTGCTGTTGTTTTGCACTTGTAGAGCAGGTGCTCTTTGCTAATGACTCAGATGTGAGAACAGCAATTAAACCGTAATCTGTGTCTTGTGCTCAAACTGCTTTTTATAATCCTCTCATTTGTTTTCTACCCACAGGAGGGCCTTTCCTGAGCCTTGATTCCAGCTTGATTCCCTTAAAGGGTAAATGGGTGAGACGAGTAAGATGACGTCCTTACACAGTGTGGGCCTAGTATTGGTAGAGTTTGAATATGAATATGAGGGCCGGGATGGCCACATGGTGTCCATTAAACCCAACGAGCGCTACATCCTGCTGGACAAAACAAACGATCATTGGTGGCATGTGCGCAAAGATGAACGAGCCAAGCCATTTTACATCCCTGCTAATTATGTAAAAGAGCTTCCACCCAACATCCCTTCACCTCTGGACTTAAGGGAGCCTCCAGCCCCTGACGTGAGGCCTGCGGTGCCTGACCTCACTGAGATACGCAAACCAGATGAGGTGACAATTAGACTTCGCTCCAAAGGGAATTACAAGACAGAAAACCGTATGTCGACATTTGGTGTTCCTTTGGATTTGCATGAGCCCCCTTCTTACAAACATGGCAGACCCTCAGATTCTCTCCTCTCCCTGAACACGGTTTCTGTCTCAGATTCTTCACAGCAGAAGAAGAGGATGAGTCAAGCTTCCAATCTGCTGTTCGGCTCTCGCACTGCTCCAGCTGAAACAGTGCCTGATAAAGTTAGAGTTCCCAGCTTCAGCCCAGCCGACCCCCTCCATAGACCTACCCCTGCCAAACCCGTGGAGCTCCCTGTCATCAAGAACCTAAATGAGACCGGGTCTCACAGGAAGTCTCCAGAACTGGAATCCCCAATAGAGCCTGAAAGTGAAAGTTCCAGTTCAGAACCACTGCCATCACCGGACTCTGAGAATATTTATGAATCCATATCGGACCTGAATCTAGACCTGTTGTCACTGACTGACAAAGCACCTGATGGATTGCCAAACCCTCAGACCAACTCTTCATGCTCACCTCCAACAATAAAGGTACAGTTTTACCTGTTTGTTTTTAAGTGTTGTGCCCCATTCAGAATTAAATTGATAATGTCTTTTAGATTTCTATTCCTTTCCAGAATTTAAATTGAGGAAACCGAATGTAGGAAACAATTCATATTTAAGGATGCAGGATTGAAATTAATTGAAATTTAAATTCATATAACTGCAATAAGTGTAATTTTAAATTTAGTCAAATTAACAAAGTTTATTTAAAGGTATTTAAGTTTGAAGACCTATATGCCTTGCGGGTACCAGCCTTTATTGCACTAGTAAATAGAAATAAGAATGCATGTTTTCAAATCCTCTTGTGGCATTGGTTTCCCTTTCAAATTTTCACTTTTGACAGTTCCTTAAATGACACTGACCAATTTCTGTACAGATAGATGTGAAAGATGTGAACAATCTTTTGAGCATATTGGCAGCATTGCCTTTCACATATACTATAATGTTATTTCAAGTTTGTGTTTTTTATCTTTCTAAGAGAAAAAATAGCTTGAATGGAGTATCTTTATTTTTGATCCGTTTCTATTGTAGAACAAAAGGAGTGTTGTATTTGATTACATTATACTGTGTATTTTCGACAAATATAGTCTCTCTGCTTGGCAGGATTGTTAAGCAACAGGTAATACATCCTTATGAGGAAAAGCAGTAGAACAGAAAGTGTGTATCAAAGGAAATGTTTGTGCATGTTATCAAAGTGGGCCACTGGGAGGCGATGTTGGCATGCTGCATAAAGTGTAGTACTTATTTTTTTCGTTAAGAATCTCACTATAAATGATGATGATGATAATAATAATAATAATAAATATGTTTACTTTGTCACCTTTTCAAAGCTCAAGGACGCTAACATAAAGTGTACAGTACAGTTTCAGCATTACCCAAAATCATACAGAACATTGAGACAGCCATGATCTTGATGCGATTAAGTCACCATCAATGAGACATTTTGTCCACTAAAGAAGTAGTTAGTCAGCTGTTTTTGAGCCAGATGAAATAAAGCACATAAAACAACGGGAAATAAAGGAGAGCCGCCACACAATGAGGCCTTCCAACATGACATCAGAACAGGATACTACAGCCTTTCCTATAGCGAGGGAAGGATATAGTGAGGTAAAGCTTCTGAGTTTTAGCATTTGAAAGACAATCTATAGACACTCTCATCCAATAAAAACGTACGCCATTATGGATCATGTGCGCATAATATCCAATGATAGTCAAGACCCTGTAAACTGACAAACTGTATCCAAAGAAAACATTACAAATTGTCTTTTTCTGTTCGCATTCACTATGTAATGCACTTACTCGTGTCTCTTTACAGTTTGTTAGGGCGCTCATCCCTTTTTTTTATTTGCATGAACAAATTTTAGAGTTTTGAGTTCAGTTAATAAGAGCTGCAGCCAGGGCATGTCACAACAGGGTTAGGTTTTATTTTATGTAGTGAGGCATCTCACTTCTAGCAGGTAATGTTTTCAGTCAAAATCATAACTGAAATATAAGACAATATTCCTAATTGTGCTATTTGCTTCAGAATACAGCTTTGACAGTACAGAAAACAGTATAATTTAGCTTTTTGCGTGTACATTTTAAAGGGAACCTGTTCATCTCCTAAGGCACTGTTAACACAGATCTTGGGATCTTGGTGTTGAAGCTGCAAGGTTACTATTGTTATTGTTAGCTTTCAGCTTCTCCGTTTCAAAAACAGTAAATTATCCTGAAGATCACTGAAATTTGTCAAAAAGTTAGGGAGGGAGAGAGATAAAGATTGAATATGAAAGAGAAAGGTTTTTGTTCTCATTTTCTCATTCTCTGTTGCTTTGGTAATTCAAATAACTTTATCATAAAGCCACTGAAACTGAGAGAGAGAGAGAGAGAGAGAGAGAGAGAGAGAGAGAGAGAGAGAGAGAGAGAGAGAGAGAGAGAGAGAGAGAGAGAGAGAGAAAGAGAGGCTTTTGGCTTACTTTTTAAAGAAGTTACTTTCTAAGAATATATATTTAATATAAAATGTTCATATTCATTTCAGTTTCATCCCAAAGCATTTTTATAAAATTCCAGGGAAAGTTAATTCTCATGTTCTGAGTTTCTCTGAACTTCACCTCATTCCAAAGCATTTGAGTTATAGTGGACAGTGCCAACAAAGTGCACTTTTTTCCCCAAATCTTTTTTTGTCCTTTCATTAAATGTCACAAGAAATAGATGAATGCAGTGAGTTTTGCTTCCATTCTTGTCAGGGAATAGCTTGGAATTTGTTTGGAAAGAAGGGGAGAGGCACAGTGGGAGTGGAGCTCTCAGTGCACCTGTATCAGGTTTCAAAGCCATTGTTAGTCTGTCTACATCAGTGTGCATGACAAATGTTTCACACAAAACCAATACTGTGTGAAGCTTTGGTTCTGAAGGTCCTCAGATGACTTCATGCTTCTGTCCACCTTATTTTTCAACGCGGAAGTAAGGTGTTTTCTGTGAATGTGCAAGACTTTCGATTTATTAGCTGCTATAGGAAAATAACGAGAAGAATATATCAAAGTAAACTGTAAAACTGTTTGTGCTACAAACCAGCATGTTTATAATTAAGACATACATTAAAATAATATGGTAAGAAATACCAGTTTGCAATATCAAACCGCATAATGAGCTGTTTTGTAAATAACTTGAAAGCAAATTACACTGAAAGCCAAACACATTACAATGACAAATACCAGACAAATAAGGTGGATATATTTTGTATTTTAAAGACTTAAAACTTCTCTTTAGTATAGGCTACATGGATGTCACCATATTTTAAAAATGTCCATGAGCTCAATTCAGGTATTGAGGAATACAAATACATTTGTAATCACTATAGACTCACTTTTACTGATTTTAGTATGTGTATGCTAGGTAATTGTACCTCTATTATTTATCTATGACAACAACCATGAGAACAGAATGACAGCTGTTCAATTCCTGCTCAAATGCCCCTCAGCCACCAGCACGTTTACAAAACAAAGGAGGAGTTCTTCCTGAAGGCCTCCAAATCTCATTTTACTGCTTAAAACCCAAACAAGTTAAGAACAGCTCCCACCCTAACCCACACCACAGGCACTGTGAATACCCAGCAAACCGTGTCCTCTCCTCTGACCCTCAGCGTGCCAAATGGACAGAGTTAAATGTAGGAATAAACGTATATGCTAAAGGATACACCTCGTTTTACACCGCAAGTAGTATTCTTATTATTCGTATCTGCCCTTGTAAACCATACAAAGCTGTAAGTGTGGTAGAGAAAGAGTTAAAAAAGAACGAAGGTGGGTCGACTCGACGCTCCCTTAAACTTGTTGTGTGGTAGTTTACCTGCACGGGCGCCGCTGGCTCCAGGGCTTGACTTTCTGCTAGGATCCGGAGAAACAGGTGAGATTCATCGCAGATGTCCGGCGGAAATCAAATACAGGTGTTATCATACCAAATACTATAAGGTAGAACTTAACTGATTCGCGCGGTTTTTAGACGGCTTAATTCGTTGATTTTGAAACTCCAGGAGCATTGATCGCGAAAGGTCACAGTGCACGCGCATACACTGCCTTGCTTGCAGTGTATATTGTCAGTTTTTGTTTGTGTTGTGCTTTTGACAGTAAATATTGTTCTATGCAACCTAGGTTTTTTTTTTTTTCAATTGGAAATTTACTGAGAAAAAATAAAAAGTGGACTTAAGGTCCACGCCTTGTTTTACCATGAACGCGGACATTATTGCTGTTAAATGATTACCATACTGTGTCAGTGTATTTATATAATGTTTTTTTTCTCCCATTAGATAGGATAATCAATTATCACTATTCATTACTGATTAATGTAAATACTAAAACTGTCTATTTCCAGGTTAAAATTATTAGTTTGGTTTGAACCTGTAGGCCTATAATATTGATATTTAAAAGAAAGCTGTAGTATTTATCTAAGATGATTGCAAAAAAGCTTGAGAGCTTGTGTAGAGACCCCAGTTAGTAGTGTGCTTTATACCTTTAAGTTGACTCAACAACAGCCTGTTTAAAAGAGCAGCTTGTTGTGGTGTGCATGTTCTGAAGTGGGCTACTAAAAAACGTATTTTCTCTATCCTTATATTTTTTTCTTTGAGAATTATTGCTTCTTTTCCCTCTGCTCGGTCTTTTCTTTTTATCTCTAACACTTACTCAAATTCATTGTAGACCGTCTGTTTTGCCTTTTCGCTGGAGTAGAGCTATTATGAGCAGATAAGGCTATTTGCTATCTGAACTGCTCAGTGATAAGCTGTAAATCAGGATTTCATTGATTTGTGCTGATTGTTTATTTAAAGCCCTTGTTTTACTCAGAAGTTGCTGCCTCTTTTGGATATCAAGTCAAGTCAAGTCAAGTGTATTTATATAGCGCTTTTCACAATATAAATTGCATCAAAGCAGCTTCACAATATCAATCAAATAACATAATGTTTGTTTCTTAGTGAAAAAACGTCCACGTTTGGTAGGGCTGATCAATGGTATTAATGCTTGGCTAATTATTTTGAATATCCCCAACTGAACAAGCCAAAGGCAACAGTGGCAAGGAACCGAAAAACTCCATCAAGTGACCTACTGGTGTCCTAAAACTCCATCAGGTGACCTAATGGAGAAAAAAAAAACCTTGGGAGAACCCAGGCTCAGTCGGGGGCCAGTTCTCCTCTGGCGTTTATGAACTAGAGGCCGGATTTACAGTAACTGTAATTTGATACAGAATTTTGTTTTATTTTATCACTTCGGGATAGGTACGCGAACCGGAATCACAACATTTTATCTGTAGAGTGGGAAAGGGATCCTCCATAGGGAGAGGCTAGTTGGCACTTCAGCACTGCGTTGTCATCGGGTCCAGGCAAAGCTCCTAGTCAGATCTGGATACGGCCTGGATCCGGTCGGCTGCGGGAAAACCTCGGGATAAACAAAGACACTAAAATTAGCGTAGATGCCATTCTTCTTATGATGATGTAACGAGTACATCAGGATTTAAGGGAAGTGTTCCCAGTTCCGGCTGACCTAATCTATGCAGCCTAACATTGAATTATAGAAGTCTATAATATATTATGTGTATGCTAGGTCAAAGAGATGTGTTTTTAGTCTAGCTTTGAACTGACAGAGTGTGTCTGCTTCCCGGACAATGGTAGGAAGACTGTTCCAAAGTTTTGGTGCTAAATAGGAAAAGGATCTACCGCCCGCAGTCGATTTTGAAATTCTAGGTATTATCAACTGGCCCGAATTTTGAGATCGCAATAGACGTGAAGGACTATAATGCGTTAAGAGCTCGGTCAAGTACTGCGGAGCTAAACCATTTAGTGCTTTGTAAGTAATCAACAATATTTTAAAATTTATACGATGTTTAATAGGCAGCCAATGCAGTGTTGACAGAACCGGGCTAATATGGTCATATTTCCTGGTTCTAGTAAGAACTCGAGCGGCTGCGTTTTGGACCAGCTGTAGTTTATTTATTAAGCGTGCAGGGCAACCACCCAGTAGAGCATTACAATAATCTAGTCTTGTTGTCATGAAAGCATGAACTAATTGTTCCGCATTTGTTAATGAGAGCATATGTCGTAATTTAGATATATTTTTAAGATGGAAAAATGCGGTTTTACAGATACTAGACACATGACTTTCAAATGAAAGATTGCTATCAAAGAGCACACCCAGGTTCCTAACCGACGACGAAGACTTAACAGAGCAGCCATCAAGTGTTAGACAGTATTCTAGGTTATTACGTGTGGAAGTTTTTTGTCCAATAATTAGAATCTCTGTTTTTTCAGAGTTTAGTAGTAGGAAATTACTAGTCATCCAATTTTTTATATCAGCTATGCATTCCGTTAATTTTGTGAATTGGTAAGTTTCGTTAGGTTTTGAAGAAATATACAGCTGAGTATCATCGGCATAACAATGAAAGCTAATTCCATGTTTCCTAATGATATGTCCTAATGGTAGCATGTACAGAGTGAACAGCAGCGGTCCTAGTACTGAGCCTTGTGGTACGCCATACTGAACTTGTGATCGATAAGACATCTCTTCATTTACTGCTACAAACTGATAACGGTCAGATAAGTATGATTTAAACCATGCTAGTGCAATTCCACTAATGCCAACATAGTTTTCCAGTCTATTTAAAAGAATGTTGTGGTCAATTGTGTCAAATGCAGCACTAAGATCAAGTAACACTAATAGAGAGATACAACCACGATCGGATGATAAAAGTAAACCATTTGTAACTCTAATGAGAGCTGTCTCAGTACTATGGTGCGGTCTAAATCCTGACTGAAAATCCTCGCAGATATCATTTCTTTCAAGAAAGGAACACAGTTGTGAGGATACTGCTTTTTCTAATATCTTTGACAGAAAAGGCAGATTTGAGATCGGCCTGTAATTGACTAATTCTGAAGGATCAAGTTGCGTTTTTTTAACAAGCGGTTTTATCATAGCCAGCTTAAAGGTTTTTGGTACATATCCTAGAGACAAAGACGAATTAATGATATTAAGAAGAGGATCTATGATCTCTGGAAGCATCTCTTTCAGTAGCTTAGTCGGTATAGGGTCTAACATACAAGTTGTCGATTTAGATGAATTAACGAGTTTGCAGAAATCTTCCTCTCCTATAGCAACAAATGAAAACAATTTTTCCTCAGGGAGACTACAATGCACTCCCTGATGCGATACTGTAGTAGACGGTTGCATAGTTATAATTTTGTCCCTGATATTATCAATCTTATAAGTGAAGAAGTTCATAAAGTCATTACTGCTGTGTTGCTTGGAAACTTCTGTGCTTAAAGCTTTCTTTTTCGTTAGTTTAGCCACTGTTTCAAATAAATACCTAGGATTATGTTTATTTTCTTCTAATAGGGTTGAAAAATAAGCAGATCTAGCAGCTTTTAAAGCCTCTCTGTAAGCAATCGAGCTCTCTTTCCATGAAATCCGAAATACCTCTAGTTTTGTTTTCTTCCAGTTGCGCTCCATTTTTCTGGCTGCTCTCTTAAGGGCCTGAGTGTGCTCGTTGTACCACGGCGTTGGACTATTTTCTTTAATCTTCTTTAAGCGCAACGGAGCAACTGCGTCTAAAGTGCTGGAAAAGAGAGAGTTAAAAGTTTCACTCAATGATTATGATTGCAGTTAGGCCATAACATGACCAAGCCAAAAATTCTCAGATGTATGCAAATGTTATTAAGTTTAGCTTTGTGTCCTCAAAACTTTAGATAATTATTTACCTGGGTTTAAACTTTGACAGGGAGTCACCACTCACAAATTTATCTGACCTAATGAATCAGTGTCCACGTGATTTATTTTGTGACTAATAATAGTTGTGTCATCTGGTTTGGCATGAATTCCATTACTTTTATTCAGATAGATTATTTTAGGTTTGCTTTTAGTAAGACCTAAGTGAACAGCAGTTACAAAGATTAGGACTTGGTTTGATTCCTGGTTTCTGTAATTGTTTGTTGCAAAAGGAAGAACTGCTTGATAACTGAATGATCAAGAATGGGGTCAAATTACACTGGAATGTCACGTCATAAGACTATTTTGAGACTTTAGGCAACATAAATGATTAACCAAACATCCCACTTAGTGAACATTGATTTTCAGCAGTGTACTGTATATGTTTACAGTAGTTCATGGGTTATATAAATTAAATCTGTTTACCTGTATCCTGAGGGATTTTGATAATTTAAAAATCAAAGTGTTAGTCATTACGGATTAGCCCCCGACCCCCCCCCCCCCCCCCCCCCCCACAATGCACAATGGTACTACAATTGGGCTGTGTGTGTCAGTGTGAAGTCAAAAAGAGATGGTACAAAAACAAAAAACAAACTCAAATTCAGTTTCCTTGACACCAATGCTGGTAGACTGTTCTTCTTTAAATAAAACTATCAGTACAATTATTTTTACATTGTTAGCCTGTGCAAAACATCCCACCAGACTATCACATATATTGCTCATTCAGTGTAAGCCTCTGATATCTTTTGGACATTTTAGTATATTTTGGACAATTTTTACCCCAAAAGTGTTTGCATAGATAAGTTATACCACCTCTCCTCAAGCCAAACCATTTTAAATACGAGTTTAATATCTTGAGTTAGGGTTTTAGAAACATCCCTAAAATATGAACAGTAGTAATAGTTTGTGAGTTAAATCTGCCCTGTTCTCACTGTTTGTTAACTTGATGATTCTGATTGCAGTTCTGATACAGATGCTTCAGATACAGAGGACATTTTTAAAGTGAAATCAGGCTTTTGAGGTTTTATTTGAATGTCAAAACACAGCCTTTAATCTCTTACCGCTTGATTTGTTTACACCAGAAGTCTATATAACCCAGTTATTTGCACATATCTTGTTCAACAGGAAAGAGGAAGTAATGGGAGAGACTAAATTTGTGATTTCAGTTTGCAAGCACTACTTCCCCTATTGGAATGATGGGGCTTTGCATACACTAAAGCGTACTTGAAACATTAAAACGTAAAATTGCAAATATCTGCATTTATAGCTTTGGTTTTACTTCAAATGGTTGATTGTTGTCCATGTAACCTTTTGACAGATCACAGGATGTTTACTGAGCCTATATGATTATGTTTGTTTATTTGAATTAATTACTCCACCTCACGAGGAAATGAGAGTCCCTCCACCCACAGCAGTTACTTTGTGTTCCCATTTGAGCTTTCTGTGTTCGTATGTGCACTCAAACATGCGTGTTGGACCCTCAGGAGATCCCCTTTAGCTTTCCTGTCAAATAATCTGATGTGCCCTTCCCCTAAAGCCTGATGTTAATTCGCAATTTCTGTGAATCTCTACTCGCTGTATAGGCTGAGCTGTAGTTCAGCGGAAAAGCGTTTCCAGATTTTGTTGTGTATTGAAACTCTCGCTCCTTTCATGGTCTGAACACAGTAATTAAGGCCCGAGCACCATTGGTCAATCAATGGACCCTATGGAATTGCTCCGTTTATTGAGTTTTGATATGCTTTCTGGTCCTTTTTTTCTGAGAGGAATTTTATTTTGATAACCGTTCGGATGGAAGTGAAAGAGGTGATCCGTAAGGCTTGCTGTACGCTTATGCCCAGACTACAGACCTTTCTTAGGTTTCGTAAGGTAAGCGGTAAACACAAGGTAGCATTGTGAAGCTGAAACTGGGTTTTGTGGGATTGCTGTGTCAGATTTGCAGGATACACTGATTACGTCAGTGCTTGTGAGACTACTATTGTTTGCTTAAAAGAAGCTGTTGTTTACCATATAAAGATATTCTACTCAAAGTTTGTTACTGCTAGAGAAGAGGTGACACAAATGATTTACTTTTGCTTTGATGCTTAGAACTGAATAAACTGTAATTGTTATTGGGTCATTCCCATTTTCAAATCATAAAAGAGATTTTGGATGACAATATACAGCCTGCATGGAACACCAGAATTTGAATTGTATAATGCAAATCCATTACTTTCACTTTAAGATTTTTGCAGATTGATTTTTACTGTGTATTTTAATACTATGAGAATATAATGAGAAATAATGGGTTTTCATAGCTTGTTCTTGCATTTGTTTTTTTACAGCTTTATTTTAGCAGTTCATATGAATTTTTTAGCAGTGAGAGCTGTATACTGCAGTTTAACGTGCATGTAAAATTATTTTAAACAATTATTTTTTCTAATTCTTAGCAATTTAATGACTATTAATTAAGCGATTAATACATGAATTATTGTACTCAGTCACACTGCATGCCTTTAAGTGAACATGATATAGCTAAAATGTGATTTAAAATGCTGTCTATTTAAAGCACCGTGTGTGTGTGTAAAATCAAGTTGCTCTGTTTACTGCATTATAAACATTTCTTCTAGGTGTCACACAGAGACAGCGTTGATTTATTTGACTGTATCTGGCAGTAATATTGACCATTGTTCACACTCCAACATTATGTATCAAGCTCTTCTCAAATGTCCATCTTGCAGTGGAAACCTCTGCTTGTTGTTCTGTTTAGAGACTGGCTTCCCTTCCCCAGAGAGTGCTGTGCTTTGGAAAACACATTATCTGGATGCATCCAAATTTTGAAAGGCCATGGTTTCCAGAGAAACTTTCACTTGGACTAAACAAACACAGGCTTTCATTAAGAAGGCCTGTTGTTGATGTTTTTCAGACCTCACATTATGGATTCAAGTGAGGTTTCACAGGTGTGCGGGTCAAAGTCTGCAGCCATGCTTTGATATTTCTAACTCAAACTGAAATTATGTCATATCCTCACCCCTCATGATGTTTCAAATGCATATGATGCCATTTTTTTGAAGTTGAGATTTAGGAGTTGGCTATAGCAGAATGTTTTTTTTTCCCATACAAATCATTATTACTACTCTCAAGTGTAGCAAATTAGCTCTAAATAAATACTAATAATCAATCATAACTTGTTATAATGTTATAATCAGTTAATAGAATTAACTTAATGTTGTAAAATTAATATTACAATCAATTAACCTGTTTGTCCCGTGAACACTCAGTGTTAATAGTTGAATCCGGGGTATGGGAAATGTCTTTCTTACTTTACAGTTCTACTAAGAACAAGTAGTCAAAATCTGCATGATTAGGGACTCCGGTATATATGAGCTTGAAACACGGACAACTTTACGTGTGATGTGAACAAGACTTTATTAACTAGAGTAAACACTTAAACTACTCTAACATACACATACATGCATACATACAGTTTACCAAGGGAAAGAGAGCTGAAGCAGAATATAGGAAAGGAAGCAGTTATAGCATTGTTTGAAATTCAGCAGATCAACAGCCTTGAGCAAACTCATTTAGTTCTAACATGCCCTTCTTAAAAAGGGGTAAGGATACTTAATGTATCAAATAATGAGACTAAGTTTGATACTTGCATGTCTCACCCATTTGAATTAAACTGTCCTGATGCAATTTGTTGAGGCTCATGTTGATCTTTGCTGATGTGTTCTTGATGAGAGAGAACCAGTGTGAGTCAGAGGATCTTTGGTGAATGGAAAGACAAGGCCACAGTCTGGCACAAGCTTGGGGGTCCTTAGAAAACTCCTAGTTCAGCATCATCTTCACATTAGAATCTCAGAAAGGAACTAAGAGGCGTGATCTTGTGATCAGTCTTGTGATCTTGTCTTCAGATCACCCTCTGAAGATTGGAGTTTACAGAGACTAAACATGCCACACATATGATTTTGGTTAACCATAGTATGCAAGTCTGAAACATTAGTCCAAAAGAGTTTAAAAGAGAGAATGAATACATAGGCCAAACCACATAAAAGGAAAATCATGAGATGGGAAAATTAGATACATATTTGTACATTTCTCAAGTGTTTTTTTTATAGAATATATAGGATTAAAAGGATTTATTATTTATAAGTGAGGGTCACAACTCTCTGCAAATTCCTTTGGGGTCATAAAAAGTCTTATCAATCATAAAGTGTCCTGTAACAGGACACTGGGTTTTGCCATTGTGTTAGCTTAATTTGTGATGTTAGTTGTGGGGGAAGTTTCATAGACCTTTGTTGGGAGAGAGAGTTTGCTGGATTATTCATTAAATATAATGAATAATTTGTGTGTGTCTGATTGGCTCAGATGCTACACAAGTATACATACTTTAAATTGTCCATACAAGTCTAGTCTATATTCTTATATAACTCTAAATATTTTAAGCAAGATGAGGTGAATAGTATTTACAGTTTTGGCCAAACTTTCCATTTAAGTGCAGAGATGTGTTCTGTTTGATTGAAGCTCTCCATATGGAGAAAAAGTGAAGGCCTAAAGATGAAAGCTGGAGAGATATTTGATTCCACATAAACGTCTTTGTGTCTTAACTGAATTGAGGGAGCGGTTCCAGCAGGATTTTCTCCCCATAGCTCTTTGTTTTCATCAGGTTTCTATTGATAGATCTATTGAAATGAATAATGGAAGTTCTTGCATGGGATATATACACTCAAACCTAAAACCAATTTTTTGCCACACCTGCCAATGGCCGGTGACTTAAGGAAATTTACCGGCCAAAAGTATTTTTTACTGGCCATGAAACCGATTTTGCAAAAAAAGGCAGTAATGACCAGTGAAACCAGTTTAGATATACCAATTAAAAATCACAATTCTCTATTCCAATTTCAATACCACCGCTAAAAATACTAGCCTAACTACTATAAATTAAAAACATTATAAAAGAGATTACTTGAATTAGGTAATCAAATTTAAAATGACACTGGGGTAGTATTCGCTGTATAAATAAACATTGTTTAATCCTTATTGAAGGTGCAACAGTTACTCAGTCAGGAGCAGTGAGTGATTGTTTTCTTTGTCTTTTGTAGTTTGATTAACTTTAAAAACAGACATTAAGACTAATGCTGCCTTCATGTGCTAATAGAAATGGCCTACTTCCCGCTTCTGAACTCGTGATTATGAGCTCGTTGCATTCAAGTGCTTTGTTGTTGGAAAGAACAGGAATCATGGTGGAGACCAGGTTTTTGCTTGCCTATTTTTGGGAAAACCTTATTAAAGCCCAAATGATATTTAGCATCCCATTCATTGACAACAATATAAACATTCACCACGCTATCACGCTAGCTTGCTGACGATTCTGGAATTTTGGTTAAATACAGGCTATTTTCGCTGTACAATATGGTTCAAATGATTATTCATGTGTGCATTACTTTAATTACAAGACAAGGCGATAGCTGTTGTGAAAAAAACACTAATAAAGAATACCAGTCACAGCAGCAATCGGTCTTCCCTCCATCATGTTTAAAGTTTATGGCACGTCCAACTCGTGAACTTGGGTATCAGAATTATCCCCGAACTTCCCAGTAAATACAGCTTGGCCGTTCAAGTCCAATTTTTAACTTGGAAACTTGTATTTGCGATAATTCCGATAGCATGCAAAGGCAGCCTAATGCAAGGATTCAATAACACATTTGTTGTCTTTCTCAACTATTTAAGTTCACTTAAGACATAACTGACTATGTTTACTAGGATACTTCCTATTTATTTTTGTGTGAATTTGTCTGTTGAAGCGCAAGACGATGTGAAAGAGCTTAATTCATTATTTGCCTGCTGTCGAGACGTGGCTTTCTGGGCGTGCGTCGGATGTGCATACACAAAACTTTCCATACAGGGCGCGAGTAGTGAATTGAGCTCCCTTTTGTGTCTTTTTGCATTTAAATATTTAAATTGGATGGGCTTAAACTTCCGTGATGATGCAGCCCTGACCTGTCAACTGTCCCAAGCGTCGTTCATGTTCTAACAACATTGCGTAGTTAGAATTCATAAAAATTTTACCGACGAACTGGTGATTCACAATGTTTCATACAGTATCAGTATCATACACTCCTCACATTGACATGGTGTTATGTTAGTGTTGTGTTCCATGGGATGTGGTTTCAATTGTATAAAAGTTTATCAGTTAACTTTTTACATGGTTTCCACTGCTTATGTACACCACACAAATTGAAAAGTCCAATGAAATGTTAAGGGTAATGCTTTCAATCTTTGCTACTAAAGTCAAACTATGTGAAACTCATTATTTTGGACCTTCCAAAGTAGTACATTGAACGTTTTTCTGACTGTAATTAAAATGTTTTGCTTTTGGTATTTGACTATATATTTTTGTTTCATCTTTATATGAGATTTAGTCATTAGCCATCGTACCTAAAACACGTCCTCTCTCCCCCCAGACTGAGAATGACCCCACCACTGCAGTGTATGCAAACGTTACTGACCTGAAGAAGACCATTCCTCGGTCTTCAAACTCCTCTGCCTCCACCTGCTCCTCACCCGGCATCGCCCTCAGTCCCGGCCCAGACTCGCCCAGCTCGGCCGGATGGCAGGTCCATACTGACCACGACAGCGGTAAGGAGTACTACTACCACCCTTCCACAGGAGAGAGCAGTTGGTCTGATCCCCGTAGCCCTAACCCAGGAGCTGGTATGGAGTCTGTGACCTCCTCCATGCCTGTGTCCTCCCCTTCCTCAGCTCACTCGCTGGGCTCTGACTGGGAGAAGCTTTTGGATGAGACCACTGGGAGACATTATTATTATAATCACGCTTCGAAGCAAACCTCTTGGACTGCCCCGGAGCCATCGCCACCTCCGTCATCCACGGACGTGGCACACAGTCATGGCAATGTGGCGGGTGAACCGGTAAGATTCTGTCCGTCTCTATATCTCTCTCTCAATACCATTTGAAGTTGTTTTTTTTTTTTTTTTTTTTTTTTTTAAGAAATTAATCTTGTATTCAGCAAGGATGTTTTAAATTAAAACCAGCAGTTAAGACATTTATAATGTTACAAAATATGTCTATTTAGAATAGATGCTGTTCTTTTGAACTATATATTCATCAAAGAATCCTTATCAAATATATCCCAGTTTACACAAACATGTTAAGCAGCACTACTGTTCTCAACATTTATAACAATAAATGTTTTTTGGGAATACATAAATGTTTCAAATCAGCATATTAGAATGATTTCTGAAGGATCATATCACTGAAGACTGGAGTAATGATGCTAAAAATTCAGCTTTGCTTCAGGAATTTTTTTTATTAAATTAAAGTAGTATTAAATTACAATTAAAGTATTATATATTTAACGATCTGTCTGTCTGTCTGTTGGTTCGTTCATCTTTTATTCATTCTTTGCATTCTCAGCCACCTCTTCCAGATGAGGACTACCCAGCGGATCAGCGTGAAGATTCCCTTATATCACTTCAACTCCCTAAAGATTATCATTTGCACCAACTCAAGCATGCCATTATCCCTAGGGCTGTTATGGACACCCGTAAAGATGTCCATCTGGGCTGGACTCACTCTGTAGGGGCCGATGGAAAAACTGTCTACACAAATGAACTCACTCATGAACAGGTGATGAGGGCTCATCAGAATTATTGTATTACTACAATGATCATACACTACTAAACAGACTGTGAAAAACTGTTTATTTTATACATATTCTTTGTCTTTTAATGCTTGTCACTGAAAAAAAAACAGCAGAATTATGACTAATGTTTTGTATGTATTAGTGCCTCATTTTAGTGCCTTCATGATACTGCAACTGCACATGGCAACATACTGAGGACATATTGCAAATGTTTAAAACCAGCTCCAAACATATATTTTTTTCTTCTCCACATTTGTGTTTGTCAGAGATTTCTGTAGCTGACCTATATCGCCACATCAAATAAGCTCAAATCATTTTATTGTAGTCCAAATCATTTTGTGGCCAGGTCAAGTCTTATATATATAAATAATAATAATACAAATAAATAGACTGACAGATAGTCAAATAGATAGTCATAAAATGACTGACTAATATTTTTGTCTCCCAATTGCAGTGGATCCAGTCTAAGGATGAAAAAGGAAAGTTGTTTTACTACTTAAAAGGGGGATCTAAATGTCAGTGGACCCTTCCAGAGGTCTGTGCATGATTTTGTTTCATTTGTCATTCTGTATTTGATTTTTTATTTTGTCTTTGTTAAATCGAAAACATTTTATATTCTTTACAAATGCATGTCTCACCCTGAGCTCTGTATGTACTCATAAGACCTTTATTGACTCTTTGTTAAGGCTTCGGTCCCGTCCGGTCAGCCAATGAATGGAAACGGAATAGACCAAGATGCTCAACCCGTTTTACACAACTTGAGATTAACAATGGCCCAGTTCAACATGTCTCAGGAAGACCTGGTGAGTGTCAGCTCAGGACACTCTCCACCTGGATCTTTTCAAGATACACACAATTCTTTCTTTGGCTCTTTTTATCCTTTGCGTTTTAAATAATTAACATTTATCGGACTTATAAACCCTTAAGGCCCTTGCACACTGAGTCCGAAATTTTTGTATGCGTTTTTTCGTATACGTGATTCGGTGGCTCTGAATTGTCAAAATACCATTCAAACTGCTTGCTACGGATGCGAAAAACGCGGTCCGATTTTTTTTTTATTGTCGGACGAAAGTTTCGGAGGCAATGTGCAAGGGCCTTTAGAGAGGTCAGTCAGATACAGCTACACATAAGCCAAAATTGTATCAAATTGTGTGAGGGATGCCCTCAAAGCAAAGTGTTCTCTCTCATGTGAGACATTTCATTCTCAGCTATTTTCTGCAGCTGACATCACAGGGACCACAACAGGAAGGAAGGAAACATCTGGTACCCGATCCGCACTTCTTTCCACCACCTAATATTCATTTAATTTTCTTTCTCTTCATTTCCTCCATCAGAAATTTTCCCCCTCACACAGGCGGATCGCCTCTGACAACGCCAGCTATGCATCCAGCACAGGGAATTCACCAGAATCACAGCATTACGTATGTAACGTGACCTGTTATTTCCAACTCTCATTGGAGCTTTTAACTCATGTCATTTAGTTCCCCAAAACTCATTCATGTGTAACAGTCTCATTCTTATTTTATTATAATTTTGCTCTAATTCATGTTATGTCCCTCTAACTGAATTAATTTGCATACTAGATCTTAAACCAATTTTGACCAGTTGTTTAAGGTCATGTTAATGTCATGGTAATGTTAAGTCTCAAACGATTTTCTTTTGTGCGGATTCAGTTATCAGCGTTCTGATTTAAATATAGATACGTTGTTTATGAAAAAATATCCAGTATAGTATGGAAAAGAAAGATTTGTGAGAACCCATAATTTTGTTTCCTTTCTCAAGGATAAAAAGTTAAGACGGCGGAGAAACCTGTCCAGTCAAAGCACAGATTCACATTCTCATCATGTGCGTCCTGAGCTTGTTTATTAGGCCTTTTAAGTTGTCTGCACTGGGGTCCAAAACTAACATGCCATGCATTAGACAAAAACTAACTTCACTGCTTGTTCTCTGACGGTCTTGCTTGGCTTTAAATGTTTGTCATTCATCAGTAGCTGTAGATAATGTTGTTTTGTGGCAATCATTACTCATTAAACATTCTACGGACAGACCTGAACTAACAAATCTCTAAGCTCTGAAATTTAGTTCTTGTCTACGTCACCTGTCATTATATAATGGACAAATGGTTTCTTTTTAATGTTCAAAAAGAGTCTGACAAACAACCCCTTGTCTTTTGCGTTCAGCAGTCATCGCTGGAGAAGGCTGGGATTCTCAACAAGACCAAAGTCGCTGAGAATGGAAAGAGGCTGAGGTGGGGCCTTGAATTCACAGCTTTTGTCTGTGGTTAAACAGTATAGTCATACTTCACCTAAGTATTGTTGGAAAAAAAGCATGTAAATCAGTCATCTGTTTAAAGGGTGGTTTTCTACACGACACCGTTTTCAACTAAAAATGGAAAACTTTTTAGTTCATTTAAAGTAATTAATTAGAAGTAGACATTAGGCAACCTATTAAGCCTTTCGGAAGCCTACAACAGTAAAGTAAAGAAGAGATTATGGTGCCATAAACAGCTATAAATATTAAACAAAAATATGATATTTAATTTAGTGTTTTTCACTATTTGTAAACTACATTGGCACAATCATAAGAGATGAACCAGTCAGAGGCATTGAAATATAATTTTTTCAACAAGTCTCTGCTCTGAAATGTTGAAATCCTGCTGCTGTCTGTGCAGGAAGAATTGGGCGCAGTCGTGGACCGTTCTCCATGATGGCATACTCACTTTCCACAAAGACCCTAAATTTACACCTGCTGGGATGTCTGTAAGTTTATATTTATATTTGAGGTTATTTAGGATTATATGTAATTCTACATGCTCCTTTTTATCCTATATTTTCACATTTAGATTACCTTTGCCATCATCTTTAAATCTTTTAAAAGATGATCATTTAAAGGAATAGTTCACCCAAAAATGAAAATGTAATTTATTTACCCTCATGTTGTACCAAATCTGTACGAGTTTCTTTCTTCTGCAGAACAGAAAAGAAGATATTTTGAAGAATGTTGGTAAACAGACAGTTGATGGTAGCCATTGACTTCCATAGTAGAAAAAAAATACTATGGAAGTCAATGGGCGTCGTCAACTGTCTGTTTACCAACATTCTTCAAAATATATTTTTGTGTTCAACAGAAGAAAGAAATTCATACAGGTTTGGAACAACTTGAGGGTGAGAAAATGATGACATAATTTTCATTTTTAGGTGAACTATACCTTAATAATAAATGTAAATGTAATATTTGATTAAAGTTTACTAAAGAAAGCTACTTTCATATTAATTGCCATTGGTTTGTCTCCTGCAGACCAAGTCCAATCAGATTGTCCCAGAGTACACTGTGGAACTGAAAGGAGCAACTTTATCATGGGCATCTAAAGAAAAGTCAAGCAAGAAGAATGTTTTAGAGGTAATCACTGCGACTCAGTACAGTCTCTGATAATAAATAAACAAAGGACTTGCATACTGTGAAATGTATTACATTGCTTTTTCTAGAATTAAGAGTGAATTTTCCTGATAGTTTCTCTGAATTCAAATCTGTTCCATTGTCATCAGTTTAGTCATAGGCCAGTGTGACGGTGACCTTTGTTTTGGCAATAAAACACAAATGCTGGTATAACTCTTGCACTACTATGAACATGTGTTGCAGTTTAAGGTGTGTTAAAGCCTAGAAGTATGTTATCTTATGCACAAATATGTTCATTTATAGCTTTGATATTGATTACTGGCAATGATGGTTGACTTTTGCCCTTTAGAGATTTTTTTGTAGGCATATACAGTCCATATTTTTAATATTAAAGCCTGTTATACTGTCCATGTCACTGAGCAGCTCAAGACACGTCACGGCTCTGAGTATCTGATACAGTATGACACAGACAGCATCATACATGACTGGCACAAGATCATTTTGGACACTATCAGACTGTGGGTGAGTGCTGCCCCATGCTGGCCACGTACAGTATAACACAAAATCTGAAGTTGTCCAGATTTTTCACCCCCCTCACATTTTCAACATTTGCTTAAAACGATATTGAAAATATGTTGTGATCTTTCCCAGCATGACCATGGCCATTATTCAGAGGATGAAGTGGAAGAGATCCCAGAAAAATCTCCATTGCTTGCAGATAAAGAGAAGACTGAATGTGAGAAACTGAATAAGATGCACATCACATGCATAACAGTTATCAATGACTTAATTCAGCATCTTTGAGTTTTTACTCATTTTTCTTATAGCAACACGACTGAGTTCAACAAGTAACATAGACACAGAACAGGGCCGTGTCCGTACCAAGCTACGCAAGTTCCTCCAGAGGCGTCCCACCTTACAGTCAGTCAAAGAGAAGGGCTACATCAAAGGTTAGTTTCAACTTTTGCCTTTCAACATGAATTTAATCAGTGACACTGTTCAGTCCATCCATACATATATAGAAGTCCCTGTTTCAAAGAATTCAAGCAGATATTGACTGTAATGGACTGGTTCCTATCTTATATTTACTTCCTGTTCTAATATAGTAAATCATTTTAACTTTCAATTTGTTCCTTTGTTTCCAGAGAATGTGTTTGGCTGCCACCTAGATACTCTCTGTCATCGGGAAAACACAACCGTGCCCAAATTTATGGAAAAATGTATCAGATCAATTGAGAAAAGGGGTAAGCAATCATTTTGGCATTTGATAACGAGTTTGAGTTAAAGGCCTGTTCACACCAAGGACTTTAAATATAACGATAAAGAAATTGTTTTAAAAATCGTTCTAAATGTAAAACAGTGGACCTCTACTATAACAATAACAGCACAGAGAAACAATATCATTGGAATCACTTTCACAACTATTTATTTCCATCTGATAAACGATAAAAGCATTGACACCCAATCAAAATTCTTCCTTGAGCATTTAAAGCAGTGGACAACAAAACTGCAGCATGCTTCCAATAAACAAGAGGATATAATATAATTATCGCACTTGGTGTGAACGGGCCTTAAGAAAAGTGATCTAAAGTGTCAGTGTCTGTTTGCCTGGTGCAGGTCTGAAAATAGATGGCATCTACAGAGTGAGCGGGAACCTGGCTGTCATCCAGAGGCTGCGATTTAAAGCTGATCATGGTACCGCCATTACTTTTATTGTGTTTAAACCGTTTCACTGTACACATCCAACATTAAGGATTGAGTTGTTCACTCTCACAGTGAGTTTATAGACTACTCTGGAAATAAACAAAACACCATAATTGCTACTGCTATAGTAGCCTACAATATTTTATTCTGAATTTTATTTAAAAATTAGTTTTTAAAACGTTCTCACCAGGACATTTATTTTTGAATTTCATCAAATGTCAAATTGAAAGAGCTTACATAGTTTTCTTACAAAGCAGTAAGAGTTGTTTTTAATTGTTTTGTCATTGTACTTTAACTATTCTGCTCTAAAAAAAAAAAATCTGACATAAAAAAGAATAAACAAAGTGTACAAATATAAATAACTATAAATGTATTATAAATATAAATTGTTAATGCTGTAAAATCATAATAACAATGTCCTCTCCTTCTCCAAGATCTCCTTCAAACAATGATTTCTTATTTTCAAAAAAAGTTTGTTTTATTGACGATACACAACTGTATTTTCCGTTCTCCCTGTAGAAGATGATCTGGATCTGGAGAGTGGGCAGTGGGAAGAGATCCATGTGATCACAGGCGCTTTGAAGCTTTTCCTACGTGAACTTCCTGAGCCTCTTTTCCCCTTCAGCTTTTTTGATAGGTTCATTGCAGCCATTCGTGAGTATTAAAGCCCCTTCACATAAGTATACGTGAGTATAATAGCCCCGGCAAATTGCCAGAGTGCCTTCTGTGTGAACGCAAACACGACCCGGGATTGATACCGGGATCGATGCCGGGTTGGGGACATAGTAACATTGCCGGGATCAGTCCTGGAATGCGCCCTGTGTGAACAAAAGCCAGGACCAATGCCGTAATGTGGTGTGTGGTCGAGTGGTGATGGCGCAGTGGATAAGACACATGCCTTTGGTGTGAGAGACCCGGGTTCGAATCAACTGTGAGACACCAATGTGTCCCTGAGCAAGACACTTAACCCCTAGTTGCTCCAGAGGCGTGCGACCTCTGACATATTTAGCAATTGTAAGTCCCTTTGGATAAAAGTGTCAGCTAAATGAATAAATGTAAAATGTAAATGTAATGTCATAGTGATGACGCACGTGCCATCGCGCGACTCTGTTGCTCTTAGAAGAAAGTTTGTGTTCGTCATCAACAAAAAAATAACAAAAAAAGGTCTGCAAACTGGAACGAAGCAGAGACCAGGAGCTCCTTACTTCGCGCTGAAGCTGAGATCGTTCGCCAGCTTTGTGGAACGGTACGCGCGTGTAGGCTACATGTTTTCGATGCGTACGTTACACGTCTCATCCTGACGTCACTTGTCTTTACAGGATGTGTGTGAACGCACTCACAGATCCCGGAAAATCACTGGCAGTGTGAATGAACCAAAATCAAACGATCCCGGGACACATCATCCGCGTATTTTCCGGAATTTCTGTGTGAAAAGGGCTTATCTGTCCTGTTTTACAAAACAAGTGAATGTTGTACCTGATTTTTAACAGAGTTTGTTAGATATTAAAATATATATTTTTGACATGGATGTAAAGTATGTTTGCTTTGACAGCGATTTGATTTGGTATGATTCTTTATTAAATGATGCATTGCATCATGAACTCTGAAATGTGTTTCATGTGATTCATGATTCTTTTTGACTTATTTGATTATTATATCTATAAATACAATTCACTGAGACAAAAATCAAGAATTGTACTTGTTTTCTAGAAATGAGTGACTACAGCCAGAAAGTGTCGTATATACGAGATCTGGTGAGAAACTTGCCTTTACCCAACCACGACACCATGGATGTTCTCTTCAAACATCTCCGAAAGTATGGACCTTTTTTTGCTCTGTTTTAATGTAGTATATGTCAGTAGTATGATGAGCATCTTTGTCACATATGTTGGTTTTGTCTGTTGAAGTACTTAATCCATTTACCCATCTTTCAGAGTAATTGACCATGGTGAGCAGAACCGCATGTCTGTCCAAAATATGGCCATCGTGTTCGGCCCAACGTTGCTAAGACCGCAGGAGGAGTCCAACATCACCATGCACATGGTCTTTCAGAACCAGATTGTGGAGCTCATACTCAACGAGTTCAATGAACTCTTCCAACTCAAATGAAATTACAAAATGGTAGGAAAAATAATTCAACCATCACGTCATCTTCTGTCGTTCCCATCATCTTTCCAGAGAAATGAACAAGGTTACTGACTGTTTTCTGTCTACTGATTGGATATTGACTGTCCCATTCAATATTTCTTTTTTATTAGAACTAATCGAAACGTCTCATCCGATAAGTGCCCTGTGAAACATCAAGAGGATCTGCACCTCGAAACTGCCTTGTTCTTGAATGCAATCTGTGTTTTTGGTACCGCCAAAATCAAGAGAACAAAAATCCGAAGGGACCATCAGCCGATATGATCAAACAGATCTTATAAAGAAAGACAAATTCTAATTTGTCAAGGTTTTATGTTTGAGATGAGACCGTTGTGGATTTCTCAGTAAGAAATAACTTACAACAATTGCTTTGAAGATATTAGACAAGCAGAGCACATACTTGTGCTTGTTACTGAATATATACTGTATATTATTGCTACTCATCCAAAACAGTTCCTGTGGAACAACAACATTTTTGAATTAGCTAAACAAACAAGGTTTTTCCTGTGAGATTTCCGTGCAGATGTTGAATGAACAAGTTAAGGTCCTCTACAAAGGTATGGACATTGGCTTGATTTGTAATTTTTCTCTGAAAAAAGATCTTGATGATGAAACCTGGGTTTTAAAGTGCTTGATCACCAATGTGGAGGAAGCTCTAGGCCACTAGGCCTATGAACTTTATTTCTGAGGAGACTGAGAAGAAACTGTACACTGACTAACATTTTTCACTGTCTTTAATCTTTAAGATCAAACATATTTATAAAATGCTGAAAGTACAATGTACAGACGTATGAAAAAGAATATGACAGTATGCAGTAAAGTAAAATGTGGATGTTAAATACATACTTTGTGGATGTAGACTAAAGCTGTACATATTTTAAATATGTTGTTTATATAACAGTATGGTTAAGAAATAATTGGCAATTTCATTTCATTACAGAGATAAATATTCTGTAAATAAAACAGATTAACCATATTTAATTTTATGCAAATATGTGCATAGTTTTTACACTGGTAATTACTGAAATCTAGGAAATATATCAAGATATAAGAAAGAAATGTTATTAGTATTAAAAGAGTGCATATATACAATAATAATTTTGCAAGTCAGATGAAAAGTATGTAACAACTTAAGATAGTGAACAGATATTATCACTGGACTTTATATCAATGCAATGTGAGAAATTATAAATAAATATGGTGCCTTCATTTTAACTCTTTGGTTTCCTGTCTTTTTTATTATTATTATTGTTCCCTGAGATATTTTCAAGCATTCAATAACCAGTTTGTCAATTTAAACAAGATTATGTACTTTTTTAATGGTCAAAAATGTGTGATTAAGATTATGCATTACACTACAATATAGCCTACTATATCTTCCTGCACTACAATATCTATGATTGTTTATAATTATTTAGTCTTTTTATGGACTAAAATGAAATAGTCTTAAATATTCCAGAAGTAAAAGTAAATAATACAGGGGGGAATAATTCTTACAAATAGCCTAATGCAGAGAAAGAGAAAATTAATAGAAAGTTAAAGCTGCTGTAACTTTTTTTAGGTTAAAAATGATCCAAAATAAATGAGCAAATACATAACCAGCCAGTGTTCAAAACTAGCTGCTTGCCTTAGCTTGATTCAAAACGGTAAGCTTGAAATAAAGTGGTACTGGTGGATTTCCGCGGGAAATTCGAGCATGTCTTTGTTTCATTACGTCACATCTGTACACATAAAGGAGTCTCGGCCAGGGTTGCCAGATTGGGCGGTTTTATAAATCTATTTTGCGGGCAAAAATGGGTTTGGGCGGGTGGATAAAAATTGGGCTGGTTTCGGATATGTTCGCCGGGTTTTTGTAGCCGAAACACCGGCACTTCGGATCCTTCTTTTGGCGACCCTCTGTTCAGCAGGCAGTATAGTCTCTCTCTCTCTCTCTCTCTCTCACACACACACACACACACACACACACACACACACACACACACACACACACACACACTTTGGCTGACGTGGCGTGCCCTCTAATCTCACAATAGACACTCCCTCCCACTACCTTCGGTGTACTTTTGTGTCTATTCTTTATTCCTTTTTTTTTAACTAAAAACATGCTTTCTTTTTATTCGTTTTAAGATGGTGAAACAATATTCACATACAGACGTATTTTCCTTATACAAGGCTTAGATATTTAATTGAAAATCAAATAAGTGACAAACTTTTTTCCGTTTTACGAATTTTTATTTCTCAATTTTATTTGCGTTGACTTGGAGCATTTAGATAATTGCCTACTGAGCCCGGGATGTCACCTGTTTTACAAAAAAAAAAAAAAAAAAAAAAAAAGGTTTGGAAATTCGTCTCCTCAGTTTAAGCCGTATAGGCTGTAAAATGTAGCTACTCGCGGATTTGTCTGTGCCGGCTGATTCAACCAGGCCAGTTGTTTCAGCCCGATCTCATGAAAGTGCGTATCAATATTTGCGTGTATATGATAAGCAGTTTTCGCGTGCATATGATACGCACTTTATGGCGTGTAATACGCAAATGTAGCCTAAATACAGCCTATGTAGGCTAAAGCTTGAAATGTCCACTTTTAAACGAACAAATTCGAATCGAAAGCAAATACAGTCTGATTATGTAATCATATGAATTTCTTATCTAAAGGCGCATTCGCTTTACAGCGGAGATGTATGTTTCAAGCCGATTTAGAAACTACTAGTTTATTAATAAACAATTAAAATGCCTCGTTACTTTTTCAGGAATATTTATTATTAATAGCCTATAAATTATCTATAGACTTAGAAATATAGTGTTTGGCCTTAGAAAACCATTTTGTCCATATTAATTTGTGAATATTTTAAATGTTTAATAAAGGGACAAAAAGTCATAAACAAAAATCTGAAAATACGTCAGTATATATAGGCTATATATATTTTTGCGCAGCATTTGGTGTATAGGCCTACAGTTCAAATTCAAATTTTGGTGTTCAACTTTACGTTTTAAAAATACAACAACCGCTTATTTTTCAATTACGGGTTAAAAAAGGAAAAACGAATGGACGCAAAAGTACACCGACCAATGGGTCATTTTAAAGCTTGTTCATGATTTCAATGTGTTTAAACGAGAAAATAACCGAGAAATGAAATACTAATAAATATTTTTTTTTTTAATAAAAAAAAAATTGGGGCGGTTTTTTTGTGCATTCTCGCGGTTTTTGACGAGGTTTTGGGCTGGAAAACCTTGCTGGCATCTGGCAACCCTGGTCTCGGCTACTACAGCTAGTATTGCGTGTGAAGATGTTGGAGGTGGCGATTTATAGCCTTTTCTCACAGCACTTGATATAATTAAACTCTTCAATTTGATGGCGGATCCAGAAAGACTCAAAGGACAATCGCCAGTGACAACTGGAGAATCACCCAATGAAAAATGCAAAAGACTTCGGTCTTCGGAATGGCCACAGAGAAAAAGAGCAACGGCCGGGGCCATAACAAAGATAAATACCGGAAGGGCATTAAATCACGCAATGCTGATGTTGTTAATGAACATAAATAATTTGAGAACAAAGTATAATTGGCAGAGTTAGACATGATACGATAAGCGATCATTAGATTTATTCAGCGCGATTTACTGCAATGCTTTTTTCCCCTTAGTTGGTCAGAACAAAAATGGATGTTACTTACTTGTTCAGATGACTTTTTCCGGTAAAAATTCTTTTGTTGGTCATACTTCCGAGAAGTAGAATCTATGATTCTGAATGACAGCGTCCACACCGGCGCGGTGACAGCACATTCTCCTCAAAACGTTGGATTCATCCGCTCTGTGCCGTGGCGAGGCACAACCCGGGTAAAGTTGAGGAGTGACACGCGGTTCAAAGGTTAATTTGTGTGCAGATTTCGAACAGAGATGGCGACAAGAGGAATTACGGACTGCAGCTTTAAGTTCCAACTAAATTTTAATTATTTTCTAATTGGGAGATAAATGATGAATCTTTTTGTTTCAGGTGTGGCCCTCCATAATGGAATAACAGATTAAAGAGTTTTAATTTAGCTTCTGTCATACTAATGCCCAGTTTCACAGACAAGGCTTAAGTCTAGTCCCAGACTAAAATGCATGTTTGAGCTGTTTTAACCGAAAGCAACTATATTTTAAGATATGTTTGTATATTTTAAGGTATTTTAAGATGTCAGTGCCATTGTTTTGTCTCCGGATGTATAGCCTACGTTTTTTTCTAAGGCACGTTTAAAAAATCTACTTAAATGTCCTCATTTAACTATCTAACTACTCCTGGCTTAATCTAAACCCTGTTGGTGAAAAGGTCCTGGCTAAAATATTCCTCGTAGTTATAGCGACACCTCCTGGAGGTTCACAGCGAGACACCTGACGTGTCGCATCTGGATGATTTGATTGGTGCAGCGTCTGACGTCACGTCAAGACGGAACAAACATGGAGGGAGAGACTCAGAACGCGTCCTCGGCAGCGCAGAAACATCTTACACCTGCCCAGAAACAGCTGCTTAAAAGACAGCAGGAACTGGAATACTGGAAAAGGCACTCAAAACATCTCCGAAGCCGTAATTTGATCACGGGACTGACCATCGGAGCCTTTGTGGTGGGCCTATGTATCCTTCATAGTTTCATAACATGACAGCTGACCCTCAAATTATTTATTTTCATTAAGTGGATAAACATCGTTTTGCACATTTATTAAAAAAAAAAAAAAAATACTGCTCATACTTTCCAACTCTGCCAAGTTATTTTAGAACGTTCTTACTGGTATTGTTTAAAAAAAAAATATATATATATACATGGTTAACCTTGAAAAATCGTTACTACAGTAACACTGTGTTTACTAGCTAAGCTAATATATACATATATAAACAGTAATATTGTGAAATATTATTACAATTTAAAATAACTTTTATTTCAATATATTTTAAAATGCGTTTTATTCCCGTGATGACAAATCCCGTGATGAATTATTTGATGAATAGAAAGCTCAAAAGAACAGCATTTATTTGGAATAGAAAGCTTTTGTCACATTTATGAATTTCTTTACTGTCACTATTAATACATTTAATGCATCCTTTCAGAATAAAAGTATTAATTTATTTAAAAAAAAAATCTTACTGACCCCAAACTTTTGAACGGTAGTGTATTCAGATAGTAATTTCAGATAAATGCTATTTATCAACATTGATGATAATAATAATAATAAATGTTTCTTGAGCAGCAAATCATCATCTTAGACTGATTTCTGAAGGATCATGTGACACTGAAGACTGGAGTGATGATGCTGAAAGTTCAGCTTTGTCATCACAGGAATAAATTACATTTTAAATATATTCAAACAGAAAACAGTTATTTTAAATTGTCATAATGTTTCACAATATTACCTTTTTTTTTATTTTTAATTAAATAAATGCAGCCTTGGTGACAGAAGAGACTTCTTTTAAAAACTCATGATTCATCTTAGTAACACTGGTATTTTTGTGGCCCTTTTTTTTTTTTTAAAGAGTACCAAAGGACAGTGAACAATGTACAATAAAGATTTCCATGACTCAAAAAACATTGTATTATCATGGTACCATACAGTATCTAAAAACATATGGTATCACCATAATCCATTTCTTTCTGTTAAATATGTTAAAAGCACATTTTCACATAGGCTACTCATACTCCAGTTGTGTGACTTAATGGCCTTAACTACGTCACTCCATCAGTCGGCTACACTATTCTCTCAGTCAGGCAGGAGAGAATCATGGATGAGATTGATGACGAGGCAAAGATCTTCGTCATGAAAGGGCCTCGGACGGGGGCCAACTCTTAGTCTTAGTGAAGCTGAAGGAGCTGCAGCTGTGCAATGTTGCCAAGACACTCAATGAACATTTATTTTCCAGTGGCCACATTATATGATGCAAAGCGCAATGCAAATGCCATCATGAATGCGTATTTCACTAAGGAATGATTTCAATAAAGATTTATTTATTTGAATCATTCCTTGTCTTTGCCTTTTCTTATTTTATAATAGTTACTGTGACTTAAAAAAAAAAGTATTCCACTAGATGGCAGTGTGTGCAGTCCCATCAGGAGGAGGTGATGCTAATTTGTTTTCACAGTATATATTCATATCTTGATAAGCTTAGGACACACTGTACCTCTCCGGTCATGTCATTCAAGAACAGTACTGATGTATTGCTTATTACAGAACAAGCTGATTAGTTATATAGAGGGCAGGGTTTTTCTGAGAAATCTGGAGAATATAACAAATGTCGTTCTTTATGTCATAATGAAAAAATTGTACATACAGTATTTATAACAATCCTAAGATCTGCAAAGCCATAGCCCATAGAGCTAGCTATGTTAATTTTAACTTTTGCAAACTTTTCCACTCGTAACATTCTTACTGGGGATGTTAAAGAAATATTCCAGGTTACATATATTTAAGATCAATTGTGGCGTAATTTTGACTAAATAAACTTAGACTTTTCCCTCCTTTTCTTTAAAGAAAATCAAAAATTTGGATTACAGTGGAAGTGAATGGGGTAAATCCATAAATATTAATGTTCTGTTTTAATAATATAGCTACAAGACCTGAAAAAAATGCTTTCTAACTTTTTGTGCAAAGTTAAAGTTACAATTTTGATCCCATGCCAGAAAACAATCAACTAATGTAATTACTAACTAATCTAATCAACTTCAAACATTCTCTCTCTCTCTCTTTCTCTCTCTCAACTTCAAACATTCTCTCTCTCTCTTTCTCTCTCTCTCTCTCTCTCTCTCTCTCTCTCTCTCTCTCTCTCTCTCTCTCTCTCTCTCTCTCTCTCACATATACATATAAAGTGCCTTTTATTTATATATTAGCTTTTTAGTTTTTTAAGAAAAGGTCTATGCAAGTTTCATTCAGAAATTGTATTAATGTTTTTAAAAAGGTTTTTAGCTTAGGAAATTTTAGTTTCTATCATTCATTACACTGAAATATTTTATGTAGTTATTTTATTTATATTTTGTATATAGCATTTGATGCTAATATGGCAATAAATAAATTCATAAATAATTATTATACAGAAAATCAATGGCGAGTGGAAATAATTATTTGTGGTAATGCTTATAAGTTTTTTGCATATAAACTGCATATAAGTTATATTGAACCTGGAATATAAATTGGAATTAGTTGTATTGACTCGTCTATGAAAGTAAACTACTCCTTGTGTTTATTCTTCTCTTCTGATATGCCCTTCATACTGAATCATACAGACCCTGCACAGAGATACATGGAGGGCAGAAGGTGATGCAGGGCCATCACTGTTTAGTGAGAATAACAACCGTCATCACCTCTCTCACATGACCCACTTCTGTCACAAGATTATACTGTATATGTCCTCCTCTCTCAATCCAACAAGATGTCCTTAATATAAATATGATTCTACAAAAGTTTTAAACAGGGAGGGGTTGATTTTTAGAGAGGCCTAGATGCTCACAGAGCAATATGTTGATCCTGATAAGCGTGCACACTCACACAAGTCTGTCTTTTGAGCTTGTGTGTCACATGTGTCAGTTCAGAGCCCCAGGCACTAGCTATTCAGTAACTTGCTCTGGGGGTCAGAGATATCTCCTCCACACAAGCTCATCTGTAGCTCCATTCTGGACCACATTCATATCTTCTTTATCGTTTTCAGACACGTGATTTTGCTTGTGAAATTCGGAGCTCTCCACCGAAGCTGTCACGAAACGGCACGCAAACAGCCTTCAGTGTTCCGATACTGTTTTAGATGACATTTAAGTGCATCGTTCAGTTTGTAGGCCAGCCAATTCTACCGCTCAACAGCTCACCCAAAGGGGAAATTCTGTCATAATTTATTCACCTTCATGTTATTCACGTTATTAGAAAGAGTTACAGAATTTTACTTTTATTGTTATGAAAAATGCACAAAAATACTATTTTCAAATTTTAAATGAAATATATATTTTCAAAAACACTTTTTACTCTAAAACTGCAAGAACATCAAAGCCATAAATCTAAACAACTTGTGTTCCAAATTTGAGCTTGATATCAAAAAAATGTGTATGTGTGTGTGTAACAGAGTTAGAAATGTAAGTTAGTGCATGTGTTCACATAGAAAGTGCCAAAACCTTTACCAAGTTTTGTACCATTCAGATGAAGTAAAAAATGATTGAAAAGAAAAAGTAATAGATTTTTCAGTCAAAAATGAACGAAGAGCACCAGAGGGTTAAAAATAAAGGTTCCAAAAGGTGGTTTTCACAGCGATGCCATAAGAGAACTTTTAAGGGTCCCCAAAAGGACCTTTAAATAAACTGTTCTCAAAATAACCCTTTTTTTTATGTGAAGAACATTTTATTAATCTAAAGAACTTTTTCCACAATAAAAAAACCTTTTGTCGGGTGGAAAGGCTTAATTGATGTTAAAGGTGCTTTTTGGAACCATTTAGATTCCAATAAAGAACCTTTATTTTTATAACTATAAGGGTGACTGTTGGGCCAGTAGCCAACGTGTTTGATGTTTCTCATGTAAATATTATTTTGTTATGTTTTTTTTTCCCTTTACTTTTGTTTGTACTTTGTTTTTCCTTGGAATCTTGGTGGAAAATTAAATCCCCTTTAAGAGACTTCAGAGTTTTTACTTGTTCTTGCTGCCTGCCATAGCCACAGCTAAGACCATCTTCACCACAGCTATCCCTATTCTGTTTCCCCTGCCCTGAGTGTTCAATGATCCTGAGATCACTGTTGTGTAAATGAACATAAACACTGTTGTCAAGTCACCTGTCGCTGCAGATAAAACCTCCCCGGTGGCCCGCTGGTAGAACAAGACGATTCAAAGTTAATCCTTCGAGGATTTAAGCCAATAAACACACACCCTCAGTCGGAAAAAGATGACCTGTGTTTGAGTGGCTAGACCCTCACTGACCCTCACGCTTCTGTGCGATCACAATCAGTCCATGTCCTTTTATTGGGCATCAGCTCATTGCTAGGAAACTAAGGCATAAAAACAAAGACACGAGACAGAGAGATAAAAGACTGGTGCGGAAAAATTTCAGTGATTACTGCTGTATGTGAACTAGAGAATATTTCTAGTCACATGAAGCCATTAAAAACATTTGTCGTGTAATGTCATATTGTCAAACATGTATGTTTATCAAAGTGTCTGAGCACATCAAGATGCCATGAAGAGGTTTTTCATTACACCCGATGTCTATGTTTATGCAACTCTGATTCTGCTCATCAGCTGATCAGCTATTATTAGTTTCTGTTATGTATACTGCCTACTTATTGTAAGATGATCATGGGGTCATGACTACATTATGGGGGTGAATGTACTCCCCAATATTTAGATTAGTGGTTGACTGATAGGTTCACATATTGATTCTTAAATTATTTGGCTTGATTCTTGCATGCACTTCAAATGGAATACTTCATGATTTAATCATTTTCAGTACAGAAAGAATGTGTACAATGGCAGTTTTAACTTGACTAATATGATTGTCATTAAGGGGCTATGACCAACCAATCAGAAATAATTTCACTTTTTTTCACTTTTAAATAGGTACGTTTTGATACTTACTATTTTCATTTTATTAAGCAGCTGTTTCTTGAATTCACCGCTTCGTGATTTCAAAGATCTGGGTTTCCCTGCACTGAGTTTAACTCAATGACTAACTCTCTTCCAACAGACAAACCCAATGTAACTTAAGCAATAGACATGTGGCAAGCAGGCATTTTATTCCTTTAAACTAACAAGAATCTATTATAGATTAATTCCATTAGGGACTAATTTTTTATTCAATTATGAACTATATTTGCAGACACTTTCCCAATAGTTCCATTGTCACTGGTACTAAATAGCAAAACTTGAAATTCATATATTAACAGCTAGAGTGAACTAAAATTATCTGACCTTCAGATCCTCCTGGAATTTAATAATAATTTTAAAAATGGCCAATTTGTTATCTAGTTAGCCTTCTTGACTATATCAATGAGGCTATATCAAAGGAATAAGAACTAGTATTTAATGAATTGAACAGATATTGAACAGTCACTCTGGCTATAATATCTGACCTAATGAAAGGAAAAGGTAGGCTACTTGTCACTATTGGAATAATTACTTGTTTAAAAAAAAAGTTAATTAAAACAGTAATAACATTTTAAGGAGTAAATGTTTGTTTCAAGGCTTGCCATAATAGACGACTGCAATATCTGAGATGTGAGGGATTGCATTAGCTTGACTGTTAGTGGTCCCTCACAGACTGGGCTAATTACTAAGGTGTTTTTCCACGGGGAGGAGCAACCATTGCAAAGTAGCGTACTAGACACACACTTGCACTTGGAAAGCGAAGGCACGACAGCACGCGCTCAGTAGAGAACGCTTTCGTTACATTTCAACAGAACGTTAACTTGCGTTCTCATTTATTTTATAGTCGCGTTTTACATCTAATCTGCATTGCTCTCTTGGAGAAGTTGGTTCTCGAGCTGTTGTTATGGTTTGGAGGGCATATTGTTGAGCCAAATGGAAACGCATAGTTGTTATGTAGAAATTCTGGAATGCAAAGACAAATAATGCATTAAATTGTGCGCTGTAATTCTAATGTTAACAGCACAGATATCGACTACAATGTCACAGGCTGAGGTTGACATGGCTGGTTTAAGCTTCCCGAAGTTGCCTGGAGGTTTGGACGCGGACTCGTTCTTCCCAGTTCGCCTGCCGCCGAGACGGAGGAGACACTCGGCAAACTCCAGGAGAAATGCCTACAGGTTTAACAAACTCCACACCATGGACGTAGAGCCACAGGAGAGACTCGCGCCTTTGACAAAAACTCTTTCGTTGTCAGCCGACAACATTTTATCGGAAAGTACCAACGAGGAGAAAAAGACGGACTCTTCTCCTCCAATGTCACCTGTCTCCAGCTCACCACCTGGGACGCGAGACTCGGACTCGAGACCGGCTGCTTCCTGGGCCACCGAGGAGCCCAGCGCACAGGAAGCGGATGCCAGCTCGGACTCCGACGATGAAAGCACCCAGAAGAAGCTCGTCTTGTCAAGAGCCCAGTTTGAGAGTAAACGCAAGCAGGAGGAAAAGGATGAGGTCGAGACTAAAGCTGTGGCGACTTCACCTGATGGAAGGTTTCTGAAATTCAACATTGAGATCGGAAGGGGGTCTTTTAAGACAGTCTACAAAGGCTTGGACACGGAGACCACCGTGGAGGTTGCTTGGTGTGAACTGCAGGTAAGGATGGGGGTCACATTTTCTGTCGGTTGAGGTTCGCCAAACGCAACCCAAATTGTCTTAAGGCGCCCCTAGCGAAGTTAACTTTTAAACATAACACTAGGACTTTTTTGTGTAATGTGATATAGATAAATAATGACACTAGCCTACTTAGGTTTTATCGATACACTGTCCGATGCATTTGAGGAGACTCTAACTCTAACCAGAGCAAGTTCTGTATGGTCATAATCTTGTGATTATGGATGAGGAAGGGTTGTAGACCTATTTAAAATAATGATAAGCATTGATAGCATTTAGATTGTCTTTGTCACACAGTGACTTTACCCAGCTGATAGGCTCACCCTATGATGAATGGATGAATGTATTTGTTATCTTTGCAGTTGTCTATCTAGTTATCAGATTCCCTCTGCATCTGTTCTCCACTAGAAATTATACTGATGTCACATATTTGCAAGGCAGTTGATAGGCTTTATCAACCTATGACATTTCAGTCTAATCAAGGTTTTCTAAAAATTAAGATATTGTGCAAAAGATCTCAAAAGAGGCATGATCTCATCTACTCACATGGAGAGTCAGTAGTTTGATTAATGTGAAAGGCTCAAGTCAGGAATGGCTTGCTCGAGGTTGTCATGTTGCATTTTTCAGTGGTAAATATAGATGGGTTAATCTATTTTTATTTTCACCTCAAGGTTTTTAAGTAAGTTTTTTCTAGTTTAATACCTTTTTGTGTGTGTATGGATTGTCAAACAGTTTGTCCACAGCCATAATACGGATAGTACAGACTCTAAATAAGCTATAATCAGCACATTGCTTGATACAATGTAAATCATGTGAATCAAATCTGCTGGATCTGTTATTTTTAACTATACAAATTAATGAATGGTTGTAGAGTGTCAGATATAGGCCTATCCTTAATCTTAATTATGTATATGTGTTCTGTTAGCTATGCTTTCAATTGTCACCTTAATCCAAAATCTAGAATTCTTCTCCCAGGCTTCCTTATGGTGTAATATGCAAGATGTCATGACGACATGTGTGATATGTGATCACATGCTGTGGTTACTAGGCAGATAGACTGGGTCATATTAGTTGTCAAGTAAAAAAAAAAAATCTGCAAAAACTTGCATACTAAAACATGTGCACACTACAGATGGAAATGGCCACCGATCTGATTCTAAGCTTTTCAAATCTGTTTTTGGCTAATTCAGTAAATCACTATGTGGTTCTCATTTGGTGGATCACAGGTTTGGTTGGGATGCCAAGAAAATAAACAATGCTAAATGCAAATAATAATATGCAATTAAACTGTATTTAGGATAGCCAATTACTCTAAATAACTTTTTAAAGGGAGGAGAAAATGCTTCCCATATTGTTGGTGGTTGACGTATTAGACTTCAATTCATGTATTTCTTTAATTTAACTCATCACCGCGCAGGTGCACATTACTGTTGTCGTCATTCATTGCCAGTGGCACTTTTCTTGGAGAAAGCAGATGATGATCTGTCAACACAGTTTCTGATGAGTGCTTCTTTAGCTAATTTGTTTTCCCTTGATTTATTCTTGCAAATATAGCAAAATACTGGATATGTACAAAAAGAAAAATCTGAAAATTAAGGCCTGTAATGTGACCGCAGCTTTAGAGGAGGCGTTGACTGTTAGAAAAAAGGATGCTTGTTAATCTTTGAACAGCCAGAGAAGTGGTTTTGTGACTTTCCAGACTACCGGCCCCTGGCCAATAGAGAACTTGCTTTCCCCACAGTTTTATCCGAGAAAGCCATTCTTTGGAGACACTTTATCCTGCAGTTCATTTTTCTGCCTGCTCATCTCACTGCCTGTGGCGTGCTCATTGAGCTAATCTTCTTGAAAGAGTAGAACATTTATTTTACCCAGAATGCAGTGCTTAATTACCTTGGTAAATGGTCGCCTGGTGGAGGAGAGCTGCCATGGTGACGGTGGCTTGTGACCGGCCGCCTGAGGATGTCTCCGCGCTCTGTTAAAATGAGACAAGATTTGCTTTGAGACTTAAGGCTGCTAATGGGATCGACTGAAGTCTCTCACTGAGACTCAGCGATCTCTTTTTCACGACGACTTAGTGAAGGGAGATCAAAGTTAAGAATGACTTAACCCAGAGCTTGGCTGCACTGCTGCATATTCAGGAACGTGTAGGAACGGCCCTTATATGTGAGTTTAAGACCCCGACCCTGTGACTTGTGTTGAATCGTTTTATGCTTTTAACATGTTGGTTGTGTGTATTTACATATATATTTTTTTGTAAATTTGTTTCAGTAAGATATGTATTGTGAGAAATTAGATTGTCATCACCAGTGTTGATAGCGCGCAATGGCACAAATGACTGGTCATATTAGAGCGTACGGCACTCGCATTGAACAAAGTTTAGGGGAAGCCAGAATGCGAATCCATCGACAGAAAACTGTCTGTTTTACACAGTTATTTTCAACCAACCATGTTATAAATCCGTATGTGTCATCGGATTTGAGATGAATTGCGGTGCAAGTGCATGCCGAACCATGAACAGTACAGTTTGATTTTTTACCGAGAACCATTACACCCTTTTTATAGTATATAGTATTGTTAAAAATGAATATATTTTTAAATATATATATCAATCAACAACAGATATTTATACAATTATTTACATATTAAATGTTAATGTAAATATGCATAATTAATTTGTCTTTTGAACAGAGACAAATTGTCTTTGAACTAAATTTTACATTCATGCCTATCTCTCCGCCTCATTTCTGCTGCTCACTGATTAGACGCTGAGCATGCTGTGGATGTGTCTCACACTTGTTGTCTAATTCATCAGTCCACGTGGCCCAGCTGTGGGGTCTGAAATTGTATTTCCTGTAGAAGGAGCGGAGATGCTAGGGACTCACTGTTTGGGCTGGATAGAGATAGAACGTAATTGACAAGCAGGGCTGAAAAAGAAGCCATTGGTCACAGAACTTGCGGGGGAGGGTGGAAAAAAGTATGTCAAAGTGTGTAACAGATGGTCTGTGTGTTCATAGCTAGCTTAGGGTCAGCCAGTTGTGTGGGTAGGTTGTTCATTTAATGAATTCAAAAAACCTGTGCAGAACTAAAAGCCAAGGTTGGTGTAAAATGTAAATTGATGAAATATAATTTGTAACTGTACAAAAAGTCTGTAAAAATAGGCCACCATGTACTTTACAAATTCTGAAGGAATTGTCCATATTGATTTTTCACTTATGTTTAATTAGAATTTTGCGTTGCATTGATTTGTGCTTTAGAATTAATTGAAATGTAAAATATTGTGAAAAATATTCTTGTATTTTTTTCCCCGGTGTCCATTTAGTCTAAATTATTTTGGGGGATTTTTGTCTTGCCATTGTTTTTTTTTTCATACAGCACCAGTATATCTTATTTATGGCTGAGTACATACTATTTATTTGCACTTGTGTTATAAAAAGGGGCTGCAGGCTTGTGGCTTTTGAAGGTGGATTAACTCACAAGCATTCATCATCTTTCTTAGCTGCAGGCTGCATAAGAGTTTGCCGACTCCCCAGCTTTGTATAATGTAATAAGCAGCCTGAATGTCTCTTGAGTGTCTCTTTAAAATGAACTGCTTCACACGCAGTCCCTATTTTCAATGTAACCTCTTTGTCGAGTCAATGTTTTGACCTTAATAACTGTGTGATTACAGATAGCAGTGCATGAAAGTTGTAATTCTGATGGCTTGAATACAACCCATTGTAGTTCAGCACAGCAGGTGGATTTCACCAGCTGATCCTGCTCATTTCACACCCTTTATCTCACTTATTCCAATGAAGTCAGACTTGAAAAGAATTCATAAAAGGATAAAGGGCATCAACAGCTGGTGAAAAGAAGATTTGTTGCCCAACACATCATTAGAGTGCCGAGACCGCCTTGCTTCGCCACACGTTGTGCTCTTGAATGACATGTCACTCTTCCTTTTTCGTCATTCCAAAAACTTCTCGCACAAAGCCTGTGGCCTGAAGCTCTGTTGTGGCATCAGTTGTGCAGCATATCAGTTTTTCCCCCCCAGTCAACAGCGAGACTTTATCTAGCAAGCCGAATCCTATTCCACAAGACCCTTACTAAACCAATCTTTGAGAGATAGAGACATCTTGCTGATTTATATTTATAACTGATTTACCTGGATATTGGATATATGGATAAAAGAAAAATACACCAGTGAATATTGTTCTGTGGCATAATAATTTAATTAATACAGCCATAAATGAAAAAAAGCCTTGACATGTCAAATTAAATTATATTTAGTTTGTATCAAAATAAAAACATTCAACAACTTGAGATTTGAAATATTTCAATATTTTAATTCGATTCAATTACTATACAACAGCTTTCTGTCTTTCTGTAAAGCTGTGTGTACTGAGAAAAGCGCTATACAAATATATGCACTTGATGGCAGAAAACTTAAACTGCTTTAAATGTTTTTACAAACTGCTTTTTATCTTATCTACATTTACATTTAATCATTTAGCAGACGCCTTTATCCAAAGCGACTTACAAATGTGGAATACAGCAAGCGATTCATCATCAAGAGGCAAAGTTTCAGACATTGCTTAGAGTAGCATAAGCTAGACAAGGGAGGGATTAAAGGAAAAGGAAAGGATATACTTTAACATTTTTTTTTATATGAGGTTAAGGGCTCATAGGAGAGATGAGTTTTCAGCTGTCTTTTGAAATGTTCTGCATTTTGGATGAAGGTGGGGAGATCATTCCACCAGCAAGGAACCGTGAATGAAAATGTTCTGGAGAGTGATGTTGTGCCTCTCTGTGATGGTACCACAAGCCGTCGCTCATTGACCGGTCGTTGGCTTCTGGTAGGGATATTTTATCTTGAACATAGCAGCGGGATTACTGTAGCTGTAGGCTTTCATAGCAGCGGGTTTCAGCATTCTACATAAAGCTACCACATAAAGCTAAAACAGCTCATGTTAGCTACAAGAAGTTATCGCGAGAACAGCTTAAGATCTAAGATGGGACTCATGGGTCTGGTTCTGGGATGCCAACATTTACATTAACTTTCATATCAGATACTCCATATTCATTTTTATGGGGATCTTGGAGATTATGACCTTCAGTCGAGGTCAAATCATTTGTTCATTCAATAAGGACGCATTTAATTTATAGAATGTTACAGTAAAAGCAATTATAGTTTTACAAAAGATTTTTGTTTCAAATAAATGCTGTTCATTGAACTTAATTCTGTGGGAAATATACCAGTTTTATAATAATAAGAACCATCATTAATAATTGAGCACCAATAATAACTGATAATTACTGATTATTATTTTAAATTGTTATAATATTTCACAATATTATTGTTTTTATTTTATTGTAACAACATAAAAACTATGAATTCATTATTTTAAACTTTTGGCCATGATATATAAAGGTGCTGTCTGTGTCTTGAGCTCAGCTAATATGTGTACACATAATATCTCCAAATTGTATCTTTTGTATTTGCAAACAGGGCTTTTAAAGCTGATGGTTACATGAAACCTTTCCACCTGTTTGTACTTTAAACAAGCCACAGCTCTGCCCTGCCCTTGTAGCTTAATGTCAGCCAGGCGAACCAGACACCAAGCACAGAGAAATTCTGTTCTTGACATGTTTTTTGTTCCATTTAATGATTAAACACTGCCTTTAAGGGCATTTGTGAAAGAGAGATGCGATGTACCTCTAGCCTTAAGTATTATTGAGACAGACATAGTATTTTTGTGAGCTGGTGGTGTAACCTAATGCACTTCTTTTTTTCTTTTTTCTTTTTAAAATAAAAGTAGTGTTAAGATTTCTGCATCTCATTTGCTGTAATATAATTATTTGTAAACATATTTATATTAAAAAAATGCGTCTTCGCCCTTTATTCAAATATTATGTTAAAGATTTTATTCATGTATACTTTTTGTGAGCTTTTTTCTTTTCTGTTATTTTTGTTTTTGCATAAATTTCGCCAAATAATTTTGTCAGATAAATACCTTAACTAAGTTTAGTGTTTTTTTTTCTTCCCTCATATTTAAAACTTAAGAAAAATATACATTATTTTCCTTATACTTTGATGGATTAATCGAACTTGTAGGGTCATTAAAACAAAACAAATATCACTTTCTGGCCACTAATATGTATATATATATATAAAAATCTTTTTTACTTTTCACTCAATATTCCCTAATAAATCATTTACTATCAAACTATATATTCATTGTCAAAGCTGTCAGTAGAATTTGGAGATGATGAAAAAAATGTAATTAGCCAAGTGGAATCGGTTAATTTCAAAATGTCTAGTTCAAGTTCAAGGAGCCTTTATTATCCCCGGGGGGTAATTCGTTGTGCAGCAGCATGTGACCTAAGTAACACACAGATTATACAAAACAACAACCATACAATCAGTAAAAGACAGCCAGGACTGATTGTGCCTTCTCGAGGGTCCTTGTCTCATATACAGAATTTAAGTCAGTCAGAGGGTTGTGGGAAATTTTGCCACACACATTAACTATATATTGCAGCCTGTTCTTGTTTTTAAGCGTAAGGGGCCCAAACCAGCTCACAAGGGCAAAAGAAAGAATAGATTCAATAAAACAACAATAAAACATCCTCATAAAAATCTTATTGACTTTAAAATTGCGAAGTTTACTATAAAAAAGCATGCCTTGATGTGATTTCTTACAGACGCCATCAACTTGTGGCTCGAAGGTGAGTTTGTCATCGATTATAATACCAAGGTATTTGTATTAGAGATGTTCCGATACCCTTTTTTCCTTCCCGATACCGATTCCGATACCTAGACTCAGGGTATCGGCCGATACCGAGTACTGATCCGATACCTGGGTGTGTATCTATACAGCTGCAATTCATACTAGCCCTGTATGAATCGATAGAATTATTTTATGGTGTGCTTCAGACTGATCCCTTAACGTGAACAAATACATACAGGGAACTAGAATATTTTTATTATCTGACATACATTTCACAGCAATATATTATTTATTTTACTAAAGTAAAAAAAAACTTAAAATGCAGCCACACATCTAATACTGTAAACTGAAAAAGGTATTTTAGTGTTACAATATAACTGTATAAAAAAAGTGCAACAAATAAATCTAGGAATCTAAAAAATGATGAATAATGAAATATGAATAATATAAGAAAATAATCTCTTTATAACTTAAAGTCCAGAAACAATTTTGTTAAATAAACAGCATTTCAGTTTTGACAGCGGCTGGTCAGGGTTATAACAATAAACTCGATAATCGCTCGTTGGCTGTCTTTTGAAAACTTTTCTCTTTGTTTGAAAGAGGTTGGGGTTCTTTCTAAAATCGATCAACATTGCTTTAGTTTTTGCCACGTTAATGTTAATAAAAGACGACTTTATTATACGATATTACAATTCTCCCCTAAATAACACATACAAATAAAATTAGATGTGGTTGGTCACTTTCAATCAGATTCTGTCTTTCTGTTACATTGGGCTTTTGACAAAAATAATGGGCTGTATGAACAATAGCTTTATGTCTTTGTCAGGTTCAGTAAAGCAGGATTCAGTTGTGAGTGAACAAACAGTATATTTATTAAAAAGCGTCCAACAAGGGTAGTAGCAGTGGGTCAGATGAAACAAGGAATCAGTGGCCACGCCTCCCAACACACACACACACACCCACACACACACACACACACACACACACACACACACACACACACACACACACACACACACACACACACACACACGGAGAGAGAATGAGACAGTGAATTCATGAACCGTGACAGTCTTAAGTCAAAAGTACAAAAAATTAGTTTAGGACTTCTCCACTGTAAATCACAGGAAGAGTCTTGGCTTAACCAGATGGAAGAAGTTTTATTGGCTTTTTGCATTGGGCCTCTAGACTGTGTTATTCTTTTATTTATATAAATGTCTTTTCTTCCTCTCTGAAAATGTGTTATAATTTACAGTTTGCTCTGACATGGACATTTCCCAGATATCACCTGTCAGTGAGGAGCCAGTGGGATTAGCAACAGGTGAATGTAGGAAATTCATAGACTCTCTATTGATACTATCTCATCACATGCATATCTGTTGCTGTTGGAAGTGGGCCAGGGCTGGATCGCGTCTGTACGTACTACTGCAGTACCTGTGGTATTATATTCTTGTCTTCCTATTTCCTTGTGCCTCTTTGAGTCCAGCTCATAGAATTAGAATTTTCTCATCTTCTTGAAGATGTTGTGATGTGTTGCGTCCATACTCACGCTGTATGCAAAGTGAAGTGTCATCTGGCCACGCGTCATACTACAGATATGTTAGTTCAGGGGTTCCCGAACTTTTCCATGTCAAGGCCCCCCAAATACTACTAGGTTCTGGCCAAGGCCTCCCTTTTGCAGGATGTGTTATTAAACCCATCGACAATACTACGGCAAATGTAGAAATAAATAAATAAAACCTCTAGGTGAACATCAGAGTATGTGATGGTGTTTGATACCAGCCTATCAGAAAGATTATAGTAATGAACCGATTACAATTTTTCATTGAGTTTGACCTGCCTATACAGATTTTAGCCGATTCTGATTTCTTTTTTTCTAACCACTTTACAGCACACACAAATATTTATTTTCTATATATATATATATATATATATATATATATATATGTATATATATATATATATATATATATATATATATAAAACACCATATAGTTTTACCCAAACTGAATAATTAAAGGATTAGTTCACCTCAAAATGAAAATTTCCTGATAATTTACTCACCCCAATTCCATGCAAGATATACATGTCTTTCTTTCCTCAGTGGAAGAGAAATTAAGTTTTTTAAGGAAAACATTTCTGCATTTTTCTTTGAATAATGGACTTTAATGGCAACCAACGTTTCGAAGTCCGAATCAATGCAGTTTCAAAGGGCTTTAAAGTGCTTCAAAGGGCTGTGCACGTTCCCAGCTGAGGAATAGGGTCTTATCTAGCGAAACGATCGGTCATTTTCTAATTTTAAAAATACACTCATGACATTACAACTTTTTGTGCATCTTTTGTACACTGTGTCTGTAACACAGTGTCAGTACATGTTTTCATGTAGTGACTTAAAAGCATGTGAATCAGGTGTTGTCATCTTCTGAGCGCTCGTTTACAGTAACTGAGTTAGAGTCAAAGGAACAAGACTGGTTTTATTTCTGGATCTCTAGTATGGCCTTCACAGTGTGCATTATATTTTCAATCGGACAGTCAAGAAAATATTTTAATTGAAAAAATGACATTATATGGAAATAAATTAATCATTATTTGTGTCACGCTGCAGCTGTAAGAAATACTCTGATAACTTTAAACACTTGATACACAAACAGAACAACCTCCATATAATGATGAGAACAGAGAACCAAGTATAGAAACGTCTCGGTTACATATGGTAACCCTCGTTCCCTGAGGGAGGGAACGGAGACGTAGGTCATGACTGACCAATAGGAATCTCGCTAGAGAGGCCAATCTACTTCGAGTGAAACTAAAACAAGCCAATGCACATTGGCGTGCAATCATTTGCATCAGTTGCGCGGCCTCGCAGCGCGGGTATTTAACGAGCAGCTGAGTGATTGCACACTAGTTTTTTTGCTGAGGAGCCAAGCCTGAAAAAGCTGGCCGCCCCGGCGGGCGGCAGCAGATGTGACGACGGGACCTACGTCTCCGTTCCCTCCCTCAGGGAATGAGGGTTACCATATGTAACCGAGACGTTCCCTATCGGTCAGTCACTACAATGTAGGTCATGACTGACCAATAGGAATCCCTACCAAAGCGCCACAGCTGCTGCACCCCATCCAGCGCCCCCGTGCAAGCCTCTACACCTTCTTGCCTGGAAGGACGATAGGAGGAGGCTTACACAGAGTGAGTTTGACACTGTTGTTCCGTGATAACCCATACAGTGAGATATTGGATAACACTGGGAAAGCGTGCCCTTTCTGTTTAGGAAGGAACGCTGCGGAAGCCACTTCTTCTAAGAGTTATGTGGAAATACATATGGACTAGCCCGAAGGCTGTACTGCATATGAAATAATGGGTGACTTAGCCCAAGGGAAAGACACGGGCTTCCGATAGGAGCAGCCGTGGAAATATACACATATGGGATCCCCGTAGGGTCACACATATGGAACCCAGCCCAGATCCGGTTCTCAAGGATTCAGCGAATAAGGGCCTGGCGCCGGACGCTCCGCCAAGTCCGGGCCGAGGGGTTTTGGAGGACTCGACAGGTTTTTACTCTGGAGCAATAAGGGTGCACAGTAGGGTGCAGCAAGCTGACAGAGCCAGGCCTCTCAGTGCTTCTACCCGTCTAGGGTGAGAACACGGGAGGAGACCGGCTCTACACGTAGGCTATAATATCTAGCGAACGTGTTAGGTGTCGCCCAGCCCGCAGCCTTACAGATATCTGTTAGCGAGGAGCCACGTGCCAGCGCCCAGGAGGATGCAACGCCTCTCGTGGAGTGTGCATGCAACCTGAGCGGGCAGGGCACGCCTTGTGCTTGGTAAGCCAAGGCGATGGCATCCACTATCCAGTGGGCCATCCTCTGCTTTGAGACAGCCTTTCCCTTCTGCTGGCCTCCGTAACAGACAAAGAGCTGGTCTGAGGTCCTGATGCTTTGAGTTCTGTCCACGTACGTACGCAGAGCGCAAACGGGACAGAGCAAAGCCAGGGCTGGGTCTGCCTCCTCCAAAGGCAGCGCTTGCAGGTTCACTACCTGATCTTTGAAGGGAGTGGTAGGAACCTTGGGCACATAGCGAGGCCGGGGTCTTAGTACCATGTGGCTGTCACCCGGCCCGAACTCTAGGCACGATTCGTCGACCGAAAATGCGTGCAGGTCTCCTACCCTCTTGACAGAGGCCAGTGCAACCAGCAGCAAAGTCTTCATGGAAAGAAGCTTTAAGTCTATTGACTGCAGAGGCTCAAAGGGAACATCCTGAAGTGCTCGAAGCACCAGGGAAAGATCCCAAGAGCGTATGGAGGGGGGTCGAGGAGGATTTAATCGTCTCGCCCCCCTAAGAAACCTGACGACCAGGTCGTGCTTTCCAGCTGTTTTGCCATCTATGTGGTCGTGATAAGCTGAAATAGCGGCAGCATGTACTTTGAGGGTGGAGGGAGACAGTCTACGCTCCAAGCCCTGCTGCAAGAAGGAAAGCACAGACCCTATCGAACATCTTCGGGGGTCTTCTCGGCGAGAAGAACACCACTCGACGAACAGGTTCCACTTCAGGGCGTAAACACGTCTCGTGGACGGCGCCCGTGCTGAAGTGATGGTGTTAAGTACCTCTGGGGGTAAGTCACCTAGAACCTCCGCGTCCCGTCCAGGGACCAGACATGGAGTTTCCAGAGGTCTGGGCGCGGGTGCCATAGGGTGCCCCGTCTCTGAGTCAGAAGATCGCTCCTCAGAGGAATGGGCCAGGGAGGGACTGTCACGACGAGCATGAGTTCTGGGAACCAAGTCCGGGTGGGCCAATAAGTAGCCACCAGAAGGACCTGCTCCTCGTCCTCCCTGACTTTGCACAGTGTCTGTGCAAGTAGGCTCACTGGGGGAAATGCATATTTGCGGAGGCCCCGGGGCCAGCTGTGTGCCAGTGCGTCCGTCCCGAGTGTTCCCTCGGTTAGGGAGTAAAACAGCTGGCAGTGGGAGGTCTCTGAGGAGGCAAACAGGTCTACCTGAGCCTCCCCGAACACTCTCCAGATCAGCTGAACCACCTGGGGGTGGAGTCGCCATTCTCCCGGAAGCACAGCTCGTGATAGCTCGTCGGCCACATGGTTGAGCACACCGGGGACATACATGGCTTGAAGCGACCTCAGATGCTTCTGACTCCAGAGGAGGAGATGGCGGGCGAGTTGCGACATGCGACGGGAGCGTAGACCACCTTGTCGGTTGATGTACGCAACGGTCGCAGTGTTGTCCGTGCGGAGCAGTACGTCCCTGCCCTGTAGCGGCCTTTTCAAGCGGCTCAGAGCGATATGTACTGCTAGCACCTCGAGGCAGTTGATGTGCCAATGCAGTTGGGGAGCCGTCCACACCCCTGACACTCTATGCCCGTTGTACGTGGCACCCCAGCCGGTGGCAGAGGCATCTGTGAATACCACAGCATGCCTGGAGACCTGTTCTAAGGGGACTCCTGCCCGAAGGAACGAGAGGTCTGACCACGGGCTGAAGGTCTGGCGGCAGGCCGGTGCGATTGCCACCCGGTGAGTGCCGTGATGCGACGCCCATCTCGGGACTCGGCCGTGAAGCCAGTGCTGAAGCGGTCTCATATGAAGCAAGCTGAGCGGGGTTACCGCTGCTGCCACTGCCATATGCCCCAGAAGCCTCTGAAAAAATTTCAGTGGGATCGCCGTCCTGCCTTTGAACGTGTTCAAGCAGTTCAGCACCGACTGAGCGCGCTGCTCTGTGAGGCGCGCTGTCTGAGCGACCGAATCCAACTCCATACCGAGATAAGAGATCCTCTGCACATGGGAGAGTTTGCTCTTTTCCCAGTTGACCTGAAGACCCAACTGGCTGAGGTCTCTGAGCACGAGGTCCCTGTGTTCGCATAGCTGATCTCGAGAGTGTGCTAGTATGAGCCAGTCGTCGAGATAGTTGAGGATGCGAACGCCCTGTTCTCTCATGGGAACAAGGGCCCCCTCCGTGACTTTCGTGAAGACACGGGGGGATAGGGACAGCCCGAAGGGTAAGACTTTGTACTGATATGCTCGACCCTCGAACGCAAAGCGCAGGAACGGCCTGTGTCGAGGAAGAATCGAGACATGAAAGTACGCGTCCTTCAGGTCGATCGCTGCAAACCAATCTCAGCGACGGATGCATTCGAAAATGCGTCTCTGCGTGAGCATTTTGAACGTTAGCTTGTGGAGGCTCCGATTCAAAACTCGCAGATCCAAGATCGGTCGTAACCCACCACCTTTCTTGGGTACAATGAAGTAGGGACTGTAGTGCCCTGACCTCATATCGGCTGGAGGGACCGGCTCTATCGCATCTTTCGCCAGTAGGACTGCGATCTCCGCACGCAAGACATGGGCATCAGCTGCTCTCACTGTAGTGGAGTGGATGGCCCGAAACTTGGGGGGACGCCGGGCGAACTGAATCGCATAGCCGAGCCTGATGGCCCGAATGAGCCAGCGAGACGGACTGGGGAGCGCTAACCAGGCTCTCAGGGACCGTGCAAGCAGGACCAAATGGACCGCAGGCGTACCCCGAGTGGGGCAACGAGGTGGAACACAGGGACGCGGCTCGGGAGGCTCTCTCTGGGAGGCGGCCCGTAGCGGGGTCTGTGTGTGCTGTGCAGCACTTACCTGGTTCCACGGGGCAGGAGGTGCAGGAGGCGGCTCGGTGGCGTTCTCGAACTGCACACTGCTGCTCACTGGCGACAGAGGAGGCGGATGAGAGTGGTGAGGATTCTGTCCCCCCGCTGCTCTCCGGGTCCCCTTCGGACCGAGAGATGGTAGAAACTGCTCTTTTATTGAAAATTTGGGTACCGCTGGTTTTAAGGCCAGCGGCGGAACACAAACAGAACGAAAAATAAGATTTTCCACCCGGCCCTCTTCCGGGGGAGGGAGTGATGCGGTCATCGTCTCCTGGAGAGCAGTCCCTTCCATCTCCGGGGCGCCCTGCCTGCGACTGGCTCCATGGCGCCGTTTAGATTGAGGCTGCTGCTGCGGCGCGGGAGCAGGGGCAGACGCAGGAGGACGCCCCCGGCGACGAGCAGACTGAGGAGCCGCAGGCGGTGGGGTGGAGGCAGCAGCTGACCAGCAGGATGTGCTTAATGGCCTCAGTCTGCTTTTGTACAGCCGAGAACTGCTGGGCAAAGTTCTCGACCGCGTCGCCGAAGAGGCCGGTCTGGGACACAGGGGAGTTAAGGAACCTGAGCTTGTCGGTCTCCCGCATGTCGGCCAGACACAGCCAGAGAAGGCGTTCCTGGACCACTAGTGTGGACATCGCACGACCCACTGACCGCGCGGTGACCGCCTCGTCGCACGAAGCGTGAGGTCCGTCGCGGTGCGAAGTTCCTGGAGAACTTGTGGGTTGTGACCACCCTCGTGCAGGTCCGTCAGTGCTTTAGCCTGATGAACCTGCAGCAACGCCATAGCGTGCATGGCAGAGGCAGCTTCCCCACAGGCCTTGTAAGCCTTGCCGGTTAAGTCCGACGAGTACTTACAGGCCCGTGAAGGAAGACACGGTTCTCCACGCCAAGTGGAGTTAGGGCACAGTTGCATAGCAACAGCCCGTTCCACTGGCGGGATACGCGTGTATCCCTTAGCTGCCCCGCCATCAAGGGTGGTGAGGGAGGAGGAGCCACCGGAAGGGTTTCTGGCAGTGAAAGGTGCCGTCCGGGAAGAAGGGCACTGGGGTGGGTTGCTGAGAACCAGCGCGCGCCACCCCGAGATACCAATCGTCCAACCTCGAGGGTTCGGGACACGGTGGAGGATTCCACACGAACCCAACCCCGTTGGCGGCCCGGGAAAGCATGGCCATCATCTCTGGGTCCATCTCAGGCACCGCTGGCACACCCGAAGGAGGCAGCGGTGCCGAGTCGTCGTCCCCAGAGAGGTCTGACCCACCCTCCGATGCAGCGATCGACATCTGGTCTTCACTGGGAGCCCCAAAGGAGACAACCGGTACACACCTCGAGGATGGTCCAGCTCTCACCAATGGGGACTCAACTGGCTGCGGAGCATGAGAGGGGTGAGGGTTCCTAGGGGGTTGGTTCCCCGAAGGAAGCGCGCTCACTGTGATCCTCAGGTCACCCGTGTCACTGCCCGTAGCAACCCGCGAAGGGGGGTTGGAATGAGGTGCATGCACGGGGACTCCGCCCCTTTGCAGGAACAAGAGTCTTGACCGTAGCTCGGCGATGGTCATCTTCCCATAATGGGTACATGACTCATCCACAAACGCTGCCTCAGCGTGTTCAATGCCCAGACACACAAGGCAGCGTTTGTGACCATCCTGTGAGCCCAGGTAACGATCACATCCAGAAACACACAGATAGAAAGTCATCTTTAAAAAGACGCTCTCTATCTGTGTTAGCTCTTTTAGGGACTACTCTCACTGGTGCTGAAACACGCAGGGGAACAGTCACTGCGAACACAGACGGGAATGTGCACCCGTCTGTGCACTGTCTCTCTCTCTCGCTGGCAGGTCTTACCGGCTGTAAAAACAGCCTTTAAGCGCTCAACTGCGCACCTTACCAGCTGTTAAAACAGCCTTTTGAATTTTGCTCAAAAGAAAAACCAAAAAGACAAAAACAGAAGAGAGAGGACATAAAGGACTGCTCACGCTGCCGTGCTGTAACGCCCGCACCGGATAAGGAGAGATCCAATCGAAGAGGCTCGTAGAGTCACACTTCTCTGCAGATTAAACATGAAGCGTTTGGCTCCGAAGCAAAAAGCTAGTGTGTAATCACTCAGCTGCTCGTTAAATACCCGCGCTGCGAGGCCGCGCAGCTGATGCAAATGATTGCACGAAGTTTCACTCGAAGTAGATTGGCCTCTCTAGCGAGATTCCTATTGGTCAGTCATGACCTACGTTGTAGTGACTGACCGATAGGGAACTCATGGGCAAAAAAGAAATAAGGGCTTAACCCAAAAAGCTTTTTATTGTCTTAGCAAACTTTAAAAAAATGCAATACTTAAAAAGCCAAGTTTTTGGCAGAATATGGGATGTTGTGTGTGGAGTGATGAATCACAATGAAACACGAGTTGCATGTTGCACGAGTATGCTCCAGAGTGGTGTCTTCGAAAATCTGCTAAGAAATATAATAATAAATGCATCTCTACCACAGTGAAGCATGGATGAAGAGACGGTGCTTTTTTAGCTGCTGATATGTGTGAGCTACTTCACTGTGAAAAGTCATTTAATGATTTGGAGTGCAGGAGAATATTGCAGAATGGCTTGCTTTCCTCTGAGTCCAGATTTGAAGCCTAGAGTCAATATTTGGTCTCACATTAAACTCAAACGTTAAGATTGAGTGGAACAACACTGACTCTTCTTCCTGTAAAAAGCTGTCTGCTAGCTGGGGAGGCTATTCTACGCTAAGTTACTTTATCTACAGTATTTGTGCACTTTTTGCTAATTTCCTGACCAGTGATTTGTGATTTAAATGGTTAAGACCATGAAAAAACTAAATATTTTAAAATTTTTGCCGTGGCTCATTTTTTTTCTTTGCCCAGGACTGTATTCACCCAAAAATGAAAATTCCGTCATTACAGAAAGCTCTCAGATTTCATCAAAAATATCTTCATTTGTGTTTCGAGGATGAACGAAAGTCTTGCGGGTTTGGAATGACATGAGGGTGAGTAATTAATGACATCATTCGTTCTTTGTTTATTTTGGAAATATGAATGTAGTGTACCTTACATCTGCTCCCTCTGGTCATATTTCATAATCCAAGTATCATTTCATTTGGTCATTATATTTATATATATATATATATCAAATCAGTTACAGTTGTATGGAAATCACGGTTTTGTGTTTCAGTCAGATTGGATTCGATCGTATAAGAACAAAGTTTTAAAAATATTAGATTATACTTTTTACGTCATTCAGCATGCACTGCAATTACAGCATGCAATAATTCAGCGGTGCAAACTTGTCTTTAGATGCATGCATAAAATTTACCCACGCCCCCACACATTCAAACACACGCATTCTCTTTGCAGTAATGTTTGTTCTCTTGTGCGCACACTCTGTGTGTCAGTCCTCTGTATAGCTCACACATTCATTCTGTCTTTTGTAGGGCCTTGGCTGCTCGCTGTTTTGTTTCTGTATGATGAAACAACAGCAGCTGTCTTCAATGGAGGGTGAGAGTTCACATTTAAATCTATTACCCAATTAGAACATGTGACCACACTCAGCTGTACCTATAGTTTAGCTGATATATTGTTTAGTCATGGGCTAAACAAGCATGGAGGATGACAAGTTTATAGGTTGTTTGGGTTATTACTCTTACCAAAGCTTTAGCTTTATGGTTTAGCACTGTTAAAAGAGATAGTTCACCCAAAAATCATGTTGTTTCCAAACCAGATTGTGTTGAACTACCGTATTACCTTAACGACAAAATACTAGCATACTACTATTTCTGTAGTATATACTGTAGATAATGTGCAAATATCTACTGTATATACATGAAATACATGACCTACTAAGTACATTTATCCAAATGTGTATCATGCATCCAGAGCGCACTGTAGAAAATTATACCCCTCAATATGATGAGTCAAGGTTAATTCGTTCTTATTCACTCAAGTCAAGAGCAGTGTACTAATGTACGTTCCTTTGGGAGATCTTTTCCGGAGGATAATCACTTCGTAATTTCACAGCATTGATATTATCAGAGGTGATATGACAAACACATGAATCCCAAACAGTGGGTTGTGAGGGATGCAATTAGTCTTGAATTAAGCATTCATATTATTCTGTTAATACCAGGTGAAATGTCAATAGCTGAATGTGCTTCTAACTGATTTTTGAAATGACATCAAGTACTCCTGGATCATTTATGAGCTTAAAATTACCATGGGATGTGCGTTCAAGTGATTTTGGAAGAGAAAAATAATGCAGTGCAGTGGCCAATTTGATATTTCTACCTCTCTTTTTAAAGCACTACTGTAGATTGTGGTCAATCAAGCCTGTTGCTTCATTAACCAGCTAGATGTTTAGTATGCTTTGGCGAGTTGTATTGCTATTCCGCATCAACGGTCAACATTCACAATTGCTTAATAAATTATGATCAATGCCATTTTGTTCCCGCCATAATTCTTTAGTCGACATGGGAAGTTCTACTCAGAAAAATTCTCATAATTACGATAGCTTCAACATGACTTGAAAACAATAATTTGTAAGAGGTCATTTTTGACCGCTGAGTGCGTCAGCACTCTCTAGTAAAAAGTGCTTTGATTTATTGCATTAGTGATAGTTCAAACTCAGATAAACCTGATGTTTGTGTTCCTTCATGTGAAGGAAAAATCATTATCTCTTATTGTTGGCATTGCATTTAAGTCTGTATTCAATGTAATTGTGTTGCACATTTATTTCTGTATTCCAGTTTTGGTGACTGTGTATCCTGAGTTGAGCTGATGTGTAAGCTCATGCTTCATGGACACAGTGTTTCATTTCTAGAAACTTTTTAATCTTTATATTATCCAGAATAGGATGCAGATGGATATGGATGGACAATATGTCATTATATTGATGATTTAAGTTAGGCTTAATAACAGAGATTAACAAGCTTTTAATCAATTTAATTTAGAGAAAGTTGGACATTATTGCTTCTAACAAAATTATGACTGTTTTGATGCAAAAATATAAACTTTGAGTAATATTATAATAGTATAAGTAGACTTCAGGGCAAATATGAAAAGATACATATGTGTACAGTACAGTTTTAAAAAGATAAGTGTCAAGAATATTTGACCTTGTTCTTGTGACTCCTTAACTTGAGCTCTTCAGTATACAGAACTGTGCAGGAAAGTTGTTTACAGAAGAATTTAAATGTTATCTAGCACTTACAGAACATAAAGGAGTATTTTAAGAGATAGAAGCATTCAGGATAGTTGCGGTTCCACACTAAGTTCCCATACAGTGTTTTTGCCTGGATGGTCAACTACACTGACACAATGGATTGCATTGCTGTGTAAGATTTATTGCACACACCTTGTGCATATTACAACTGTGAGTCATGGTTCCTTCTCTAAGGATGGATAATGCGATGTAATGATTTATAAATGAGCGTTAGTAATTTATCATTGTGGATTTATATACAGTAATTACCTGATTTTGCCACTGTGGGCCGTGCATACGGTGACGCTTGTTCAAACCGTTCAAACTCTATTAATTGACACATAGGGATGAGAGAAAGTCTCAGGGTCTGTAAGAATATATTAATAATTGTTTTCTTTTTTTTTAATCTTTTAAATTGTCTAAAAATAAAACTATGACTTTTATGTAATAATTGTTTGTATTATATTATATTATTTAGGTGGTTGCTTAGAAATTATTTGTGCACATGCTGTGCAATTATTTGAGCGCTAATCTATTTTTTTTTACCAGTGGCGTTATCAGCAGTGCCTTTCAAAAGTGTGGAAACGTTTCAAAGTTGCCATTTGAAAAATATCGACATAAACCCATTTCTTGACATAAATTGATTGAAGTAACTAATGATTTTCTTTTACAGTCAGACTGTGATGCCTGATTAATCCTGTGAAACTGGACTAAACTTCATATACACAAAACACCCACATACCAGCTAATACCAGCAAACCATGTTTTTTTTCTCTTTTGGGTTTTCAAAACCATCAGAAAGCCATCACAAAATAAAAATATTTCTTTTTTCTTTTGGAGAGTACTGTATTTCAGAATTACTTACAGTACATGGCACCTAATGCAAACAGTAGTTGGTCCTTTTATGTCTGTCAAACATAATTTCCATCTTATAATCACATTTGGTGGCTCCCAGGTTCTGTTCTCAGGTCAGAATAAAAAGACTTTAGGTTAAAACATTTACCAATACTGTTTGGGATTAAACATAGCACACCAGCTCAGTTGGATATATTAACTTAAAACCACCTCTCAAATAGGAAATAGGAAAATGGCAGCAAAATTGTTCCCTTTTACTGCTGGAAAACAATAAAACCCTATGGTTCTGCCAGTATTTTAATTTAGTTTAGCTACAGTTTGATCTACGTAAAATATGATCAAATGCTTATTATGTCCTTATTCTCGGGGCCCCCCAAAAAATAACTATCACTCGATTTATAAATGCTTTTTATTATTATTATTATTTTGTTGTTGTTGTTGTTGGTGGCTCTGACTTCAGCTGTTATCCGGGAGGATGTGGTAATCTAGTGCAAGTGCTGTCAGAGGCTCCTGGGAAATCTTATAGGGAACATCTAGACGCGGTGGATCTCCAGTTCCCTTTATAGATTTGAGAGCTTTAGGAGCGAGATGAGGCTTTAATAAGACATTCCACACAGCCACCAGACGGCCTCCCTCCTCTCAGGCAGGACGCACACACTCGACTAGTAAAGAGGAATGAGTTACACCAACGCCTCAAGAACAACTAACTTACAATCATTTAGAAGCGTAAACTTGTGGAAGAAAAGAGAGCAGATCATAGAGAAACTTGTTATCAGCTCCTGTCAAGCGAATAAAAGCAGCACATGCAATTTATTTCCATTTGTTAGATAGACATTGCCTTTTTATTTTATTTTTACTCAAGTTTCAGAGTTTTAACTCAATTTTAATTTTACTTCAAGGCTGCAGTTAAAGGCCCACTGAAGTGCCTTGAAACGCTCAGCATTATTCAATGTGTTGACATAATTTCCACTGACACAGGAAGACGGGGCGGGACGTATCGAACAGCCCCTCCTCTTTTTTTAAAATAGCCAAAAGCAGAAACTGAAACTGCCTGAAACGCAGTACTCGTTCCCCTATCTCAGGGACCAAGACATAATAGTGAATACTCATTTCGCTAGGGGCTCAGACGTAAGTTGGAGCCGCCTAGGAACGTAAACCAGGAAGAACTCATAGAGGTTGATCTATGACCTAATCTCCTCCATATCGCTTTAAAATACAGCATTCTCTGCAGAATTAAAATAGGGTCTGACATGTTTTGTGGTCTGCAGCGATTTACGCATATGATCCGCTCTGTGCTATCGTGTGTCTGGACCAGAGCACGCTGTGGCGGTTTGCGTGGCACTAACGCAAAACCAGACGCCATTTGCCCCAAAGGAAAGCATATTTACACTGTCTGAATCATTATTATCCCCTGTATAGTGCATTATGTGCCATTCACTATATAGGAAATAGCAATTGTGTTAACAAGTGACTGATTTCAGACGCAGCTTTAGCGTCTACTAGTGTAGGGGGTAAGATGCTTCAGATTCTAGAGAGCATTTGATTGGACAGAAAATCTGTTGAGAAGCTAAAATCATTGATCAATTTTGGCGGAACTGAGAGACTGTAAGTTTTGAAAGTTTTTATCTTTTTAATGTGAATTTTGTTTTGTTTTGGAGCACACTAACTTATAGATAACCTCAAGGCTAACATTTACTCTAAAGAAAACTTTTAAAAAACATTTTGATTTCATGGGGACTTTAAAGTTACATTTAATTTTAGTGGGTGTTTATTTATATTTTCTCATGCATTGAGCAGGCCTGCTTCAGTAATATACTGACCAATGAATGATATCAGATACATGCGTCATACTTTTTCCTGAGTTTAATGTCAAATCAGTGATATGGGTCTGGTTCTGTTTAGACAAACAAACCAGCCTTGTGGAAATGAGCAGATATTTCCACACCTCATTTCCACCATGTCAATTTTAATTGTGCAGTCTGTTTTGTATTACAGCAAGAGGCTGTTTATGGTGTTTTGGTGATCCATAAATCTTGGCCTTTCATAATTTGGAGAGAGATAGAGAGGAAGCTTCCAGTGAGGCATTGGGGCTGCTAGTTCCGGATTGATTCATTTCTTACGCAATGGAGAAATCCTCCATCGTTCCTCTTGCATGCCAGAATTCCTCCTGATTGACAGAAGGTTTAAAGGAGTAGTTCACCCAAATTTTGTCATCATTTACATGTCATTCTGTCGTCATTATCATGTCATTCTGCTTGCTTAGGCAGTTGTGATGTGTGGAATTCTCCTTTTGGATGTCTGGATTATAGTGAGATCTCAGGTGATCCATCTGGCAGGTTACCAGTCCTCGCTTGAATCTACTGACTCCAACCATGTGGATCAGAGCCTGGAAATAAATGGATTACCATGGGTAGCTTTGAAAGTACTTGGCTTCCACTTGTACATTGAGATCAGCCACATCATCTCAGATACCAGAGAGGAACCCGAGAAGTTTCCAGTAGCCTGTTGCCACCTTAGACGAACTTGTGATTTTGTTACCGTGCTTCAGTTCACATACTGAAGGGATAGTCCTTTCTTTTGTGGACTACAAAAGCAGATTTTCTGAAAAATGTGTCAATGAGAAATAAATATATTTTTTATTTTTTAAGTAAAAAAGACAGGGCTGGAATGACACGAGCGAGTAAATGATGACAGAATATTAATTATGGCCTGTATGCAGAAAAACATGGTCTCCTAGATAGCAGTTTATCTTAATTCTGCTATCTAATGTACATCTCATGGGATCAACCATTATTCAGTTCTTCATTATAGATGCTATCTTCATATCCTGGCCTTCAGTCATTCTAAAGGGCAGAGAGGCAAGTGAAGGGTCTATAAACACCCTAACACGGGTTAGGTAAGAGTGAAATGCAGAGCCAAATAGTCATTGCTCTCTAGTGTAGGCTAAGAATACACTGGCCAGAGCAGATGTGGAGTCTGATGACCCATGTAATATGAGTAATTGGACTTGGTAACGTTGCTTGGTATACATGTACAAGGGCAGAGAATTGCTCCATGTTAATAAGAGTATGCACTGAAATGCTTTGAATTTCTGTTTAAGGGATTTAGTAGATGTTCTTATACAGAACAACTTACAAACGTGCATTAGCTTCACTTCTGATATTATGCGACCGCTGTGAAAACATGCAATGCAATTAATCAATTAATGCAATTTTCTGCTAAGAAAAAAATAGCTTGTTTTACCAATAAAACAAGTGGTAAAATTGTGCTTAAACACTTTGCACATTCACTTAGATTTCAGTAATGAAATTTTAAGTTTCTAATCAATATGATTTCTGAGGCATCATGTGACACTAAAGACTGCAGTAATGGCTGCTGAAAATCCATCACAAGAATAAATTACATTTTAAAATATATTCAAATAGAAAACACTTATTTTAAATTGTAATAACATTTCACAATATTACTGTTTTACTGTATTTTTTAACAAATAAATGCAGGCCTGGTGAGCATAAGAGACTTAAAAAAATCTAAATTACTCAGAGATATTTCTTAGTGGCAGTTATTATCTTTTATTTTTATTTTAATTTATCGTGCTATTTCAAAGGCACATTTGTGGGAAATGTTTCTTGTGCATCTGTTTAAAGAGCACTGAGCCATTGAGACCGTATTAAGTTTATCTTAGAGCTGACACAGCGTGTTCCTGATAAAGAGCAGGTCTTTGTAACTCACCCACACGCTCAAACACTATTACATCACATCCTCCATTTATTCCCAGTTTATGATTTGCACTGTAAATGCACATTACATGTGTGTGCTTTTTCCTGTGTCTGGAATACATTACATGCCGGCTTTGACGTCACAACCTCTCTCACAAACCCCAATCATAGCCCGCCACTTAACCGCCATCATAAACTACAATTACAGGTTCCGCTTTACCAAGCCAGTGTTCAGTTTAACATATTTTTTCTCTGTTTATGCATTTTTTGGCCATGCTGAAGAAAATAAACCCCACTTTATTGTATGTTTCAAGACATTTTCTTGCTTGCATGACCTTTGTGTTGGATAAGGCCTCATGTAGTGTGTTAAACAGGTGTGTTGACTTGTGGTGCTGAGTTTCCCACACTTGGGGTTGATAAATGTATGAATAAGATTATTTAACTATCAAGGACAATTCTTTCCTTTCATTAAAAATAACCCTGGTGAAACAGACTCTAAAGAACTCAACAAACAGCTTGGTTGGAAAGTCCCTGTTAAAGTAGAAAGAACTAATGAATCAATGTCATGACTAGTTGTTTTCTTCAATGGGTAGATCAGACAGTTAGAATTCTCCAATTTAATTCAGTTTCAGATTTGCAAGCACTTGATTTGATTCCATTTGAGTCTAATTCTGATAGCGGTGTTTCAAACGGATCCAAACAGTAGCTTGTCTTTTTAATCTATTTATTTAAAGCACTGTCTCATGAGTCATTTGTTTGGAATTTAATCGGAATACACTGGTAATATTGTATGTTTGTTTTTGCATGCAGCCTGTGAGAACAAATCATGTCCAAACCTCCAAAACTGTCTGTTTTCAGTAATGTTTTTTAAACTGCATATATGTGTTGTAGCATAAATAAACTCTACTGAAAAGATTATTATTATTTTTTTTAATGAAAGGCAAGACTTTCTTACGGTGGCCATATTGAGTGTTATGTTTCAGTTTCTCCCATTCATATTTCTAGTAGTCTGTCTAGTCCCTGGTGAAACTCAAGGCAGTCATTCCGAATGTGGTTCCATTAGCGGTTAGTTCAGTGCTAAATTGTCCGGGCAGCCACAGCTAAGAAGTGATCCACTAATCTGAGACTGTTACTATTGGAGGGAAAGAACATCCTAAATCCTAAAATATGTCGGATAGGTTCTTCATCAAGTTAGACACTGCATATTTTGTGACATCTTTATAGTAAGAGAATTATACCATGAATGTGTTTTGCTTAGGAGCATGTCCATGTGAACAGTACCTACTTTCTTTTACCATTTTTAAAGCTATATCAACACTTTTACTATGAAAGACGATTTCTTTTTGAATGGTTAAAAAATACCCAACTAGATTCTCTACTGGACTGAGTTGATATTCAAAAGGAAGAGTTTAATAACTCTTGAAATGTAGAAGGAGATCATAACAACAAGCTCTTTAATTTTCTGAGCGGTTCATTTTTTTTGTAATAAATCTGGATAGTGTTTGATCACTGATAGTGGATCTAAGACAGTGGTTCTCAACTGGTGGGGTGCAATAAGCCTATGCACTTTCAAATTGGCCTATGTACTTTTTATTGTTTTTAATATAAAAATAGTGAGTCCAGATTTGTTATTATAGTGAAGCAAAGCCAGTTAAGAACCTCTCATCATGAAGCAAAACCATTTAAGAACCACTTATCTGATGGGATAGTTGGTGAGCAGGGAAAGGAACTGAGGGAAGGAGAGAGTAAGTTTCACACAGCAGTTTTCCAGGACTGTAACGGGTTACTTCCTGAAATAGTGTTGTCGGAGAGAAGCAACAGCATTCCTCAGATGCTCTGTCTAACATGCAAGACATTGGATCTTCTTTCCTACTTTCCTTGCAGCACCACATTATTACTACATTACTCTTATTAATGCACTCTCAAAACGCTCATGCACTCTTCACCCTTCACTCCCGTCAATTTCATCCAAACTTGTCAATATTGTCCTCATCTGCCTTGGTTACATAACCAGCTGTCTTTGCCCCCCATTCATGATGTTTCAGATCTATCAGAAAGCTGTTTTCCATTAGTCTAAACACCTGAAATTTGCCTTTTCACTGAGCATTTCAAAGCTTTGCGCTTGCTGTAGGACTGTCTTTCTGAACCAATACACATAATTCACAGAGCTTTCTGGAGAGCCAGATGTTAAATTCAAACAAACTTAGGTGTGCTATATGTGTTTTTACCAACAACTTCTGTCAACTACCTCCTCTTTTTGAAGAAAATTATTCAGTTCAGCCTTTAAAGCCCAAAGCCACAAATCAAAGTTATGAGAGAAGACAGCACTGTCAGTTTTTCCATGTGCGTAGCACAGAATCTTTAGCATAGAGTGTGTGCCAGCTTATGGATTTGGCACATTTTGATGTCTACTGCATTTCTGATACTTTTAAAAATGCAGAACAGCTGCTAACCTGATTTAAGTTGTATTTTGATTTGTCAGGAAATTCTAGTGTGTTTAACTTCAGTTTTGCAGTGAGTTTGGAGACTTATTTCTCAAGGTGACCTGTGAAGTTTAGAGGAAAAGTATATGGATAATTTCACTTGCTTTTTGACCTCCTAAATCCTTTTTTTTAGGAACCAGGAACAACATTTATATCAAACAATCAGAGCTTGAACACTACCTCTTACCTCTACCTCTAACCTTAACCTAGCCTGGCCTGAAATGAGGATATTATTGGTTTATATTATAAGAAAGTCCAAACCCCCAACCATTAAATTTGATTTGGTTAAATTGTTCCATGACTAGCCAGATTGATCCAGGAACATGTCCTACAGTACTTGGAGAAATCACATTAAAAAAGTTAAATTTGAAAGAAAAGGGACTAAATGGCAAAAAAGTCTTTGTGTCGTAATTATTTAAGTCGAGACCTGAAGGTTGGTTAAGACATGTTGTTTTGAATTCTCAGCCACTGAAGTCACTTTGAACTTCAATGTGGTTCAACTTCAGTTGACAAAGATCTGTCCCACAAGTCACAGTGTACAAAGCTCACCATACTGTATGTCCTATCATGTACCAACATGAATCTTATAACCCATAAATTTACTTGAAATATGTGTCTCTTGACAGACACGAAGACTGACGAAAGTGGAACGGCAGCGTTTCAGTGAAGAGGTGGACATGCTGAAGTGCCTGCAGCATCCAAACATTGTCCGTTTTTACGACTCCTGGAAGTCCACCATGAAAGGGCAAAAGTGCATTATCCTTGTGACAGAACTCATGACGTCAGGGACGCTGAAGACGTAAGTTCAGTCTGTGCATATATGTACAAAATTGCTATGAAAGTACTTGCAGATGGTATGGCCATTAGAGATGCCAGTACGAAGACAAGAAAAGATGTCTCTCTTGTAATTGAGCTTCTGTTCATGCTTGTGCATTCTCACATGAGACACTGAAGCCCAGCTGCTTTTCCATTTTTTTCCCCAGATTAATAACTGCACTTTGTCATTTTGCAGACACATTTATCAAGAGTTGCCTACTGTAGAATAATTGCAGTCATTTGGAGAAGTGTTTTGTTCAATAAATGAAAGATCACAGCTTTTTATTGAGCTCAATCTCACTCACATCTTCTGAACCTATGGGTTACAACCCAAATCTTTCACAACTATGCCACGACCATAGTTGTTTAAATGTATATCCCTGTATGTTATGAAACAAATATTGTATCCAGTCCATTGGCACTGTTCATTAACAGTAGCTCTGTCCCAAATGTTTCACAGATTGTTGTAGAAGGCAGGCACATCAAAACTGCATAGATTATGTATATGTGAACTAAAAGGACAAATAGGAGAATGAAATAAGTCCACAGCTCATTTCCGAACCTAGTGATCCTTTTTTACTGCCAATTGCCAAAATATTGCTCTGCATGGGAGACATATTTCAGTAGACCTTGCCGTTAGCATGTTGCTATGCTTATATTATTATAAGCTAACAGTGCACCACTCTAATAATGCATTCTGAATTTGCCTTCTTCATTAAATTATGCTGCCTTAGAATTTAGCTAAAAAATATGGCAACTATAACTAAAATGCCTATATTGGATTAGCAAGTCCCTTAAAATGCTTCCTCTTGTAGGCAGTTTGTAAGGTTTTGGAACAGAGCACACATTTGTTTGCCTTTTGTTTTTTGTCACTGTGTTTTAAACTTAAAGGGTTTCCTGGTTTGCTCTTTCCCTGTAGGTATCTGAAAAGATTCAAGGAGATGAAGTTAAAGCTCCTCCAGCGTTGGAGTAATCAGATCCTCAAGGGCCTTCACTTCCTGCACACACGAACACCTCCCATAATCCACCGAGACCTTAAATGTGACAACATCTTTATCACTGGCCCCACTGGATCTGTTAAGATTGGTGATTTAGGCCTAGCCACTCTCAAGAGTGCCTCGTTTGCTAAGAGCGTCATTGGTAAGTTCGAAAAATGTAGTGCTTAGTAAATTTACAATGTCAACAATTTCTCTTCAATCACTCAAGAAGAACTTTATTTGACCTTCATAAGAGTTACTGTAAATAGTGCCCTGAGCTGCCTCTACTATGGGCTTATCTTGTTTGTTTTCTCTGTCAACTGTATTTATGCCCCAACAAGTGTTTGACACAGATTTCTCACCTCATATTGAGTGCTGCATATATCACATTAACTCATTGGCTCAGCATTGGCTAGGCACGGTTTAAAATCTGATCTTCTCACACTGAGATTAGGAGAGTTCAATGACATGAATAAGTAAAGAATGTGTAACCTGGTACATCAGGCTAGCCCAACCAATAGCTCAAGTTCCCAGAATTGAGTTTTCAAGGGATGCTTGTTCAGTATCTTAAGTGATTGTAGAAGTCTTTGCACTCGAAACCTGCTCAGATCTCAAATGTATTGTGAATGTTTATGAGTGCACATTTAACATTCAGCCGCTTGGTGGGCCAAACAAAGCTCTGGGATCACCGCTGTGCCCTTGAGCAAGACATTGTAACCCAGGATACCACATTAGGAGTGTCTTTGTAATATGTATGCTTTGGATAATTAAATGGCTACTTAATGCTTATTTTGTAACATTGATCTTTGGTCACTCATAGGAACCCCAGAGTTTATGGCTCCAGAGATGTATGAAGAGAAATATGATGAAGCTGTGGATGTTTATGCCTTTGGCATGTGCATCCTGGAGATGACCACATCAGAGTACCCCTACTCAGAGTGCCAAAACGCTGCGCAGATCTACCGCAAAGTCACCAGTGTAAGTCAATCTGTATTGCAAGGTTGAGATGGATGTCACTGCACCGGGCTGCACTTCATATGTTATTTACCGTCAATACAGACTACACTGGCTTGTCAGGTTACATGACAAGTATGACCTCTTTCTCTGTCTGCCTCTCACACTTACTACAGCTTGCGTAGTTGGCCTTTTTGTGAAACCATGCACCGATTCTCTGTTCTTTCAGCTGTCGGCCACCCACTTCAATGGACTTATCCCCTTAAAGAGGCTCCAAGGCTTTTATGAGTCCACTAATGGTTGTGTGAGGGCTTTATGAGGTGCTCAGTGACATTTCTTTGCAACAAGAGGACATTCTACTTAGCATATGCTGATCTTGCCTAGATCTCTAATCAACCCCCTGGTTAACCACAGAATCCAAGATGATTTCTTATTACAGTGTTGCAAAGGTGTCATTTCATTGTACTTGTGTGTAATGCATGCTAACCTCAATCTTGGGTGAGCAGTTAGTTGCATGGTTATTTCTTCCACAAAGGGTGACTTTTTCCCTTTGGACAACTCATTAATAGTGCAACCAATTGGCATGCTGCATGAATAATATACCGAGCAAAAACCACACAGTTAAACAGTTCTAGAACAACACTAGCATCATTGTTAAATGCAGAAGCCCTAGAGGAGATTCATTATTTTGGTAGGAAAACTGCCTGATTTTCTTTTTCTTGTCCTGAAACCTCATGCAAGTAATTCAGTTCCATTTATGATGTATTTAATAGCCAACACATTTTGAAGAAACACTTTTCCTATTCATTATATTGTCCTGTCCTGCATCATGGTCCGGTGTTTATGACATTTCAGCCATTCAGTCTTCAATCAGCACATCCTTTGGTTGTGTTTTGTTCCTGTTTTCCCTCACAGATTGGTGTTATAGCATTGTCAAGGTTAGGCCGTATCAGATTCAGCTGATAAGGAAAGAGGAAGGAAAGCGTGAAGGAGATGCTTGCAATCATTTGTTTGTCTGACATGACAAACAGACGTCACCTTTTATCCTTCTGTTCCTGATACAATAGAGCAGTGAATTTGTGGCATTATGGCTTTGAAGTTGGCATGCAGAAATTACATGGTTGGTCGGAGAGGACATTTCCGTTTTCCAGAACACTAAGCAAAAAGGACAGGCAGAGCGAAGCAGTAGCATTTTTCCAAAATGTAGTATGTTGCCCACCTAGGCAACATTTTTAAACATTATGGGTTTTCTTCTGTTGAATGACACATACAAAATCTAAGCTAGTGTCAGTAAGATATTTTTGATGTTTTTTTAAAGAGGTCTCTTATTTTCACCAAAGCTGCATTTACTTGATTATAAATATATGAAAAACAGTAATATTGTGAAATATTATTACAATTTAAGATAGCTGTTCATGAAACATTGTCTTATTATTATCAATGTTGAAAACACTTGTGCTGCTTAATATTTTGTGGAAACCGATTTTTTTTTATGATCCATTGATGAATAGAAAGTTCAAGAGCATTTATTTGAAATATACATGGTCAATTTAATGCATTCTTGCTGAAAAAAAGTATTAATTTCTAAAACAAAATGGATGGTATTGTACATGTCATTATTATGTGTGTTGCATTTCTTCTTGTTTTAAACTTAAATATAATTATATTTATGACATTTTATGGTTAATAATAATATTGGGGTTAAAAAATAAGGCTATATTTCAATAGTCCACTTCAGACATTCTACTATCTATCAGTAACTTGCCAGCTACATGTCAACTAACTCTCATTAATTTGTAACTACTGGCCAGCTAACTCTAAATTAGAGAATTAGTAGACTGCTTGGCTCATGGTTAGTAGAATAAGTTGACGTATACTTTAAAGTACTAGTCAGTAGAATGTCTGTTGGAGGAGCATCAAAATAAAGTGCACTAATATGAAAATTTTGACTGATACCGATAACCAATAATTCTTTATATTTGAAAGCCGATAACCGACATATTGGCTGATAAATCTAAATCCACCAAATTTTTTTATCATTTTTGAGAGGCTGATTACAAAAACTAAAGTCTCAAGCACACAATTATATTGTTCTCATTATAATTCTAGCCTATACTTTCGCTGCACATGTTGCACTTAACTTTATTTTCCTTTTTTGAAGTGAAAAAAAAAAACATTATGTCAAACAGTGCACATCTGAAGTGCCTCAGCTGAAGGAAATAATGCATAATTTATCGGCAATAATATATCGGCCAAATTTTCTTATTGGGCCGATAATGATAACATTAAAAATTAACATACATCGGCCGATGCCGATATATCATAAATTCCTAAAAGTGTAAGTAGATATTAAGCAGAAACCTTACTTATCTGTCTACTAACTCTAATGACTGGTAGTTGACATGTAGTTGCAATGTTACTATTGAACTTAATTCTTAATTCCCAATGTAATTCAAGCAAGACTTATTATCTTACATCATTTTTTATAGTTGTTTAAAATGGTTAACTGATTAAGAGAGTGATTTTTTTCCTGTGTTTATCTTGTATATCTGTATTTTGCATGTGTATCTTGAATGTCTGTATTTGCATGTCCATTCACATCATCACAATGTGCCTGAGTATCAGCTGATTGGAGAATGTGTCTCAAAGGGACATTCATATTTGTCCCCAACGGGCCCTTGCACTTCCCTGGGTTAATGAAAATCATCCTCTGTGTCGCTGGGGGCTGAGAGCGTGGGGTTTTTGATACGGCGGTCATGATCTGTGGAGGAGGCGTTTAACCCTTGCATGTTTATAAGAGCAAGAAAGATGCTGTTGTTTGTAGATACTGTACGTTCTTTTTAGAATGCGAACGGCTTTTGTGATCTGCATCTTAAGAGATGGAAAAAGAATGTTCAATTGTTCCTGGAGCAGAGGAAGTTAGAAAGACAAACAGCAGCTTTTCAAAACTGTTTTTCGAAACCACACATCCCAGGCATCCCAGAGAGACAAGGCATGTGTAACACAGAAAATCATTCAAGGCAGACGGTGAGCATTGTAAACAACCGGCTCCCCTCAGCCATGCAGTTCTATATGTGTACGTTTGTTTTAGGCGATGTGCAAATACCACAAAACACATGCATTTTGTGGAGGATCGAGGTTGAGCTTCAATATTTCAGAGTCTTAAGTGCACAACACGTTCTCCAACAAACACAGTCCTCAGTCTCATGTGTTTGTTTTTCGGATAGGGTAAGACGGGTGGGACCTCGAGCGCAACTTTATGAACTGTCGTCCCTGCACTTAAAATTCTTGTGTCGTTATGCCACAGGGTTATCTTGCAGTTTTAGGGTTACCATGGCAACACAGTCTCTTATTTAGTTCTAACTTCTGAAAGTCTATTGTAAGGTAAAGATTGGGTGCTTGAACCACCTGTGGCTCATTCCTGAAATATAAGAGCCTCAAGAGCCTCACACCTTGCAAGTCATTTGGTCCCCCCCCCCTTTTTTTTATTGGTAACACTTTAGTTTAGGGTCCAAAATAATATTCACTATATAGTTGTGTATTAGCATGCATATTACTAGGATATTGGCTGTTTATTAGTATTTATAAAGCACATATTAATGCCTTATTCTGCATGATCATATTCTACATCCCTTTATCCTACCCAATACCTAACTACATTACTAACTATTAATAAGCAGTAATTAATAGTTTATTGAGGCAAAAGTCGTGGTTAATAGTTATGGTTAATAGTAAGAATTGAACCCTAATCTAAAGTGTGAAAAAAGTTTAATTAAGTTTTTTTTTTACCCTAATTTAATTTATCACCAATGTTCACTATTTTCATTCAGATAGATAGATAGATGGATAGATGGATGGATGGATGGATGGATGGATGGATGGATGGATGGATGGATGGATGGATGGATGGATGGATGGGTGGATAGATAGATATATAGATGATGGATAGATAGACCGATAGATAGATAGATAGATAGATAGATAGATAGATAGATGTTGGTAAGAAACATTGTTATATATGTTTTACTTTTTATGTAAATTATTTATTTAATAATATTATATTTATTCCCCTTTTTCAACAGACATGGTCATTGAATTGTAATGTAAATTTAATGTTTATTGTCCTGCTTTTAATTTGAATTTATATATGTAAATAAGGAGTCTGTTCATGTAAACAAATTTTCAGTTGTTTCATTAATGTAATGCTGTTGTTGTCACGGCTCCAGCTAATTAAGAGTAGTACAATTAGTCTCTCTTAGACGTGAATCTGGGTCCTGTATTGCTATGGGGACAGATCTGTTCTCGCAAGGTTGTGGAGGCGTAAAGACCAAACTTATTAATGTGCATGTTATTGGGAGGGCAAAAGATTGTGTAACACCTCTGCATATCAGAAGTGCTATAATTAGACCATGTACACATCGCTAAGAAGACTGTCTCCTCATCTGCCTACACATCAACACATAGAATATGATGTTTTTCCAAAGAACCAGTGCACCTTGATTGTGAAAGTAAGCTTTTTCTGTCTCAACTGTGAATGACCTCCAGTGTATCTGCAGCGAATTGAGTGATATGCAGAATGAGAGGAAAACAGACAGAGAGAATTAAGGCTGGATCAGATGTTAATTATGTCTGTTTGCCTTTGCGGAGCCAGTGATGTCACTGCATCATGTGGTGGTCGTACCATATTAACTCAAATGATAAAGCAAGGCGCTAGCAACACCACAGTTAGAGGCTCAATTCCTAGGTAATATTATGTATTGATAAAATGTGTAGCGTGAATTGTGAGGTAACAAACCTGTATTTATCTGACTTCCTTTCATCCATGGAACAGAAAGAATATATATTTGACGAATGTTTTAACTGTTTTGCCTTTAAAAATGGAAGTCAATGTGGTACAAATGTTTTTTAGAACCCCACTGAGGCATTTTTCATAATATCTTCTGACTGTTGTGTTCCACAATCGAGAAAAAAAATACAGTCACCATCATGGCAGCTTAAATTGTTCTGATTCCATAAAATACCACTGATGTCATGTCATGTTTACTTACAATGAACACTGAGCCACTCATTATGCATTTAGTGAAACATGTTACCTTGCTGTTTTTTTTTATATTTAGCTTCCAATTCCCTCCATGCTGCTTGCCTGTTAAATGCATCAGGGTCGAGGTCCGTGCCAGTAAGATGATTGAGGTCAGTTAGAAGAGATGCAGGAAAAAACTGACCCAGCATTTTCACTGCAATCAAAAGCTTTTCAGGTCTATTTATTGGCTTTGCATGAGCATAACAAATATTGCCTGTAAAACGAACAAAGATTTAGCCAAGCCAATCATAGTTCTCATGAGAGAATGTTTAGACCCTTTAACACATGGTTTCTGTAGACACATTTGTGGGGTAGTGATCATACAGTGTATGAACACATTCATTATTTGGAGTTCAGCATAGTTTGTTTGTGAAGCTTTCAGTTTGGTTCAGAAGTTAATGTTGGCATGTGAATGTTGTCAGCTAGAAAGGTTGGCATATCTGTCTGCAATCCTTTGCGGAAAGGGTCGTTTCATCTACAACTGTGATGTTTTCTTATTAAGAGCAGCTGGCCCGACAGGGAAGGGAATCGTAGTGCTAAGAGTTTGCTCTTTGATAGCTCATGAGACATGGTGGTATTTCCTGTAATGTATGATGTGTTTCTCCAAAATATTCCTTAGGGACAAAACTCAAATGAGGATATGAAATGAATGGGTAAAATTAATTCACAAAAAGATTTAGTTGTTTAACACTATCGTTAATGCAGTCGTTAACAATTTTAAGACTATTTCAGCATTTATTATTAACCTTAGTTAATGTAAATTTCTACTTTACTAAATTCGATCAATTAAAGTTATAAATGACCATGAATGTATTTTTAACAAACATGAATTAACTTTGAACAATAGTATTTTTTTATGAATTAACATTAACTTAGGTTAATAAATTAATTTTGATCTCATATAGTTCATTGATACCATCAATATACCAACATTAAGATAACATTGATGTTAACATTACGATAATTTTAAGTAATGATAATTTGATCTTTTACATACTTTGTGAAAACAGTATAATTTATATTGACTTTTGATTCAGATAATCAGTAGAGATCACTAGGGAAGACAATGTATGAATAGTGAAGGGTATTTCAGGGTTTTCACTTCTTACAGAAAGTTTATTGACAATACACATTATATAGAGATGAAATCTGGTTTGAAGCCACCAGCATGTAATGGCTGCATCTCATTTAGCTGGATGTAATGTTGTGCTTCTTGTGTAATTAGAGGTAATGAACGTTCCTTAAGGCATTGGCGAGGAGGAGGAAAAAGAGAGAAAGTTTCTGAGCAGAAATTATATTTATTTAAAATATTTCTCTAGCAGGAATGAGAACGTTTGCTGGTTTTAGGTGGTTTAAGCCAGTTCAGCTGGTCTCCTAACCTGGACATGCTGGTCCTAATGAACGAGCTGGTCTTCTAGTCTGGTCAGGTTGGTCTTAAGTTGGTCTCCTTGCCTAGCCCGCTAATAATTACCTCAAATCCCTGTAAAACCCATAAACCGGACCAGGCTAAGAAAGCTTCTTTTTTTTTCTCAGAAGCAAAATAAAAAGAGTTAGAAGTGATTAATGTAGTGTGAAACAAACATAAATGGGCATTTGGTTCTTTGCCTCATGCTCTCAAGGGGTCTCCTCAAAAGACTGATGTCATCACGAGGAGCCTGACCAGAGAAAACTCATTCATATACTCAGCTAATCCCTTTCAACAGTCTGGTCTGGATGCCACCCGAACCCCTGTTAAAAGCTTATGAGATCAGTTTTGCCCAGTGAGAACTTCATGCCCGCCCCACCCCCTTTACGCTGAATTGCACCTCTGTTTTGTATTTTCTCTTTTCTTTTCCATCTCAACATTTCAATGGGCCTATTATCTAAATGAGCAATACCAAAACGTCCTGGTTACGTCAAAAAGTCCTTCTCTGTATTTTCTGGCCCGCTCAGAACATCGAGGTGCCACAAAAATGTTCTGTCACACATGGATCAGCAGCATGGATCTAGTTCATAATGACTTTTACAATGAGCAAATGGCACCAGGCCTGGTTGGAAGACTATTGAAGTTACATCACAGATGATGTGATGGATTTTATACTGTTTATGGCAAACGTGTATTCACCCACTAGGTTGTGTTCACTTTACATGACATTTACTTTGAATCAGCTGGTTCTAAAATGGGAATAATGCAGCGAAAATGTCCTCAGCATCACAATTTTGTAGTTTTCACCTAATCTACTTTACCGTGTGGTTTCAGCTGCCTCACATTTCCAGAACGAGAGCTTGACTTAATTTTGCCTTTCCACTTAGCAAAGGAGATGGACTGTGAAAAGACAGTTCCATTGGATTCCAGAATTAGATTTACTATCATCTAAATGAAAAAGTGAAGGTCTTTTTAGGAAAACAATAATTTTATAGAATGACGGTGCAGTGCATTCCTTTTTATGAACCGTTTGAACTGAGTGTTTATTATGACCGATTGTGTAAACTTATATGTCCTCACAAGGCTTGTAAAATAGAGTTTGTAAAAACAATCAACAAAACCATACTCCACAAAGGATATCTTGTGTGATCGATGTTTTCCCACAATATGGCGTTCCCTGTTCCCTGTCATTTGTTGCAACAGATAACACTGAAAAAATGTTCTGTTTACTCCAGATGGACTGAACGCACTTCTGGCATGGTGTGTTCTGTTGACTAAATATGCTTACAGTTTTATAAAAACTGCTTACAGTTTTATACGGCCAATATTTAAAATGTACGCTGCACTAAAAACTGCTTACAGTATTATATAGCTGCTATTATATCTGTTAAAAAAGCCTATTGCACATGTGTATGCACATATTGTAAAACGGAGGCACATTAGTTGTCATTAATTAGGTTTGCATTAGCAGACATCCCACCCTGCAAAAACTCATTTTGGGGAGATGGCAACCCCCCCATTTTCGGGATATTGTATGTAATTTTCAGGCGACAGGGAGCCGCTATCAATATGCGGGAGAGGTGGGATGTCTGCATTAGGTTTTGCCTGGATCCTTTCTATTAGGTCCCTTTTAAAGGACTCTTCCGGATTAAATTCAAAAGCATCAACAGCATTCCCTAGGTTTCCATTATAAGTACTATTCATTTTCGTAAATTTTTGCACACTGAAGGATGAATCAATGCTGTCAATTGAGCTTAAATTGTATTGAACCCAGAACATTTATTTAATTAATTTAGTCAGGTCTATGTTATATTCATTATTGTTTTTCCCCTTCTTCCCCTGAAGTCCACTTATAATGTTAGTCAAGGTCATAATTTAGTTTTTCATGACCTTTTTCCACGTCTATATGAAAATGATCTCTTTTATGATTGGCTAACCTCTTTGCAGGTGAAATGAGTAAAAAAGTTTAGCTTTAAAGAGTAGCTTAACTCTATAGCTATTCTTAAGTCAAACAGAGTCTGAAGCTTCAACATCGAAACACTGAAGGTCAACCTGGCAAGCCTTGTCTGTATCATTATTGAGTTGTGTTTGCACACACTCAACATGTTTTTTTTCACGGTACAGACATGGGTAGTCAGCAAATCGATTACATTTTCACTTTTTTCAGCTAGATTCTGAAGCCATTTTGTAAATTCAGAATGATTTAATTTGATTCTGTGCATAATTTGATTCATTGTGATTAACAATTCAATTAATTGATTATTGGCCAACACAAATTATTCACAATTTAAAAAGTCATATTTTAAGATTTATAGCATATAAATCAGCAATAATTAATATTTAATAAGTCTGGTCTGGTCCACACAATGTAGGTGTTTTCTTTATTGTGCTTGTGAGAACCAAATGTTTGGCAAAATATGGTACGTAACTATATTTTGTGTTATTTAAAGACAAATCTGTGAATCCTGAAAAAATACTCTTTCTTTCTCTTTCTCAGGGAATGAAGCCAGACAGTTTTTACAAAGTGAAAGTCCCTGAACTAAAAGAGATCATTGAGGGATGCATCCGGATGAACAAAGATGAAAGGTAACTATAGTGTCTACAAGGTCATTCAACAAAGAGGAAAATCTGTAACCAAAGAACTGCAAAGTTGTGTATGTGCGCCAGCAGCCTTTGTAATGTTTTAACAACTGGCAGACGAGTTTTTACTCTGTGCACACTAAAACAATACCCTGATTCTTGTCCTTTTGACGTTTAAACAATACCACGCAGGCTCCTCAGAGATCCCTGCATGCCACTATTTTTGTTACCCAGCTGCACTGTTTGATATTTCTGTTACACCCTACATTGGTCAGGTGACACATGTTGCAGAATCAACAGTGTCAAAGACACCAACACAGACTTTTTTCAGATTTTACAGTGCTACTAGGGCAAAAACATCTGTCTGTCATGACCTCTGTGGTATCAGAGGGCTTTGGGTCACTTAAATGAGAGTTAAACTCAGAGTTACTTGCGCGTTCCTGCCCATCTTTTTAACTCCTAGCTAATTTCAGTCACATTATTAATTTTTTTTTTTTTTTTGCTCACATGCTTCTAAAGCAACTTTATAACCAATATGGAACCTCATAATTAGTGTTGGGGGAAGTTACTTTTAAAAGTAATGTTACATTATTGAGTTACTCCTTAAAAAAGTTACTTTTTATGGAAAGCAATGCCTTAAATGACTTTTGGGTTAATTTTTCAGACCTGGGTCGGGCTTGCTTGCTTTGTTTTTTGATAACAAAAAAGGTTTTATTTTTGTCCCTCTCACACTTAAAGTAAATATGAGTAAATTAATGTGAATCAGCAAATGAATGAGTGAATGAATAAGCTTCAGGCTGAAGGGAATGCAAATTCTGGATCGCAAATTCTGCCATTCTGGATCGCAGTAGAATAGGACACAGGAGAGGAAAGTTCAACACTCTTACTTCAGCAATAAAAAATAAATAAATTAATGAAAAATAATTTCTGCTTATTAGTATGGTTGAATTGGATCAAAGGTCAGTGGCAAAGACATTGGTTAATAAAGTGAGATTAAATACATAAAGTATTTGTGTTATTTAACATATTTAATTATTGCAGGTTTGAGTTATATTCTGAGTTTGCATTTCACTGTTTTTATTCATTTTAAGGAATACTAAATCTATTTGTTGCTAGTGAGATGAGTAAATGCATGCTCACATTTAGTCTAGAACTACAAGAACCGTCATGTTCACACTGCGCACAATACACCTCTGAACTTACTGCCGAAGACAGAAGAGGTCAGTCAATAAATGGGAAAACAAAGTAACTTGTGCTACTTGTTTGAAAACTCTTTTGTAACTAAGTATTGTGTTACTTTACTAGTTACTTGAAAAAGTAATCTGATTACATAACTTATGTTACTTGTGCGTTACTACCCTCAACACTGCTCATAAATGACCAATTTAAGAACGCTGTACTTACAGGCTGCTACACAACTGCATTGCTAAGCTAACAGTGTGGTCCTCTAATATGCATACAAATCTACACAGTAGCACACAAATATTATGTGAAATAATATTTTTTGTTAAACTGAACTGTTTTTAGCGAAAGAAATGTAAGCATATTAATTATCATTATTATTTTTCTTGCCTCTGTAGGCAGCTCACTGCATTTTGAACAGACTTTGTGTGGACTTCCTGCTAAATTATTTTGCCTTTTGACACTTTTATACTAAAAAAACTATTGACATGATTCAAATATTTCTGTATCTGTAGAGAAGTAACTGAAATTTTGGTTTCCATTAGTAACCAACTTGAAATCACTCAATCACACCACTTGTGTTCTAATTCAACATAACCCATTTATGCCTGGATAATGGCCCATTTAATATCATCCAACCATTATGTAAAGCATTTGGTCAATAGCCACTTGTAATGACTCTCCATCCAGCACCAGGTAATTCTTATGATTATTAATAGTGTTGATTTTATTAACTTTATTAATTCTTGAATTTTCTTACTTTCAGTCAGATTAGGACCTCAGAGTGCCTAACAGCCCATCTCTTATAAGATGTGAGACCTTATTATACTAGGATTTGACTTATCTCTGCGACAAGACATTAATTATAAATTGTCTTAAAAGATTGGGAAAATAAATAGCTCTTATTAAAAGCAATAGCTCAAGTAAACAGCATTCGTCAAGAAATAATAACTAAAAATAGCTAGCTTAGTACAGTAATTAAATATTTACCATTTGTATGTTGCTTATAAAAAAATTATTTGGCCAAAATACTGAGCTAATTTTGAATGGCTTCTAGTGGAAAAAAAAAATAGTAGCGGTAACTAGGCCATGCTAACCAGCCTTGATGTATTTTTGTAAAAAGTATATGATCGTATGTATTTTCTTGTTTAGGTACACTATCCAGGACCTCTTAGAGCACACCTTCTTCCAGGAGAATAATGGTGTCCATGTCGAGCTGGCTGAGGAAGACGACATGGTGAAGTCTGGCCTTAAACTCTGGCTTCGGATGGACGACACCAAGAAGCTCCATGGCAAATACAAGGACAACAATGCCATCGAGTTCCTTTTCGAACTCTACAAGGATGTCCCGGAGGAGGTGGCTCAGGAGATGGTGAGATCTGAGATCTCAAATTAATTTACATGCCATTACTGAACAGCTCAGCAAACATAAAAGCTAATCCATGTCCTTCAGGTTGTTCTTGGCTTTGTCTGTGAGGCCGACTACAAGCTTGTGGCCAAAGCCATCCGTGACCGCGTCACCGCCATCAAACGGCAACGAGAGAAGCTCCGCCGTCAGGCTGAAGAGGTGCAGAGGCGTCGCCAAGAGGAGGTGATTGAAGAGGAACCGGAACCTAGTCTTGAAGCCGAACCTTCAGTTTCTAACCCTCCTGTAGAGACACCCATATCCACCCCTACACAAGCTCCGCCCACTGTCACAGTCTCTGGTCCCATTTCCCTGCCTGCAAACGAATCTCTGGACTCTGGCTTCAACGCCAGCTTTGCCACTGAACCCGAGGAGCTGGACGCGGACCAGCGGCAACATTTCAACATACGCCATGCTAGCTACTCATCAGCAACATGTGAGTTTGTGTGCTTTTGTTTATATTAAAATCGGCATGAAATGGTAATGGCATCTATTTTCTAAATGCACGTTTTAGATCTTATTATGAACAATTCGTCCATGCGTCCACGTTCACAGGAATTTGATTCACTTAAACCCAACCCTGTAAGCTCATCTGCCTCTACTTTAAAGTGCAGAGCCTATATCTCAAAATCCAATCAATAACCAATGCATAGAACCGGTCCTGCCTTACATTTTTTTTTTAAAATCCGTTACACTTGGATGCTCCAGGTATTCACATTTTTTTAACCGTTTAAAAAAAAAATCACTCTGTGCTGTAAGTTTTCCAAAATCCTATCTGCTGTTGATCTTCATTTCTTCCCAAATGTATTTTTCCAGGACTTTGTCATAGACACAGCTTACTATAAGAGCACATCTGAATGAAACCCAAAAACTCTCACTGTGACATGTGCGCACCGAAGCAGTGTAGTAGAGTATTGTGCAGGCTGCCATGATTTTGCCAAGACTTGCTCCAGTCCAAAAACATAGTCCTAACATAATCCTAACCATAACTTACCTCTAAAATCAGAGGGAAATGTGAATAAGAATGTAGTGAGAATGTAGAAGCTCCTAACCATGGTTGTAAGTCTAAACTTGACAATAACTGTAAACTTAGACCTCAAATCTGATTGGTTGATTGTAATGTTGTTCCATCAGAAGTGTGGATGTTGATCCACACGTTTCCCATGACTAGCCAAACCTATAAACATGTTTCTCATGACCAAATGTCCTTTTAAAACAACATAATTTACTTGTTAGTGGATAAACAGTTGCTATATTGTATGGCGACATATATTTATTACTGGACCATTTGCATGTACAGAATGTTTACTTACATGTCAATTTAAAAGGGTAAATTCGATTTTGAAAAGTCCAAGGTTTTAATTTGGGCCGGACTGATTTGAAACAACTTTTTTACCACTAAATGAAAATAATTGACTGTTTGTTTGTCACTCGATTCCAATTAGTTCCATTTTGGCTCCAATTAGTGAGAATGTTATGTATCATTTTATTATAGATTTATATATCACCAATACACTCCTGTCCAAAGGTTTTAGGTTTTGCTGACCAAATCAGCAAATTAGAATGTTTTCTGAAGGATCATGTGATCCTGAAGATACTGTAATGATGCTGAAAATTCAACTTTGCTATCACAGGAATAAATTATATTTTAAAATGTATTACAATAGAAAATATATTTTTAATTGTTATAATATTTCCCAACACCCCACCCCCACCCCCCGCGCGCACCCAGGGTGCGATTTGCCGGGTGGGATGCGTGGGATTTCCCCCTTTCTGATCAACGTATCCCTGCCTCTGCTTAATTATTTTTAATCTATGTTGTTAGAGACGAGAATTTTTACTTGAATAAATATATAGATCGACTACTAACCCAATGTACTTTAATGGTTCAGTGGCAGAACTTTTGCCAAGTGTGTCAGAGGTTCTGGGTTCTAATCCGCACTAAGTAGTATAGTTTTCCCCCTCATCAAAACCGATTGTTTATTAGTGGCTTTATATCAAGCAGGGACATATTTTTTGTGCATTATGTTTTGTGAGAGAGTCTCTCCGCAACGGATTGAAGCGCGCGTCCGAGTGAAGACTGCGCGAGTCACAACAGAACACTGTATCCACGGCAACGAGCACTTTGGTCACTTGATTTAAAAAAGAACACATTTCAGATCGCCTCTTATTTAACAAACGATTATTTATCTACCTACCTGCTATTGTCGGCTGCGCAGCTCAACCGCGTGAGAAAATCGTGTTAAATAAGCACATGCAATTAAAAACTGAGGTCCTGCTTTTGGGGCTTTCTCATGAGTCATGCGCCTGTATTTTAATGCTTTAGCAAAATAGAATTCAGATTATAGGCTACAAGAGACATTACACAGGTACTCTCACATACAGGCCTAATAGTCAATACGAATGGAATGTTATTATGTGTCATGAAACATTCCGCTCCCCAACTCGCGAAAGGTCGGATTTGCTCCATCTTTTGATGATGATGAGTTTTGTTTAGAAAACCTTGAATCCATGTTAGACACAATATCACTAGACTCAATCCAAGTCATTAGAATCAAGAATTTTTGCGGTGATGACGGTGACGAGCTCAGACCCGCGGTAGGGGTCACGTGACCGCGGTATTGCGGTAATGCGGTAACCGTCCCAGCCTTAATTCACATTACAATATGTTTACTATATTTTAATCAAACAAATGCAGCCCTCGTGATCATAAGATAATTTTTTCAAAAACATTTTAAAAATCTAACCAAACCCAAACTTTTGAACAGTAATGTACATTCAATAATTCAACAGATTTATTAAACTTAAAAAATTGAATAATTTCTTTAAAATAAGCAACCTCCATGAAAGTCACTGTATAATCTGGTGCATTGCCGGGTGCCACGTGACATCTATATGCACTTAGCAGTAAGAGTTGCTGCACACTAACAAACTTTTTTCTTTTGTTTGGTTGAATGACGATGACCATGGCAGCTGACTGTGAGACAGACGGCTACCTCAGCCCCTCTGGGCTTCAGGACCCTTCAGAGTCTCCAGCTCCTGTAACAAACCAACCCTTCACACAACCAACCAGTGGAGCACCTCGTGTGGAAACCACACCCGTTGAAGCTCCACCCACTGAAGCCACTCCCACTCCAGCTGCTGCAATCCCAGCTCTCCGTTTCCCCTCGGTAGGTTACCAGTGAGCATGAGATGCTTAAAATGATTGTTTGATATATTATCCAACTTACCCTTTTCAATTACAAATTTGGAGTCAGTACAATTTTTGGTCATTATTGTTCAGTGCAAAGACTGGAGTAATGGCTGCGGAAAATTCAACTTTGCCATCACAGGAATAAATAACATTTTAAATTATATTAAAATAGAAAACTATTGTAATATTGTGGTATTACTGTTTTACTGTATATTTAGTTCAAATAAATTCACCCTTTGTAAGCATTGAAATCTTAATAAGCAGTAAAATCTTAATAACCCCAAACTTTTTATTGGTTGTATACATAACTAATAATTTAAAGTTAAAGAGAAAATGTAAGATTTCAGAGCATTTCTGACTGACACTACAGAGATTATAATGAATAAGCAGTTTTAAAATGCCCCTAAAGGTGGTTAAACCATCAAATAAAATGCTCATTTGAATGAGGTTTACCTAAACTGAGTTATGATTTGCATTGCTAATAATTTTTCATTGGCCCACCCACAGAGCATTGCTGTGTCCCAAAATACAGAGAGGACCCAGTCAGGAAGTGCCAGTGGTTTTTCCTCTCCTGTCGACAGGTAAGCTGATTAACAGTTCCCTATGCACTAATCAGGGGATATATGAAAAAATTTGACAAAATGAGTTTTAACGTCTTCATCCTGCTCTTAACCAGTTAAGCTGTGAACACAGAATCAGTCCGATAAAAAGACTGTTGTTTACCTCCCTCAGTATGTGTGTGAATGTGGATGTTGCTTTTGTTTTGACATCAAGAAAATGTGAATCTGATCCCAGCTGTGAGAGCTGTAATCTTACTCACCAACTGACCAACATGCCACGTACAACCACGGTGGCTGTGATGCTCCAGTGGAGAGCAGTTCCTTTCTCATATACAGGCACACACACATACACATACACTAGTGGTAAGAGCATTAATGGGAATAATTTAGCTCAAGGGAGCACAATACCCTAAAAAGCATTTCTGTAGCATATAAGGTAAGCATTAAGGTAGCATATGGTAAAATGGGTACACAAGGACACAGCTGCATTAAACTGAATTAGTTCAACCTGATTTTAGAAGATCTATCTTAAATGACTTGGCCTTTTTGTGCTTATGGTAAATTGATTAAAGGAACAGTCTGTGAAGTCGAGTTCTGTGAAATTCAGGAACTCGGAATGTCACCATGTGTTTTATATCCTTCCTCTCGGAACAGCTACGCTTCTGATGTCACCTCTGGTTTGAGTGACGGAAACGAGGGTCTTTCGGAGAGGAGCGGGAAAGGTCAGAACAAACGCACCGGAACCAAGCTGCTCAGGAAGAGAGCTCGCTCAAGGCTACGCATCACTGGGGTGACTCATCAGTCAATTATCTAGCTTTAATGAACTGTGCTTACGTGGTTCCCAACCTTACAGTCTGCTAATACGGGGGCTGTAAATGTGACTAACTCAAAGAAATGGCTAACTGCTTTCAAAATCAATAGCTTTTTTGTAATATACTCAATATTGTTCTCACCTCATTCCCTGTCTGTGTCTTTCTACATGAAGCTGTCAGATAAAGTGGATCGGGTTGTAGAGTGTCAACTACAGACTCATAACAGCAAGATGGTGACATTTAAATTTGATCTGGATGGAGACAACCCAGAAGACATCGCTACAGTGATGGTGAGCTAGCATAACAGCGTAAATAAAATAAAATGTTTTTAAATGTAAAATAAAAATACAATAAATTAAATATAAAATAATTATAATATATAATCAATTCATAATTTACAATAATAAAATTGTAATTGTAATGATTCTGACATAGTCTCTATTGAAGGAAAAAAATAAAAAGTGTTACAATTGCCCCAGGTCTCCACTACTACTTCACTGAATGTCTGTAAGTTAAAAGTTATGGACGTCAAAGAGTACACAAGGACACAGATAAGGTGGCCCTTCTTGTGAGAACTGATTTAAACTATGAGAAGTGTTGATGTGTCAGCTTCTGTGTTTGCACAAACTCTGCAACCTTAAACGCACAGTGGAAAACCAGTTTTTCTCACCTTTTCATCTAAAACATTTTGTTTCATCTACAATTACCCGTGGAAAACCAGTTCTTATGTGTCCATTGTGACTTGTCAGCAATATTTGACATAAGTTTAGCGTACAGGAGAAAGAACTGGTTTGAAATGTTTAGCACCACATTCTCAATAAGCTCTGAAAATCACTGGAAAATGTTTTTCTGTTTTTCGTGTTGCTATTATAGTATTTTTCCATGGAAACATGTGTTGTGTTGGACCGCTGTGACCCATCTCTGTGTTTTATCAGGTTAAAAACAGTTCAACTTTTGTCAGTATTGATATGAGGCAAAAAATATTTATCTAAAATGGAATATGGGTGAGTGTGTTTTCTGAACATCACTTTTGTTAGCTTCTTTCTTTGGCATCTTAATGTTAGCTTGCTGTGACTAAAGAGTTGTTTTGATCAACCTGTCTATAGCCTTGAGACTGGATATAGGAGTCTTAAAATATAGACGGTAGTGTTTCTCTTTGCTGCATTATGAGTACATGTCTTTTTTCACTGCTCTGTATTTAATTCCAGTACCTTTGAAAGAGACCTTTGAACTCATTAATAAAGTCTGCTCAACAGAGCATCCAAGAAGACTCCAAATTTCATCAACCCAATTAACTTTTTCGTCTCTTTGCACTCCTTTTAGGTACATAATGAGTTTATCCTACCTGGGGAGAGAGAGGGCTTCATCCACCGCATGAGAGATATTATCCGTCGAGCAGAAGCCCTGATGAGGAGAGAGCCTTTGGAACCACTCGATCCGGGAGAAACCGGTCGCTTGCCTTACCTGAGCGGAGTCGGCACACTGTCTGCTTCACAGGTGTGTTTATATCATTTTATAAAAATTTCAAAAAATATATATATATTTTTTTTATTCTAAAAATATTTGTTGTTATTTTTTTTACTATATATATATATATTTATACACACACATATAGATAGATCTAAACTAATAGATCACTAATAGATGGTTTAGAGTTCAATTGTTTACTGTGCGCTTTAGATGTTGTGGTTCAGAAATCTAATCTTCTGGTGTCATCATGTTAGTGATAACAATTCACAAAGACGCGGTCTGTTCCTCACACTGATTGGAATAAGAGAACTTAGTCATCAATATGCATCAGTCATTAGTGAGAAAGGTCTCTGGAACAGTGTGATTGGAGACTTTAATCTTGCTTGAGTGACAGTCTTCTTATCTTTTCACACACGTGTTCCTAACTTTGTCACTTCGCCAGATGGTGACGTTAATGCTAACATGTGGTCTGTTTTTCCCCACAGCCCAATCTCTACACACAGGGCCTCGCTCGCACGCACTCCTCCTCCTCGTTGCCAGGTAACAAACATGCACACATGCAGGCCACACACACACACATGCACACAAACACTGATCACATAAAGCATGTGTAACATGCTCAGTGTGCTCTATATCAGTATACAGTCTTGAATCTTATTATTAATGTATTTGATTCTCAAAAAAATGGCTTAAGGATGGGACTAAATAATGTATTCATTAAAATCTAAAAATGCAAAAAGCTTTCTCTAAGGGTTAGGGTATAGAACATTTAATTTGCTCAATATAAAACAATACCCACCATGATATAAACCTGTTTGTGTGTATGTCCTTCAGATTATACTGGTGCCAGTATAGGTTCAGTGACCCGTGGTTCCTCGCCTACTCTGAGCGCCGACTTTTACGTCGATCCTGATGCTGTTCCACCCGTCCGGCCCCTGCGTTCACAATCCTTCCACACCACAGGTACATTCATCTGTCTGCACAATAAACTTGATAAACTATTGATTAAACTATTATATAACTTAATAACATCCATAAATTATAAAAAGGTTATCAGAGTGGTTCATTAATAATTACTACAAACTACAAACTTGATCATGCTGAAATGTCATTTACATAAAGACAAAGGTAAAATTTATATCCAAATAGTAATTATACTACATAGAACTGAATGCAAACCCAAAAGTCTATAAACTTGTTAAATAGAGGCAGTCAAATTTACTGAATAGAAAGAGTTTTTGTCCCTGTTTTTGCATGCAACTTGAATCAAGTCCAATATATGTTTTTTTTTCTTCAAACAATGGGCCTGTATTTTGCTCCATTATTTTATGTTATTCCATAAAATGTGTTTTCCCAACCTCGGGTCTGTGAGTCGGAGTATCAGTGATGTAAAGTATTTGAGTAAATGTACTCATTTTGTAAAAATTTGTAGTTTTTCTGAGTATTCAATATATTAGCAACTTTTAGGGTGTTTTCACACTTGGCATGTTTATTTCGATTAAAACTAACCCTGGTGTGAGTGCCCTGTTAGTGCGGTTCATTTGAATAAGTGTGAACGCTGCCATCCGAACCCTTGTGCGCACCAACAAGCGAATCGAGACCACTGAAAAGATGGGTCTCAGTCCACTTCCAAACGAACTCTGATGTGGTTCGAATAAAATATGAACGCAACACGGACCAAAGACATGTAAATAAACCAAAAACAGGACATGATGTCACAAGATTGCGACCCTAAAAAGGACAAAATACTAATTTAAGCCTAAGACTTTTACTCAAGTCGGTTTGGAATTGGTGACTTGTAATTTGTAATGGAGTAATTTTATCTGTAACTTTACTCGAGTATGTCATTCAGGTACTTTTTTTGCAGAGTATTAACAAATTAGATTAATGTAAAATAGTTATTTTTACCATGAAGATGTTTACAATTTTTCAGATCACCATCAGGTTTTATATCAGAACCTATCATCTTTGAGCTCTCCAGATAATGAGTGCTATGTTCAGTCACAAAGGCCATCGGTACAGTCCGAACCCCTTGAGGACGTTCAGTGCATCATAATGAATATTCGCTCTATCTTGCTCTTTCATCTGGTTTCTTTCGCTGATGTAATTTCTTTCTCTGCACACCATTAGCTGAGGTTACTGGAACAAACTTGATATCTTGTGTATCCCAGTTTGTAATTGGCTTTCTAAACACCCATCCCCATGGAGACCAAGCTTTGATGCCAGTGTCATTATTGATGTATCTCAGGACACCTGCTGCTTCAAAATGAACAAGTAGATTTCATTACATGAGAAAACAAACTATATGTATTACACAGCCTGTGCACAGTATAAAAGCTCTATTTCAAGATGTTGTGTCATTGTATCCACTCTCCGTACAGGAAGTAGAGGACTGGCACTGTCACATCCCAGTTTGTGGCTTTGTTTTTATGCCACAATGATGTTTGTGGAGTCTTTTCAAAAGTCCAGCACGGCATCGACAGGTCAAAGAATGTCAGAGAGTCCTTTTATAACATGATTTCTCAGTTGAACATTTGAAAGTGATTAGGTATGTTCACATGGGCATTGACAAAGTGACCAAAAGTTATACATTTTTAACAAGAGTTGGTGATTTGAGGAGACCTGCAAGTATATTTAAACATGATAGTCGTGCTCGGATCAGCACCAAAACAACCTGAACGAGGTGGTATTGGCTGATTGAAATCGAACTCTGGAGCTGTTCAGTTGTGGTGAGAAAGCAATGGGTCCCATTAGACCAGTGAACCCAAGTGGTATCATAATTTATAATAAAAGTGTCTTCAGATAAAGCCACAATAAGCCCATTGAGCAAACTTGCCAATCCATCTTGATGGATGACGCTATGAGTGGAATCCCAGGATATAAGCAGGTGCACTTTGATTAATGAGAGGACAGTTTTACTCACATGTGACTTGCAAAAACACATTTTGGTACACTTTGAAATGTTGCCTTGTGAAAGCGATCTGAACCATGAAGAAAATGCAACATTGTAACATTTTAAGTCTCTGTTTTGGAACAAAATATAGGGCTAGTTCTAACAATGTGGTTTTTCCATTCCACTGCGCCACTTTTCCATTGTTTTTCTATGTAAATGTGCTAGACGGATGTGTTTGACCGTTGCGCTTGTGTCTCGTGTCTTTTTCAGCATCTCGTGCATATGGCATTCTAAAAACACGGCACTCAAGTTAAAAAATGTTCAACTTTTAAAAAACACATCTCAAGACCCATTCCACTGCCAGCATCTTTTTCAAAGCAAAAAAGCGTTCTGTGTGAGTGGTCCCTTACAGTACATTTTCAGTACATTTACTCCAGGGACAATCCTTGTAGAGCAACCTGGAGTTAAAGGTATAATGGGACGAAAGGTCATGGCTTGTTGAGAAGAGGCAGGAAACCCTCCTAGCAATGAAAACTACAACGACTTGGCAACCAAGAGTGATTTGATTGCTACTGTGTATATAGAGCTTAACACAGCTTTTCTGTCTATTTTTGTTTCCCTCAGGTTCTTCACAGACCTATCAGTCTTCTGTGCCCAACTACCCGCAGTACTCCCATCCTGATATTCTGTCATATCTGCCAAATCAGATGTCTTCCATGCCCCCTCAGTTCACCAAACCACCTTACGTTCAGAACAGCCACTTCGCCTACCCCTACCAAATGGATCACGCCTCCCTCAGCCCAAGTCCACTCACCCGTGTCCCCAGCAACCCAAACTTCTCCTCCTCCTCTTCGTCCTCTTCTGTTGTTTCACCAGTTCAGCAGTACGAGATGACGCCTCAAGCAGAAACCAACAATCTGCCACTTCCAGTTGCCCCTCCACCTGGTTCGCAACCTGCAGGCATGTGGCCATCGCCTTCCCAGCAGCCCTTTATTTCCCTGGCCAATGTTCTTTCTCTAGCTATGAACTTTGCACAGTCCATTATACCTGCTGGATCAATCCCTCAAGGTTTCCACCCACAAATGAACCCTCAACCAGGGTATGGCCTCATGTATCCAGCTCAGCATGCAAGCATGAGCAATGCCGATGCTCCATACCACCAGGGGGCAATGAGCGGGCAGTATATGGATATGTACCAATACCCTGATGCTCATACGCAGATTCCGGCACCAGTTCCTGAACCTCAAGAAGGGAGCCAAACACCAATAGTCCCACTTGGGGAGCCAAGAACATGCATGACTCCTGAGATTAAACAGACAATTCCCACAAACTCAAGCTCTTCTCCAGTGTCCAGAAGTAGCCCACTTGTGGAGAGCCAGTCTAATCTCATTGGGCAGCTCAGAGAGCGGACAGACAGTTCAGCATCAAGCACCCGCAACCCATCAAGCACATGCTCACCAGCATCCTCCACATCTACAAGCCCGCAAAACACTGTGAGTGTTCGAAATAACACACAAACTACTTTTTCATAAATGGATAGTTCAGACAAAAATTTAAATTCTGAGGCATTATCGAAACATGCCAAACCTGTATGATTTTTTTTCCTTCTTCTATGGAACACAAAAGGAGGAATATTGCAGATTCTTCTGTCTGCTCATGAATATCCAAACTTAGATCATCACGTTGAGTTAATAGACTCATTACGAGATGTTATTGGTGTTTTTAATGAGCAAAGTTTGAATCAATATGTAATAACTTAAATTTCGATCGGTTTCTTACACAAAACTATCGTATGTCTTAAACACAATCGGAATATTGTACAATACTACAGTTAAGTGAGGATAGGTGCAGGCTTCTCTCAATGCATATACTTATAAACTTTAAGAGTACTGGCCTGGATAATTAACATACAAAAAATAGGAGGCCGCACTATGCATATATTCTTTTATTTTATTTGTACAGACGCGTTTCGGCGCGTGCCTACCTCAGTGTGCACAGCGCGGCCTCTCTCCTATTTTTTGTACAAAAGTACAATTGGCATATGGAATATATTTATGTTAATTTTTTTAAACATTCTGTAATTGAGAAAGACATTTTCACTTGGTGTTCCACTCAAGAAAGTAAGTCTTTCAAGTTTGAAACAACATGAGGGTGAGAAACAATGAAGTTTTTTTGGGGGTGAACTATAACTTCAAAGTCATCTGAAGCCAAACCTGTTCTTCTACTGATGTGTAACATTTAAACAGACACAAGACACAATAAGTTATTTTAGTGTTTCTGTCAATATAAATATGATGGTGTACTCTTAAGTGAAACATTGCTTTCTGTCATCTTTGTTAGCATACTCAGACAAACCTGTTCTGAGCATGTAAACTATTTGACTTGGGTGTTGTCTGTTATTATGCTGTATGTATTAAAGCACCAGTAGAAGGAATTCTGGGGTTGACACTTTTATTCATGTTTTTCAACTTGTTTTTAAAGGTGTCCCCGCCTGTCCCAAGGTCCTTGCCCACTTTATCCATGTATCTGGCAGTGTCTGAAACAAATACCATTGCAGCCAAATCCAGACTCTCGCCTATATCTGAAGGTGAGTTGCACTCTTTCCATGTGTGAACACACCCATAAATAATTACACACCCTATGTTCCATGTACACTAAGACACAGATGTTGTCTGGTTTTTACTCTATTTTTTATCAAACAAATGCAGCCTTGGTGAGCATAATATACTTATTTCAAAAACATAAAAAATAAAAAATAATTAAAAACTTAGACCAAATAATTTTAGCAGTAGTCCTCTCTAAAGGTCAGGGTTTAGCTGTCTTTCTGAAAATAAACATGCCCTGTAACACCTCTAGCAAAATATCTGACAGTAAGTATCATCTGGTTGTGATAAAATTATGATTGTGAAAGCCATACAAAAATGTTGGTTTTTGTGGCAATAATCTGCTCAGGTTTATTTCCATGTCATGTCCCTCCAACTCTGTTCCTAAGATGTCAAATTGTGTTGTCAGTGGCTAAAATGAAAACACACAGCTGCCATCTATTGACTGTAAGAGCTCACTGCATACTTAGCACATTATTCAGATAGTTTTGATAAGTTTTATACCCCTTATTACCATTGTTTTTAGAAAGTGTAAAAAACTAGTTTTTGATTGTCTTTCTGTTATAACTTGTTCACTGTCCACACTATGTTAAAAAAATATCCTTGTCTCCTTGTTTACAGAGAAAAAATCTATTGTCACAGTGGGACGGTTTCAAGTCAGTCCAAGCAAGGGAATTCCCATTCCAACTCCCAGCCCAACGCCAACTCCCACCCCTACAGGTTTACCAACATCCATGCCGACTCAAACAAGTCCTATAAAAGTTCCCCAAACCACGCCCCCCGCACACAACAGCCAATCAGACAGCAGCACAGACGTACAGGCGGAATCAGAAAACAGTCCCAGCTCTCTAAATGAATCACCACCACTTATCAAACAGCCTAGTGAGACTTTGCGCAGCTCAGAGAGTGCCCCCTTGTGGACCGGAGAAACTAAAACTCCAGACAGAAAACTTGCAGAACCATGCGAGGGGCGTGGAGGTGAAGAAGAGGAGGAGGTGGAGGAGGAGACAGAAAGGACACGGAGGAGGATAAGTGTGAGTTTGCTGGACAGTTCAGCAGGGAGCCCTCAGTTCAATCTAAATCAGCCTTGGATGAGCTACACACGCAGCACATCATATGCCAGCAGCGACGAGACAGATAGTGAAGACGAGGGAATGTATGAGGAGCTACAGGAACTCAGAGAGAGGTGAGCCTATAGTTTCGTGGGTTGCTTGTGGCTATTCAATCCCTCAGGTCATTATACATTATGAAGAGTTTAATCAAACTCCAGCAGTGTGCCTCAGCATGATGTAAAACCTGTTAAACAGCTAACTCTAATAATTTAGAATTTCTAACAATCTAATAATCTTTGTCCTTTATAGGTTTAATCCCAAATCATTCAAATCATTTTTTTTACATGCCCAAACGTGTTCAGTGTTGTGAAATGTTTTCAATGATGCCGTCTGCAGGTGTGGAAAAAGTCTTTGCTTTGTTTTATGGACAAATTAATCAAAAGTGGGGCTTTTTTGTACACATGGGCCTTGCTATGTTCGGCAAAAACCAAACCCTGCATTTCAGATGAAGAACCTCATACCAACAAGTATTTTGGTGGTAGTTTGATGGTATGGAGATGTTTTGCTGCATCAGGACCTGAACTCCTTGCCATCATTTAAGAACTAAGAATACATTTAGAACTAAATCTTTTTTTTTGTAAATGAAGAATCACATTTATGCCCTATAAATGCATACAAGTGAATTGGTTTTACATCAGTTATATTATTTTGGTTAAAGATCTGATGACATACAGTGTAAAAATATGCAAAAATACAGGAATTCAGACAAACTATTTCTATATCCTATGATATATTGGTGAATGAGATCTACAAGGTTATCAGTAATCTAAACCTAAATTAGTAAAATATTTATTTTAAAATAATTATTCAATAATTAAATTCATGGACTGATTAATCATCTGTGAATCAACTGATTGCGTGATGAAGTTTAAAAAGCATTGCCTTGAGAATGTTGTCTTCCTATCCTGTTCCTCATCATTTCTCTTTCCTTCCCCCTCTTTCTCAGACATGTGGCAGAGGTGCAGGCTCTCCAAACTTCTCAAAAGCTAGAGATTGAGGAGCTCTACAAACGGATGGGTAAAGTGCCCCCTCCGGGAATCGTGTCCCCAGCGGCCATGTTGTCCAGTCGCCAGCGCCGCCTGTCTAAGAGCGGAGGGTACCCCACCTCTCGCCGAAATAGCCTGCAAAGACTGGACATACTGCCACCTACAGGTACCATAGGTGAAGATACAAAGTTTTTTTTATTGCTTTAAACCACATTTCAACATGGAACTGCATTCATAACCTATTTATCCTTTAATAATGTGAAACTAGACTTCTGGACATTGGGAATTGATTGGATCATGAAAAGTGGGCGCTACATGCCAAAATGAAGTCAAGTTGTTCATGAGGTTGAAAAATATGAGGGATCGATGATGTCAACTGAAAAGAATAGTTGTTTCAGGAATTACATTTTGAATAAATATTTCTTTGGCATTTGGGGTGTACAAAATATCTACACCATATTAATAATCAGCCGACAGCTGCGATATTATCAGTAAACTTTATTATTTGGCATGAAAAGACAATGGATGTTTATTGGCTGATACTGGACATATACTGGACATTCAAAATGAAGTTCATAATCTAGCTCTGACTTAAATGGGTAACGATAGATTATGGCAAAGATTTGACCCGTTAAGTGCATCTCTTAAAGAGCATTTACCCTTTAAGAGCATGTCAGAGTGAGTTGTTGAGTGCACTTAATGATACTTGGAAAAATACAATAACCTTGATTACGGTTACTTTGAAATGTGCGTGTCTGTTTCAGACTCACACAAATGCAAAGTAATATATATTTAGTATAACAGCCATTCATTAGTTATAGATGAAGGCATATATGGCAGTAACTCATACATGTGTTATTGTAATTTCCACAAACACACTTCAGGTATCATACGGAATAACTCAGTGAGCGGCAGCAGCAGTGGTTCACAGGAGAGGACCAGTAAAGGAGTGACCTTTGCCACTGATTACGCTAGAATTGTGAGTGTATCCACAGACTTTCTATTTGCTTTCATTGATTATTACTTTTTTGCACCTTCTGTATCTTTTTTTGTTTGTTTGCTCTTTGCCCCTCTAATGGAATTATCACGTTAGATGCACTGACCTTCCTTTTTTTTCTTTCCAACAGTGATTTCTTTTGATAAGGAGCTCTTTGGCCCCCATCCTGCTTTCTTTATGGACTGAAGTGACAACATTGCTTCCACATGCAACTGCCAATGTGCGTGGGCACATGTTTGTAGTATCAAGTGTGTGTTCTTCAAAGGCTGTGATGTGAATATTTTTAACCAGTACACCTCTGCTTGGTATTTGCTTACCTTTCTGACGAGACAGGGCATTTGTAAGCACAAACTTTATATATGAAACGATGGAGAAATGCCCACTCATTTTCTGCTATAGCATCCCCGGTGGCTGAATGTATGAATTGAAAATGTTTTCCCACTTATAAGGTAGTCCATGTGGTTGTTCTTTTCTCTATAATTTTGTCCATATTGCATTAATTATAGCTCAGCTAGTCAGTTCATATTTATTTTCAAACTCCCAGTCAGTCATAAATACCTGAACGAATCGGTACTGTAAACAATTTAACTTTTTTTCTTTTGTAAAAATGAGATGCAATTGAATGCATGCAGTCCTTATAAGAACTTGTAGGCCTCACTGTAGGTTTGCTTTTTGCAGTATCATGTATATATTTGACAAATTGTAAAAATTTTCATCATGAATTACAGTTCAAATGTGACTTTGTTGCTGAAATATTTTGCACACACACCAATTGCACAAAATCGTTTTTTTTAATTCCCATAACTCGCAGTATTGACAATGAATTTATTTCTCTTTTTTGATAGAGAACTCTGATGCCTCAAATTTTTCTAAGATTAATGTAATGTATCCACATCATAAAACAACAATGCAGAATGCAAGCGTTTTATCTATATTTAGAGCTGGAACCACTTAGTTCTGAAATCATTGTAATATTTAAATGAGGGTAATAAGTATATTTTAATGTGCTTGTAAATCAAATCTTATTTAGATCAGCGCAAAATTGCAAGAAATTGATTATTGGAGGTATCAATCTAACCAAAGTAGCTAAATCCAAATTTTAGAGAAACATAGAGGATACTGCCCTTTTTTTTCTAAATTATAACTTGTAATTATACATTTAGTTAAAATTTGAGTAGGTTCTGATTAAGAATTGAATTCCTCCCAATGTTTAACCCATCATACAGTGAATTTGCTCACTTGAAACTCTTCCGTTTTAAGGCTTTTCGTTTTGTTATTAATATCTTAATAATTAATAGAGCGAAATGAAGATGTTAACTCATGTTTTCATAATTGAAAGAAGAAATACAAGTAAACAACTGATACATCACACTTTTCTGCAAGGCATTTGCCAGTATATGATCTGTATATAAGGACAGGTATGAATTGGAGCATGGCTAGGATTATATTTCACTGCCTATGCAGCGATTTTATGTTAATATATTACTGTGTGAAGACAAACAGAAACTATTGATAACTGAGAAACTGTGAAGTTTGAACAATTGTTGCCTTAAAGTGTCTGCGTTTGATGGGACAGCAAGTGTGTTCTACTGCATAGCAAGAGAAGATATATATATATATATATATTTAAAGAGAAAAGCTGTATTGCATTATGTGGAAAAAAAAATGTTGTACTGCCATGCAGATTGTGCCTCTTTTTTATTACTCTGATTCCTGTATGAAACATGATTGTTGTAAAGTACAAAAAAATAATGATTCAAAAACAACCAAATGTTTCCTGAGATTAAAACTGTATGAATGTGTCATATAAACTGGGGTCCAAAGGTCTGAGACTAGTAAAAATGCATATTTTTGCATACTTTTCCTATTCCAATGCATACCTTTCCAATTTTCCATTTTCCATTTATTGTTGTAATACTTTTCCAAATTATTAAAACATTTTTCAAAGTTAAAAATTAAAATATATTATCAGCATAACAATATAGTTAAAAAGTACAGTTTAAAGGGTATTTGCAGGAATATCTCTCTATCAAAATTATGCTTAATGGATTAGTGATCCAGAAATAGTGCAGATTTTTTTTTAATTAAATTTTAGATCATACTGTTGCTTTTAATAATAATAATAAAAACCGCAATATATATATATATATATATATAACAGCAAATTTTCGTTTTTGGTGATCTCTTTAAACCTGGAAATATTACGCTTTGTGTTGCTCGAGACCGTTAGGGTTTGTCCGGCAACGAAGATAGCTAGTTAGATCGACTGCATCTGTGTAGTTATATTATAGTGGGACTGGGTTTAGGAGCGCTGGACATATGTTCCATGAACGGTTTTAAAAGCCGTCGACGCCCAAAGAGACATTGTGATTCCTAACAAGAGCTGTGATGCCCAAAGAGGACTAATTAAAGCCAGAACCAGTGATTAATTGCCGTGACTGCGGGGACGAGAATAACGCGGAGAAGAGCGCGTGCTTTCTTTGTGGACGATTCCCGAGACCCCGGGATGGGGTCTTTCATGGAAATGGGGAAGTGTTTTATATTTTAATTATTTCATGTGTGGTGTGCATGTGTGAGTGTGTATGTGTATTTTGAGTTTTAGAGGTTGTATGGACATTATAATTAGTGCGCTGGACTGGGGACGTGCCGATATCTTTCCACTTGATGAATTGATTACTGTGTGACCACGATTTCTATTGTGCTGTGCTGGCCTGAGGATAACCACGAGAGTGCAGTGGAGTGACGTTTTGGGAGTTTCACTTGTGTATCGCCGTTTTGTCCTAGTGAGCGTACTGAGTAAATCTTTGTGAACTTCAAATGCTGTTTATTTAATGGTGATGTATTTCTAAATGAAAGTGTCAATAAAGTAATATTTTTCCATAAAGCTTGTGGTATGATGTACCCTCTGTCCTCCATAAAATTTAGCTAAACCTCTTTAAATAAATTAATCAGAGGTTTATTACAGTACTCACCCTCAGGTCATTCAAGATGTAGCCCTAGGTGTCATACAAGATGTAGATGTAGGTATTTTTTTTCTTCTTCAGTAACTTAGAACAGTAAATAAGATTTTTAGCTGGAACCGTGTTGCTTCATTGGTGATTCATTCAACGCAAGTCAACGGCTACAGTAAAAATACTATATATATATATATATACACACAAAATTAACACCAGTCGTCATAATGCGACCGGAAGCTCGCGCTCCAGAACGAGTCACGAGTCAGGACAGTTTGCCGAGGCTGTGGGTTACAGGTAATAATTTTGTAAATATTGTTCAGTTTCTTGCACAGAACGATAGTTTCGTTTCATAAGACCCCAATGTATCGTCAGGAGCAATGGATATCATTTAATTTAGCCTGTATGTTTTGTTTTTATTCTGAAAGTGACCGTTGATGGTAGACGTTGACGTAGGCTAGGCTACATTATTTGAATCACTAGCTAAAAATCTTCTTTTCTGTTCAACTGAAGAAGAAAAAAGTCTCCTACATCTTGGATGGCCTGAGAGTGAGTAAACTAACAGCACAGCACATTTCCATTTTTGGGCGAACTATTAGCCTACTTTAAAATGAAACCAATATATTTGCTTCCATTTTTCTTTTTTTAATTCTTAAACAAATCCAAACAGAATTGTTCTTCTCGCATGGACGTTGAGCAGCTGTTATTTATAACTACATGCATTCCCCAGAGAGATCTCAGGCTCAGTCTCAACGTCCAAAAACATCATCTGTACTGACCCTTCTCCTGCTGGAAGATGAGGAGAGTGATATTTTTAGTACCCTATTGTTCCTAAACTAGGTTGATTCAGGTCATCATCACATTGTGTAGCTTATACTTATGCTGCTAGACGGCCAAAGAGCAATAAACCAAAAACCAGCTCCATCCAAAGACAACATCGGGGACAGGTTGCCTGTAGATTGTTCCTTCTTTGTTTAGTGAACTATAGTTTGAAGTTGGGTTTGCTTTCACCTCACGGCCACTAGAGGTCAGTAGAGACTCTTTTCCGTCTTAAGTTAGTTCACATGGCAAATTTAGCCTGTCAGTCCGTTCCACTGCATTCCAATTTGCATAATAAATAAATACATAGTATGCGAGATTAGAATTAGTAACAAAAAACGGTGCGTAGAAAATTGGGCGACAAAATTGCCCAGATGGATTTTTGGAACAATACTTTTTTGTGTGTCTAATATTACCCACAACCCCTTTCACTAAGATGTGAGCATGTGGCAGTTTTCAATGCTCTTTAGTCAGGGTAGATGGTCTTATTGAAATTTTTTCATGCATGAAAATGAGGCGGTGAGTTTTTTTTATTTATTTTTATTAGAAATTAGATGCCCACCCTGACTAAATATAAACCGTGAACCGGTGTTATTTATCGATAACTAAAAGTTACTTGTTAGTAAGTTTAGTATTTTGTTAGTTGAAATAATGCTGAAGAAAAGTAAAAAAACAAATATTAGATTAACTTAACTAAACTTAAAATAAAGCATAAATATTATATAAATCAACAAACTGAAATACGTTTAAATTGAAATACTGAAATAAAAACTAAACCTGAAATAAAAATAATTTGTTAAAAATAAATTATTCTAAATATTAAAAATGACTACGCAATTATACTAAAATTTAACTGAAATGCTAATTTAAATATTAATAAAACACTGCTTACTGACTGTTATTCTTAGTGTTTTTCACAACAGCTACATCTACGCCTTGTCTTTTCATTAAAGTACGGCATATTTACATAGTCAAACAAATTTATTCAGACACCTTCAACATTTCTCACATTATCACAGTTTATTCACTATAGTTTTGAAAATGGTAATAAAATATGGCAAGAACTTTCAAATTAGTTGATATTTCATTGACATGTACTCAATACTTGGTCGGGAACCCTTTTGCAGAAATGACTGCTTCAATGCGGCGTGGCATGGAGGCAATCAGCCTGTAGCACTGCTGAGGTGTTATGGAGGCCCAGGATGCTTCGATAGCGGCCTTAAGCTCATCCAGAGTGTTGGGTCTTGCGTCTCTCAACTTTGTCTTCACAATTTCCCACAGATTCTCTATGGGGTTCAGGTCAGGAGAGTTTGCAGGCCAATTGAGCACAGTAATACCATGGTCAGTAAACCATTTACCAGTGGTTTTGGCACTGTGAGCAGGTGCCAGGTCGTGCTGAAAAATGAAATCTTCATCTCCATAAAGCTTTTCAGCAGATTGAAGCATGAAGTGCTCCAAAATCTCCTGATAGCTGCATTGACTCTGCCCTTGATAAAACACAGTGGACCAACACCACCCCAGACCATCACTGACTGTGGGTACTTGAACAGACACATGTGGCCCCATTCTCTCCTTCATTGACTCATGTAGTCACCATGGTAACCCAGCAGTGGCATTTTATAGCACTGCCACGGGGGGAATTCCTTCTTTTTGGCACAGAATCTCTTCAGGGGGGCTGGCCTCTGATTTGGTCCTTAGCAACCGGTAGCTAAGCCGCCTTGTTGCCATGCGAGGAGCTCTATGCAAGAATCTTTCCTAATCGCCTCCGCAGACACTCAGATACGCACAGAGTGTTGTGTTAAAGGCCAGCATGAACCACTGATGGTTGGTGGCAGCAGGTGATGGGTCACGACATCAGAAAGACTGAAATATTTTTTTACCCATTATAATCACTGACTCTGTCTGCACTAGATACTGTATACAGATGTGTTTAGTTTCTGGCATACTCCACTTTTTTCCACATTCAATACTTGAGTTTGTCGACAACAGTACTGTGGCGAAGGACGGCCGAGGGACGTGAGAGGCTCTGGAGGAGCAGGGAGCGGGGGAGGAGCGTCCATGGACGCTCGAGGCGGTGCGCTGGAGTGAGTTGCCGGGGGGACGGCCGAGCTCTCTGCCGGCCGCCTGGGAGCTGGAGGGGCGGCTGCCGTCCGGGAGGGAGTGGGGGAGTCGCTGCCGCTCGCCGTGGGCCGGAGCCTGCTGCCGTCCACCAGGAAAAGGGGAGGAGCAGGGAGCGGGGACCCCTACCGTCTGCCCTAGAGCCCAAGGAGCCGTCGCCGTCCACTGGGCGGCGGAGGAGCGTCGAGCCGTCCACCGAGGGCTACCCAGCGTCACCGCCAGGCACCGCGGAGGGGATCGCCCAGCTGGTGGGGGACCAGATGGCAGCACGTTGTGGGAACTGGACCAAGTTTTCTTTTTTCTTTTCCTCCCCTCTCTCGATATGTCGCTCCTCATGCTTCCGTCTCCGTTTCCCTCGGCTTGTCGGTCCATACCCCCCAGGGATCGCCGCCGCCGCCGGGGGGGGGGAGTAGGCACAGGCTCATGGGTACCCTGTGAGGGGCGATGGGGGTATGTGGCGAAGGACGGCCGAGGGACGTGAGATAACGCCGCGAGGCCGGTGGTGCGATTGCTAATGAGCAGCACCTGGGTAGCACACCGGTCTCGCATCTCTCACGGCGTAGCGGAAGCATAAAGGGGGAGCGACGACGTTGATGATTGAGAGAGGAGCAGGCCTGTATTTTAGTTTAGCCAGCAGTCGTCCGCGAGGGGCTGCTGGCGGTATTTTGCTTTGATTGTTTTATTTTAAAATAAAGTAGATTTTGATTGTTCGCGGTTCCCGCCTCCTTCTTCCCTGAACATTGCTACAAGTACAAATGAAAAAGTGAAAGAACGCTCGCTTTGACACGTCCAGTTTAAACAGCCTGTTTGTGTCTCTGTACAGACTGTGTCTGGTTTCTTTTAGTGGCGTCCAAGATCACATTGAAGGATTAGGCTAGATGTTTGTTAGGAGCATTTTGTTTTGTAAACGAGACAGTTTAATAGAGAATTAGCAAAGAAACTTTGGTTTAAAGATGAAGTAGCCAACTGTATTGTAAATGATTTCATAATGCTTTGTCTGTAAATGACAGTTTTATATGGATAATATTTTCAAAACTCTTACTCGCATGCAGTAGCCAGTGGGTCTTGATATTGTTTCCTATATGCAATGACATTAGCTAATCATAACAGTGACCGTACTGACAAGCCTTAAAGGAGCCGACCCTTAAAAACGTATCATTTCAGACAGAGGATCAGAATAAAGGAAGAAAATTGTCAATCATTCCTCAATGTCAGTCCTCAATAACAATATGATTTAAAGACCCCCTATGGTGAAAATCAAGTTTTTAATGTTGTTTATTAGTTTTTAATGTTGTTTATAAGTTTTTAATGTTGTTTATGTCTATGTGGTGTTTTCAATATGCTTTAAGAAAAAATATGTGCAAATTCATAAGTCAGCCACCATTGCAGAGTATTTTCTCCTCAAAACTGCAGTGAACCAAAGACATGTTTGGAAATCGCTGGTATTTCTTACATCACAAACTACCTTGTAACCAATCACATCAACATACGGGCGGGCTTTAGCATTTCATTAACTATTCTCTGAAGCAGGGGAGCCTCAAGAGAAGCCAGGTTATCCTGGTATATTATTCTGTTGATATGAAAAATCAGGTACATTTAGCAATATAGCGGGGAATGATGTATAATATATTATGATGTTATGATGAACTATATGCCTTTCTCCACTGAGGCTCTGAGTGGTTCATAGTGTCTAAGGATGCTGATTGTTAGAAGATAGACTGTGATGGGGAACAGCAGTGGGAACATGGTTTGTGTAACATTAGCAACACATTATTAGCTGTTTGAAAATGTAGTCAATCATTAGTTACCGCTATGTATCTGGCGTTATAAAGAGCGATACCATTGTGCAGCGTTTAATACAGTAAGTTGACCGAGCGAGTGGATCTCTGAGCTGGTGTGAGCAGTGGAGGTGGGGCTAATTAGCATATTCATGAAGCAAGGGTGTAGTGTTACAGTGAAGCTATTTTAAGGCATGAAGAATTTTTTCACTGGAAAAAACATTTAAATGTATAATTTTGGTGATCAAAGATGAGTTTTAAGGGATACAATTATTAACTACATGCAGGGGGACTTTTAAACGAAATGGACACAGTGTTCATCTCTTTTAATATACACCAAGGAAACAAAGAATTGCTAGCTGCTAGGAGGATGCAATAATGCTCAGTAATAGCCATCTCCCACATTGTATTGATCTCTCGGTTTCACTGACGGGAGTCACGCAGGCTGCTGTAAGCAGACATGGCAGATCCAGAAAAAGCGATTAAGGAGGAGTCAATGGCACAGTGCAATCGCAGCACATTGCTGCAAGGCCATCGGGAGCAGCGCTGCCTGGAGTGGCCGGTAAGCCTCCTATCTCTGTCACCCACAAAGAACGGCAAGTGACATTTCTCAGCTTCCACATCCTCCTCTTCTTCTCCCCTCTGCCTTTCGTGTCCCATGCCCCCCTCATCAATTCACCTTCACTAATTACCGGGAGAGCTAGAGGAATCCTGGGACCAAGGCAGATGTAAGGAATGCAGTGCTGTCTTGCATTATGGATAGTCAATGTTTTGGCATGGAAGGAAAGTCCCAAATCATATTTACTAAAATCTAACTTTAAAGTAGCCTAATAGCATTTGTAATCCAAAAGCTCTTGACTTGCGTAATCCCATGAGACTGAGATTACTGTTTTGGCACCAAAGAGTGGATTCAGTTCCCCCTTTCTTCCTTTTAAAGCAAGACACCACAGGTCAAATTTGAACTATTAGATATCCCCATACTTCCCCAGTTAATTTATCACACTTTGTATTACACGTTTTCTTAAATGTCATGTTTAAATATGTAAAATTATGCATTGTCCAATTAAAATTCAGAATTAAAGGTTCTAAAAGAGGGGATTTTGGATATCTTTTTATCACTATATAAATGTATATAAATTAGAGTAATAACCTATACTATTATATTATTCATATTTTTAATTAGATTTTATTTTTTGTATTTTCTGTTTTGATTTTAGTGTGTGTAATTTTGTTGTGTGTTTGTCATTTTTATTAGTTATTTTTAGTGTTAAAAAAGGTTATATTACATTTCAGGTTTTAGTTTTAATTATTTGTAATAATTTTAGTATTTAAACTAAACAAAAATGAGAAATATGCTTTTTTTAAGTCAAGGATAACCCTGATATGAAAAAATTATTTTGTTAAAACCGAAAACCTTAATATATTGATAGGAATATTCATAGGTATAAAAAAGTGTGGTATAAGTGTGATTGAATGAAGATTTCTGGCTCAGTGCATGAGAAAAAACTAATTTTGAGAAAATGGCCTTCACAAAGATGTATTATAATTTAAATCTACAGACGCCAATATATAAAGTAATAAAATACACACTTAAATTTAAAAGAAGATAGGCTATGTTATGGAAGCAAAATAGCACAACATCTCTAAATTGACCCCCCAAAAAGTGATTATCCCTGCATTGTCTTAACTTAAAACGATTTGTCCTGAAAGTAAACAATCAACTTGGGGTCAGATTAATAGATAGACACCCAGCAGGAATATACTTGAGGGTGGATGATGAGGTAGCATGCAACATGCAGCCTTGCGTAAAGGAAATTCAATTTAGATTATTGCACCGGTCTGCTTTTGCCACCCGTGGGACTGAGGAGCTCGAAAATCACAGACTTTGCAAGTTTAATAAGGAGTCTTGGTCGACTGCAACGTATAATCTCTATGTTGATGAAAAGCACAAATGTGGCGTCACGCCCTGTGTTTGTTTGTACATTTAATTGTATGAAGCAGCTCGCCACAGGCCCGGGCAGCTCTGTTGTGGAGCCTGAGCATTGTAGATCTCATTTTGATGTAGCCTTGAGGATTTATTGATAAGCAATTGCTTGAGGATGCTTATGAAAAGCTGTCTCATTCGTCAAACATGCTTCCAGCAGAGCGAGCCATTTGATTGGAGCTTGGTGATTTGACAAAGCCAGATTTCTATAAATGGGAAATGGTTGGTTGGTTACCTAATATCTGCTGCCGAACGGCACCAAAGAAAACGTGGCTCAAACAGGTTGAGGAGGACATCAGAAATCGCAGATTAAATATCGACGAAGCCAGAACAACCGCCTTGGATCGTCCCACATGGAAACGCCTCGTGAATGAGATTCGACAACCATTGGCACCCGCAGCAGCGTACGGGCTTAGGAGCCTATTCAGACCAAGCGCCAGCTAGGGATCAAAGAAGAAGAATAAATGTGAAATGGTTGGTTGGTTACCTAATATCTACTGTACCTCTGCAGACATTGATAGAACAGTTGTCTTCGAGATGTTGGTAAATACTTTTGGCTAAGCGGAGGGGGCCTCATGGGTGTTTTGAGTTTCATTTGCAAAATCTGGACAGTCTAGTCATTGCGGTAATACAGTGTAAAGCAGAGTCTGGTTTCACTTTCTCTGAATCTGCCATAAAAGCAATTTAGCTGCATTTTAGAATATATCTGTGCGCAGGAGCTGCATCTCATGATAGCACAATTTGTCCTCTAATACCTGGAGACGCATTTATGGCAACTAGAGGATTTTTCAGCAGTTTAGTTTGCACATTTGCTACCTATCAGATTCCCCGTTTTCTCTATATACTCTCTTGCCCTTTGACTCATAAACTATGGGCAAAAACTGTGTCCTATACTCCAGGAATAGACTCACAATGAGACAATGAGACTGAACAAGTAAAGATCATTTTTAAGTCCTTGGCTTTTTGTCATTTTGGTGCTTTGTATATCTAGCACATTTTGCATAAAATGTAAATATCACTCACTATTATAGTTTGTTTTTACAGCTATAACAACACAAACACTTAAGGAAAGATGGTCAAATGTTTCCTTATAAAACATTTGAAACTGTGGCACTGGCACATAAACTACCGTATACGTGAACAAGCTAAAAAGACTTCTGTCTTAATCAAGGAGTGTAATGCTGTTTTTATGTCCAGATGGCCTGGCTTTTAAGCTACTATTTTAAATTCAATGGTTATTTATTTGTGCTTAAGACAACCATCACTATTATTGTTGCTCCTCTTATTTGAACAAACCTGTAATCATAAGTCTTAAACTTTGATGAATAATTTGCACCATTTATGCCACAGACATAAATAATACCTCAAATCATGCGGCTTGTTGAGGAAAGGACTTGTGGTTTTTGCTTAATTTGATCCTATATACTTACACTAAAGATGCCGATACAGAATAAATACATGTTTTAATAAAAAAAAAAACAGAATAAATAAGTCAATATAATGGTTTGAGTTTCTGAAAAAGCTCAAAACATACAAGAACAAGTGGTTACAAAAAAAAAAGTACAGTGTATAAGGAATAAGGTGAATAAGGATTTGGGGATGGGTTATTTTGACTTGAGCTAATAAAAAAACACAGAGAACACCCCTGCAACACCCATTAAAACCACTCACAACCCCCACTGATAATTGTCTAAGATCTAACTGGATTCATTGAATCCACAGTAGTCCTGTCACGTCCGAGTTGATCGAAATGAGGAAATCCGATTGGAAACATTTTGTTTTCTGAATTAAATTCACTTCCATTTAGTAGCCATTCCACCGTGTGTAATGTCTCGGAGATCCTGCCAGCAAACCCATCCAGTTGACATATCAATCAGAGCAGTTCGACTTTTACTCAATTAAGTGTTGGCACTAAGCAACTTGAAATCGAATCTATTTTGCATTAGACGCTTTCTTTGTCAATGCTTTGTCCAGTGCACCCGACAGGCCTCGTCTCACCGTGTCAGAGCCGTCTAAGATGTGTATTCTTCAAAGCAGCTAGATGTGTACAGTAGGTCTAATGGTACATTTTCCACTGAACTTTCCATCTTGAATTATTCACTTGATTTATATCAGCTAGAATTACAGTTCTTAGAAACACGAGAAGTTCTTACTTTTCTTAGACCATTTGTTATGTTCTTTGTGTTAAGTTTGTGGGTTATTTTTTTATGCAGATCATTAAATATCATATAAATTGAGAAAATACATAAAAAGATGCACTTTTGTGAATCAGAGTGATGTTTGAAGCAAAACAGTGTTCCAAGAACTGCAGAAGCTTGGCTTGTTGATGTGAGATACAGAGTTTCTTAAAAAGGTGCAGCAATACGCATATTCACGATCAAGTCAATTAGCCTACCAGAAAACAGATCCCAAATAAAGCACATTTTATGCATTGGCCTGTTCTCAGTCAGTCTGAACATTCTTTTACACCTTCAAATATTTTTCACAGAAATGTTTTTGATTCAACCACAGACAGCACACGGGGAAATAGTCAATCTACAAATTCTTCAGAAATGCCAAGGACTTCCATTTACAACTCTTAGACCTTAGATAATCAGAGAGTGTTGTAGCTACATTATAGCCTATACTCTATTAATACCCTTTTAATCCTTAAGTGTTAAGTGTAAGATGTAAAGGGGAAAACATAAGTAATGATGCAGAGGTTTGCATTAGGATCAGAACGGCTTTGATGCCCATAAGCAATTTTGAGCAGCAGAAGATCAGATAGAGTTTAATGACTCAACTTGTCCTACAAAAAAACACACACACACACACACACACACACACACACACACACACACACACACACACACACACACACACACACACACAAACAAAAACACTTAACACATTTGGCACATTTGATATAGATCCATATCAAATGATGACAATTGTTGAATTTAAAATTCAATGAATGAATAAATAAATTAATAACCTAATTAGGTTTAATAAATAACCTAAAAGCTCTGTCATCTGCTTGTCCCAGACTAAAATGCATGTTTGAGCTGTTTTAACTGAAAGCAACTTGGACTGGCATATCTTAAAATATGTCAGTGCCATTGTTTTGTCTCAAGATTCGCACCAGTAATGTTTTTTTTTCTAAGGCACGTTTGTAGAAGCCACTTAAATGTCCTAAATTGAACTAAGGCATAATCCTTGCTTAATCTAACCCTTTTCTGTGAAACGAGCCTACATCTAGATTTAAATTAAGCTTGTAGATCTAGATTTGTTATTATTTAAAAATGTTAGAGACTCAATAAACTCAGTTTATTTATAAATCAGTTTTTTTAAAAAAAAAATGTCATGGTGTCAAAGTCAGCATTAACCTATTATTAATAATTAGGCTATTCTGCATCATAATTTCAGGCTAAAGTGTAGCGTATGGAGAACTGGACGTAGACGTACTTCCCGCCTCCTCATGAATAATGTATGGTAGCTCCGCCCACCAAGCGCAGAAGCTGTTGCAGTCAGAGCGCCCGTATGCGCACGGCGTCTACAAATGATATCAGAACCGTGTCGCTACAATACAGAGGTCCTTCCGTCTGCGAACGCGACGGGGCTGCACTCTTGATTCATGGTGATCTTCTGATCACATATATTTTACATTTGCTACGTGCTGGCTGGTAAGCTCGAAAACCAGGACTTACCGTTCAAGAGGAAAGGAAAACAGAAGGACGAAGCGTTTACACTTGGTGAAGGTGTTCTTCATCTCCAGCGGTTCCTAATACACGGACACCAGCCCAGAAGAGCAGCAGATCCGAATCCATACGACTGCATATGAACAGAACGGGTAGGTGCAATCTCCAAATGGCAATATGATAGAACATACAGCTTGTTGACATGAAATGGGCGACGGTTACACGGTGTTTCCTAGCGGCGTTCATTGTGTTTGATGAATCCAAATCAATTAACCAATCTGTTTATTTACAACGTCAGGAATAATATTTGAGTGCTAGTTAGACAGTTACACCTTCAGCTCTAATTTTCCTCATTTGAAAGCGGTGAATGTATCTCCCTTAGCCGGGGATTGCCTACAGCGCTTATTTGGCAACATTGCTGCGCGTGCAGTGTATCGCACAGACGCATGGCAGGTTTGGGGCGTTCATCAATTTGGTTGTATTCATTTTGTTTTAATATGTAAAGTATTTATTTATTATAAATAAGCCATCTATTTCAGTAAAGTGTGTGTGTGTGTGTGTGTATGTATGTATGTATATATCAAGTCATATTGGGATCAAGTCAAGCAAAAACCACAAGTCCTTTCCTCAACAAGCCGCATGATTTGAGGTATAATTTATGTCTGTAGCATAAATGGTGCAAATTATTTATCAAAGTTTAAGACTTATGATTACAGGTTTTTTCAAATCCTTAACATGCATTCAGTTTTGTACAAATTTACACTAGAAGTAGAGGTTCAGAATAATGGGTCCAATATTATCAGCTGCAGGTCTCCTGGAAATTTGTTCAAATATACTGATATTACATAGTGTCCTGATCATTCTTGAATTGTTATTAATCAGAGAATGTTTTTGTATCTCATGGGACTTGGAGTATTGGGGTGGGAAACCATGTGTAACCCATCATCATGGATGCATTTATTGTGTGCATGCAGAATTCATGCCTAGAATAGAACCGCGTAATTCCTTCTGCATCAGCACTGACGGGAGAAATGTGGAAATTCAGACCACAACTGTGTATTGACGTCCTTGGCCTTGTCTTCACTTGCTTTACTACCACCCTAATGGTAAGGAGTCTTTGGCAGGTGTGGCACCACACTTGTGTGCCAAAGAATTTTCCTTAACTCATGATTGGCCCATAAGCACACCCTGATGATGGCTCTTCTAGTCGTAACAGTTTGATTGTGGTTTAGCGTAATATCCTTATTCCAACAAAGGCTTTTAATTGCATACTTCGCGAGTGTTGTTTATCTTCATAGACGGTTATCCCTTCTTCAGAGGGAATTTGCATTGACGCATAATCCAAAATGACCCCAACATTTTGGAAAAATAGGTGTGGCACTCATTCTTAGAAGTGATTAGCATGCTTAATATTAATTTCTACATGATTGGCTGTCTGTAATAGCAGCTGTGGTGAAGTGATTAAGGATTTCAGAGTGCCGTCTGGGTGTTGGGGGCTTGAGACTTTTGCACAGAAAATCATCTCAGCTGTGTCTCAACACTGGGAACCACATAAGAAATATCTTCTTTGGTCTGGGGGGCATCAGCTGAGAAAATCACCCAATCGTAATTAAACGCTGCAAATTGATTCACCAGCTGGTGTGTGTGTGAGCAGGATGAAAATGCCCAGGGGTTCTTAACTAAACACCAGTGAAATAACTTTTTGCTCTTGTTTTGGAGAGAAGATGCATTTTGCTGGTATATTTTCTTATATGCCACATTTCAGCCGCAAGACAAGTGAAATTCAATTAAAAATTGAAGGAAGCACAAAGGGCCAGGAGAACTGATAGATTTGACACTCTTTAAATTGGTTTTCCCAAAGTTAATTTCAGAGCGAGTTGTTTTGACCCTGAACAACGAATAGTGTTGCCACTTTTCAGATCAGATTTGTCTTTCATAACTTCCTTTACTCAACTAAAGAAGAATTCTCTGAAGCCCTTGGTTTTAGCAGCCATTCAAACATGCTAGAATTAGTTCTGGGGTCTCTTGTTTACATTGAATGTCACTTGCAGTGATCTATAGAGAACTTTCTCCATAATCTCACTCTCATAATTTAAAACAAGCATTCTGTGTCATCAGGCGGTTATTCCAGGATCAGACAGGAGGGTCCGTAGCCAAGGCAACAAGTCACCACAAAGGCGAGCATACCAGGTGTTGCTCTGTAACATTTGTGCCTTTGAAGCTTCCGCACCCCTATGGAGACCTTTTTATGGGGTCTGTTTTCGTCCTTTTTGCTGCACATTGCCAGGCACACATTGTCTTTCTGCTTACCATATGAGCGTAACCAAGATGCTAGCTGCGGGTTTGAAAATACCCCTATGAGATTTATTATATATTTGTAGAGCCCTATGAAATCCATATTTTTTTTCATGTTTTTTTCATTTACATCTATTTGAATGGTTTAATAACATTTTAATAATTAAAACAAATTAAAATTAATTTGTTGAATTCATAAAACTTAAATATTTTATTACAATTTTAGCAATAGTTGTGCCCGATTTTTAATTACATGGACTGTACAATATTAATATATTTCTGTTAGAATTTCTACAAGTTAAAAAACAAACATTTATTTTGGCGGGTTGTAGTGAAGACTGTTGAGTGTATCTGAAGATACACACTTAAATAGCAGTCTTTTTGTGGTTTAATATACTTAAGTCCCTATCACAATTTGATTTAAGTGTACAAACTTTTGATTTATTCTACCAAATTTTGCCAAATTGACATTTCTGTTATATAGTAAATTACACAACTGTATTCCGCGATTCCGTGTTTTCTGCATCCTGGAAATCATAAGAACCCTCTGTTTGTGTGTGGATTGACGCGTAATATATCGGTCTATGAAACAGAGTCCTGTGTTGTGTATTGGTGGGTTGTGGTCACTCAATTTTTGCTCTCCAGACCGGGGTCACTTTAATTATGCGAGAAGCAACAGATGTAGGGCAGCTTAGAGTGTTGTGCAGCTGTGGAAACCCACAGTGATTTAAACGCATTGAAATGTCTTGCCTCATCTAGCTCCGCACTTCGTAGTTGATTGATTGTATGTTAATTCTTGCTTTCACATACCCATTTTATTTGCCTTATATGTCTTCCTCCATTCACATAACCAGGCAGTAGACTATTTTTAATCTTCCCTTCTTGGGTTTTGGGGATTTAATCATCAAAATTATTTTTCGAGGCCTGAAAGCTTCAGTCATCACCCTTATCGGGATCCCCAATGATGTCTATCTTAGCCAGACAGAAAAATGCTGAAAATAGAACGTCTTGATACCAGACACGTCTCTTACAGAAGACTGTTTCTCATATGATCTGTTGTTCGGAAAAGCAAGCCAGTTTGGTTCCTTGTGATTTGAATGGTGGTACTTCTCTGGGTTGAGTTTATGGCCCTTTTTCATCAACATCACATTGTTGTTGGGATCAGATTCTGCAGTCCAGGTGGGTTCCGTTCAATCCCCACCCTGATCCTGAAAGATCTACCTCACCAGCCCCCACAGGCCGATCAGAGAAAACTCCTGAGGTCTGTCTCCAGACTCATTTTCTCATTTCTCTCATACATTCCTGTGAGTATGATTTAATTAACCTATTTGTCAGTGGCATTCTGTTTTCTCAGATTTTTGGGATGGAGCTGCAGAGTTACTGAGGAAGTCTGGGTCATCAAACACATCAAATGTCAGGGCCAACCTGCAGAATCTGTATTTGTTTTGGCTCACTGTCGTGCCATTGTCTACTGTCAGTTTAACCCAGCATTCAGGCCAGCGTTGGTTAGTTTAGTCCACGGAGACCAGGCACAAGGGAGCGTTCATTAAGAAAACATAGATTATTTTGTTCCTAGTTCATACCCAGGATGCTTCCTGAGCCAGTGTTTAAATTAGTCAGAAATGCATAAAAACTCTTGTGATGACGTTGGTGTACAGTAGTGGTTGATAAAGCTGTCCTGCTCAACTCGTTCACATCCCCAAGGGTTTGCTTTATGGTTTGTCTGTTGTCTTAGTGTTAGATAATTAACCCTGTTAAATTGCAGTTGTTGTTTTTTCTTAGGGCATCTTCCATGTAAAGCTTGACAATTGGTTTACTGCCATAAGCAGGATCTGACTATAAATTTGTTGCAGGAAAACAAAGCTGGCTGAACTGACCTAAATGCGTTCATTACTCTTATGATTCAAGGAAAATGATCTTAGATTAACATACTATCTAATGTGACACATAAATGTTGAGGTTCTGATGTTGCATGTAGTGTGAGCTGTGTAAAAAAACCCTGAAAATTCTGTCATTTACTCATCCTTATGTCATTCCAAAACTGAATGACACAAAGCAATTTTTTGAAACTTTTTTTTTTCTTTTCTCTCCATTGGTTTCTATGATGTTTTGACCTCAACATTCTCTAATATCTTCTTTTGTGTTCCACTGAAATACAGTAATACAGGTGTGGATCGAAGTAAATGATGACAGAATTTTCATTTTTGAATAAGCTATCCTGTTAAATTTTGGTCTGTTTTTCACACTTAAAAGTTACTTGGATAGTGCACAAGTCACGTGGCCTATTTCATATACTTCATTTTCATTTTTGAGCTTGCCACTGTCGTCATTCACTTTCAATATATCCAAAAGAGTGGTGCGGTATTTTTCCAAAAACAAAATCACCTTTTGTGTGGTGAAAAAATAAATTTTTACCAGTTTAGAACAACATGAGGCTGTAAATGATGAATAACAAGGGGAATTATTTCTAAAACATTGTTGATCGAAGGGTGACCAGACCACTTGTTTACAAGGAAACGTGTGTGAATATGAGCACCTATGAAGCCACATCATTTGCCTAGTCTATTTGCTTAACGAGTCGGGTTTCTACACCTTATGAATTCAACAACCTGCATAACTTTCCCTGTTTGCTTATGTACAGCATTCAGCAGTTCCCCCAGTCACACTTCCTCCCTGTTGAATGAAAAGTCACTTTTCTGTAGCATAGTACTGTTTCCTTCTTGAGTGCACTTCACCATAAACATGCGTTAAAGGGAATGGTTCACCCAAAAATGAAAATTGTCATCATTTACTCACCCTCACGTTGTTCAAAATTTGTATGAATTTTTTTTTTCTCTGCTAAACACACAAAAAAAAGATATTTTGAAGAATGTGGGAAACCAAACAGTTGATGGACCCCGTTGACTTGCATAGTATGGGAAAAAAAAAAAAACTATGGAAGTCAATGGGGACCATCAAGTGTTTGGTTATAAACATTCTTCAAAATATCTTCTTTTGTGTTCAACAGAAGATAGAAATTCATACAAGTTTTGAACAACTTAAGGGTGAGTAAATTATGACAGAATTTTCAGTTTTGGGTGAACTATTGCTTTAAGTCCTTTTATTGCCCTAGTGACCGACACAACCAGTTTGTCCCTTTAAATCCAGTTAATCTGGATGATGTCCTCCCACAGCCACTAGTCAGTTACCTACAAGTATTTGTTTACTCAGTTAGCGTGAACTGTTTGCTTTGAGAAGCACCTCTTGAGTGGATATAATGCTGATATAAACACAACCATGTGAATTGAAATACCCTAACTACTAAACCTGTTGAACAAGCCTTTTATTACTTGTTATTGTCATAGATGGTAGATTAAGATAAATTCTTGGTAAAAGAGGAGAGACCAGGCAACAAATATCCGGATTACCAATGTTTCCCACACAATCACCACAGCTCAAATGTTTCCAGTTGCTTTGACCATAGACATTATACATCTTAGCATATATGTCATTTATCATCTGTGGCGGGAAACAAGCTTCTTGTGGTAATGTTGGAGACATAGCTGTGCCTTTGTATTAATCGATATGATGGCTCTTTGACTCCAATTCTTCTCTTGGTCTCGCATACACTGTCTACTTCTCACTGTGGTGTTAAGTTGAATGCTCCCCCGCAAGCTTCTAGCGTGTTGTGTCAGTGGCGTGTGTTGTAGTGGCTGCAGGTAAACTGCAGGATCCATCTCAGATCTAACAGGCTTTCGCTGGCTGAAATCAACCACCCAAAGAACCATTGTACAATGTGAAGTCTGTTATATCCTACATTCCAGCAGCTGGAGTGAGAAGAGAGCCTTGTCTCATACTATAGGGACTGGTGAATCATTTTGAAATCATTTATAGAGATATAGAGAGAGATTATAAATTCACTTCCCTTTTTTTAAATTCTTTCATAACTTCTAGCAGATGGCCTGTGATTTCAAATATCTGTTAGTTGCACATGCATATTATCTTACATTTGCTCATTCTGCTAATGTTGTGCCTTTTATATTTGCTGACTCGCATGATTCAGGCTGTTGGTCAAACAAAGGCTGACGTTTAAGTGATGATGATAAAATCATTGCCGCTTGTTTTGTGTTCTTTTGTTCTTTGTTTTGAACACAGCTCCACAATCATCCATTGAAACCAGAAGTCAAGCAAGCAGAGGAGAAAGGAGAAGTAGAGGCTTTTTAAACATGTGTGCTGTAAATCAGCGCTGGCCTGTTGTGTCAGACAGTCTAAGTCATTGTTGTGGTAGATGTCTGTCCTGTCACCTTTGACCCCTTTGCTTGAGGCCACAGTAACTGCCCTGTCTACGAGGGCTGGAGGGAGGCTGTTAAACGACAGGCTCTGTTTTGCATTTGAAAGTAGGGACGTGTTTCAATTAAGATGCACACGTTGTCACTCTTTACTTCTCTGGATACTGAATTTAACATCGTTCACCTCTCTCAAACTGTAAAAATGTGAGAAACCGTAGTTTGTGTCTGTGTGTTTAAGTCCATCTCTGTAACTAGTGGAAATTGTGGGTGTTCTTTTAATATGCTGCTCATTAATTCAAGTTTTTTCCCATATTCATTAATGATAATATAACATCACCACCTGGTCCAGCTGGTGACAGCAGTGAGTGAGGATGTGTGGGAGAGTCTGTGTGTGTGTGCAAACACTTGGAGAAGGTTTGGCTGTTTTCACAATCTGATCTAAACAAATCAATCTTAGATGTGACCAGTAGCAGTGGCTTTCTTAATCTATTTAAAATAATTTTGCAAGGGTTCTATGAAATTAGTATATTTTTTACCCCAAAAAATCACGGTTTATGAATCCTGCCTATTTTGACAGTACTGCTTTTCATATAGTAGGGAAGTTGGCATATTTATCCACTTTGAAAATAACTCTTAAAACCAACATGAAAAGGTGGCAACAACCTGCCAAAAAAATACAAGTGCTTAGTGACCTCAGCTGTAAGCAGTTGTAAGAGGCAAAGCAAGTTTTTGGACGAAAGATTGTGAGGGCAATTTTGAGAGCAAAAAAGGTCAGTTGTCTATTTTAAATAATGTAGTGTTGTATGAAGCACGGCTTACACAGAAGCCACTTTCAAACCAAGAAGCTTTCTGTTAGTCAACATGGCGAATCCCTTTGCAAAATCTGTGTGAGTAAATCTTTTGCCTTCATGTAAAATAGATTGTGTGGATTTCTATTGGCATAACTGGATTTTGCCCATTAAACTGTATCAAATACCAAACCTTCAAAGAAAAAGGCTAAAAATGTGTTTTATTTCCAGTCATTGCATAATGAAACCAAGAAATAAGAGCTGACTTGATGTGATGTTGTGTCCAGGGATCATGACATTCAGACGTGACCTTCATACACTCTCAGAAGGCAGTGTCGTGACTATTATTGTTCTCCTGTATTCAATGCTTTTCGAAATAAGACACCTTTGACCTCTGCTGTGACTGTCTGTTCCTTCTCAGAAAATGCCGTGCAGTAACAAGACCCTTTGGGTAGGAGGAACAAACAGGAAGGTCAAGTCAAGTCATCTTCATTTATATAGCGCTTTTAACAATGTAGATTGTTTCAAAGCAGCTTTACAGAGATAAACATATAATTTAAGGTAACAGAGATTGTTTTGGCTTTAAAGCGGTTCTTGAATAAAGTTATTTTTCAGCTAAAGTTAGTTTTGATTGATCATTTGTTGTTAAATTAGGGGCCGCTAAGACAACACCATTCTCTCTAAACATACTTTAAACGCGAACCTGTGATAAACGCTGACGGCATTCACATGCACATTAAGAATTTATTCTATAGTTATGTGCGTTTGAATATATGTGCTCAGGTTTGTAATTCCCTTATGAACCATGCCTAAACAAACTACTTGTCTTGCCTATAAATTTTGATACAGAATTTTATTTGATCACTTCTGGGTAGGTGCGCGAGCAGAATTTTCCCACAACGCTTTATCTGTAGAGTGGTAAAGGGATCCTCCATAGGGAGAGGCTAGTTGGCACTTCAGCACTGCATTGTCATCGGGTCCAGGCGAAGGTCCTTTGTCAGACCTGGATCCGGCAGGCTGCGGGACAACCTTGGGATAAAAAAAGACACTAAAATTAGCGTAGATTCCATTCTTCTTATGATGTAACGAGTACATCAGGATTTAAGGGAAGTGTTCCCAGTTCCGGCTGACCTAATCTATGCAGCCTAACATTGAATTATAGAAGGCGATAATGTATTATGTGAATGCTAGGTCAAAGAGATGTGTCTTTAATCTAGCTTTGAACTGACAGAGTGTGTCTGCTTCCCGGACAATGGTAGGAAGACTGTTCCAAAGTTTTGGTGCTAAATAGGAAAAGGATCTACCGCCAGCAGTTGATTTTGATAATTTTAGGTATTATTAACTGGGCGGAATTTTGAGATCGCAATAGATGTGAAGGACTATAATGCGTTAAGATCTCGCTCAAGTACTGCGGACCATTTAGTGCTTTGTAAGTAGGCAGCAGTATTTTGAAATTGATACGATGTTTAATAGGCAGCCAATGCAGTGTTGACAGAACCGGGCTAATATGGTCATACTTCCTGGTTCTGGTAAGAACTTGAGGTGCTGCGAGATGTAGAGCATTACAATAATCTAGCCTTGAGGTCATGAACGCATAAACTAATTGTTCCGCATTTGTCAATGAGAGCATATGGTGTAATTTAGATATATTTTTAAGATGAAAAATGCGGTTTTACAGACACTAGACACGTGACTTTCAAATGAAAGATTGGTATCAAAGAGCACACCCAGGTTCCTAACCGACAACGAAGACTCAACAGAGCAGCCATCAAGTGTTAGACAGTATTCTAGGTTATTACGTGTGGAAGTTTTTTGTCCAATAATTTGAATCTGTTTTTTCTGAATTTAGTAGTAGGAAATTACTAGTCATCCAATTTTTAAATCAGCTATTCATTCCGTTAATTTTGTGAATTGGTAAGTTTCGTTAGGTTTTGAAGAAATATAGAGCTGAGTATCATCGGCATAACAGTGAAAGCTAATTCCATGTTTCCTAATGATATCTCCTAATGGTAGCATGTACAGGGTGAACAGCAACGGTCCTAGTACTGAGCCTTGTGGTACGCCATACTGAACTTGTGATCGAGAAGACATTTCTTCATTTACTGCTACAAACTGATAACGGTCAGATAAGTATGATTTAAACCATGCAAGTGCAATTCCACTAATGCCAACATGGTTTTCTAGTCTATTTAAAAGAATATTGTGGTCAATGGTGTCAAATGGAGCACTAAGATCAAGTAACACTAATAGAGAGATACAACCATGATCGGATGATAAGAGCAAATCATTTGTGACTCTAATGAGAGCGGTCTCGGTACTATGGTACGGTCTAAATCTCGACTGAAAATCCTCGAAGGCTGCAGTGACTTCTGTTCCGCGCAACAGCAGAAGTTGGTTCTTTTCTTAGGGCCCTGTAATTTACACGATCGCGGAATTGGCCAATTAACGCAGAATCTAGTGTTAATGTGGAATTTTGTGGAATTTTACATATTTGGAATGAAATTCTGTTTTTGTGTGCGAGAAGAACGTATGTCTGGGGAAAATGCAGACCGGGGGAAGCAAATCTGGGCGTCACAACCCATCCCGTCATTTCAGCTCCAATGACGTCATCAAAACAATGAAATCATGGCGAAGCGGCTCTCCATGGCTCTGCTTTCATCTACGAAAAAGTTAAGAAACTCGACGCTAAGCCCTCAGTACCGAGCCGAACAGGTCACACGTGACTTTTATGAAGTGTTTCCCACACATAGACAAATTCGTGGCGGTGCACCACAGAATCAACACCAGCCGCCGCATATTGCGTTTCGTTTATTTTTTTGAAAGCTATTTAAAACACGCAGCTTATTCTTTCAGTTGCATTTCTCTCTCACACAGACACACACACACATACATGCATCCCCTCCGTGCACGTCTGTCTATGAGGCGCCGGACTGGAGAAAAGCGAAGTGACACTGCGCGAGAGAGACCGAGTGTGTCCGAGAGCGCGCTCAACAGTACGCAAGAGAGAGACTCAGTGTGACTTTTATTTAAACTTATATAAACTAATATAATTTATTTTACTGGACAGTTTAAAGCTCATAACCATATTTTGTTGTTACTTGAAGTAGGTTATTTAGAGTGCAGTGTTATGTTTCATCATGCAGTATTTGTGCTGAAAAGTAAGAGTAAATTTCTGTTACCTCAATAAATTTAAGGTCATTCCTGTTTTATTTGTGTACATTTCAATCATTAACATTAAAAGCACACTCTTTTTACAACTAAAATAACAGTAAAGGATTATAAAACTGAATTCCCAAAAATGTAAATGGAAAAAACGGAATTTGCAAAAATTAAAACTGAAAAAAAAAAATGAATTTGGGGAAAAAAAACGGATTTTATAGGGCCTTATTTTTTTATTAAAGGGCCAAGAGTGTGAGAATATCTCTCTACTGTACAACATCTGTTTCCTCTGAAGATTATATCAGGCTTACACGATCCTCAAACGGACAGCTGTTTTACTGCAAGTACAGAAAAGACTGCTTTCTTGTAGAAGACGTCTCCACATTGAAGTGTCCATGCGAGGTGCTCTGTCATCTTTGTGTAAAACAATGCTAGGTACGTATGCTAACAGAGCCGTCACTTGTGCTAACACAGCTGCGTTGGATAACTTTGGCTTTTGTGAGCCTTTTAGCCTCAGTGGTATGGATTATCATCACTATGAAGCTATGTTAGAGATGTCAGCTTGTATGACTCAGGTGTAAGACCATGTTTACTGTAACACCTGAGGCCTGGATTTGGTTTTTGCATCAAGCAGTGTCATGGATAATATGGGACTCAAATGTGATGCCTTGAGTTAAGCAAGTGATTTGTGCAAGTAGGACACATTCCTGGATCAACATCCTTTGTTGGACATCAAACAACATTCCTGTCTTTCAGTTTCATTCGCTGGCCATACATTAAATGCATACAAATACACTGCACGGCCAAAAAAAGTATAAAGTTTAAATATGCTAATGCTTAAGAGTCTATGACTGGATCATTATAGCAGTGATTATTATGTTTCTAGCATGTTATATGTTTGGCAACAGTCATTCTAATCAGTTCTTTTCATTTCTTGAACAACCATGTAGGAAGACACATCATAGACATACAGGGCTCCAGACTAACTTTTCCACTGGTTGCACTGGTGCTACCAAGAATCCTTGACCTCCACACTTTGTTTTTTAAAGTATTCAGCAATTGACCTTTTCATTTTTATATGCCTGAATTCCTGAATTCCTAATTGGCGCGTTTCACCATCAGTGTGCAATGCATGTGACGTGTACGTTCGTCAATAAATAAACTGCAAGTATCTTGCGGAAGAACATTGTAGCCGGAGCTACTTCTCTCCCTTAATGTCTATAGCGAGTCACGCAGACACTGCAACTCCGCAGCCGAGCCGACCCCGGGATAAAATAGTCAAAATATAAACACTTATTATAGGCGTACTGTAGTGATTCAGGATAAGTCAAAAACACAGTTTGGAAAAAGGATTCATGATGTACTCATTCATTTTGAACATAAGTTACGGACTGCAGCAGCTGCTGATACAACGGCGTTCGAATGCGCGTGCGTGAATTTAACTTAGTAGTACATGACCATGCACTCGCACATACAATTTTAACTCCGTCGCAGTCTGGAACCCTGACATATTCCAGGATGACAATGTCAAGATGCATCAGGCTCAAATAATTGTCGATACAAGATCTTGACCAAATAGTATAGTACAGCACTTTGTAAAGTCTCCTTCAGCACATTCCAAAGACTTTCACTGAAATAAAGGCCTGGATTACATGATCCTAAAATATGACCCTGCATTTTATAAGTAACACTTGCATGCATTTATTAGTGAATGACAAAAACCATTGGCTTAACCTAGGTTGATAAGGATGTTGTTCCAGGCCTTAACCATAACTCAAACCCTAACCTAACGAGAAATATTAGAAAATGTTATTTTAGTAATATTTATATACTAATGTAGTTTTTTTTATTAATGTTTTGAATTGGCTTTTAGTTTTTTTTCTTCTTTTTTTAGTAATTTTGTTTTGCATTTTGAATGTTTTAGTCACTTTTTTTTATATTACTCCTTTAGGTTTAATGTTTTAGTTTATTTCCACTTTGCAATTTTTGTTTAAACTTATTTCAATTAGTTACATTTTAGTTTAGCTAATATTTTTCATCTATGTATTAATTTCAGGATTGTTTCAAATAACAAATGTTTTTGTTGTAATACTGACCATACAGTATTATTAGCCAATCACAAGCTCTGAAAAGCCTGGGATATATTTGGTGAATCTGACTCTTGCGGATAGAGGACACACTTTAATAGCATCTTTCTCTTCCTTCTGCCCACTCTTTGTCCGATGGTACCCTAACAGAGCACAAAAATGGACCTCTTTCTCAAGTGTATGACTCTCTTAATGTATCTACTGCGCCCAGCTTTGTTGACGTCAGTATTTCTAGTTCCTATTTAAGGGTACGTTTACCCAACAACGACATGCTTAAAACGGAGACGTTTTTCCTTTGAGTTTTCCACAAACAGACGGCACCATTGTCAATATGATCCCCATTCACAGGGTTTTCTGTGAAAACGAATAAAAACCCTATAATCTGCTGCCAGGCCATTAGATAGCGATGAAACACTATAGACTGAACATGTAATATGAATGTCAATGAACTCATTGTCTTCAGAGATTTGCTTTTTGTGGTTTACACTGAGACCGTTTTCAAAAACGTGTACTTTGAAACCCCTTTTCAAAACTTTGCGTTTTCCAGCATCCAAAACGCTGTTGTTGTGTAAACGAACTGCCAAAACGAGTAAAAAGTTAACATTTTTAGTTGAATATGGCCCCTTAAACAGTCCTCTAGCCATTCATCAGCTCTAACTGTTGTTGATTTAAATTTTATTTGCGGCCATGCACATTTGCCTTCTCAAAGCCAGCCATAAAATACATAGTATATAAGTGGGCGTGACCTCCACTCTGCTTGTGTTTAATTCCTCAGTTTTTATGTGACCCCGCCCCTTCCTGCAGTGCTGGAGCAGCATGTGCTGTTTATTATGCTGCTGAATGAAGAACCAGACCCAGCGTGTCCTAATTCTGTCTCCTCCATAGAGGGAGCAACCAATCAGCCGCCTCTGCTTCAAATCCGCAGATTTGCACGAGCACTCTTTGATATGACATTGCTTAGATGGCTAGCATACTACTTTCCTCACAGTTTGTGCAAATTCTCCATGCAGGTGGAGAAGCAGAGAGAGAGAATGATAGTGGGAAGGATGGATGGATGGATAGATAACACCCTGTGCTTCAATGGAGTCTAGGACTCCCTCTGAGGAGCTGGTGGATTCCAGCACTATGCTGGATTATTAATGACTGTCTAGCTGAGAGAGAAAACTGAACCCCAAGAGCGCACACATACTGACAAAAAGAAGGGAGTGGCTGAGAGAAACAAGCACAGGAAACAAGATGAAGAGAAGGAATTGTAATGAAAGAGTGTATCGCAATGGGAATGAGTGATTGAATGTGCTGCGAAGTCGAGGAATGAAAGTAAAGTAGAAATGCATTGTGTACCCGTACAAACGTTTAGCATGCGCTGACTGGTCCTCAACACCCAGCATGCAGGTGAGATGACAGTGAGTATGGAAATCAGCAAGTGATAAAACATTCGGTGTTTGTGTGTGTTTTAGGGTGTGTCGTTCTGTGTGAGGTGGGGGGTGGAGAGTAAAATGTGGCTGCTCAGTTGAATGTTGTTTACACTAGCTTCAGTAAACCTTTCTGACTGCCTTTGTTAGCATGTACAAAGGAAGTACAGATACCTCATGGATTGAGCTGAAACATGAGTTCGCTCTGTTTCCATCATCTTCACTGATGTCACCATGTTCTTTAGATTCTCATCACGTATTAAAACGTCCAAATTCAATCCTTTAGAATCCTTTTGTTGATTTCTGTCAGGCACAATCCATCTGCAGAACACAACCTGCAGGGGCTGTGAGACGGAAACCTTGTTACTTCAGGCAAAAAACCTGTTTTTTGAACCGCTAAGAACTATTTTAAATTTGACAGTCTAAAAAATGCAATGCTATTGGTGAGATGGTCAAAAAGCAGCACAAGATATGATCATTTGATGTAGTATCATTTTCAGTAATTCTCAATTAAATTAGTCTTGTTTAAGGATTTTGGTTTAAAGTTGGAATAAAATCAGATTAACTTTAAGGATGATGTAATTTTGTTGGCCAACGTGGATGAGGCAGAATCAAGAAAGAAGCCACTAGATATCAACGTTAATTGCATTAACATTCAATGTAATACCTATGAGAAAACATGTTAATGTGTTACATTAACAATGCATCTAAATTTAGTTTTTCACCGATGTCTAGGGGCTGTTTACACCTGACCACTTCATGCGTTTTCTCAGAAAAGGATAGCTATCTGATTTATCAAAACGATTCCATTTACACCTGGTCACATACATTTATTTTTGCGGATATAAATCCGATCTTCAATTCCCACGCTATATGCATATTTAATGGGCGAATATTTACCTGTGGCGATGCGTGTTGCAGTGGCGCCATCATATCTGACTATAACATGCTCTCACACGTTTATTTTTTAATAAACCATATTCGACAACTAATAAAAAGGAAATAATCTTTAGAGTAATTTTATAAAGCCGCAGCCATCATTACCAAGCGCGAATCATTGACAGTGAATGAAAAGAAGCGAACCTGCAGGTCATAGTTTGACATGCGTAAACCAATAGTGTAAACATAATCATAGATGACGCGCCACAGGTTTTTAATTAAAAGAAAGAACGTAGCGTACGTTTGTATGTAGTCCTAGACAATTTATATTCACAATACTTACCAAAATATAATTAATATTATTTTATTGCTTTTGTATTAGTTGTTTGAAGAGCTTTAAAAAAAAATCGGTCGGTCTTAACGCAAGTTTACAACCGGCAAGTCGGTCGGACTAAAAGGGAAAAAATAATAATAATTGGGTCGGTGCTAAATTGACAGGGTCGGTCGGGTTACAAGAATGTTTTTAAGGATGGCCTGAACTATACCATGATCACATAACTTCACTATCACTGAGAATTCAAAAAAACTCGTTCAAACTTTGTCATAATATGGTAGTAAAGTGGGTTGGAACTTCTCTTTCTTCCATATTAGAACTGTACTAATTGACTAGTTGGAGTTTGAGTTTTTTCAGGAAAGTTTTGGATGAAGTTGTGTGTAGGTATGCTTATCACTGCAATGTTCTTCCCTGATGAAGCATTGTGGATAAAATGCCACTCAAAGCACTTGTGCCAAAAGAGTCTGACCTGTAGAAGAGAACGAACAAAGGACTGAACCCTATAAACCAGATGTATACGAACCACTCTGATGGGTCAGCTTGATGTTTAGGTGCTTTCAGAGAGGTAACAGATGAGAGCTATTTATCAACATTGCCTTTAAGAACCTCATTGATAGTTGAATCACATTTGTGTTAGCTAGAAACAAATAATAAAATGTGCTGTCTTAAAAGTCTTTATCAGGCAAGGGGTCTTGCTCAATACATGCCCCCTCATTGTTTTGCAGAAAGTTTTACTGAATATTTGTTCCAGAGCTATAGCTCACTTGCTGGCACATCATAAATGCCTTTTCTCTGGATTCCTATTGCTTGCGTTATCGTCTTTGTGTTCTCTGGTTGGCTAGTTTCATATGATCTAGTTTCTCTGTAATGTTTGGGCACAGTTTCAGTTGTTGCTTAGAACTTGAGCTTGAATAAAGCTGTTGTTTCATGAAGATACTTTTGTTCACAATATCAACACAGCCTTTTGGAAAACCTATTTGTGGTTGGATATTTGCCTTGTTGAATAAACATAAGCACTGCAAAGTCAAAACGTGGCGCGGGTGTTTTTATATGAATATGAAGTGAAACCGGTATAATTGAAAAATACCGTGATATGGATTTTTGGTCATACCGCCCAGCACTAATATTGTGCCTTTAAGGGCTCTCTGCGGCTTTCTGATCAAATAAAACCTTGATGTTTTAACTATTATTTTTTTTCTTAAATGCTAAATGTTTTTAGTGTCTAAAACCTAAAATGTTGCTAATGTATTTTTTTCAGTAAATTTCTGCCAGCCACAGCTGCAGGCTTTTTACCATAAATTTAACAATTTAAAAGTAGATGCCATTAGCAACACAAGTCATCCAGCTTTTATTAATATGATATTCTAGCTAATATTTATCTAGCTTACTGCAGCGTGCAACAAGTGTCTCACACTAGCCACCGAGCAAATGCACAGAGTAACTTCATAACAACTTTCAACACACTCAAATGTATTTTTAATAACTGTAACAAAATTCAAGTTCAGGGAAGGAGGCGGACATAAAATAAAATAAACATAAACAACAAAATGAAAGGAGTGGCTGCAGCATAAAAAAACCCATCAACATAAAATGTCCCAGGCTCTCTGCCCCACCCTGCTTCATTCCACAGTAACGTCAATTACACGTTTCATACATTAGCTTATTCATAGCGTCATCAAACTACCCCTTTGTTATTTTTACATACGTGACCTCTAGCGGCGAAACTTCCATCCTTTAAATGTAAACTGTGTTTCCAAATGTAGTTTATAAGTGACCCTAACTGAGAGCTAATGCAGAGATGAGCAGCATTTACTGCGAACTTAGGCGGTCGGAGGAACAAGGGATCATGACCTACTCGCATGAAAAAAAACAAAAAAAACAATGCACTGCTTCATTCTGAAACATAGCCTACAGTGCATTTTTTTTTTTTACAAAATCACAGCCTTTGCGATTAAAGCCATATCACGATTTTGATTTTATTCCAATTAATCATGCAGCCCTAACAACTATCTTTATTACAAATTATGAATGCACAAAATCCAAATCTGCACCGTAGCATAGAGTGAAAGAAGAACAAATAGAAAGGAAGGGAAGCTAAAAAGTGAAATACAAAGGGAAAGCAGGGTAGAAGCCAAACCGAGAGAGAGGCACTGTTGTAAACAACCACCTTCAGGCACTAAGACACATTGTTCTGATAAAGCTCAACTGTTACGCATAGAGTTGTGTGTGTGTGTGACCATTTTTAAACTACGTGCCAAACCTGGAGATCCTTAATGCAGGCTTGCTAGCATTAGCCCTGGAGGCTGATAACATCTGGAGTGGCTCAAATCACCACCGTCCTCCCCCCCACTTCAGACTCCAGCAGTGGAATTCCTCCCTCTGCCATGGGGGGAACGTTTAACATCGAATACCACTAGGGAATCACAGCAAAGTGGAGCATGATAGCAAACCCTATTTCAGTTCTAGAGAGCCCCTTTTGAAGTGGAAATTGTGTTCCTAGGAGTCATATGCCACCATGGAGTGGTCAAAAGAAGTCAATGACCATTTCCTCATCCTGTATTGTACTGTCATTTCTAGGTCCTTTTGAAGTGACTAATGCTTTTCGTTCTACAAATAACGGCGTGAGGACATAAAAGACGACATCTTTACGCAACGCTTTTACAGGGCACCATACTGAGACTAAAATGGGGGCATTTAAAATGTAATGTTTTTGAGAATATGATTTAAAATCAAATTTACTGTTTGTCAGCATTTTTCATTTACTTAAGCCGTAATATCCAAATAATGAACGTATGATTCGTATGAGCCACTTTTAAAGTTGTTAGTCTGTTATTTGTCCATGTCCATTATATTATATTATATTATATTATATGCTACCTTTCAAAAGTTTGGGGCTGGCTATATATATATATATATATATATTAGGGGTGTAGCGATACACGTATTCGTATCGAACCGTTCGGTACGAGGCTTTCGGTTCGGTTTTTGGTACGCATTTTCAACCGAACGGTTCGTTGGACCATTTTTCTGCCGACCAAAATTTCGTTATTTCAAATGTAGGTGCGTCGCAAGCGCGCTCGAGATGCTGGCGCGACCACGACATCAGTTTGGACCAATGCAGCGCGAGCCGATCTTGACTAAGCACCACTGTTACTACATAGCGAGATCCAGTAAAGAAAGCATTTGAATTCGCCACTGAGTAATAACATCGCTGCGAGATCTGGCGAGAAGCATTCACATTTCTGCGTTATTAACGGATCAAACAGCGCTGACGTGGAAACCAGGAAGAAACATTGTGCCATGAATGAACTATTCAGTGTCCACAAATCAGCAACATTCACCATGGGTTTACTGTAGTAACACTAACTGTCACCATGGGTTTACTGTAGTCAAGTCAAGTCAAGTGTATTTATATAGCGCTTTTCACAATATAAATTGCATCAAAGCAGCTTCACAATATCAATCAAATAACATAACAATGTTTGTTTCTTAGTGGAATAAACATCCACGTTTGGTAGGGCTGATCAATGGTATTAATGCTTAGTTAATTAACTGAGCAAGCCAAAGGCAACAGTGGCAAGGAACCGAAAAACTCTATCAAGGGACCTACTGGTGTCCTAAAACTCCATCAGGTGACCTAATGGAGAGAAAAAAAAACCTTGGGAGAACTCAGGCTCAGTCGGGGCCAGTTCTCCTCTGGCGTTTATGAACTAGAGGCCGGATTTACAGTAACTGTAATTTGATACAGAATTTTGTTTTATTTCATCACTTCGGGGTGGGTACGCAAACCGGAATCACAACGTTTTATCTGTAGAGTGGGAAAGGGATCCTCCATAGGGAGAGGCTAGTTGGCACTTCAGCACTGCGTTGTCATCGGGTCCAGGCAAAGCTCCTAGTCAGATCTGGATACGGCCTGGATCAGGGAAAACCTCGGGATAAACAAAGACACTAAAATTAGCGTAGATACCATTCTTCTTATGATGATGTAACGAGTACATCAGGATTTAAGGGAAGTGTTCCCAGGTCCGGCTGACCTAATCTATGCAGCCTAACATTGAATTATAGAAGTCGATAATGTATTATGTGTATGCTAGGTCAAAGAGATGTGTCTTTAATCTAGCTTTGAACTGACAGAGTGTGTCTGCTTCCCGGACAATGGTAGGAAGACTGTTCCAAAGTTTTGGTGCTAAATAGGAAAAGGATCTACCGCCAGCAGTCGATTTTGATATTCTAGGTATTATCAACTGGGCCGAATTTTGAGATCGCAATAGACGTGAAGGACTATAATGCGTTAAGAGCTCGCTCAAGTAGTAACACTAACTGTTAGTCTAGTGTAGTGTAGTGTAGTTAGTGTAGTAACACTAACTGTCACCATGGGTTTACTGTAGTAACACTGTCACCATGGGTTTACTGTAGTAACACGCACTGTAACCATGGTTTTACTGTTGTAACACTCACTGTAACCATGGAAGTTTGGCAGGAATAGTAAGTTAGACTATAATGCTTTTAAGTAACATTACGTCGGTTTAATTTTGACATTATGAATACAAATGCTGCCCTCAAATGTTAATCTGAACTAAAATAAACCTTTGTTTATAACTACTACCATATTACATTTCATTTTGTCCAAGGAGCTGTTTTGTTTTCTATGCTCCTAAGAAAAGTCAAGTATAGCTCCATCATTGCTCAAAGTAAAAAAAAAAAAATCATACTTTATGATGTTAGTTTTAATAAAAATATAATAAGAAAAATCGAAAACGTACCGAACCATGACAAGTGTAGCATATCGAACCGAACCGTGAATTTTGCGAACCGTTACACCCCTAATATATATACAAATGCTGCCCTACACATACACTTGTGTCAGGGTTTGGTTCGGTACGGTTCGGTACGTTTTTATATGTATATATATATATATATATATATATATATATATATATATATATATATATATATATATATATATATATATATATATATATACATTTGTTTTATTTTTATTTTTTTTAAGATGTCTCTTTTGGTCACCAAGGCTGCATTTCTTTAAATTAAAAATGAACTAAAAACAGTAAATGTATTGTAAAACATTATTGCAATTAAAATATATTAAATTGAAAACTTTACTTTTTAAAAGTAATTTACTCCTTTGATGGTAAAGCTGTATTTTCAGCATCATTACTCCAGTCTTCAGTGTCACATGATCCTTCAGAAAACATTCTAATATGCTGTTTTGCTGCTCAAGAAACATTTATCATCATTATCAATATAATATGCATAATATTTGTTAAAACTATGATTAATTTTTGTGTGAAATGGGAGTCTTTTGTAACTTTATACATGTTACTACTTTGAATCAATTTAATGCACCCTTGCTTAAAAATGTTAAGTGTGTGTGTATACATTCTTATCAGTTCTTGCTTTCCCTGGGAATTGAACCCATGACCTTGGCGTTGCAAGCGCCAACGCTCTACTGTTATATATATATATATATATATATATATATATAGGTCCTTCTCAAAAAATTAGCATATTGTGATAGTTCATTATTTTCCATAATGTAATGATAAAAATTAAACTTTCATATGTTTTAGCTTCATTGCACACCAACTGAAAAATTGCAGGTGCTTTATTGTTTTAATACTGATGATTTTGGCATACAGCTTATGAAAACCCAAAATTCCTGTCTCAAAAAATTAGCTAGATCTTAGCTAGTTTAGCTATATAGAATTAGCTAGATTACCAAACTAGATGTCTGGAGATGATTTCATTTTTCAGCACGACCTGGCACCTGCTCACAGTGCCAAAACCACTGGTAAATGGTTTACTGACCATGGTATTACTGTCCTCAATTGGCCTGCCAACTCTCCTGACCTGAACTCCATAGAGAATCTCTGGGATATTGTGAAGACAAAGTTGAGAGACGCAAGACCCAACACTCTGGATGAGCTTAAGGCCGCTATCGAAGCATCCTGGACCTCCATAACACCTCAGCAGTGCCACAGGCTGATTGCCTCCATGCCACGCCGCATTGAAGCAGTCATTTCTGCAAAAGGGTTCCCGACCAAGTATTGAGTGCATAACTGAACATAATTACTTGAAGGTTGACTCTTCAAGGAGACCTGCAATATTTCAGTTGGTGTGCAATGAATCTAAAATATATGAAAGTTTAATTTTTATCATTACATTATGGAAAATAATGAACTTTATCACAATATGCTAATTTTTTGAGAAGGACCTGTATATAATATATAATCTCAATCTCCCTTTACTGAAGACCACTTTCAACTGAATGTTAAAAATATATGGGGTGACATCCTCTGCAGAAACTGAGAGAAATAGTGTAATGAATCAATTGAAAAGAGAGATAGAGGTGTTTGATCTGATGGCTGATGTTCCTGAGACATGACAGCCTCTCCTTTCCTTAAAACCCTTTATTCTAGTAGGGAAGGGATGAAAAAATATCTTTCTCTGTCTTGTTCTCTCTCACTTTCTCGCCCAGTTAGTGAGATTTGTCCTTGTGAGGGCACAGCGCTCTCCACTGTTTCAGCACACTGTGCTGGCTAAAAATACCCTCCACCCCCTTGGCTCAGCATCTACTGCCCAGTGTGGGCTACAGAAGGAACGAGGAAGGGAGACCAAAAGGCACTGAGGGTGGGTGAGGGATAAGAAAAGGGGTTTGAGTGAACTCAAGCTCTTTCTTTTGAGTTCCTGCTGAGATTCTTCCACCCCCAGTTATGACGGTGAATACAGGGCTATTTTTGATGGAGACCTGTAATACTGAGAACCTTAGAACACTACCAATATATGATGTAGGTGTGTGCAGTAACTCCAGGCTAACATTGTTTATTAGCTAGGTGTGATACAACTTTCAAGCCCCAAGTAACTTTTCTACCCACACTAAATGGGGGTGGAGTTGGACTCCTTGTCGGCTGTGTCAGAGAGGAGGATGCTGTCCAAACTACATGTCATCCTGGACAATGTCTGCCACCCACTCCATGATGTGCTGCTCAAACAACGGAGCACTTTCAGTGAAAGACTTATTCTCCCAAAATGCACCACAGAGCAGTTTCTGTTTTTTGTGCAAATTATCTGTCTATGAAATGAATGTGTAATATTCTTTGCTGCTATTTATTCCTCTAGTCTTTGGTTCACAATTATAATTTGTAATAATGTAAACGTTCATCATAACAATTATCTAATAATGTAAATTGTACATACCCATACTCCTTTATATTTTTATATTTACACTCTATATTAGGGGTGTAACGGTTCACAAAATTCACGGTTCGGTTTGATACGATACACTTGTCACGGTTCGGTCCGGTACGTTTTCGATATAGAAAAAAGAAAGAAATGGCAGAGAAATTTCCTTGATTTCACTTTTTTTATTATATTTTTATTAAAACTAACATCATAAAGTATGATTTTTTTTTTTTTACTTTGAGCAATGATGGAGCTATACTTGGCTTTTCTTAGGAGCATATAAAACAAAACAGCTCCTTGGACAAAATTAAATGCAATATTGTAGTAGTTATAAACAGGTTTATTTTAGTTCAGATTAACATGTGAGGGCAGCATTTCTATTCATAATGTCAAATTAAAACCGACGTAATGTTACTTAAAAGCATTATAAAGCCTACTATTCCTGCCACACTTCCATGGTGACAGTTAGTGTTACTACAGTAAACCCATGGTGAATGTTGCTGATTTGTGGACACTGAATAGTTCATTCATGGCACAATGTTTCTTCCTGGTTTCCACGTCAGCGCTGTTTGATCCGTTAATAACGCAGAAATGTGAATGCTTCTCACCAGATCTCGCAGCGATGTTATTACTTCAGTGGTGAATTCAAATGCTTTCTTTACTGGATCTCGCTGTGTAGTAACAGTGCTGCTTAACCAAGATCGGCTCGCGCTGCATTGGTCCAAACTGATAAACAGTCCGTCGGCGTCAACCACATTTAACGAGTAGCTCAGTTTCGTTCCGCTTACATTACATTTGCCATTTGATGTTGGGCAATGTTGTGGTCGCGCCAGCATCTCGAGTGCGCTTGCCACGCGCGATGCGCCTACATTTGAAATAACGAAATTTTGGTCGGCAGGAAAAATGGTCCAACGAACCGTTCGGTTTGAGAATGTGTACCGAAAACCGAACCGAAAGCCTCGTACCGAACGGTTCAATACGAATACGTGTATCGTTACACCCCTACTCTTTATCTATCTACCTTTCATTATTATCTCTATTTTTTGTTTTGACAAGTGTGCAACTGTGTCAAAGAATTTCCCCTCGGGGATTAATAAAGTATTTCTGAAATCTGAAAATCATATGTGAAGGGACAGAGCTGAACTATATGATAGTTGTTAGTTCTTGTTATCGTGGGTTTTGTGGCAGTCTGAATTGACAATAAGACAACATTTCTTTAGTGTAGTTTAATTCACAAGCGATCAACTCAGGTTATGAGTAGGTTCTGTTAATGAATTGGACAAAAAGACTCGCAAACTCTCAAAGTTATCGGATGGAGTCAGTCTACTGAAACTTTCACTGAATAAGCTAAGGAAATAAATAATCTGACTCCCTTTCTGATTATGCCCCCATTAGCTCGTCCTATTTTAACAAAAGGCAGACTTCACGGGAGCTGCTGTGCTAATCGGAAACCTTTTAGCTTTAACTATTTTATGCAAGAGTATTTCAGGGCTGAATGTCCTTCAAGGTCAGAGCAGATGATTCCGAGAATCATTGGCCTGGAGGAGTGACTCCTTTTAATGGACATGCTAATGAGTCCTTAATTGAGTTGTGGAGAGACGTCTCTGTTGCACCTCTCACCACAAATGAAGACATCTCAGTAGAGCATTCATGCAGCCTGATTCTCAGAGGAATTCCTCCCAGAGATCTGTGGGACAAATCTGGTTGCAAGTTAACTAAATGAATCAAGACGTTAGTTTTAATTAATAAAAACATGTAGACAATGTTAAGAAGAAAAAAAAAATATATATATACATGCATACATACACACATTAAAGACAAAATGAAAAAGACTCTTAATGATATTTCTAATAGACTACATTTAAATTAATATTTAATTTGTCGGAAATTACATGTTGCAAGTTATATGCCAAGCAAAATGAGTTAAAGGGCATTTTCTTCACATACAAAATGAGTTCGTAAAAACTGAGTGTAAAAATGAGCATGAACTTGGACCAGTGAACTCCTCACAGAGCTTTGGGTGTGTCATCTTCAGGTTATTCAGGTCTTTACAAATCATGTCTTGTCTGTATTTTTTGTCACGGGACTCATTTCTCCTCTAGATCGGTTGCAAAAGTACTGTTTTTCCTATGAATTTCATTACATAGCTACTAAATATGTTGTAGTCACTTCCTTAATCAGAAGATGTGTTGCAGTTTGTCTGGTTGTTCCATGTAGTTGCATTATACGTTCCCATGTCTCTTACTATTATGAGATTTGTATGACTCACTAACATTAGCTCAAATATCAACAGATGAGTAGTTATGCATACCTTAATAGCATCCCTTAACTAGTAGCCTGAAGTCTTAACTTTCCTTGGTTCTTTTTTAAATAGATTATATGATTGATTGTGTATTTTGCTTGTTTCGATGGGTCAAACACACAGTATATGAGAGAAAATAAGCTTTTCACATCTACACATACCTGGAGGAGGATGAAGTATCTAGTTTCAGAGAAGATTTGTAAACCAACCCGTGACAATAGAGACTGTTCAGGCTCTTTAAAGGGAAGAGAGAAAGAATCTCACCATGTTTCTTGCCAAGAGCTCTAGGTGACTGAGTTGTTATGAAATTAGTGATGGATTAGCGGTTTCTTATTACCTAAAAATGTCATCGCTGTTTATGATCCTTGAGGTTAAGGTGAAGTTCCTGCCTCCTCGACGCGTCATGACATGACATGATATTTATTGACTGCCCTTTTCTAGAGTGGAACCATATCCTGAATATAGCCTAGTGGTAAAATTAATTTTGAATTGAATTATGGTTAGGATCAGGTTATTTAATAGATCTTCTACTTGGAATGAAAGAAACTACTTGGAATGAAAGAAACCACTTGAACAGCGCTACAAGTAGGTGATTCTTGGCCAGAATGAGCTGTATGGTGGACCAGACTTAGCTAATTCTGTGTAGTTAAGTCTAGCTTTGTAAGATTACCCTACAACTGGATCAAGATCAAGCTGTCCTCCTGACTTCCATCTCAGTGACCTTTGACCTTCCCTTTGCACAAACAACAGCTCCAAGGGTGACCTACATTGTCATTCAGAGCTGAGTGTGAAATTGCAATTTTCCGCCTGGTTGATGCATTAATGAGAAATTGATGTAATGCGACAGCATTTAGGAGGAGGAGAGCTCTTTTCCAAATGGCACACTTTCAGTGTCTTTTGTTTCTTGAAGGCCTTCATGGCAACGTTCACACTGCAAGCCTTAGGGCTCAATTCTGATTGATTGCCCAGATCCAATAAAATTATCATTATCAGATTCGAGTGTGAACCGATCGCATTCCTGAACTGACCCACATGCGCGAAAGAACTACAAAGAAGGCGTGCATCACGGAATTATACAGAAGTAAACACGGAGGTTAGTGAAGTCAGCATTTACGCGTTCATTTATAAGGTCATGTGCTGCGGAAGCCAGTGAATTTGTGCGCAGGCAGTGAGGACGCAGTTGAGGAGAAAGTTTTTCTCATACAGATTTTCCTTAAAGCTGCAGTCCGTAACTTTTTGGGGTTAAAAATTGTCCTAAATAATTTGAGCAAGTACATAACTAGCCAGTATTAAAAAGTATCTGCTTGCCTTAGCTCGATTCAAAATGGTAAGCTTGTAATAATTTTTTTTTTTATTTCAGTGGTACTGGTGGATTTCCACGGGAAATTCGAGCATGTATTTGCGTCATTACGTCACATCTGTACACATAAAGGTGGTGTTTCGGCTAGTAGGCTATATTGCGTGTGAGGATGTTGGAGGTGGAGATGTATAGCCTTTTCTCACAGCACTTGATATAATTGAACTTTTCAATTTGATGGCAGATCCATAAAGGTTCAAATGACAATCACTAGTGACAACTGGAGATTCACCCGTTGTAAAATGCAAAAGACTTGGCTAAAGACAAAACTGGGCCCATAAAACAAGGATCGTAAGGGCTTTTAAAAGGTGGCGTGAACTCCGTGTTTCGAAGGGGTTCAAAACGATCGCAGAGACGGATATTTTTTCTGCTGGACAGGTCAGACATTTTCAATGGTTCAATTATGTAACAGTAGCGCACTTGTTCGCTTAATTCATACAGTTAAGGAGTACTGAACTACAGGTAGTCCTAATACACATTAAATGTAGTCACGCAATGTTGATGTTGTTAACATCAACAATTTGAGAACAAAGAATAATTTGCATGGTTTGACGTGATATAAGCGATCGTTAGATTTGGGCTAATCAGCGTGATTTACTGCAATACTTTTCCCCCTTAGTTGGTCAGAACAAAAGTGGATGTTACTTCCTTGTTCAGATGACATTTTCCAGTGAAAATTCTTATGTTTGTCATACTTTAAAAAAGTAGAATCTGTTATTCCACATGCCAGTATCCACACCAGCGCGGTGACTGACAGCACATTCTCCTCAAAACGTTTGATTCATCCGCTCTGTGCCGTGCCAAGGCACAACCCATGTAGTTAATAATTCCGCGAATAACTGCAATTGCAGATTTCGAACAGAGATGGCGACAAAGAGGAAAAGCTACGGACTGCAGCTTTAAGTTTTGCTTGTATGGAGCTTTCACTGTAATGCTTATGAGTATAACAGCTCACCGTCCATCCACTGACTAACTTCGCTGCGCCTTGCATATTCACAGTGTAACCAAAGTATGTAAAATCTTTTGAGTAACTAAAAAAAAAACATCAGTGCAGCATTGTGACGAATGTCGCTCTAGTCTAGAGTGACATAAAAGTCGCATGAATTCCGATATGACTCTTCAGAGTCAGACTGAGGTCGCATTGCAAAACATCAGACCTGTATCGGATTTAGGACCACTTATTGAAGTGGCTCAAATCAGAATCGAAAATATAAGATTCCATGTGGTTTGTGCGGTTTACACTTATGAAATAAACCGATCAGAGTCGAGTATAATATTTTTTTTTTTTTAAAAATCTGATTTGGGCCACTTTTTCATGCAGTCTGATCATAGCCTTCTTTGTTGTCTTCTTTTTCTTTGAGTACACTTCGCCTTTTATGGAGTATCTGATAAAAGCTATTTCTGAAGCAATGCCTATAGATAACATAAATGGCTTTTTCTTTTGTAATACAGCTTGGTGCCATCACCTGGACACCAGTTGGGTCTTTGGTAATTTGTTGTTTACAGTTATTAGCTTTGGTCCATGTCAACTCTGTTCAAATGTTCTGATGCCAAATTAGGCAGCATGTTCTGTGTGTGTAATATTTAGAACTCCACAGCTTTTTGACAGTATAATGACAGCTCCTCTCAAACTTGTTTATGGGATGAATGCAATGTTTTGGAGGCTGGAGTTTTAGTGTGGTTTAATTAATGATTCATAAGATCCAAAGTTAAAGCTGGCACAGATGGATGTAAAGCACAATTTTGTTTGTCCTACCGAGCTGATGATCTGAAAGATCTGGATTAATTGTCTCAGGGCATTGTGGCCTGGCGGGTGTCCTTTTGAGTCCCCCTTAACCTTGAAAGAATGACTGGTTTGTTAGGGTGGATTTGGTTTGATTCAACATGCACTCTCTGCACGGTAACTGGACAAATGTTGACCATCTATGTCATGTTTGCAAATAAAACCAAGAAGCATTTAAGAACAGACTGCAATTTCAACGTATAACTGTCTTGTAATGTGGTAGTAATATTTCAGATGTAAATTCTCATCATTTGTATTTGCATTTGTATTTATTTATTTATAAAGCACCTTCCAGGCTACACAGTAGCCCCAAAGTGCTGTACATTACAAATGATCTAAATCAAAACAGCTCTAGAAAACAAATGGTCGATAACAAAAAAACAAGAGGAATAATATAAAGTACAACACCCATTAAAAGAGTGACTTAAAATGCAAGAGAGAACAAGTGAGGTAGGTCACTCCATATTCTTAAGGCCAGCAACAGCGAAAGCACGATCACCCTTGGATTTAACACATACTCGTGGGATAGTTCACAGGAGCTTATTTGAGGATCTTAGTGATATATTTGCCTTATAAGGCTTAATGAGCTCCACCAAGTATTCTGGAGCCATACCATAAACTGCTTTAAAAACATATAGTAAAATCTTGTAATGAATCCTATATTGTACTGGTAACCAGCCCAATGAGGATAACAAAGGAGTGATATGATCGGTCTTCTTTGCATTCATAAGCAATCTTACAGCAGCATTTTGAACTAGCTGAAGACGTGCGATATGCAAATGACTAATTCCCAAGGTAAATGGAATTGCAGTAATCTAACCGTGAGAAGATAAAAGTATGAATTACTGTATCCAAATCACATGCTGAGAGAATCGATTTTAGTTTGGCTATTGTCCTGAGATAGATAAAGACTGTGGTTCGGAACTGCTTTTTTGTTTATCAAACATCAGCGAGGAATCAAAAATGACTCCCAAGTTTTTTACTTGACCCTGTAGGTAGCTGCCCCAAGGTCCTAAGTTATTCTTTACAGACTTATTACAAACTGTATGACCAAAGATAATAATTTCTGTTTTCTGTTCATTTAGGCTAATTGGACAAGATTATCAGACATTTAAGAAGTGTTGCCCCTGAGTCATCACTATTTGGCCTCAAAGCTACATAAATCCATTTTTTCCAGTTTACAGGCCATTAATCATGGATTCAATAATTGAATTAAGATGTGAATTGTACATTTCCAGTTTTATCCCAAGTACCAGTCCTCTTAAACAAAAAAAAAAATTAAAAAAAAAACTGTAATGGGTGTAGTTTTTTTATTTTAGTTTTTCCAGCTATTTTAGCTATTTTCGTTCAGTGTCTTTTTTTCTGTTTTTGAGAGCAAAGGGCCTGATATGTAGCATGTCATAGGAGTGGAGTGGCCCCCTCTTACCCTTCTTGCCTGGGGTGTTAAAGTCCGTAAAGCCACAGTCTGGGCCCTAAAAGACAAAGCAGATCGGGATGTTTTTAAAAGTGGGAAGTGTGTGTGTGTGTGTGTGTGTGTGTGTGTGTGTGTGTGTTCATGTTCATAGTAGCCTACTGGGCAGCCAATGTAATGTTGTTTTTGTTGTGATAAATGTGTTTAGCTCTAGGGACAGTGGCCAGGGAATTTGTCACTGCCGTTTTGTTGTTGGGAATAAGATTACATGTGGAAATTACAGGTTCTTTAATTGAGTATCCTACATGACAAAATACAGAATGCTTAGTTTACAGATTTGAACCTGATAGATATGTGGACTCATAATAGGTTTTTCATTGTAATATCTGGCTGACAGGGTCTCTTTTTATGACCTTTTTGTCAACCTTGATTGACACTATTTTTGATGTATTTTGTCATGTATTGGTGAGGACTGTTTCTTGTTGTATTCTTGCAGTTTGCTTGAATATTATAGGTCAATTTTGACTTCTGTGGTTAACTCACCCATAGGATTTCTATTGGAGTCTTTTAGTGAGGAATCTGACAAAATGTAAGGGGTCACAGGTTTATGGAACAATTTTTTCACATAACTGGATAGTTTTAGTTTTACAAAAACTGGCATTTGTACGTCATTTGATGCCCTTTATAACTTAGAGGACCTATTATGTTTTTTTAATATATATGTTGCCGTTTGAGCATAAAAAGGGCCTGTAAAGTTAAAAAGCACAAGGTCCTTCCAAAGGGAGTTAGGCTATTCTCTGTATCAGTAAGCACTCTTTCTGAACTCCCTGAAACGCCTCAATTGTAGTCTTAAGTTTTCTCCTGGGAACATTCCCTTCACAATATTCCTCATTTAAATAATTCTCCCCCAAGGCATACACAAAAAAAAGGGGTGAGGCCTGCTTGACCAATCACAACACACTCGTCCAGCTGACCAATCAGAGCACATTGCGCTTTTCAGAAGGAGGAGCTTCATAGAGGCCGGAATAGAGAGCGTTATTGAAAGATTGGAAAGAGAGGTGCTGCAACAATAGTGACAATAGTAAACAATAGTAAAATATGTGAAAATTTTATTTTTTATCAAGCATGGAAAACTATTCTAGTACACCACAAAATCAAGATTTTGCTAAATGGCATAATATGGCCTCTTTAAATATGATTTTGACATGATTGTTTGTTTCCCTTTTTAGTGATTTGGTGTCCATCCGCTGTTTGTGCATGTCAAAGGCTCCCTCGGCCTCACACATCCGACAAAAAATAGATAGACTGGTGAGTGGTGATGCATTTTTCCATCCTTTCCTCCCCTACTTCCCAACATGCTGTAATCAAGATTTATCAGATCTGAGGCAGATGGTTTTGCAGGATGCCTGCCCCAGCCCCCCTCCTGACCTTCTTGCTGGATCCTGAGCCCTGGGCCCAAGTGTTTGTCTAGACTTGAGTTATCCGCCTCATCTAGGAATGACAGCCCCCCCCCATTCTCCTCCAACCCTGCATGTCCCAGAGGAATTAAGGTCATCCATCCTCGAGTACCCCTATCCCTATTTTGCTAAAAGTATCTCAACACATGGCAGACCTTTTCGTTGAACTGCATCCTGCCTTATGGGTTCCTCAAAATCTCCAAAAATCCATAGCAACAACATATATATATATTTTATATATACTTCTGATAATGGCGGCATATTCTAAAGCCAGCACAATGTCAGAGTCCTCAAGGGTTTCTAAGTGCTTCTGGAAAGAAACTCTTTTATACAATGAATGCCTGGAATAATGAGATGAGGCCGTATTTTAATTTAAACCACAAGACTTGAAAAGGGAAAAAAAGGGCTGGCATGACACGCTCTCATTATCAGCTGGTTTGTGAATTGGCCGTAGCAAGTGGCGGGACACGTGTCCCTCTCTTTGTTTAGTCGGAGCCTGAATTGGTGCCTTGGATGGGACCTATTCATGGCTGGACATAAGGCCGCCTTTGAGAGTGGTGGCTTGCCTCATTATCCTTGTTGCATTCCATTACACCTCATTTTTTTGTCCCACTTCAACAGGGACTTTGGACAAAGCCTACAGTGTGAGGGGGAGCAGTCAAACCAAAAAATGGCAGAACTTCGAAGGTGAAGAAATTTTTAACACCACCGTTTGTCAGAGGATCTCATTATCTGTCTGCTATCACATTAAATGCATTGCAGAATCTGATAATAGAGTATTAGGCTATATTAGGCAGCCAAGTAATATAATCCAGACTATATTCTTCTCTATTTGATATGCCGTAGATGGAAGAACTTTGCTAGAGAAGTCAGCTATTGTGAGTCATAGTGTTTAGACTCGCAGTGTGTGTGCCTAGCTATCGTGTTTGGAAAGTTGTGTTTATGGCTTGTCTTGGTGTATTTGGATTGTGGGTAGGGTCAAACTCATTAATCTGTAGATGCCTTCAGCCATCATCCATCATCAGTCTTTTTTTCTTATTTTATTAATTTGTTCTAATACAAGACAAGTGCCACTAATTGACTGTATTATATTAATTACATAATTATATTATTTGTAAAAATTAACATCCAACAAGACTAAACTTTCAACTCTGTCTCTTTCTCTCTCCTGTTTTCATGCCACTTCATGCGTCACCGAAATATCTGTTCTTCTCACCGCCCAAATCTAGTTAACTCAATCTATGCGTTGACTCTTCACATAATGGTGGTTTTGTTCCTAACATCTCTCTGAGTGAATTTACATGTGACCGATTTCTCATTCTTTCTGCCTACGTACTGAGGTCCATTACGTCGCCTGTGTAGGAGTCAAGGGCTGCCCTTAGACAAAGTGAACAATCTCCCTATCCTTTTGTCCACCCACTCCTCTCCGTTTGACTAGAGGGACAGTCAGATACGGGGCGGCAGCATACCAGATGTTGTTTTAGTAATGCTGCTGAAATGAGAGATGTTAGATACCTGCTGTCTGATTGTATCCTCTACATGGATAACTACAGCACTGCCTTTGATGGTATCTGATGACAGGCTAACTTAACTCACTCAAGCCCTGATGCTGATCACGGCTATAGCAATCGGACTTGGATTCGATTATTTGAGTGTCAGTAGAAGAAGGTTAGATCAAGCTGGCATGCAATCTGCAAGTCCTCTTATCTTGGTCAGGAACTGAAAGAGTGTTTTTTTTATTTTTATTTTTTGTGAGTGAAAAACACATTACTGATAAAGGATAACAGGCACCGTGGCATCCTTTGATTAATAGTGCATATGTTCTCATTTGTCTGCTGATTGTGTGTCTGCCTTGTTACCATGGATATCCTCATGTCCTCATGATATACATATTCTATATATGCTCCGTAACAGAACAATATATACATCAAAGGATTTTTATGATCAGATCAGTGCTGAGGCTCACGGAGGATGGTTTTGTTGAACACCTTACATTTAGTTATCTCTCTAACTATCTTGCTCAATGAAATGCAGAGGAAAGATATAGATGCCCTGATCATCAGGGAAATGTGACAACACCCCAGGTGGGTGTTTTATTATGTTTTGTCTGTGTAGAACTTGTGGATCATCCACTAACCTGCTGCCTTTTATAATAGGGGCTTGTGGTTTTTCTTAAGCTTTGACACGGCTATGAAAATAGACTAAAGTGAGTGATTTTCGTTTATTCTTTTTTTTATATAATTGTTATTTTTCTATTTTACTTTAATTAAGATAATGAACACAATAAAAGTTAATTTAATATTATCTTATTTATCCACTTGAGCACCACGGATTGGTGTGTCAGAGCATGTGCATTAACCGCTGGTTCACACCACAAAATTGTATGAATCTATTGGTGTTGTATAATGACCCACATTAGCTGCTTTCTCCTTTCTCCAAATGTCAACACACAGGAGCTGAAAGAGAGGAATCTGCATGATGCTGAGGCTTGAATACGCTTTCCCATCTTGCCAATTACATTCTGCTACATGTTGCTCAGAATGCTTCAAGTCTCACTGAAGCGGTTGATGTGTGTCTATTTGTGTGGTTGTGAATACATGTTCTACGCTTTAAACGGGCCATTTGTTTTCATGTTTACAAGTACATGCATATGCTTATGGAAAATGACTGTGGGTGAGAGCATGTGGGTTGCTCTATTCCTCCCTCAGTTGCAGTTTTAATGTGCTTTATTGGAATCACACATAATTGTACATTTAATATTGTATTTGTTACTGTTGAGCCACCACTGCACGCTGTGTAGTCGTCACTGCATCCTCTTTTGTTTATCAGTATCTCTGAAAAGCCTGCATCGAACAGGGTCTTGTTTAAAAACGAATCCGCAGTAAAATGAAGCGAACAAACGAGCAGTGTTTTACTGACGAGATCTACTTTGTTAAAAATAAGTTCATCTACGCTTAATGTTAGGATCATAAGGAAGCAAATGCAAAGACTGTGGCAACTCAAAGACTAGACAACTTGGCACGGCAATACATCTTGTAATCCTCAGAAGCATCTCTATTAATTTGTTTTGTTGTTAAGTTATCCTGTGTTTGCATTGCTCCACTCACTTCCTACTATGTGCAAATCGGTGGGTGGGGCTGAAGAGACAATGATTCAGATGTAGGCGTTGATCTTCTGTGGAGGCAGTCTCTCTTCGCATTGAGTTCATACTGAGACAAAATCTGAAACAAGTCATTTTGGCAGCTTCGTTTCAATAAAAGCTTTTTTGTACTAACAAGAAAGTTTTGAGTTCTGAAACCTACAGGATTTTTTTTATAGTACAATGGCCTCTTGTTTGTCAAAAGATCAAAGGAACATTTGATTTCTCAATTCTTGACCCCTGGACATAACATTGGAATTTTTGGTGAAAAACTATATTACCCATGATTCTGGAAAGAAATGTCCAGCAATCAGAGAATCGAGACAAACAAATCGCTCCAAAAGAACTCTTAAGGGGCAGTTCACACAGGCCGTGTTTTTCCATTCCAATGCGCTACTGTTCCATTGTTTTTCTATGTAAACACGTGCTAGAAGGACATGTATAACCATTGCGCTCGCGTCTTCCGTCTTTTGCAGCGTCTTCCGAGCCCTTAGTCTGCTCACTGCCATGAACTATGAATGACCCTTTGCTCTCAAACTACTTAAATCCTATGTGAATATTTTGCAATAAACAAAAATACTTGTGTAACCAAGGCAGATGAAAAAGTGTGCAGGCACCGTTAAACAAAAAAGTGTTCTAAAATTATATGAAATGTGAAAGAGCAATTTGAATCTATAGATAAAAACATTAAACATTTAAAGAATAAGAGATAATAAAAGGTGTAGTGTGTAATTTCTTAACCACCAATGTAACCAAACAGAGCTGAGTTCAATCATGATGTTAATTCGTAGGCTAACCAAGAAGGTTAAGTCACCATGCATTCCCGAGGGGTTTTTAGAATGGTGATTCTGAGTAAATTAAGGGCTCATTGCTTAAAGACTTCACATTTTGTTCTACAACATAAAGTACATAGTCATTTCTCAAAAATGAATGTTGAAGTTGCTAATAAGTTGCTATATAAGGAAAATGTGGACCAAAAAAACCCACATTGTCATTACTGAAAAAAACATGATAGTTTCTTTGTTTTGTCTCACTTTCTAAATGTTCAGACAGCATCTGGCTATACTATACGTTCAGTTTACCCACTCAAATTTCACACCCTCTTTAAGATGTACATCTTGATGATCGTATCTTTCACATAAACTGCAGATCCCTTTATTTTGAAAAGCAACTGTTCTTTATCTCCTCAGCAAAGGTGCTGATAACATTGGCAGATGTCACCCACACACATGCTCTGCAGGTAATGTAAGGTGCGTCTCATCTGTCGGGCCTCATGTTTTGGCTATGGTTTGCCGTATCCATGTCCCTTCTCCATGCTGTAAGGGGTTCAGGTATCACCCCCACAATACACAACAGAGCCGTATATCAGCACAGAAAGACGAGAAGTTTGTTTGCCCACTGCGCACCAGAACCTCCGGCAGCCATCTGAAAGATACATTCGTAAAAAAACAGAGAAAACCAGATTTGAAATTGAGAAAACCAGAAACCAAATTGAGAAAACCAGAAAAAATACCTGCCATTGTCCCCCCACCTGGCATTGGTCAGTCACACCAGTTAGCCCCACCCTAGTCTCATTCCATTGGTTCAGCCAATGTTGCTGTTGTTGAGCTGGATGTGAATCTCAAACAAAAAGCAATGTTTTGATAGCGTCTCAGATACAGAGTATTCAGACTTTAAGTATATGAGTGCTAAAAAACCTTCTATACCTTCATAGTAAAATGTCCAATGTTCAATTTTATCCAAAACCGATGAATTTGATCCTGGCAGTGTTTTATTATGTGGCTGGTTGTACATATCATGGCAGTTTGGAAATTTAAATGGTGAGCTGTTAAAAGGTTATAGTGTTATACTATTATGACAATTATTATTAACCAAAGCAAACCTAAAACAAAACAGATTTGCTGATGTAAACATGCCATTTTAGGTTTTTTCTTTCATCATGACTTGTGTTTCACGGGTCTTGAACCCGAGTGCTCTACATCGCAAATGCAATGCTGTACCAGGTGAAAAAGCAAGTTTACTACATCAGAATGCAAACCTCTGAATGTATTAATTTACAAATCATGCACAATGGTAAAAGTGTTTTGTGGCCATAACATTGTATTGTGCGAGTAACTGCGAACGTCTTCATTAAATCTCCCCGTTAGCGTAAAAAAAAAAAAGCCACTGCCAACATTTGATAATTTTCTCAAAAATGTCATGGCCCCCAGAATATTTTGTTGTATGAATATCTAAACATGCAAAATATGCAAAAAACCCCAAAGTATTCTAGCTAAATGCATCGTGTTTTTGTCAAAGACTACATCTGTATCGGATTCAGAACCTAGATAGAGTAGATCGCGTCCATTAACACCCCTAATGCTTGCACAGTCCTATACTTTGTCCTGGGTCGACATTTCAGTAACGCTGGGCAGTTTTAATATGCTTTTTAATGTTGATGATCGCGTTATTTTAAACTGCTTACATATGCTATCGCTTGTATGAGCCACTTCTTCACGTCTTTTGTTTAGGAGACTGTACTCTTTCAGAAGATGTGTAATAGCACCCCCTACCATATAACCGTGTAATCACGGAAATAATCTGCCTCTGTAGTCATAATTTCTGTGAAAAGGATTAAAAGTTGGTGCGTTACAGCCACTAGTGTTCATTTCAGCTAGAAACTGTAGTGAATTGTAGATATAGGTAAAACATTTTTGTTGTGAAAAATTGAAGGTTAAGGCACATTTGGTCACTGAGTCTATTCTTAATACTAGTAGTGTTTCTTGCCTTGGCGAACACCGCTAACTATGCCAACAGATAATTGATGCTCTGCTTGCTTTGTGGTGTTTCTATGTCAAAAAGTTGGCAGCTGCTCTACTCTCATATTCCACCCCCCCCCCCCACTCTTTATTCTTGTCTCTAGAGAGAAAGTAGGCTCCCATGTGTGCAGGCGTGTAAATGTGCATGTTGTGTGTTAATTAAATTGCATGTTTAGTGTTCCATGTTTTTAGCGCTATAAAGGCTAGACATAGACACCCCCCTCCCTTGGAGCTTCCAGCAACATGCCGCTGAAGGTGCCGGTGGGATTTGGGGGGCTATACATAGGCTCTCAGGCAAGATGTTAGTTTGTTTGGCTCAAGGTAGGGCCTGGAAAATGACGGCCGCTGTTTTTGTTATCATGCTTCTGATGTGCTGCTTTTGTTTTCTGCCTCTTATACAGAGCTGCTGAGGTTTAAGTCTTAAGGAGATGGGACTTGGGCTCCTGCCCACAGGAGAACGATTCCAACTCGACCCCTATAGCTGTTTGCTGTGAGGCCCTGTACCTCCTTCTAATGGTGAGTTGACTTTCACTGTCTTTATGGGAAAAACAGGTTGTACAGCAAGAAATCAAGAATGGATCCCAATGGTTTTTGTTTAGCGGCAGTCTTGTAGATTGGGTGGTTAAATAACTTATCACTTCAAAGGTTTTAATGCATAAAGCATTTGCTTGTCATGGATATTTCTGGAAAGCTGTCCAGCTTATTGTTCTGCCGTCACATCCTAACCAGTTGTGTAGTTTTCAGCAACATATAATTTGTCTGTCCATGCTAGAAGCAAAAAGGATTTCATCGAAATCCAGTATGACTCCAAGCGATTGAAAGCGAATTGAAAGTATCTTTGTGCAAGTCAAACCCAATAGCCTTAGAGAAACTGTTACAGACCAAAGCTTGGACTTGGAAAATGTGCACATTTAAAAATGTGAAATCTTTGCCTTGGCTATGCATGGATGAAGTTTCAACTCAAGTGGTAATCTGCAGAAGCCATTTAAATTCACAATCTCCTCCATCCAAAGATTTTGTTCTGTATGCAGCCAATGAATAGTAACTGATCCTCTGACAGAAAATCGGGCAAAGACAAAAGCGGCTATCATTATTCCATGTGTCACAGTTTTACAATCCTTCTATGGTTCGTTCCGTAACTATTAAATGGCTGTTGTGCTATAAACTAAATGTGCATGTCAATTCCAACCATTCTTTTCATGACACTTTTCATTTTAGTTGGTTTCTTAAGTTTTTGCAGCCACTTTAACTTTCGAAGTAACACACTAAGTTGTTATACTTACTTGACAAGAGTTTTTTGTACCCTCCCTGACCCCTTAGTTTGCAAAAACGAGGCCTTGCTTTCTGTCCGTAAAGCACATCGTTGCTGTGTCCGCTCAGGCCCCATCTAATTATCCTAGTGGCTGTCCATCCGTGAAATAGGCATTACACTGTGAAACTGAGCCAGTGTAGCTTTCCTCTGAACAATCGTGATAGCTTAGCAACAATGCGGCAGCCTATAATGACCATAACAACAGCAAGGGCACACCAGAGGATTATGGGGGATTATTACCTTTGATCTGCTCCAAAACAGGATGGGCAGAGAGTTGGGGGAGTTATTAGGAAAGAGGCAAGTTTATTCTTTCTCCCTTTTTTCTTCTTTTAGATGTAGGTGGTAAGAGAAGATTGTTGTTTGTTTCTTAAAGCAAAGGTGGCAGAAAGAATGAAATGTAGTGATGAAAAGCAAGGAGTCGGGAGCAGGATGCAATGGACTCTGTGTTCAATGTCCACGAGTCATGTTTTATTAAATCTTATTAGCAGGCAGCTTCAGTCGCAGCAGAGTCTAGTTGAAAGCATGAAATAGTGTGGGCTGTTTTCGGGACAGTAAGAAACGGACTTGGCCAGCAATCTTAACGAACATCCTTTCTATTGGACATCAAATAATCCACACTTGCCTATTACATGTTTAGGGGTGATTAATTGTTCTTGGTTAGAACTGCAGGGTGTCAAAGACACAGTTCAAGGGCTCTTTAATGTCATAGAATCCCAAATGAGCAATTTGAATCAGTCCCAGCGCTGGGATCACAGTGTCACTCTTACACTTTCTGGGTGATTCTCATGAAAACTGCCAAGAAATGACCAGGTATATGTCTATCTGTTAGGGGGGCAACGATTCAAATTGCTAACGGTTAGATTTTTTTATTTATATATATATATATATCACGGTTTTAGGGTCACTGTTTCAGTACGATTTGGTATGTGCTATGTTTAGAGAAAAAAGGACTACTGTCAAATAAAAATAAAGAAAATATGAACAAATAATTTAACTACAAGCAACAGCCACAAATAAATACAGTAGATCAAAGATACAAATAAAATAAACTGTTTTTCAGGCAGGTCTAACATTAGTTTTCAGGTAAAGAAATTGAATAAAGTTCAACAATATCTTTTGTTGTTTGATTAACATTAAAAACACAGACAGTATTAGCTTGCTGTCACTTACAAATGCACGGATGATATAATGCACGGATCCAGTACACTGATACTGTACACATGCCTGGACTATTTCATTTACTTAAGACTTAACCAACTATGCCTGCTAGGATACTCACCAAGAAGGGCATGTTGACAGAATTTTTGTGTGAATTTATCGCAAGACTTGAAAGAGGACTCAGTATTTGCTCGCTGTCTGAGACGCAGGTTTGCGCTCTTCAGATGAGTACACACACACACACACACACACACACAAATCTTCTCAAAGTGCACGAGAGTTTTCATTCGTGTCTTCTGGCTCTTAAATGTTTAAATTGACAAGGATTAAATGAGTTTAGTTTAAACACAAATAGCAACTTGTGCTGTTCAGGTCTCACCTGTGCTCGTGCGCTATCAACACTGGTGATGACGGCAGAAATGACTGGTCATATGCGAGTGCCGTATACTCGCATATGACATTGAACAAAGTTTACAAAGAGTGACATTTTTGTCCAAGAGTGATCCTTTTTTTTGATAGTCACTGTTGTAATGTATTGGGAACAAAGAATGTGTATCCATCAACAGAAACCTGCATTAGCAGAACTTTGTCTCTGTTTTACACATTATTTTCAATAAACCATATTATAGATGCGTCGTCAGATTTAAGATGAACCGCGGTCCAAGTGCTTGCCAAACCGTGGGTGGAGAACGGTACAGTTTGACTTTTACAGAGAACATTACTCACCTTCTGTCTGTCTGTCTGAGCAACCAAGTAACCCACCAATATATTCATTTTAATGCAGGATTAATTTTGTATTCCTTAGATTACTGAGTGAGTATCATTAAACATGTATCTGACAAATTGAGGTGCAAAACAGATGCTGTTGTTAATCACTGATTAAGTTTGGAGCAAACAAATGGTGAATTAGGGCCATCCAAAAAGGGACATCAGTTGGAACGTTTTTCTTGTTTTTAACACCGTCCAACATGTAAATATTGAGTGGCTGGAGTTCTATCCGCTCCTGATGATTTGTAGATGCAGATATCTGTGCCATGTGTTCATTGTTGAAACAAACAGCATGGACCCTTTGAGATGTCTCATTTTAGAAAACCCCATGGTGCTCCTGCTCATGCAAGACAAGCACCACCTGCGATCTGATCTCAAAGACTTTTTTAAGGCAGGACATCTGTTTCAGCTGTCTGTTGCTACTAATTTTTTATTTTTATTTTAAAGATGAATCTGTGTTTATTGCATTAATAAAAACGAACTTTTGTTTTGATGCTGCAGAGATGATTTAGGCCTGTATTTTTTGGATGGGTTGTTATCACATTTGTTTTTCTGATGGTTAGCTATTTTCAAAAAGACTGTGTACTGTATACTGCACAATATAGGCTATATGTATAAGATTAGGGGAAAAATTGCATGATCTTGACATGTTACATTTAACTTGGTTGAGTATATTCAAGTTATTTCAGAAAATGTCTGCACGTTTGGCAGTCTTGTCAAATCATGTGTGAAGAAAGATATACTAGAAATCCAATGTTGAGCACATATATTACTTCACATATTGCCATTGATAGCAGGTAATCCATAGCCGCGTTTCCACTGCCGGGCCAGGGCCGAGCCGCGCTAGTGCGTGCCAGGGCCAGTCGCGTTTCCACTGCCACTTCCGGGGGTTGACCGGGGCTTACTCGGGGCCAACAGCCAGGATTTCTGGCCCGTAGAATACCTTGGGCCAAAGCAGGCCAGCTCGGGCTAGAGGTGTGGTCAAGGTTAAAGGCGGAGTTTATCGGTGTTAGGGAAAGATATGGTCTGCGGCAAGATGCACATTTCACTTTTTTATATCGCGCAAAATTATCGCTGCACGAAATGGATAATCGCCTGTACTGGTCTGTTGAAGATACCAAAGCTCTTCTGAGCATTTGGGCAGAAGATACAGTACAACGTCAATTTGACGGCGTGTGCAGAAACGAGGATGTTATCAAGTACATTGTTGCTGAACTTGCTAAGCTAAGTATTCGCCGAACAACAAAGCTCATCTTCCACCAAGCAAACACCAAAAAAAGCAAACAAACAGACGCTTCGGTCCTCTCCATCTCGATTGTTGTCTTGCCTGAATGAACTTCATAATCCCCGCCGAAATGGGTGCGGTTGTATGACGTTCGATCCAGGAAGGTGTGTTAAGGGCGGGGTTTAGGGCAGCGCAGCGGGGCTAGTGACCCGGCAGTGGAAACGCGGCTCATGTGTTCTATGTATACAGAACAGATGCATACAATTTTGAGTTTGCATACTGTACACTGTAGTAGCAGTACTGTCTGCTACTACAGTATTATTAGCATAGCCTCTATTTCACAACAGATGGTGATAACTTTAAAGAGGCAGGCTTTATCCAATCAGGTTTTTATTTTTCAAATTTGTAAATAAAACAATTTTTCTACATTAAAATTTCACTTTTGATTGAATGTGTTACTTGCTGTTTCTTTGTAATTGTTAGTGAAATTTACTAGCAATGTCTTGGTGGGAAACAAAATCTACACCATTTTAAAGCAGAACTATGCAACTTTTTTACCTGTGCGCGCCCTGTTGAACTGTCGGCAGTATGTATTGTATGTGCGCCTTGAACACCACATGTATATGGCGACAGGTTATTTCTGTTTGATGCTAATTTTATCAGATCTTTTTTGCAGTAAAGAAATTCGTTACATCGCGAGACCTGATATCACGAGACACTTCCTGATGCTGCGGCCGCCAGCTCAAAGTTGCAAGTGTGTTTTTTCCGCTCACATGCGATAGGGGGGTGCGAGACGACCACCATTCAACCCGAAAAAAGTGATATAACCATTCCAATGACTCCGAAGCTGTTCGTTTGAGGTAGAAAAGTTGCATAGTGCTGCTTTAATTGATTTTAATTGATTAATCACCGGACTTTGCATAATGTTGCTTCTGTTTTTTGGATCAAGACCCTAACTATTGCTTTTTAAGGAAGGGAATGTTATCACATCAGTTCTGTTTACCCAGAGTTGCTTTACAAATTCAGTATAACATTGAAGTGGAACTCTGTGGAGAATTTAGAGGGTTTCTTGTATTTGTCATTCAGAGGATTCAGCCTCTGCTTTCAGTGATGGTCGATTAGATGCAGAGCGTTGAAGCCTCCATCTGTTTACCCAGAAGCACTCAGGCGTTGGAGTGTTGATTAGCTGGGTTATTTGACATGGTTGCGACAGCTGCTGGACAAGGAACAACTTTGATCGACAGAAACCCTCCATTCCTCTATGGTCTGATGTTTTATTCTGCTCTCTAACATGGTATCATTTGTTTGATAGACCAGTAGGGCTATCTAGTTTAATAAAGAGCTGCCTCTTCCTGGAAATCTTTATTTCCAGCTGTACTGTAGTCTCAGCCTCAGATTGCTCACCCACCCATGAGAAATTATTTTTTGTTTACCCATCAAATTATAATGCCTTTTGTTGGACAATGACAAGGCAATATATAAAATACACCCATTTATATTAATATTCATATATTAATACACTAGTACCGTTCAAAAGTTTGGGTTTGGTACATTTTTTAAAAAGAAGGCTATGTTTACCAAGGCTGCATTTTTGTGGAAACCATGAAACGTATATCTTTTCAGGATGATGAATAGATGAATAGACATTTATTTGAGGCAACATTTTACAATATTAAGGTCCCATTAGTTAATGTTAGTTAATGCATTAGGCCTTGTCAACACTAATACGTTTTCGTTTGAAAATTCTTTTTCTCTAGCCTGGTAACTGAGTTATGGTCTGGCAAAGCTTCATAGACAAATCATTTCCAAAGGGGCATCACCAACGGACGTCGCTCAAATGCCTCTGGATAGACCTAAAACCAATCAGAGCGCTGAAGGAGATGACGTATGCAGAGCGACGGAGAAACATCTCTGAGTGTTGTTCTTTGCTCGGGTTTTAACAAAAAGGAAACATTCAAATCGCTTAAAACAGACGCTATAGCTGATTCGAACGAGTGATGTTCCACGGCAGCATCCAACTTTTATATGAACAAAATCTCCTTCACCGTCACTGCGCTGTCGTCATCGTGTAAAGCCCGCCCCAACGTTTCTGATTGGTGCCTCAATTTTGACAGATTAGAAATGGGCTTGAATGAGCTCTTTGCCAGACTAACTTGCAGAGCAAATCTAAGTTTGCCGGAAGTTGTCTGGGTTTTCCCAGGCTACTTTTTCTCTCCATTTTGGCCTTCTATCCACACTGAGACGCTGTTTTTATCAATGAAAATGCTCTCCAAAGTGGATACATTTGAATACGCTGTTTTCGCCCTGTAGTGTGGACTGTGAAAATGGAGGTGTTTGAAAACAATGATGTAATTTAGTCATGCGACGCATATTAAACCCATAGATATTCATGTTTATACCGGTATTGTGCCTGTTATGTGCTATTACCTTTCACACGGTTGCTAAAATGTTACTTTGCACCCTTCATATCACAGTCCTGCAAAGGTGACAGAAAATGATCTTGTATTTACTGTATTTTTTTATCAATCAATCAATTCTCCAAACTTTTGAACCATAGGGAACATATATTCCCTTGTCATTGCCTTGAAAACACTGATGCTTGCTTCACATAAGCACAGAAGGGAAGGAAGTATGTTCTCATGATTATTGTCTGTAAACAGCAAACATTCAGCCATATTTACATTGAATCAGATTTGTTTGGCCCCTCATCATAACCACGGAGGAGTTCTGAGTGGATGTCGTCGCCGTAGGGGTCTTAGTCACAATCCACAGCTTTTCTGATTCCCTCGGTGCCATCTTCTCTGTAGCTTCTCCACTGCGTCGTCATGTTAGTGCTGGAAAAGCCTATAATTAAAACTCACAAAGTGAGTATTTCAAAACAGACAAAGCTTTTTGACGAAATTGGGTTTTTGGAGAACTAATGTTTATGTTCTTGGTGTTTGCAGAACGTAATCATTTGAATTCGACAAACTCTGAAGTCTTCAGCAGGTCTTGTTCTTGATAATTTATGTGTACTGGACCGTTACGGTTTCATTTAAAATGTCTGTGGGAATGAATAATTGCAGCTGTAATCCTGACATCCAGTTAGTCTCCTCTTGTCTGTCATCTGCCCTTGGTCAGGTGACTACGCCTGTAATGTTAAACTCGGCACACGTTCTGTCCTCTTTCAGAATCTGCTGTCTGCCTGACAGAGCGGAGGGGAATGTGTTGCTCCACAGGGACCGCGCACACCCGCTGCATGGGTTATATTACCTTTCCTAAAATACCACAAGTGCCAGGCGTGCACAGGGCACGTGGAGGACGTTTTAGCGACAATGTCAAACTTGGGTAACAACGTAGATGATGTTCATGCTGATGGGTTAACGTGAATCACCATATGATAATCAGCATGATAGGTGATTTATCACAGTTGTTTCTCAGGAGGAATCCAAACCTTTGACCTTGGTCTTGCTATTTTGTTTAAGTAAGTTAGATTTCAAATCTCTGTGGTGTCATTTCTGCACCACCAAACAGAATTGTAATAATAATGAGTGTTTCAATTAAGTATCACACAGCCATGTGGGTGGTTAGAATAATATTTTAATAGACCCTCATTTTTGTGTATGTAAATCACTAGTATCTCTGGACACTAATATGTGGATGACTAACCACCACACTACATGTCCCTTTTTGAATAAGATTTGACCTTGACCTGAACCTTAACCCTTTATAATGGTACTTTCAGTGTCTTTACGCACCTGCAATTATCATTGCAGGGATACTTTAGTCTGATTTATGTAACAGCCTGGCCCTTCTCTTTCTTTTTTCTCTCTCTCTCTGTCTGTGTCTCTCTCTCACACAGACACAATTACTTGGCTATCTAGACTATTGTTTATTATACAGCTATTTATATTTACTATAAACTGAAACTAACCCTGTGACTATAAAATATATTTTACATGTATTTTTTTTTTGGGGGGGGGGCATGTTTTATTGAGTACTCTAATTCAGGACATATCCCGCTTATCCCAGAGTAAGGTTTTGTCATATTTAGCTAGGGCTGGGTGTCGTTCAAAGATTTTCCATAACGATACCTTGACTTTGATACCGGTTCCTGAACGATACTTTTTCGATACCAATTTTATGAAATCTGTTTTAACAAGATTATATTACATTTTACCTAAAAATAAAAACGTTTCTTAACTTTTTTTTTAACAGACTTAATTACTCATAGGCCACTGGGGGCAGAATATATCCCTCATGCTCAAGCGCATGCGTGAAGCTTCCTGCACTGGCAAAAGTTGCCTAATGATTATGAATGTGTCAGGAAAAAATAGCAAGGAGAAATTTTTATTGTTTATTAATAAACTAGTGTTTTCTGAGTCAGTGTTGGCTGCAAAGATGAAGTTGATGTTGCTGACTCGTCATCTCCCCAGTCTAGTGAACACGCACACCTATAGAGATAAACGCAACTATCATTTAAATCACATAATCAGAGTATTTGTTTTCAATTCGTATTGTTTTTTTTTAAAAGTGGACATTTCAAGCTTTCTATATGCCTATTTCTATATTTCTCACGTCTGTGTGGCAAGTAGCCTATGCGTTTCGGTTCATTTGTGACGAGCTCCAGTTCTTCTTGCAGTTGAAGACCGAGCAACTTTCTGCTCTTATGTTTATTCTGTGCACTGTCAAGTGCTTCATCGGATTTGTCGTGTTGCTGGTCTTGGCAGTAATTATCTTGTTGCAAATATTGTATTGCGTGCTGCTGGCATTGAGCCTGGTGAAATGTAGCCATACTTTTGATCTTTTCCACGTCTATACATTAATGGGGGTTGGGATGCTTACATGCTACAGCCTCACGTGCGAGCCACGTCTCTTTAGGCAACCGCGTAAACTACTGTTTTTCCTTGGACCTTGCCACAGCCAATCAGGCTGCATGCTTATTGGCTCACTAACGTTGACGATATTATCGAAATTTGGTATTGAACGACAAGACATTTTTTGATACTCTATGGTATCGAGACAATTCGGTCGGTGTCTACAAAGTATCGAACTCTGAACCCAGCCCTATACTTAGCTATATTTCGGGAAGGAAACCTCAGAAGTAAGCAAAGTAAACCTTAAACCAAGCACACACAGGTTGAACACACTTGGGGGACCAGATTTGTCAGGATATCATAAATAGGGGCCACAATATTGTTTAAAGTCAATTTTGTTTTCTTTAATGGTCTAGCATTTCTTTTCAGGGTGCAAAATGGGATTTTGAATCGCTTTTAATATGTCTTTAATTGCCTGCTAATAGTTAGTTGGGGTAATTTCTAAAGGGTCTATTGTGTGTTTAGATTGAAAAGGACCTTCAGATTGTTTGAGCTTCTCCTAAGGGGATTTTTTTTATCGTGTTCTGATACAATTTAAGTTTTTGATCAATAAGTTACTCCCTAATCCCACATTAAATATACTTCAAGGTAATGCTTATAACACACTTAAGCTGGGCAGTAAGTTTTAAAAGGCGCTATTTTTTTTGTTAATTATCTGTCGGTTTTGCATGTCTAGATTTGCTCTGGATGTGATCTCGGCAGTGATTACCATGGTGACTCTAAGGTGCGAGTTCTGTCGCAGCTGACTCTACTAACGCTTGATATTCCCTTTCTTTGAAACACACATTTTTCCTTAATGAAGGAATGGTTAGACACCTCATCACATGCGTACGGCGTATGGTTGACCTTTAACCGGGCTAATGAGCCTGTTTGTCGTATTGAGAGTAAAACGTTTACTATAAGCTCTGCAGGCTTGCCCGAGCTCCCTCAGTGTAATGTTCTTTCGAGTAAAAGAGGGAACACTTGAAATGGTGCTCTATTAGAATACTAGTACTTTGAATGCTAACTTAATTAGCGAAAGAATACATAAGCTTGGTCGGTGTTTGTTGGAATTTCTTTCCCCCAAACCAGTTCAGCGCAAATCCTGCCCTGCAGCCAATTTCATTGGTTAAGATTAGGGTTTATTTGATGTAGCACTGTATAGGCAATCTGCACTGTAATTGAATTGTAATTGGCCAATTAAGACTTTAGAGTTGCAGGGCAGAGTTTGGACTGTGGGAAGGTTTTTATTTTACTTTTAATCAAGAGTCAGGAAGAACGCACTGTTAGTCTGAGTGAAATGGGATATTCAGTCAGAAAATGTAGGGTGGAACATGGTTTTATTTATTGCAAAGTAATTGAATGTTGATAGATGGTCTATATAAGAGGTGGTTGTAGGCCTTAAATAATAGCCCTATAGCTTGGTGATGTGAGCCAAAAAGAGTTGTTTAAGGGACAGAGCAAGTGATTACATTTTGATTAATAATTTGGTTTTTGTTGACTTAAAGCTTATTTATGTTTCCCGTAAGCAAGTTAGATAAGACCTTTTTAAAAAGGGTAGGGCATTTTATCCAGTTAGTCAGAAGGCATTTTCTGGAGCTTTGAAACATTAGTCCATTGCTGTATGATTGACTAGTGGCTTTATTCATTTTTAGCTCTTTCACAGAATACACACTTTTTTTCATAGTAAATCTAAATAACTTGAGAATGGTTATTCCGGCTTTGATGCCTACTAACATGTCTTTTGATCCCTGGAACTAACTTAGCATTTATTATGCATGTTATTTTTATCTTCAAATGCAGTATGGTACTGAACTCCTTTTTTTTTCTGTCCGATTCTTTTGAAAATACATAAATGTAATTAATACAGGCCTTGACTTGAATACATTAAGTTTCAATTTCTGAATTAAATATTCAGCATTTTTTTGTGAGGCTTAATGTCAGAAATATCTAGGTGGTGTAACTCTCCAGTATACAAAATAAACTATGAAGTAGTATAGTTTTTAAATATTAATATTGATTTTATTTATTGCAATTTGCCAAGGAGGGCAGGATTTTTTTTTTGTCTTCTAACTATTATATTTATACTAGATACTATCCATCTATCCATCTATCATTCTATGAGATTTTTCATGAAAAGACTAGGTTAGTTCAGGTCAAATGGAGCAACTCGTTACATGCATATATAATGTAGCTGATTTTAGAATTGTCTCAATGTTCATATCTGTAGCAACAGTGTTGTGGAAATTTAGTTATGTTCCCATAATGTTGTAGCAGTTCATAAGGGCTGGTAGTGAAAACTGAGTTTACCCTGTAATTGTTTATTTAGCTGAATAGCTTCTTCAGACTTTAGTTTAGTCTTTCTTTTTTGCTTGTTTTTCTAAAACTCAATCGCATCTTTGTCATCTACCGTGCCGGTCTGCCAATAAATAAACCATCTATCGTTTATGTACGTGTGTGTAAGTGTTCTGTATATGAAACAGTGGAGGTCCATTTGTGGCATATACAGCACACACTTGTGTACAGGTTACAGCACAATCTCACGTTCACCCCTGTTTCACAGTCATTGGCTGGTCATTTAAGGGTGTGTTCACACTTGTAGTTCGATTCTCTTGGTTCTTTCGTATCTTTTAGTCCGGAACAAAAATTATAGGAAATTATACATTTAGTCCTGGTTTGCTTGGCGTTCACACTGTCGTTTTTTTAACACAACCTAAAGATACAAAACAAAAAAGTATTTTGCGACAACTTGCCGAACATCACGCTTGTTGAATGTGTGTGTACATATGTGGTATTTTTACCAGCTGAGAGAACTCATGAAGAGCTTGTGAAATGTGTAAAGGACTCAAAATAGCGGATGGCACCATTCACACTTATTCAAATGAACCTCACTAAAAGAGCAATCACACCAGGGTTCGTTTTATCAAACTAAACATGCCACTTTCTGTGTGTCCTGCTCCTGTGTGTTTGTGTTTGTGTAAAAGTCAGCCAGCACCAAAGGGGATTTGTTGACTAGTCTGATTGATTGACAGTTCATGCCACCAAGAGGCCTCATGGGAGTGGACGGCCACAGGGGGAATTTGTTTAACCCTGGGATTACACGGGTTCAGGCGATAAAGGACCTCATATATATTCATTAAGCCGACACCTCTGTCACATTGACAAGGATTTGTGTTATTGCATGCGTCTCTGAGAAATGTTTCAATCATAATGGGCTGCTCTCTCTGTGCAGTAAATAGATGCACAGCACAAAAAGATTATTTGAACAGCATTTCTATAAGGATGAGTAATACAAATGGTGGTTGACGGCACGTCTATCTATATATATATATTTACATACACTGTCTGGGGCATATTTTCTCTGTTCACTCATGAATATAATGAACATATTTATTAATTTTAAGTCTAAAATATGGGTGTGTAATGACAGTATATTGTATCCATGCATAATATATGGATTAGCTGTTGTTCAGTTGTACATTGGAAATGGCCAGTTTTCACTCAGGCAGGAAGAACCGATAGCATTTCTGAAGGGTGTCAGAAGGTCAGCTTTTTCTGCCTTCCAGGTTTATTAGCTCTGATAAAGTGTCAGTTTGAGTACTCTGATGATGCAGCATACTTTAGCTGCACTGTATGAATCGTAATATAGTGTGACATTAAATAATATGCTATTTCACGTGTCACCGTTGGTTAAATCCTTCATGTCATGCTGTGTAGATTTTATGTAAGAAATGAAGACCCAGTACTGTTTTTCTGTATTACATTTCCTCATGGAAATTTCTACCATCTCCGAGCAATTTTACAATCTTACTTCGAGTAATTCAATAGTGTTTTTTTCCAACACGAAACGGATATTAAAAAGAAAACAATAATGTAATCCTCAGAGAAATATGGATACATATTTCTTTATACAGGACAAATCTTATTTAATATACTTAATTAGGTGCCTGATTTCAGTATTCATATTTTATGTCAATATATTCATTTCATTATTTTACGTTTATGACATTTGTATATTGTCAAATAAAATAAAATAGTGTATATCAGAATACACAACATTTCTTCCTTAGTATCTGTATATTTAGATTTTTTTTTGTGTATCTTTTATATTCGCTTTTTTTGATTAATGTCAGTGATAAATGGATCGTCATGGTTTCCATCTGTTTTTTTCCCCCTGCTTTTGTTGTGATTCAGCTTTTTGGGGTTTTGGGCTCAGTTTCAGACACTCAAAATGTCTTATTGTGGCCACCTGATACCTGACCGGGGGTCAGGTAGTAACTTGGAGCCAGATGCCACTTACAAATCGGCACAGAACCCCACCACCCCTTTCTGAAAACCTGCTGTGTTAAAGGAAGAGGACAAGTGGTGGCTCGCCCTGTCGCCCTGGAAACACTAATCATATCTTCCAGCTTGATTGTGACTTGTGTCTTGGACTGTAGACCGGGACTATCAATCTGGCATTCTGATTGGAGAATTACTTATGGTCTGGTGGTCTGGTGTACGGTCTAGTGTGTTTTCTTTTTTTTATTCTGATTCAGTGCAGCAGTATTTCGATATTTGACTGCTGCAAATACATTGATTTATAGTTCATTATAGAGACTTGAGCAAAAACCATCCAGTTCCAATTTATTGCCAAACATATGATTGGCCTGATTTCTCTATTCCTGACTTGCACACAAACTGCAGTGCAATCATTTCCCTAAAGTCATTTGTGTGGAAATATTATAGTCTATTATATTGGATTAAGATTAAAATGCAGTGATTGACACACACGTACACGCACACATACACGCACACACGTACACGCACACACGTACACGCACACACGTACACACGTATGTGTGTAGCCATTTAAAATTTAAGGCAACTACTGCATTTTAATCTTGATCCAATGTAAGTTTGGCCTGTTATAGAGCAAATAAACAACAAATAAATTAGCTTAAAGACAAAATCATAAACCTATATCAGAATCAGACAATGTGCTTACAAATTTGCAAAGTCATGCACTTTTCAGCAGACTTTTTATTTTGGAAGGATTTTCCCCATTAATTTTCTTTTATAGGGATTTGCACTTAACATCTTTTTGTGAGACAATACTCAAAAGCTCACTACACAGCTTATGAATCTTTTCAAATTAAGTAATTAAATAAATAAAAAATTTGACACTTTTTTATATATATTCTGCATGTGAATTCAACTGTTGAATTTAATCATGAGTTCTTTGAGAATTTAGAGCGACTTGCTCATTTTATGTCAGTTGCAATGATTTTAGCAATATGGCATTCATTGCTGAGCTCTTTTTATGTGGTTCTCGTTCCCATGTTAACAGCGACTCTTAAGGCCTGTTCTTACCAATAATAACTATTTTAGCATCCACACCAGTGGACAATATCATTCTGTTTATTCTAAGCGCACACTGTAGTTTTGTTATCTACCGTTTTAAATGCTGAAGCTCTTAAAACAGGATGGATTCTGATTAGCTGTCATTGTTTTTATCGTTCATCAGCTGGAAAATAAATCGTTGTGAAAATGATTCCAACTATTGTTTTTCGATGCCGTTATAGTTGTTGTTTGTTTGTTTGTTGTTGTTGTTGTCAACAATAACAATGCGCTCTTCATCAGGAAATTGGGCTTTTAAATAATTAAAACAAAAGTTCACATCACACTGTCTTTTACAGAAAGATATATCTTCATCAAACAACCTCAAAGCTCATGGTAGGTCTGTTTTGCAAGTTTATATGTTAGAAGTCGGTTTCTCTATGAAGGAAATGAAAGTGTTTTTTACTTGAGGACCCGACTGGTGCACTCTCTGTAGTCCAGTAATCCAATAACTTGTTTCAAAATAAGGAATGTTAAAAAAAATTAAGTAATCTAATATATTTTTATCCTGTTCTATTATGTGATTCATAAAATTCCAAATCACAGCAATTCAAGTGTTATTTTTCTTTGGTTGTATACAATGACCCAATAATAATATGATACTATTACTTTCCTGCACTATACCTGGCCTTTTTAGAAGACAAACCGCTTAAAAGTATATAACGGGTTGCATTGCCTCAACATAGTGTGACTGGATTCCACCCCCAAGGTTCCACTCATCTTACTCATTTACAAAATATGATCAAGATGGCATGAACAATCATAAATCATGCATTCAGCTTTGATTATGTAGGTGATGTATTTGGCCCTGACTGTACTTTTTCTGCCAGCACTTAACAATAACATTCATCTTGATGTAACTCTATCCTCTGTTGTGTTTACATAGTGTAGAGTAGCGTAACATTCTTGACCCGTTGCATCGGCACGCATCTCCTGCAGGTCCATTCCCCGTCGTGCATTATCTCGACTGTTTTACCAGACCGAAATGAACAGTCTGAGTTTACACGGTTTCTCCACATCTTCTGCCTGTCTTCTTTCAAACCCCCACTGGTGCTCCTCAGAGCCAAACGTCCATTGTTTAGTACTAAAGAGGCGCAACGATGTTATTGATGGCCGTTCTAAGTAGCACAAGGAGGAGGAGGACTGCTCGGAAAGAGAATCTAGGTCAGTCTGGCCAGCGTGATTCATTGATTCTGATGTGTGTCCATTTGCTGGTTTCTCTCTCTGTATTGTTAATTGCTTGGTGACTGATCGCCCTAAATCTTTCCCGCTTCCTGAGGCCGTCTGCTGAGCGGGTTTTTGCGAGGAACACCTGCCCTCGGGCGTGCTTTTAAGCGAGTTGAGGCCTCAGCCTTTTACCAGTGCATTGTGGGAAGGATGACTGGAGGGGAAAAGCACAATAGACTGAAAGTGGGTGAACAATGAACCCACAAGAATGTTACTGAACTAGAACCAGGCCAGTTTCAATATACACTACTGGCCAAGAGTTTGGAACAATTATGATGATGCTGAAAACTCAGCTTTGTCATCACAGGAATAAATTACATTTTAAAATATATTAAAAGAGAAAACCGTTCTTTTAGATTGTAATAATGTTTCGCAATAATTCTGTTTTTATTGTATTTTTGATCAAATAAATGCAGCCTTGGTGAGCAGAAGAGACTTCTTTCCAAAAACATTTAAAAAAATTTAATTATTACAAACTTTTAACCGGCAGTCATGTCTGCTATTTTCACTGTTTGACCGCCTCTGATGATTGCTGATGGAAACGGACCACACGTGCATTATCTTTCACCCACAAAAGAAGCTTAATCAGTTAATTGGGTATTTGGTTCAGATCTGAGTCTTGTCCGCCTTTTTCTATGTGTCTAAATCTGAGGCTTTATTAGGGAAATGAATGAGCGCACAGACCAAAGGAGGAAATCCTGCCGTTGTGTGTCCGATCCAGCGGCACCTGCGCTCTGAGATCTACAGAAGACGTAAAGGAAGTCCGGCTGAGCTTTTTTAATGTCCTGCCAGCTGCGCACATTCAATAATGCCCCTTTGGATAGTGTTGGAGGTGTTTAACCTTATACGCTGATGTCTTTCTGGTCCATTTTATTAATGCTCTGATAATCATGAAGGAATAGGTTTGAGTTGGTCTTGCATCAGTGTTGGAGAGTCCCTGCGCTATACTCCATCGTAAAGATAAGACGATGTCTCCACTTTCTTCCATTTCAGGGAGAAGAAGAATGCATGATCAAAAAGCACTCAAAACCTTTTGTTTTGTTTGAAAAGAGGAGATTGAGTAACTTTATTTTGTTCCTCCTTAAAGTGTAACTGCTTATTTTCAACCTGCTTTGTATTTTTATAATGTCAGTACTATATGTAAATGAACAATGTTTATTCATTCTCAATGTTTACTCACCGGACGGAGAAATTCACTTTTATTTGTCACCAAAAGTCTGTTCTGACTTTTGACAGCTCCAGGGCTTCAGTGAAAACTACAGATTATTCTTCCGCATTTTTGTATCCCGGCCCACGGACAGTCGGATCGAGAGAGGCTTACAGTATAGTTATTGTAAGGGTAATACACTATGAATAAAAACCTAAGTTCAATATGTTCATCATATAAAGCAATCGTTTCTCTTCAGAAAATTTGGACTAAACCGCTCAATTCATATGGATTAGTTTTACAATCTCTTTATGAACTTTTTGAAGCATCAAAGTTATAGTTGTGTAGCTGTCAGTGAAGGGACCGAAATCTCTCAGATTTCATTAAAATATAGGCTACTCACAGCGAAGTTATTTTTCGTTCTTCGGTTTAGGGTAAAATTAAGTAGAAATATGTAAGCAGCGATGACGCAGCCCACATAGTTCTCCAGTGTGTTCATGTTTTCACTCGTGGACGTCTGACCTCGACAGACTGAACCGGAGAAATTAACTGGGAACATTTTTTCACATGCCTGCCTATGATATGTAATCGCCATGGACCAATGGTAGTACAAATTAATTCAAATTTAACTGAATTAATGGTACTTTACCAGCCATAGCGAACTTTTCGGAAAGTTTGCTTTGGCAAGCTGGTTCGACCTCCCAAAACAAACTCCAAGCGAAGTTCCGTTTGGTCTGATTTCGAAATGATGTCACAATGATGACAGGATTTTAATTTTCTGGGTGAACTAACCCTAATTTCTTTTTGTAATGAAGTATTTACATGTTTAATTACATTACATGTTAATTCTCAATTACTTTTGGATCAACATCCATTGTTTTGGCACTTAGTTGTATATACGCATATACAATAACACATAAAAATGCCCTTTTAAGTGCATTGAGCTGAAGTTTGATGGCGAAGATTGCTCTTATAAGGAATTTGTTTTTTTGGGTTCGGCACTTTTACTTTACAATGTACAATAATACTGTTACCTTCATTGTGTATTCTACTGTCCATCATTTTTTTTCTGAAACAAACTAGGAGACTTGGTTTTGTATCTATTCTGAGCAGATACTGAATGGTCATTACATTTTCATAGATAATTTAATCACTGTTTCTTAAAATAGCTATTTTCATCTCAGCAGTGGCTCAGTGTCCCTTTGAGTCTGTTGATTTCTGCCTGTCTCTGGATTATTCATGAGAAATCGAGTGTAACACCCGACCAGGTTTTTTTTTCCCATCACCCTGAAATCAGAACCCAATGAAAAAAAAAAAAAAAAAATTGTGTGCGTTGTATGTGAGTTTGTGTTCACAAGGAAGCCAGAGAGATGTTTTAACCTCTAAAACTGCTTACCAAATAGAACACCTTCTCTTTGCTTTCCTTCACCTAATCCCAGGATTCAAAATGTCATTGCATTGTGAGAATTTAGCACATTTGCCTAATTTATGTGTTTTACTGCCATATGCTGTTTTTTTTTAATTATATAAATCATTATATTACATATATTTTACTAATGAGAATCATCATTGAGAAAAATGAGAATTACAAAGAAAAGTCCAGACACATTAAGGTAATGGGAACTTATAGGGTGGAAAAATGACTTAGTTGTCATGAAAATGCAAACACAATAGGTGTATTGTTCTTTATAAATATATAAAACATAGATGCAGGTTTTTTTTTTGGACTATAATATGAATCTTGATCGGTTTTAGTGAGATTCAAGTGTAGAACAGGAAACCATCCATAAAATCACTCCTGGGTGCTTCATAATGATGAGAGTATGAATTTTATAATGTCAGATAGCAAGATAGTGGAGGTACAGAAAGGGAAGCGGGTGAGACACAAGCTATCATATAACAACACTAAGACTCCTCAGCAGTCAATTGGTCTCCGAGGACAGGTGTAAACATGCTTTTTAAGAGACTTTAGCACAAAAGAGCTTCCCAATGTCACATATAATTGCACTGAAGGCAATAATACATTAATAGTACATGGTGTGGAGGAGCTAATGGTCCATCTCATTCTGGTTTCTAATTTGTCTATTCATCCTGACCCGAGCCCCTCAAACGCTCCCACTCTTACCCCCACCATTTTCCACGAGCCTGATGATTCTGCTGTTGCTATGCAACATTCTGCTGTCGCTTAGTGAAGCATTAATTAGAGTGTTATGTTTGAATACCGTCGTTATCGCCTCTCAGAATTGCCATGGCTAGCATATTTGCACTCAACCTTAAAGGGATACTCCACCGTTTTTCATATTAAACTATGTTATTCCCTTAACTAAGACGAGTTGATACATGCCTCTCTCGTCTCAGTGCGTGCACTATATCGTTCTGTATTGCCGCAAAACTATGTTAGCACTTAGCTTAGCCCAGTGCATTAAATATGGGCCAAAAAGAGAAGCGACCAAACACTTCTTCGTTTTCCCTATTTAAACACAGTTACTCGAGTAGTGTAACTCGACCTAGGCTGGTGACACAAAATAAAACGTTGCGCTTCTCTAAGCGTTTAAAATTGATGACTATATTGTATGGCGGAAAACCCTAACAAGTGCTTTTGAGCAGTTCGACTTGGCGCAATAATATCTTCACTCGTGAAAAGTCATCTTAACGGCTCCCGCTACCTCTCCCCCTCCCTCTCATTTCCGTCAATACAACCAACGTGACATGCGCCGGTAGTAGTAGTTTGAGCGGAGTTGACGAAGTAACAGGTTGTTGGAAGCTAGTTTGTGTACAATCATGGTTAAAACGTGCATTGTACATTCTCCTTATTTTCACAACCCTTTACGTAGTGCTGTCATTTTTCACCGAATTCCAACACACCACATACAGCGGAGAGCTTGGTTAGCTGCTTTGAACAAGAATGAGAGGGAGGGGGAGAGGAAGCGGGAGCCGGTAAGAGGACTTTTCACGAGTGATGATATTATTGCGCAAAGTCGAACTGCTCAAAAGCACTTGCTATGGTATTCCGCCATACAATATAGTTATCAATTTTAAATGCTTAGAAAAACACAACGTTTTATTTTGTGTCACCAGCCTAGGTCGAGTTACACTACTCGAGTAACTGTGTTTAAATAGGGAAAACGAGGAAGTGTTTGGTCGCTTCTCTTTTTGGCCCATATTTAATGCACTGGGCTAAGCTAAGTGCTAACATAGTTTTGCGGCAATATAGAGCGATATAGTGCACGCACTGAGACGAGAGAGGTATGTATCAACTCGTCTTAGTTAAGGGAATAACATAGTTTAATATGAAAAACGGTGGAGTATCCCTTTAAGTTTTCACCACAGTGGATAAAACGGCATATTCAGTCATTCCTCCCCTTCTTTTTTGAGTCTGTCCAGCATTACTGTGGATATTATTTAAATAATACATAAATACTAATATCAAGAATCATATGTGTATGTGTATATATTTTTACAAGACTTTCCTGCCTGACAGCCATCCCAAATCTACTTAAGCTTGGTTCAGGGATCAGTTGTAGCATGTTCTTGAGTGGCATGTACAATCTTATTGAAATCTTTTTGTCCGGTTTTATTGAAATTATTTGTTGGAATTTGAAGAAAGCTGTGGTAATGTGAAAACCAAACATATCAGTCATAAAGAGGTGACAAAAGCTTCTAAGCACTTACAGGCAGTGTTTATTAGGGGTTATAAAGAATATTGGTTGGTTGTCCAAAAAAAAAGCATCTAAATGAATGCAAAACCGAGATTGTGTTTGCGCTCCCTAATGTATCTGGGTCCCCCTGTATAGATTTAGGTCCTTTATCCATTTATGGCAAATCCATGGTAAAAAAACAAACATAAAACTTACGGGTAAGTTTTGATGACTCCCTAAAATTTGACAAAATTAATGCTGTCATTTTTTTTGTCATTTTATGATTTAGAGAGAGTGATGCACGCCTTTGTGTCTTCACGTTTGGACTACTGTATCTCCCTGTATGTAGGGATTAGATATGCAGTCTCTCAGATTTGTTACAGTTATACTCACCATAAAGAATCACTAGGTCCTCTCACCAGAACTCCTGACCGTCCCGAGGTCTAGATATAAACTTTCAGGTGATGGTGCTTTTTCAGTGTTGGCTCCAAAGCTCTGGAACAGTCTGCTTTTGCATAGTAGAACTGCCTCCACAGTGGTATCTTTTAAATCTCTTTTAAAAACAGTTTTTTCTCGCTTGCTTTTTTTTGTCTGTGTTAAATTCTGCTTGCTGATATGTTAGTAACTTTTGTTAGTAGTTTTATGAGTAGTAAGATGTTGTATAGTAGTAGTGTGTGTATTTGCTCTTTGCAGATTTTTACGAATTGCACAGGACCAATTCGTACTTTGCTTTATAAATAAATTACCTGTGTTTGTGTTGGTATGTAAAACAGCAGGTGGCACAGTGTTCCTCAGATTGACCCTGCCTGGCATCACCTCTGAAAAGCAGCAATCGGCCAACTCTTTGGTTTCCTCCTGATTTGTATTCTAAAGGTGCTGCCAGGATCCATCATTTCCCTGACAGTTAGAGTGGGAAGTGGGCTGTGTTCCCTCACGGCAGCTGAGAGAGAGTAGACTGGAGCGCTGCCACATGCAGGATGGGTTTTCAGGACCACTAACCCGACTGGAATAGCTGGAACAGAATGAGCCCGTCCTGCCCAATTACATTGCAGCCTCCCCTTATCCTACCTCATGTGTCTCCTCTACTTCCTGTGACTCAATGTGAGCGCTGCGGTCGCTGACTCCGTAGGTTTGGCAGTCTGATCAGAAAATGTTTTTAACCTTTTATGAATTAGAAATAATATTAGATCATATCTTCTTTTGTTGGCCTGAGGAGAACTGCTCCCCGACTGAGCCTGGTTTCTCCCAAGGTTTTTCTTCTATATTCTGTCACTTGATGGTACCTTGTCGTTGTCACCTCTGGTTTGCTTGGTTGGGGACACTTAATATTCAACAATATTATTGATCTGACTTTACTGACGCTGCTGTATGAGCTGGACAATTACCTAATTTTATGCGGAACTGCTTTATAGATTAAATGAACTCAGTTCCATTGTAAAGATTATCAGTTATTAAATTAATCAACATTGAACTGACTTCACCTGAACAACAGCCGAGATGTATCATTTTCCTGTTATCACTGTAACGCTGCTGGCTGGGTAATTGTGTCTAAGGGTTGATCCATTTAAATGATTTGTGCTATTCCCATCTGAGCGACCTTCCGCTCAGCATTTTCTAAACTGAACACAGGAAGCTGTGTCACCGCAATGGCAAAAATCCCGCTTCCTTTCAGCAGCAACAGTGGCACAATATATAACCACTGCCATTCTCAAACCTAAAAACAAAGAGAAAGATCTGTGCAACATTATGTCATTATCCATTTAGTAAATATAGTCTCTAGTAGTGTTAAGCTGATCTGCAGTAGTGGAGGTGGTACATTCTTCGCATAACCAGGGTTTTTCCTGCATAGACAATTATGAGGCGGCCGCCTCCGTCAAATTTCGGGCCGCCTCCGCCTCTCGACAAAACTCAAGTCAGGGAATCACATGATTAGATACCTCTTTTCCACCGACACGGTTCCGCTGCGGGTTCACGGCCTGTGTGCATTCTCAAACCGTTCTGCGCATTTCGACGGCATCAGAAAAAGCATTTAAACTTGCTAGTCTCGAACGGAGCAAGGTAAATTTCTGTGAAACCACACGAGCCGCTGCCCCTCCCCCTTTTCAACATCTCCTGTCAGTCATCACAACCACCACAGACGCACGCAAGTCAAGATGCACCTTCCTTCCGCAGCATCGAAGTGCCTTCACTTGTCACAGCCAGGTACCGATAGTGTTTTTCTTAAGCTTTGGCTTTGTTGTGAAATTAAAACACTTAGTTGCTTAAAATATATCCATAGAGCCAGCCCGACTTAGGCAATAGTCCAACATTTTTCTGGCGTTTTTATAAAATAAGCTATCACAAGTAACTTAGCAGGCACGTAATTTACTACTGTTTTGTAATTTCATGGCTTACAAATTTACGTTGCATAGTAGTTTTTTTTTTTGCGCTTTATTTACATTCAAGTGATATAGGCCTACAGGGCTTGTCAGATGTTACCAGCTCAGTAACATCTGACAGGACAGGAAAGTTAGTTTTTCTGAGGTGAGGAAACTCGAAATAAGTTACGAAAATAACGTTAGAATAATGACACTGACATAGCCTGACATCTCATCTGACAGCAGATACTGAATCAGGTACAAAGTGTTTTTTCTCAGGCAGTCACGTTAGCCTCTGACAGAAAAGTCAACCGCTTTTTTATGCACATATCGTTCAAAATAAACGTCTCGCATCAGAAAAACAGAATTTGTTGAGACCCACTTTTTTGGAATTTTTAGGCACAATAGTCAATTTAGACAATTTTTACTTTATTTCATCAATGAAAATGTAAAAATTATAGTATAATTTCATCAGTAATCACATTACAGTTACTGATAGCAGAGGCAGTTTACAAAAAAAAAGTGAATGTCAAAGAGCATTGTCTTTTGTGAATCGGGGAACATTCAGGTAAATTGTTTATTTTCCATCCAAGTATGTTCAATTTCTTAAAAAAGGTTTTGCAGATATGGCTTCTGGTAGAATCAGTGATTACTTTAAGCGAGTTTGCGAGGAGGATAACAATGAGTGCAGGTGAAAGTGCAGACACAATCTGAGAATTACAAGCAGTTACAAAGTGATAATTCATGTTACTGATGAAATGCAGTAAATTTATCAGGTCTGAAAGTAATGCACAACCACAATTAGTGAAAATGACCAGCGAGGGAGAGGATCAGTGTCAGAGTGCACTACACAAGTAAGGAGAAGGGTATTCAGTTATCAAGTGGTCATAAGCAGTGCATTAACGCAAAATTGACATTTAACATGACTTTTTACCATCTCAGATTTTCTAAAAAACAGAGCCAGTGGCTTTGACTGGCCCCTATGAACTGTAAATAAAATAAAATTATCTGATTATTAAAATACCCAAAAAAATATATATGCTTGTAAAAAGTTTTTTTTTTTTTCAGCCAGTTGAAGGCGCGGTACACTTTCATGTGTACACATGATCTGGATTTTTTTTACCACCTAATTTTGAGCCAGAAAACGTTCCATAATGACGTGCGGAGTGCACCAGATTAATGCATTTATCTTTAAAATGTGCAAAATTTTCTCCCCCCGGACCCCCCTAGTGTTACGATTTTACCACCTCCGCCTCATTTTGAGCCAGGAAAAACCCTGATAACTATTCCATTTATTTTATTTACTAATTTATTAAACACATTTATCTCCCTATATATATATATGTATTATTATTATTATTAGTTTTATTATTAGTTTTATTAGTATTATTATAATTTTTTTTTTTTAAACACACACACACACACACTCACTACTATTCAAAAGTTTGTTTGGTGTCGGTAAAATTATTTGAAAATGTTTTTGAGGTCACATGGCCTCCCTTAGCTGTCTTCCAGACAGACCAACAATCCTTATAGTACATGCTCTGAACTGTCAAAACTTGCACAGAACTTAAAGCCCTTCACATGAACGGTGAAAGGCGAGGAGACTCTCTCTGGCCAATTATTTTGACTGTGAATCAAAGTAAGAAGTGAAGCAGGGAATTCTTTGAAAAGCAGCGAGAACAAACAGGCAGGGCTCTTTTTGAAGATGTGTAGACTCTTTGATTTCAGGCTCTCCATTAAATCTGTTCAAGGCCTCGGCTGCGGAGACTGCAGATACAGCTGCGATGCCTGATGCCCCCCACATCACCTCGCATCACCCCTTTCCAACACCCCTGCTGGTTCACTTTCTTTGTGGATTTCTGCTTGAGCGAAACTGGTTTGCATGTTTTAGACAAAGCTTCATTTTCTGGTAATTATCTCGCTACAAAGTTGCCTGTGGTGAAAGGGTGGCACATTATGTAGAATTTACAGAATTTACAATCCCATGGTGGCCTTGGGTTGTTTAGTATTGTTTGTTTCATTTCGGTAATGGTGGATAAGCGTTACTATGTTGTTAGCTGGTGAAACCTGGTCGACTATCATGGTATTCCAATTCCACGCTGTATCTCTTTCTGTTCAGATGAGTTGGCACTGTCGGTCGCTTGATTTATTCCTGTGTTGTCTCCATGTAAACTCTGTTCACAAGTCCATAGATGAACTATGAATAATGCAGACAATTCTACTCTGTTTGCAACATGACACACCTGCATGACTCGATGCTTGTTTACCCTGGGGCTGGGAGACGTCCCATTCTCAGACAACAATTTCATTGGCTTCTTCACAATTTCTGAGAATCTGTGAACACTGGTTTGTTTGGAAACAGAGTTGTTTACAAGTTCTCAAGCTACTTCAATGAGCACTTTTGAGAAAGAGCTAGAAGCATTTAGGGTTTCTATTTTCTTTTTTGGCAAATCTGGCAACTAAACGACTTTGTTAGCCATTTTCTTTTAAATATATTTATAAATGCATTTATTGTCCTTTTATTTAACCAGGTAAAAACTTTCTAAGATTAAACGTCTCTTTTTCAGAAGTGACCTGGCCAAGATGAGCAGCTACAGATGGTCTCACAATATTAGTTACAAAACATCACAATATCAATGGACATTTAAAAACATTTACAATTTGACTCTTCCTTTAACAGCTCACAGATCAAAGATTTATAAGTGCTCATTGACACACGTCTACATCTTCAAATAATTTTGTAAAGTGTTTCAATCACTGGGTGCGGCATACCGAAAAGCTTGTTTACCTAATTCAGTTCGTACAGATGGAACTGGAAGGGTCTACAAGTTCTGTGAAAGCAAAGAATAAATAGTGTTGCAGGGATGACCTCAAAACCCAGCAGGCTAATTCACCACAGGTTCCCTCAAGATTTTTTTAAGGGGTTTTATTGGGGGTTTTTTTTTAGTAAAATAAGGGCTGTGATAAACATTACTTGAAGATACTTGAATGTTTTGGTCTACAATGTAAATTGCACGCACCAATATCAAAAACGTAAAATCTGAAGCCATTTTATTTTTAGGTACGTTTCTAATAAGTAACTAAGTAAATAAGTAATGTGTGAATTTTGCATTGTAGAACAAAACATATTTTCGTTATGTTTACCACAACCCTTATTTTACTCTTAAATTGAAAAAGCCCATTATAAAACCCCTTAGGAAAATCTTGAGGGAACCAGGGGTGAATTAGTCTTTCGCGTTTTGAATGTGACAATCAAGTAACCCCTTCCTGTCTTTAATAGGCAAGGCAAGTTTATTTATATAGCACATATCATACACAATGGTAATTCAAATTGCTTTACATTGAAGAAATTAAAATAATCAAAAGAAATAAGAATAATTAAAACAGTTTAGAATAAAAAATCAAATAAATTACAGTACAAACAGTCGGACGAACAGTGGCACAGTGCTCATTCAGTAAATGCACAGCTAAACAGATGTGTTTTGAGTCTACTACTGTAGGAGCACATCTGATCTCTTCTGGAAGCTGGTTCCAGCTACGGCTGGCATAGTAGCTAAAAGCACACTCGCCATGCTTAGAGTGAACCCTTGGTATTTCTAGCTGATGTGTTCCTAGTGATCTGAGTGATCTGTTGGGTTTATATTCAGTGAGCATATCTGCAATGTATTGAGGTCCTAGGCCATTAAATGATTTATAAACCAGTTATAATAATTTAAAATCAATCCTAAATGTAACTGGGAGCCAGTGTAAAGACCTGAGGACTGGTGTGATGTGTTCATATTTTCTGGTTCTGCTCAGAATCCTGGCAGCAGCGTTCTGTATGAGCTGCAACTTTCTTATGGTCTTTTTAGGAAGGCCAGTGAGGAGTCCATTACAATAATTCACCCTGCTGGTGATGAAAGCATGCACAAGTTTCTCTAAGTCTTGATTGGAAACAAAGCATCTAATTCTTGCAATATTTTGATAGTATGCTGATTTAGTTATTGCTTTGACATAACTACTGAAACTAAGGTCTGACTCTAGAGACACACCCAGATTCCTGACTTGATTTTTAGTTGTTTGACCCCTAGACTGAAGGTATGCGTTCACCTTGAGAACTTCATCTTTGTTTCCAAACGCAGTGACTTCAGTTTTGTCTTTGTTTAACTGAAGAAAGCTTTGGCACATCCAACTGTTGACTTCATCAATGCATTGGGACAGGGAGTCAGTGGGGCTGTAATCGTTAGGCGATAGGGGAAAACTCCCTGCACTTGCTGTCTGAGAGCATTTCACTGGGAATCTGGCTTGGGGGGGTTGTCAGTCTCTCTACAGTAGCAAAAAGAGTGCGTGTGTTTAAGTTGCTGTTTAAAATATTTGAGAAGAAAGTCGGTCTAGCTTTGCCTAGTTCCATATTAAAAGCATGGATGCTGTCTTTGTAGATGTTATAATGGACTACAAGTTTTGTCTTCAGCTACATGCGCTCTGCTTTTCTGCTTTGTCTTTTCATATTTTGCACTGCTGTTGAGTTTCTCCAAGGTGCTTTTTGTCTACCACTTTTCTTCCTGACTTTCACTGGAGCAATATCATCAATTACACTTAACTTTTGAGTTAAAAGAATCAAGGAGATAATCAACAGAGACAGCAGATATGCTTGATGTTAAAGATATGGCCTTCATAAATAGCACACTAGTGTTCTCATTTAAGCATCTCTTCTTGACAGACACAGATCTAGCTTCAATGGCAGGAGAGATCAATTTATCAAAGAAAATACAGAAATGATCAGACAGTGCTACATTCTTAATACCAATCGATGAAATGTTTAGACCCTTACTGATTAGTAAATCTAGAGTGTGTCCACAATTGTGTGTCGGCCCATGTACATGCTGAGTCAGATCTCTAGCAATAGCAAAACAGTCAAACTCTGAGGAAATTGTTGATAGCAGTTCTGTAAAGTCTTCAGCAAAGGCTGGAGAGTATTTTGGAGGCCTGTAAATGATAAGTAAAATGCGTGGAGCACCTTTTAACACAATACCCAGATATTCGAAAGATGGGTAATTTCCAAATGATATTTGCTTACATTGTTAGACATCTTTAAAAAGAGCAGCTAAGCCCCCGCCTCTCATAACAGCTCTGCAGACACTCTGAAAAGTAAAGTTAGGAGGGGATGTTTCTTTGAGGACTGTTGCACTTCAGCTGTCTTCTAGACAAGTTTAATCAAATAGACAGGTTCTTTGTTTGAATCAATTTTAATGTCTTTATGCTGATTTTCCAGAATCTATGTGGGTCTAATGCCCTGTAAAAGTCCTTTATGCCAGTAGATTAGGATCAGAGTGTATGTGTTTATAAACTGCCCAGAGGAGTTTGTTTGAGGGCCTTTTTCTCTTTTTGAGCCCAAGTTTCTGCAAAACACTTCAGAGCGGCTGTGTTGTATTTGGAAAGGAAGTGATACGGACAAAGGGAAGGCGCTGTGTGTTTGCATAGCTCTTTGTGTGGCCACGTGTGTGCAGGGGGCTTAACTGCATTTCCTCCCTCACTCTGTCTGAGGTTGTTTCTCAAGGAAAGAAAAATCTCAGGTCAAACTTACACGTTTGTCTCCTTCTGTAAGTCTGTTTAGCTGATTTCGTTAAGGAACACAGACAAATTTGTGCGACAAATAACACACAAATGGCAATACTGAAATGTCCTCTGACCCCAGTGTGTTTTTGTATAGTGTCATGTTCTGGGAATGTGCTGTATTAATTCGTTCTGTATTCTTATCTATCTTTCATTCTTTGTTCTTTTTCTGTATGTGTGAGAGTGTGTTTTGTTTCCTTGCACACGACTCAAACCTCGTAGTCACGAGACGGCACCCCTGTCACCCCCCTTCTCGGCACGCTCACTGTTCATTGGCTTTGTAGAGCAGCAGAAAACAAACAGTGTGCGATTCCTGTAACACTGCGTTGTGGGAGGCATTAGTCAAAGGGAGAGACTGAATAAAATATAAAGCTCTGCGGCTCTTGGCCATTCACGCTCCTGTTGAATCCATCAACCTCAAAACGGTGGCTCAGGCCAGCGAGTTTTATAGGCCTGCAGTAGCTCTCCAGTAACAGTGTGACATTTGGAAAAGTCATGTTCAGGGCTTTAGAAGTGATACTTGACTTAAACACACATTGTTTTTGGTTCTTTAGATTTTTCTTGCTGTCTAGATCATTATATTTAATAAAAATATCTTGGTCATTAGGGATTAGACTAATATAATGGGTTGGTGGGTAGTTTCACGCAGAAGGTGTTCTCTAATCTCTTACCCCAAACAGTGGCTAAGTGCATCTAAAAATGTGGGTGCATGTGTTGCTAGTTGATGCAATTGGCATGGTCAACATTCTATCTATCTATCTTTAAAAATATTTTTTGGTTATTTTTTTATTTATTTTAAATGTATTTGGTTGATTTTGATTAGGCCTATATTTGTTTTATATACAAATATTAAATGGTTTTATTTATTTTAAAATATTTTTGTATTCATTTTAAAATATGATTTATTCAAATGGATTCTTTAAAGTCAATTGTTTTATTTTATTTTTTATTTTAAATCATTTTGAATATTTTTTGCAATAAAGTTATTATGGATATTTAATGTTATACTTTAAAGCCAGATTTTTTTTTATTTTTACATTTTAATATACAGGTCCTTCTCAAAAAATTAGCATATTGTGATAAAGTTCATTATTTTCCATAATGTAATGATAAAAATTAAACTTTCATATATTTTAGATTCATTGCACACCAACTGAAATATTTCAGGTCTTTTATTGTTTTAATACTGATGATTTTGGCATACAGCTCATGATAACCCCAAATTCCTGTCTCAAAAAATTAGCATATTTCATCTGACCAATAAAAGTGTTTTTAATACAAAAAAAAAAGTCAACCTTCAAATAATTGTTCAGTTATGTATTTAATACTTGGTCGGGAATCCTTTTGCAGAAATGACTGCTTCAATGTGGCGTGGCATGGAGGCAATCAGCCTGTGGCACTGCTGAGGTGTTATGGAGGCCCAGGATGCTTCGATAGCGGCCTTAAGCTCATCCAGAGTGTTGGGTCTTGCGTCTCTCAACTTTCTCTTCACAATATCCCACAGATTCTCTATGGGGTTCAGGTCAGGAGAGTTGGCAGGCCAATTGAGCACAGTAATACCATGGTCAGTAAACCATTTACCAGTGGTTTTGGCACTGTGAGCAGGTGCCAGGTCGTGCTGAAAAATGAAATCTTCATCTCCATAAAGCTTTTCAGCAGATGGAAGCATGAAGTGCTCCAAAATCTCCTGATAGCTCCATTGACCCTGCCCTTGATAAAACACTTAGGAATGCAGCACATGTAGCCCATTTCCTGCACACGCCTGTGCACGGTGGCTCTGGATGTTTCTACTCCAGACTCAGTCCACTGCTTCCGCAGGTCCCCCAAGGTCTGGAATCGGTCCTTCTCCACAATCTTCCTCAGGGTCCTGTCACCTTCTTGTTGTGCAGTGTTTTTTGCCACACTTTTTCCTTCCCACAGACTTCCCACTGAGGTGCCTTGATACAGCACTCTGGGAACAGCCTATTTGTTCAGAAATTTCTGTCTGTGTCTTACCCTCTTGCTTGAGGGTGTCAATGATGGCCTTCTGGACAGCAGTCAGGTCGGCAGTCTTACCCATGATTGCGGTTTTGAGTAATGAAACAGGCTGGGAGTTTTTAAAAGCGTCAGGAATCATTTGCAGGTGTTTAGAGTTAATTAGTTGATTCAGATGATTAGGTTAATAGCTCGTTTAGAGAACCTTTTCATGATATGCTAATTTTTTGAGATAGGAATTTAGGGTTTTCATGAGCTGTATGCCAAAATCATCAGTATTAAAACAATAAAACACCTGAAATAATTCAGTTGGTGTGCAATGAATCTAAAACATATGAAAGTTTAATTTTTATCATTACATTATGGAAAATAATGAACCTTATCACAATATGCTATTTTTTTGAGAAGGGCCTGTACAGTGAAAATTGCAAATGATCAGATTTCTGTTTTTTATCATTTAATAACAACTGCACATAATAATTGACTTTAATTTAAACACTTTTTAACAAACACAAACCCATTATTATACGGCATAGCATAAATGTGCATATTTGCATTAATTTTCATTCTAAATGCAGATCAGTATTTTTATGCGAGGGATAAATGAATCTGCCCATCCCTAATGGCAGTGTTTATGAAACCTATATGTAAACATTTGTTTGGTGCCACTAATGGATCAATTTCTGACCGCTACTGCTATCTGGAATATCATCCAGTTAAATTGAAAGGAGCAAGCACAGTTTCCGTTGGCATTTTAGATTATTACAAACAATTTGTTGCTTGCTATAAAAGGAGCTCAGCACACCAACCTCCCTCTCCATGATTTGTGGCGGCAGTATTTTCAACAACCTACTGAGTGCAGTAAGAAAATGGCTGTCATTTACGAGCTGCTGCTCCCAGCCAGACTTCCATGTCTGCAACTAACATGACATCCCTCCTGCTGTGGCCCATCAGTCCGGAAGATTCCATCATCGTGATGCAGGCTGATGACTTGTGGCAGGATACCTTTAGACAGTCTGTGTTTAACAGTGAATTAAGGAAGCCAGTATTCCTGCTTCAGGCTGCTTTGATTCTGATAACACACAGGCTGTTTCTTAACTGATTGCGAAGTTAAGAAAGTCTTCAGTTTGATGAGGAAGATTTTTATAGTTGATAGAGCATGTAAATCTCTCTGTTTTGATGCCATAAGCCTTTAAGATTTCAGCAGGCTGTGTTCTTGGCTGATCTGATTGCTAATAGCTTATTTGTTCATAATGAAACTTCAGGTGTTTCAGAAACATGTGTTGATCTGTAGTTCAGTGAGTCATTACCTGATCTTCAATGCTACGTCAGTATCATAATCAGAATGAGCTTTAATGCTAAGTTTACACATACAAGGAATTTGTCTTGGTGACAGAAAATTTAAATATAAAAATAGACAACGTGTGTACAGGTAGGTTAATATAGCCTATACAAATGTAAGGGAATGTGTATAAGAGGTATGATGATATAAGTATAAATCGTGTTTTGTATTGCACATGATTATTGCCCAGTGGGGCCATTTAACTGTTCATGAGGTAGATGGCCTGAGGAATCTACCTCATGAACAGTTAAAAGATGTGTGCATATATCACTTACAAAACAAGCACCTGAGACAGAACCGGTGCACTGATTGATTCAAATGGTAATACTTTGGTCCTTTGGTTGACAAATAATGTATATCTATTTTTATATGTTATAGGTTACAAAATTCCGATAAGATAAACGGTATACTGTAATTTACTGTAGATGCTTGTCCTTTTACGGTTTCTTTTTTTCCACCTTTTTTTTCACCAGTTTTGTGCTGTTTACTTGAATGTGCTGTAGTGTTTACTCAATTAATATGCAGTCATGCAAACGGTATTATTATTATTGTAAATCATAAATTTTCATGAATCTATTTGTCACAAACTCTAAATGATCATTTATAATAATAAACAAAAATATTAGCTTTTTATAGTTTTCAATTAATTATAACGCCATGTCACACTGCTTTTCATATGCTACCCATTTTTCATAGTGAATAATTACCATATTCAAATACCATGATATTTAGATAGAAATCAGTTACCGTGAGTGATACCATGTCCAAACTAGTATGGTTGTACAATAGTGCTTTTCATTGTGTGGACAGATGAATTATTAAGAGTGAATGTGTGTGCGCATGCGCGTGTGACTGTTACCCTGGTATGAACTTTTTCCCCTGAGGGGCTTTTTTCCTCCAATTGTTTTTTTAATCTTTCTTAGTTTGTCTGTCCCACTCTGTGTTGTCAGCCCTCCTTGTCCTAGTAATCCAGTTGGACAATCTCACTCAGGCTCCCCTCAGCTACGCGGGATTAACAGTGGACACACACAACAAAGCTGAACATTTGGCTTTGGCACTCCGGGACTGTCCGAATTCTGGCACTCTTTTGGAGTGTCATTCGTCTCACTGCTATTGTTTAGCTCTCAGACAAATGTCAAAGAGAGAAAGCAAAGCACAGCTAAATCATATTCATCCCTTCTCTCCTACAAACACTTACAGCCTCTGTCAACACAGACCTCAGAACCAGACACACAGCTCTCTTGATGAAAATTATGCCTTAAGGCCGTTCACACCAAGGACGATAACTATAACAATAAAGATATAGTTCTAAAAATCCTTCCAAGTGTAAAAGCATAGCAGAGTTCACACCACAACTATAACGATAACGGTGCAGGGGAACAATATCGTTGGAATCACTGTCATTATTTTTTTGTCAGCTGATAAATGATAAAAAACATTGACAGCCAATGAGAATCCATCCTGCTTTAAAGAGCTCAAGCATTTAAAGCAGCTGACGACAAAACTACAGCGCACGCTTAATGTAAACATGATGTTCTGTGTGTCTGTGGACACTAATATAGTAATCGTTATAGTTCTCGTTCTTGTTGTGAACGGGCCTTCAAGCCAATCCTAACGCCTCAAACTAGTTCCAAACAGTTTTTGATTAGCAAATACAGAGTTCATTAATACTGACAATGTTTAAGTGAATGTAGTATGAAACCCTAAAAAATTGTCCATTGTGTTCCCAAGATTTTTCCTATTTTGGCAACACAATGTCAAACGATGTTTGTTTATATTTCAAAAACAGTATCAAAAATATCGGTATCGGCTATATATGTTCATTTTTAATGTTATGGTTATCGGGCCGATGAGAAAATGTTGCCGATATATTAAAGCCAATAAGTAATGTATTATTTCCTCCAGTTGAGACACTTAAGATGCGCATTGTTCACCATGATGGTTTTGAATTGCTTAAAATATGATTGGAATCACTTCAAAAAAAAGAAAATACAAAATACAAAAAGTTCAACATGTGCAAGTCTGTCATATAGGCTATATAAAATTATAATGAGAACATCATTATAATTGTGAGCTTGGGACATGGATATAATGGTAAGACTTTGTTTTTGTAAAAATTATATAAAAAATTGGGTTTAGATTTCTGGCCAATATATCGGTTTTCGGCTTTCAAATATAAAGAAATATATTTTTTATTGCTTGTTTGTTTTTAATGCTGTGTTTTAGTAAAATTCTCATTTGTATTCATCCATATTCAGTTATCGCACTTGAAGAGAATCGAAAAAGTTTGAATTCAATGGTAATTTGAAACGCTATTGGTTCTTGCATGTTTCGTAACTGATAGAGGTTTGAGAGCTGCTGCAGAAGAGAAGATTTCCAGCATTGGTAGCTGTCCTCAGACTTAAAAAAAAGATTGATAAATCCTTCTGCTCCAATGCAGATGCCATTTTTCACTTTCCCAATTTTCAATCAAAATCTCTCATTAGATAACGTGTCAGCTTTTTTACAGACATCAGGACCTCATTAAAGCGCATGTCCATGCATGAGAGACTGCTTTGGGGAAATAGCGTTAGTCTCGTCACTCTCATACTTAGGTACGGTTCACTCGGCAAACAGCAGCAAACCTCACTACGTTGAGTTACGTCGTCTCTGTTCTTCATCAGCTGACAGAAGCACAGCCTCAGGATAAGGTCATCCTGTTCCTCCTCTCGCATCTTTATTCAGAAACTGTTGTCTTTTCGCTCTCTATCCATCTTGTCTTGACTTTTTTTTTCTAACTTGTATGTCTGCTGCACCATTGATAAGTTTAACGTTTCTGTTAAATTAAATGAAAAAAATTACTGGAATTAGAAAAACTGAAACTCAGGAATAAAGCAACTCCTATTGGAATAGTCTACCATGTTAGAAAAATTGTATCATAATAGCGCATTCTTATTTTTAGCGTACTATGGTTTGGGAAATATTCATTCAGATCTTGTGTGTATATCAGTGCTCAAACTGCTCATTTGGTCTCCGAACTTGAAGGGTTCTCATCTGGTGCTCTTTGTACACCCATCAAGCACATTATTTAATAAATTAATCTACATTTAACTGTGAGCTCACTCATTTGGGAGTGCTTAGTTGTTCTAGAGGTGTAGTACTGTTGCATAAAGTGTAAGAGGTCCTATATTTGAATCTTAGATTAGCTGATTTTTTTGGGGAGAAAAGGTTTTGGGACAAAATGTGGGGGGTGCATTTGGTTGCATTTTATTTTGCATTTTCTCTGACTTGAATAGCTTGACCTCAGTTGTACGGCAGTGTTAACGTTTTAACATTTCATTCCTCCTTCACATTTGGTTTCTAGCAGGTGTTGAGACTTTTTTTTTTCATGACCAGACAGATGCAGCAGAAGTGAGAGGGGGCGGCAGGACGTTAAGTATGCAGATTAAGTTCAGACAAAGTTACCAAAATAGTTCAGGCAAATAGAATTTTTGACATTATCTTTAATACTATTCAAATATTTGTGACCCACCCCCACCCAAACTGAGTCACTTTCACATACTTTTTGCTTTCTGCCAAATGTGGCCCCAGCATATTAGTAGTAAACATGTACCAATGCTGGCTCAGCAAATGGGTGCATCGAGTGCTAGAAAAGAAGGGTCTCTGTCTGTCGATACTGATTTGAAATGCATGTGTGCACATACACTCAATCCCCCACTAGGACATGTGTTTCTCATTTGTGTGTGACCTCAGCCAAGATCACGTCTGAAGGTGTGGAGGCCCAGATTAATACTGTAAAACGAAGAAGAAACCGAGTACATGGTATACTTGAGTACAGGTGATTCAAAGTTCATGCGTCTCTCTTTTTGTCGTTTTGTCTGTCTGTTGTTCTATCTATCATTCTGTCTATCTCTCTTGGCATGTATGTACGTACATATGTCTATCGTTCTGTCTATCTCTGTATTTATAGCTCTATTTGTTTCTCTATGTTTCATTCTTTCTGTCTGTCAATCTAGCTAAGAAACCGTGTGGCATCTATCAACAAATGACTGTGTAGTTTTTTTTTTTGTTGGTATTTTATTATCTAAAATCAATATTTTTATTCATAAATATGTCCTCAATGGTGTACAAATACCTCTGCCAATTATCTGACTTATCCTCGTAAACGAAGAATTTATTATCTTTATATACATGGGACGGGTAAGTCCACGGAGGCTTCAATGTAGTTCCGCCATCTTGAAAAACTATAATAGCAGAGAGGGTCAAAAAGTACTTGGCCAACGCGTTTCCACAACGCGTTTTCGTAGTAATTAAATTAAAAAACATAGTAAACGCTTGAAGATACGCATAGTAAAAAAAACATGGTGAACGTTTGAAGAAATCAGACCAATCATAAAGGCTATCACAATCATATTTTTATTTTATCTGTCAGATCTGTCTCGTCTCTTTATACCGGACTATCACGCAACTTTTTTTTCCGGGAGCTTCCTCTTTTTCTCTGACTGAAAATATCTGTAGCCTACTGGGAGTCGAGAGAGTGCTAAGTTAAAGCTCCTCAGGTCGTATTATTGGTGGCATATATTTGTTGAAATTATCATTCTGTGATATATGTCCTGTAACTACCAAATAAACAGAAACAGACGCGACTGAAGAAGCAAGTGTGTCCTCTTTCTTTTGTGAAACCTAACGGTAATTTATTTTTGTGTGACTAATGTGCAATTTTGACATACATTAATTCATGATCAATGTATCACTTTTTATTGTAGACCTGTGGTAAAACATCGATGCTTAGGTTTAAAATATTCAAGTAAACAACAAAAATGCCAGCAAACGGTCACTTTTATCATGTTTGTTTTGCAATGCACGCTGTTTCCAGTGATTTCTTTCTGATTAGTTTTCTGATAAAACTTCCATTTGTTGGTGAAATGATGGGTTAGTGTGGCGTTGTTCGAGAGAGGCGTGTTTTAGTGAAGCACTGCGGAGCTTCTGGCCCGACAGTGGGAAATATTGGTACTACTGGCCCAAGGCTATTAGCCCGGCACGGCCCGTTTAAAGCCCTGGCTCGCATTGGCCCGACAGTGGAAATGCGGCTACTGATCCACTGCCTCTCTGTCCTCTCCCTCTTCCTCTACCTACTGTTGAATCATCTGATGATGATGATATATAATCTAACAATGCACGTACTTCAGAAATATAACGTATAAAGAAGTGTATATATACATAAATACTAATTACAATGTTTTTCACAGTCAGTAATTCAAACTGTAACATTCGTTTGTTCGTTGTCAAGTTGCAGTTTGTTTGAAATAACAAACCTGTTCACCCGAAGAAAAACTCGACGAAGTGCTATTAGAAGACATCCTGTCATAGCTTTTTGGTACATAACGGCTACCGTAGATGCAACACGCATTTGAAAAAGCAAGAAGCTGGAGAGCACAATTCGTTTGAATGCAAAATACAATTTCTCCCCTAGATGGGAGTAATTCCTACACAATGTCCCTTTTAAGTTGATTTTTTTTCTCTTTTTTTTTCTACGTCTACCAATGTTAGACAACCTCTTTTTTGTTGTTTTGTTTTTTTGAGTACGGGTAGTATATGTATTGTTTTAGAAAATCAAACAAACTTATTTTTGTGAAATGTGACCATTAAACATTCACACATTAAGTCAAGTAAAGTCAAGTCAAGTGTATTTATATAGCGCTTTTCACAATATAAATTGCATCAAAGCAGCTTCACAGTATCAATCAAATAACATAACAATGTTTGTTTCTTAGTGGAAAAAATATCCACGTTTGGTAGGGCTGATCAATGGGATTAATGCTTGGTTAATTAATTTGAATATCCCCAACTGAGCAAGCCAAAGGCAACAGTGGCAAGGAACCGAAAAACTCCATCAAGTGACCTACTGGTGTCCTAAAACTCCATCAGGTGACCTAATGGAGACAAAAAAAAAACCTTGGGAGAACCCAGGCTCAGTCGGGGCCAGTTCTCCTCTGGCGTTTATGAACTAGAGGCCGGATTTACAGTAACTGTAATTTGATACAGAATTTTGTTTTATTTTATCACTTCAGGGTGGGTACGCGAACCGGAATCACAATGTTTTATCTGTAGAGTGGGAAAGGGATCCTCCATAGGGAGAGGCTAGTTGGCACTTCAGCACTGCGTTGTCATCAGGTCCAGGCAAAGCTCCTAGTCAGATCTGGATACGGCCTGGATCCGGTAGGCTGCGGGAAAACCTCGGGATAAACAAAGATACTAAAATTAGCGTAGATGCCATTCTACTTATGATGATGTAACGAGTACATCAGGATTTAAGGGAAGTTTTTCCCAGGTCCGGCTGACCTAATCTATGCGGCGTAACATTGAATTATAGAAGTCTATAATATATTATGTGTATGCTAGGTCAAAGAGATGTGTTTTTAGTCTAGCTTTGAACTGACAGAGTGTGTCTGCTTCCCGGATAATGGTAGGAAGACTGTTCCAAAGTTTTGGTGCTAAATAGGAAAAGGATCTATCGCCAGCAGTCGATTTTGATATTCTAGGTATTATCAACTGGCCCAAATTTTGAGATCGCAATAGACGTGAAGGACTATAATGCGTTAAGAGCTCGCTCAAGTACTGCGGAGCTAAACCATTTAGTGCTTTGTAAGTAATCAACAATATTTTAAAATTTATACGATGTTTAATAGGCAGCCAATGCAGTGTTGACAGAAGCGGGCTAATATGGTCATATTTCCTGGTTCTAGTAAGAACTCGAGCTGCAGCGTTTTGGACCAGCTGTAGTTTATTTATTAAGCGTGCAGGGCAACCACCCAGTAGAGCATTACAATAATCTAGTCTCAATGTCATGAAAGCATGAATTAATTGTTCTGCATTTGTTAATGGGAGCATATGTCGTAATTTAGATATATTTTTAAGATGGAAAAATGCGGTTTTACAGATACTAGACACGTGACTTTCAAATGAAAGATTGCTATCCAAGAGCACACCCAGGTCCCTAACCGACGACGAAGACTTAATAGAGCAGCCATCAAGTGTTAGACAGTATTCTAGGTTATTACGTGTGGACGTTTTTTGTCCAATAATTAGAATCTCTGTTCTTTCAGAGTTTAGTAGTAGAAAATTACTAGTCATCCAATTTTTTAAATCAGCTATGCATTCCGTTAATTTTGTGAATTGGTAAGTTTCGTTAGGTTTTGAAGAAATATACAGCTGAGTATCATCGGCATAACAGTGAAAGCTAATTCCATGTTTCCTAATGATATGTCCCAATGGTAGCATGTACAGAGTGAACAGCAGCGGTCCTAGTACTGAGCCTTGTGGTACGCCATACTGAACTTGTGATCGATAAGACATCTCTTCTTTTACTGCTACAAACTGATAACGGTCAGATAAGTATGATTTAAACCATGCAAGTGCAATTCCACTAATGCCAACATAGTTTTCTAGTCTATTTAAAAGAATGTTGTGGTCAATTGTGTCAAATGCAGCACTAAGATCAAGTAACACTAATAGAGAGCTACAACCACGATCGGATGATAAAAGTAAATCATTTGTAACTCTAATGAGAGCTGTCTCAGTACTATGGTGCGGTCTAAATCCTGACTGAAAATCCTCGCAGATATCATTTCTTTCAAGAAAGGAACACAGTTGTGAGGATACTGCTTTTTCTAATGTCTTTGACAGAAAAGGCAGATTTGAGATCGGCCTGTAATTGACTAATTCTGAAGGATCAAGTTGCGTTTTTTTTAACAAGCGGTTTTATCATAGCCAGCTTTAAAGTTTTTGGTAAGTATCCTAGAGACAAAGACGAATTAATGATATTAAGAAGAGGATCTATGATCTCTGGAAGCATCTCTTTCAATAGCTTAGTCGGTATAGGGTCTAACATACACGTTGTCGATTTAGATGAATTAACGAGTTTGCAGAATTCTTCCTCTCCTATAGCAACTAATGAATACAATTTTTCCTCAGGGAGACTACAATGCACTCCCTGATGCGAAACTGTAGTAGACGGTTGCATAGTTATAATTTTGTCCCTGATATTATCAATCTTATAAGTGAAGAAGTTCATAAAGTCATTACTGTGTTGGCCTGAAACTTCTGTGCTTGAAGCTTTCTTTTTCGTTAGTTTAGCCACTGTTTCAAATAAATACCTAGGATTATGTTTATTTTCTTCTAATAGGGTTGAAAATAAGCAGATCTAGCAGCTTTTAAAGCCTCTCTGTAAGCAATCGAGCTCTCTTTCCATGAAATCCGAAATACCGCTAGTTTTGTTTTCTTCCAGTTACGCTCCATTTTTCTGGCTGCTCTCTTAAGGGCCTGAGTGTGCTCGTTGTACCACGGCGTTGGACTATTTTCTTTAATCTTCTTTAAGCGCAACGGAGCAACTGTGTCTAAAGTGCTGGAAAAGAGAGAGTTGAAAGTTTCTGTTGCAATATCAAGTTCTTCTAAGCTATCCGGGATGCTGAGATGATGAAACTGATTAGGAAGATTATTGATAAAGCAATCTTTAGTGGCAGAAGTTATAGGTCTAACATATTTATAACACGGCTTTGCAGCCTTGGCTAAATGTAATTTACATGAGACTAGATAATGATCTGAGATGTCATCGCTCTGCTGCAGATTTTCAATGGCATCAACATCTATTCCATGTGATAATATTAGATCTAGAGTATGATTACGACAATGAGTGGGTCCTGACACGCGTTGTCTAACTCCAATTGAGTTTACAATGTCTTTAAGTGCCAATCCCAATCCATCTTTTTCATTATCTACATGTATATTAAAATCACCAACAATTAGTACTTTATCATTAGCCAATACTAATTCTGATAGAAAGTCCGCAAATTCTTTGATAAAATCTTTATGGTGCCCTGGTGGCCTGTATACAGTAGCCAGCAGAAATCTCAAACGTGATTTATCGTTTACACTATATATTTTTACATTAAGCACCAACACTTCAAAAGAAGTATATTTAAAAATAGATTTCTTAGTGGTTTTGAAAATATTACTATAAATTACAGCAACACCTCCCCCTTTGCGTTTTAGACGAGGTTCATGTTTATAACAGTAATCTTGTGGGGTTGACTCATTTAAAGTAATGTAATTGTTTGGTTTTAGCCAGGTTTCTGTCAAACACAGCACATCTAGATTATAATCTGAAATCATATCATTAACTATGAGCGATTTTGAAGTAAGGGATCGAATATTCAGCAACCCAAGCTTTATCATTTGCTCATCTGTATTATATCTGTTTTTTATTTGTTGAACATCAATTAAATTTTTTACCTGACGTTTTTTGGATTTCCAAATTCGGGGAACAGACACAGTCTCTATATGATGATATCTAGGTGAAAGAGGCTCTATGTGATGGGATTTATCTGACCTTGGTGACGCGAGGCCGCTAGCAGACGGTCGGTTTAGCAAGTCTGTCTGCTTCCTGACCTGAGCCCCAGATTGTCATCTTTTAGCTCTAAGACTATGTGCCATATTACTAGAGAGAAGAGCAGCACCATCCCATCAGGGATGAACACCATCTCTTTTCAACAGGTCAGGCTTGCCCCAAAAACTTTTCCAATTGTCTATGAATTCTATATTATTCAACGGACACCACTTAGACAACCAACCATTGAGTGATGCCAATCTGCTAACTATCTCATCAGTCTTGCGAACAGGAAGGGGGCCAGAGCAAATTACAGTGCCTGACATTGTACTTGCGAGTTTACACACCTCTTTAATATTAATTTTGGTGATCTCCGACTGGCGGAGTCGAACATCATTAGTGCCGACATGAATAATGATCTTAGAGAATTTACGATTAGCATTAGCCAGCACTTTTAAATTTGCTTTGATGTCAGGCGCTCTGGCTCCCGGCAAACATGTGACTATGGTGGCTGGTGTCTCTATTTTCACGTTCCGTGTGATCGAATCACCAATTACCAGGGCACAATCAACAGAATTCTCAGTGGGTGTTTCACTGAGTGGGGCAAATCGATTTGTTATGGTAATCGGAACGGAAGAGTGGTTTTTTAGTCCGCGACTAGAGCAATCTCTCACGGTCACCCATCTGCCCTGCTGCATGGGCTCTACTTCAGCCGGAACCGAATCATGTACAGAGTTCACTATGCTAGGCGCATCCAAAATAGTATCTAAAGCTCTAGTACTATCCTTACTATCCTCAATTAAAGTTTGGATGCGTGTCTCTAGCTCTGAAATCTTCTCCGTCAGCCTGACTGTCTCCTTGCATTTATCACAAATAAATCCTATATTGCCATCAGAGAAGGCTATACTAAACATATGACATGTGACACAGGTGACAATAACAGGACAAGACATTACTCACCGTTTTTGTTGACTGATCCTTACTTACCTGGGCTTTTATGAACTCAAAGGCACGGGCGCGCGAGACAAAACAAAAAAAAATAAATGAGCGCGGGTGGCGCGTAAACACTAGCGTGCTGTGCTAACAATAACGGAAGCTAGCGATGTAAGGTTAATCTGAGATGGTGGGTAAACTGTATTTAGTAATATAAACAACTAGAAATGATAGTAAATGATGGTTCAAAACAGAAAGAAATACGAAGCTAATACGAGGCCTAGAGCTTACAGCCTCGACGCAAACAAACTCAAAGCAGGCAGGAAGGCAGACAGGACCAATCGACCAGTGAACAGCAGATCTCGATCAATAACCGCCATTAAGTGTTCCATAAGTGCTTGTTTTGTGGATTACTGCTTTGCTAGACTACCTTACATAATGTGTTGTGTCCTTTATTATGAGTTTGGCCTTTTTGGCAAAAAAAGGATCAGGAAATGTTGCAAACTGTATTCTAATTTATTTCACTTGCATGGGTGTCATAGCTCATTTTGAGAGGTTGAACTAACCACTAGCTGTCAATTCCCAACATTCTAGCCTATTTCTATTCTCAAACACATACGTGCTCTTTATATATGTGAATTCAGCTGCAGAAAGATCCACCAAAGAAGTAATTTCATTGAAATCCACCTCCAACATCACCTTCAGTAGCAGAACAATCTTGTGCTCTTTAAAACACACACACACACACACACACACACAGCTCATACATGAAGTGGTAATTAGCAGCATCAGGGTGTGATCCCTCCGTAATGTGGGTGTTGAGTGAGACCTAAAATAATCCAGTGAAGAATGACGAATCCCACGAATGAAACTCATTATCAGCTGTAGTGTTCCAGCAGGCTGAAGGCTCTGTGTACCTGAAACATATAATCACAGGCTTCCAAAAATCCCCTCAATAACTCTTTGTCTAGACTTCAGAGCCAATGTGTGGCGAACATCACCAGTTGAGCTGCATTTTTAAAGAGATCACACATTGTGGAAATCAGTGTGATAAGTAAAGGGGCTAGAAAGTGATTTGTGGGTGTTACAGATCTTTTTTTTTTTATAGGTTAAAACATAGTGGCAACTGTTTTGTTACTCAATGTTTGTGCAGCATCTTTATTATTAGTAGAAATGCTCTTCTAAAAAGGCATATTTAATTTTTATAAATATTCTATTTATACAGGGCATGTACATGGTGTATTCATTAGTTTATTCAGGTTTTTTTTGCTTGTGTTTCTCAAAGTGCTGTATTTTTCCCCTCTCTCTGCAGATTTCTCCATAGCCCGGTCTAGAGCTGTGCAGTCATGTTCAGGAACAGTCTGAAGATGCTGCTTGGCGGCAAATCCAACCGCAAGAATCGAAACAGTGGTAGGTTGAGTTGGTTGTCTTTTTAATATCAAAAGCTTCCCAAGTACAACCAGACCCCAGGATGTGCCTTTAGTGTCATGTGAAGCAGGAGTGTAACCATGTAAGAGTTTGTTTACTGGATGTGTTTTTGTGTTACAGCTGTGCTTTTTAATTGTCTGTCCATCATATCTGTCCGATGGCTACCGTATTTACATTTATTCATTTAACAGACGCTTAAGCGACTTACAAATGAGAACAATAGAAGCTGTTAAACTAACAATATGACAACAATATGCAAGTGCTATGACCCTTCCCAGTTTAATCTAATGCAGTTACCTGTATTTTTTTTATAGATATAGAATAGAAGATAAAGTATTAATTGATCAAGTGTTGCCGTAAAAGATGCGTCTTCAGCCGTTTCTTGAAAATATATTTTACAGAAAAATACATTCTGAAAATGTATTTTACAGAAAATAAGCTGCACGTGACTGTCACACTTGGTCAGAATTGCATTGTTGAGTGAAAAAAGTCAAGTCACAGTTTATTACATCCAGAAATAAAAAGAAAGCAGTCTTTCTATCAGTTTTTCTATCTGTTAAATCTTATAAAAAGATTTAAGATCTAAGATCTTTAAGATCTTTTTTCAAGTGTAGACATAAATAATATCCATTAAACAGTTGCTAATTTATAAAGTCATGCAAATGATTTAGCTAAAGATAAATTATTTAATAAACCATTTTTTGCCAAAATGGTTGCTTTGGGGTAAAGTATGTTCAAATATTCAGTATGATACCCTTTTTGGCTGATATATGAAAATGTGAATAGTGTGCAGCAAAATAAAATCTAAACATAAATGTTCCATTTGTTTATATTCATAGTATATTTTTATTTAAGACCTCTTTCCTAATTATTAACATATTTCCCGAGTAATTCTCCTCAGCATGACCAAGTTAACCAGTAACATAGATCAAAATGTGTCAATGCACCACTTTTTTTTCTGTAAAGTTTTAGTTTTACACTGTAGACAACCCTAGAAAAAGTGGCACAGCTTACCCCACTCTCATATACACTGTCTGGTTCTCACCAATTGTAAACATGTAATTTAGAATCTACTACAAACAAAAACTTTTTTATAGAATAGCTTCTATAGCTATAGAGAATCTAGCAAGCTACAGGCTACCTAACAATGTGAAGGCCCTGACATTGAAAAAACCATGACCATAAAAACCCTGTCAGTGTGAAATCATGAGAACCTGCTGTTGCAGTCACACTGCCACTTCGCTTGCATGCTGCTTGTGCGTGTTGTGTGAAACAGGCCTAAGAGCTCAGATATGCCAAAGGGAGACTGCAGTTGTAGAGCAGTTTCAGGGTTGTCAAGTCATCTTCATTTATATAACGCTTTTAACAACGTCGAAATGATAATTTGTTATTAAATTAGGGGCTGCTAAGAAGACGCCGTTCTCTCTAAACAGACTTTAAATGCGAACCTTTGATAAACGCTGATGGGGTTCACATGCGCATTAAGAATTTATTCTATAGTTATGTACGTTTGAATATATGTGCGAAGGTTTGTAATTCCCGACAAACCATGCCTAAACTACTTGTCTTGCCTATACATTTTTGATACAGAATTTTATTTTCCACTCGTATACGATTTGAGAGAGAGAGAGAGAGAGAGAGAGAGAGAGAGAGAGAGAGAGAGAGAGAGAGAGAGAGAGAGAGAGAGAGAGAGAGAGAGAGAGAGAGAGAGAGAGAGAGAGAGAGAGAGAGAGAGAGAGAGAGAGAGAGAGAGAGAGAGAGAGAGAGAGAGAGAGAGAGAGAGAGAGAGAGAGAGAGAGAGAGAGAGAGAGAGAGAGAGAGAGAGAGAGAGAGAGAGAGAGAGAGAGAGAGAGAGAGAGAGAGAGAGAGAGAGAGAGAGAGAGAGAACAGTAGAGCTGCACCATTAATCTTTAAACGATCTCGCGCGATCTTATTCCTAAATGACAAAAACTTCACACCGGAACATTCAAATCTGTTTGCGCTGTCACTGACCCAGAGAGAGCAGTTCTACATGAAACAGCTTTACTTTCAGTCTTTGCAACAACACAGTATCGATATTTCTGTGTTAAAAATATTCAAATGATCATAGAAGTACTGAGATAAACGTTTATATTTCGAGAATAAACACTGATGTTTACGGTAGGTAGCAACCAAAACAGAGTTAATCACCTTTTCAAAGTCGCTTCAAATAACGAAAATTCACTTCAGAATATACAAAATGTGTATAATGAGCGAGTACATCATGAATGCCTTTTTTCAAACCGTGTTTTTGTCTTATCCTGAATCACTACGGTAAGCCTGTAGCTAATAAGCGTTTAGACTTGGACTACTTTACACTGGTCGGTTCGGCAATGCTACGGAGTAGCCCAGTGCCTGCGTGACTCACCCGCTCTAGAGATAAACATAGAGAAGGAGCTCCGGTTACAATGTTCTTCGGCAAGTCTCATGCATTTCTGTTTATTAAAGGACAACTCCGGCTCAAAATGAACCTTTGGTCTAATTACACATTGGTACACAGTCAACCGTTCTCTGAGAATTGTTTTCATGATTATCGAATGTAAAGAGTTTTATCTCTAAAAACAGTTTAGCTTATAACGCTAGTATATAGGGCATAGATTAATGGAAATAAAAATCGCTAGTTAATACCACTAACAAGGCTCAAAATAGCCCAACACTAACATGGTAGCATAAATGAGGGTTCCTACATGCAAACCGAAGCATTGAGCATCTCTTTCAGTAGCTTAGTCGGTATAGGGTCTAACATACAAGTTGCCGATTTAGATGATTTAACGAGTTTGCAAAATTATTCCTCTCCTATAGCATCAAATGAATCAAATTTTTCCTCAGGGAGACTACAATACATTCCCTGATGTGATACTGTAGTAGATGGTTGCATAGTTATAAGATTGATAACATCAGGGACAAAATTATAAGTGTAGAAGTTCATAAAGTCATCACTGCTGTGTTGCTCGGAAACTTGTGGGCTTGAAGCTTTCTTTTTCGTTAGTTTAGCCACTGTTTCAAATAAATACCTAGGATTGTTTATTTTCTTCTAATAGGGTTGAAAAATGAGCAGATCTAGCAGCTTTTAAAGCCTCTCTGTAAGCAATCGAGCTCTCCTTCCATGAAATCCGAAATACCTCTAGTTTTGTTTTCTTCCAGTTGCGCTCCATTTTTCTGGCTGCTCTCTTAAGGGCCTGAGTGTGCTCGTTGTACCACGGCGCTGGACTATTTTCTTTAATCTTCTTTAAGTGCAACGGAGCAACTGTGTCTAAATTGCTGGAAAAGAGAGAGTTAAAAGTTTCTGTTGCAATATCAAGTTCTTCTAAACTGTCCGGGATGCTGAGATGATGAAACTGATTAGGAAGATTATTGATAAAGCAATCTTTAGTGGCAGAATTTATAGGTCTAACATATGTATAACACGGAGTCTGCTTTGCAGCCTTGGCTAAATGAGACTAGATAATGATCTGAGATGTCATCGCTCTACTGCAGAATTTCAATGGCATCAACATCTATTCCATGTGATAGTATTAGATCTAGAGTATGATTACGACAATGAGTAGGTCCTGACACGTGTTGTCTAACTCCAGTTGAGTTTACAATGTCTTTAAATGCCAATCCCAATGCATCTTTTTCATTATCTACAACATGTATATTAAAATCACCAACAATTAGTACTTTATCTGCAGCCAATACTAATTCTGGTAGAAAGTCCGCAAATTCTTTGACAAAATCTTTATGGTGCCCTGTATACAGTAGCCAGCAGAATTCTCAAACGTGATTTATCGTTTACATTTATATTTTTAAATTAAGCACCAACACTTCAAAAGAAGTATATTTAAAACTACATTTCTTAGTGGTTTTGAAAATTTTACTATAAATTACAGCAACACCTCCCCCTTTGCCTTTTAGACGAGGTTCATGTTTATAACAGTAATCTTGTGGGGTTGACTCATTTAAAGTAATATAATCGTTTGGTTTTTGCCAGGTTTCTGTCAAACACAGCACATCTAGGTTATAATCTGAAATCATATCATTAACGATAAGTGCTTTTGGATCGAATATTCAGCAACCCAAGCTTTATCATTTGCTCATCTGTATTATATCTGTTTTTTATTTGTTGAACATCAATTACATTTTTAACCTTAGATGGGTTTGGACGTTTTTTGGATTTCCAAATTCGGGAACAGACACAGTCCCTATATGATGATATCTAGGTGAAAGTGGCTCTATGTGATGGGATTTATCTAACCTTGGTGACGCGAGGCCACTAGCAGACAGTCAGTTAAGCCATTCTGTCTGCTTCCTGACCTGGTGCCCAATTTGTCTTGTTTTATCTCTAAGACTATGAACTAGAGTTGTTCCGATTCCGATACTAGTATCGGAAATGCCGCCGATACCAATAAAAATGCTGGCATCGGTATCGGCGAGTACTTCTACCCATGCACCGATCCGATACCATTTTCTTAAACAATATCTAGTTATGCACGCTAGCTTTGCATAACGCTGCAAATCGGAGATCAATTCTTCTTCGCTGCTCTAAACAGTGGTTGCTTGTGGCGACACAGGCTGTTGCCAACAGTGTGCTGTTGCCACAAGCAACCACTGTTTAGAGCAGCGAAGAAGAAAACGCGCGCGCGATAGCAGTGTGTCCGCTGTTTAGCAGTATTTCAGACTGGACCAACCAGACAGTAAAACGGCGACATGTCCCGTATGCCATACTGCAATTTCGAGGGGTGGAACAAGATTAGCAACTTCAACACGAGTAACTTAAAGCATTTGAAGACGCGTTACCCCGCAGAACACGATTACACAAAGGCAAGGGCAGAGAAGAATGAGCCGCACCAGAATCAACAATCTCTAAAAGCTTCATTCAAACAAAGAGAAATGTTTTCAAAAGACAGCCAACGAGCGATAAATACAACCGACAACATGTATTGAGTTTATTTTTCTGGATGACCAGCCGCGGTCAAAACGGAAATGCCGTTTATTTAACAAAATTGTTTATGGACTTTAAATTATAAAGAGATTATTTTCTTATATTATTCATATATCATTTTTTAGATTCCTAGATTTATTTGTTGCACTTTTTTTATGCAGTTATATTGTAAAACTAAAATACATTTTTCAGTTTACAGTATTAGATGTGTGGTTGCATTTTAAGTTCTTTTTCACTTAAGAAAGATAAATAATATATTGCTGTAAAATGTATGTCAGATAATAAAAATACTCTAGTTCACTGTATGTATTTGTTACATGTTTAATTAAGGGATAAGTCTGAAACACACCATAAAATAATTGTATCAATTCATACAGTGCTAGTATGAATTGCAGCTCTATAGATACTGTACACATCCAAGTATCGGATCAGTACTCGGTATCGGCCGATACCCTGAGTCCAGGTATCGGGAAGGGAAAAAGGGTATCGGAACATCTCTACTATGAACCAAATTACTAGAGAGAAGAGCAGCACCATCCCAGGAGGGATGAATACCATCTCTTTTCAACAGGTCCCCAAAAACTTTTCCAATTGTCTATGAATTCTATATTATTTTGCGGACACCACTCAGACAACCAGCCACTGAGTGAACACAATCTAGTCAAGTGTATTTATATAGCGCTTTTCACAATATAAATTTACTAACTAGTTTAAATAGTATAAATTACTAGTATTTACTAGTATAAATCTACTATCTATCTCATCACTCCGGCGAACAGGAAGGGGGCCAGAGCTGGTGTCTCTGTTTTCACGTTCCGTGTGATCAAATCACCAATTACCAGGGCACAATCAACAGAATTCTCAGTGGGTGTTTCACTGAGCGGGGCAAATCGGTTTGTTATGGTAATTGGAACGGAAGAGTGTTTTTTTTTTTTTTATCCGCGACTAGAGCGATCTCTCACCGTCACCCATCTGCCCTGCTGCACAGGCAATTATCAGCTGGAACCGAATCATGTAAAGAGTTCACTATGCTAGTTAACTATTGTGGTAGAGGTGAGCAACACAGTTGTGGTGTGTGCGATGGATGAGGATGGTGTATGCTTTCCTCTGTGCTGTTTGCCATTCGTTTTCTAATGTGGCTCTGCGACTGCAAGGACGTCCATGGCTGCAAACTTTTGTTTACCACACACACACACACACACACACATACACACACACACACACACGTACACACACTCAAACATACACATATTTGACTTCCCCTCATACCCCAGGTCTGAATCTCCCATAAAGGTTTAGTCAAACAAGTGGCAAGTCTGACTCACCCAACAGATCAGCCATTCACCTCAGTGAGATTTGTGTCAAAGGGACCTCACACTTCCCAGAAAGACCTCCTGTCTTTAGTCCATGTCCTCAGATTGTGGTTGAAGTTCATGCTACTTTGCTGACGTCTTGAGTCAATTTCTCTTCAGGGACTCCAGCTCTTGAAGGGGCCTATTTAGTTTTACTCCAGTGTGGTTTAGGGTGTCATTACTGTCACAGCTTTAGATAAATGTAAAGTCATTTGAATGGCCCCATTGAAAGAAAAAAAACTGACAGTACTACGTAGAATTAGAAACTATATAGAAGCTGCATTGAGGGCCTCATTAAGCAAATTATATTTTAGTTATAATCTTTATTGTTAAATGAGAGTAAGCAGCAATATGGAAGATTTAGAATTAAGTTTGTGGTTCAAAGACAAAGACAAAAAAAAAACTCACTTTTGTAAATATTGATAGTATTAATAATACGTACAATACCTCACACCTGAGTGGCAGCTGAAAGGTGCGAATCTTATATGCGAATACCGCAAAGGAATGAACCGGCTGCCGTAGATTTGGGATTTAGATTTGCTTCAAGCCCAGTTGTTCCCTTTAAATTCATTACATGCCTAGTCACCAATTCTCAATCAATGCAGAAGACGTGTCCTGGTGTTGTGAGGCCTGTGGGTTTGTCTGTTTTGTATGACAACTGTATTTTTGTGCTCATCTTTGATCTTGTCTTTAGACTGGAGGATTTCCACAAGGTTTTGTCATACAGTAACAACTCTTCACTCCACATGTCTCTTCGTATCCTGCAGTGCTACATATGTTAAGTGCCTATGAAGTCACTGGTGTCATTTTTTTCATTCCTTTCTGGCTTGTTTTTTTTTGTTAGTATTCAGCTGATGCAAATGCAGCTCTCTCGGCTGAATATATTTGCCATAAATTAGATCTGCACAGCCAGCAACTTACAGAGCACAGCAGAGGAACTGAGCTCCACATTGGAGAAAAAACACATGTCGCAGGGCGATTGATGGTTAGCCTCTAGACCCCTCAAACATCGTGAGCAGAATCCTAACAGTCTCATACAGCTGCCAGCAGCTCTGACCCATGAGCCCGGTGTGGTTTGAATATGATGCAATCCTGTAAAAGAACCACAGGCGATATTTTGCCTCTAGCATGTCATTGTGCTGGCAGATTTTGCCAGACATGGTTGTGGTTGATTTTGATTAGTGTAATTATTTATATAGTGTTAACTTTATACATGCCTGATATTGGAATATTTTGATAATGTATGCTGAAAGTGATATCTGTTCATTTTAATTGGACAAATTTGGTTCAGGATTGATGCCAAAAACCAATGTAAGCTATGGAAAACATTATTTAGGGTAACGCAGCACATTGTTTCCTTAGCCTGCCTGCTATTTAAACTTTTGTTGGTTTGAGCAAACTTTAGACTAGGGTTGTGTGGAATTCAAAACTGAATTGAGAATTTAGGTAGCAGATAGAATGTAGAGATTGAATTTAAGGTAATATAGAAATGTATATAACTGATTTTTTTTTTTAACTAGAACAGCAATTTTTGGCGAGACAAACGTTAGTTGTTGGTTTGAAAAAGTCTTGCTTTTAAAAAAAATTAAAGTCAGATGATGGATGGATGTTTGGATGGATATAGATTAAATTCCTCTTGTAATTCAAATTCCTGTGGGGTGTGGCCACTTATTTAAAATCAAAAAATTTTTTTAAAGGGAGACAATTCTTAAATGCAGAATTTTGCACAACCCTGGCTGGGACATTAGGGGCTTTTTCACCGGATAGTTCTTGGAACTTAGTTCTAGGAACTTGCCACCAGGGTTGTTCCCAAGAACTAATGGTTCCCCATGGGAACGTTTTCTGGTTGCATTCGCACCGCCAGTAGGAACTCTGAAGTGACGTAAGCCGCGCTTGTTGTTTTGACTTTTATTTTGACGCCCCGGCTGATCTTTATTTTGATGCACTGAGAACGCCAGAGCCTGAGCAACAAACCGCGCTCGCATTCTTCGTGTTCATTAGTTTACGATCTGTCTTAGTCTTGTCTAATGCGTTATTAGATAGAACTGTTATAGAAAGTAGACCGTATATGAAAAGTATGCCATGTGGTTGATGTCCATTGTTGCTAGCTGAGCAGAAATACATGATCATGTTTAAATATATATGCTGTAATCTCTGTGTTTACATAGCTTTTTTTTTTTAATGGCAGGTGCTGGTGTTTCGCATGCGTTTGGCCACTAATGTCACGGATAGTTCATATAGAGCTGGTTTAGACCCTACTGTGAAGTAGGAGCTAAATTAGTTCCTCCAAAAGAGTTCCTAGAATTAAAATCGTTCCTAGTTCCTGCGGTGCGAACGCACCTTTTATGAAAAGGTTCCTTCCTTGCGAAAGCCCCTATTGCTTTACTGATGGAAACACATTATCTTTGATTGTCTCAAAGCCTGGTGGATGAAGCCCAACTCTGTCTTGTATTTGTTGGCTTTTCATCAGGCTGGTTTTAGAAAATCCAGTCGGGTTTAGTAAACCAGTTAACATACTTAAGAGAACGGTTGACTTTTTGCAGCTGTTTTTATAGATATTTTTTTTTTTTTAGCTGTTAAAATCTTAAGAAGATTTTAAAGTTCTTCAGAAGACTTCAGAGTCTTCTCTATATGCTAATAATGTACAAATATTCCATAGCCGCTTTGTTTTGGTCAAATTCCCTCGCATAATGTTTTTTTCTACCACCTTGCTGCAGCTCTGCACCTCTACACCAATGTCACTGTCCTTTCTTGCTGGCCTTCTGCCCAACCCACGGTGAACTGCGTGCCAGATGGGGTCTATTAATGTGGAGGACTTGTAGGACCAGTCATCTTCCCGAAAGAATAGTATTGAATCAAGCAGTTTGATTGAAATTAGAACATTGAAATTTGTGGTTCTCAAGTGTTTAGCCCCATTCATACCAAGAACGATAACTATATTAGCACCTACATCAATGTATGTTTAGTTTTTGATAAGCACTCCTCTATCTTTACATGCTTCTATTTGGTCGATGTTTTTATTGTCCATTAGCTTGAAAAAAAATATTCTGAAAGAAATGCCAACAATTTATTTCATCTGTGTCGATATTGTTATGTGGACCATGTTGCTTTGGATTTTCTTTTCTCATATTTAACTTAATAGTTAACCCTTCACATCCCTGGACTGGTGCTTCAAAGAGGATTTTAGAGAAAATCCCACATTATGAATCTGGCATGTCTTCATGTATTGTGTTTTGGATTGTTGGGATTTGAAAGGAATAAAGCGGTTTGTGGGTAGATGTGCTGGTGATCTCTTCAGCATACTTCCAGTCCGGTAGGCAACAGACTTACAGCTCTTAATTAACTTTTAGGTCCTCCTAATAATCCTATTTCATTGTTATATTCTGGCAGATAGCAGACATGAAGAACATGGCCCTACTGGAATAGTCCAGAATGGACCTCCAGGAATGTCCCTGCACTGCCAGATTTGGCTATACTTTGGCTACCCATTTGCTGGTCCTCTCATAAAGAGGTCCATCAATCTCATCTGGACTTTGCTGGAGGGTCATCCTTCAATGACTCCAGTCCTTCCAGAAGAACCTGTTCTCATGGTAGTGTACATCCTTATTTTAGGGAGTCTCCCACAGATAAGATTGTTCTTGATTTCAAGGAAGGGAGGTATTGAAAAAAATAAATGTATCCAGTTCTTTGGGGGTGATGGGCCTCTTTGACATTCTATCTCATGCTCTATTTTACACCCTTGAATTAGGCACACATGTTTGGGCGCGAGATTACTACATAGAGCCAGTGATCAGAGAGCCACAAATCAAGCTAAATATGCAATGGTGGCATTTGTTTCAGTTGCATCAACTTTCATTATAAAATCATTTCCGTATGTATTTTCAAGTCCATTGACTCTTTGTTGGATATACTTAAATCTTTCAATTACAGGACTGACAGCTTTCACAGTAAAACCATTGTGCATATTTGAATGATTGTAGTGTCTTGTCAATGCATTTGTATGTACATGTTTGCTTGCTATACGTTCATGTGTGCATGTATGTCTGTTACCAGTGTGTGTGTGTATTTGTTAGTGTGTGTAGGTATGAATGTTTTACTAAAATCACTATACTATACCATAGCTAAACCTGCTAATTAGAAGGGGTGTGTATACTTTTGGTCATGTAGTTTGTTGACAGTCTGATTAGAAGGTATAATGTTTTCCCACCCACTCACTCTCTCTCTCACACGCACATGCACGCATTAACTTGTGTAGATATCTAAATGGGGACATACCATTTAACTTGTATTGTTTTTATGCAGCAAATTATGAATACTATAGACTAACCCAGTGCTTCCAAACCTTGTTCCTGAAGACATACCAACAATTGACCATTTGGATGTCCCCCTTATCTTGACCATTTTAGGTCTTGAGCTGTGTCTGAAAAAATACCATTATGTAGGGCACTATTTGAGTGTACAGCCATTTGTTGTGGACGTTATCGAGTGCACTTATTCAATCCCACAATGCACCGCAGTAACAAGTGTACAACGGCTAGAAAATACCCATAATCCACTGTGAAAGTCACATGTCGAATGAATTTCCGCGTCCGACCAGATGGCAGTGCCCGCAGCTGAATCATCCATCGATCCATTATCTAAACCACTGGCTACAATCATTCAATGTGGCTATATTCACTGCCTCAAGTGAAGTGGACTAATGTAGGGAATAGTGAATGAGGGTGCAGGGGGCGGTTTCGGACACCGTCCTGGTGTCTTTACCAGCTTATAAATTGAATCAGGTGTGTTTGATTAGGAAGTGTTTATGGTTTTGTCAGATTCCGCTCACTTCTGCGGAAAAATCTATAAGCTCCAGCTCCAAGTATGCACTCATACACAGACATGCTGTACACACAATGTAGTTAAGCACTTTGTCCTTATCAGGGGTGCAATGACTGCAACACTTCTGTCCACTCAGAGGAACTTGAACGTTAGAAGGAATAAATACCTCAGCAGTTTCAGCTGAATCTATTCTCTGGCCTTTTGAATTCTGGCAAAGATGTTTTATAATCCACCTCAAGTTTAAACATACAATGGACTTTTCACAGCTGTTAGAAGTGTGTAATGTAATAACAATCATATATTGTATTATATTATATGTATATACTGTATGTGTGTATATATATGTATATGTATGTATATGTGTGTATATGTGTGTATATGTATATATGTATATGTGTATATGTATATGTGTGTATATGTATGTGTATGTGTGTATGTGTATATATATGTATGTGTGTATATATATATATATATATATATATATATATATATATATATATATATATATATATATATATATATATATATCTGAACAATACTCTGAACAAGACCACTTAACAGATTTTATTCAGATGTTCCAAAAAATCTGAGTTTTGCTGTCTGTATGAACAAAGCCATTGTGTTCTGTACAAGAATGTGAAAAAGTGTAGAGACTCTTTTCAACACAACAGGCAGAACACACTAGAGAGGTTAAGAGAATATGAACAGAGAAAAAAGTTTGAGAGATACAGCTGAATAGCTGCTATCGAGTGGGAGAAAAAGAGGAGGAGGAGGGTGCATCTGTCCGCCTCGCTGATGAGTGAACATTTGTGTGTGTATCGGGGGGGGGGATTGATCTTGGCGCATGCGCCGGTACCTGGCAGTCGCCCTCAAGACTGCAGATAACTCTCTCTCTTCTCAGCATCACTCGTCTAAGCATTTTTCTTGTCTTATCTCATTTTTTAATTTTATTTTTAATTTTTTATTAACCTGGACTCCAATTTCTTCAGTTATTTACCATGCATCTTGATTTGACTGTGTTGGGATGTGGATTTTTTGAACCCACAGAGGTGAGCTACAAGATCCTGAGGTTTTTGGGTCGCGCTGACAGATTTTGGGGTCTCGTCCGGGATAGGAGATCTTTAGCAACAGACCCCTGATAAGCTCAAAGGAAATACCCCAACAGATTCCAATTCAAGACAAGATTTTGACAACTATTAGGAGCCTGTAGGACTTGACTTCCTTCCATCTTAGGTCCTTCATTAAAGCGAAGGGTAGCAGAAGCGCTGGTGACAACGTGCCCCATCTTTCATGTCACGAGAGGGATGATTCGGGTCTCACTGATGTGTTTGACTTTTTCACCTTTGTGGCTTCCTTGACATGTGAGTATGATTTCTGTGGCAATCTTTGTTAACTGATCACCGGATGAGCTTAATGAATTTTATAACTGTAGAGATGAGAATACTGCAGGGGAATCAAAGCAGATTCTGACACACATACACTCACACATTTAGTCACTTGATCACTGAAATTTTAACACCTACACTGTGTGTGTGTCTGTTTGCCCACAGTAATCAGTCACCTACATGATCCCTCCCTATCAGTATTCCTCGCCCACTCAGCGGTGTTAGCAAAGCAAGAAGAACTCTGCGAGTGTGTGTATGTGCCTTGATCTGTAATCTGCATTTCTCTGTGTGCGTTTGAAAGACGTCTCTAGTGCCTCGTCTGTTCCTTTGTGGGTGAGGGATGTGCAAATCCATTCTGTACTGGGTTGAAGCACTCTTCTGTGTCCTCCAGGGCATTTTGGGAAGTACAGTTTGGTGGTGTGGTGGATGTTTCAAAGCGTGGGACGTAAGCCAGGACTTGGTAATTGGGATAGCACAGAACACTTTGAATCTGTATTAAACATAATTTCATAGCACAATTCCCATTCCTTTTCTGAGTGCTGTGGAGGATACAGTAGACCACATTGATCCATAATAATTTGGAGACTCTGCATTGCTGCAGGTAACAGCGCATGCATGATCTGATGGCCACACTTTAGATTAGGGTACAATTTTTGCTATTAACTATGATTTTTGCTTCAATAAACTCCTAATTATTGCTTATTAATAGTTTGTAAGGTAGTTAAGTTTCGGTAATGGGTAGGATTAAGGGATGTAGAATATGGTCATACAGAATAAGGCATTAATATGTGCTTTATTAGTACTAATAAACAGCCAATATCTTAGTAATATGCATGCTTATAAGCAACTAGTTAATAGTGAGAATTGGACCCTAAACTAAAGTGTTACCCACTTTTCAGTAGCAAAGTGTTAAGATTCGATATACTTCAAGCGAAATCGAAGAACAATTTTTATTTATTTATTTTTTTTGTTCAAAACAGCTTGCCAAAGCGAACTTTCTGGAAAAGATCGCTTCGGCTGGTAAACATCTTTGTACTACCATTGGTTTGTGGCAATTACGTAATTGGCAGGTGTGCACGAAGGCTCCACCTTATTTCATGTGGAAATCTTTTCTAATTAATTTCTCCTGTTCAGTTCATCGAGGTCAGACGTCTGCCAGTGAAAACATGAACACACTGGAGAGGTGCGTTATAGTAGAAAATGTATAGTTGTAATTCTGATAAAATGAGACACTGACATTGTTTTTCATGTTTAATAGGGTAAAGATTCTTGATTTTAATAATCTATTGTATAAAGTACTATATCCACGTTGCTATGATCAGATGCATTTCTTATGCTTTATTAAGAAACTGCTTGCCGTTTTCTCAATTTTGTTGTGTTTTTATTTTGTTAGAGGAAAGCTGCAGCACATATTTACATTTTCATCTACACATCACTCTCAGCAGTGTTGGAGGCGTCAGAAGTTCGCTAACAGTATATCGCTGCTCACGTATTTTTAACTGTCTTACCCCAAAGTGAAGAACAAAAAAAAACCTTTACCGTGAATATATCACGGCCGTTAGTCACTACATACTACCTAGCATGATAGTAAGTGAACGACAGTGTGCAAGACGAGTAGTTAATTTAAATACTTACTGTTTAGTGCCTGGTTAAACTGGATCGCAGATACTTAGGGAGTAAGAAGCAGGTTTTAAAGCGACGCAACCGTTTGGAGGATTCTGCTTGTCAGGTAAATGTTTTTGTGAGCTAAATGAAAATGAGACCGGAGAACTAGCATTCTCCTGTATTAAAGGCAATTTTAGCAGTTAGGGCCTAAAGATACACGGGTACAAAATTTGTGCCTCACCACAAATCAGTTTTCCCACTGAGATAAGTTGAAGATGGGTTAAGTGCGTAGGATTATGTGGTGCCTACATGCTTTCACTCTCTTTTTCTTTCTCTCTGCCTCTCTTTCCACAGTGTCTCACAGGGCTAGGTTGTGCTGACAAAGCGTATACAGGATTTATCACGCCACTGCTGTTGCTAGTCAGATCAGACAGGGTTGAGTCTTACAGTTAGATCATCCATACAATTCTCTGAGAGCTCTAAAGGGCTCTTTGCATTGTAATATAACAGTGTTATGAAACCACCACTAGCTTCTATACTGTATTTAAGTAGCTCATTGTTTGGCATCTTTAGAGCTATTTGTCATGTGACATTTGTGTTTGATCCTGTATATGCAGTGCTTTTGTATGCTAGTACATGCTTCCTTGCTTTCATGCTGCCTTTAGTTAGGTGTGGCATCTAACTTTGAATATACAGTTGTGGTCAGAATGAATGGCACCCCTGGTAAATATTAACAAAAATGGCTGTAAAAAATAAATCTGCATTGTTTATCAAAAAATTGCAAAAATCTAACCTTTCATTCAAGTAAAATAATTGAAAGTGAAAATTAAACTTTTTCTCCAAAAGACGTTGGCCACAATTATTGGCATCCCTTTATTAAATACTTTTTGCAATCACCTTTTGCCAAGATAAAAGCTCTGAGTTTTCTCCTATAATGTTTGGAGAACACAGACAAGAGATCAGAGACCATTCCTCTATACAGAATCTCTCCAGATCCTTCAGATTCCCAGATCCATGTTGGTGCTTCTCCTCCTCAGTTCACCCCACTCATTTTCTATAGGGTTCAGGTCAGGGAACTGGCACGGTCATGGCAGAAGCTTCATTTTGTGCTCCGTAACACATTTTTGTGTTGATTTTGATGTTTGTTTGTTTGTTTTGGATCGTTGTCCTGATGGAAGATCCAACCACGGACGATTATAAGATTTCTAGCAGAAGCCGTCAGGTTTAGATTTTTTTTATCTGTTGATATTTGATAGAATCCACAATGCCATGTATCTGAACAAGATGTCCAGGACCTCGAGCGGAAAAATATGCCCACAACATTAAAGATCCAACAGTATATAAAATTTTAAATAGTCAAAATGTTCTCCTCTCCGTGCATTAAGACAATATAGACACACGTCCTCTTCCTGGCAGATTTGTAACATCTTTAGTTGATTGGAAGTGCTTAATTATTGCCCTGATGGTCAAAATGGGGATTTTCAAGTCTTTAGCTATTTTCTTACAGCCACTTTCTGTTTTGTGATGCTCAACAATCTTTTGATGTGCATCAGAACTATATTCTTTGGTTTTACTCATTGTAATGGATGATTAAGGGAATTTGGCCTTTGTGTTTCCTCATATTTATACTCCTGTAAAACAAGAAGTCATAGCTAGACATAGCTTGTTTTTCTAGTCACCCTAGTGTGCTAAAAAAGGTAAATATTAATGGGAATATACTTCAGAGATATGTTACTCGTAAAAAATTCTAGGGATGCCAATAAATGTGTTTTGGAGATTTTTTTTTGTTTTGTTTTCTTCCATAATATGACCCACACACACTTTTCAATTATTTTACTTAAATTAAAGGTTAGATTTTTGCTATGTTTTTTGAATGAATGATCAAAAGCATAAACAATGCAGATTTTCTTTTTACAACCATTTTGGATCATATTTACCAGGGGTGCCATTAATTCTAACCACAACTGTACTTAAATCTTAGAAATGGTTTTTAAATGCATGGCAGGAAGTGCTAGGTGATGCATTTTTAATATTAACAACACATTTGTGAGCAGCACTGAGAGCACTGCAATGATTTTAATGCAAATTTTTTATTTGCCTCTTAGCTTCCCAACTATTATTCCCAACTTTTATAATATAATCTATTATTAGTCAATAGATATAATAATAATTTTCATTTTAATTCATTTTTATAAATGAGCCTATTTCAGTGAATAGATTTAAAATTGATTCAACAGTTTGTTTTGCTCAAGTTTCCTTGTGACATTTTCGAATAATACTCCTTTTATTTTTACTGTAGTTAAATATTGATGCTTATTAGTTATCTTGGTGTGCAATACCTAAATAATGTAAAACATTTTTACTGTATTTTACTCATTGAATTTAAATATTTTGAATTTTACTGGCTAAAATTGCTATTTGAGTTCCTTTTAACTGAGTAAAATCACTCTGAGGGAGATTGAACATGTCTGAAGAATATGATTTTTCTTTAGTTATATCATCTAGCTCTACTAACAGGACAGGATAGGTTTGTTTCTTGGATGGTGGTGTTTTTACAGATTGGTGGAATTTACTTTGATGTACCACGGGCAGCTGAGCCTGACTACTAACTGCTAGATAAGGGCTCAGTTTGGATGTAGACCGCCTCGAGTGAAATAAGAGAGAGCGAAAACAGAAAAAGAAAGGGATATATCCGACTGCTCCAATATCTTTTCTGCAAAAGTCTGTGTGGCCAGAAAAAAACACTAAATTATTCATCAGTGGCCGACTACACCCGAGGATCACATTTCTAGACGTGCGCACACTTACTTTAGCAGTACATTTGCAAGTCCTCTGTGGAAGCCTGAACCGATGCTCACCCTTTTAATGGTGAGTGAACATCAACCAATCTAAGCAAGTGTGTCTGGTCAAGCATAGTACAAATCTAGGGAGTTTTTTTTTTCCCAGTAAAACCATTTGCTGTTTTGTCAAACTGAATGAAGTCCAAGTTAAGGAGGGAGCATTTCTTAAAAAAAAAAAAATAAAAAAAAATTATTTCAGTCTGTGTAATGCATAAAATGATTATGGCAATGCTTTCTCTTTTGTTGACATTAGTCAATGCATTAGATAGCTTGATCTAAAATTGAGCAATATATTTCTTACATCATTTAGCATTGATCTTGTTTTAATGTTACTTAATACAAAATACAGTTCATTCATGTTAGTTTACATTAACAAATGTTATCATATATAACTTTGGATTTGAAAAATGTATTTGTAAATGTTGAAATTAACATTAAGATGAATAAATTATATATAAGTATTATTGAAGTTCATGTTAACTAAAGTAATTAGCTAAAGTTGATAAATGGAACTTATTGTAAAGTGTTCCCATTATTATTAACCACATCTTGTTTTAAAGCAATTTGCTGGCCAGTGATCTGATGTCCTGCTAAATTTTTTGAGGGGTTTTGTGAAACAGTTAATTCCAACTAGATGTTTTCTGAAGAAAATCATACTGTTTGACCTGTGCAAAAGTTACCACCATGATGCAACTGTGTTGCTATGCAGTTACTAAGATACTGTTCTATATACTGCTTTGGTGTTGTAGGTGATCACTAGGATGTTGCTATGTGGCTACTTTCTTTGCTCACGAGGCTGCATTTGTGTGACAAAATACAGTAGAAATAGTAATATTATGAACTATTACCATTTAAAATAACTGGTTTCTATTTTAATATACACATGAGTTAAAACATTATGGCCACCTGCCTAATATGCTGTTGGTGCTGTTGGTCCTGCCAAAACAGCACCAGACTCTATGAAACCCCTGAAGGTGTCCTGTGGTATCTGGGACCAAAAGACATTAGCAGCAGATCTTTCTGTCCTGTAGGTTACGAGGTGGAGCCACTGTGGATTGAACTTGTTGGTCCAGCACATCCCACAGATGTTCAATTAGATTAAGATCTGAGGAATTTGGAGGTCAGAGCAACGCTTGTTCCTCAAAACATTCCTGAACAATGTGTGAAGTGTTGCAGGGTGCATTATCCTGCTGAAAGAGGACACTTCCACCATGGAACACCAGTGTCATGAAGGGGTATGTGCAGGTAGGTGGCATCGGTCAAATTGACATCCACACGAATGGGCTGACCCAGAGTTTCACACTCCCTCCACCGGCTTGTCGTCGTCGTCCCACAGTGCATCCTGGTGCCATCCCTTCCCCGTTTAAACGTTGCCCTTGTGCATTGATCAGTCTTGGGTGCCCAACACACTATCGCCATTTTGGTTTGTCCCTCCTCGGACCACTGTTGGAAATTTCATACCACTGCTGACCAGGAGCAACCAACAAGCCTTGCCGTTTCAGAACTTCTGGGACCCAGTCGCCTTGCCATTACAATTTTGGCCCTTGTCAAAGTGGCTTAAAGCAACACCATGGAACTTTCCCTTTTCGGTCGCCCTACTGGTTGGAAACGAAATTGTCCATTAACGTAATTGTCCATAATTTAGCCTACCGTCGCACATACTCTCGCTGTTTATCCAGCACCGGCTTTAGAATGAACGATGTCCACAGATAAGGTAGAGTATGTTACATGATTTCATGAAAGTATGATGTATTGCGACATCAGAAACGAAGAAAAACGAAATAATGACAATTGTAACACATGATGTAAAGCAAGTCAAATTTGTAGTTTTCTTATGTCTCATTCGGACTACAGAAACGTGACCCGATCTGGCAAACTTCCATTGTGTGGTTATAGCAGATATAGGACCGCAAAGTGAATCTAGAAGTGCCTTTCACCCTGTTATGACTTGATGAACCACTGATAATATTTTGGAAACCTTATTTTAAGGTAAAAAATGTTCCATAGTGTAGCTTTAATATCTTTATTCCTGCCCATTTCTCCTGCATCCAACATGTTGATTACGACAACTTATTGTTTGCTTTCCATCTAATTTACCCAGACCTTAACATATGGTAGTTAGGAGATGATCAGTGATTCTCTCTTCACCTGTGACTGGCCATAATGTTTTGGCTCATCAGTGAATTTTAAATGTAATTATTCCTGTGATTTTTAAAGCTGTATTTTCAACATCATTACTCCAGTCTTCAATGTCACAGGATCCTTCCGAAATCATTCTAATTACTGCTCAAGAAACATTTCTGATTATTATCAATGTTGAAAACAGTTGTGCTGCTTAAAATTTGTTTGGAAACCGTGATACTTTTTTCAACATGAATAGGTCTTTCAAAAGAACAGCATTTATTCACTTTTTTTTGTAACATTATGGATGCCTTTTCTGTACATTTTTATCATTTTAATGCATCCTTGCTGAATAAACGGTTGAACAGTAGTTTAAGTCTGGTCGCTTAGAAAAGTAATACCAGACATTTCCTCAAGCAAATGGAATCGTTCATTTCTGTTACACAAATGGTGCAGAACGAGTTACACACTAGTTTACTCTCCCCAAGTATGAGCAATAGTGATGCTTGCCTTAGCACACAGCACTAAAACGCAGGTAAAAGCTTTTGTGAGGTCTGCTCTAAATGGCAGACTCATTAGGTACTCAAAGTGGGTAAGAAGTCCGATTCATAGAGGATGTGAGATGTCTGAAACGCTCCTGTGAGGAGTGTTTGAAATAGATAATGTTGAATCTTGGCGTTTTATAGTCGCTCTGCTCTCACTCTAATGCACATCGATCTTTTACACTTATTACTCATTTCATATATGCTGTTCCTTTTCAAAACATGTCTCAATCAGATCTTCACAGATTTCTCCAAGTCGTACAGTATGTGATGTCCTCAGCTCTAAGTGACGAGTTGAACAGCAAATGAAGAAAAGTGCTCAATTGAGCTAATGGATGAAGGTAGTATCTGGAGGACGTGCTGAAGGTCTCGAGTATGCGGTACGTCCCCAGTGTTGGTGTGTAACTGGGCCACCATATGGAGCGATGGCTTACTGCCATCAAACCACAACACACAGCGGTCATCCGCGGTTATGTGTGGGTGTACGGCAGCAGCTGCTGGGTGGCCACGGGAACTTGCTTTCTATTGAGCGTGTCAGTGTGGATCACCTGAAACCTTTGCTCTCAGGTTACAGAATATTTTAAAGCTTGAAAATGAAGAAGCTAGCTAAAGCTATTGGTGGCTAATTTTTAGGTATCTGAGAGAAATGCCATATTCCATGGCCTTATTGGTCCATTGCCAATGCGAAGGACCTGGAGGTGGGATACATGCTGTTTATCGGCAAAACTATTTAATGTTATCGTTCATGGATGGGAGTTGTTCGTTGTGTCTGTTTCACGTTAGATGTTCTGGTGCATGGGATTGTGAGTTAGTTTGTGTATGATATTTTATCTATAGCTATACTATTTATGGGACTACATTACCGTTCAAAAGTTTAGGGTCGATACAATTATATAATGTTTATAAAAGTAGTCTTTTTTTTTTGTTCATCAAGACTGCATTTATTTGATCAAAAATACAGTAAAACCATTTAAAACTGTTTTCGATGTTAATGAATTTTAATTTATTTGTGTCAGAAATCATTCTAATGTGATGATTTGATGCTTAAGAAACATTTATCATCATTATCAATGTTGAAAACAGTTGTGCTGCTAATAATTTTGTGGAAACATGAAAAAATTCAGGATTTTTTTTAATGAATAGAACGTTCGAAAGAAAAGCATTTATTTGAAATTCTTTTTTTATGTCTTTACTGTTACTCTCGAACAATTGAGATATACATTTAGGTTGGTATAAGATTAAATAGTCTTTAAGGTGTAAAATTCCTGAGAAAAAAAAATCTTACAGACCCCAAACTTATGAACATTAGTGTACATGACGAGGTAAGGTAAATACGTTTTTCACAGATCTTACTTTGGATGTCATTTTTAACCCCATCCAAATCGATTCCTTCCCTTAATTATATAAATAATAATAATATTTTATATATATAATCCTGCCCATCCCAATCCCATCCAAATCAGTAGGCTACATGAAACCACAGATGTCCTGTGTTAAAAATTGTAACTCTGATTATGTAGTGAAAGAACAGGAAGTGATTGTGGGAAATTCAGGACATGTCAAGAGCCATATTCAAACCTGCGTCACCCACTTGAGCACCACTGTTCTGAACAAGCGGATTAAAATGCCAACAAAGGTCATAGTGTAAACACAACAGGGTCTGTGATTTGACGCATTTGGCACATGCTCTTGTCAAACCACATGACATGTGATCTTAAAGACATGAAATGATTCTCCTGATGATATTCATTTCACGCAGCACAACAAAAGTCTCAGTGGGGATTTGTGGAAAATGATCCTGTTCTCTCGCTATATATCTCAGGTATTATTTCTAGGCTCTGTCAGTGTGTGGTTGGATGATGAGTGATGGTTCTGTTCCAGGCTCAAGGGCGTTGGGCCGATCCGGACTCAGATTTAGTGGGCTGTTTTGATTAGGTGAGCAGGTTCTGCTATCAGCCTACATAAATTAGAGAGCAGCTCTCTGAATCACACTCACGGCTCCCACTGGGCTCATATCGGCTCGTGACGGATGTGTGTGTGTGCCGAGAAGCTGTAAAAATACTCGTGTAATAAAGTACAAGATTATCTGAAGTATGCGTTGATTAGCTCCCAATCTGTGTTGTTCATTTACCTCTCAATGTGTGTTCTCTGATAAGGGATTTTTATAGCTGTATACGATTCAGGGTGTTAAACTTACGCAGGACAGATTTACTTCTTTACATCAGTCACCTTTCTATTTGCAGTTTGCAAATTTAACCAGAAGGTTAAACTAGATGTCTCGAAAGCCTTTTCGAGTGTAAAAAGTGCTTAATCCGACATACAAGAAGCAATAGACAGCCTTGCTTTCCACATAGGCAGCTGTCTTCCAAAGCCTGTCTTTGCTTGTGGTGTCAGCAGAAGTGCATTGGAAAGACTAGAAAAAAATCAATCAGTCATAAGTTAAAAAAGAAACCAACAAGTTAATACATTTTTAAATTGATAAAGAAATAGCAATAGTTTATTTATATCCATTTTTAAAATGTGGTTAAATGTATAAAATAAACGGATAAATTTAACATTTAATTAGAATTTTTATTAGGGCCCGAGCACTGATGGTGTGAGGCATGCAATGTCCAATCTGCCCCAAACTTAGTATGAAACATGCTAGAAAGAAACATGCTAAAACATGTTAGCAACACTGCAATTTAATAGGAAGTTGCTGTAACTCAGGCAAACAATGTCCAATCTGCCCCAAACTTCACGTTTGAGTCCTGTTCTGAACACGTTCATGCCCATATTCAGTTCTAGTTACTTGTTTAACACTTTGAATCTGCATTACTAGCAACATACTAAAATGTGTAATTGAGTGCTAAACATGCTAGAAACATTCAAAAACATGTAGCAACACTTAGCTAAGTGCAAAGCATGCTATTAATGCAATGAAACAGGAAGTTGCTGTAACTCAGGCATGCAATGTATAATCTGCCCCAAACTTCATGTTTGATAAGAGTCATGGCCTGAAGAAATTGTCTATTTGGCTACATGCAAAAAGTTAGTTAGTCATAGCGCCACCAGCTGGCAGGAGGAAGTCTGGCAAAAACATATTACTTTGACGTAGTCCTTCTATGTTTTCCTACTTAAATGCATATTGCCCACAGTGCTCTGACTTCCAAAAGCCACTGGATAGGGGTGGCACCTGTGCAAAGGCCCGTTCATGCGTCTTGCAGCTTTAATTAGCGATTACAATCTTTAAAATCTTTTCCTTTTTTTTGCATCCATTTGGGTGCTTTTCTTTTTCATTTTTCCTTTCAAGTTACAAAATGCCATTGCACATGGTAGCAGCCAATAAAGTTTTGAATTTTACGAATATGGAATTTTTTTGCATTTAAAATTTAAACGTTTTATTGTTACACTTAAATGGCATTTTAAAAAGTGAGTAATTTTTAGGGATTTGTCTTTTCATTGCATTTTAAATATTATTAACTGTTTTAGATATGGCTATTTATTTGATTTATTTTATTAATAATGCAATTTGTGTTGGTAAAACTTCTATTTAAAATGTATGTATTAATTTATTTTTGTTTTATTTATGAACAAACCATTTAAAAATGGCTAATTTATTTTCTATTTTTTTAAATTCACAAGTCAATTATAACATTATTTTATTTTAAGAGTCTCTGAATAGGGTCTGTGACCTGCAAGTATCATCACTGTTACACCTACGGCAAGGCAAGCCTCAGTTTCACGTCCCAGTTTTTATAAACTTTTGATGCGGCCTTAGATTTTCACCAAAACAAGATGTTAATAGCCTTCATAAAACTATCATTCTTTTAAAGTGGTTTAATTTGCTGCATACTGGTTGGACGCAAAGGATATGTGAGATTGAATTTATAATACACCTGCTCTCCTTCCACTATTCTTAACAGTAAGCCGGTCCTTCTCCACCCCCTGCCATCAAACCCTCTCAAACCTTGAATGAATTTAAGCTCCTGCAGTTGGGTTGACCGATCCGGTTTGTGACCCCCCCCCCTCTCCCCCCCCCCCCCCCCCCCCCCCCACCCCTCTCTCTCCCTCTCTCTCTCTCTCTTTCTCTCTCTCTCTCTCTCTCTCTCTCTCTCTCTCTCTCTCCCCCTCCCCCACCTTTAAGCCTGTTCCTCCTCTTCACCTTGCTCCCACTAAGCATTCTTTCATCTCCTCAAGGGAGCGGGCGGCGCCGTAAATCGGCTTTTCGGATGTGTCCTCAACTTTTCCTTATCGAAGGCACAGTATTCCTCAGAGTGTCATCACGGTGACACTGCATCCACGCCTCTGGCAGCTCTCAATCCCGCCGCTGTTGTTGCATCGTATGTCATGTGACAAGAGTGATATAAGATGAGAGATGTGAGACGAACCCCCGAGATACTCATAAGAGCAGGTGCCTGCTGATGTGATTACACATACGTGTGTGTGTGTGTGTGTGTGTGTGTGTGTGTGTGTGTGTGTGTGTAAACACAAAAATTACATTTAAAATGTTATATTATGAATTAACCAAATAAATAAATAATTTTTATTTATATTATTTTTAAAATGATTTAAATAAAATAATTTTACAAATAAATTATAAACAAATATATAGAAAGTAGTTTACAATTAAAAAGTTATTTTTATTTAAAATTATCATAAAAATCATTTTGTTTTGCAGTGCAGCAGAAATTTAAGCAACATGCACTTTTAATGTAGACTGATGTTGTAGATTTTAAAGTGCCCCTACTATGTTATTTTAAAGGCTTATAATTTAGTTTTGGAGGTCTCTTACAACAGGTTTTAATATGCATTAAAAAAACTGTTTAATTTCTCATACATTGCACATCACCACATTTTTCAACGATCCTCAAACGACTCTGATTGAATTAGTTTCTTTAAATCCCTCCTTTCTGAGAGCCTGCTCTGTTCTGATTGGCCAGATGTGGTTGGCCTGACTGGTCTGTTGTGATTGGTCTACCGCGGAAGTTACACTCCCATTACCATAACTGAACGTCTGCAGCACTGGAGGCTACTTCTGTCCTCGCGATTGTACACACTGTAAAGACAGTAACAATGACATTGATACCATATCAATCCGAGCGCGAGTCCGATGATGATGATGATACATTGGAAGAACTAATTAGTAAGAAGCAGTACTATTTTAGTAAGACAAAAGTATTTTGAACACCCGGTAGAAAATAGATATATACTTAAAGGTTGTGATTCTGAGGAGCAAGCTGGTTCAAATAAACTGGCTACTGACCCATATTTCAAGAACAAGCGTTTTGCGTATCCCGCATTGAACTCTGAGATTTGAGAAGCAGTCATCAGTAAAATTACGTGTTGTGGGCTGGTCAAGTTGTTCGCAAGCAGACAAAGTACAACATAGGCGGGCATTATGCAAATGTATTTTCTAGTGGCAGTAGGCCACTACTGCCTTAAAGCAGTAGGATTCGAATAAAAAAAAAAAAAAACACTTGCATAGGCGGTTCAGTATCGATTCTTTCTTTTGGGAGACAATCATTTTATTTTTCGTGCACTTTCGGCTTTACAACTTTACAGAACGATTACATTCACAAACAGCTATATTACACGCTGCATGAAAGCTGCTATTCGAAAAACCATAGTAGGGGCACTTTAATGGTAGCAATCTAGTTTTGTGTGCCATTCTAACCATTTCTGACAACAAGCACCTTATGTAGCACCAGTATTGGAATAGTGTATTAGTGAACTGGAAGAAAGCACAACTAAAGTGACACATGAAGAGTGTGTCTGTGTTGTCTGTATTTGTGGTAATTTAGCAGGTGGGTGCTTCATTCATTAGTCTTTCCTTTCCTTTCTTCCTGTCTGTGCCATCTGTCGCTGTGGCCAGACTGGGCGCAACATGGCCTCTTCCTGTCTGACGCCATCCTATGACGCAGCCTATAGCTGCAGTGGACACACACTGCGAATTCAGGCAGAACATAAAATCCTTCAAAGAATCTTATACAGAATCAAAGGACATTGCATTTTTGGTCCTAATTTTGAGTCTTATTTGTTCATTGTAGTCTCTAGCTTTTATTCACCCATGCTGTAGCTGATTCTGCGGCATTGAAGCGGGTAGTGTCTGATGATTAACGCCAGAGGGTTCGGCTCGGCTCTCTCGCCGTCTGCTTCTGTGAGAGCATTCCTCTTCAGTCCACGTTCTGCTCTGCAGTAGCGTCGAATTCAGGAAGACACAATGAACAATTCCACATCTGACAGCTCGTCATGTCCCTAAAGGAGGTTTTATTCTCTTCTACTGAGGCGAAAGTGTGAGTGTTTAGAGATTCTCAAAGGAGTCTTGAACCACAAAACTGCCTCATTTGATGAGAGAAAATAAGGAGATTAATTCTTAGGGTGTGGCTCTGATGTTTTAGATGGAAATCTAGTAAACTACCTACCTAGGCAGCATTATTGGACATCACAGTTGCATTTAGATGTTTGAATTTGGGTGGGATGGCCAAATGATGTCCAGGGAGCTCAAAATCCATACCTTTGTGCTTTATTTATTCAAGAGATTCAATCGTTAGGCTAAAGAAGCTGAACCGCTGTGAGAGGGGAAATGAGAGAAAGAGGAGCCGCAGTCAGATATGAAATGCATGAGAGTGCATGATGAGGATGTTGGGTGGGGCTGATGGATGGAGAAGAAAATGGGATGAAAAAACTGTAGTGGAATGGAGAGCGGAAAAGAGAGAGAGGAGGAAAAGAGAATACTTGACATCAGCAGAGTCCAGACCCCACCCAACCACAGCAGTATACACACACACACACACACACACTAACACACACACACACACACACACTAACACACACACACACACACACACACACACACACAAACATTGTAGTTTTACTGAATAGTAAATATTGTTCTAAAATGTACTAAAGTGAGAGTCCTAGAGTTTTTCACAAAGCTCTGATCTTGCTGGTCTGATAAGTGTTGCGTGCAAGTGATTAAATGCTCTTTTTTTACAGAAATTTATTTATATATATATATATATATGATATTTCACAAGATTACTGTGTTTACTGTATTTTGATCAATTAAATGCGGCCTATTTATTTAAGCATTGAATCGAACAAAATGGTTTACTGAACCCAGGTCTGCAACAAAAACACAATATCAGTGCTCAAAAGCAATGGCTTTCTGCTCTTTATCCATTTCTTGTAAATCTGCCCAAACAAATCAAATTGCAAATCCTTTGAATAATTTTGCTGACTTCAGTCAGCTTGTTCAGTCATCAATCTGTCATTCTGGATCCTTCACGAGTCATAAATCTAGTTGATCTTTTGATTGAGTTTACGGTCTATTTCCTTCCCTGAACACAGCAACAAGAGTAAAAATGAGTAAAACACAAATTAACATCTCCAAGCATCTGAATTTCTATAGTTATAGTCATCATTTTTATCTCTGTTTCACTCTTGCCATGTTTGAGTCTGAACATGAGTTTTGATTTCACATTGTGCTTTGTTGTTCTGAACAACAGGCAAACCTGCATACTGTACTAGTATTAGCAGAAATGTATTTTATGGTTGATTTTCTCTTTCAGCTCAGCTACTGTCATGGCGGAGTTCAGTTTGGTCTAATAAATTGTAAAGGTGTATCAGTGTTTGTGTGTATGGCACAAGATGTCTGCAGGCGTTTGACAACATGTTCAATCTCTTTCGGTTTCTAAATCTGGAGGTGTCATCTCTTCATGAACTGATAGCGGAGTGTTAATAAGCGGAACTGACTAACTGCATGTGTTTGTGCCTCTGACATGCAAATGAGTCTTTACGTGGAATAGGCTCATTTGATTGGTCGCTTGAGCGTGTCTTGCTAACGTAAACAATGTGTAAATCAGTGTGGAATTGATTTGTGATCTCGGTCTCACTCTCCAGGCAGTGACTCTGTGGAGGGCGAGTGTGTGTTCGAGGGGGATTACGCTGTTCCTCCTCTCCCAGTGACCGAGGGCATGCAGCACATTCGGATCATGGAGGGTGTGTCGCGCTCTCTCCCCTCCTCTCCTCTGCTGTCCCACCAGGCCATCAACATGCGTCTACAGCCGCTCAAGAGACTGCCAGGTAACATTTCTTGTGTTTGTAAGTGTGTGCACTCTTATATGTGTTGCAGTTGGATTCGTGTGGTTTGTATACTGTATGTGTGTCAGCGAGAACCACCTCCTGTTTCCTATCTCAAACACTCCATCTGAATGCCAGAACTCCCGCTGACAGCACAAATGCCTTCACCTTACACGGGGAGAGTGTGAACGAGTTTGCGTGTGTGTGTGTGAGACGAGGTTGCAGTGTGGTATATTAGGGTTATGAATTTACATGTTCATTTAGTGTGATTTAATTCTTGACAATTGAAAATGACATCAAAAGTGTCTGCACACAGAGACCATTTAAAAGCTTGGTATCTTTAAGATTTTTTTTTTTTATAAGGAAGTCTTTTATGCTCACCAAGGCTGCATTTATTTGATCAAAAATACATTAAAATATTGTGAAACTTTTATCTTTTTTCATGTAATTATTCCTGTGATTTTAAAGCTGAATTTTCAGCATCATCATTACTCCAGTCTTCAGTGTCACATGATCCTTCAGAAATCATTCTAATATGATGAATTGATGCTCAAGAAACATTTCTTATTATTTTCACTGTTGTAATATTTTTGTGGAAACAATAATATTTTTTTCAGGATTCTTTGATGAACATGAAGTTTAATAATAAACAGCGTTTATTTGAAATAAAAACATTTTGTAGCATTATTATTGTCTGTCACTTTTGATTAATTTAATGCATCTTTGCTATATTTTTTCTGTCTCTAATTTTAGTTGTCCCAATTTCAGAATGGTAGTGTATTTATTTTATATATATTTTTTTACATATATATTTGTTTAGGGACCATATTTCAGTAGTTGTAATGTTTTTGTGCTCTATTCCTAATCAGACACCGCACTTCAGTTAACTGCCACAAGGGTGCACTCATTATATTCTTTTCCTCCTTGAGTTGCCTTTTTCTTTCTCTGTGAAGTAGTTCAGCTGAAGGACTGTTAGTGTTCCTTTAATGTTTCAGAAAATGCTAATCACATCCTCTGAGAGCGTCATGTTGTTTTCAGCGGATGCTGTTAGTGGTAACTCAGCAACACTATATTCAAACAATAAGGCTGTAAGCTGAAAGCAGTTGCAATTTTCTGTTCTCTCTTATAATGAATAAAGGCTGGTAGAAATATTAAATGAGAGCTTAAATATAAATTAAGGCAGCTATATATGTATTTATGAACAAATATATTTGTAATTTTTGTATTTAATTTAAGCCCTTGCGGGCTGGTAAAGTAATTAGCACACATACTGTGACTCTCTCTCTCTCTCTATTGTTTCCTGTCCTCCTGTTTCCTGATCTACCGAAACTTGGTGAAAGATCAGAAATAGGAATTACTCTGTGAACTGAGTTCAAATTCTTGTTTGTATCCTATCTTTAACCTTCCCGGCTGTTCCATCTCCCTCCATGAGCTTGGTCCACCGCCAGTGGCTTTTCCATCCACACATTGTTTTTCCTGCTTTTATCATTTCCGAGTTGTTCCACCGAGCGTGTCCAGTCTAGCTTGCATGCGGAAGCTCCGTCCAAACACAATGACTTGTTTTCAGCCACACTCTCCTGGAAACAGGACAGCACGGAAAGTGTGATTTCGTTCTCTTGCCATGTCCTGTATCGTTCATCCTGCCCTCTGCTACACTCACTGTTCATTTTCCTCCCACAATAATCTTCATGTAATATTTGACTTTAACCATAAAACACTGGATGCGTTTCACCTGCCTGCTGAATACAATCTCTGAAATGGCTTGAGTTAATCCACTAAACATATCAGCCACATTTACCCAAAAACATATATTTTGTTTTATCATTGTCACCCTAATGTCTTTACAAATTTTGAATAATGTACGGATTACTCTTTTCTTTGCGGTTACAAAAATAGGGAACCAGAGCTTTCAAGATACAAAAAGAACTCAAAAGCATCATAAAAGTTGTTTGTATGATTTGTTTTATATTCCTATATTGCTATATTATTTTAGTCGTCTTCATTGATACGATAGTGGTCTGTGTGAAATTAATTTATTCATTGAAAAAAGACTGTTAAACATTGTGAATCATTGAGTCAGTTAGAACTGGATCAGTCTGATTCATAAATGAAACATTAAAGGGATAGTTCCCTCAAAAAAAATATTATTTTATCGTCATTTACTCTCCATGTCATTCTAAATCTGAACGACTTTCTTCTATGGAATACAAAAGAAGACATTTGCAGAACATTGGTAACCAAACAGCACTGGTGCCCAATGACTTCCATTGTATGGAAAATGACAATTTTCACCTGAGATTTTGAGCCAATTCAGAGGGGTGTAATGATTTAGAAAAATGGAATTTTATTTACACAGAGATTGGTGGGTCCATTAGTAAAATCTGTTTACTTTAGCAATCTTTGTATCATTATATGTCAACGGTGACAGTTCAAATATGGAAAAAAGCACTACTTGTGTTTTTTTTGCCTCAGGTTTGCATGCCTGTAACTCAATAAGTATTAAATAGATCTTAATATCCTTTTAGATTCTGGTTCTTAACAAACATTTATTTTGGTATCTTCATTTTAAAGGCCCTCGATGGTTCAATCCCAGAGATATAGAGATCTTAATGCGGTTCTGAGTAAATTGGTAAATTGTAAACATTTTCAGTGGGCAAAAACCAAATGTGGTTCACTTTGCACACTGCTGATACTTATTGCATTTAAAGGTGAATGTCTGAATAAATAACGTTATAAATAAACTAGAAATGTATCTTGTTTCCCTCTATTAAAATAATTGCGTAAAACATAACTCTCTGAATACCAAAAATCCACTGAAAATGGTTGAGTTGAGGCACATTAACTTGCTCTCAAACATGTATAAGAATCTATATAGAACCCTATATCTATGATATTTAACCATATAGGGCCTTTAAAATGAAAATACCAAAAGAAAAGTTTCATTAGAACAAGAATCTAAAATGACATTAAGATTTCTTTAACACTTGAATTAAAGACGTTTGTTTTGGGCACTCAGAGAGGCGTGTTCTATTCAATTGTTTTGATAGAGGGAAACAAGATACATTTCTAGTTTCAGTGTTATTTGTTCTTCATGCATTCTTCTTTAAACACACTAACTATCAGCTGTTTAAAAAGTTATGTACATTTGGTTCTTGACCATTGAAAATTGGTAAAATTCAACAATTTGAATATGGAGCTGCTTTGAGATCTCCATATCTATGGGACTGAGCTATATAGTGCCTTGAAAGTGAAGATTCCAAAAGAAAAGTTTATTAAGAATGAGAATATAGAAGGATTTCCAGATATCTTTAACCCTTTTATGGTTTATGGTTTTATGGTTTCAGTTACAGACATGACAACTTTGGAAAAATAATATTTATGGCACTCAGACAGGTATATTCTATGCAAATGAGCTAATGAGATACATTTCTAGTTTTAACATTATTTTTTCTTTAGATATTCCTCCTTAAAAGAAAAAAAAGTATCCGCTGTATGCAAAGTGACCCACATTTGGTTTTGACCACTGAAAATGTGCACAATTGACCAATTTACTCGTGGATTTCAGTCTGTTCTTCACACAAAGCTATTTTAGAATATACGGTAGTGTACATGTTTTTTATTTTGGAGCATGACAGTCCCAGTTCATGTTCATTATATTGAAAAAAGAGACCAGGATATTCTTCTATAAATCCATATATTGGAGCATACACGTTTGGAACAACATAGGGTTGAGTAAATGTCCCTTTAAGGCGGAGGGATAAAACAGAAATCTTATCCATTAGATTTGTTCTGGCTATTAGAGGTTTGCTTTTATTTCATTGAGAATACTGATGAGTCTGTGTTTGCACAGCCGTTCTGATCTTACATATGCTTTCATTATTCACGCTCTCAAGTCGTCTTTTTTCCCTACAAAGTACCCCACACTTGTGCTGTACAGTTTAATGGGCTTAAGATAAAATCTAGTGTCTTTGTCTTGAATGACTTAAGCTGCAATTACTGATGGCCATGGAGCTGGAGGGAGACTCAGCTCACATGATCTCATGGCAGTCCAGATGGATAGTCTTGGTAACCCGCATTGGAGTTATTCTCCAGTTGAAACATTTCAGGGTTTTTTCACCCCCCCCACCCTTTTCGGTCAGAATGAGTTCCTGGAACTAGAGGCTACATTTCCACCCTAATGATGGCAATCACTGCCGAGCAACTGCTTCCGTTCCGGTGACTGAACAATGACCTTTGACCTTTCCAGCCATATTAACCAGTGCAATTACAGTAATCACCAGCATTTTGAGAGTTTTTAATTGTATACAGGTAAACATGCACACACATACTTTTTCTTCAAAAGCCTCACATAATGCTTAAGGGACGTGACCTTTGCCCCGTGTTTAATGTGTGTTGGTCCAATCTGTTAATGCATTTTTATAGTTAGTTCTAGTATAACCGTACACAACCCCCTAATGGGACAAAAAAAAAAGATATAATTTTTTTTTTTTTTTTTTTTTTTAAGTGTCACTTTTTTAAGCTATGGTTTTCAACACTGGTAATAAGAAGAAATGATCTTGATCACCTTATCATATTAGAATGATTTCTGAAGGATCATGTGACATTGAACTTATAATACTGTTCACTGGAATAAAAAAAAAGAAATTTACACTTAAAATTTTAATATTTATACTAATGTTTTTACTGTATTTTGATCTGTAGCCTTGTTGACCATAAGAGACTTTCAAAAATCGTATTGACCCCAAAACTTTGGAACGGTAGTGTATAGATGAATGGATACATTAGTGGATGGATGGATGGATGGATGTTAAAGTGTGTTGATGGATGAGTGAGTGCGTGAATGAATGAAATAGATGATGGATTTGTGCTGCATGAAAATTGTACCTGTGACTAGGACATATGGCAGTAAGAAGGGATGGAGTGTGAAAGATTGAATATGCAGTGTGTATGTGCTGTCTTTGACACTCAGTGTGTTAATAAGCTGCTCTGGCTAACCGTGTTTGTGTTTGCGCATCTGACGCTCTCATATTCAAGTCTGTCTGTACATCTTTGGGCTGTTCTGATTGGCTGTAATGTGAATCTTGTGGTTATTGAGCCACTCAGAATCAATTCAGAACAGCACTGTATTTCAAGGAATTCCCAAATATGACCATATGCAAAATGAACATGGAGAAGCTAGCATATATGTGGTTTTTAGTATCTGATATGGTGTGACTCCACCTCCTGTGTGTTAAGCACCCTCTCGTCATGACAACAGCTTCTTTGAATGAGTGACGCGTCTCCCTGGGCTCTCGAGCACTGTTGTCCTCGTCACTCTCACTCGTTCTTTCCAACTCTCTCCCTCTTCCAACTCTCTCACCTCTCCTCTGCAGGCTGAAAATAGCCTGGTGTTTAAGTGGCCTTGGATATAACTGGAAGAGTGACACCTCCTCGTTTCCTGTCCCAGGTGACACCGTGACTTCCACATGCGCAATGATCTGCAATTTCTTTCACACTGTATCTCTCCATCCCAATTCCAGCCTTCTCTTTTGCTCCTCCTCCAAAATCTCTCCTGTCTCCTCTTCCCTCATCTTGAGTATCAGATTCTCAAGATCACTCTAGTGTAGATGCTTCAGATCAACAGGAGTTTGCTTAAGATTCAGAAAACATGACAACTTGGATTTATCTGTTTGCAAGGAAGGAATAGGAGAGATCTGTTTTTGGATGAAAATGGTGAGCACTTTGCCAATTTTCTTGTCTCTGTTCGGTTACACTTGTTTTGCCAAGCATCACTGTTTCTATCACTCATTCTTAATGTTTGAACAGGCTCTTAATCTACTATAAGTATTCAACTTATGTGCTACAGACATGAATGATATCTCAAATTGTGTGGCTAGTTTTGTGCTATTACTTTTCTTTGAGATTGAGACTTGCAATTTCTACATGGAAGATGTTAAAACGAGTCAATATCATTGAGCAGGGACTGCCAAACATTTTTGCCAGTTACTTTGAAATTCCCCCTGAGATTTAAATAAAATAGAATATATTCTTTCTTGATAATAATTTATAGCTAATAGATGCTGATGATTTATTGACTGTGTTTTCCTCATTGAAATGCATTGAAATGGGCCGCATGCCGGCTGTAGTGGAGCTCACGTCTCCGGCAGTTTGCCCGATTCAGCATGTTGAATTAGTGTCGGGCCGTCAGTGAGAGATCACTCTGATTGGCTGTTCAGCGAACGAGTCGGTGCAAGAGAATAAAAGTGAAAGTGATGAAAGCTAGCAAAGACGGCACAGACAGAAGGCTGGTCTAATTTTACGTCATCCTTCCAATGCATGAAAATTTTAATGAAGAATATAGATGATTGATGCCTCACCTGCTGATATAGACCGTTTTGTCCTTGCATGCATGCGCAGAACACACTAGCCCAGACAAAGCTGACGCGAAGCAACAACACAATGGGCTTTCGTCGCAGCTAGTTTTTTTCACGTCGGTTTGGTGTGTCACGTCCTTGATTTTAGGGCATCAGGAGTCCATATTGGGGTGTGGTGTTAATGTGATACATGAATTTCATTCATGAATTCATGTTTTTCTGGATCAAGATATACATCTTGGTAATCTTTCTTCGCGCTCGATAAATTAATGTCGAACATAAGTGTCAGATATGTGTGATTGTCCTGCAGAAACACATTGGACTTAAAACATCCACATAGGAACTTATCATGGCATCTGTGGACACAGTCTAAGATGCTTCATTCTCCAGGGCAACTCAGCCGCATTATTTGAGGATGCCTGTTGTCGGCTGCCTTTTGCTCCCTTGTGATGCCACCTTATCACCGGGGATGCAAATGAGCCGTCACTCCTCATTAAAATGGAATCACAGCATACAAGTCGTGACGGATGAGTTCTGGCAGGTGTTAGGAGCGTGGACTGACCAGCTGTTGTGTTTGTATCAGAACAAAACACGAAAGCTTATGCACTTACTGTAAGCAAGTGTGACAGAGATGTTTGAATGTGCTGTTAAAATGCATGGTATCCAGGTGTGACTATCCGCCTCTTGCTCTTCCTATATAATTGTCACTGCTGTGGCATGGCTTGTTTCTTTGATTTAAGAAAAAAAACCCGTTGTTTATCCTGAACGTTTTTGATTTTTTTTTCTCTGCTCTTGGTGATTGTATTAGCTTGGGTTAAGTTCCTCAGCTGATGTTTTTTGGGTATACATTTCCTAATATCACAAGACAATTTTGTGAATGTGTGGTTTGACAGGTTTTTGCAGTGCATAAACTGCCTCGAAATGCAGCCCAAGGGAAACTGTCATTCAGAGTTTAGTTCTCGCAGCTCTTAAAAAAACAACCTGTCCCTGCTATCCTACCCATGATGCTTCTGTTAGTTTCTTCAGCAAATTTTTTCCACTATATTTTACACACTATATTTCCACTGGTACCACCTGTTTCTACCTCCCTTTAGCAAATAATTGTATTTTCAATTTTAGATTTTTTTTATTGAATTAATTGCCTATCCTTTAGATTAAAGTAATTGTGCTCGTTTTCTGTCACAACCATGGTGTCACCTCCATCAACCAATTTACTTTTTTTTTTTGAGTACTTTTTATATTTATAAATTGTTAGCAACAGTTGAAACACCAATAAGCTATTATTTTTTTTATATATTTATGATTAAATAAATCAGTTATATTGTCGCATTTTGCCTGTTTATGACAACGTTTCAGTAGATGGATCTTACAATCAGTAGAATTTTATTTAAATCATTCAAGTAAATGCTAAATGTCTTAATGTCTGCAGTTTAAGAAATGGCAGTACACATTTACTTTATATGGCATTATGATAAATAGCAAGAAAAACACTTTTAAATGAATTCAAATGTGAATGAATATCTCTGAATTCTTTTCAGTTTGTTCCTCATGCCTCAGAAAAACCAGTGTTTAATCTTTGTAACCACTGCTGATCAAGTGAAGTGCTGAAGCACTTCAGATCAAAACCAAGTAGGCGTCAGTCAGTGGCTCAACAGGAAATGTGTGCTTTTTGACTATATTTGCTCAAGATTGTCTGCAGAGCTCACCAGTCATGCATTGGTGTCTGTTCAAAATGTATTTGACATGCTACACCTCAGAGGAGTCTAATTTCACTCAAAAATATGTTATACAATGTTATCGCAATGAACATTTCATCACCACAGCCAATCCCAGCATAGAATCCTCTGTCTACACTGGGATCACCCTGTAAATTAGTGTTGGGTTTCCTGTATTAGCAGGTGTCCTGGCAGTTCTGGTGCTGGAGAATGAGAAACCGTATGACAGCATGAGCGGGAATGAAGAAGCACTGTCATGATATTAGTAACAGATCGCTGAAGATCTGTCATCTCGAGACCTGTCCATGTGGGAGGCTGTCTGTTAATCGTAGGGATATCTTTAAAATGCAACACTTGTCACTTTCCGGTGTTGCCACGAAATCTTTCACACCTTCGCTGGTGTGGGTTATCGTTTTTTATGTGCCAAGACTTCCTCAACCTACTCGTTCTCAAATAGACCACAAAAAAATGCATAAATGTTAGTGTGAGGGTTAATATTAGCACACGTGATCATTTAAACAATAGGTGTATGTGTTCTTATTATTATCTTGTGCAAATCCAACAGATTGCACTGGAACATTGAGGAAATCCTTCCCTACACATCAATACTTTCTAAATGTACCTATTGCTGTCTGTCTGAAGCATTCTGACTTGTATTTTTCCTGCCAAAAAAAAAAAAGGTCAGAAAGGAGTATTTTGAAATTCTCACATAACTCACTACTTGCACTGGAGTGAGGGACACTTGAAAATGTGTGACCTTTTTATCTTTGCTTAAAATTCCTTGAATGATAGAAAATCTGACTGGAAGAAAAAGTGCACAATAATAGTTGATATCTCAAATATCTTTTGATTATTTGATCTAATTGTGATCTGGTGATTATTTAGTAAATGTGGCAGGCCAACACTAAAAATTATATGGTCAATAAGTTATGACAGCATATGTTTACATTGCTTTAACTCATATAAAAAAAAGTTGAACACTGCTTAACTTATTTTGATGAGTTATACAAGATTCAATTTTTTAAATAAATTTATTTTCAGTTTAAAGTAATTTATGTTGAAGTGACTTAAACATCCAAGTTTGATTGTATTTAAAAATTTAAGGCAGCAATTTTTTTTACAGTGTACAAAGTTTTTAAATTGTATTTAAAGGTATATTCTAGGTTACTTGCGACATACTGAATGCCATCTTTTACTCACCAAACATTAGTTTCATCTATGAAAATCAAATGAAGATATTTGGAAAAATGTCTCCATGATTTTTGTCCATAAAATGAAGGTCAATGTGATGCAATATTGTTTTTGATCCCAGTGAGTTTCTTTGTAAAGGCAAAAACAATTGAATCATTCTTCACAATATCTTCTGTTGTGTTCCACAAGTCATACAGGTTTGGAACGACACAAGGATGAGAAGGACATGATGGCAGGATTTTCATGAAGCTCTATCAACAGGTGTTGCATGCTGTGGATTACCACATAAATAATTGCAGCTCTTCCCTCAGTTGGGACAAAAAACATGTTAGACAAGTACGTAACAGTGTCGTTTTTCTTCATTTTTAATGCTCAAATATAGATATCTCCCTTTCAAAGAAAGTATATTGTTTTATCTTTTCTGTTTTTCAATTGTTTTTTATTGGGTTATTTACACCCAATCATTACCCAAGTAGCTCCGCACTGTCCAGACTCACACTTGATTTGGCAAGAGACTTTCACAGAAGTAAAATGCCAGAATCTGGAGCATCACCGTTGTACCACATGTCGTCTTTTCAGTTTTCTCTCAGGGTTTTTGTCACAGGAAGTCAGTAGGAAGTGTTGTAGTTGTGTCATGTAGTTTAAGGAGTCAGTACTGTTTGAATAGTTGAACTCATCACACTGTATTTTAAGCACTCTTTTAGCTCCTCGCCCATTTCATTCTTGAAAAAAGAGCAGTGGCATTTGTCTATTGTCTTTACATTTGTTTGTCTCGTTTTTTTTTTTCCTTATTGTGTTTGCAATTATTTGAGTGATTCAATTATTTGAGTGATTCAAAATCAAGGCAGAATTTTCAAGGAAGAAGAAACTGTTGTTCTTGAAGAAAGTGTATGGATGCTCCCTATAGAGACTCATATTTATTTATTGTCTTCAAAATATTATATATTATCATAGATATTTGCTGACTATATAAAATTATAATGACTTTTTTATCATTATTATATTATTTCCCAGGAAAATTCCAATATGTCTAATCTTGATAAATTCTTGATAATTTTTAATATTATAAATATCTTACATAGTTAATTATTTCTTTTTTTTTTTTTTTATTTTTTTTTTTTTTAAATCTGAATGTATCAAGATTACACACAGAATTTGTCTGGAGAATAAATCAATAAATAAAATGTTGTTTTAGAGTCAGTTGTGGCCTCCATCCCAACCAGTTACTCTAAGACAGAAATGATAGATTGAGGGTCTTGGGATCATAGTGAAACGTGACCTGCTTGGACCAAACTCTCTGCCCTCCAATAGAATACATCTCTCGGGCCGTAAGGGTCAAAGAGGAACGACCCCCGGCCTCTTTAGTTTAAGCATCTCCGTGCATGTGACCAACAACAGCGTAATCCGACCCCCAGCCTAGCACACTTCGTTAAGCTCTACCATCTGTTTTTCGGCTTCACTCCTGCCCGTCACTTTTTCTCCTCTCTGTTTGTTTTGGGGTCGTCCTGACCGTCTCTTGTCTCTGGCTCTGAAGATGTTAATGACGTTACAGTCTGTACATGTAATCAAAAGGGGGACCTTTCCTTTGGAAACCAGAATCTGGGTTTCCTCAAAGTCACTCCTGGCTTGGCTGGGATTCTTGACCTGGATATGCTCTGGACTGGTAAGTCTAACCCGTTGCACTCTCGTTCAACAGCTTTTCATTCTCTTTTTGTGCAGGCCTTGCATGTGTGCATGCGACACATGCCATTCCAACATTTTTAACTGTGTTGAGCAGGGAACACAGAGCGATGGGTTTAGTGGTTTCTTGCTGCTCTCGCTTGCTCGCTCCCTCCCTCCTTTTGTGGTGTTTGGACTCCGATTTTCAGACTCCTCATGGTTCCTGTTAAAGCTTGAGCCAGCGGTTTCTCTGAAGCTCAGTAGAGCAACCAAACCGCCGTCGAAGTCCTCTCCTCCCCATTCACTGACAGCCACAAACTGTTCTGAAGTAGAAAAGAAGCAGGGTGCTCATTTTCTGCTCAGTCCTTGTGACTGCATGGACCCTTAAACAAACAGATCGAACTATCCCTTCTCACCGTTCTCCTGTGGAGCTAGACACCAGCTGTGAGCAGGAAAAAAAACGCTTGTTTGGATTATGGATTTCGCTTTGACGGTCAGGAAGGCGTGTGCCGGAACAAGGGCCAGATGCACGTGGCAGAGGAGGAAGCGGTCTCGTCCGTACGACCGCACAGGACGAACCAGCCTAGGGGCGAAGCGACCGAGTCGGACCTCTTCGCTCCTCAGGCAATGGATGTCTAACTTCTGCTGTACATCTCGGGCCTGTACGTCCAGTCTGAGCCTCTCTGATCAGTCCCTGCTCCAGTCAGGATGCTGCACCAGTCCCAGAGGTGTACAGGGAATCGTTGGAGATGAAAGTGATGGACAGAGAGAGGTGTACGGAGAAGAAGTTTGGGTGGGAGAAGTTGAAGGCGATGACAAAGATGAGGATGAGAACGAGGAAGAAGGACAAGACGATGATGATGATGATGATGATGATGAAGAGGAGGACAGTAAAGAAGAAAAAGGTGAGGTGGTGATGAAGAAAAGGTTGTTGATGGGAAGCTGACTAAGATGGTTCTGATGTTGCAAGAGGGAGACAGAAATGCCAAACTCTGTTTCTCATTCCATCCGTCAATAACGCACGTGTTGACTCTTTATCTTTGATGCGTGGAAACGCCGCGCTCTCATGCAGGCTGAGTGTCAATTAGAATGATGGAGATGGACTGGAGACCCACCTGGGGTGTAATGTCTCTCGATTAGAGGAGATTTCAGAGTAGATGAGATGTATGCATGGCCGGGTTGTGAATGGTTTGAGTTGGTGGAGAGCGAGTGTGAAGATTGATGGGCCCCACCGTGGCCTTCAGATGGCAGTCATCATCAGTACCGCATACCTTGTTGTGGTCACATGGGTTTTGTTCACACTGCAGGGTTTTTTTTTTATTTTTATTTATTTTTTTTTTATAAACTTTAGCCTCGGTTTAGACTACAGTCGCTTCTGCTAGCACATCCACATTGGTTTACATTGTAACAACACAAACTCGCTTAACCTTTAGCAATGTTTCATCATACATTGTTTTTTATGAGGGCAGTATACAAATCTGAATATGTAAAAAAACGGGAAAGGGTATTACTCTGCTAAAACCGTATTCTCGTTCTATTCTCAATTTTCCTCATATTTTAGTCTTCCATTCATGTAGCTCAAACAGTAGCAACACTAAGGTCAAGGGTTCGATTTCCTTGGAATTAATGAACTGATAAAACGTGTACCTGAATGAAATGCAAGTCTAAAAGGATCAATGTAAATAAATGCATGAGTTCATAAATGTTATTTTGTAGCTAAATATTTAAAGCTGCAGTCCATAACTTTTGGGTTAAAAATTATCCAAAATAAATGTTTTAGCAAATACATAACTAGCCAGTGATCGAAACGGTAAGCTTGTAATAATGTTTTTAAATCCAGTGGTACTGGTGGATTTCCGCGGGAAATTCGAGCATGTATTTGTTTCAGTACGTCACATCTGCCTTTGGCTTGCTCAGTTGGGGATATTCAAATTAATTAACCAAGCATTAATACCATTGATCAGCCCTACCAAACGTGGATGTTTTTCCACTAAGAAACAAACACTGTTATGTTATTTTGATTGATACTGTGAAGCTGCTTTGATACGATCTATATTGTGAAAAGCGCTATATAAATATACTTGACTTGACATCTGTACACATAAAGGAGTCTCGGCTAGTAGGCTAGTTGGCGATTTATAGCCTTTTCTCACAGCACTTGATATAATTAAACTTATCAATTTGATGGCGGATCCAGAAAGATTCAAACGACAATCACCAGTGACAACTGGAGATTTACCCAATTCGGAGTGGCTACAGACAAAAAGGATAATATCGGAAGGGCATTAAATGTAGTCACGCAATGCTGATGTTGTTAACAATAACAATTTGAGAACAAAGTATAATTTTGCTGTGCATAATAAATGTTGATTGCTTCTGTCACTGAGGGTACATTTAATGGCAACGCATAACATTTTTAATTAAAAAAACATGATATTGTTCAAACCGATATATTATTAAAAAATATTTTAATCAATTTCACTTACAGAGGTTATTTGTATCAGACTTGTGAATCATGAATTTCATGTACTGTTCTCCAGCTCAGAAACTGGAAAAACAAAGATGATTTGGGTCAAATAGGCAAAGACAATGCATTATTTCTGCCTTTTTGAACAAGGTCATTGTTAAATCTTATAATTTTACAGCTGTATAATTTTTAGGACAATGTTCAGGTTTCAGTCTGCACTGAAACATTCAGTTTATGACTTTAATTTCCATCATCATATGTGGTTTATGACTGAGCAGGTAAAGGTCTAGAAAACAGGCTTTATAGATAACACAAAGGAAATCTGATTGATCTCAATGCCATGGTAATGCAAGATGATCTGGAAACCAGTCTGGGTTAGCAGTCTTAAACAGCCACTTAAATTCTGGAAAGCAGACACAAGTGTTTCCACTGATTTGACTGCATTTTTCATGCATAAAATGTCTCACAATGACAGACCAGATTTTTCTCTTGCCTATTTATTTAGCCAAGAGTTTGTTTTCAAGGCCCTTTGTTGTTCTCTTTTTTCCTTGTGCCTTGTATTTGTAAACCGCCAGCACAGCCGGTCCGCAGCTTGGTGCTTGGCTTGTTAGTTGTGCCGCCCTATTCAGACAGCCACCCTGTCATCGTGCACCCGTCTTCTCCTCCCTGTGAGCCTTGGAGCTTTGCTTGGTTAACTCAAACCAGCTTTGGGATGTTATTTTCGGAGATAGACTTTCGTGAAGCAGCATTGCTTGCGGGCAAATGTAATTCAGCCCATCCGATTGTGCTTGGTGTCTCCTATCTCTCTCTTTTTGTTTTTCTCTGTCTCTGTCCCTTTTTTAACCCCCTAACTCTATGTATTATACTTCTGCACCATTTGTGCTATAGAAATAAATGATACCTCCTATCTGTCTGCCTGTCTGTCTTTCGTTCTACCCATCTATCTATCGTTCTACCTGTTTACCTGTCTGTCTATCTATCGTTCTACCCATCTATCTATCGTTCTACCTGTTTACCTGTCTGTCTATCTATCGTTCTACCCATCTATCTATCGTTCTACCTGTTTACCTGTCTGTCTATCTATCGTTCTACCTGTCTATCTATCGTTCTACCTGTCTATCTATCGTTCTACCTGTCTATCTATCGTTCTACCTTTCTATATATCGTTCTACCTGTCTCTGTCTGTCTGTCTGTCTATCTTTCTATCTGTCTTCGTCCATCTATCTGACTGTCTGTCTAATCACCCTAGCAACATGCTAACTACTACTTTGAACAGCTTACCAGCTATCCAGAACACCCTAGCATCGCAGCCTGAGCTCGTACCAGATTTACTTAAAAATAAATCAAATTTAGTTACAGAGTAATATTGTCCAGAATGATCTGTAATGCATGTGTGAGAAAGAGCTCCAGTGTGTCCAACTGCAGTACTGTTATGGTAGGCCAAGTGTTGGCTTCACTGCAGTGTGGCGGTATGCAGCCTTTTGCAAGTGTAGGAAACCCTGTGTCAGAGGCAATGGAATGATATTTGAATTGTTAGTTTAAATGTGCCCTGCCTCACTAACTGCAACCCTGCTATTAGAAGTTCAACGATTCTATTTTTTTCACCCTTTTTGCTGAGTCTTTCATTCTCTGCTACACAAGCAGCTTTTTGCATGTGTGGTTTTGTTAGAAGCCATGTGTCATTGATTGCCTTTTTACGGCACTGATATCTGCTCTGATTTTAAAAGCCCAGCGGTGCATATCAAGGACTGTAAGTCATACTTTTGATACTTTGGACCAATCAGCATGTCCATTCCTATAACCTCTGCTGCAGGTCTTTAGGTTTTACAGGAGGCAACGACCTGTGAATAATGAGGTTTAAACCCCTGCATTGCTGATGTGTTTTGCTCTCGTGAAAGCACAAACAGTACGCTTTCCCGTGGGACAGTCCTCCCCCAGGGGGGTCCGAAACAGGAAGCAGAGCTGAATTTGTTGCTCTGTGGGGGAGTTAAAGAGTGGAGCTTTAAGCGACTCCCATGGGGGCTTTAGAGATGAGACAAACTACTTAAACATCTGAGGTTTGTGGTGTCATCATTGGTTTTATTATTTTGAAAAGCAGACAGAACCCGCAGGTTTGTTTCATGGATTATCATTTACTAGGGATGTCAATTGATTCAATAATTTAATTAAATAAATTGCTTGACATGCTGATTAATTAAATCAAATTAATCACATATATGAATGTTTGTGTAATATAATTTTGTTTTTAATGAATGCATTTATTTAAAATATTATTTATAGTATATTATACTATTTACATTATTATTTTAATTGTTAATTTATTACTAATCTTTTTTTTTTTACTCAATTACTTTAAGTCTATTGCTGATTTGGGGAAGAAAAAGAAAAAAAAGTACATTATTTGTAATAATATTTTTTTACTATTTGCAACATACCGAACAGTCATGTTGTTTTCATGATTATTTACCTGGGCTGGAGTGAAAGGCAGTCGACAGATTTTTAGTTTTTAAGATCCCTATCTGATCCCAGCTATAACAAACCTGTTGGTCGTAAATCACCTTGTATGTATTCCTCTTTTACCGTAGTATTGCTCCCCACTGATGCCCCACCCACCCACACATGTCTCCAACCCCCTGCGGCCTGTCTGAGTATCAGATAGCTCATCATCACTCGTACAGAAGTGCACTGATGCGTGATAGCTGCCCTTTTTAGCTGTGAGACTGTCATACATGAGTACATGTGATTGTTAATGGTTATGCCTTCAGATATGTGTGTGGTCCACAAATATGTGTATGTTTTTGAACATTTTCTTGTGCTTGCATCCTCAGGTCTACCTTTAAACCTCAGATTCTGACATGTTTGTGAATCATCAGTTCAGAATGGTCTTTTTTTCTATTCTCAAGAGCTCAAGGAAAACAAACCTCACAGACATTATTCTTGTAATGAACAGAAGTTTCCAGCATTGTGCTATTCCAGCTCGTGCTGGTGTCATTTGTGGGTTTCTGAACTTTATTATATACTGTCACAAGTGACATACATCCCGCCGGAGGTACAGAGCAACGATAGAGCGATAGAGGAAAAATTTAAGAGGAACGTTCAGTTGAAGAAAGAATGAAAGAGACAAATGCTTCAGGACACTCTTTAGCATAGTTTCCATGACAGCATTTGTGTTGCAACTGCACCACCGAATTCCCACGGGTCGACTCCTGTATTATAGACACACATATTTCAAAACAGGAAACCAATTTGTAGGCTTGGTTATATTGTTTGTAAAAAGTATTGTTCTTTGCACAGCCTTAAAAAGGTGGCTACATAGACTGTGACGTGCATGAACAAAATAAGCAAGTTAAAAAATGTGACCATCACTTGTTTTGTACCAAAGACTGCATCACTTTTACAAAAGCTATATGATTTATTCCTACTCGGCTTGTAACAAATTAATAAATAATTGATTTGCATTAGTCTCTAGCGTTACTTTGTTGAGGAAAGTCTTGGGAAATTTCTGGGAAACACTTGTTTGTTTTGCAGTCGCTTTTCTTGGGCTGATGGTGAGAGCTGAAAGGCATGAGAAAAACCTAATCCTGAAAAAGCTCTCCTCGCTGTGGATTTAGTCACCGTGGGACACCTCTTCTTTTGAAGTCTCGCGATCAGCCTTTGACTGTGATTTTCAACGCACAGGCTCAGACGCTTCATCTACGCTCGCGGTTCAAGAAAAGTTACGACACCCAGACATCCTTCTGATAAGGATTGTTAGGTAGTTTAGTGTGACGGGGTGTTTTACAGTCTTTTTGGGGTTTTGGCTTAGCTCATTGCTAATTCACAACAGTGAGTTTGGTAGTGTGGGCTGGTTTACATGTCCTTTTCTGCTGTGGTTTCAAAATATATATGATTTGTAAGCAGAAGGTCAGTGCATTGGAATGAGGCTGTTTGAGCCTGAAATTCAGATGAGACCACAGGTATGCCGCGTAGAGTATGGATTTGTGACTGCCTAGTTGTAGTGGACAATGTGGAATTGCAAGAATCATAAGAATTACATTATTGATGGTGAAGTCATGGAAAGCAAATTCTTGATGCCAGAATTATTTTGACGTACAGTCTTTACATTTCCTGCCAACATTACTGCAGTTTTGGCAGTACCAAAAAAATAATTACACGTTTCCACAAAATATAAGGGGCACAACTGTTTTCAACATTGATAATAATAATAAATGTTTCTTGAGCAGCAAATTGGCATATCAGAATGATTTCTGAAGGATCATGTGACACTAAAGACTGGAGTAATGATGCTGAAAATACAAAGGAATAAATTACATTTTAAATATATATTAAAATAGAAAAGTGTTATTTTAATTTGAAATAATATTTTAAAATATTGCTGTTTTTATTATGTTTTTTGATCCAATAAATGCAACCTTGATTGATGACTTAGTCTGGTTTGCATTATTACTTGTATTGAAATTCTGTATGAAACAGATGACAATGATTGTATTTATTAATATTATTTATATAGCGAATATTATGAGTTATTTCAAAATAAAATGTATATATTTTAATCTGGAAAAAATAAAATGAAAATGGCAGAAATAAAAACAAATCAATGATATCAACTGATAAATGATATGGTTCAGACATTGTGCATCCTTAGCTGAGGAATTTTATTGACATAAAAATTGTTTGGTATGATTTATTATTGTTTGATCTTATTCCTCTTGCTGCTGTTTGACATTAGCTTTACGTTATGCCAACAGCCTTTAAATGGTTTCTTACTTTCTATACATGGTTTTACTCTCTCTTTTTCTTTTACAGGGGACGAAAGCCAAGAACTGGGTCCTCCTCCGTCTGTAGACGAGGCCGCCAACACACTAATGACGCGACTGGGGTTCCTGCTTGGGGACAAAGGGAACGAAGGGCCTGGTGGAGCACAGTACAACATGGAGGAACAAGATGACCCCCAGGTTTGATGCATGCATTTGATGCTCTATCCAGTCTCTCTCATTTTTCTTTGCAAACATATCAAGTGACTGTTTGGCCTAGTGATGATGGTAGGGAGGTGCTTCTCTGCAGCTCAGGGTTTTGTCAGTGGGTGGCTCCCCACCTCAAAAACACAGATATTCTTGCTCTCTAAATCATGGCAGATGTTCCTGTGTTTTGGATGAACACCAGTAGTTTGCGCTGGAGTATTCGTACAGTTCGAGTCTAACTAGGCATGTCTCAGACAGCAGATGCTGAAACCCCTGCTGCTACTCTATTTACAGTCCACACTGATCTTACGCATGATTCTCCAGTGAACGTCTGCTTTTTGGTTTCGAGTGCTTAGAAACCTTTCAAGTCAGAAAAATTTAATCCAACATGTGTTCTATTCAGTATAGTAACATATTAATGATGTCCGATGACATTAAATCTCGGGCTGTTATTTTATATTATTTTTTTAAATAAATGAATTGCTTAATACATGGATTAAATACTGATTATAAAAATGGCTTTAGAAGTCAACATATTATATTGTCTGTTTTTTTTTTAAACATTGTTAGAATTTCAAAATTAAATTTGTCCAATGGTACAAAAATTCCATATTACGGAATTAAAGTCGGCATTAAGCAGAAGTTGCGATAGTCTGTTCTTATATCCGAGTGAAACAGCTTCTCGAACAAGAAATGTAGGGCGGGATTTGATTTTGTCTATCAAGAATTGATTGGATGGTTGTGGTTTGCTATTGCTGTGATGTCATGTGAGTGACATGTTGTCCCGCTCTCGCATCGAAAAACACGTCATCAGAAATCACTGAAAGAGGGAGATGTTATTTTGTTTAAAGTTTACAGTATTGAAAAAAATGCTGTGCATGGATAAATCATTTATAATAAATGGTACATTTTGATTTCATGGTGACTTAAAAGGGGTGGTTGATTATGATTTCACTTTTTTAACTTTAGTTAGTGTGTAATGTTGCTGTTTGAGCATACACAACATCTGCAAAGTCTCAGCGCTCAAAGTTCAAAGCAAAGGGAGATATGTGCTTTAAAAGAAATTGCTTTTTACTACAACAAACGGCTGTTAGGGACTACACGACATTCCTCCCAGGTTAGTGACATCACCAACCCTAAAATGTACATAAACCCTGCCCCCGGAACGCTAAAAGTTAAAGTTCAGACTAAAGGTTTTTTGAAATTTTCAGGACACACGCTGTTGTAGTTCCGCCCCCTGTGCTTGGAGCAGTAGCTCATTTGCATTTAAAGGGACAGGCACAAAAACTGTGCGTTTTTGCTCACCCTCAAAAAGTGACAATTTGAATATGCTATATAAAAATATCTGTAGGGTATTTTGAGCTAAAACTTCACAAACACAGTCTGGGGACATCACAGATTTATTTTCCATCCTGTGAAAAGGGAATTATACCACCCCTTTAACATACAGGTCAAGGAACATGTATATATTTTGTAATATTTTTATAATATATTATTCATGTATTTTAACAGTATTTTTTTACATTACTAATAAGGTAAAATTGACAACCATTTTTAAAACAATTATTTAGAAATCAAACTGCATCTTAACAATAACTAATAATGGAAACAGCCTCGCCATTTTTAAAAGGACATTTTGAACTCTTGAACGTAGCGCTTGTTAGATTCCGCTGGTTAAAATCAGAAGCGTTTAATTATCTCTTAATTGTTCTCAGTTCAGTTTGACCTCATTGATCCGACTCCTAGTTGAGTCCAGGAATATATCGCACAACACACGACTCCTGCCGTCCACAGCTGGGCAGAGCTATTTCAGAAGCGGGTCCCTGCCAAGCGAGCGTGGTCACCGAAAGGTCACAATTTCTCCAAACACAGATTCAGAGCCAATCTCTGAATTGGACAAAAAGGTGTAGACTGAGCTATTTAGACATATTTAGGAAGTTATTGAGTCTAAGATCTGGCTCGGAGCACACTGCTGGTTCATAGTGAAAAGTATTATTATTTTTCAGGGGTTTTCAGGCATAGACATTCAATGTTGCCATTTTAAAAGTGCTCTTAAATCAGTTGTACACATAAAGAAATGAAGATCTCTGGTGGCACTCTTAAAGCAAAACAAGGTTAACTACTTAGTGTTGTATTCAAACCCTAGTTTGTGAAATCAGCTATAAGAGTCTCATGTTGCATCAGAGCCGTGATTCATTTTAAAGTTGTGTTTTCCAAATTTATCCTTAAATTGTTGTTTTTATGAAAGAGCATCCTCTTGATTTGCAGTAGAATCTTTTTTGGTTGCAAGAAACGTATTATCTAAAACAGCTTCTGGACAGAAGCACTACTGACTGACTGAAGTTCATATCCATCTGAATGATGTCATTAATGTGGCCTCCACCGCAGACCCAGAGTCAGACATGAACTCGCTTAACCACTTATTCTTTCCATGTCTCTTCCCCTCTCTTTTTCTACTCCCTCTTTACTTTTTTTCATGTAACCCTTTTATTATAAATTGTTGTTATCTGTTTGTGTTTCTCACTTTGTCTTTCTTGCTCTCTCTCATTCCACTGGGTAAAATGATCCACCAACCTGGTCGGTTTTTGTAGATCATGTCTTGTAGCCGACCGCAGCATGCCAAAACAACACTTTTTTTTCCCTTTTTTTTCTTTTGCTTTTTTTTTAATTTGGTTAAGAGTTAAAAATTAAACGTTCTCTCAGTCATATACCATAAAAAGCCAATAACGTTGTATTAAATTACATAATATTGAGTCACTGTGGAAAAATTGTTTAAGTCAGCCCAAGCCATAAAAAATACATAATTCCACGAGTATGCAGTCCTCAGCAGAAATATAGGACAGTACTGTATCATTAAATAACAGTCAGCAGATTTCCACTTCTGGGTGCATTTTTGTGTGTGAAAGTCATTCAGCAGTGCTACTTTTCTGGAAGAGGAACCTCATATATACAGAGTGGTTCACTGATCTAGCAGAAGCCTTTAATATGCTACAGTAAATATCTGCAGTGAGTGAAAACTCTACACCTCATTTATGAAACATAAGCAAAACAAATGTAAATTGTTTGTACAATTCTTATGTCAATTTATATTTTGAATTGTATTTTGAATTGAATGGAACAATTTCAGTAAGAGTTGTTTTACAAGTGATTTATACAAATTTGTTCTATTAGTGTTTCATGAATGAAGCCCAGTGAATGGCCACCTTGAACTCATGCATGTTTATAAGTTTTGTTTATTAGAAAAACATAAGTTCAAGCCTCCAACACATACTTAGTAGTACAAGGTGTAGGAGGATTTTTAACCAATGAGATTTCACTGTGGGCAGGGATAGTCAGGGCTGCGAAATAGAAAGCAAGCCACTAATTTTGTCATTTTCATTCATTGTTTATATACTTGTGGCAAGTTTGGAATTCTCTAACTCTCTTTTTGGTGATGTTCAGGGCATCTCCATGACCCAGAGGATCAGCCCATGCTCGAGCTTAGCTAGCAGCACAGCGTCGCCCCCTCCAGGCAGCCCCTGTTCTACGTTGCCCACTGGAGCCCCGGGTAACATGGGCACCCGAGACTGTGCTTACGGATCCATCACGAGCCCCACCTCCACACTGGAGAGCCGAGACAGTGGCATTATAGGTGAGAGAAGTTCTGTAGATTATTTTAGAAATAGAAATTAAATTTCGTTAGTCATAGGGATTTTTTTTAATCATTAGAGCTTTTCACACTGCGCCTAACCTCGGTTTATCGTCGTTCTAAACACCGCCTTCAACCCAGAGTAAAGGAACGTTTCATACTTGTAATTTAGTTGCGGGATTAGCACCGCTTTTTACCTGGGGCTATGAAACCCTGCTCTGGAGATTAATGCGGTTAAAATGCGGTGACAAACTTGAACAGTGTGAAGCGATGCACTGTTAGAATGTTACCAACTAGATGCTTAGAAACCGACCACCAATCACATGTCTTATATTCACTTGCTTTGGGCAGTCACGAAAACACTGCGCGATGTAGCCTATATAAACAGTTGTTTCTGCGTATGATGGGAAAGATGTCAAACGGCGATGGAAAACGCCACAATTGGAGTGAAGAAGAGAACATTTCATTTTTATCTTTATAGTTTGAAAAGTACTCTCAGAAAAAACTTGATATTACAGTCAGCAATGTGTAATATGAGGCTGTACAATGCTAGAGCCTTTATGCAAACAGGTCACGTGCTACGTTTGTCCAGTCAGTAGCACTGACACTGCAAATATGCAAGTAAGGACTTTAACCCGGGGTTAAGGAAGGTCCAGTGTGAAACGGCAGCTTTTGAATACCTAGGATTAACTGTTAACCCCGGGTATAGTATTAGCAGTGAGAAACGGCAGCTTTTGAATACCTAGGATTAACTGTTAACCCCGGGTATAGTATTAGCAGTGTGAAACGGCAGCTTTTGAATACCTAGGATTAACTGTTAACCCCGGGTATAGTATTAGCAGTGTGAAACGTGAATAAAGATAACCCAGGATTCCGTTTATCTGGGGTTAAGGGTGACCCAGGGTAACTATTTCAAGTGTGAAAAGCCCTATTGATGTACATGAACATAATGACCGCTCAATGTCGGTTTCAAAAATCTCATTGCTTTCTTGCAGCAACGCTCACAAGTTACTCTGAGAATGCTGAGCATGGAGGTAAACACAGCGAAAGCTCACGGGGCAGCCTGAAACTCTGGCAGGCACAGAAGTCAATGGGTACAGACTCCTTTCTTTATCGGGTGGATGAAAACATGGCCGCCTCCACATACAGCCTCAACAAAATCCCAGAGAGGAGCCTGGAACATTCCATCTCTCACTCCGCCCACTCCATCCCCCTCTACCTCATGCCCCGCCCCAATTCTGTGGCTGGTAAGTTTCTGCACCTGTCAAATTTTGTCTAATGTATGTTCAGAATAGTGTACACACTAGTGCATTGCTTACTGCTTACTTTGCAGTATATACATGTATGCAGGGCCATCCTTTGGGTCCCAAAGTTGTACATATGTTTTACAATGTTACTCATTGTCCAGAGCACATACAAAGCAAATGAATTACAGAAGCATCTAACAAAAATAGCAATACATGTGTATTTATATATTATTTAACTGTAAGTTGGTAGAAACCTCCATATTATGCTGAGCTAGTCAAGACTCAGTCCAGCGTTCAAATCCTGTTAGTTACAAATGCTCATATTCATCTTTCACGGCGTGTGAATATTTAGAGTCAGCTCTGTGTGCAGCTCATTCAGCTGAGGCTCTTTGAACACTTCTGTTCATGAATGGTGAACTGCAGATACAGGAAATATCCCACATATTTCAGACCCTAAAAGTCAACAGACACGTGTTTCCAATTCCCTCAAAATGTCAAGGTCAGTAAAAGCACATAGTGATTACTGTGAGAGCTATAGACGTGCCCCTCTTTTCAGCTTTATGGGCCATTTGAGCTCTGGAGCGGCTCCTAGCTCCTGATGCCGGCCCGTTACTACAAAGCAAGGACATCTGTGTGAATCTCCTCCAGGTTTTATCAAGGATTTGTCATTTGTGCTGCTGGTTTTGGATCCATACAGTGTCAAACTCAGTAGTTTGAGCCAGAGCTCAGTTCCATGCAATGTAGATTTTTTTTGTTTACTGTCGACTTTGGATTTTTGAAGGTTTGCTAGAAAGAATTTCCCAGATACAGTAAATTGAATGGTTAGAAAATGAAAAGGAACATGTCTAAAATCTGATTAATGACACATGCTTAGTCATTTAATTAATGTGACTAATAAAGGTTAACAAATGATATTACTTATCATTCTTTATAATCTTAAAAATTGTATTCTATTATTATTCTTGTTGTTAATAATAATAATATCATCATCAATTATTTAATTTATTTATTTATCTTTGAATAAATGGCTATGAAGTAGTTCCAGGTTTACATTTCAATTACATTTACCACACTCTTTCTGAGCTGTTATAAAGTTTTAAATTGATAGAATTTCAAAAAGCGTCATAAAAGCACCATAAAACTGGGAGTAAATAATGATAAAACTCAATTAAGTGTGACGTGTAAAAGATTTGAGAAGACACAAACCTGCTCCCAGCTTGCACCTGAGTGATGACAGCTGCAGCAGTGAGTGAATGACATGATCTGTTTGTTCATCCATTTTCGCATCTGTCTGTTCTTGTACTCTCCTCACCTCCCTCTCTCTCTCTCTCTCTCTCTCTCTCTCTCTCTCACCCCTGATTGTCTTTCTTACTCATGCATGCTCACCTCTCAAACTTTTCATCTTTCTCATTCTATTCTGTCACACTTTGGATTTATTTCTCTCCTCAACCCACCCACTCATTCCCTCTCCTGCTCTCGGTGTCTGTTCATCACATCTTCCCCTTTCAAAACCTGTCTGATCTCTGAGTTCAAGATGCATTTGATTATTCTTTCAGACAAAAAGACGAGACATGTTCTCCTGTGTTCACTTCCTGTCACATATTCACACATGCACCCTCATATATGTACATAAAGCACACAATACGAGGAGTTTAAGATATTAATGTACTGGCATATTCACATGTGGGTGGTTGCCAGGGTTTTGCTTGGGTGTTCTTGGTGGTTTATTACTGGCACAAGTTAAAATAACCCACTGCCAAGTCTTCTGAATATTCTTGTCTCAAGAAATGGCTCGGCATTCTTCCCTTTTAAAGACTAAATGTGCGGACACTATAAATGTTGCCGCCAAAAAGTCCATTGTTTATTATCAATGGCGTGTCGATGTTTGAAGCATAACTCAATATTGGCAATATTGCACATCTGTGTTGAATCCTTTGTGAAATCTGTGAGGGGAAATCTTTCACCCGGATAATATACCTGATCATGTGCATTCCTATTGAGATGACTGGATTTCACCCGCAAACATTTGCAGAACAATGATAAATGTAAATGCACCTAAAGTGTTTTTAAGGTAAAAATTGTAAGTCTGATCACTTAGAATTATTTAGCATATATTATTGTATGTTTATCTTCCATTTTAAAATATTATGTGAGGACATGAACAGATCTCCATGTTTAATCAAAGTTTAGAGATATGTAGATATGAACATGCTCAGACATTTGGTGTAAAACACAGACGTGCTTTCTGGACCGGCGCCACGTGGGGCTGTAAAACACCAGTTTAGTGATGGGAGACAAAGTCATTGTGATGCAGTTCAAGCGGCCGTAAATCCAGCAACACAGTCATGCCAGCCAGACAGTCTGCAGTGCAAATGGAGAGGGTGGGGTTGGGCAAGACAAATTCTGCTGTCTAAATAGCATTTTTTATTTTATTTTACTATGACAACCATAGTTTTAGCCAATATACAGTAAGCGGTGCTTGCTCCTATTCCCTATTGTGATATATACAGTATTCAAAGCTTCTCAAACTGGAAAAAATTTAGGACAGGACTTGATTTTGTCCATTGAGAATCGATTGGATCATTGGATTGTTGTGGTATGCTAAATTGTCAATTTTGATTTCATGCTGACCTTAAGGCCTGTTCAAACCAAGGATGGTACCTATAAATATAACAAAACTAAATTAGTGTCCACACTAAGTAAGGGATAATGTACATTCAGCCAGTGGTTTTCTCAAAATAACCCCCGACAGGATGATGAGGACCCCGACGTGAAGCGGAGAACCCTGAAGGGGGTTATTTCAAGAGAACCACCGGCTGGATGTACATTATCCCCCTTATTACACGGCTACTTGCCACATAAGTAAATAATTAGACACGAAATATTTAACGAGTATAAATATTACGAGTTGAAATATTTTATTAGGTCTTTAAACGCAAAGCTTCCGCGGTGAGAGCAGTTGCAGCAAGTTCAAACTAAACGGACATTTAAGAGATACGGTATACAGTCATTCATGCCACTTATTACACAGCATTTCGCCACATAAATAATTATGGGGATAAGATATATTGATTTCAGATTAAACTGTTTTAAAATCTTACCTGTTTGTATCTCTTAATCCAACAGTGTACAAAACAATAGTCACAAAATGGCAGCAGCTGCGTTTGTATGAAGCGAGAGAGCGAGTCCACGATACTGGATGGCACAATTAAATAACTGTACACAAAATATTGATTCGACTGAGTTTTAATATTTTATTAGCTCACCAAACGCAAAACTTCTACGAAGAAAAAACATTCCTAGCAGGCGTATAGCACTGCTGACTGATGAGCTTCTGTTATCTGTTTTGAGCGGTTGTTATCTGGGAATAACTTACTACTGGATGGCGCTATTGACCAATCAGAATCAAGTATTCCACAGAGCTGTGTAATAAAGGAAAATAACATTGTTTATTGTAAGCATACACTGCAGTTATTTTGACTGCCACTTTAAATGTCTGGTGGATTCTGATTGGCTGTCAAGGTTTTTTTTTTTTGTTAATCAGCTGGAAAAAAATATTCCATTGATATCGTTCCCCTCTGTCGTTATTGTAAGCTGTGTTGTGGACTTCCCTATTCTTATAGAATTAGAAGAATTATGTAAGCTATATTGTTATAGTTATCACCCTTGGTATGAACAGGCCTTTATGCTGATGGAGATCCTCCATGGTTTTACATTTGTAACATTAATAGTAGTAATCTATAAAAAAAAAAAAAGGAAAATATAGCTTTCGAAAATTTGTAAGCAGCTTGCTTAAAGTCTGCGCACTTTGTTTCAATCAGCTCTCAATCACATTCCCGCTCAAACATGGGTTCTGAGGAGAGTTATATTACTGAACTTTTGATCTACACATGGACACCAACAGGAAGTTGTCATTTGTAAATGTATGTACCATAGGGCCATGGTTGTTTTTCTGAAATCTGTCTTCAATTAAACATATTATAGGAGAACGAAAGATTCCTTAGTGTGTTGCACCTGGCACCTTACATGGCTGGTGGCCAGTCGTTCTTAGCATCTGTGCTAACACTGCCACAATAATGTTAGCCGTTGTTAAATAATTAAAAAGCCCTCTCCAGATGCTTTGAGATAAATTCTGTGGCCACCCACAGTGTTCTTAATATTCTCGTGCATCAAGCCGCCATGAATTTTCCTCGTCATTAGCAATGGAAAAAAGGCAAAAAATTCATGCACGCATCCTCATGAAAGCTAATATCCACAAGCAAACACAAGCTCTCACACAGTTTGTCAAAGGGTTTGACCCATCTCTAACTACAGATTGTACCATGGTATTACCATGTTTTTTGATATTATTATGAAATACCACTGCTTTCTTAGAAAATACCTATGCCTTAATTTTGTAAGTCACCTTCATTTTTTGTATAAAAGCATGTTTTGAATAAATGTAATACATATGGATTATTAATTCCATATCCATTAACCACCGTATTATATATCCAAGTAATATCTGAGGTAATTCTTTTACCACCTTAAATGGTTTATTAAACAAAACACTATTACATTTACCTCATAGCTAATGTTGATACATGTCAGGTAAAACTCAATTAAATCAGGTAAAATAATGAGAAGGCAGGTATTTTAAAGTCAGCGGGAACTGATGATAACCAACAGAACAGATTCATTATGCTGTTCAATTCCAATGCAATATTTTATTTCAGTGTTGAATTTCAAAGTACTTAATTGGCTTAAATATTTTTAATATAATATTGCCCAAGCATCAATACATACACAAATGTTAAAAAAAAATAAAGTGGTTATAAAAATATTACTTTAAAAATGTAATAATTTTAAATAACATTGAATATTTTACATAAAGCTAATATTTAATATATAATATAAAAACATTTTAAATAACAGTATTATTTTCTCTCTCTCTCAGCCACTAGTTCAGCTCACCTGGAGGATCTTGCCTATCTGGATGAGCAGAGACAGGCTCCACTGCGCACGTCTCTGCGTATGCCACGTCAGAACTCCGGTTCCAGCCGCTCTGGGCAAGCGGACATAAGAGGTGTGTATGTTATTTCTAGATTTTGTGCATATACATGATCACATGTACCTTTTTCTCTTTATCCACAAATTTTAGGTGAGGAAATTGGCAAACTTTTAGCAAATGCATTAATTAAAAAGTTGTGTGTAGACTGATGAATGAACATGAGTTGCATGGAGATACTCGAGTGGTGTCTTCGAAAATATGCTAAGAAATATAATAATAAATGCATCTTTACCACAGTGCTAAGTTACTTAATCTAGAGTATTGTGCAATTCCTGCTAATTTCCCAACCAGCGATTTGTGATGAAAATGGTTATTGAAGGCTATTAAAGGGACACCAGGCAAGCCTGAGTGTTTTTTTTCTACGAAGCTCCCCCTAGCTCCCCCTGGTGTCTGGTAGTAAATGCTTTCAAACACACTTTCGTAAAAACGAACTGTTGTTCTTGTTCCTCCCCCCCCTCGCCACGAGAAACCCAGATGATCAGCTATCAACCCAGCTGAGCATGAACCGGCTATTTATACGTAACTTCTATATTTGCAAACAAGACGGTCACGGAAAATAATTTGAGTCTGGACTTCATTGTAGTTGACGAGGATTTGTAGCATATTATGGATCAATACAATACAGAATGTGAAAGGTGAGCCATCGGGTTCTACACTATGTAGCGCACTGCAAAATAAAATAAAATTGTATTTTATTTAATGCGCCAAATAAAAGCAAAGTAACACCTGGATGCAACGTGCAAGCTAAATTAGACACACAGAAGGGTAGCATCCATCTAGCTAGATCAAGCCAAAATCTCCGCTAGCCATTTAGACGTGGGTAGGATACACACTGGTGTCTTGATTTGAAGAATTTGATATATTTATTTGCGAACTAAGTTACACAAATAAAACCGACAGAGGAACAGCCAAACAACTACAGAAATCAAACGTGTTTGCTAATGACAATGGTAACATCAAAGTTATAGTATCTAGCGTAGTAATAGACAGCGATCATAATAAAAACCTTTACAGGCAATATAGCAAATATCCTGAGGTCACAATTACTTGAAATTTAAATATTAAACACAGTTTATTCCAAAGATAGGCTACTTACAAGTGCAACAGCAAGAAGGCCAGGTCAGCATCCGTTTTGCAGGCTTCTGTTTATCTCAGTTATCGCCATTCTGAAAAAGCCGGTCCGATATTTACTAGAGTCTGACTAATTTGCTCGGTCAGTCTCCCGTTTCCTCTTCCGTTGGTCCTCCAACAAAGATTTCCTAGCTTTCTGCTTCTTTTTTACAGGCTTAGCCATAACTCAATCTATCGTTGCCCTTTGCTTATAGCAAGCCCATTTTATACATTCTCTCCTCCCATTTCCTCTTCCGTTGGTCCTCCGACAAAGATTTCCTAGCTTTCTGCTTCTTTTTTACAGGCTTAGCCATAACTCAATCTATCGTTGCCCTTTGCTTATAGCAAGCCCATTTTAGACATTCTCTGCTTATAGCTAGCCGGTGCTTGAATGGGGGCGTGTACGTGTGCAGTACAGTTGTCGTGCCGAAAAGTGATGGTCCGCCGAAAATTGATTGCGCCTAGTCTCTTACGTCTACAGCTGGATCAAACAGACATAGCCTGCAAATAACCAACAGTTTATGTCCGTGGTAATAGCAAAGGTATGTCTGTGTGATACTTTAACGTTTCTTTTAACATAATAATAACAATTGTGGCCAAATAAGTGTTTGCAGTTTATAGCTTAATCAGATATGATTATAGTAAATAATAGAAGTCTGTTGTTTCCGATGGAATAAGTGTTTGTATTTGGAAAACGGACTGTAGCCTATATAATAACATGACTTACTGCTGAGCTATGTAAAATAAAGACATGATTTCTTTTGCAATTATCCTTATGACTCTGCATTATTTTACCTGCTGTGTACCAACCAATCCAGCCCTTTTTACCTGTTAAAATACCTTTAAATGTCGAAAACAACCCATAAAATGCAGTATTCTAGTTACAACAAAATTGTTGAAGCCTCTACTTATTGCAATAAATAATGCAATCAATTTTCGGCAGACCATCACTTTTCGGCACCATCAAGCAATTAGTTACATCGCGAGACCTGATATCACGCGATACTTCCTGACGGCGAGGCCGGCGACCCGTCGGCCCAAAGTTGCAAGTGAGTTTTTTCCGATCTCGGGCACCAGGGGGGTGCGAAACCACCACCATTCAACCCGAAATAAGTAATATAACCATTCCATTGACTCCGAAGCTGTTCAGTTAAGGTAAAAAAGTTACTTAGAGCACCTTTAAAAGACCACTAAAAATGTTAAAATTTTTGGTGTGTGTGTGTGTGTGTGTGTGTGTGTGTGTGTGTGTGTGTGTGTGTGTGTGTGTGTGTGTGTGTGTGTGAATGTATATATAGATAGATATAGATGTGTGTGTGTGTGTTTAGGCTATATATATATAGATAGAATATATTTTCTAGCTCAAATTATTTAAACTGATTTTACAGAAGCTTTTAGATCAACATACTATTAAGAAACATAAATCAGTCAATTGTGTCCAAATGTTACTGTACATATCACAGCTTCTTTAGAATTCAGCAACTTTCTGGGCGTGTTGCTACACACAACCTTGATTAACATTATGCAGTACAGCAGGGTTCACACTGTACAATTATGGCCACGATTTGGCTGTCTGAGACAAATTTTGAGAATCCTAAAAGATTCCTGTGGTCCCTGGCCAAAATCTGACATCGATAGTTTGACATGTTCGCTGACAGCTGATTAATGATCATTGCGATCAAATTTGACCTCAGACACAATTCTGGTAGTGTCAGGCGTTTTGACACAGTCTTGCAGTGTGTCTTCTCCTACGACAACGGTCAAATAAAAAAAACAATAGGAGCGCCAAACCTGATGACAATTAATGAGACAACCTAAACCACTACTTGTTCCACACACATCATCTTCATTTTTTCCATTTTTCTTTTCAAGACTATCCATGATCATAATTAACACGAGAGATTGTTTCTGTTTGCTAGCCTCTGAGTCTTCTTGCATGTGTCCATTTTTTTTCAACACGTCTTGACTGTCGCAAAGTCTGACATTAATGACAACTGAGATCCTACAGTGTGACATGGCTTACAGCGGCGTTCATGTTCATACAGTCTGACAGGCAACAGTTGTAAAAGTCTATTATAAATCAAAATAGAATTCTACGAAATGGCAGAATGTCCCTTTTAAAAGTAACCTCTATAATGTAATGTTAATTATATTGATGTGCATGTGCACCTTGCGTCTCTCACGTCTGTCCTCCACAACACACAACATGTGCCAATAAAACCCTCAACACACTCCACAGCTCTTCCGTGGATCACTCCCCCCCCCACCCCCCCTCGTCCAGCTCTTTCCCCTTTGGACTGCCTTGCCATAATCTGTCTCCTGTCCAGATCGAAGTATTGACTTCCTATTAGCATTAGCGCTGGCTCATCTGTCAGAGCTCAGCCTGCTGTCTAAAGCTCACAGTCAAGGCTCCACACCTCCTAAATCAGCTGTGGAGTTCTGGGATTCCTCTCAGCTTGAGAACTCCAACAGCTTGAGGCACAATTCACCAAATAACCTGTTTATTTCAGGATGACTGCACAGGTGACAAAGAAGTGGAGGTTGACTCTATCCATGTGGTTAGTTATAGTGGCATGATGCTCAAACTGTACGTCAGTCATAAGATATCTGAACTTAACTACTGTAGATAGTCATTCTAGCACGCTGTAGCTAATTACATAATTTGACCGCAATTACAAGCAGGTTCTTTCATGTATAAGTATAGTACTCTTTCAGAAGACATTAAGAGCCATTTCCACCAGTAATAATGATGCTTAATTGTGGAAAACATCCAGGGCAGTGAAGCCATCCTAGCTGTGCCATGAAAGGAGGTTTTAATGTGTGCTACTTAAACCCTATGGGTTCAATTTTTCCTTTCATCTTTTCTTTATTTACAACCTTCCCAGCTTTAGTTCTTTATAGTCATTTTACTGCTCGGCTGCCCTGGTTTCTATCCATCTTTTTCTGTCTCTCAATGTTCCAATAGTGTCTTCTAGTATCCAAGCTCAGCACATAAAGTTCACCTCGCCCTGCGTAACCCCGCCCACCTCCTTATGCTAATGCACAGATAATGAATTCACATGTTATCTGGCTAATTAATAGTGCACATGCAAATGGGGGGATAAATAACTTCATAATATGCTCCATCACACTTGTTGCAGTATAAGCCTATACAATCAGGAAATGATATAGCCGGATTGAATGATTTATGCTAATTTTTGACGATCCCCGTCCTGCTTTTAAATGACACTTGAGTATTATCAGTAATTGGGATTAAATGTTTGTGTAGTTAGGCTTATATGAATAATGAAGATTAAAACTGAATATGAATATTATATAGATGAGGATTTTTAAAATGAATGTTAATAATTTATTGTAAGCATATGTGGTGGATTAACATGATGATGAATATAAATGTTGCTATGTGCATGGTGGCAATACATTTGACAAATAATCTATGAACAAAAGCAACAATCATCCTCAAGGGTGGGTTCTGGTGAGCATGGCAACTGCTCAGTGACGGCTGCTCTCCTGTTCTTGATTCGTGGAGGCTTATTTCAGATGTATTTTCTGGCGTACATTAATGTGTCAAAACACCCTTTCGACAACCACTGATTTATGGTGTTTCACACTGCAGCTTCGACTTGCGTAAGCTGCCAGATCTGGCCTTTTCAGACAAAGCATCTCCCCTTGCTGGTTAAAAATGATTACTGCAATGTGCAGAGCTTTGAATTTGGAAATTACGGCCTGGTTTCACAGACGGCTTAGATTAAGCTAGGTTTAGGCCTTAGTTCAATTATGATCTTTAAGTAACTTTTATAACTGTGCCTTAGAAAAAAAAACATTACTGATGTGAATCTTGAGACAAAACCATGACAGTAGCATATTTTAAGATATGTCAGTGCAAGTTGCTTTCCGTTATAACAGCTCAAACATGCATTTTAGTCTGGGAACTAGGCTTAAACCTTGCCATGAAACTGGGGGAATATTGTGAATCTTCAGCTTTGATGCATAAAATCACTTTAAAAAGAAATGGAGGAAACAAATAGGCTTTGGGTGGGATATTGGAAAGTTTTTATGTATAAACCTGTTTAATTTAGTACATTTCCTAATGTTTCCCATGATGCAGTACGCTTTGCTCCATACCGGCCACCGGACATCGCCCTAAAGCCACTTCTCTTCGAGGTCCCCAGTCTGATGCCTGATACGGTTTTCACCGGTCGAGATTGGCTGTTCCAGGAAGTTGACGTGTGTCTTCGCAGCAGCGAGCCCACCGCCAATCAAGGTGTCGTTATTGCCGGCAACGTGGGCTTTGGCAAAACGGCCATCATCTCTCGCTTGGTGGCTCTAAGCTGCCACGGCATCCACATGAGACAGATCACCTCTGACAGTCCACACGCCTCACCAAAACGTGAGTGGATTCGTTTAAAAGAAAATCGCATCATTGGCTGTTAGATGCTTAAAGCTCTTAAAGGAATATATTCCTATTAAAGGGATAGTTCACCCAAAAATGAAAATTTTGTCATCATTTACTTACCCTCAAGTTGTCCCAAAAAGATATTTTGAAGAATGTTGGGAAGCAGACAGTTGACGGTAGCCATTGACTTCCATAATCAAAAAAATAATACTATGGAAGTTAATAGGTGCCGTCAACTGTCTGCTTCCCCACATTCTTCAAAATATCTATTTTTCTGTTTAAACTCATACAGATTTGGAACAACATGAGAGTGAGTAACTGATGATAGAATTTTTGTGTGTGTGTGTGAACTATCCCTTTAATAAACATCTAGCAGACAGACTAGTTCAAGCAACAACAACAAAAAAAGTGTCTTTATTTACTGACCATTGTGTTTTGACATCAAACCTGTATGCTGTTAGTTTGTCTGTGAAACAGAAATCAAAAGGAATTACTCCGAAGCTTCTGTCAAGCTTCAAAACAGGACAAAACAAAACATTAATTAGTTACAGGACTAGTTACTGATACTAGTTAATATTTTATAATATATTTAAATGATATGAAAATCATAAATATCATATTTTTTTTGTCATCGCACCATTTTTATAGTATACTATTTAATTTTAAGTGCTTTCAAATTCAGCAATATTGAATATTAAAATCTGGTAAAGTGTTCACATCCCATGCATGCCATGTCTTTCTCTCAGATGGCGACACACTTCCTTTGAGCCAGCCTCAGTCCGCTCACGGGACTCTGGTCGGTGGGAGCAGCTGTCCTGGGACTCCAGAGATGCGGAGACGCCAGGAGGAGGCGCTCAGAAGACTGGCTTCTCAGGTGCCAACTAATACCAACATAATCTACAGAGCCAGGCATATGACCAGCCTGCCTTTCAATCTCCCTCTCTTCTTCTCTTCTATTGATGTATTATCTCTCTGTGTCCCTGTTTCTTCCTTTGTCTTTATTAAATTGCTGCTCCTCTCTCTCTTTCTCTTTCTCTATTCTTTTAAGCATAAAGGTTTATTGCGGCTCTGTTGCCTTATCAAATATTTATATGCATAGTCTCCTAGCACAGCCATTAGATACTCAGAGCTCTGCATTGCTAATGATGACAAGCTTTTGAAACATACACGCACTGCGTGATGAAGTGAATCCAGGGGAGAAACAGTTTTATAATATTGTAACAAGGCCATCGATGCACTCAAACTACGTCATGTTTTATGCATTAATAAACCTTTGAATCTTTCTCTAGTTTTAAATGTATTGTGTTTTTGCTTAAAGCAGTTCCTGCACTAAATCCCAGAGACTGGAAATGTTTTGTGCTTTTGTGTGCATTTCTCTGTCTAAATCTACATTTAGCAGGAGTCTTTATGCCATATATACAGTAGTAGTGCCTGATACTCTATAATAAATACAGTAGTGCTGATATAGCTTTTAAACAACAGTTCAAAAAAGAAGTAACTTACACTACTGTTCAAAAGTTCGGGGTCAACAAGTTTTTTTTTTTTTTTAAATGTTTTTCAAAGCAGTTTCTTTTATACAAAAATACAAGAAAAAACAATAATATTCTGAAATATTATTTTTCTATTTTTAATGTTATCATTTAAAATGTACTTTATTCCTCTGATGTCAAAAATGATGTCATCATTACTTCAGTCTTCAGTGTCACATGATCCTTCAGAAATCATTCTATGATGATGATTTGCTGCTCAAGAAACATTATTATTATCAATGTTGAAAACTGTTGTGCTGCTTAATATTTTTGTAGAAAACATGACACATTTTTTTAGGATTATTTTATGAATAGAAAGTTCAAAAGAACAGCATTTATTTGAAATAGAAATCTTTTGTAACAATTTGAGTCTTTAATGTCACCTTTGATCACTTTAATGCATCCTTTCTGAATAAAAGTATTTAAAAAAAATCTTTCTGACCCCAAACTTTTGAAAGGTAGTGTACGTTTCACACGCAATATTACAATATGGAAGTTACTTTATTTTTGCTTCACCAATGAAAACAACATTCCAAACGAAGCTGTATGAACCATTGGAATTTTATTCCTGAGTGAATCTGTTGTCTTAATTATTCAGTGAAATATCAGCACTTTTGGAACAATGTTTGACCAATCAAATTCAGTGATGGATTTGAGAACTTAATGTTGCGAAGCAAAGGTAAAAACAAGTTCTCAACCCAAGCTGTCTTGTGAATGTAAATGTGTGCTTATGTCTGCTCTCTCGTGTGCTCCTTCCCTCTACTGTAGGTGGTGGCGTACCATTACTGTCAGGCCGACAACGCGTACACCTGCCTGGTCCCTGAGTTTGTGCATAATGTGGCAGCGTTGTTGTGCAGGGCTCCTCAGATGCAGGCCTACCGAGATCTTCTGCTCCGCCAGCCGCACCTGCAGAGCACTCTCAGCCTGCGCTCCTGCGTCCAGGACCCCTTCAACGCTTTCCGCAGGGGTCTGCTGGAACCTCTGGAGATCCTGCAACGAGGTACGTAAATGTGTTCATGCATACTCGCATACTGTACGTACACATGCATGCATGTCATATTTAAAACGTTCAATGTTTACAGAGAGGAAGATTGCCTGTGAGGATAATCTCATCATCTTGATTGACGGGTTGAATGAGGCAGAGTTCCATAAACCGGATTATGGAGAAACTATTGTTTCCTTCCTCTGCAAAACCGTTGAGCGTTTTCCTCCTTGGCTCAAACTGGTGGTCACCGTCAGAACGACACTACAGGTCTGTATCGCATCCGTCCATAGCAATCATTCTTTCTTTTCATTAATGTTTTTACTTATTTGCTCTGTGCTATTTTTCTCTGTATCTAAGGACGTGACTCGTCCGTTACCGTTCCACCGTATCTCTCTGGATCGTCTGGAGGAGAGTGATGCGATAGACTCGGACCTGCAGGGCTACATCCTGCACCGGCTGCACTGCAGCCAGGAGATCCAGAACAACGTGGCACTCAACGGCAAGCTGGACAACGCGGCCTTCACCAAACTCAGCGCTCATCTGAAGAGTCTGAGCCGCGGCTCCTACCTCTACCTGAAGCTCACACTGGACCTCATTGAGAAGGGCTACCTCGTGCTCAAAAGCTCCAGCTACAAGGTCAGGGGTCACACAGATGCCGCCTTTATTACCAAGTATATCATAGGAGTGACACTTCATGCATACAATAAAATAATACAAATTAAATTAAATAATAGAAAGACAGTAAACAATGAAAAATTACAAAAATAAATTATAGCTTTTCAGTGTTATGTGTGTACTATTTTCTTTTATTGTAGCTTTTTAGAGTTATGTGGTGTTTTTTATTTTGTTAAAAAAGGAAAAGAAAGAAAAAAAATTGTTTGAATAAAACAATACAATAAAAAACTAGCTTTTCAGTGTTATTTTTATTTTATTTATTTTTATTTCTATATTTTTTTAGCTTTTCAGAGATATAGGTGATTTAGCTTTTCGGTGTTATTTTTTTTTTATATTTTTTTATTTGAAATTTTCAGAGATATATGTAGTGTTATAGATTTTCAGTGTTGTTATTTTTTATTTTTATATTTTTATTTTAGCTTTTCAAAGATATGTGATATAGATTTTCATTGTTGTTATTTTTATTTTATTTGTATTTATGTATTTTTATTTGAGCTTTTCAGAGATATATGTAGTGTTAGTTTATTCCTTTTTATATATTTTCCATATTTATTTTATTTAATCTTTTTTAGAGTTATATGTGTGGTATGAATTTATTGTATTTATTTTATTTCAGCTTTTCGATTCCCCAAGTAATAGGGGAATTAAAATCCTTTTAGAATTTTGCCATTTAAAAGCATATTTAAAATGCTTTTAAATGGCAACGACTAAAAGGATGAATATGTTTCAGCTTTTTTGTGCATATTTATTAAAAAAAATGTATCGGTTTGTGTTCAGGTGGTTCCGGTGAATCTGGCTGAGGTCTACCTGTTGCAGCTGAACATGCGTTTCCCAACTCAGTCGTCATTCGAGCGCGTTCTTCCACTGCTGAACGTGGCCGTGGCTTCTCTACACCCGTTAACTGACGAGCAGGCCTACTGCGCCGTGAACGCCAGCATGATGCGTGGAGCCGCCCTGGACTGGGATGATTTCCAGCAGAGGTCTGAACTGCTGTCGCCTTTCCTGGTGAAAAGACGCGATGGAACGCGCATGTTCGTCCACCCCTCGTTCAGAGAGTGGCTCATCTGGAGAGAGGATGGAGAGAAGACCAAGTTCCTCTGTGACCCCAGGTTAGGAGCTCAAGGAGTCAGAATGTGTCTTTCATCAAAATGTAATGCCTTGATTCCTGTCCCAAATTGTCTATGGTAATCCTGTTGCGCTCACTACTACATTACAGTTCTGAAGTAAATTATCTTATACCATTCTCTTGTCCCTTTTCCCATGATTCTTTAGGAGTGGCCACACACTGCTTGCTTTCTGGTTTTCACGGCAAGACAGCAAACTAAATCGACAACAGACCCTCGAACTTGGCCACCATATTCTCAAAGCTCACATCTTTAAGGTTAGGCTAACTATAACAATTACAACACTTCTAACACTTCTGTTGTTTGCTAAATTGATACCGTCAATCTGACTAGAGCAGTATATAGTAAATGATTTTGGTAAAGATTTATATTATTACCAGAAATGTATTGCCAGTTGTGATGTGTTTTTTTTTTTTTTATTAACACCAATGTCTCTTGGACTCAGGGCCTGAGTAAGAAGGTTGGGGTTTCCTCCTCAGTGCTGCAGGGGTTGTGGGTGTCCTACAGTACAGAAGGGCTCTCTGCAGCTTTGGCTTCACTTAGAAACCTCTACACACCCAACATCAAGGTATAACAGTCACAGAAAAACTGAAAAATATTATGAATTTAAAGTGCCCTTTTTCCAGATGCTCCAGACCTAGAAAAGTCAAGAAAAATCTTTAAAAGTCTTGGAAAAGTCATGTACATTTCTACAGTGAATTTATGCTACCATTCAAAAGTTTGGGTTCTTTGAAAGGTCTCAAGTTAGAACATCACATGATAAAAAAAAAAAAAAAAAACGCTTTAGCAAACACGTAGTTTAAATTTTAGTTTTTCATTCACTACTGTTCAAAGGTTTGGGTTGGTAAGATTTTTTTAAACAAGTCTATGCTCAAAAGTGATGTGATCAGAAGTTATGTGATCAAAAATACAGTAAAAACAGTAATATTGTGAAACATTGCAATAAAAAAACTTTGTTTAAAAATTATTTATTTAAAATGAATTTGGCAGCATTTATTTCAAACAGGAATGCTTTGTAACAATGTAAACGTATTAACTGTTTTTTAATTTCTTTCTTTTTTCATCTTAATGGCCCAGTTGTGTACATTTTGTAATATATTTATCAGCAAGAAATTGTTCAATGTGAGTACAGTAAAATATACTTGTTGTAACATCTTGTTGTTGATCTTCATCTCTTTCTCTAGGTATCTCGGCTGCTGATTATGGGTGGAGCCAATGTGAACTATCGTACAGAGGTGTTGAATAACGCCCCCATCCTGTGTGTGCACGCTCACCTGGGATACCTGGAGACTGTGGCTTTGCTGCTGGAGTTTGGGGCGGATGTGGAGGGTGTTTCAGATAGCGGGCTCACTCCCCTTGCCTATGCAGCCGCTGCGGGTCACCTACCCATCATCACTGCTCTCTGCAGCAAGAAAGCCACGGTCAGCCATGACATGTCTAGATAGAGACTGATAACCAATAGGAACGCAAGGCTGTTTTTCGACTATCAAAGTTTAATCTCCTCTCTCTCTCTCTCTCTCTCTCTCTCTCTCTCTCTCTCTCTCTCTCTCTCTCTCTCTCTCTCTCTCTCTCTCTGTTTAGGTGGATCACCTGGATAAGAACGGTCAGTGTCCACTGGTCCACGCCGCCCTACGAGGTCATCTAGAGGTGGTGAAGTATCTGGTGCAGTGCGAGTGGAACACAGACGGACAGCCGGCCGGATCCTTCAGCAAGAGCCATGCAGTACAACAGGCCCTCATAGCAGCCGCCAGTATGGGTTATACTGAGGTAAGAGGGGGATGGGTTCTTTTTTTTTTGGAAAGACATTCCTACTTTCAGCAATGCACTAAACTGTTTAAAAGTGACAGTTAATACATTTATAATGTTACAAAAGATTTCTATTTCACGTAAAAGCTGTTTTTTGTGTTTTTTTTACTTTCTATCCATCAAAGAAAAAATGCATCATGGTTTCGACAAAAATGTTAAGCATTACAACTGTTTTCATCAGCAAATCATCATATTAGAAAAGTTTCTGAAGGATCATGTGACACTGAAGACTGGAGTAATAATGCTGAAAATTTAGCTTTGACATCACAGGAATAAATAACATTTTAAATTATATTAACTTAGGAAACAGTTCTTTTAAATTGTATTTAGCTATTAGTAAAACATATTCACATTTTCCTATATTTTTTATATACAAATACAAATAGGTGAATGTATTAATTATACTTAATAGATTTAGCAGTGTTACAGCATTAACCGTTTTTTAGCATCTCAGTTAATATATTATATTATGTTATATATTATTATATATTATATTTATAGCATGTTAGTGTGTGTGTATATATATATAAATATACAATATATATATATATATATATATACAATATATACAATACAACAACAATAAAAAATAACCTTGCACATATTTTGGTATTTATACACAGATTGTATCATACCTGCTTGACCTGCCTGAGAAAGATGAGGAAGAGGAGGAAAGAGCTCAAATAAACAACTTTGACACACTATGGGGTGAAACCGGTACAACATAACCAGACAACCCGTTTTGTATTTTGATTTAAAGATGAAGGCACAAACTGCTCACTATGGGACTCTCTCTATACCTTAGCACTGACAGCAGCAGCGGGTCGGGGGAAGCTGGATGTGTGCCGTCTTTTATTGGAGCAGGGTGCCGCTGTGGCTCAGCCCAACCGCAGGGGCATTGTGCCACTCTTCAGCGCCGTGCGGCAGGGACACTGGCAGGTGGGCATCTCCTACGCCTCAAAGGTCACATTTTTATTTCCTGCATGTTTATTGATGTTTTAGTCTGAAATGTCTGTGCTGGTTGTGCAGATAGTGGACCTGTTGCTAAATCACGGTGCTGATGTGAACATGGCTGATAAACAGGGCCGAACTCCTCTAATGATGGCTGCGTCTGAGGGACATCTGGGTACGGCAGAGTTCCTGCTGGCTCAAGGTACAGCTGTCCTGCTCATACACTAGATTTGTTTTTGCAGTTGTACAATTTAATTACAATATCAATTTTAAAGTCGCCCTAAAATGGAAGCTGCGACAGTCTTTTTCTTTCCAATTGTGATATATGTTAAAGGAGACTGTCAGTCAATCCTCTCTATTCTTCTAACTATTTCTATCTTATTTCACAGGTGCCTCATTGTCTCTGATGGACAAGGAGGGGCTAACAGCACTAAGCTGGGCGTGTCTTAAAGGCCACCTCCCATTGGTCCGTGCTCTTGTTGAGAGGGGTGCGGCGACGGCCCATGCAGACAAGAGCGGCCGCACTCCACTGGATCTTGCTGCTTTTTACGGCGACTCAGAAGTGGTTGGTTTTGTCATAGTCAACTAACTTTCAGTAGATCTACTGTATTTAAAAATATAATCCTTACATCTCCAAAATGGGATGCTAGCGTAAGCTAATGTTTCCAGACAGATATTACGTAGGAGCTGACAGGAGATATACAGACAATGAACCATAGCTCTGGTCTTGATGTGGTTTCAGGTGCAGTATCTGGTGGATCATGGTGCGATGATCGAGCATGTGGACTACAGCGGCATGCGTCCACTGGATCGTGCGGTTGGCTGCAGGAACACGTCAGTGGTGGTGGCACTGCTCAAGAAGGGCGCCAAGATAGGTAGGCTGGAAGGGGAACAGTTTCTTACAGAAAAAATGTATGCTAAACTACGCTCTTGTTTTAAAAGTACAATAACTTTTTTGCTGCGCTAAAAGTAGATAGCCATATGTTGAATTGCAGGTAGATGCACACCAGTTCACACAGTTTGTTTTAATTAATTTGGGGTTGTAGTGCTGTGCTCTGTTCAGCTTGTAAAGTCAGAATCACCAGCCTCCTACTTGGAAAAATCCAATAAAAAAAATCCACTTTAAGTTTGACATCCAACTTGGAAACTCTTGCTGAATTATTTCTGAATAAATTATTTTTGCTCAGTGAGAAAAGAAAACATGGTTTTCTGGTCATTCTAAAATGCCGGAGCCAAAGCATTGCCTGACACACTGTTGCATTTAAACAAAAAGCATCTGTCATCAATTGCTAGCAACCATGTAGTCAGAGCATTTTGTCTGCATGCTTTAAACCGCAAGAGATGTATTGCATTTAAAATGGGGGAAAAAAGAGCCACCGCGGTTTTCTCAGTGGCTTCAACTTTCGTTTCTATTTCTATTTTTGGTATTGGTCTCTTTAACACAGGGGATGGAAATACTGCTTTTTCGTAAAAAGCTATTTTTATCTGCCATTACTCAGTCTTCAGTGTCACACAATCACACAATATGCTGATCTGGTGCTCAAGAAACATTTCTTATATTTAATGGTGAGAACAGTCAAGCTGCTCAATCATTTTTGTGGTAAACATGATAGAAAAAATAGAAAGCTTTTGCAACATTATGAATGTCTTTACCTTTTGATCAGTTTAATGCTTCCTCGCTAAATAAACATATTAATGATCAGTAATTACTACTGATTTTGAAGAGCAGTGAATGGTAGTGCACGTCATCTTCTGAGTGTCAGGCAGTGGGAACTGGCCATTTCCAGATGAAACACAGTAGAAATTCCAAGGGTTATACCTTGAATAAATGCAAGCAGCACATGCATTGAATATCACATAAAATTAGCTTCACATTTAGATGTCTTTCTCCTTCATTCTCCTTTCCCCTCCCTGTGACCTCAGTCATCCTAGTCTAACCCTCGTTCTCGTGCGCTCTTCACCGAACTGCAGAACTCCACTGATCAGCAGCTGATCACAATGGGCTTGTTGCTTTTGCTAATGTTGCTGCTTGCCACGGCTGATCTTCCCTGTTCTTTCTTTCACGTCACTCTTTCACCCTTAACCACCGACTATCAATCTCTCTCTTTTTCTCTTCTTTGCTTCCTGTTTTCATAAACCTTTGCTCCCTGTCTGATACGGACGCCCCTCCCATGATGCTTCACTCTGCCCTAATAACCTGTCACCCTTTCACTCGTGACCCTTCCCACCTCTTCTCTCCTCGTAACCAGGATGTCAGACACTCCCCACCCGTGCTCGAGGTAAAACGCACACCTTTGTCCCCATCTACCATTTTTGACTGTGTCCCTCCATCTTGTTACCTGTGTGGTCCCTTCTTCATTGGTCGGGTCTGATAGTGTTTTGGATGTCCGAATGTGAACGTTATTTAATCTTCATATCACTATTCTTGTCTACAAAAAGTGGAAAGAGCTGCTGTCAGCCATAAACACGAGTTGATTTTGTGTAATCTTGTACTGCTGCAAAAATCTGATGGAAGACATGGATTCTTTTTGTTCAGTTTGTCTGCTTGCATGGCTGCATGTAGGAAGAGGTGTTGCATTTTGGCATGATGCTGCAGAATGTTTTGTGATTTTTGGGAGGACATGAACACGGAATGCATTCTTGTACTGTTTTGTAACACTTTTTTTCATGTAAACATGCGCTAGAATAAGATAAGTGTTAAGTGTTGCATTTTTATGATGCTGTATCAAGTTAAAAGAAGTAAAAAATTAATCTTCAGATACCTGCAGTTAGTTCTATTCCGTTCCGCTGTCGTATTGTGATCGACGTCTTTCACTGTTGCAATGCTTTTTGCCAGCATCTTGCACCATTAGCATCGCATTTTAAGAAGCTATGTCAAGTTAAAAGAAGTTCAAACTCGTCTTGAGATGCTGTGTAGTGATGCTTTTTGCTGTTTTGCAGCATTTTTTTATTGCAGGATCGCAATTAAAGATGTTGTGACAAGTTATGACATCTCGAGATATTGCGATGGACGTCTGTCAATGTTCTGATGCTTTTCGCTTTTTTGCAGCATCTTGCAGCCTTAGCGTCACATTTTAAGACGATGTGTCAAGTTAAAATCTTTTCTCGAAACACCTGCATTTTGTTCTAATCCTTTCTGCTGTTGTATTGTGATGGATGTCTATCAACGATGCGTGCAGCTGCTTTTCTGTAGTGCCGCATTTTTAAATTGCGATGGATGTTTTTGACCTATGTGATCATTTTCAGCATCTCATGTCATGAATTAAATTTTTAAGGATCTGTAGTTTTAAAAAGCCTGTTGCGATGATCTATTCTGCAGCACTGCTGTATTATATTATGGATGTCTTTGATTATTGCGAATTTCTTAGACTTTTAGTGTATCTTGCCTTTAGTTTTAGACTTTTAAGATACTGTAATAGTTAAAAACGTGTCTCGAGAATTCTCTGAATTCTGTCCTTTGCTGTTGCTTTGCAATTCTGTATTGCGTCTAGCCATTTCTGAAAGCAAGAATGCATTCTGTGTGAACAACACCCTTAGTGTTTTGCTCTCAGTTTGGCCCCTTCGGGCTATTGGCCAGTTACTGATCCCGTGCTCATTAGTTTGTCGTCAACTGCACCTTGCATGAATTGCACTAAATCACTGCCTGCATACTGCGACTGGCTGCCCATGGCGAAATCTATAGCTTTAATATACCCCTATCAATCTCTTATTCCCACCCTCCCTCCACTGTACATTCAGTCTACACCAGTGGAAACACTTGACCTCTGTTCAGGCTGTCCACAGAGAGCTCAAACATGCTGACTGCAAGTTCAGTAGCTGTTGGATTCAAATGTTTTTATTGCCAGTATAAACCGATTTTAAATTCGGCAAGGTATAAACAGCCAAGCCGCTCGTGGTTTGTTTCTTTCTTTTTTCTCTGACGTGTTGCCATGGCTTTTTGTGATATCCACAAGTTGTTTGTAGACGTTGCCTCCTTTCAAGCAAGATATCCTGGTAGCCTGCTCGTTCCTTTGTGTCCCTCAGAGATTAGCAAGCTATTTTGTGCCCAGATGGACTATCAGTCTGTGGTGACTCTTTGCTTTGCCTCTTTTTGTTTGCTCTATTGCACTTAGGTCCTGCAACATGGGCAATGGCCACATCCAAACCTGATATTATGATTGTTCTGCTGAGCAAACTGATAGAGGAAGGAGATGGATTCTACAAGGTGAGTGGCTTTTATTTGAATTCGAATCCTATAATATTCAGCTGAAGAAATGTAGTCAGTACATATACAAAACTGTGTATAAGAATATGCTGCCAATAATAATATAAAGTGTTAAGTGTAATGCATTACTAAGTCATGAATTACTGTAATTTAATTACTTTTCCCTTGAAAAAGTAAAGTAAGGGATTTCTCTGGATGTAATTCATACATTATGTAGAATAAATTTCCGAGTTTTGTTTCGTATTGCATTAGTTTTTATCACAATATATCATAATAGTATTATTATTATTATTTTAAATTGAGAAGTAAAAGTCTCTTGCCAACCCAGAAAGGAAAGGTGAAAGAAGCCGCCCAACGCTACCAGTACGCCCTGAAGAAGTTCCCACGAGAGGGGTTCACAGAGGACCTGAAGACATTCCGCGAGCTCAAAGTCTCTCTGCTGCTCAACCTTTCCCGCTGCCGGAGGAAAATGAATGTGAGTCCAAAGCTCTCCGTTTCATAAAACTCTCCTCCTTCTGTCTCTCTTCACTCATAGCGACGTTATGAGGAAGAATTGAGATTGCCCTGATTACATTAGTCTAGTTTGGTCACCTCATGTAAAATGACTCTCTGACCTTGAATTTTTTGTGGTGTATTGATAGTCTTATACACCTGTTTGATAGTCTGTTTGTTAAGGATATTACAGAAAAGGGATTGCAGGGCAACTCCAAAATGGAGTTGGAGTGACCCTGTAGAGTTACGACACATGATCCCAGCGTCCACTGTGTCTGGCTTGCCTTGTGCTAAACACAGCCGTCAACATTTTCATTCAGCATATTATTCAAATATTGTGTAATAATTTATTCTTTTTTAGCTATTTTATTTATTTTTCATATATATATATATATATATATATATATATATATTGCAATTGCATTGTATCAGACAATATTTGTGATGAAAATTCAACAAAAGATTGAAAATCGGACATTAAAAAAAGTCAAGTGTTCCAGACAAGTGTCTGAAAACACTGTACACTTTATTTTCGTTAAATTAAATATGGTGTCTGTCTACCCTAACTAAGGTCCATGATGTACTGTACTACACTGTAGAGATTGACATTTAAGAAATATTTTTAAAAACCCATATCTGTTGACTACTATGTATTAGTTGTGTGCTTGGTCTGTTCTTAATTGCTTTTGAAAACACTTAAGACCAAACCAGTTATGGAACAAGGACTTTAAAGACAGTATTGATGTATTAGGAGATATTTTGATCTTCCCATTTTTTTCACCTTTATGGCTACATTATTTCTCATTTTGGATGATTATTTCTCATTTTCCCCTGAATAAAGAAATTCTCTTGAAAGCTCTATACACTCAGCCCATGCTGTAGTTTTTCTTCCCATCATGATCTCATCCCTGTTTTGGTTTGATTTGTTGGTTCATTGGGTTTTTCTGACATTTGTTGGATTTGTTTAAGAGTTAGGTTTAGTACAGGTAGAGGTTTGAGCTGTCACATTGCATCTTCCCACTGTCCCTGTTGAGCATTATTTGTGTGTCAACACATTTTATAAGTGTGTACGTGTATTTCCATAATTGTATGCATGTGTATCATATTTGCACTAATCGTGCTCAAAATATGTTGATTTTTGTAATAATCAGTGTTGACATCCTCATATAAATGTGACCTGTTCATGTCCAAACATGAGTTTGTGTGCGTTAATGTAAGAGTGTATGTGTGTGTATGTGTGTGCATGCCCGCATGCACGTGTGTGTGTGTGTGTCTGACCTCATGTACGGCTCAGTGTATGACTGTTGGTCCTGTTGTTGCTTGCAGGACTTTGGGATGGCGGAGGAGTTTGCCTCCAAGGCACTAGAGTTGAAACCCAAATCCTATGAAGCCTATTACGCACGAGCCCGTGCCAAGCGCAGCAGCAGGTAACCGTAGCAACCAACAGGCAGGACAGCCTATAAAACACATTCTGTTTCGCACAGATCGAGTGCTGACAGATCATGACCCAAACTGGCCAAATGTGTTTCGATTGGTTGACGTAGTCCTTGACTAGACTTTCAAGATAGAAATCAATTTAAGCCCCTTGACTTCTGCCTCATTAGTTGACAACATCAGGATTAGACCTGTTCTTCATAATTCATGTTGTGTTGAACAATCAGATTATTTTTCCTCAGAATGCCCATCATTCATATTTTATTCCTTTTTCTCTTTTGATCAACTTGCTTTATTTGGATTTTTTTTGTGGGGGTGGGGGGGTGGTCTAAGATTTTGATTGGTAAAATGACTAAAGGAATGTTCCAGGTTCAATACAAGTTAAGCTTGACATTTACAAATAAAGTCTATGGCCATCCCAGAAGAAGAAAAAAAGCTTGCGTTTTTGTCGAAGCACATTAATTTGTTTCGGTACGATTTTTTTTTTTTTTTTTTTTTTTTTTTGGCGTCTGTTCTACTGTTTTAGGTAGATTAACTTCTGGTTATGCACTACAAACTCAATTCCGAGTGAATTTTTTGAGCAAATATATTATAAAAGTTGTCGGGTAGATGTGTTGTCTTGTTGACTAAACTTCTACAAAAAATTAAATAAAAAAAAGTTTACTTTTAACCAGGGTTTAAAAATCAGTTCACTCTGAACAGAATCAGAATTTTAACGTTTCTGTTCCTGCCTTCCTTCTGTAACATTACAGTTCCGAAACCCGTTTAATTTGGGAAAAATAACGTTTTGTTTTTTGCCTATTCTTTATACCAGAGCTTGAATAGAACTTTATACTAAATAGCTTTATACTATGAGCTTGTGCCTAAACCTCGTAAATCGAGTGAATCTTCAAACTGTTGGCAAAACCTCATACAGTAGTTCCACCTGAATCGGGAATGAAGTTCTTTGAATAAGTACAGCGTTTTCATTATTCAAAAAACATTATGCTTGTAAAGGCTAATGTTTTATATATATGAGGAGCTGAGAAGAGTGTAAGTCTGGTATTTGCCCTCTAATCATAGCCAGTACAGCCTGTGCATAGCACTTCATCTTTTATATCACAAGACTTTGGCCAAATATATTAAACTACATACTAAAATAAACTTTGTTACCTGTAAGTTGATGATAACCTAATGCTGAACTTATGATGCAGCCGTTAATGACTTATAAAACCCAAATCTCCGACATTTGTAACTCTTTTTGAGCTTGATTTTTGAGCTTGAATGTTAATATCATGTGTGACTATAAGTGTCTGACTATACATAAAGCCACAATGCTAACTTTGACAACATGGTTTTTAATGATTTAAAAACACACACCACGCTGCATATTCATCATAATACTTTAACAGTTGGTAACATATCCTCGCATTTCACTCACGTTGGATGCGTCAACGTCACATTTGCATAGGCCATACTATTTGAATTCGTGATTGGTTGACTGCCAAATTAAATAATAAACAGTACGATAAAATAACATTATTAACCAGTTAATGGTAATTTAAAATAAGTGTTCCTGTTCAGAACGATTAAACTTGATTTCGTTTTCATTTTTGTTTTCGTTCCTTGAACCGGTTTGGAGCCCTGCTTTTAATCGGTTGAAGGTCGTTGACCCATAGACTCCCACTATAAGTGCATTACGACAAGAATTATGTTTTTACAAACTGAGGAATTGGTCATAATTATTCTGTGTGGTAATTGACAACAAGCCACTTCAGATGCTGTTGATAAAAATTTATTTACATTGAACCCCGAATATATTCCTTTAGCCATAGTCTTTTTTCAGTCTTTAACAAGCATATTTCCTTCTTTCTCTCTACCTACTGCCATATTCCACCTTCCTACTCTCTCTCTCATTCTTCGTCTCCTTTGCTGTAGGCAATTCCACGCAGCCCTGGAGGACCTGAGTGAAGCCATGTGTCTGTCTCCCAATAACCGCGAGATCCAGCGCCTGCTGCAACGCGTGGAAGAAGAGTGTCATCAGGTTGAACAGCAACAGGAGCTGGATCCTCCTCCTTCCCCTCCCCGCGATCAAGCCCCATCCATGATTCCACCTCCACCAATGGAGCCCCATATTTCAGACATGGAGCCTGTCCAGGACTTATTTGAGGAGGATGACGATTACCTTGAGCGGGATTTAGAAGGCCTACCGCTTGGTGTTCCCACCGAGCCCCACACTATTCCATCGGGACTTCCAGTGATTCAGAACATGCCTCCATCTCCAAACCATCATGATTCACCCTACTTGGGCCAAGCATATGACCTTCGCCCCAGCCCACCTTCAATGTCCTCTCCTACACGGCAAGGCTACCAATCCACCTCCCCGTCGCTCTCCCCAACGCACCAGAGCTCCCACTTCCGGCCTAGTCCCCCTCATCAGGTTTCCTACCACTTCAGCCCACCACCATCACCATTACGCCGTGGAACACAGTATCGTGCCAGCCCCACCTCTGAGGGAGTTGCCATGTACCGTCCCCAGTCTGCCACTGCAGGACGCTACCAACAGGACCAGCTTGCAGGTCGACCCAAGTCCCCTCTGTCCAAGATGAGCAGCCAACGTTCATTCCAATTTTCCCAACAGACTTCCCAGCCATCACAACAAAGCCAGTGGTTGCAGCCAGCTAAGGCACAGATCATCCGCACCAACCAGCCCAGCTCCGCGGTACACTCCAGTGCCGTACTGGGTAGTAGTGCGTACAGTCAGATCGCTCACTCAATAAGTGCCCGCTGTCCTGGTGACATGGATGAACTTGGGGATGGAGGATACTCTTCCTCACTTCAGCCTCAGGGCAGTCTGAGTGCAGGGGCCTTGTACCAGCGTGCCATCAGCATGGATCCTGGCCTTGTGGAGGATGAGCTTCCCCACAGGCCCTCCTCTGCCTACAGACCCACTCCTGGAGGTGTCCGCTACAGTCAGACACCACAGATCAGCCGCAGTCAGTCGACCGCCTACTATCCGGTCTCACCCCACGAAATGGAGCGACAGGTGACGCTAGGTTCACCTGAGAACCTTCATGCACATCGACGTCCAGTCAGTGCCAATAGCGTAGAACCCAAACAGCACCCACCGGCTCCACGCCCCCTTATTCACTCCCACAGTACAGGTCTACGCTTCTCGCCATCCAACAACAGTTTGGTGGCAGGTTCTGCTGCTAACCTAGGCCCAGGCTTCAGGGCGTCAGCTTCCGCACAGCAAATGGAGATACCCTTAAATATTTCCTATGAAGGAAGCTACCATGAGGACCTTTCACCGATGTCACCCCCACAAGGCACAGACTTCCGGATGGTGGGTGGAACATATCCAGGAGAGGCCCTTCGCTCCCGCAACACACCTTTCATGGGCATCATAGACAAGACTGCACGGACTCAACAGTACATCCAGCAGCAGCCTTCGCTTGCATCGTCCTCCTCGGGTTCTCGACCCTGGGCTGTTTCATCTCTGGATACAGTGGTAAACAGTCCAGCAACTTCTCCTAGCAACATGGGATATGGACAGCAAACGACACCCCTCAGCCATATCGCCTACTACAACCGCACCAACAACGCTCACAACGGCCACCTAATGGATGATGATTTCTACGCCAACCCTCCTGTTGTGACGCGGGACCGGGCGGACGCTATGGGCAGAGTTAGTCAGGTTCCCACATACCCAGATGTGAAAGTGGCACGGACTCTACCAGTTTCCCAGGCCTATCAGGACAATGAGTATAGGCAGATATCTCGCAATGAAAGGCAAGGCCCAACCTCACCCATTAAACCAAAGAGACCTTTTGTGGAGTCTAATGTATAAGAAAAATGAATCGGTTTGCAAGATTTATTAGAACATTCCAGAGGAATATCTAACATATTGAACATCTTATCTTTTAATTTTTTTTCTCCCATATCTTGATGGTGAAACTACAGACCTGTTGAGGTGAATTCCACTTATGTGAAGTGAATCTAGCATGTACTGTACAAATCAAGTGCATCTGTATTTTGCTCTGGACACATAAATGGAAGTAACAAGACCCATTGGAGTAAAAGTAGGTCTGTGTAACTGCTGTACACCAACCTTCTACTTTTCTGTACCTTACGAGTGGGCGGCTACTCAATGCCAGCCATGGACACTTTGCTGAGCATTGCCCTTGGACCAGATGTCCCCACTCAGACCAGTAATAATCCCTGAGAATCCTGCTGTGTCTTGAGTTAAAAATGTACCTGAAATATTCCAGATCAATATTGCTTAGACAAAAAAGTAATATTTAATATTTTAAGTTATGTTTGTAAAAATATATATGTATATCTAAATTTCAATGCAGTTGTGTTTTTCAGTTTGCCTTTACTTCCTAAGTTGAGACGCATTCAGCAATGTGAAATATTTTTAGACTTTTTATGGGCATTTTTATTTAACAGGTTACAAAGGTCAACAGGATTGCTGCAAATATATGTAGTGTTTGGCTAACGATCTGCTCATGGGAAGTAGCATCCGGGTAATCAGCCGTTAATTTACTTAGTCGCACCATTAAAGCAGAATTTATCTTTTCCTAAGAAACTTTTCTCATGGGAAATAGGCGTGGGGGAAACTTCTTTTTTGCAGCCTCAAAATCCACATGCTCTCATCCATTATGTTTTGAGAGTTTATTTGTGCACTGAAACATTCACATAAGTTGTGAAACTGTTTGCCTTCATGTTTGCCTCACCATTGAACTAACATACTATTGGAAGGTCAGGCACATTTTTAATGGATGTCTTGACAGAATATTTTGGGAGGATGGCAGCAAGTCAGATTCGCTCACTGGATCTGGCTTAACTCTAATCAATGTCAACTGCTGTTGAAAAAAGAGCAGGTCTTTCTGCAGCGGTTTAATTTCTCTCTCTTTTTAGAAAAATATGCGGTGCACTCAGAGTTGACCTGGAATACTGCTTACTGTACAACAGTGTTTGTATTTAACTATTTGTTTTCCTTTTGTATGACCAAAATGTACATGGCTGTAAATAATGTGCTGAACTAGAACGCATGCTCTCTGCTATTACATAAACCCGAGTGTGCTTTTATGTACGAGGGAAAAGACTGTGGCACAATATATTTCCTTGTTTCCCTTATTAGAGGAAAAAAAGAACTGAAGTTTAGGTTTTGTATGTAATTTGTTTTAATATTTTGATTTTGTTTATAAGTGGGCTTGCGAAGGAGGATTCATTGTAAATTGTCTGTATGTGTGAGCTGTGTTGTTTTGCTGGGAAGGAAAATCAGAAACGTGAATGAGGACTTTTTATCCTGTTACACGATTGTAAACTGTACAATCATCTGTATGTATGAGGGAAATAATGAGCTTATTTAAAAATAAGAATACTACTTCAAAGAAAATCAAGGTGAAATAACTCAAAACTTATTTCTCATGAATTTATTTCAGTTAAAAACTTGGTACATCCTTAATCACAACTGGAATTATAAATCAAGCATTATGAACACATACTGATATTTTATATCAAATAGAAAACAGTGATATAAATATTGGCACTACACTTGCAACAGACAAGTACACATACAAACATAGCAATGAAAATACAGTACTAGGGCACCAGCAGATCATCTGTACACTCTTTCAGATGGTGTGCGTGTGCACACAGTGTCATTAATTACTATAATTTAATTACTTTTCCCTTGAAAAAGTAAAGGGATTTTTTTTCTGTAATTAAATTAGTTACTTCTGATGTAATTGCATTAAATACTGTAGAGACTATAGAGCCATTTTTTTAATAATAGTGGATTTAAAATCAAGATTTAATGTCTAATGTTAAAATATGTTTATATAACTTTCTCACTTTAAATACTTTGGTCAGTTCAAGAATAATTTATACAAATTTTTTTTTTTTTGAGAGAATTAAAAGAGCAGTTTCATGTCTATTCTTGTATTGTTCAACTGATCAAGGTTGGTATGGGATTTAGAAAGTAATGCAATACTTTTTAGAGCGAGTAATTAGTACAGTAATCTAATTAAAATGTTAAAGATGTACAATTAGTAGCAAGAAATTAAGTAACTTACCAAACTCTCTCTCTCTCTCTCTCTCTCTCTCTCTCTGTGTGTGTGTGTGTATATATATATATATATCTAAATTCTAAGGCACAAGAAAGTACATCCTTATATTTCAAATAATCTAATGCATTTAAACACTATATAATTGTATATATATGGTGTGTATATATACAAAATATATCAACAATTAGAAATCACTCCAAAAAAAAGCCTAACCCTGAAAAAAATATATACACTTTAATTACTCCATTAATAAAAACAGTAACATGTTGTCTGTTCTATACATGGTGGTAATTTAATCCTGCTTTAACATTCATATGGCAAGGGGGTGTCAAATACAAATAATATGAAGACTGCAAATGAAGGAACTGGCTGACAGGTTTGCTAGGACACCGCAGAAAGGCAGTTGTTGGAGTATATTAAGACATTAAGGAGAACTGGGGATTTCTCCTTCCGACAGGGTCTTAAAATGCACAGATAGAGCCTCCTCCTCGGGATTCGGCGGTCGCCTGAAATCATCTCTCGTCACCACGTAACCCACCACGACCCCAAAGCACACCAGCAACAGGCCTAAAATATTTGCCAGGACCCCCTCAGCAGCAAACTTGGAGTAAGTAGGCCTGAGAACAGGAAATGTGCCGTAAAATCTTTATTGGTTAATGAATGGAAAAACACTGTTGTAACTTGCAAAACTTAAATAACACAAGCTTCAGGCCCACTTCTGAACTGAAACGCAGTTATTTAAGAAAGATTTAAAGGGATAGTTCACATAAAGAAGGATATCTATAACGATAACTATATTAACGTCCACACAAGTGGACGATATCATTGTTTATTCTAAGTGTACACTGCAGCTTTGTCTGCCGCTTTAAATGCTCGAGCTCTTTCAAGCAGGATGGATTCTGATTGGCTGTCATTGTTTTTTTTATTTTTAATAAACTATTCATGAGTTACACAGTAAATAAGGCACACAAGGAAAATCTTGAATAAATCTAGCATTTGATGCTCCACAGTGAGAGATGGAGAAAAGAAGCCAAATATCATTAATATTCATTGAAAGTCTCTTTCCGCTGTGACTCATTCACACGGTGACTCATTCCTTTCCTCTTACCTCGGCTTAGTGACATCAGTTGTTATTTTTCAAAAATGATATTCGTTAGATACATTCACTGACACTCACATGATACTGAAGAGCAGTTTCTCAGTGATTCCCAGCAGGCAGGATCCCACAGACATGGCCAGCAGCAACAGGCCGAAGAACACGTGCAGAGGGAGATACCAGCTCCTCAACTGAGCAGATGCCCATGGGAAAAGGAAAAATCCCAGTCCCAGTAACCACTGGAGCAAAAGAGAGGAGGAGAAGTCAGTCCTAAGACAACTTGAGCCGATCTATTCCATTGGCCTTTAAAAAATGTTTTAGGATCAGGTATCCTCAAATTATGAAAAGGTTATATATAAAATAAAAAATGAAAAAGAAAATTGTTAGGAAAAATATATACATAATGGAATTACTTGTAAATGTTTTTTTTTACTTTATATATATAAATAAAGTATAATAAAATGATTAAATCCTATTTTTCAGATGTACATACAATATGAAGTGGAATTTAATCAAATTTCTCAGATGTATGTAGAGTATATGAAGTGGACTATCAGGTCCGGTTTCAAGGCTGGATTACCAGTGTCAATAAAAACACTAATAGCAATGTTCTGATGTCAATAGTGACGTAATGGATGTGACCCTCCACACGGGGGGTTGCTAATGCAGATGATGTTCAAAAGCAAACAGACCTTCGCCCTGGTCAAAAAGGAAATAACGGCAAATTACCTGCAGGAAAAACAGCACAAAAGTGAGCATGCCACACCAGCTGTGCAGAGAATACATGTGAGAGATCTTAGCCGATGAATGGAAATCAAATGTGGCCACAAGACCTGAGGAGAGAGAGAGATATATTAAAAACATACTTTTTATTTTTCTTCACAATTTTCTGCAATTAATTTAAATCAAACTGCTGTTTTAGGCATGTTATCTATTTTGTTTTAGTAAACTTTTAAGATACTTGTTTGTCTGAAAATCTCCCATCGCTAAAAAAAAGCATATTTATTTGAGAATTGAGAAAATGTGTTTTTGTCTTACCCTGATTCACTGATAAGCCTATTATAATTGTTTATTTTTTAGACAGAGCGGGATGCTTTTCACGCGAATTTGTGTAGTTGCGTCACTCCTCCGTACGCGTCTCATCATCCGTAAATAGAGAAAAGTTGCTCCGGCTACTTTGACGCATGTGGGAGTGGCATAGGTTAGTTGTCACAACGAGTGATATTGAACATAAATTACCATGTAGCTCTCTTAATAGAGTTCATTGTAAAGCATTATCTATTGTGAGAGTCATTTCATGGTTGTTGTGACTGTGCTGGAATTTATTTTCAAGGAAGTACCATATCTATTAATAGTTAAATTACAGTAATGTTTTCAGCTAGTCAGCTTGAGATCTTTTTCTTTTCCATATAAACTGGTTATATCTCTTAAGAGCAGTAGTGAATGTTTTCTGAGCTGGAGGATAACCATATTCATCCGCAGTCACACAGATGTCGAAGCACAACCAAAACAATGTTATTCTGCAAAATGCATGCCGTTTTGTTTTTTTAACCTCTAGAGGGCCAAAAGTTACATTGTGTAGGCCTAACTTTTTTTTTTTTTTTAAAAAGAAGAAAATCTTACTGACCCTAAACTTGTAAACGGTAGAGTAATATAGACTCTAACAGAGCAGTTAAGTTGCACACATTGGTATTGACTTCTGGAAATGCGAATCTAGTTATCCTGTGCCCTGCGATTAATAAAATACATCTGTTTATCTGAAGGAAATTTGAGTTTTCCCCTCATGTAACGGTTCATACAGCACATTAGTCACGGGAGATGGTTGTGACCACAGCAGTTGAGAATTTCAGCTAAAATCTGTCTCAATAAACAAATACCCAGCCAAACAACAGTGCTGCCAAACGTACATGTAATCTAGGTTTTCTTCTAGCCTGTTAGCACACGCGTGTTGGACCTACCCACAATACTGATGATGAGGGCCATCATATGCAGCACAGCGTGAAGAACTTTCACAGAACGTTTAGTCTCATTTCTGAAGACACGGTACACCAGAACAGCTGTGGTACAGAAAGAACAACCATTGTATCATATGTGAAAAGGTTAGCCAATTATAAAAGAATTATAAGTATTAAGTAACAGATAGAAGTCTAAAAAGCACTAAAAACAGCCTGTGTCAGGATTGAAATTCTACAGATGCAGTAACTTGTCAAATAACAGCTGAAGATGTATTCCTGTGTGTCTTTTTGGCCTTTGTTTCCAGCAGACAGATCCCCTTAGGGCTGTTTTTACTGGTGTTTTTGGGACAGCTAAACCTCTATTAGGCCAGTGACCTTTCAGATATAATGTCCTAATTACATTGCCATGACGAGGGCTTTGAATCAGAGGATCACTGCTAAAGATATTAGCTCAATTAGCATCTGTCTCTGTCGAGTGCTTTATTAAATGTCCAGATGGAAGAACCATGAATTGACTGTGATTATACTTTAACAGCACAGAAGTGTGTGTGTGTGTGTGTGTGTGTGTGTGTGTGTGTGTGTGTGTGTGTGTGTGTGTGTGAAATTATAGAGATCAGACACATCCATTTCAAAAGGTTCAAAATTATTTATTTTCTCTGACTATTGTCTTTACTGTAACCTTGACAACAGCAGTTAAAATTTAATAGAGAAAACTACACAATATTATCTCTCAGCAGGGCTTGATCTCTGTTTGAAAACCAACCACCATGAAGTATTCTAGCCCATATTGATTCATATATACACAAAAATCAGGACACAAATCAGATCTTAGCTCTAACAGCATTAGCTGGCCCTTTCTGTTCAGTGTTGTGTGTTTTATTACAAGCACAGAGTCACACACACACCCAAAGGGCTGAGAGACAGAAGACCCAAAGATGTCTTATTAGACAATTACACACAATCTGGTCTTTGCAACCAACTATTCTATATCACTGAAATTTGGCCAATACACAGTATTATAGAAAAAAGAGAACACTTTTTGATGAAAGTCAAGTTTTTTTTTTAAATAATTACCAAATCATACACTATAAGACCACAATAAGAAGTATTACCAATTTAAATATAGTAGATTTTGTTCATTAAGACACAATATTTTTACTTTTACATATGTAACATACATTACGAGGAACATATATTTTAATATTATATATATATATATTCACACACACACTACTGTTCAAACGTTTGAGGGGTTTTTGCAGCACAACTGTTTTCAACTAATAAAAATAATAATACAAAAAAATGTTTTTGGAATATCAGATCAGCATATTAAAATGATTTCTGAAGGATCATGTGACACTGAAGACTGGATTCAACTGGATGAAGGCTGAAAAGCTCTTCTATTTATTTATTTTGCAAACATAACTTAAATGAAGTTTTAAAAAAATACTCAATATATTTTATTTTTGACTTATTTACTCTATATATTCTTACCATCTCCATAGAGGAAGACCAGGCCGAGGACCATACAGAGAGGGTGGACGTTAAACTCTTGAGCTGAGCCGTCCCAGGCGTAGCCTCCCCGGTAACGTCCCATCCACACGCCTGTGATCACCACACATGTGACCCCCAGCACCTGTGAACACACCACGTACCACGGCAGAGTCCGCAAGCTGCCCGCGCTCAACGCCATACCCTCCATTACCTGCTGGGACACAAGACTCCACCTCTATGCAAATTACATGGATAACAGATTTGCTTTCTTCATGTAAAATATAATTGTGACCCGGACATGTTCAAGATATAGAGAGGCAAGCACCTGAAATAGTTATAAGAAACAGTCAAGTAGCCTAAGTGAAATTATTTGTTTCATTAATAAAACTAATAAGTGAATATATGCTATGCAGGCATTAAATAACGAATGCACAATCATTTAGTTCTGTAATTGCAATATTATTTAACATCCATAGTGATATTAATATTTTCAGTAAAGAAGTTGCATTAATGTACAATGGAATTGCAATAAGTCTTCATATTGTTGTCTAGATATTATCCAGTGGATAATCACGTGATTTAACTTTGCATTATGAAACCTTAAGTAAACACATTATGCAGAAAAAGACCTTCAGTGTCGTGTGTTTATCATGTGGTCTTTGCCAGACTTACGAAAGCACAACAACACCCTCGTGTAAAAAACAATGACTGCATGATGATTAACAAGCTTAAACTCCCACTTAGCGGGTGCAAACACGTCATGTTTAGAGTTCTAGAACCACGAACCTCGTCGTGATAAGTTTTAAGATGAACCCTTGGATAACAGAGGGAATACTCATCCAGGCGTCATGCGGACCATAGGCTAATCCAGAGCTGATGCAATTTTCAATAGTATTTGCCACTTAATTATGATGCAGCATCAGCATCACACGCGCTGTCAATAGTGTGAAAAAGTGTCACTCACCTGCGCCACGTCAGAAAGCCGGAGGAAAGGGCGTGTTTTTGTTATTTAGTATTTTATACAAGAATCACGAGATCCTTGCTCGGAGGGGTTTTGTAACCTACTTTCAAAAATGTATCTGATAGGCTATTCTCTCTATACAATTAACTCGAATTCTCTGCTGATTTAGACGCACGATTCACTCGCCTGCCTGACATTGACCACATTAACTTCTTGTAGCTCACGCTTGACGCACTTGGAAGTTGACGGGCAGATTCTGGCCACGCCCCCACGCTATCACTATTGGCTGCTGCTCGGGAGATGGGAGGAGTTATTATGTAGAGGATGATGCCTTGGTAACCTGCATCTTTGTGTGATTGCTGATGATTTGATCATGTTGTCTAACCATACTAAACCATATTATATTTCACCACTTCCAGTCATTTATCGTGCAGAGAGAATGCATATGCTCGCATCTAAAAAGTAGGCAAGTAAGCAATAGATTAATAATAATTGATTGATTGTTCGTTTGTTTGTTTATGTTTTATTAGTGATGAATGTTTTTGAAAAAGTACCTTTTGCTCATCACCAAGGCTGCAGATCAAATATAGGCTACAATAAAAGTTATATTGTAAAATATTTTTACAATTTGAAATAGAAAAACAACTTTTATTTTTTAATATAAACCCACAGTGTTAAAATGTAATTTATTCCTTTGTATTTTCAGCATCATTAATCCAGTCTTTAGTGTCACATGATCCTTCAGAAATCATTCTAATATGATGATTTGATGCTCAAGAAACATTTATTATTATTATCAATGTTGAAAACAGTTGTGTACAATTTCTTTTCAGGATTCTTGGATGAATATAAAGTTCAAAAGAACAGCATTTATCTGAAATAGAAAGCTTTTGCAACATAATAAATCTCTATATTGTAACCTTATTATCAATTTAATGCATCCTTGCTGATTAAAATGATTAATTTCTTCCAAAAAAAAAACCTCTTACTGACCCCAAACTTTTGAATGGTAATGATAATGTTACAAAAGCTTTCCATTTCAGATAAATGCATTCTATTCATAAAATAATGCTGAAAAAAATTGTACAAAACTGTTTTCAACATTGATAATAATAATAAATGTTTCTTGAGCATCAAATCATCATATTATAATTATTTCTGAAGACTGGAGTAATGATGCTGAGAATTCAGCTTTACCATCACAAAAATAATTTGCATTTTATAACATATTCAAATAGAAAACAGTTAGGCTATTTTAAATTGTAAAAATATTTCACAATATTACTGTTTTGGCTGTATTTTGGATCAAATAAACGAAGCCTTGATGAGCAGAAGAGACTTCTTTTAAAACATTAAAAAATCTTACTGTTCTAATAATTTTGGCCACTACTGTATTAACATGTAATTTTCCACAAATTTACAGTTCTGCTCATAAGTTTACCTCCCCTTTGCAGAATATACGAGATGTTTATAATGGATGATCAATGGCTGTTTTATGCCATAAGTAGGCCTACATTTTTATAACTTTTTAACAGGATCACGATGTGTAATTCTTTCATATTTTGTGTAAAGATCATAACATGTTTTTCTTTTTAGTACTGTCCTCAGTCGTTGATCATCCAGGTAACAACACACAGTATTAAGATTCAAGAGTATGTAAACTGTTGAACTAGTTCATTAAATTCAGTTATTATTTTGTCTTGTTGTGGACTCTGTAAACATCAGATGTAAACATCTGTTACGTGAAACAGCTTATTAGTGGCATTACTAAATAAAATAAAACACTTTATGATTCATGTTATTTTGTTGAAATTATCTAGCATATTCTGCAAGTGGTATGTAAACTTATGAGCAGAACTGTATATCGATTTGCCTTGTCAGGACAGAATTATCTGTTGAGTTGATTTGCATAGCCCACATCATTATACCAGCTGAACCTTCATCCTTTATATTATATCACACACTGACCACAAGAGGGATGCAGTGAGCTGTGGATTTGCTGCAATTCATCTGCAGTATCTCCTGTCTCGTCATTGGCCACGATATTAGAGCTTATGCTGACATAATGTGTATGCATGTGTCACAGTGACAGCACTGACATTATCTTCAGCGCTATAATCCCGCTCACCGTCAATAACACCATTCTTCCCCTCACTTTCCCTGTCCTTTCATTTCCTGCCTTTCTGCTGGGGGTGGGAGTGAGTGATGAGAGATGACATTTCGAGTATGACATCACAAAGCAATGACTCACAACAATTGATTCACTGTTTTACGATTACAAATTTAGAAACGTTCTCTCCCCCTTTGTTCCTCATCCTTTTTGAGCTAATGGCCAACTTCCTGTCAGGTGAGTATAGATCCAACTTCAGTGTGAGTTTGTCTCACTGCAGAATTATAAAAAAAATGTCCCCTGTGAAACTTACCACGTGATCCTTGTACATTATGCACATGCAGGGATTTCTCACTGACATGCATCTATATTGACGTCTGTCCTGTTTTGACCTTGTTTGACAGGCGCAGCCATGAATATGAATGGGAATTGCATGGTCCCGCTAGTCCCATTCAACACAGCAGGTTTGCGCCAGGCCCGCGGCTCCAGTCCATGAGCTTGGCCCACCCTGGCCCCACGCCAAATAACAATCATTGCAAAATTGGTGCGATGTTCAATTCAGCTGCAGAGGGATCGTGCTTTTCGGCTGCTTGGAATCAAAATTCCCCTTGTTATTTAGAACTATTAGAACGTGCCCGCGGTCTTCAATTCAATTCGTTAAACGCGCGCACATAGAGAGCTGGTCTTCAATTCAATTCGTTGCCCGCGCTCACACAGAGAGCTTCGTCTCAGACAGACCTTATTCAGGGCAAATAACCAGTAAACTCCTAGCGTTGGGTCCTGTGTGTTTATATAGAGTCCCTTTTATGACCCTATAGTCACAAAATCTGTTACGAAAAAAAAAGTTAATACCCCAAACCACCAGGAATGTCACTTGGCCCACCTTATATCTCAAAGCTGTAAAGTTATGCTGGAATATGTGTGCGTGTTTGAGAGCTAGGTTAGTGTGTGGGACCTTAAATTGTGCAGAACGGCAATACAGTGCTTTGATTTGCTTCCAGAGCACGCTAACCTGCTAAAACCTGCTAACTGGTCACTTGCAGTACGGCGACGTGTCTTGTCGCCATGACAACAGCCGGCTCTCTGCACTTGCACTGCTGTTTCCTGATGGCCTCCAACACCAGCCAAGAACTAACTGAGAGAAGGAAGACAGGAAAACAGCTAAAAAAAAATTAAATGCAAAAGAGCACATTTGAAAACAGACACACCTGGAGTCCAAATAATTATTTCCTTATTTGAATTCCTTTAATACTATAATAATATGATAATATAAGTAGTTCATGATGGTATGATATGATTTAGCCTATATTAGAGGGCCTATAACAATTGTGCCTGTTTTAACTATACCTAATTGCCTCTTTCTCTGGAGACTTTTTAGTTCAAGACTGTAAAAATAACATGCTAGTTTTAAAGGTTCTAGTTTGTGTAAGGGTGGGTACATGTAAATAAATTGAATTTGTTTGAGTGAAAGAATGCAATAACCTCATTGTGTTTTCATTATAGTGAGAAACAATGAATGATCCTAATCTTTGTGAGGAATAACATCACGGATGCTTCTGGGAGGACTATGACCGTGGAGGTTTTCATGCGCTAATGGTGAGTCATAACTGTTAGGACTGGAGATGCTTCTCCATGGAGATGTGATGCTGTCCGGATCTCAGCACTCTCCTAAACATTCGCTTTGGCACATCTAGATTAAGCAATCTAAAGCTATATTCTATGCTTCATTTAATACTTTATTTTTTACAGTGTTCTTGTTACACATACATGTAGTTACTGATAAATATAAATTATGCATAATTCCACGCTACTAGGAAGATATGCAATTCAATATAAAGTACCGTATGAATGGAATAACCTTCCAATTTCAATTTGTTCTTTAGTAATCAGCTCAACATCTTCAGGATACATGTTTTTTTTTGCAATACGAATTTGTGTGTGCTCTTTTAGGGCACAGGTCGGGGCAGATGCTGGAGTACTATCTGTGGTTAATACTGCACTCTATAGTGGCTACCTGTTGTGAAGAGGCGTAGTCAGGAGGATGCATTTGCAGCGTTTATTAGAATAATCAAAACAGGCAGGGTCCAACAGTGGCAAATAGAACAGAGAAGGCAAGGCTGAGACAAACCAGGTAAACAGACAAAGGGTTGAGGCAGGCAGAGAGAATCAGAGTCCAGTAAACAGTCCGGGGTCAGGGCAGGCAGACAAGGGTCAGCAACGATAAACAATCCAATATCAAAACACAGGAATCAAACTCGGGGAATAACGCCTGAAGCGAGGAGGCAAATGACGCCGGGGTCTCCCACGGGGTCGAGGGGCCGGCTTTTCCAGGTGCATCCGATGAAACTCCTCGTGAGTGTGGGGTCTAGGATGTCTCCAGAGTTGATCCAGGATCGCTCCAGACCGAACCCCTCCCAGTTAACCAGGTACTGGAGGACGTTACCCTGGCGCCTGGAGTCGAGCAACTCGTGCACACGATAAGCCTCCTCGCCTTCGACCAGGATGGATGGGGGGTTTGGACCTGTGACTCCCTGACTCTCCTCTCGGACCACCGGCAGGTTTCAGGAGTGACATATGGAATGTAGGAGAAATACAGTAATTAGCGGGCAGGTCTAATCGAAACAATACAGGAGAAGTATCGGAATTGGAAACGGACCAACATACCTGGGACTGAGTTTGCGACATGGAAGTCGAAGTCTGAGGTCCCTGGTTGAGAGCCAAACCCATTGGCCAGGTTGATACTCGAGCAGTGCGGCAATGACGATTAGCCTGGAGTTCTTGGCGTCTGACGGCGTGAAGTAGGTGAGTGTGTGCTTGATTCCAGACCTCTTCGCTCCGTTGTAGCCATTCGGTGACAGAGGGTAAATCAGTTGGTGCACCAGACCATGGGAAGAGTGGGGGTTGGAAGCCCAGGATGCATTTGAATGGGGCGATTCCAGTGGCGGGTTTGATGAGGGAATTCTGAGCATATTCGGCCCAGAATAGATACCTGCTCCACTCAGCTTGATGCTGTTGACAGTAGGATCGTAGGAAACGAATTACATCTTGGTTGAGACATTCAGTTTGTCCGTTGGATTGGGGGTGATAACCGGAAGTGAGGCTGATGTTGACGTTGAGGTGTTTGAAGAAAGATGTCCATAACCTGGAGGGTAACTGAGGTCCTCGGTCAGAGACAATGTCTTCGGGGAGGCCATAGAAGCGGAAAACCTGGTTGCAAAGATGTTCAGCAGTTTCTAGAGCCGTAGGAAGTTTGGGAAGAGGAATTAATCTGCAAGCTTTAGAGAAACGATCCACAATGGTGAGTATGACAGTGTGACCTTGTGAATTTGGTAAATCTGTGAAGAAGTCGATGGCTATATGAGACCAGGGGCGTTGCGGTATGGGGAGTGGATTTAAGAGTCCAGCTGCAGTTGTCGGGAGGATTTGGACGTGTTACAAGTTCTGCAGTTCTGGATGTGTCGGGTCGTATCAGACTGTAAAGTTGGCCACCAGAAGCGATTCCGGAGCAGATGGGCGGTTGCTGTTATGCCGGGATGTCCAAAACTGGGTGTGGAGTGTATCTGTTCTGTGAGTCGTGAGCGCAAAGGTTCTGGAACGAATAAGCGACCCTCAGGACACTCGGTTGGAGGTTCTGTTTGACTGTTGAACTGCTCAATTTCTGTGATAATATCCCACTGTACCAGAGCCACTAGGAGCTTTTCTGGGATAATGTTATCTGTGACTGGGAGTTTAGCGGATTCTTCCGTCTGGCGGGAGAGAGCATCAGCTTTAATGTTCTTGGACCCTGGACGATAGGAAACAGTAAACTGAAATCTGGTGAAGAACAAGGCCCACCTGGCCTGACAGGGGTTCAAACGTTTGGCTGACCGAAGGTATTCGAGGTTCTTGTGGTCGGTAAGGATAATGAAGGGTTGGGTTGCTCCTTCCAGCCAGTGTCGCCATTCCTCGAGAGCGAGTTTCATGGCCAACAATTCACGGTTTCCTACATCGTAGTTTCGCTCCGCTGGAGACAGTTTCCTGGAAAAGAAAGGACACGGGAAAATTTCTGGATCACCTTGGCGTTGCAAGAGAATGCCCCCAACTCCTGTGTTGGAGGCATCCACCTCCATGATAAATTGAAGCGCTGGGTCTGGGTGTCGGAGAATGGGAGCAGAAGTGAACAGGGCTTTGAGTTTGTCGAATGCTTGATTTGCTTCAGAGGTCCAATGCAGCCGGTTGGTGTGGCGTTTGGTCATGGCGGTGAGAGGTGCGGCTACAGTACTGAAGTCTCGGACGAAACGTCTGTAGAAGTTGGCAGAGCCCAGGAAGCGTTGCAATTCTTTAACGGTTTGGGGTAAAGGCCAGTCCAACACTGCTTTGACTTTGCAGTCCATAGCCACTCCCTCCTGACTGATTATATACCCGAGAAAAGATGTGCTGGTTTGATGAAACTCACATTTCTCTGCTTTGGCGTAGACTTGGTACTGCAGTAGACGTTTCAGGACCATTCTGACGTGTTGAATGTGTTCTTCTAGGGAATTCGAGAAGATTAGAATGTCAATGAATACGATCACCCATCTATCCAACATGTCCCGAAAAACATCGTTCATGAATAACTGAAAGACAGAAGGACTGTTAGACAGGCCGAACGGCATAACCAAATGTTCATAGTGGCCACTGCTGGTTGAAAACGCTGTTTCCCATTCATCTCCCTCCCGAATGCGAATGAGGTTATAGGCATTGCGAAGGTCCAGTTTGGTGTAATATTTGGCCTGGCGGAGTTGTTCGAGAGCGGCTGGAACAAGAGGTAAGGGATAGCGGAACTTAGCAGTCACCTTGTTGAGTCCACGATAGTCAATACTCAAGGTCTCAACCCTCCATCCTTTTTCTTAAAGAAGAAACCTGCTGATGCTGGAGATGTTGAGGTCTAATGAAACCTTTGGCTAATTCCTCAATGTACTGCTTCATGGCTTCAGATTCAGGCTGAGATAAGGGAAAAATTCGACCTTTAGGTGGAACGGCTCCGGGCATGAGTTCGATGGCACAGTCAATGGAGCGATGTTCAGGAAGATGTGATGCTTTCCTCTTGCTGAAGGCTTCAATTAGATCTGCGTATTCTGGAGGGAGTTCTCTCTCTTTTCGACCAGAAGTGGGGTTAGTTGAGACGGGTTGAGGAACTTGAGTGATCCTAGTCAGGCAGTGCTCGTGACATGTGACATACCATTGAGTGATTTGACCCTCTCTCCAAGAAATGTGGATTGTGGATGCGTAACCAAGGCAAACCGAGTATTATGCTATGATGTGGAGTGTGAATGACGTAGAATTGAATTCTCAGAGTGCAGGGCCCCAATGTGCATTGTGATCTCCTCAGTCACCCGGTAAATTCTTCCCCCTCCGATGGGGTGTCCGTCTAGCGCCTCCACTGTCAAAGAACAACAGGGGTTCAATTTTAGCTGATGTAAAGAAGCAAATTTGCGGCAAATGAAGTTCCCCGCAGCTCCTGAATCGTTCATAGCAGTGGTTGAAATGCATTGGTCCCAGACGGACAAACGAATGGGCAGTAAGAGGTTGGATGTACATTGATTCTCTTTGTTACTCACCGCTTGGGTCCTATTGGCAGGGCAAACGGGAAAATCGATTCTCAGGTGGCCTGGCTGACCACAGTACAGGCAGAGGCGGTTCTGCTTGCGGCGTTCTCGTTCCTCTGGAGAGAGATGGGTGAACCCCAGTTGCATGGGCTCGGGTGCTGTGGCGGCTTCATATGTGTATCGTGGTGGGGCTCTAGGGTGGTGGCGAGAACGCATCAAATTATCAACCTGGATGGCGAGATCAATGAATTCATTCAGACTGTAACTCGACTATTTGTCCCTTTCTGAAGAGTGTTTTAAGAGTATCCTCGACCCAGTTGGTTTGAGCCATGAGAGTGTGGAAAGCGAGAGCATACTCGGCAGCAGTGTTTCGTCCTTGAGAGAGAGAGTTAACAACTGTTCTCCCGGATTCCCTTTTGCAGTGGAGTGTTCAAAGACATCACGGAATTGCTGAAGAAATCCCGTGAATGAGGGAAATGCAGAACCATCGGATCTCCAAACTGCTGTAGCCCATTCTAATGCCTTTCCGATGAGTAGTGAACAAACGAATGCATCCAGCATCATCGGGGTAGAATGATGAATGGTTGCTGATCGAGTTAAAACGTGCACTGTAGCAGAAAACCCTTGCATTTGGTTGGGTTGCCGTCAAATTTCTCCGGGAAAGCAGGACGAGGGTGGCCGGAAGTGTTGACAGCGTGGGAAGATGCACCTTGTGAACGTTCAGCGGGCGCACGCTGAGTGATTGAACCAGATCCTCGGTGAGAGAAGTGAGTCGGCTCAGCTGATGGTGATGCAAGGATAACTGAAGCTTGAGCAGATACCTCAGTCACGAGCTGCATGACTGCTGCTGGAACAAGTGTCGGCGAAGTCTTCTGTTGTGAAGAGGTAGAGTCAGGAGGATCCATTTGCATTTAATGATGTTTATTAATAGTTTATTAGAATAATCGAAACAGGCAGGGTCCAACAGTGGCAAACAGAACAGAGAAGGCAAGGCTTAGACAAACCAGGTTAACAGACAAAGGGTCGAGGCAGGCAGAGAGAATCAGAGGCCAGTAAACAGTCCGGGGTCAGGGCAGGCAGAGAAGGGTCAGCAACGATAAACAATCCAATATCAAAACACAGGAATCAAACTCGGGGAATAACGCTCAGAAATGATGGCTGGGGCAGATCAAAATTTCACACTGAATGATTGTGTGAATGAGGCTTAAATGTGTGTGTGTGAATGTGGTGCAGGTGTGAGTGTAATCAGAGTGTGTGTGAATGAGGTGCAGGTGTGAGTGCAATCAGTCCCAGCTATGAGGCATGATGGGAATTGGAGTTCGATGGGTAAAGTTAACATTCCGGAGACTGTTCCCTCCAGTGGTGAAGAGGAGGTGGTGCGGGAGCCAGCTCTGTCACACTACCACTGATAGATTTGATACCATTAAACTGGATTAATGTTTGTAGTAATGTGTATATGTGTTTTCTGGTGTCTAGATGTGTGTTTACTTTGTTGAGGAATGAGTATATTTCTGTACTCACCATTATTGTAAAGTATTTTTTTTTTGACTGCTGTTGTAAGGTCAGTGTTAATTTATGTGACTGGATTCGAGGACCCCCTCGAAAATGAGATGGTTCATCTCAAGGGGTTATTCCTCTTCAATAAAATTATTGTCAAACTAACCCTAAACCAAACCCTAACCCTACATATCCCTGTGGTTTGGCTTAAGTCAGTCCCAGACTAAAATGCATGTTTGAGCTGTTTTAACTGAAAGCAACTTGCACTGACATATCTTAAAATATATCAGTGCCATTGTCTTGTCTCAAGACACACATCAGTAAAGTTTTTTCTAAGGCTTGTTAATAAAAGTCACTTAAATGCCCTAATCAGACTAAGGCCTAATACTGGCTTAATTAAAGCCCTGTATGTGAGTGAAACCTTAGCTAAATTAAGTGTAACCCAGTATTTTTAGTAATGGTGATGGTTGTTAGTTGGATTTAAATAAAAATAAAAATAAAAAAATTAGGTCAATTTAGTCAAATCATTCATGTTCATTTTGCATTTGGCAAAAACACTATGGCTGTGTCCGAAATCGCATACTCTCTTGAGTAGGTATTTATTTTGAATAAATACTCTGCAACTGCTAAAAAAGTATATTATATATAGTATGCATGTGTGTAGTATGAATGCAATCTGGACGTACTACATTTGCCAATGCCTTCATTATCGTGTGACCTATAGCAGTGTCAGTTATGTCCATTAACTGCCATTCATAAATTCACTCCCGTGGCCTCATGGGATATAAAGTGTCCATTGTATGCACACTTCCGTATACAGCCGGAAGAAGTAAGTCATCCAAGTACTTTTTGCCTTCTCTTTTATGAGTACTGTGAATTCTGACATACTTGTTTTGTCAAATACTGTTTTTTGCCTGTAGGGAAGAGTGTGATTAGCCTATGATCAGTGCAATCAGTGATCAATTGATTACCAATATTTAAATACTGAATCAATTAAAATAAGATGCATTGCCAGAAACCAAAAGTTCATCAAATGAACAATTTAAAATAATAAAAATATCAATAAATAAAATAATATGAATTGTGAATGCAATATTTTTAAAAGACCAAATAAAATAATACAAATTAATATAACATGTAATATAAATATTTTCATAATAAGATGAATTTTATATATATATATATATATATATATATATATATATATAACGAGAGAGAGAGAGACTTTCTATATTCCATATATATATATATATATATATATACTTTCTATATATCATATATATATATATATATTCTTTCGATATTTTGAGAAGTGTTTTTTGTCCACACAATTGCAGCCAATGGTCACCAACATTATTTACAATATCTTCTTTTGTTTTCCACAGAAGAAAATCATACATTTGGAAGAAGATGAGGGTGAGCAAATGACGATGTAATGATCATAGCAGCAAAGATGCTTTTTAAATCTACACTCATGCAGTGTGTTGTATGTGTTACTGCTTAACAGAGAGGGTTGGTTTCAGTGTCATTTCCTCAATCTTTGTTTTGCGTTCATCCTCCTCTTATCCTGTTTTCTCTCTGTTGTACCAGGAAGAGAGCAAAAAATGCATGTGTTTGTCCTTGCGGCTGTGAGGTAGTGGATGGTTTTTGCCGTGGATGGTTTATTTTTAGCTGCTTTTCTTATCTGTCAACATGTGCACATCGATCGCTCCACACCACCTTCACATGAATGAGCCTTTGACGTAAAAGAGCAAAGAGAGAGAGAGAGAGAGAGAGAGAGAGAGAGAGAGAGAGAGAGAGAGAGAGAGAGAGAGAGAGAGAAAGAGATCTGTTTCCCCCTTTGCTTGGAATGCCAGTCTGCTCTGATCCACTGCTTCACTCTCGACTAGTCTGAAGTCTAAGGGCAATGACTGTGTTTATAAGCGTATAGTGAATATGCAGAGGTGCACCAGCGTATGTATTTTTGTTTCAGGCATGGCTCTGTAGTGACCTGTGGACTAGAATGAGGCATGCAAGCAGGCAGTCAGATGCATCCATGGCAACCTGGTGAGTGTGCAGAGCAGAGTAAACAACCACTATGGGCTGCGTGTGCATGTGTGAGAGAGAGAGACTGCATTTATGAGACCACCACGATAAGACTTGATCTAAGTGATATGTAGGGTAATTGTGCACTGGAGAACAGAATACTGAACCACTTGAAATTAACTGTCGAGATGACCCACCCACAAGCAAAAAGCTGTCGTTCCACCTCCAGAAATGCTCATTCGAAATGTCAAAAGCATTACCAATGCAAAAACTCATTTGAGAGTGTTCCAGCATTTGAATGAATAGAAATTAAGCACAAAACAGGTGGGTGTGGGGTCAAGATGTCAAACCCAGGATGCAAAAAGAGAAAATTCCCAGAACTCTCCATCCAGAATACATTGGTTGAGTAGTTACTTGCTTTAAAATTAATTTCCTATGTTCAGAAAGCTTTGCTAATACTGTTAAGTATAGTTGTGGAAGTCAAGATAGTGGCCCGCCCTTAACCCTTTATCTGATTTTCTAGAAGACTTAAGGCCCGTTCACACCAAGGACGATAAAGATAACGATAAAGTTCTAAAAATCGTTCGCAATATTAAAGAATAGCAGAGTTCAAAACACAGCTATAAAGGTAACAGCACAGAGAAACGAGATCGTTGGGATCACTTTCAGAACGATTTTGTCTAGCTGAACAATGAAAAAATTGACAGCCAATCAGAATCCATCCTGCTGTAACGAGCTCGAGCATTTAAAGTGGCAGACAAGCACGCGCTTAGAAAAAAACAGATGTTGTCCACTAGTGTGGACGCTAATATACAATTATCTATATAGTTATTAGTTAGCCTATATTTATATATAAATAAGATTAACATAAATGAATCATATTTGTGGGTCCATGGCATCTAAAAGATTGAAAAGCCCGGGCATACAGCACCCTTAAGAAATGTTGTAAGTAGGCCTAGGGCCTAAGTGTTGTAACATCCTCGCTCGCCCACCACATTCTCCCCACGCATCACATACAGTACTCCTTAACCTACCAAAAGGGGGCGGCCTCCTCTCTAAAACCAGTTTAGTTCCTGTTCAAATATATATTATATGCTATATATAAAAACATAGAAAACTCCTGATAAAATTAGACCATGATTTGAAGCAAACTCAGACACATAGTCATAATTAACAACGGTCTTCACATCAGAATCTTTGAGACCCGCGAGACCCGCTCTGCGGGTTGTAATATGTCTTGTCGCGCGCTATTTTTAGAACCCACAGCCATGGTCACGTGACCGTCGAGAGCACGTCATTAATGTTGTTGTTGGTGGAGAAGCTGCAAATATGGAGGAAAGAGAGTTGAGACAGGAAAAAATTTACTTTTCGTGAACAGGGGAGGAAAATAGATTTGCAAAAGTGATAAAGTGGAAGACCGACGCTGAAATAAGACGGGCTGTGACGGCGCCCGGAACGACAACAAGTATCAGGTAAAGTAGAAAGAAACATAGGCTAACGTTACATTATCTGATAGTGATGGTTCATGTTCTGTCTTTTCCCTCCTGGATTTGACACCCACCGAAAGGCGGTCTTACCCGCTGGAAACACATTATGTGGACAGCGCATGTATTCTGTATTGCATTTAGACAGCTTTAGACCTTTTGCACATTGGCGAATTCGTACACTGGACAGCCTTAAACAAACAACAAGAGTTTGTCTGATTTAGTCCGAGTTACTTCAAACTGTCGCCATTTCTTTGCCCGTGGGAATCGTCTGACGGGATGAGTTTGATATTTTCATGACCCTCAGCCTCCCAGTATAATATCTGAGCGTTTTATACAGTCAGTTGAAGGTTGATCGTATTGAACTCCAGTATAGCGCAGAAGATGATGTTCTCCTGGTTAACCGAGGACTCCAAGTAATCAAATCATTTCTCAGTTGTTGTTTTTTCTCTCTCCTGGTTAACTCATCAAATGAAGTCACAACGTCAACTGTCCCAGGAAATAGGTGTATCACTCATGCACCATGATTGACATTTTTCTCTTGGCTACAGCAGGATGTGGCTCATTTGTTTTGATTTGTGTGAATGGAAGATGATGCCATTATAGCATTATTATTATGTTATGACTTCAAAATGGGTGTAACAATGGACACATCATTGTAGGTTACTATTGCTAAGTCATGTTCAATTATGTAGCTAACATTAATTAGGCTAGGTGAACCGCAACAAAAATAGTTTTGGTTGCACTTTTAGGTGGTGCTTCTGACAGTAGTGACTTTTTTACATGCATTTAGAAGATTATTGACTGGATGTGTTGTTTTTCAACCATTAAAGAAGCATAAAAAGCTGTGTTTGCTCTTTAGGGTATGAGAGGGGTCAGCTGATAGTGGATATTGTTATGACCGTGCTCAAGGATACAAACACAATCTGCCTTAGTCACGTTTACCAGTGCCATTAGTTATTTCCAGGAAATGATGCCGTCTTCTCTTCACTGCTTATGGATCTGGTAAGGGCCACCATCTGTTTTTGAAGAGAGAAAAAAAGTGTTCCTTAAAAAGTTTTTTTTTTAGAATTGGCAAAGCAATAGGTCCAGGGATTGATACATGTCCATGTAGATTTTGAAAATTCTGAACTGGTTATACTCAGGATTGATTTTTATGCAAATCAGATGAATTTCATATTTAGCCATGAACATGGTCTGTGCTCATGTGTTTTGGATGTAAACCTAAGTTGCGGATATTAAGAAAACATAGTGGGGGAATTTGCTAAAAACGAGTTGTGCCCCCTGATAACATTGCTATTTTCACACACTGTTTGCACTGTTTTAGATTTATGCAGATCTCAAACTGACCCAAATGCACTCACAAAATATCTGCTGAATATAACTTCCAAACCTGCGATTCGATTATGAGTGCTTTATGTGGGCTTGAATAGCACAGGGTTGATCGTTCCAGCCAAAAAATTGGATGAATAAGGTGCAATCTACAAACTAGAAGCATAATTTAGGTGTCAGTACAGCAGTAGACTATGAGCAGAGACGAAATGGAGGACAAGACAGTGGTTTCTGAAGTAAAGGATGTCCTTGTATTCTCTTTTACATCACCTTTGACTTGATTATACAATACAGGTTCAAGATAATGTGCATAGGATTAGATTAGGATTTTTTCTGTTTATTTGGCCAATAAACTTGCTCTATAGGTGACCACAGATGCAATAAAAGGTTATTAAAAATTGCATAATGGTTATATTTTGGTAGTTTTATTCAATTGCATTTGGTCTTATCTTACAGTATGTCTAGTTTTGTCTATTTTTGGCTTTTGGCTTTTGGCTGTTTGCTCGTGGTTTGTTTTGATTGGCTCATCTGACATGCTGTTGGACTTTGATCCGCTCTTTCAGTGAAGCTGAGTTTCACATTGCTTGTAATAAATGTAAAGTGATTGTACTTTATAGGTGCACATAGTACTTTCTGTTTTCAAAGTAGGTCAATAAAAGGTGCCTAAAACATTTAGTTTAAATTTTGCACTGGACATCTGTAGTTTTTCCAATTGTGTCTGTGCGTAAAACTTGTTCCACTTCTTTAGTTGCCTTGTGCCTCACCTTCACATCCATGTTCACACCCTCATCTTTATGACGTGGTTTGTCAGAATGGAATGTAGAATTCTGGTCTGTTTTGCGTTCTAAATAAAGGGCACGATGAGTCCTAGTAATTAATAGATCTGAACCTCTGCAACACCCACAGCCACACCAGGCTCCTTTAGCCGCTTAACAACATGAGCATAACTCCTGTGGGCCAGAAGGTGAGTGTGGAATGTAGGAGTGTGAAAATCCGAAAATATTTTGATGCTTTAAAAACAGATGTTGCCGTGGTTACGCTACACGGATGACCTGTACCCTCTTTTATGATCCTGTCCGCTCAAAGACGTCCAACAACTCCCTTTCAGGATTTCAGCAGACTGTTGACTGTATAAACATTTATGTTTGAGGTACGTTTTTGGCGGCTTCAGTGTTGGGAAATCCACTTTCTCTTCCATAATTTGTGCAGGTGATTGGTGATTTTGTTTAAAAATCACTCTGGACATTACAGACTCAAAAGCAGTTGATTAAAGTGGCATGTAATCAAGGTGTGTTTCAGATGGTGTGACTTCCAGTTACAGGAAGAGTTTGTGTAATGATCTTGTGAACATGGTAGTGATCAAAGGGGCAGGAATCAGGTGGTGATGTATAGCTGTGCCTCATGCACTCTCTGCAATGAATGAGAAGTCAAAAAACAAGACAAGAATAGTTATTTGTCTTTGGATTTAATGGTTGCAGCATCCACAGCCATCTAAGCTAGGCTTATATTTAATATGTTGTGATATTATTTTACTTTTTGTCATATAGCCTATTCAAATACACTAGCATTTAAAAATTTGGGTCAGTATTTATTTTATTTTTAAACGGAATTCATACTTTTAATCAGCAAGGGCACTTGATCAAACAAGTAAAGGCTTTTGCATTGTTACAAAATATTTCTATTTCAAATAAGTGCTTGTGAACTTTATATTTAACAAAGAATCCTAAAAAAATATATGACTGTTTTCACAAATACATTGTGCAGCATAGCCTAACTGTTTTCAACATTGATAATAATAAGAAATGTGTCTTGATCACCATATTACTTGGTGATGTATCCATCTTGCCATCCACACGCTGCAGGTTTCCAGTGAGGATGCAAAGCAGCCCCAGAGCATCACCGAACCACAGCATGCTTAACTATAGACAGTGTTCTTTTCAGCATATGCTTCTTTCTTCTTCCTCCAGACATACCGCTGAAAAGTTCAAGTTTTGTTTCATCGCTCCACAGAACAAAATCCCAAAATGTCTGTGGCTTATTTATATGATTTTGGGTCAGTAATGGTGTACGTCTTGGAGTTCTGGCATGCGTTTAGTATGCGCCTTATGTATTGTGTATGCTGAAAACTCAGTTCCTGTTGCCACCAAGTCTTGCTGCTGGTCTTTAGCAGTCACTTGAGGGTTTTTCCGAACCTGCCTTCTCAGAAATCTGGTTGCAGCCGTTGATAGCTGCCTTTTTCTGCCCTGTCCAGGTAGTGTAACCACTGTTGTGAACTATGCTTCCAACGGTGTCTCTAGGAACATTTAGTGCCTTCCTTATCTTTTTGTATCCTGTTCCTTATCTTTGAAGGACGATGATATCTTCTCTTAATTTTTTGGACCATTCTTTTGATTTAGCCATATTTCTAACATGCAGTCAAATAATAAAAAAAAGTAAAAAAAAAAAAAAGAACAGCATTTATTTAAAATATATATTTTATATATTTATTTAAAATATATATTTTTTATAACAATGTACACTACCGTTCAAAACGTTGGGGTCAGTATTTTTTTTCTTCCTTTTTTGAAATAAATAAATACTTTTTCAGTTGTAAGGATGTGTTAAATTGATAAAAAGTGATAAAGATTTATATTTTTAGAAAATAATTCTATTTTGATTAAATGCTGCTCTTTTAACCTTTTTATTCATCAATTAATCCTGAAAAAAAGTATCAAAGGTTCCAAAAAAATATTAAGCAGCACAACTGTTTCAGTATCAAATCAGCAAATTAGAATGATTTCTGAAGGATCGTGTGGAGTAACTGGAGTAATGGCTAATTATATAATAAATTATATTTTAAAGTATATTAAAATAGAAAACCATTATTATGATACTTTTATTATTATTATGAGGCATAAGAGACTACTTTCAAAAACATTAAAAATGGTAATGTTTTCAAACTTTTTGACCGGTACTGTACAGTAGATATAGATGGAACAGAATGCTGAGGTCTTTCTCTAGTTATTTTTATTGACTTTTTCCCACTTGCTACACTGTCCTAAAAACATAATTCTCAAGATCTTTGTCTTCGAGCATGATTAAAAAAACACTCAATTTAAACATGATTCGACCATGTCTATTGTCCCTGAGAAAGCGGTTACAAAGTGACTGTTAAAAATGTCTTTATTAGGGGTGTGACGAGACATTTATCTTACGAGAAAGAGACGAGACAAGATTTTTGCACAATATTTTATAGAAATCCTCAATGACAAAATTCATGACTGGAAAAATAGTCTGCAGGTGCATTTTGAATTTTCTTTTGCCTAAAATCATGTCATTCCAGTTCTACTTTATGAGTATGAATTATCAGATGCATTGAAAGACAACAATAAACAAGCACTGTAAAAGGTTTTGCCACAAATGACAGTACATGATTTATGAGCTTCTGATTGAGGCTGTTTGTGACCTCCTAATTGAACTCCTTTCCACAAATTGAACGGAAATAAAAACAGTATAATAAAAAAATAAAAAAACATTTTTTGGTCCAGACACAGTCCAGAGATAGGTTTGATATCGGGAGACAGACAAGCTTTTGTATGTAGCTAATTTTTACAAGATATTCTACATTCTACGCACATTCTACAAGATAAGGCATTTATCAGACGCTAGGACTCTGTTGCGCAACGAATCATCCACCATCGTTACGCGATCAGTGAACTGATTCGTGCTGCACTGTGTGCGACTGCAACTCCTGCTGGATGAGCTAGCAGACGTTTACAGTACTTTACAATGGTTTTCATTTTTATAAAAACAGCAAACTGACAGTGGATTAATTTAATGTGAATGTAGCGGTGGCGTATTCTATGCTGTATTCTAGTGTTAGACTGCAGCAATTAACATTTTGCCAGAACCTCTTGTGAATTCTATTATTTTGTTTAGTTGTCTGTTCAGAATCTTAATTTATCCAGAATTTAGTGGTGGAGATGAATGTAAATTTAGAGGATGATTGAATGCAAAGCACCACATTATAATCAAGTTGTCAGTTGTTTATTTTAATTAGTTAGTTTCTTTCATTGTGGTTAGGGTTTTAAGAACGTTGAATTATTAAGGTGATGTCAGACAATTAGTCTTTTTATTCAGTTTAATTTTATTCAGATTCTTTTTATTTATTCTGAATTGGTCACCCCCCCACACACACTGTTCAGCCTCCCTCTGAACTTCTGCGTATGCGGTCAAACCTTTTGTGTGTTTGTCTGTAAGCGTTCTTGTTTCTCTGGCGTCTGATTTCTTACTAATGCTCTGGATTGTGCGGTGTTGCTCAACAGAGCTCTGTGTGAATCTGAATATCATTCTTTGTCAAAATGTAGTGAACTATTGGGTGAGCGAATAGCAGTCTTTTTGTGAACTGTGTCACACGGCTTATTTTAGACATTACTGTTTTAATTTATACTGGTCTATATTTCAGCAGAATATTGAAAGGAATGGACCAAATTTCCCAATAGACGTCTGATAGTTTTCTGGGTTTATATTTTTAATGGGTCTCTTATTCAGGGTGATTTGCGGTGAGTAGGCTATCCCACTGACCCTTAACTGGACAATTTTGCCAATTTTGAGGGACATAAAGCCAGATTCTTTTTTTGGGAAATCCACTTCTACCTCCACAAGATGCATTGATTCATTGTATTTTTTTTTTTTTTTTTATTGCTCTGGGCATTACAGGTTCAAAAAGAGCTGAGTAAAGTGCCATGTAATCAGTAAGTAATCTAGTGACTACATCAAAGGTTTGTTTTAGAAGAATGTGGGTAACCGAACAGCTTACAATAGCCATTGACTTCTATAGTATGGAAAAAAGTCTGGTTACCATCATTCTTCAAAATAACTTCTTCCATGTTCAGCCCGTTGTCTGGGGACAGTAGAAAAGTTTAGAGAAAAATAAAATGTATTTCTCTATTTGTTCTGATTATGTCATTAATTAATAGTTCTTTATTTTATTATTATTTATTATATATTAAAAAGGACAGCATTATTAATTGTATTTATTTATTTCTATTATGTCAAAATTGACTAAATTTGGCATTTTATCACTCTTTCATTCTCTACCGAATGGTCAGAAATCATGAGATTTATCATCAGTTGTATGTTGAGTTTTGGGTAAGTTAGGGTTCAGTTTCAGTTGAGTTTTATGTGTTAATTGATAATTTATCAGTACTCAGTACATGGATGGTAGACAGAAAAATATACATTGTTGACTTCATAGTTAATATTTTGCAGAAAATATTTTACACATTTATATTATTTTTATGTTTATTTTTGGTCTTTATACATTGCGTATATATAGCTGCCATTGTATTTTGGAGGGGATCTCTTTTAAGTCGCGAAGTGATCGTATTGTGGCATCCAAAAGACTGAAAAGACTAGATTAGTGCTTGAAGTGTGTCGTGCAGCCATTGCTAAAGGGATAGAGAGATTAATTTGTCTTTGTGGATGTGAGCCACGCAGGATCCTGGAACACAGCGGGCAGAGACTCGAGGTCTGACGGAGGACACCACCACTCTCTTGGGTGGCTGCCATACCTGACCTGCTCCATGCTGCATGCTAATAACCAATTTCAGCTTTTCGTTCGACCGCTCTAAAGCAGCAAGGACTCTGTAACCTTACCTAACTGCATACACCTGCTACTAAAAGTGCATTGCATGACTGATTGTCTGTATTTGTTTAAATTATTGTTAACTCTGGTGTTCATCTTTGAATGTGAAGGTCTCCTTTAAAATCAAGTCAAACAAGCCTCTTGATCTCATCTTGGTAGAATGACTCAGGGGCTTTTGTCTCCGCCATCTCCAAGGTGAGCACTTCCTGGGTCACCAGGCAGCGTTCACCTGATTTCTTGTGGAACAGCTCACCCGTTGCCCTGCAATCGAACAGGCCGCTTATTCCCGCCGGCCCGTCGCGTCTGTATGTTCGTCCCAGGGGAAGGTGGAGCGGGAGGGAGTGCGGCAGCACGCTAAATCTGATGTACTATTTGAATCCTCATACGTCTCTTGGATAATGCATCCGAAGTGCTCCAGCCAGCTCCAGCCAGCAGAGGTGTTTAAAGGTTTTAAATACTTCAATTATTCTTGTGACTGCTTTCTTCTTACAGTTTTTGTGTCACTTAAGGCACCCACACACTACAAGATAATCTGTCCAATTTTGGGCAAAATTTTCCCCTTCTGACATTCCTTGTTACAGGTCTGCCAGGTTCCTGCACTACATTTCCCATCACTCTCCTCTGTTCCCACCTGCACGTAATTTCTGATCACACACACCTGCACCTCATCATCATCATCACCACTACCACTACAAAAGCACTCACTTCACCACAGTTCACTGTCCGGTTTCATTTGTTGGATAAAGGACTACTTACCTTGCCTTATGACGATCGGCCTGACTTCTCAGCGATCTATCTCCAATCTCCACTCCAGCATCTTGTTTCCATTCTCCTCCGTGTGATTCTCCTAGTATCCCCGTGTCTCTAAGTCTCCAGCGATTCTGCATATCCTCCTTCCACGCCTTTATCTTTCCACCACCATCCCTGTAAGAAGACACATTCCTTTCACTGCCAGCACACCACTCTCCAATCCAGCATTGCACTTCCCACTCACCTGCTTCCCGTTCACCAGCCCTGTTGTTGTCGACTTCCTGTTTGCATTCATCTCTGTCGCTCGAGACTCATTCCGCAACATTCCTAGGCAAAGTCCTGCTTATCTTGATGGTTCTACAGATTATTTTATCAGATTTTCCTGTGGTGTGTTAAGAAGAGTTGAAGAAGATTGAATCTGCTCGGAAGAACATTGGGGTCGCACCGATCTCAAAATGTAAATATCCAACACGTTGTGTGGGGGGACCCTGAGGACAAACACACACAAACTTTGTAGATTGTCACGTGTAACGAAATGATACAGTCGTGCTCAGAATTAATGGTACCCCTGGTAAATATGATAAAAAATGGCTGTAAAAAATAAATCTGTATATCTCAAATAAAATAGATCTCTCCAGATCCTTCAGATTCCCAGATCCATGTTGGTGCTTCTTCTCTTCAGTTCACTCCACTCATCAGGTCTGGGACGGTCATGGCAGATGCTTCATTTTGTGCCACTTAACACATTTTTGTGTTGATTTTGATGTTTGTTTTGGATCGTTGTCCTGATGGAAGATCCAACCACGGCCCATTATAAGATTTCTAGCAGAGGCTGTCAGGTTTAGATTTTTTATCTGTTGGTATTTGATAGAATCCACGATGCCATGCATGTATCTGAACAAGAAGTCCAGGACCTCCAGCAGAACAATATGACCACAACATTAAAGATGGTATATTAAATTGTACACATGGGCTACTTTTTATCCTTGTGTGCACCAAACCCATCTTGCATGTTTGCTGCCAAAAAGCTATTTTTTAATTTCATCTGACCACAGAACCCTGGGCTGTTTGAAGGTCCAGTCATGTCTGACAACTGAATTTGCTGGGGTTTGTTTTTGGATGAGCAAGGAGGATTTTTCTTGAAAACCTCCCAAACAACATGTGGTGATGTAGGGGTTGTTTAATTTTTTTTTTTAATAGGCTTTCTGAACCCAAGACTCAACTAATCTCTGCAATTCTCCATCTGTGATTCTTGAAGAGTCTTTGGCCACTCAAACCTTCCGCCTCACCATGCATTAAGACAATATAGACACACGTCCACTTCCTGGCAGATTTGTAACATCTTTAGTTGATTGGAAGTGCTTAATTATTGCCCTGATGGTCAAAATGGGGATTTTCAATGCTTTAGCTATTTTCTTACAGCCACTTTCTATTTTGTGATGCTCAACAATCTTTTGATGCACATCAGAACTATATTCTTTGGTTTTACTCATTGTAATGGATGATTAAGAGAATTTGGCCTTTGTGTTTCCTCATATTTAAACTCCTGTAAAACAAGAAGTCATGGCTGGACAATTTCATGTTCCTAGTCACCCTGGTGTGCAACAAAAAAGGTAAATATGAATGGGAATATACTAAAGAGATATTTTACTCGTAAACAATTCTAGGGGTACCAATAATTGTGGCCAACTTGTTTTGGAGAAAAACATTTATTTCATAATGTGATTTTTCCCTCCACTTTCAATTATTTTGCTTCAATGAAAGGTTCGATTTTTGCCAATTTTTTGAATGAAATATCAAAAGGATAAACGATGCAGAATTATATTTTACAGCCATTTTTCATCATATTTACCAGGGGTACCATTAATTCTGAGCACGACTGTACCAAATCAGAAAGCGAGCTGATGGAAGCATAACATGACTTCATCCAAACCTTTTTTTTTTTCATGAATTTTCTGTTAAAAACAGTTCAAACACTAATATCGCCATTTCTTCTTGAAGAAATCATCCGTCATCCGCCATGTTTGTTTACTCATGTTTTTTTTTTTTTTATCATAATTTTTGTGGTCTCTCACATTTTGAAAATCTGATAAGATTTTAAAAAATCTTTTATTTTGGGCCAGCCTTTAATCTGAATAGACATTTAACAGGAGCTGCATTAAATAAGGCTGTAATGGCTAGATGTAGGTTGATGTATACAGTCAGTTCTGTAGGTTGTATGATCTTAATTTGATGTTTTAGGTCACATCAAATATTTGTCCATTAGGCCTATTTATTTGATATATTTATCATTTTTTATTTACTATTTTATTATTTAATTTTATGTTTTACTTTTATTTTACTTTTTTATTTGTATTTTACAGTGTGTAATAGCTGTGTGTAAAAGGTCTGCAAAGATTTAAAGATCAAAGTGCACAATAAATAGTTATTATCTCCCAAAAGAACTTTTGAAACGAGTCGTTGTCAGTAAGTCTTACATCTGTAACATTCATACGTAACAATGTAACAAATTTGCATTATGCCCAGATTTTTATTGGCTGCCCGTGAACAACAGACCCGCCCTCAAATGCTGTAGCTGTGTTGTTTAGTTGTCGAGAAGACACTTTTTTCTGCGCTGCAAAAGCATATTCTCTTTGTATACACTTCCAAAGGATTAGAATGTGAAGTGTCAGTGGTTAAAATTACCACGGCGATACAACAGCAGTATAACCTTTTGACCATTGTTTCTCAAAGCTCTGCGAGGTCAACATTATGAAGTGAGTTTGGAATAAAAGCATGTTATTAAATGTTGTCTTTTGTTGGACAAGAGGTTCATAAATGCTTCTCATGTTTGGAAAGATGTTTGACACGGGTTTGTTTTTTCAAATGCACGTGATAAGTGACTCAAACTCACAGTGCTTTCAGATGGAGCAGCGTTTACAGAGCCGTACATCAATAACAAGCTGCGCATAAAAAATAATCGGAGCTGTTGCGATTTCAAAATCGTGATAAGCCAAATCGGTTTAAGTGCGATTACATGGACATTGCGATTAATCGTGCAGCCCTACTGCTTATCCACTGTAGGCCTACTATTACCTAAAATTGTCTCTGTTGATGCAGATTGTCTGTTGTTCTTGCTACTTTAGCCCCTTTCACACAGAGATTCCGGAAAATACACGGATAAAGTGACCCGGGATTTGACCCGGGTTCGTTTGATTTTGCTTCATTCACACTGCCAGTAATTTGCCGGAATCAGAGAGCGCGCTCACACACAACCGTGTATGTTCCGGAAAGACGCGTGACGTTGGATGTGACGTGTAAGGTACGCGTCGAAAACTAATGATCTGCGCTTTCGATCTCGAGAAACCACGCTCGATAATTTTTTTTCGGATTCGGTCGTACACTAACGCATCACGTAGGCCTACCGTTCCACAAAGCTGGCGAACGATCTCAGCTTTGGCGCGGATTGCAAGCTCTCGGGTCTCTACTTCAGTCCAGTTTGCAGACATTTTTTCGTTCTTTCTTGTATCGATGACGAACACAAACTTTCTTCTTGAGTAACTGAGTCGTACGATAAATACTCATTGCAAAGGCTCGTGTATCATCACTACGACACACCCCTTATACGCCATTGGTTCTGGCTTTTGTTCACACAGCGCGCGTTCCGGGTCTGAACACGGCCAAGTTACTAGGTCCCCAACCCGGCATCGATCCCGGGTCGTGTTTGCGTTCACACAGAAGGCACTCTGGCAATTTGCCGGCAAATTTGCCGGGTTCAAAGCGCTGTGTGAAAGGGGCTTTTGAGTAATGATAAAAGGCTGGAGCAAGAATTGTTTTACAAACTGTAATGTTACATCAGTCATTCACGTTAGTGCTCGTCTAACATATGCACCACTATAAATTAGACATTTACACATCGGTTTGTTGATAGGCATGCACTTGTTAATGCTAATGCGAATCGACTTCATCGCCTGAATCTAAAGATTTTGAAGTGTACCTTGTTGCTTTACCGATTACTCTGGGGTTTGCTTCACCATTTTGTGACACAGATGGTAAAATTAGTGGATCTTGATGGTCTGGAAACCTTCATTCAGAGAGATGCGGGAGGCTTTAACATCAAGCACAGACACTAATCAACACATTTCCACCCCCACGCTATTCACACCCTTGTTGAGTGACTGATGCCTTCTCATATTCTCAGCCTCTAAGAAAGAGAGCTAAGCACCTCAGGAAGGATGATTCTCTTAAATGTCCCATCCTTTTAAAGAAAGAGTATTAAAGGCTGATCAGCACTCTGGCATGAAGCCTGATCACTTTTACGAGAGTGGAGAGAGAGAGAGCGAGAGAGAGAGAGAGAGACAGAGAGGAGTGACAAAGATTTGGACAGGAGGAGCTTTCAGCTCTTCCATTAAATCACTGACAGAGCTTTAGCGACGAGCTTCAGCCTGCTCTTTAGTCAATACAGGGCTTTCCAGGAACTGTACCAGCATGTTAGCGCCACACAAAGCCCTGGGACATGTCAGAGCTGGCTGTGGCCAAAGAAAAGAACAAGCCTTTCAGAATGACAGAAGAAACAATCCATATTGGTCCATAGTTTTATTAGCAGACCATGACAGAAAATACTGTAGTGGTGCTTATGCCACAGTTCAATAAAAGCGCCGATGGGACTGAAAAATCGGCCAAGACATGCTTTTTTTTGGTGGTAAATAATGCAAATACTAGGGATGTCCCAATTTAGCACTTTTTTAAACAGATTTTTGAACTGATCAGTCTCGGCCTGATCCTTTATTGTACATCAGCTGTCATGCAGGTTTCGTGCAGGTGGGTTTGCCAACCGCCATTGAAAGGAAAGCAGAAGCTCAAATGTGTGGTGCCCGAGGAACATTGAGGTCTGTTCTAGCACATCACATGCACTTACAAGCTTCCATGTTTAACATATTTGATCTGCACCTTTGTTACAAATCACTCGAAAGTAATTTATTTACTTTTTATTTTTATCTGCCGTCAGACTATATGAGACATCGTTGTCATAACATGTTGCTATGGGTTGCTTCTTGCTTTGGACTTGACTGACATTCTGACGCCACAAGCTTCATGCATTCTAACTTTATATTCACTTTCTGTTGCAATTATTCTGCTTATAGGCCTATAAATATAATTACTGTAGTAATGATGCATGATAGATAATTTTACATTTTAGCCCCTGAGACATTGGATTGATTTTAAAACTTGAATGTACTTGAAGTGTGCTCAAACCACTAAGAAAATACAAGTATCGGATTGGGCGCACATTTAAACAATTGATTTTAGTTTTCAGTAATTTTATTTTTAACTTCATTAGACAAAAGTAAATTGATATTTAATATATCCTTTATTTATTTATTTCATTTCATTTAATTAATTTGTTTAATATTGTTGATGCATCCCTAGATTTTAGTAGCGAAACACATTGATTTAAATAAACAGGCCTAAATATAAGAAAGTATTTGTAGATTGAAGCTACCGGTATCTGGTTAACTTAACCAATATACACCTACATACAAAACTGCATCCATTCTTGATTGTGTTCTATTCTTTATACATAATTAATCGTTTATATGTTTTTAAGAAGCAGTGCTTTGATATTTTAATTAATATTTTTTTGCACAAGTGTCCATTCCAACTTTTTATTACTTGATTCTCAGTCGTTGATGACTTGATTTTTCTCTTATTTCATTGGTGAGCATCAACACGATTGCAGGTTGTTAAACTTGAGAAAGACACAGATCTAAAGAACAGTCCTATAGACCTTCATTATGTTGAGCCACATTCTTAAATGCTCATAAATTGGGGATTTGCAGTTTGAGATTAACAGTTTGAGATTAGCAGTCAAAAAATTACTTTATAAGTGCGTCAAAGCAAAACAACAATTTCCGACATTTATCAGTCACTCATTACGGTTTATTGACTCTGAGCTGAAAACACCCATGTGTTCGTACATATATTGATTCATTTAGATATGCAAGTAGGGAGGGACCTGGAACACTGTTGTTTACTCAATAATTCAAGAAAATTGATTGATTGATGGATTGAACTATTCCATACCAAAGGAAGTGTGCTGTGGTCACACTGGGTCATTAGACAAATCGCAGCCAGACTTTACTTGCATGATTCAACCAGCAGGTGAGGCTACTGTTCCAGTGCATACAAGGCAACTCGAAGCTTGTCATCTTTTCAATGCAGTGCTACAGTTTTTGCAATATTTAATGCAATAAGTGTATGCATATTGTTCAAAAGTATCTGACAGATATGTCCAAAAAGGCACCTGGTGTGCACAGAAAAGCTTTTTTACCTAGTTTCATTTTTTTTTTCTTTTTTATATATTAATATTTCATGTTGGTGTGTTGATTTGCATAAGAATGTGTGTTTCAGAAACTCAAATGCTTTGTGATGAATAACATTATCTACTTGAATACTGAACAGACCTAAGGCTCAGGAAGTGTGGGCCAGTGTTTTAATCACTAAAACTAGACGGTCGAGAACCTCTCGATTCTTTGCTTGGGGCAGGGCTCATGGTAGAATGAAAGGCAGCGTGGGTAATGTGCTATCCTGCTGCGTATCCAGTTGCTGCTAGGCAGCGTGGGTATTGTAGTGCGTCTCCACTGACTTAGAGGCAGGGTGAGTCATCCATTAACATCCTCTGGATCTGTTTTGTAAGCAGCAAACATACAACTCTGTTACGAGCACAACATTCTGACACAGGCATTAATGACTCTTACAAACCCCGTTAATATGCAGCTAGGGGTCTTTATTCACTCTTTACTTTATATTATTATTTATTCATGTTTTTGCTTTCACACAGGTCACAATCTACTGTAATTTTGAGGGTATTTTGCATTGTATTTTTTGGCTTGAAGGATGTCAGTGGTCTCAGTTGCATTAACGTCAGTGTGTTTATCTGTTGCAGTGAGGGTGTTCAGCTGGCACCAGCGGCCATCACAGCCCTCCCCGTGAGGGTTACGGTCATGGCTGACGCCGAAGACCCCCTTTAGAACTCGCCGTCTTGCGGCATCTTGCCTCTGAACCAGAGGTTACCCTGAGGTTTATCCAAAAAGCATCTTTGCCTGCTACTTGGAGAACTTTAGAGGTAGAGAAGATCAGTGGCGTCATCCATGAATTCACCAAACACACCCGGTAAGAGTTTTTACTCATTCATTGTTGCACTCTGAAACATTGATGTTTGCTAATAGAAGATTTTGTCTCAGTTTATAATTCTTCCAAGAATCAGATTTTTAAACATCCATGTTTTAAAGATCCAATTTTTTGTGTGAATAATTGATATACATTTAAAATATTAGTCTAAAATATTATTTGAAAGATATTTGGTTTCTATTAAGTTACATTATTAGGTTTATTTTTCTACTCATACTAGTATTATTTAAATTGCGGTCCCCTGGGGGTCCCCAGACCCCAGTTAGAAAACCCCTTGTCTACACGACTTTTGCTTAGATATTTTCCCCCATTTGCAGTCTGGAGGAGTCGACACTAGTTGCTGAAAGTCAGAGCCAGTCTGCGTATTTTCAGTAGTTGGAGTTTTTCATTTCACAGAAAAAGATAGGCACAGACTTTTTTTCTTTTTCTTTTTCTTTTTCAGACTTTAATTCCATCCAAATATCAAACATGTTGGATATTTTGTAGTGATTTTAAAACACATGTTGTGTTAATTTGTCATGTGTCTCCTAGTGGCGAGGCACACGTTTCTGTGCGAGTTTGTTGTGTTTGGAACAACTTGAAGGTCTTAGTGTGTGATTCTCAATCATTGATTGTATTTTTGTCTGTAATGCATTACAAAGTTGGTAAGTGTATGATGTCTGGTGTTTTAAAATATTTTTAGATTTGAAAAGGAAAGTATTGCATTCCAGCCTTAAATTCCATTCCGCAAAAATTCTCCAGATTTATCCATCCATAATCAGCTTAGAAGTCTTCAGATTCCATCTAGGCCCCCAAAGAAGAGCTGCAGTACATGAACGTTTGCATTGTCTGATATTGGTGACACTGCTCACCATGGTTGGACTTACACTCGTTGGCTTTTTGTTCAGCAACCTCCATCACAGATTTTTTTTTGATGTCAGAATTGTCAAATTGTCAGATTCTTTTCCTTACATGACCTGTGGGAAGTTTTTTATTGTTGTTGTTGTTGTTGTTGTTGATGTTTAATTCGGTAAGATTTTGGGGTAAAACTTGCACGCACACCTGAAGTGGATGCCTTTTTTATATATTAAATTTAGATGATTGACTATGGCTAAAACATTTTTTCTAGCAATATTGTTTTGTTTGTACATACTAAACATCAAGTAACTTATTATATTAAATTAAAGAGGTGAACTGGCTTAAGACAGGCATACACTGCGATTTCAGCAAGGTTACCTACTCACACTGAACGAGTAGATCGCATGCAATGTAAAGCCAAAGCTCACGTTTTATGTGCTCACACTATACGTTCCAATCATCAGCTGCGACTTGATTGCTCACACTATACGTGTGAATTATGTGCGAAAAACCCCTGTGCCGGGTTGCGCCAATAGACCATGATATCTTGCATCCAGAGATATTGTCAAAACAAGCATCAGCTATCAATATCAAGAGTATTTAGCATTTCCTATGTATGTATTAAATTATTAATATTATTGTATTATATTATTTCGGAAGGCCTACTTTCATTATTAAATGTATAGGCTATTGTAGCCTAAATAATTTCCCACGCAATCATTTTATAGCGCATAACCGACATGCTGCGAAGATTAGATTTGCTTGACTCCTCATTAAAAATTGTCTAAAAACATTTAGGTCAATTACAATGAATTATAGGCCTATAATTAACATTATTAACAGTCTGTGTCCGAACACTGTAATAATTAGTCATCAATGAAATTTAAGAAACCGCTTTATTTCAAAAACAGCTTGTTTAACATGAGCATTTAACAAATTAATAAAAGATGCATGGTATAGCTACATCGCAGGTGGCTTAAGACGTGGGTAATATGTTTATCCATTCTGCAACACGAACTGGAGGTAAGCAACAGTAATTTGTAGCTAGTTTGATATCTACAGAACTTAAAGATCTCCCTCTTTTCATTTTCTTTCTTGCTGCACTAAAGATGAAATGGTTAAACTTCTGTTTTCGCGCACTGAGTTTAGGGCAATCAGTTCGTTGCTCTGCTTCAGCTGTGCGATATAGTCAAGAGGAGTGACCATCTGATTGCCTGTCGGGAGAGTTTAATCGCTTCACGATTACTTCGCGATAAACGATGCACGACAAACCTGAAAATCTTCCCGACCAGAAAAAGAGTCGCACGGGTCAGAATTGGTTGAAAATTGGACGAAAATCGCAGTGTATGTCTGACTTTATACAGTGCCGGTCAGAATTATTTGCCTCCTTGGTAAATATGATCAAAGGTGGCTGTAAAGAATAAATCTGAATTGTTTATCCTTTTGATATTTTATTTTGCACAAATCTAACCTTTTATTGAAGTAAAAGAATTCAAAAAGTGGGGGGAAAATCACATTATAAAATAAATGTTTTTCTCCAAAACACATTGGGAACAATTATTTGCCCCCTTTTATTAAATACTTTTTGCAATCACCTTTTTCCAAGATAACAGCTCTGAGTTTTCTCCTATAATGTTTGGAGAACACCTGACAAGAGATCAGAGACCATTCCTCTATACAGAATCTCTCCAGATCCTTCAGATTCCCAGATCCATGTTGGCGCTTCTCCTCTTCAGTTCACCCCACTCATTTTCTATAGGGTTCAGGTCAGGGACTGGGATGGTCATTGCAGATGCTTGGTTTTGTGCTCAATGACCCATTTTTGTTTTGATTTTGATGTTGTTTTTGGATCACTGTCCTATTGGAAGATCCAAACATGGCCCATTATAAGATTTCTAGCACAGGCTGTCAGGTTTTTTATTTTTTATCTGTTGGCATTTGATTGAATCCATGATGCCGTATCTGATCAAGATGTCCAGGACCTCTGGCAGAAAATTAGCCCAGCATTATAGATACAGCAGAGTTTTTCATTTTACACATGGGGTACTGTTTTATCCCTATATGCACCAAACCCATATTAAGTGTTAACTGCCAAAAAGTTTTTTTTTTCATTTCCCCAAAGGTGATGATTTTGTTCTTCTGAACACCTTATATAACTGCCATTTTGTATTGGATAGATATTAGTTTAATCACTACTGTGTCAGTTGTGTGAACCCATTTAAGCATCTGAAGCACTTAAACTAACACTGTGAATTTTCCTGGTTCATAAAATGTGTTGATGTTTTAAAATGCTCCGTAATTGGTGACAAAACAGCAATTTAACCTATTAATCTATTTGGAAACTAATGATTAACATAGTTTTATTTAAGGCATTTATTGTTGTAGTAGTAGTAGTGGTAATGCAACCTGACTCACAGCTGTAGCAATTACAGATCAAGTTTCGAAGAAGATTTTTGGTCTGTCAGCGGGCGAGTAAACCGTTGTTATGATTGTGTGCGTAATTGTCGCGTCTCAGGTGAGCTTAGCCAGATTTTTTGCTCAGGCAAACAAAACCTTTGGATTTTGACCATCATTCTTTATCTGTTGCCTTAGCCTGCAGCTTTCTTCTCCTCCTCGCCCCTTTCTTTTCCCTCTTAATGCGCCTTTAATTCATACCTTCGGCCCTGTGCCCGCCCCCATTCTCTCCTCCCCAGCCTGGCTCTCTCTGACTCTCTGCCGTTTATAATTAGAACCGGTAACAACCTCTATTAACCCTCTGTCCCCCTCATGGCGTCTTTGAATGTCACTGGATGCCGTGGCAACCTTCTACGCTTCGCCCCACTCCACATCAACACTGCCCAGAGGGCTCTTTGCTGATTGGCCTGTTTGCTCACTGTGATGCAAACTCATTGGTTCTTTTGCGTATGGTTTCTGTGTGTACATGCCAATGTGATTGACATTTTATTGAGCGTGCGGCTCCAATGAAACCATCTGAGCACCAGCTGAGGTGCTCTTAAAATTTAACTGCAGATGGAGTGTTTTTTTTATGTGTGTGTGCAAGGTTTTGTGTTTCTGTATTGATGTGATTAGCTGATTTGTCATGATAGCTATCCAGCTAGCAGGTTTCAAGTCTTGTCCTTTCATTTTCATCAAATTGAGGAGTTTTACCATCTTCTCTCTTTGAGGTCCCATTGATTTTGAAAACAACTGTGAACAACAACAGTGGGATAATGGATCAAATGTTTGAGTTGGATTTTGAGAGCTCATACTGACGCTACTATCATCAGTTACAGTACAACTTGTTGTGCTCCTGTTATTGACTCTACAAACAGATTCACAGCTTAATAGAACAACAGTTAGAAGTATTACCATGAAAAGTATGTTGTCATGGGTTGAGGAACCAAACCAAACCAACCAAACCAAAACTGAACACGTTACAATTATATTGTTGCCTTGGTATGGTGAATATGACAAAGTTGTAATCCGAAGTGTAGAGTGTGGAGAAAAAAAAATGCGGCCAAGGTGGTTTGGCTAATTCAGTTAGGCTATTGAACAGGAAACTATTTTTGATTAAAAAAAGTTGTGAAATAGCTGTGATTTTTTTTTATTTTTTTTTTATAAATACAGCTATTTTTTGGACATCTCTGTCTTGTATGTAGAGATGAGCAATATATCTGTACCCTGTTTCTTATTGTCCGATATTAATTAGTTCATCATCATCATAAGTTAATACGCATTTAACACTGTTAAATGTATTTTATTTAGCAAATCTTTAAAGGACTATCCATTTCTCATACTGTACATTATAATGTTGTGATGCTGATGCCTAAATGACTTATAGGTTTTACATTTTAGTGATTTTCGATTGATTTTAGTTGTTAGTTTTTTTTTCTCCAAGCATAGAACTTTACTATCAGCCATAACATTAAAATAATTATCGGTTTATCAGTACCTGACATGTATAGCATTGCATCCGCATCACATCCCAACTTGTATCATATTATTGTTGTAATAACTTCACGTAAAACACCCCTTAAATTACAGTAGAATCACTGGAATGTTCCACATCTTTTGGCATATTGCTTTATTGTAGAGCTGTCTGTAATAGATTAGCAAGTAATCAGATAGCTTCATGTTAATCATCTCTAGATGCTTTTGGTGTTTGTAGAGTATCAAAGGACCTTGCTTTGCTTGTCTGTGATTATGTCCAGTGAGCCTGGAGCTCCATGTGATCCAGCACATCCAAGCCCATCAAGGAGAAACAAGTGTCAATCCATTCAACCATGCAGTTAGGCCTTTTGTTCTCTTCGGGACATGTTGTACAGTTCTGTTCCCACAATAAAAGGCCATTTCATCTGATGAAGCCCTTCACCATAATGAGCTCCATGCTTTGCACCAGTCAAGTTCAGGGACACAAGTGTCAAACGTTGTACACTGTCACTTTGTGCCCATATTCTTTTGGTGGTCATTTGGTACAGCATGTCCATGTCTAGATTATGCCTTGCTGAATTAAATCAGTAATTTGTGATATAATAATGGTGTTTTTAATGGCGTTTTTAATGAAGCTATCACCAATAACACAAAGGGATGCGTTCACATTCAGAGAAGCTATGGAGTGATGAGAGCATTTATTTTTATTCCCCTTGAGTTTTTAATCGATAGTTTCTTGAACTCGGGTTGGATATTATCTAATATGTGACTTCTAAAGGCTTCTTTATTGAATAATGTACTAGTGTTTGTTTAATAATAAAATCTACTTTCTTTCCTCACTTTTAGTTTTAATAATGAATTGGGCGATTTGGTCAAATCTAGGGGTGTAATGGTATACAATCAAGATGTATTGAAGTTACGGTTCGGTATGGGTTCTATACAGCAGAAGGGAGTAAACTAAATACAAAATTGCTTCTTTTTTCCTTTTTTATTACACAGTGGTTTATTGAACAAATTGTTTCTCTCTTTTTAAATAAATTCAATTAATTAATATCTATCTTAATGCTGTAAACTATATATAAACTACAGGTGAAACTCGAAAAATAACTAATATATTTAGTATATATATAAATATATATGTATGTATATGTATATGTATATATATGTATGTGTGTGTATATATATATATATATATATATATATATATATATATATATATATACATATGCACGATTATACTTTTCAGAGGGCCGACATTTCTGTACTTAAAATCATTTTTTTTATTTATTTGATTTCATGTCATATTCTAATTTTGAATTTGGGGTTTTCATATGCTGTAAACCATAATCATCAAAATTATAACTTTTGCACAATATTCAATTTTTTTGAGTTTCACCTGTGTATATACAGGGAGCCATTTCTTGCACATTACTATAATATTAATAATCAACACTCAATTTTTTTTAAATTGCACATTAGACAGGTTTTGCATTAACTTCTCAAATTCATTTTTGAAATATAATCATGTACATAGTTACTGTCAATAATAATTAAGAAGACATTACTAACATGTAAAGTAAATACAATCATTATATAAGCTAATATAGTGTATATATTTGGTGAAAGGCTCCCCTCTAGAGATGTAATGCTACGTGAGATATTATTCTCAAGCTGATTTATTGATGTCCTTTCACATTTGAAACACTGATTGAGAGATTACGTGTAAACATACCTATTAGGGCTGCAAACATACCTTTTAGGGCTGCACGATTTGGGGAAAATGTCATATTGCGATTATTGAGTTCAATATTGCGATTGTGATATAATAAACAAATGGTTTCATGAGTCAACATGTTTGGTTCTAAAGCAAAATGCACACAGATTAGTGATAATTCTGAATTGTGTATTTCTCAACTGAAACTAGCAACAACAACTAAATGATTGATAACACCTATAATGATCAATAAACCATTGATGTCTGGATAAAAATGCCCCCCCCCCCCATTTTAAACATTAATTATAGCCATCCAACATCACAGTGATTCCATCATTACAATTTAAAGCTATCCATTTTTTTAACATTTATTAGGCTTCAAAAAATATAACGGCTTTTAATTTAAGTGAACTTCAAACAATCCTCACATAAACCGATAATAAATGTCATATTTAACTGTGCCTTTCCTGTCTAACAGGTAGGACATATACAGAAACTAAATAAAGTTATCAAACAGTCTGCGCTGCATAGAATATACACTAATCCTTATTAAAGCTACACAAGTTCTTTAGTCAAGAACAGTAAGTAATTTTCTCTGTTCCCTTTGTTCTTTGATTAACTTTACAGAAAGCTTTATTGACTGCTGGCCATTTAAGAGCAGCTGTTGCTGACACACGCCTCATTCTCTAACAACTCTTTACGTACATCATAAGACTGCTCTTATGTTATGAAGATACTCCACAAACGACATTTTGGCATAATTGTGTGTGTTGACAAAACGACATTTTGGCATAATTGTGTGTGTTGACAAAACGACATTTTGGCATAATTGTGTGTGTTATTGTTAGTTCTAGCACGAAAGAGAACTGTATTCTGGCGCGGTCTGTGCATGCGCATGATACTGGCATTCGTCTTTCTGTGAGTCACAGCAGAGCCCGTCTACGGAGAGCCTGGCCACTCCCTATAAAGTCCTATTGTACCAAATTTTGGTTGTAGTTCCACCAGAGTTCCACTGGGGGCGATCGCCCGAGTGCAAAATGAATGGGAGTCTATGGAGCTAGACGGCTACATTTGTCTCCTTCATCCGATTGCCGTTGAGAAATCTCAGATTTGAATGTAGGTTTTGCAAGTTCAACATGGGTTATAGGTCGAAAGTTGAATGAACGAGTACTTATGTCCTTTCGATTTCTTACAGGTTAAGTTGTTGTTGCCCATAACACGCTAGCATTCTGCTAATTAACGCTGATTGGTCAGTGAAGGACTCATTACGACCAGAGATGGCATCGTGGCATCCGAAGCAGGACCAGAATGTTAAGGCGGACTTAACTCTTCTAGCACGTGTATTTACCTGTGTCAGCTGTGTTGTCGATGCCTCGAGAGAAAATAAAGTGCAGAGCGCGGAAGCACTAAAGTGACTGAAGTATTGCCGTAAAGCAGTATCTCTGGTCGTACGATTGTATGACGTCATTGACATTTTAAAAAGATTTTTTTTAGAGTCAATTATTTGCTTTAAAAAGTCAACACCCAGCAATGTGTAATTTCTTTGCATCTTCTTTCGAATACAACATTCAAATTACTAGACAAAAAATTATATCCTGAGAAAAGTGGATTTTGAGGGGTATAGCTCCATAGACCTCCATTCATTCTGCACTCGTCCTGTGAGCGCCCTCATGTGGAACCAGAGTGGAACTGCAACCAGTTCAGAAGCCGGAAGTTTACTGAGAGTGGGAGTTCTCCCCATATTAGACATTCTCTGGTCACAGTCAGGACATTTACAGACAGCCGCTCTCTTTCGACTTGTCGTGCAAGAATGGTTTAAAGCATTCGCACGAATAAGAGTGCGATCATGTAACACTAGCCAAAGGATGACAAAAAATAAGAGATGCTGCGTTAATTGCGTTAACATCCCTAATTTCATTTAAAATCGCAGCATTTTGCATCATATAATCGCATGCCTAAATCGTCTCTTCTTCTTCTTCTACGCTTTTTCCGGTTGTGGCGGTTAGCAAACAGCGTTTGCATTACCATGAATGCCCCCTTCTGGATTGTAGTGTGGTTCACCTGTGAGTGACTGTATTCATTGTCTGACTGCATGCACCGAACCGTGACTTCCGTACCATGACTATTTTTGACGATTACATGTACAGACAAACACACATGGTTTGGGTTTGGTCGTATTTGGCCTAATAGCAATTTTGATGTTATTCTGATTGTGTACAATCTGCCTAATAATGAGAGATTTCTTAATTATTTTCTTATTATTATTTCTTATTGTCCCCAGAGTTAGAACTAGAAATGGGGAAGCAGCGTTCAGTTTTTATGCGCCGCATATCTGGAATAAACTTCCTGATGACTGTAAGTTTGCAACGACGCTTAGTTCTTTTAAATCAAGGTTGAAGACATTTATTTAGGGTTGCGTATTGTATTGTAAATTTTATACATTTTATTCTTGTATTTTTTTAATGTTGTTTTTTACTTTATTTTTTATGTTTGTACCTTTTAAAGCACCTTGAATTGCACCACTGCTGAAACGTGCTATATAAATAAAATTGCCTTGCCTTGCCTTGCCTTAAACAGTATAAATAATCGCTGTTATATCTGTTAAAAGAGTGCATTATGTGGAAAATCTCAAGTTATATGTAAAATATAGTATTTGTGTAAAAAAAAACATAAAATCTGTGCATTCACATACATAAAACAAAATTTATAGCAATAAACCAATGTTGTTTTTTTAACTGATTCTTTTTTTTTCATGTTTAAATTGTAACTTGGCTGATTTTTAACCAACTTTGTACTGTTACAATGTCGGTAGTATATGTAAATGAACAATGTTTACTCGTTTTCCGTGTTACCTGGATCGAGAAATTCACGTTTATTCGTCAGAAACAGTTTGAAACTTTTGACTGCTCCAGGGCTTTCGTGAAAACTTTTTTTTATCCCCGCCAACAGACAGTTGACTCGGATTGGTTATTAACAAAACAGTTATTTTAAAGGTAGATTTATCACTGAAAATTGTATTGTACTTTGTCTACTGATTAAACAGCATTATGGTAAACAGGTTACACTATGGCAACAGCTTTCTTACCTGTACGCGACAGCATTTTGCTTCGGGCGGAACTGACAGTTCTTTCAGTTTTTTCCCCTCCATTTGGCCTAAAAAACTGTGTTTGTTGTCATCCAGTTTGAAATGTTAACTACAAACACAAGAGGTTTTTCAAATTTTTCATTGCAATGTTCTCTCCATATTTTCCATCATTTGCATCCTTTAGCTACTGCCTACAACACGCTGGATCCTTCACTGGCAAAGTAACTCAGTCCCGCTAAACGTTTACTCTTTGAATTCTTGCACCCGGGAACAATACAAGTTTACACCATTATGACTTTATGAATTTTGTTAGGAAGTATTTCTGACTAAAACAAGGCGGTATTTGACTGATCAAGTGTATCCATAGCAGACTGGTGGGAGTGGCCTTGAATGGCAACATACTCGGTGCATTATGAGTGTTGAAGTTTTCTTAACTTTTTGGCAATAGATATTTTTTCTCTGGTCAGGTAGCACTGATTTAAATTTTTTTCTTCTTTCTACTGTATAGGCAGCCAAGTTTTATTGAAAGCTCATTTTGCAAGCGATGAAGTAGCCTACCCCTTTAAGTGTGTAATATGCAGATCTGGTCAGAGTCGAATTGTTATAATCTGCTTTTTTTGTGAAAAATTGTGCAAATTTTGGATATATCTGATTAGGGCTGCACGATATTGAAGAACAATGCGATATGCGATAACTAATTAAATAATGCGATATGCGATACGATAATGCTTAAAGTATGTAAAATAAACTTAAATTATCTTTAAAATATCTTTAAAATTATATAATCAACATTCGTGTCTTTTTGTAACAATAAAACATCCCTACTTCTGAAAGTGAACATCAGTGCTTTACTTAGACTTAACTTTTATTGTCATTCTCACAACACGGATGAAGGAAACGAAATAAGAACTCAAGTCTTGACCAACTACTTCAGTAATTAATAAAAAATAATTTAAAAACCTACTTAAAACATTTCCAAAAACAAAATGATACAGCAAGTTAATAAATAAATAAATAAATAAATATAGTGCTATTTCTTAAAAAGACAACGGCATGGCAGTGTGGAGGAGTTCATTAGTCTGACCGCATCCGGGTATAAGCTTATACTATTATACTAATATATATTAAATATGTATTCTTCAGCCTGGTAGTCCTTGGATGGATGCTACGCAGCCTTCTGCCTGAGGGGAGGTGGGAAAACAGTCCGTATGCAGGGTGGGTAGAGTCCCTCATGATGCAGGTTACTCTGTCCCTCATGATGCAGGTTACTCTGTCCCTCATGATGCAGGTACTCTGTCCCTACATCGGCTTGCGTAAATGTCCAAGAGGCCTGGTAGGATGCATCTGATGGTCCGTTGTACAGACCTTAACACACTCTGCAGCATCTCTTTTTCTGCCACTGTGCAGCTGCCATACCACACAGTGATGCAGGAAGACAGGGTACTCTCCACCACACACCTGTACAAGGAGCTGAGGATGTTAATGTCCATCTTTGCCTTCTTTAGCTTCCTCAGGAAATATTGGTGTTGATGTGCTTTTTTTAGGGTGGTCACGGAGTTTTGGCACCAGGTGAGGGTGTTGGAGATGTCTACTCCAAGGTATCTGATGCTGGACACCCTCTCCACAACTACACCGTCAATGCAGAGAGGAGGGGGGACAGTGCCCTTCTTGCGAAAATCCACAAGCATCTCCTTGGTCTACTGTAGCATAAGAAGTGTTATTTTTACATCACTGTAAACCACAGGGTTCATGGTTTCAGGAAGGCCTACATTAGGTTTATTTAACAACAGAAACTGATTAATCAAATGTAAAAATAAAACACTGCTTAGTTTTCACTGTATGAATTAAATATATTGATTATTATTAAAGCTACAAAAGTTATTCAGCCAAGAGCAGTGAGTGATTTTCTCTTTGTCTTTTGTTCATAATCCCAGTTATTGCAAGCCGTTGCGATATGCATATCGCGATATATACATTTGCGATATTTCGATAATTTCGATATATTGTGCAGCCCTATGATTTTAAAGAGTGGTGAAAGCATTTTTGTAATAATGCTCTTACATCTGTTTTAGCAACACATCACATTTAACCAAAAGCTCTAAAAATTGAATTTTCCAGAAGATATTGCACACATTAAATAAACATTGTGTTGTATGTGCATGTGCAGCTCAAGGTTTGTTATCTGAAAAGTGAGCGAGACACTGGTCAGTAAGCACCGCTTTAAATGAGTCAGCCTGTTTGAAACATTGATTTCTCTGGAATACCGCAGGAGGCCTTCCTCCAACACAGAGGATCTTGTCATTTTCTGCATGTGTTAATATTTGAATCGGTGGAATAAATACACACAAGTGTGTATATGTGAACATGTGCGTGTTCTCTGGCAGGGAGGAGCATTGCAGTTGGGGCTGTGCAGAGAATGAGTCATCGCAGCGTTCTATTTGAGGAGAAATAATCTGTATGCGTCCCCTGTGCTGTGTGTGTGTGTGTGTGTGTGTGTGTGTGTGTGTGTGTGTGTGTGTGTGAATCCTCACTTTGGGTGTAAGTGCATCAGTCTGTGCCTTGATATGAGTCATCAAATGATGATTCTAAAAAAGGTTGTTTTTCTCGCTGTAAATGTATACAGGCTTCATATCAAGCTTTCATGGGCAGTTTATTGATATGTTTGGCCGCATTTACTCAGAAGGATTTTGTGTGTGTGTGTGTGTGTGTGTGTGTGTGTGTGTGTGTGTGTGTGTGTGCGCGTGCGCGCGCGCATGTCCTTTAGACCCCATGGCAGAGCAGAACTGAAAGCTAATTATTTTTGCCTTTCCCTCACAGGAATGTCTGGCAGTCGCTCAAACGAGGACATTTAAGAAACAGTTTTGCAAACTGGAGCTAATTTCTCATTCCTTCCAGGTGATTCCATTTTATTTCTTTTATTGGGTTTGTTTTTGGACTTGACAGCACTTTCAAAATAGATTTTGCACACCTGAGAAATTCTCTTTTCTCATAATAAAGACAGGTAACAAATTGCTCATGGTTGGATCGACTTGCAGTGAAATGGATCACAGCACAAGCCGAGTTCTTTGAGTGACTGGGTCGGATTCAGGTGCAACGACATGTTACTTTCCAAAAATAAAATGCACAAAAGAAAATGTAAGGGTGTTATGGGTTGTTGCTAAGGTGATCCGAGTGATGAGCACATAGGTTGCTCACTTGCCCAAAACCAAGTCTATGATATTTTGGTCTCTACTTCAGGGATGTGATTTTTGTCTGTATTTATACAGATATCCGTATTTTCTGACCTAAGAAAAGTGTGTCCACCGTGAATTCAAGAATGTGAATCCAAGGGGAAAAAATAGCTGCATTTTGTAACACATTTAAAATATTTTCATTTCATGCATGGAGACTGTGCTAGCAGTGCCATCTAGTGACTTTTTGGGACTCCCTTAACATCTCAGCCAGGGTCCAAAATTAACACCCGCCAAGTGCCGTATGTGAGTAGAAATCGATGTTGGGGAGTATACTCTAAAAAATACTCGCCAGTTGGCTGATGCTGTGAGCTGGGGTCGTGCATTTGAAAATGCAACATGTGCCAACCATCTTCCCAAATTTGTAATGAGAGTCATTTATACATTTGTTATCAGCAAGAGAAGCTTTAAAGAGCTCCCTGCAGTTTTTTGTAAAAAAAAAGTTTCAATGGTTAGAATTTGAAAGCAATTTTATTTATTTTTTTAAATGTAAGCATACTTAAAATACATTTTCCTAACATGGCAGCGGTCACAGGAGAGTCCCCAGTTAGAGAGTTGGTTATCTGTGTGAGAAACCGCTGTGTTTCTCTTGGCTTTGTTTTAATTAATCCCATCCAAACCAAGACTATTTTTGTGGGCTCGTAAGTGTGAGTCAATATAGTCCATGTTATTTAGGGTGGGAGAGAGTTCACATGCTCCCAAAGCTTCAACGCATATTTAGCCCATCTGTCCACAGCCACAGTGAGGAACGGCCACATTTATTTACCATTCTTCTCTAGCGTCCAAGATTCCTTCAGAACCCGGTTGCAAAAGGTTAGGGCTCACTTTGGGTTGGCCTTAATTGGGTCAGGTCTGGCTAAAGGCGAGAGACTAGCTGTCAAACAAAGTCTGCTGCCAAAGTCCTTGACATTACCAACATGAGTTCATCACTCATAAAAAAGGGGCTTAAAAACAAGTGGTGCACTCCCCCCCCCCCACCTTCCCATGGCTAAATATAAGCCCAACTAACGTCAGTAACCCTAAAAGGTACATCCACCTATAAATATCAGGGGCGGCTGGAAACTAAATCAAACAGACGAGACTGAAGTTAAAAGGACTATGTAAAATCTTCAACGTGCGTGCAGCTGTGGGACAGATAGCAGTTAGACATGCCTAAAGAGCAACAAGTCCAAAGTCTAAGCGATTTGCAAGATGCAAGCATGCATTGCATACGTACACACTGATCATGCTGCTTGCTGTCGAAAACTTGCTTCTATTTACAGCCTCAGATCAAATTATGTGTTGGCTCTGCAGTGGGTGCTAAAACATTGAAAGTTGACTGCTTTGATTTTAGCCAGCGTAAACACACACACATGTGTGCAGCCTACATTTGCCCTCTTAGATCCCGCCCTATGGCCAGGCAATGATAGTCGACGCTGGGTACGTGCACTTCTGTTCCATGTTGTTTTTAAACATGTCCTTTTTTCAAACAAGTGCCTGACAAAGCTTCTCTTTGATAGTTGCCTGCTCTTGAGCCAAATCCATTTTCACTCTCCAACACACTAGTGGTCATGGTGACAGACTGCTCTAAGAAAAGCACGTCAGAGGTCTAATTCAGGCGCTCTGGATAAATCTTACCCTTTAATATTGGTCTGTGACCAACTTTCCTTGCATAAAACAAATGTTTAGCCGTCATTGTAAGAAAAATGTGAAACAGTGTGGTCTCAGATTCGTTTTATCTTTCTTTTATAGTCTTGACACATTTTTTCTGGAGCTTTGTGCTTGTGCAACAGGTCTGACTTGTATAATAAATGCAATTGACATTAGGCAGTGGGTAACTAAACTGATGCAGAACACAGATGCCCAATAACCTTGTCATATATCATTCAGGAGGACATGAAATCAATGGCGCATTTCACAATAGATGCATTTAGCTATCCTCAAACCTAACGTCAAAAAGAGTTAGTACATTACTGATTTAAATTCACCTCCAGACATCATTCTGGTCTCTTTAAACATTGTAATGCTCATGTAGGTCACAATTATCTATTGGAAAATGTGCATTTCAACAGCACAGGGCCCACATATTACAGTTTTCTTTCAATACAGTTTTATACTTGTTTTAATAAATGGCTAATTTACCATTTATGTGCTTTGTAAGTTGGTGCTGTTGATTTGAATGATAAATATAGTCCCCTCGCAGGTTTGGTAATGCTGTATAAGCCACCCTAGTCTTTTGACCCACATGTGCTTGTGAAATGGTGACCCTTGTGTTCTCTGTGTCAATAGTGCTGACGCAAATTCCTTGTGTAAACAGCAAGCAGTTCTCAGAACGAAAAGCTTAGATTTAAACGCTTGTGTTTCAAATGCGTGAATTAGTTCCAATCATTATAGTGTGCATTGGCACAAATTTAGCAGCGCTCGTGTTGCTTTGTATCTCGTTTGCCCTCGTGTTGGCTTGTATTATCAAGTTAAACTCCTTTTGGTCTCACTCCTCCAGTCCTGTCATGGTCTTATGTCAGATTGGCTCCTTTTTTGGCACCTATTTTTGTTTTTGGCTCCTTTATTTACGTGATAAACAATCAACCATCCCCTCTCTTCCATCTTCCGTCTCTCTCTCTCTCTCTCTCTCTCTCTCTCTCTCTCTCTCTCTCTCTCTCTCTCTCTCTCTCTCTCTCTCTCTCTCTCTCTCTCTCTCTCTCTCTTTCTCTTTCGCCCCTCCTCTCTCTTTCTCCAAGCAAGCTCTCAGCTCCCGACTCTATTTATAGCATGGTCCCGCCCCTCCCCTGTCGCTCGGCAGCTATTTCCAGCAGCCTGAAGCAGCTCCAGTCTGTTTGTAAACTCCGCGTCTCTACACCTCTGCTCTCCCGTTCGCCACGCACAGCGGGTGAAGCTGCAGAGATTCCGCTTTAAACAAATACATAAAAGCAACACAGTCACACTAAACAGAACCACGTCGGACGGTTCACTTTAAGCCCATTCATCAGGAGAGCAAGTTGTACTGTGCTGTAGCGAGGACTGGCTGGCTGTACAGAGAGGCGAGGGGAAGGAAGGAACAGAGAGACCGGCAGGCAAAAAATACCCCAGTGATCTATTTTGTGATCGTCTCTCCTGTTTCGGTCGCTTTCATCTCGTCTTTCCAAGCTCCGTCGCATTTCGTCATGGGGAAGTCTCTCTTTTGGAGTCTGCCGATACCACATGCTTAACTTCAGATGATTGCAGGATACAGGCACGCTCAGACAGGGGGGACTGGGATACAAGCCAAACTCGGACTTGTTGGCGTGAATTAGCAGTTTGTTTCTGATATAGACGATTTGACAAGAAGGTGATGTGGTTTATGAATAGACTCGTTTGTGTGTCGTACAGCTGATGGTTCTGAGTGGACAATTTAAGGATTTGTCTACGGCATTTTCTTCCACAGAGACTGGTTCCGCTTGCATTTTTTATTTTATTTATTTTTATAAAACCATGGAGCAAACGGGCAAAGCGGTTGATGATTCTTTGCATGCATCTACATTTTGATAAAAAAGGACGCACTACCTTTTCCCTCTTCCTTCAAATGTGTTTGCATTTTTCACTTTTTTTGATGGAGAGTGGATTGCCATCTCCTTTTTCATGTTGATTTTGCTTTATTTTTGCATTTATTGTGTGGTGGTATTTTGAGACTGGCATGCTTTTGAAGCCAACTGTACCGGGACTGTGCGCGATGTTGCAGACGATCTATGAGACCGAATCCTGCTTTTCTTCAGACAGCACGTCCAGCAGAGAGCGACCGGTGGAGCTGCTTCCTCAATCCAGAAGCACCAGCATGCCTAGCACTGGTGAGTTAGAGAGCGAGATCACGGGCTAGAGAAAAGCATATACACAAATGCAAGCATGCTTGAAGAGAAGTGTATTGGTTTGGGGTGGCAGGTAGAAATGTGCTTGCTTTGCTCTCATTTGAGGATGCATTGAAGTCAAAGGTGTTGATGTTTCTTTGATAGCACAACCGTCGTGCTGTGGCTACACCTTGACTTTGTTTTGTCTGGGTAAAACCACGAGGGTCATAGTGTAAACCTGAAACAAAGGTGGTTGCTTTCCCTTTACATGGTACCATGACCAATGTCACTCTTTTGCTAATTTTTTTATTGCATTCTCTTCGGCTGGTTAATCGGTTGAGGATATTAGGTTAAGATTGTTAAGTTAATATGGTCAACATATGGTTTTGAATGCTCCTGAAAGTATTTAAGCTGGTATTAGATGCAAATGTGCTGTGGCAGTTGCAAATGACCACTGTGAATTTGAACTTGAAGCAGTTTTTTTTATGTTGTCAGATTTTTTAAATAAAACAATTTTGTTCCCCAGAGTTCGTGAGGCTCTTAGCCTTATATTGGCAGAGCAAACTTGTCTCTCTTCCTTGTCAGAAGTGATGTCAACATTCCCGTCAGAGCTTTGCGAGGTTTGGCCATCTCTCACCTGTGCTTGAATCAACACAGAGGAATGACTATATAACAGTGTGTGGGTGTGCAAGCGCTTCTTTTGCCTCGCACTGGCCCTGTTCATCTGTCACCTGTTCAAATAGATAGATACGCCATTATTTTAGATCCATTCACCTCTTTATTTGTAGAAGGGATCCCTTTGCATATGTTTGAAATTTATTAAGGCATTTAACTGTTGATTTAGGGCCACAATTGAACTAGATGTACTACTGTAAGGGGAAAAAATTAACATTTAACCAAATTAACATTAACCAAGATTTATAAATGCTGTAAAAATGTTGTCTGTTGTTAGTTAATGTAACATTAAAGCATGAACTAATATTAACCAACATATATATTTTTTTAAAGTTACCACTATTTTTCTTCCAAAGTATGAGTAAAATCCAATACAATTCCTTTAGGACCTTTTGACTAGGAGTAGACAAAACATGTCAAAAGAGCAGAACCTTCTCCTTTAATAAAACATGCTAGGTGTTTTAGCATGTAGTTGTTTACTCTTCAACACTAATGTAGAATAGAGTGCTGACATGTCTAATTGTCCTAAAGGGAACCTGACACTCATCCGCATATGCTGTAACACTTCATGTACAGCATGTGTTCTGATTATGCAACACAACGTATAGCGTCAGGGTTTGCACAATTATTGTACGCGTCTAGACATCTTTCTGTGAAATTGTGTGCATTCTGCACTGGTTGCTTAGTTTTTTTATAAGTGCAATAGCTGCAAGACTTTCTGTAAAAATATTCAACCGGGAGGTGTCTAAAATGTGTGGATGTGTTTTGTTCCAGCAGACGCTGTCAAATTTGCAGAGTCTACAAAGAAATGTTCTGACATTGGTCAAAAAGTAATTGGTGCACCCTTAAGTACTTTATGATTGAGGCCAAATGAGTTCCCTCACCAGTGTTGGAACATTTCTTTGCAGATTTTGCAAGCTACGATGATTTTTCCGGATAAGCTGAGCTGATCTTCTAAACTTGCTGAACTGGGATCGAATCATAAGTCGATACTCCCTGAGGAGGTTTTTAATTAATTATACCTGTGTTATGTAATGGAAAAAGCCTTGCAACATCCTGCTGAATCATTATGGATTAGATGGATTGCAGATTTAATGACCGACTAGTGGCTGCCTGTCCGAGCTTTTATCTGACTGAAAACATGTGACTGTAAAACAGTCCTAGAGAATAAAGAGAATTTTTTTTAAATGCAATTTTAAACAGTTGACTTTGTGATAAAGAAAACCCCTGCTAAGATTAAACGGGTTTGATTGGAAAGAAATGTAGACAATCGAAACGCTTTGTTCTGTGGCCTGTTTAATATGCGTTGCAGAATTGTAGACCATAATAGTAGTTTGTGTTGTGTCAATCACTTCAAACAAAGGCAAAGAACAGTATCTTTGAAATCAGAGACAGAAACTGTCAACACTGAAGCCAAAACCTTACATACATTTATTGAAGGTGGTGCTGATATAGAAATCAATGGCATGACTTTGATATGCCACCGTCCTCTCGGTTCACCACCTACACTATTTATATGTTTTAGATATTATATCATTCATTTCCCTGGGATAAACCACATATAAAGATCTCTGGCAAATTTCCTAAATAACAAAGAAGCAATATAAATATTTTTTGTAAGTAATGGGACATGCAAACAATGCTACATTAACGATAGCATATGGATGACGTATTGGGTATACAAGTGAGTTATATGCCAGTAATAGCTAATGGATTTAGCCAAACAGACTGGAATTGTCATGCAAAGCCATGCTTTCATTTGGCACCAGAAAAAGTTGCCAATAAATGGTTATGCGAAAAAAGGCCCAGAGTAATAAAGTCAATGTGAAACACAAAGTACAATGGTAGCAACCCTTAGGATTTTGGTAATCTATTGTGTTTTTTGGCTATTAAACATTTATTGTTATCTATAGAGTTGTGTTTTCTGTTGGCTTATCAGTTGGGCCAGTAAATCAGATCTTTACTTTTTTACTTTCACTAATAAAATGTTCACTGTCTACACCATAAAAGAATGATCAATTTGTATTTTTTAGTAATGTTTTTAATGTGTTATGTCTTTTTGCAACAAGCTGGAAATTATACAGTTATAATGTAGCCACAAATAAAACATGTTTTTGTTGGAAAACTCATTTTATATTGTGTATGTATGTACTATTATGTAGTTTTAACACATTCTTACATTCTATCATTAATGCAAAAGAATGTAACTGTAGTTTGAAGGAGTGGCTAAAAAGAAAGTGAGACTGGTGATGTCAGACAACAAAAAAAATCGTTTCAGAAAAAGTTTTTTGTTATTTGGGATGAATAATGCACAAGTAAGTCAAGCAATTTGCATTAAAAATAAATAGGGAAAATTTTGATTTTGTAAGCCCAAGAGAAAGGTGAACTTCAGGGCTTCTTAGTCTTAAACTTTCATTTGCATTCCAAGTGTGCTTTCTTATAGTCGTCAAAATTAAGAGCTCCTCTAAATTTAGGTACATTGTTCCAACCATGGCAAGTCAACTGTCTCCCTAATGATGCCCTGTGCTATAATAAGCAGCACGCCTGTTTACAGCCCTATGGTCTCACCCCCATGTCTTGAATGACAACTGGAGCTTTCAGGGCACTATGGGAATGCATTAGCTCCACCCAGTATAACCTTTCAACACCTACTTTGAGGTCTATTCTCAAACTGCTGTGCACTTGGTGTCGTGGTTGACAGACGATCTAAATTAAACAAACATGAGTCAGTCAATCAGTGATTCAGACGTTGATTCAGTGGATGATTCAAATGATCAGTTGTTTATCTGTTGCTCTTTCTTCTTGTTGTAGTTATCGATGCTGTTTCCGTGTAGGTGTTCTTTTCACAGGTTACAAAAGTACCCCCGTCTACATCCCGATGATGCAAAAAATTGGGCTACAATCTGTGTTGGACTACAAAATACATCACATAATCATTAAGGGAAAGTTGGATGCTTTTTCCATGGTGTTGACAGGTGAAGCTTATTTTAGGTTTAACAAAAAGATACTCAACATGGAAAATAATTAATGTTAAAATGTTCTTCACTAGTAGTTCAGTATCAGAAGATCATAGCGGACACTGAACATTCAGTTCAGATTGAGGACATCGTGCAGCAGAGTGGACATAGTATACAGTATGTATACTCCAAGATGTTCTGTTTGTACCCTATACATGATGAGCTAATAATATCTCACTGGTCTCATTTTATTATCTACTATTATTGGGTTTTAGTATAGTGCAGTCTTAATATGGCACTCATGGATATTTCTAGATGCAACATAGTATTGCAGACAACAATATGCATAAATTGGTGAGGCCTCTTCTTTGAGTCCTGGTTGTTGTGTCAGATTTTTTTACATGTCTGCACTTCATTTCTTATTGTTGCTAGAGTTTTCTGGGTGATTGCATATTAACTTACTATAAGTCAAAAGAGCCACATCGTTTTATATCCAGTATAATTTTGATTTGGCCATTTTGTCATTTATAATTTGCACATAATCCTATGACCAATTGGGGTGAGTAAAAGAAGACAGCATTTTCATTTTTGGGTGAACAATCCCTTTAAGGGGGTACATTGAAGAAGAATACACGTCACCAGATGATATTTTAAATAATTCCATAAAGATACATTACAGCTGCAAACTGGAAAAATTGATTGCATTTTATATTGATACATTTTGTTTTTATGTAGCCTAGGCTTTATTTAAGCTGTCAAACCACTAAAAGGCACATTTATAATGAAAAAAATATTATGTACTTTCCTTTGTTTTTTGAAGGTTTTTTACGATGTAGGTATTACTGTGACTGGAAAAGGAGTGCAGGAGAAGGAACAACTTAAGTAGTGAACACAACGAGGATAATTACTAGACACAGCTGACACAAATTAACTAATAATGATGGTAACCAAGGAGATGAAAGAATGGCGGGAAATTGAACAAAGAAACATGTGACAGATGAAAACACACTGAAAGTCCATGAACTAAACTGAACGTGACATAACACTCCTTTCCGGCAAGGCGCATTATCGCGCCGTAGAAGAGTGCTGACAGATGGAGAAATGGCGGAGGTTTAGGAGGACGTGGCGAAGGGCTGGTCAAAGGGACAGGCAGACAGATAATGACAACCAGGGAGGAGCAGGAGGTAGCATCCATGGTGGAGAAGATGGAAGGAGTGGCCATGTGGAGCTCAGCCATGCCGGTAGCCCAAGGCGGAGTCTACGGCAGGAGGAGCCATGATGGTGATGACGTCTGGGGAACGACCGATGGCAAAGGAGCCTTGGGAGGTGGAGCCCACCGCGCAGACGGAAGTCCGAGGAAGTGATGGGACGCCGATGATCTAGGCAGTTGCGATGGAGCCTCTGCAACGACCCCCAGAGATGGAGGTGGGGATCCGGAAGGCTGTGGACGAGCTGGTGTGATCGAGGGCAGAGTTGGTGCCTGAGGGAGGGCGGAGCTTGCCGAAATTGTAGGGGTGGAGTGCTGGAGAGCAGCGGACAGCTTGCAAGTCCTGAGCGAGGGCGTGGCGATATCCGACCCAGGTGGAGTCGATGGTACGAGGGAGCCCGGCGAGACCGACTGGCTGATGGTCAACGCTGTAGTCGAGGGGGGAAGGAGCATGGGCGCGGGTCGACAGGTTGAGGTGGAACAGTGCATAGTGAGGCTGGAGATGGAGCCACGGGCTCATCACGCCCAAGAGGAGAAGGGTCCCAGAAGGTCCACTGTGTAACCACGCCACTGAGAGGAGGTGTTGTGTTGTCGTCAACTCACACCCCTGGTCAGACTCTCCATGGTGCTTCGACTCCAGGGCGATGGTGTGCTCTGCCCTCCCATCCTCGGGTACAGGCTCAATCGTCGCGGCAGGCAGAATCATCCAGTCTGCGGAGGGCTCAGGCGTCGTCGATTGGGGTGGTGAGGGGCTGGGCTCTGGATTGGGGCTGTACGCTCTCCAGACACCTCACAACGGCTTCCCTCCAACTCAGTCCGGTGGTGTCTGGAAGGTTGATGGGTTTGTGGAAGTTTGCCCCGATCCAGAACAGGGTCTTTAGTGTCTCGTCGTTGAGCAGGCTAGTCAGTGCAAGACGACAGAAGTTCGTAGAGAAACTCATATCCATTTTGGTTGGTCCAGTCATCTGTAACGGTGTGGTCTAGTCAGGAACAGGCTGAAGACTCAGAAGATGAAATCCAAACACTTTAATTGCAACACTCAAGAATCAGGTAACAGTCAGGGAAACTCACATTAACACAATGTAGGTATTACGGTGACTGGACAAGGAGTGCAGGAGAAGGAACAACTTAAGTAGTGAACACAATGAGGATAATTACTAGACACAGCTGACGCACATAAACTAATAATGATGGTAACCAAGGAGATGAAAGAGTGGCGGGAAACTGAACAAAGAAACATGTGACAGATGAAAACACACTGAAAGTCCATGAACTAAACTGAACGTGACAGTTTGAATTTATTGGAAAATTATGAGTGGCGTGGAAGATATTTGTGCAACCTCTGAAACTCTAGCAGGGCGCAGACGATGGACGCTTAATAGTGGTGGTTATGTGTGCACAACAATGGTTTAGAAATTTTGTCTGCTGTATGTTTTGCTCATCTTCATTTCCCTTCTCGTCTTAATAAGAAATAGCAGCAAGCATGGTTGCTCAAACATGGATACTAGGAGAAATAAAGGCTCAAACATGGATACAGATCCATTTTGTTTCTCTTGCCAAATGACCCATGACTGTAAAGTCCTGATATCTTTTAATATCCTTTACTGGAAATAGTTTCATAAGAAAAAGAATAACCTTTCTTCGACACATGCCATCCAAACCCCTCAGGAGATCTGTAGAGTAGAGGCTGATATTCAAAGCAAAGATCTAGTTCCCTCTCTGACTTTCCCAATTGCTGGTCACCCAAATGAAATTTGTTTGTAAGAAGAATCAAAAGTGTTGTTGTGGGGATTTGGGATGTTGGGAGTGAATTTTTGTACCCAACAGAGGCAGGACAGAGAAATGAAACCACTGTTGTTGGCATTTTGTCAGGGGTGGTCCCTTTTGTGGGCCACCTGTTTCTCTGCTGTTTAGACTGAATATTAATAATGTTAATAATTAAAAATCTTAATATAAATGGTCATAATTAAATTATCATTTCTAAAAGTTCTCGTTCTGAAGGGGCTTTCCCCCATCCCACCCGAATGCTTTGCAGAATAGTAATGGTGCAGTGAAAGTACTGCTATAAGTATTTGAATATGAATCAATACTAACTTGAAAAACCATAACACCACCTTGTTATATATTTCATGTCTTTTTTGAGGGGGGGAAAACCTTTTTTTCCGCTGGAATACAGCCTGCGCCCCCGTCTCTGCTTCTTTCTAAAAAGTAGTGTGAGATGAATTCCGCACCACACATTGAAGTTTACCCAGAAAACAACATTCCTCTCATGCAAGCGTTTGACGTCAATGCTGGTGCATTTATAGAACCTGTAAACAGTGGCCGGCACTCAGCCTGCTACTTAGCGATGACATTTCATCGTCTGAATGTTTATGCTTTGCATGTGGCTTCATCTTCTTCTCTGCTTTTTTTCCTGCTCATGAAAGGTTGTACCATTTGAACCAGAGCCCTAAGGAATGGTGGTTGGGCATACGAAGCTCACGCTATGATTGGTAGAGGTTTTGCTGTTGAATGGGACACTGTTTTGGGGCTGATGGGGAAGGAGGGGGGTGATGGGAAATGGAGTTGGTGGCTTAAGTTTAGTGCCATATGATGCCTAAAAATGACAATGGATTCAGCTGTTAATGGTAGGGACTGGTTCTGCCACTACCGTTACCAATGCAGGTACAAGGCAGATATTAAAATTCAATATTTTGTCAAAAATAAATAGAAAATAGAATACTATAGGCTAAAATCAATCATTATAGATGCTAAAAGTGAACTTATGCATCACAACATTATAATGTGCTGTATAAAAAATTGTTAAACTTTAGCAAATCTCTAAACTAATATCAGTGTTATTAAAAGAGACTGAGACTGAGACTTTTTAAGTAACAACTTTAAGTGTTAGATGACAAAGGTTATCTAATTGTAGAAATGTAGAAAAATGAGCATGCACAATTAAATATTCAATACTGACTTTCCTATATCTAGCCTATATTTAATTGTGCATGCTCATTTTTGCATATTTTTACATTTTCATTTGCATTACATTTTTAAAACAATATTAATTTCATTATTTAATAACATGTTTCATATATATTTAGCAGATCTCAAAATATCCATTTTCATACTGCACAAAAGTGTCACATCCACACTGAAACTAATCTTGGCAAATTAATCTTATTGCACATGCGAAAAACTTCATAAACACTCACTGAGATGATACAGACGGAACATACATAATGAAGTTCTCATGCTATTCTTCTAGCAGGATCATTTTGTTTAGCAGAATATCTCACCAATTAACTGATGCGTCCAGGTTGCACTCACTCAACATTATATAGTTGGTCTAATTTTGGTCCATTTGGTCTAAAACGCAACTGCCCTCATGTTTTGCCGCTGGACAGCAAATGCGAGTAAATTTCTGTCATCTTTGCAGGACTGTGATCTGAAGAGTGTTTTGTTGACAAAATCCAGTGTGGCCTAAAGGTCAAAACAGAGAGAAAAAGATGAGTTTTCAAACAAAGCGTATTAGTGTGGATATTGTAATCATAAATTCACACTTAGCATTTAAAACATTTTATTGTATTTTTGTTTTTGACTTTTGTTATTACTCTTTTATGTTTTTAGGATAGATTTTTAATGATCATCATGCAAGTAGTTGTGAAAACCTTATACGTAATCTCCCACGCTCAAAGGAACAGGAATACAAATTGAGCCATAGCTGTTGGTGCATGTGCTCAAACTGGCGCCATATCCCGATAGCATTAGCCCCACTTTTCCCATAATATGCTGTCTTCTCTCAGCTGTCCTATAAATAATTAAAAGGCCAACAATAAAAATTAAAAGCACTGTTCTCTCGCTAAAATCAAAAATGGCACCATTCAGCAAACGTGACATGAACAAATCGACATGCATTAGCCCATAAATGCTGTTGACTTCCAGCAGTGTCATTATCCACTTTAATTGACGTCATCGTCCGCATGTCTTATGGATCAAGAGTTATTATGAACTAACATCATGTGGTGCGCAAGCCCTCTCTTTCCCTTTTTTTTTACAGCTGTCTTTTTTGGGCTTCCACCAAGGAATTGCTGGTTTCTTGTTTTCCCAGGGCGAGGGGAGCCTACCCCTCCTTTAGGCCTGCCAAGGCATCGGAGGTTCCTGGGGCCCATAAATCACACTGGCTATTTGTAACTCTCCCTTACCAGCTTCAAACCCCAAGTTTAAGCTGCAAAGAAGCCCTTACAAAGGTTGTAAATATCACCCAGCTTTCCTGCACCTCTTCTTTTTCTCCAGTTTTGGTCTCAGTGCCGCAAACCATTGGCTGGATCTGACCGACTCCATTTGATTCTCTCTCTCTCTCTCCTAGTTCTCTCGTGCTTGTTCATCTATGTGCCGTTAACAAGGAGAGGATGCAGAACCGATTTGACAGGGCAGCCTACCGCACGTCGCTGTGTGCTATTTCTGGAAAGCAATATTCATGCTCTCTCTCTCTCTCTCTCTCTCTCTCTCTCTCTCTCTCTCTCTCTCTCTCTCTCTCTCTTTCTCTGCCTTTCCATCTCTCCCGCTTGTTTCTCTGAAGCGTAGCTGGTGTACCATTGCTAAAGAAAATAACCATGACGTAAACCGGGCTCTCTGCAAAATAGACTTTAAAACAGGGGGATGGTAGAAAGCTCCCAAAGAGCTCAAATAATAAATGGTTCCTCCAGGGAGGCAAGAACTCGTTTCAGTCAAAAAAGCTGTAAAATCAATATGAAACCACAGACTATGAATAAAAATGAAGTACATTTAAGGGAAAAGTAATCGGCCCTGTTGGTTCTGAAAACGTCACCCCTTGCACTAAAGTCCTAATTGATTGATTGCAACTTCTTACAGTGATTATTTGCTCATTGCCGTGTGGTTTCCACTGACAGCTTTTATTTGAAGGCAAACCACCATGGGCTCCTAAAAAAAGAATTATTTCTCTCTTTTTTTTTTTCTTCCCTTCATTCTGTCCTGGGGCCGGATTCACGAAAAGCTTCTTAAGAGGTTAAGAAAATTCTTGAAATAAATTCTAAGAAGTTCGTAAGAATGTTTCTAAGTGCAAATCTTAAACAATTCTTAAGAAGTTCTCAAATATTTTCTTAAGAGCATCTTTTTTTTCTTAAGAAGAAAATGATAGGCTTTGGTGTTATTTGATTGAAAGGTGGGTGTTCCTGAAGACTTGCTGGAATAAAAACTCTTCAAAAGCCATCTTTTTGCGCTGCCTGCAGATAAAAGCGCTTGGCTTGACGGGAGTTAATCATTCAGCACTGTGATTTTAATGCACGGTGTCAAGTTAAAATAGTTATTTTAAAAGAGCCTGTCTCAAGATGCAGCGGTCTTTCCCAATCATTTGCGCTCCATCTTTCAAGAGTGAATGCATCATGTATGCATCGTCCACTCTAGTGCACTGTTAATGATTGATCTGTTTCACTTGTCCACATTTCTGGTACTAGTAATATGTTCATGTCAATTCTTTAAACACCTTACCTTTGGGGATTTAAGACAGGTTTTGGGGTATCCTAAATTTAAGAAGTTATATACGATTGTTATTAAGAACATTCTTTTCAGGAATATGAATACTTCTGAAATGTTTTAACAATCTTAAGAAAAAAGATAAGAACATTTGGTCACACCTTTAGGGTTCAAGTCTTACTAAATAACTAACTATTAACTACAACTTTTGCTTTAATAAACTCCTAATTACTGCTTATTAAAGGTGCAATATTTTAGATTTTTGTATTAAAATATCCAAAGACCACTCTTAAAGTGTTATATATTTCGTTCAATTGTGTACTTACATTATCCTAAATGTTTCCAAGAATTTGTAAATTCATATGGACCAAATATGGACCATAGCAAGCAGACTTTGGGACGAAAAGAGAAATATAACTAGGATCAATATCGGCGTGGCGTTTTCGAGATGCCAAGAGCTTCGCGGCAAACTTCGACCTGACAGAGACGCCACTCTTGCATGTACTTTATTAGACAGGTGAGCAAATGTACATAAAACTAATCAATGTTATATAGCTCAACATGATGAAATGTTAGAATATGATCAGTAAGATATTAATGTTGATCTAGCTTACTGCTAGTCTCATACAGCCCACATACTAACACATAGAATAACATTATAACTGTCAACACACTCAAATGCAGTTTAGTGTGATAGTGTAGACCAAGTGAAACCTCATTCCTTTATATCCGCGGGACTCGCATGAGGCGCTGATATCTGTCTCTCATTAACAATCGCGCCCTGCTTCATACCACAGTCATGTTAAAAACATCAATGTATTCACTAAACATTATTTCCCCATAGCCTAAATATTATTAGATCCATCGTAATGACAAGTTCCATGATTCCACGCTCATTCACTGCATCATCAACCTTTGTTATTGTTTTATAGAGGTTAACGACCCCTAGCGGTGAAAAACTACAAATTGTACCGTTAATAGCCATGCAGATTAAGGCATTAATATGTGCTTTATAAGTACTAATAAACAGCTAATATCCTAGTAATATGCATGCTAAGACGCAACTAGTTTATAGTGAGAATTGGAGCCTAAACTGAAGAAGTTACCAAAAATTCTTAAGAAAAGCTTTTGCGAATACAAAATGTTCTTATCTTTTTTTCTTAAATTAGAAAATAAGATGACAAAGCAGTTAAGAAGAATTTTATTCTTAATGTTTTGTGAATCCGGCTCCTGAATATTGTTGGTTTATAGTACAAATTTATCTCGTTCTTGCTGTGGGTGTGTGTACGGTCTCTTTTTTTATATATCACAGGCCTGCACCTTATAAGCCCCTGGTTTGTTTCTGTGCTGGGGAAACACATCCCATGATTCACTGCTGTGTCCCAAAGCTTACCAACAGAGATGCTTCTGCAGAACAGAGGGAAGTGCAGGCACATTTATTAATGACTGTCCTTGAGGTCCTACCTCAGCGTCCTTAGCTTCTCTTGCTCACTTAGTGTCCTTTTTCTATCGCTCGTGTGTGTGTGTCTGTGTGTGTGTGTGTGTGTGTGTGTGTGTGTGTGTGTGTGTGTGTGTGTGTGTGTGTGTGTGTGTGTGTGTGTGTATATATATATATATATATATATGTATGTATATATGTATGTATATGTATGTATGTGTGTGTGTGTGTGTGTATGTTTGTATGTATTTTTATATATTTATATATTATATCTATAAAATATAGTATATTATAATATAACATTTTTGCTGGGTAATGATTATATATCATGTGTATAAAGTTTAGTAAGTTCTTTTTTTGAAGAAGATTCTTTGTAACATTCTTACAAACATCTTAGAATTTATCTTAAGAATTTTCTTAACTTATTTATTCAGAAGATTTTCGTGAATCCGGCCCCTGAATCCTGAATAAAATGTTTAGCAGTTTCCACATAAATATTAAGAAACACAACTGTTTCAACATTGATATTAATAAGAAATGTTTCTTGAGCAGCAATTAGATTTCTAAAGGATCATTTGTGACATTGAAGAATAAAGTCTTTACTATTAAAATATGGTATGGGGCTGTTTTCGAACTTGGCATCTTACTTCCATTCAAGGGAAATCTAATGCTTTAGCATCCAAAAGCTTTTTGAACAAAGCTATGCTTCCAACTTTTTGGGAACAGTTTGGGGAAGGCCCTTTTCTATTCCAGCATGCAGTGCCCCAGTGAACAAAGCAAGGTCCATAAAGACATGGCTGGATGAGTTGTTGTAGGAGAACTTGCCCACATAGAGCCCCCATCAAACACCTTTGCGATGAACTGGAATGTAGATTGCAAGCCAGGCCTTCTAGTCCAACATTAGTGCCTGACATCACAAATGCTCTACAGGTTGAATGGTCAAAAATTCCCACAGAAACACTGCAAAATCTTATGGAAAGCCTTCCCAGAAGAGTGGAAGCTGTTATTGCGGCAAAGGGAGGACAAACTCCATATTAATGTCTGTATTTAGAGTGCAATGTCCCTGTTGGTGTAATAGTCAGGTGTCCCAATACTTTTGTACACACACAATATATATATATATATATATATATATATATATATATATATATTATATTCATAATACTTTTTTGTTTTAAACTGCTTAGGTTTTTTTCTTGTCACACAATAATCACATGCAACTTGAATTAGTATTTTTTACGTATATCAATATTAGAGCATCCCTACTCTTTTTCTTTCTCTATATGTCTATTCGTCTATGTCAATGTCTCTCTTTGTCTCTGCACAACAGGGCTTTGGACTAACTGCTAAAATAAAGCTCCCCTGGCTGGAATGAAAGCAGGAAATGGTGTCAGCAAATTGTGTCAGCTGTAAGTTTCTCTTTCAACTGAGCTCTGAAAACAAAAGGAAAGCCCTTCGGGAGAGAGGAGAGGAGAGCGTTAGGTTGTTGCTGCCATGAGGGATATCGTCCCTGAGGATATAGCGGTTAGATGTCAACTTAAACACTGTTTTTCGATGGAAAGTTATCCTTAAAATTTTTTCAGTGCTTCAGCTAGATTGTGTAACTCATTGTCAGATTATTTTCTGGTTAGGTGCAGGTTTAGATCACATCACATCGGCTCACATCTATGGATTGTCCTTGCTTGGAGTCCTTGGGCAGAGATTTTATGACATTATTGAGAGGCTAACAACATGCTTTTCACAAGAGTCCTCAGGTTTTTGCAAAGAACAGTTACATGCTGCATTCATTTCAGACGTCTGTAACGCTGATCCGAGATGGGAGGGAGGGAAAAGCGCGAGAGAGAAAGAGAGAAGCTTTAGCCGCCTGGCAATGTAGTGTCCTAAAATAGATTTGCGCACTTTTAAAAGCGCAGCGTGCCCCCATCCCCCCCCTCGCTCCCCTCCACTCCCCCCAGAGCATTATTAATCCAGGGCTATTTATAACTGCACTTTTCGCAGGCAGACTGTGTTCTGTCGCTGCTTGTGTTTAATCTCTTCTGGGAGTGAAGGGGAGAACGGGGGCCGGGGAGGATGAGGAGGAGGCGAAGGTGTAGAGGATAGCGGGAAAGACAAAGGGGAAGGAGTTTGAAGCCAGGAAAAACCCCCTGCTATGGTGGAAATGGGGTTGTTTTTTTTCCAATACAGTAGACAAGGGGAAAAAGCAGCATGGTTTCTTTGTAACATTTCTTTTTCTTTTTTTTTGGACCAAAGAGAATTCCATATTGTGATAAACATCGTCCCATGGACCAACTATTGCAAACTTGGGTCTCTCTAGATGATTGTCTTCTGTTGTTGTGGAAGTATAGAGCTGTGTATGAAGGTGCAAGAAAGTGATTTGAGGAAATAGGCAATCAAAGCTTTTGTCTGCAGAACTTTTCACCTGTACAGATCCTCCATCACATGAGAAATAGCCAACAAGTCAAGAAGCATAAAAAAAAAAAAAAAAATATATATATATATATATATATATATATATATATATATATATATATATATATATATATATATATATAATTATATATATCCTCCTCATCCTCCCCGGCCCCCGTCCTCCCAGAAGAGATTAAACACAAGCAGCGACAGAACATACAGGTCCTTCTCAAAAATTTGCATATTGTGATAAAGTTCATTATTTTCCATAATGTAATGATAAAAATTAAACTTTCATATATTTTAGATTCATTGCACATCAACTGAAATATTTCAGGTATTTTATTGTTTTAATACGGATGATTTTGGCATACAGCTCATGAAAACCCAAAATTCCCCAAAATTTCCAAAAAAAAAATCTAAAAAAATTAGCATATCATGAAAAGGTTCTCTAAACGAGCTATTAACCTAATCATCTGAATCAACTAATTAACTCTAAACACCTGCAAAAGATTCCTGAGGCTTTTAAAAACTCCCAGCCTGTTTCATTACTCAAAACCGCAATCATGGGTAAGACTGCCGACCTGACTGCTGTCCAGAAGGCCATCATTGACACCCTCAAGCAAGAGAGTAAGACACAGAAAGAAATTTCTGAACAAATAGGCTGTTCCCAGAGTGCTGTATCAAGGCACCTCAGTGGGAAGTCTGTGGGAAGGAAAAAGTGTGGCAAAAAACGCTGCACAACGAGAAGAGGTGACCGGACCCTGAGGAAGATTGTGGAGAAGGACCGATTCCAGACCTTGGGGGACCTGCGGAAGCAGTGGACTGAGTCTGGAGAAGAAACATCCAGAGCCACCGTGCACAGGTGTGTGCAGGAAATGGGCTACAGGTGCCGCATTCCCCAGGTCAAGCCACTTTTGAACCAGAAACAGCGGCAGAAGCGCCTGACCTGGGCTACAGAGAAGCAGCACTGGACTGTTGCTCAGTGGCTGCATGTCATTCGGAAATCAAGGTTCCAGAGTCTGGAGGAAGACTGGGGAGAAGGAAATGCCAAAATGCCTGAAGTCCAGTGTCAAGTACCCACAGTCAGTGATGGTCTGGGGTGCCATGTCAGCTGCTGGTGTTGGTCCACTGTGTTTTATCAAGGGCAGGGTCAATGCAGCTATCAGGAGATTTTGGAGCACTTCATGCTTCCACCTGCTGAAAAGCTTTATGGAGATGAAGATTTCATTTTTCAGCACGACCTGGCACCTGCTCACAGTGCCTAAACCACTGGTAAATGGTTTACTGACCATGGTATTACTGTGCTCAATTGGCCAGCCAACTCTCCTGACCTGAACCCCATAGAGAATCTGTGGGATATTGTGAAGAGAAAGTTGAGAGACGCAAGACCCAACACTCTGGATGAGCTTAAGGCCGCTATCGAAGCATCCTGGGCCTCCATAACACCTCAGCAGTGCCACAGGCTGATTGCCTCCATGCCACGCCGCATTGAAGCAGTCATTTCTGCAAAAGGATTCCCGACCAAGTATTGAGTGCATAACTGAACATAATTATTTGAAGGTTGACTTTTTTTGTACTAAAAACACTTCTTTTATTGGTCGGATGAAATATGCTAATTTTTTGAGACAGGAATTTGGGGTTTTCATGAGCTGTATGCCAAAATCATCAGTATTAAAACAATAAAAGACCTGAAATATTTCAGTTGGTGTGCAATGAATCTAAAATATATGAAAGTTTAATTTTTATCATTACATTATGGAAAATAATGAACTTTATCACAATATGCTAATTTTTTTAGAAGGACCTTTATATATGTATTTATTTTTTGTGACTAAAAGAGGTCCAGGGTCATTCCAGCATTAAAGAAAATAATAATTATTATTATTGTTCCTTTAGTACATTTAGGTCTTTAGGTTCATTCAGTATATGTTGTTTCCACCGCTTTCAGGGTAGATTTATTGATTATAATTTAAACAATTTACTTTTGACATGTTACACCATTCACGTTCAGTCTATGGCAGTGGTATTCAAATGGCGGACCATTGGACATAATTGCGGCATTTTACAGTTTCTACAGATTAAAGTGAGCACCGCGTCAAAACAATGGAGCGGTTCACACCACAAGCACTCAGGGTCGTTTATATAGGGTCGTAATGATATTTAGGCGCTACATCCTCTAATATTTTAGAGCCAAAAACGCTTCATTCAAGCTCTTTCCATTCCGTGCGCATTGCTTCTCTCTCCCGCTAAAGACGTAAAGCTCCGCATTAAGACCTGCAGACGATGCGGTTATTTTAACAGTTGCAGAAACACGGTGAGCAGCAAAATAGATACTTTTGCTAAAACGCAGAAGAAAACGACAATAGGGTAAATACAGATATTTTGATCTGTCATACAGTTGACTCCAACCGTTTAACTAAACCAGGTTTGTGACAATCTAACGCATAGCACCTTTGGACATTTTTTTTTTCATACATTTAGCATTATTAAGAGAATTTCATAATAAAGAATGTTATCATTTGGAAAATTATTTAGAGATGGCAAGGGAAGACAATACACTTAAAATTACTAGTTAACTTTGTTTTGTGCTAATGATGAGCATTTTAAATTTTAGATTGTTTGTTTTGGCAGTTTATTACTTTGATCAAAATATAAAAATGGTCCATACTTTTCCTAAATGATCCATGCTCATACTTCCCAGTATGTTTTCTCAGTCTATGTGCCATGCACGTAGGTGTCTAAATGTAAAAAATAAAATACAAAAATAATAATAATAGCCTGATAAAACTTTTGCCAGCGGCTCAGTGGAAGGTTGGTGGTTCTATCCCCGGTTCCACCTGACCAAGTGTTGAGGTGTGCATGAGCAAGACACCTAACCCCAGCTGCTCCCGATGAGCTGGATGGCGCCTTGCATGGCTGACACCGCCGTCGGTGTATGAATGGGTGAATGTGAGGCAATATGTAAAGCGCTTTGGTGGCTATGGGTCTGTTGAAAGCGCTATATAAATGCAGTCCATTTACCATTTTTATCTTATCTTACCTTTTTACATTCATATCGAGTTTACAGAAATATTGACTTTTTTGGGTAATTTAAAAAAAAAAAAATCTTTGACCTCACTGCGTTGGCTCTCGGGGCCCAAGATTTACATCTTGGATGACTATTTTAAATGTTTAGGTTTTTTTTTTTTTTCTTTTACAAAGTACTATGGCTGCCCCGATGGAAATGTACTGATCCAAAAAAGTATTGTCCAGACCAAGGAAATATAGAGACCTGACCTCTTGGAACTTTAACTGAATACCCCTGGTCTAGAGTGTTACAATTAAAAAACAATCCTGTGTGCTCTAGACTTATTGTCAAATTCAAACCTGATTGTGCTGGGAATTGTGATTAACAATTGCCTAGCAGCTTTTAAATGAACTAAGATAACTGCTGCATAAGGGGATCAAGTTTAAATAAACACACACATATGCAAACACACACTGGCACCATGCTTTAACGCCAGTGACACAGAGTGAGAGGAAGCTATTTCTAGTCCTTCCACCAGGTGATTAGCATAATCCATGGAGTACGATTTAATCTGATGAAAGGTAAATCGGGCTACTCAAGCATTCTCTGGCCCTCTTCCAGACCCTTCATTGATTATTCCTCCTTGGCCTTTTATCCAAATAACATCACCCAGTTTTACTCTGTCTGTCGTATCTCGTTCCTTTCCCATTCTCTCTCACTCACCCAGCCTCACCCATGCTTATGCAACACCTTCTTTTATTTTTAATGAGGAGGTACCTCTCTCTCTCACTCTTCTATTTCCATCCTGTCAGGTTACAATACTCTTACCTCGTTTTTAATACATCTTAAGTGCCTCAGCAGAAATGTTTTTTAGCTTTTTAAGGCCTTCCCCTTGGGACAAGCTCACCACTGTCCTCATTTATACATAACCCGGAAAAACTTTGAACAACATGGAAAGATGTGCATATATAGATGTACAATTTTTTGTGCAAAACGTATTGGTATATTGGTACCATTTCAGCCAAAATTAACTTTTTTATTTTTTTATTTTTATGTTAATTTTACATTTAGATTACCTTTCCTTTCAACGAACGAGATGGGCAATTTTACAAGAAGTATAATAAGACTCTGATGTCCCCAGAGTGTGTATGTGATGTTTTAGCTGAAAATAGCCTACAGATAATTTTTGATAATTTTTCGTATAATGTTAAAATTGTTTTTTGTGTGTGTCCCTTTAAATGCAAATGAGCTGGTGCTCCCGGTCCCCTTTCAAGAAGAGAGCGGAGCTTCAAGACAAGAGCTCATGCTCCAGCATACCGGCAACAACAAAACAGGACGATCTCATGCACTGAAATGTCAGAAACTGTCAGTAGCGGAGTTTAGCCTTATATGTTCGAACTGAAGTCTGACAATGATGGAGAGACTCAAGAAGAAGTGACAACATGTAGAATGCAACAGGACAAAATGATTGGTGCAAACGTGTAAGACTTTAGTGATTTTCTTTGGGACATTTCCTTCAAAAATGAAATTTAACCACAATGTCCTCAATGACTCAAATGGCGGGAGTCTATGGAGACTCTTATGTGCATTGATACATCCCAAAACACGACACTTGCAATGCCTCTTTGGCGCAGATATTGTACATCTCCAGCTGCTACAGCGAGGACACAGAAATGGCGGACTCACTCAGGACTGTGTCTATGCTAATAGGGCAGATCGTGTGCTCGCGTGGCTTGTCCCTAAAATAATGTCGTTGTAGGGGGGAATCTGAATCAGCTCGTTTCAAGAGACTGCTTTTGATTTATAGGTAAAAGTTTAAGTATAAAAGTGAATGTTGCATAGGTCCCCTTTAAAAATACTAATAATTCAATCAAATGTGTTAAGCAAATCTTAAAATGAATATTAATTTTTCATACTGTACATTGTTGTGATGCCTTAATTCACCTGTATTGCATTTAAAGCAATTAATTTTAATATTTAGTGTTTTATTTTTTATAATTTATATAGACAAAATAGTATAGAATCTTAATATCAGTCATTTTTCAGTTGAAAATAATTCTTGGTTTATATTGTCCAGAATTTTAAAATAACAATGGACATTACGTTTTTGTGTGGCGGCTTTACTATAAAAGTAGTAAACATCCTTAAAAAATGTTACATTTACTTGAGAATCAGATTTCCATAATACATCTTAAATTAAGTTTATTTTTCCTTTCCCATTTGAAAATAGTTTTATTTTTCAACAAGGGACAAGAAGTCTTAGTAACTTTATCTTTTTAAGGCTTAATTATATTGGCTTGTAGTACACAACATGCATGCTTGATTGTGTTTTTAATCAGTCTGCTAGTTTGTGTATATGTGCGCGATATGTGTGGGCGCTGCAGTAATCAGTCGAGACTCCACTTTGGTCAGAGCTCTCTGAGGGAAATTGCCTGGAAACCCCCTTAGTCTGCCCAACCTCCTCACTGAGGACTTCCTCGAAGACTCCAGTCCCAGAGTACCTCCCCCTTTTCTATTTTTGTCCTTCATGCGTTTTTCATTTCTTCCTTTCAACTTAAAAACAGGTCCTTAATGAGTAACTACCAATTTGGAGGCGGGTGATATTTCAAATGGACCAGAAGTTTGAAAAAGGATAGACATTAGCTGTGACGGAATTGCCATTGTCTTTTGTTGGACAGAAAAGTGTTGATAGGAAGGCTGTCTTTAATAGTCTCTGTACTTGCTAATTATTACCTCAAAGGAGTTTTCCTTAGGGATGTGGGAGTCCTTCACATAGATGTTGTGTTTGGACAGATTACTTATCTGTGGTGGTGCTGCTGTATACGGTAGACTGTGAACAAACATGTTAACAAAACATTTAATGGCTGTAACCAAGTTTCAATATTAATAGAGCTTCATTTTAATTCCTTTATATATTTAGAAAGTCTTAAGGGAAGTTTCACAATACTAGGTACAGTCATATGTTCATTCTTCAGGATTATTTATTTAGCTGGTATTTTACGATTGCTTTTGTACACTCTGGAATTATCAGCAAAAAATGACATTTTGACAAAGATACAAAAGGCAGTATTTGCAGTGAGGAGACTATTACATTTGTTAGACTAATTCACACACGCTAACTTGAGTCTATTAGAGTGATTCATTTAAATAACTGGCTTATAAGTAGAGATGTGCGCCATGACTAATTTCATTAACATTTAAATGGAAGTCAAAAGAATTATCCTTTTAAAAATAGCCTAATTCATCTATGGATCAAATAGTAAAAACCCATACTGAATGCCGCTTAAAAATAAGTCATATACATGCGATGTGCCTGCCTTGCATTATGATCATTGATTACAATGTACATTAAACCTAAGCATTCAATCAACCTTAACCAATGTAGACATTTATAAGAATAAACTGAATCAATAGGCAGTGCAGGACCAATAAGTACAAACTCAACAGTCTGTTATGAACAGAATTCCTTAAATAAATGTTTGCCAACAAAAGTCAGCAAGTCGAGGTATTGTTGTTGGGTATTATTGTCCCTCATAACAGGTAGTATAACAAACCTATAAGCAAGCTTATTTGTTATTTGCTAGTTTTATGTTGACTAGCAGCAGCAGTATTGTTTACTAGTCTACTATTGTTTACTAGTTTACTATGGTTGACTAGTCTCGCACATCCCTACTCGGAGTCATTCTTTTGTGAATCAGACTACAGTGTTCTCACAGTATGTTTGTTTTTGCAGCCCATGAAGACAACATGATAGTCTATCTATAATTTATAGCCTTATTATTATTTCACAATTCACAGTCTTTTAACATGGAATTCTCCCATATTCTCACCATTTTTGCACAGGCTGCTTCATTAACTAACGTTTTGGGCCATTTGTTGCAGATCACACTAAACTTTACACATGGGAAACATACCTGTTCTTCTCCTGGAAGACTAAGGGTTTCTGGGGAAATCTATGCTAAGCTCGTCTGGTCAGAACGTAGCGGTAGCCCTGGCGACCTCGGCTGGCCATGCTCTGACATAAATGGCTTGACATAGTCAGTCGGCCTGAGGGCGCAAGGAAAGATATTTTTAGCCCCTGACTGATGAAGGGGGAGTAATCTGATTTTCATGTAAGCCGAACACTTCCGCCAGGCATCCAGCAAAGAAACCGGATCATTATCATGTTGGTAAACTTTAGCCGATGCTGGGAGGGCAACCCGGCCCACGGTTGAGGCTGAGTGACATGTGAGTTAATGTGTTCTCAGCTGTGAGTGGCCCCCGTGTAGTGGTATCCTACCTCACACTCGAGGTCTCTGCAGATTCAAGGGCACCACAAAGACGCTATAACTTCATACTACTTCATACGGCCTATTTCGATTAAGTGATGTGCTGATTTTCAGCATTAAAAACTTGGTTTATTAGTATACAGCAATGCAAGGATTTAAAGTGCTTTTCATAGTTTGATGAAAAAGTATGCCAGGCATGTCTAGATGGTGTAGTATTCTGTGAAGTGTGCATGGTTTTTCCAAAATTGGTTACTTTTCAGTTATTTTTTAAAAAATGTATAAATGGGATGACGATGCCACCCTTGAAGATAATGAATTATCCTAGATGCTAACTTGTCTGTCCCATTGCATTTACATTTACATTCCATTTATGCATTGATTTGTGAGATGTTTTTTTTTTTTCAAACCGAACCCATGGCTTTGTTTCTTGTGCCATGTTCTACTGTATGAGCTACAAGAATGCAATACTAACATTTCAATGCAGGAACCAATTTGATTATTATTATTATTATTATTTTATTTAGTATTGGGAATAGAAATTAATACTGTTTTAAAAAAAAGAAATTAATAATTTTATTCAGCAAGGATGCATTCATCAAAAGTGACAGTAAAGACATTTATGTCACAATAGGCTTGCTTCTATTTAATATAAAGCTGTTCTTTTTAACTTTTTATTCATCAGAGAATTATGAAAAAATGCACTCAATATTTGTAAATATTTGACTCTGTATTTAGCAATACTTTTATGTCTAATATAATTTATGAATTAAATTGCAGCCTATGAGCTTTCCTTACTCATAATCCAACCATAATATGCCACAGAGGGCAAGGGCAGGGGCAAGTTAAATTCCTTTTGTTCCGCAATGCCTTGAAGTTGAATACCTTGATTCGGACTAATGTTTGGAAGCTGCTTTGACCTGGTCACCTTTAATTGGTGAGATTTGTTTCCCTGACTGAATGCCTTTGTAGAGAGCTCAGGCTAATGTGCACATGAGCCTGGAAACACATCGCTATCCCCATGGCAACTCATTAATGCCACTTTACTGCAGTGAAAATAAAGAGTATTTGATGGAGGGAAAAAAGTACAACACAAACAAAATCAGGAATGTTGGGTTTTCTGAGGTCTTTTTTTAGTACATCAGTTGTGCAATAAACTTGCTCAGAAGCTTTGGGAAGCTCAGTATTCTTGGGTAGTGGTACTATTGGAAATAGCAGAAATGGAGAGAGAGTGGCTGGTTGGGCTGACTTTTGGGACGAGCCTCAGGCCATCACCTTGGTTTCCCCTCTAGGTTATATAACCACATGCTCTCTTTACCAGTATAGTGACCTACCATAAGGATGGTCTTGGCTGTTACTTTTTTTTCCGAATGATCTAAAAGGAAGCTGTTACCCTTTTACATTGAATTTACAATTTAATACATTTTCCTGTGCTGCCCTTCCCTGATAAAACTGGTCCGAGCTCAGTTGAATAAATTCCCAACGTGCTGGTGATACAAAAGACGGCAACGTCAACTAGCCTGTCAACATTTGAGCTTGATTACACCTGATTACGGTAACATGGTCAGACACAGACAAATGTCAGCCCTGCATTTACAGACACAGCATACATGAACCACAGAGTACCCTCTCAATTTCAAATGCACCCCTGGCCTTTGCTTTTGTAACTGTGTGCTCTAAAACTAATTGTATGTTTATGTGTCAACATGCTATTTTAAGTGCTACTAGCATAGAGGTTAAGGGAACATGTTTGAACCCAGACAGAGGTGACCCATTATAAAATACAAATGCAACAGGTGTGCATGCGTCCGTGCCTGTAAAATGTAAGCTTTGGTTGCTAGGTTTAACAGGTTATCATAATTCTATTGGCAGATAGATGACTCTTTCATTTACTGTATCGATCTCTTTCCAGCCGTGGATGTGAAGACTTTGTTACCATCTGGGATGCAGAGCCCGGTGGGAAGTGGAGGAGATCAGGGCGGAGGTAGCGGAGGGCCGGTGGACCTGCGTACAGACCCGCGTCTGAGTGCACTAAGCACAGTGGACCCGACGATGAGAGAAAAACAGCTTCAGCACGAGCTGCTCTTACTCAAACAACAGCAAGAGCTCCAGAAGCAGCTGCTGTTCGCCGAGTTCCAGAAGCAGCATGAGGTTTTGACACGCCAACATGAAGTGCAGCTACAGGAGCATCTTAAGGTATGACCCTTCCTGTCCTCTCGGTACACATCATCTCCTTGAGCTCTGATTCTTGACTCTGATTTTCTTCCTGAACAGCAACAGCAGGAGATCCTTGCAGCAAAGCGTCAACAGGAGCTGGAGCAGAAGAGGAAGTTGGAACAGCAGCGTCACGAAGAGATGGAAAAGCAGAGACTGGAACAACAACTGCTCATGTTACGGAACAAAGAGAAGGGCAAAGAGAGTATGCATCTCTCCATTAATCCATCTATTATATACAATAGATCTACAGCGAGCGAACTCATTTCATGGCATGTTCACCGCTCATCATTTTGTGTTATTTATTCTGCTGCTAATTTCCAAAATGGGAATAGTTTAAATGCACTGTTCACCTTTTAGTTCAATGAGTAAACACCTTGCTGAGCAGTACATCGGTGATGTTTATCGCTGTTTGCTGTTTTAATTATGCATTGTCATGTATATTCTTTAAAGTACTTTAGGCACAGCAGGCACAAATTGCTCTATTATTTCTCTTTGGTTGTTTACTATTAAAAATAACACAATGCAGTACTAGGATTTATTGAGCCACAAAATTAACATATTGGATCTGTTCCAAAACCTTGTGAGTCGCCTACATAGTATTCTAACAGAGATGGAACCTTATAAGTGCACACATAGGCACCACTTATTTGCAGTACCTGTGGGAAAAGTCTCTTCTCAAAGTTGATTTTAATATAGTTTGATTTTAAATTGTAAATACATTTTTTGAACATATCCCCAACTTTACGTTATTTGTCCTGTGCTACTAACATAAAATCATGCAGGGTGTTAAATAGAGGTGCTCTAAAATGTTTCTGTGATTAGATGTAGAATTTTCCCATAGCGGACAATAAAACGGAATGAGAAAAGTCCATAGATTTTCATTGAAGGAGGGGCACGAACCATATATAGAGACCATGATATCACAGAGACTTCATAGAGTTGTGTTCTTTTGACTTTGGTTAGTTAGCAACCTCAGAACACCCTAGCAAGTGCATAGCAATGCCCTAGCAACTACATAGAACACACTAGCAACCGCATAGCAACACACTGGCAGCTATCCACAAACCCATGATAATGACTTTTGCAGAGGTGAACGAAATTAAAAAAAATAAATGTCAAAAACTGATTCAGAATCATTCTCCTCCAATCCAACCTTTGACTCTTGTTCTTAGGTGCCATCGCCAGTACTGAGGTGAAACTGAAGCTGCAGGAGTTCCTGTTGAGCAAAAAGGAACCTGGCCCCGGCGGACTTAACCATTCCTTCCCCCAGAAGTGCTGGTAAGAGGTAGTCCATATCACTCAGCCTTATTCTGGGCTGGTAGACCCAAATTCAAAGTGCATTTTAAAAAAAAAAACATTTTTTTTTCAGCATTAAACTAAATTAATGCTTTTGAGCACATTATGCTGGAAGTTTATGGGTCTCGTTCATACTCATTTGCATTGTGATGGATGAGTCTTTGTAATGGCCTGTATTTGTTTTCAGGGGGGCTCACCACGCGTCCCTGGAGCAGAGCTCCCCTCCACAGAGCAACACACCGGGCACACCGCCCTCCTACAAACTCCCCCCGCTGTTAGGGTCCTATGAGGGCAAGGATGACTTCCCTCTCCGTAAGACCGGTGAGTAGACGTCTTGCATATGTGTGTTTCGTAAATATTGCATAAATGTTTCACATAGATGTTGAAATTAACAAAGAATTGTTATTTTAAATTATAATAATGTTTCACACTTATTACTGTTTGTACAATATTTTTGATCAAATAAATGCAGCCATGTTGAGTATAAGAGACTTCATTTAAAAACACAAAATAAATCTTACCGACCTCAAACATTTGAACGGTACTGTACATTTAATGTTTGAAAATCTCCCATCGACTGTAAGAATGTAACGTCTAATGATGATGACATACTGGCCCACTCGCTTCAGCTGTTGATGTCAGCTAGGTCACCTTTTCTTTGTCTCCCATTCTCTGGCTCTCCTCTCCTTTTCTGGATTATTATACCAATATAAACACTATCCTTGTACTGCTTTGCAATCCCTTATATTTCCTGCTGGAAATCCAAATGTAGTTGTTTTTGTTATTTTAATTAATTGTTTCAATGAGTAATAGTTGCGACATTGACACTGCATTATAAAGCATTACTGTGTTTGCATGTAAATATCAGATGATGATTTTCTTTCTGTGCATGAATGACGCTGTTATGGAGTCAACAGTGTTTTTGTGTAGAGAAGTTTGAGCTTTTTAACAGTCTAGTAGAGGTATCACATGAGATGCAAGGGTGGTGTGTATGTGTGTGTGTGTGCGCGCAGGGTTGAAGACTCTTCAGTGAGGAGTCTGCAGGTGTGAGTCATAATGAGTCATCAGAACAGTGGACCAACACATAAACGCACACCTTAGAGGCTATATTAGTGACAAAATGAATTTCATACTAAAATAATGATATTTATTATACCCTGCCTCATAATCGAACCCTCACATAAACTATTGGCATCAATACATTTCAAGCAAAACAAAATTTGGCCTGATTTTGAGAGTTTCAAATACCAAGGACCACCTCAAATGTCTTGGATGTTGTTTGACTATATTTGTGAGGATGTTTTCAAAGTATAACCTGAGTACACACACTCATACCGGTCATCTGCTGTTCACTCTCATAGCTGCCAGCCATACTCCAAAACACCCACACAGATTCAGTGAATTTGTCCCCCCCCCCCCTCACACACACACACACACACACACACACACACACACACACACACACACACACACACACACACACATCTACTTTCTGCTTTTTACACACAGCTATCTTTTAAACTGTCACACCCACGCTGCTTTATAAAGCTCACTATAATAGAACTGACACACATATACTATACAGAGGATAGGAGGACACTCGCGCACACATACGCCCTCTAGCTTGGACTTCAGCACACTGATAAAGTAATCGCAGACGGGTCTGTTACCGTGGGCGAAGAGCTTACTCCATATTACCACTGTTATGGCAACACCACAGCAATCTCCTTACATAACCTGCCCTCAGTTTGTGTGTGTGTGTCTTTCTATCACGTCCCCTCCCCCTCGTCTCACACTTTTATTTTAAATCTAATTAAATGCATACAAAAGTTACTGATAGCATTAGGCACTAAAGTCTTTTCTGCTTTAAGTGCTTAGTGTGGCTGTGACGCACAAACGGGCCCAGAAAAAACATTGGGCTCGGTCAAGCCGCATTACACACGGCGTGTTCGGGTAATTGCCCCACTTCCTTTGTCTTTTTTCTGTTTCAAATCCCTTTTTACTTCAGTTAGTTTAATTTGGTCCATCATCTCCGGAATCAACAAGAGATAAAATCGGCACACTGTAAATATAACTTTTATCTTCAGCTCTGTGTGTGTGAGTGTGTATGTGTGTGAGAGAGAGAGAGAAACAGGGAGGGATGGGTGGTTGCTGTCCGTGGTCCTGATGCACAAGAGCGACAGATCCAAAGCCTCATTATTAGTGTTCATTAAGGCAACAGACATAGGGTTGGTGACTTTGAACAAGCCCCTAAGTGTAATTAGTAAACTTTGCTGTGCAACCAATCTTGCACCGTTTGTGCCACGGAGATACGTCATGCCTCAAAGCATGCGGGTGTGAAATCAAGGGATTTTAACTTTTTTGTCTTTCTCTCTCTCGTTCAGCCTCTGAGCCCAATCTGAAGGTACGTTCACGGTTAAAACAGAAGGTGGCTGAGAGGAGAAGCAGCCCACTGCTTAGACGGAAAGACGGTACTGTGATCAGCACCTTCAAGAAAAGGGCAATTGAGATCTCAGGTGAACAATATGTGAGAATACAGAACTGTTTGCACAACCTCATGGGTAATAACGGGACAAGAAGGCATTAAAACTTTTTAAAGCTAAGGACGCTCCAATTATGATAATCTCTATCTGACAGATGTCAAAATTATCTTAAAATATAAAGGAAGCTATAAACATATCCACATTTATGATATTTTTAGTTTTACCATATATTTTTCATGAATATAAATATATATAGCTGTCTAAATTTTAGGATAGAGGCCACCAAATATGCGTAAAATATTATATTGAAAAATATTTAATTTCTATTATTTAATTATTTTCGAACCAGTAATGAAACTAAACAATGTCAAATTCAGGTTATTTGTTTAGTTATTATTTATTAATTATTTACTGTTGTATTTATATGTATTTTTAACACTATTTAGTTTATTAGTTTGCAATTCAGATTTAGACAAAACATTATTATTTAAGTTTATACACATTTAATACAACTAAAAAGGTTTGGGATAGGTGTGCGTTCAGCTTAAGTTTATATGGAAGATGTAATTCTGAGATTATATCAGAACCTGAGTTTTGTTCAAATGGCCTGTAAATAACAGACCTCTGCCGTCAGATGATAAGTGTGAAGATTTTTCAAACATAAGTAGTGAACACGTGGGTATCGTGTGATTTCTGTACTGTTAAGATAAAAGAGCTTGAAGAAAGGGAACAGTTTGACGTCCTGCTGATACATTAAAACGGGTTCAAACAGTCACAAAGTATTGTGAAATCATCAGCCATATTTCCTACTGATGCAGCTAAAATGTGATTGTTGAAATCTGTGTGTTTCAGTGTCCTCTATGTGCAGCAGTGCCCCTGGCTCGGGTCCCAGTTCTCCGAACAGCTCTAACTGTGCCATTGCAGAGAATGGCTCCAGCGGATCCGTCCCAAACATCCACGCTGAGGTGAGAGTCTTACAACACGTTTGCTTCTCTTCTGCTCTTGCACTCCCCTTGGTTCACAAAAGGTTAGGGATGAAAAAAGACAATAAATTGGCTTCACCTAGATAATGACAGCGTTTCTATGGAAACAGTCTACCGTACAGAGCCTTGTGATGGCTTGGGCTTACATTGATATTCTAATCCTGAAAAAAAACACATGTTCTGAAAGTCATCCTTGCAGTAAGTTGTGTCTGTAGGCCCTAGAATGGCCGCAGCTGCTCTGGATGGACAGCAGGAAGCAGCCTGGGGTTGACCATGCATGCTAAGCAGCTAGCCTTGAGCATCACCTTAACCTTGAGAGCCGGAGAAATTGTGTGTGCACATGCCACCGAGGACTTGAAGCTGTAGGGGAGGAACGCTGAATTTGAATGAGCTAGTTTGTGTTTGATTTTGGATGACCACTCTATTAAATGCAAAACAAAACACTCTTTTTTAGACAAATATTACCATTTATAATGTTTACTTGTCATTTATGCTTTTATAATTTCTTTAGTTATGCTAAATAATTCCATGTAATTGTATTATGGCCAAAATAGATCATGCAATGCACGAAGGTCAGACTTATCTTTTTTTATTTTTTATGAATAATTGTATCTTTTGAGAAATAGAAAATAACCCAATTAAAAAATATATACAGTAGTGGTCAAAATGAATTGCACCCCTGGTAAATATTAACAAAAATGGCTTTAAAAATATATCTGAATTGTTTATCCTTTTGATCTTTCATTCTAAAAATGCGCAAAAATCTAACCTTTCATTGAAGTAAAAGAATTGAAAGTGGGGGGGAAATCACATTATGAAATAAATGCTTTTCTCCAAAACACGCTGGCCATAATTATTGGATCCCTGTTATTAAATCCTTTTTGCAACCTCCTTTTGCCAAGACAACAGCTCTGAGTTTTCTCCTATAATGCCTGGTGAGTTTGGAGAACACCTGACAAGAGATCAGAGACCATTCCTCCATCAAGAATCTCTCCAGATCCTTCAGATTCACAGCTTCATGTTGGTGCTTCTTCTCTTCAGTTCACCCCACTCATTTTCTATAGGGTTCAGTTTAGGGAACTGGGACGGTCATGGCAGAAGCTTCATTTTGTGCTCAGTAACCCATTTTTGTGTTGATTTGGATGTTTGTTTTGGACCGTTGTCCTGATCGAAGATCCAACCACGGCCTTCTAGCAGAGGCAGTCAGGTTTTGATTTTTTTATCTGTTGGTATTTGCTAGAATCCATAATACCATGTATCTGAACAAGATGTCTAGGACCTCCAGCAAAAAAAATTAGGCCCACAACATATAAGATCCAGCAGTATATTTAACCGTAAGCATGGGGTACTTTTTTATCCCTGTTTGCACCAAACACATCTGGTGTGTTTGCTGCCAAAAAGCCCTTTTTTTGTTTCATCTGACCACAGAATCCAGTACCTTTTGAAGGTCCAGTCATGTCTGACAACTGAATATGCTGGAGTCTGCTTTTGGAGGAGCGAGGAGGATTTTTCTTAAAACCCTTCCAAACAACATGTGGTGATGTAGGGGTTGTTTGATATTTTTTTTGTTAGGCTTTCTGAACCCAAGACTCAACTAATCTCTGCAATTCTCCATCTGTGGTCCTTGGAGAGTCTTTGGCCACTCAAACTTTCCTCTTCACCGTGCATTAAGACAATATAGACATACATCCTCTCCCTGGCAGATTTGTAACATCTTTAGTTGATTGGAACTTCTTAATTATTGCCCCGATGTTCAAAATGGGGATTTTCTGGGGATCTTACAGCCACTTTCTATTTTGTGATGCTCAACAATCTTTTGATGTGCATCAGAACTATATTCTTTGGTTTTACTCATTGTGACGCATGATTAAGGGAATTTGGCCTTTGTGTTTCCTCATATTTATACTCCTGTGAAACAAGAAGTCATAGCTAGACAATTGCATGTACCCAGTCACCCTGGTGTGCTAAAAAAGGTAAATATTATTGGGAATATACTTCAGAGATATTTTACTCGTAAAAAATTCTAGGGGTGCCAATAATTGTGGCCAACATGTTTTGTAGAAACACATTTATTTCATAATGTGATTTACCCCCCACTTTCAATTCTTTTACTTCAATGAAAGGTTCGATTTTTGTGAATATTTTTAATAAAAGATCAGAAGGATAAACAATGCAGATATATTTTTTACAGCCATTTTTGATTATATTTACCAGGGGTGACATTCATTTTGACCACCACTGTATATAAATATTGGTATTATAAACAAGGTAATTTATTAAATTAATATTTATATATAATATTAACATTATAAAATATACATTGAATATTAATAATATTTACTTATGTAGTATACTTAAATAGTATTTTATGACAATGTTTTTAATTTTAATAATATGAATTTTTAAAATATGCATTATGTACCTTTAACATATGTATCATTACATAGTATCTTTTAATTTGTTACGTTATTGCTGTGGTGTGATGTGATGGAAGATGGGGTGTGTTGGAATTTTTCAAAGAGAAAAGAGAACATTTTTCAGTCTCATCAACCCGCAAAATAGGAAATCCCTTCAAATAGGCACCAGTGGAGATGACTTCAGGATCACCTCATTAGAAGCTCTGTCCAGCATGTAAAGGCTGCATACCACTCCCCAAAAATAGTGTTAGATCGTTATTCAGAGTGCCCCTGTAGCCTAGCAGTACAACCTCAAGAGATGTGATGGATAAATGCGAAGGAGAATAGAATGCTGACATCATCGCAGCTGCAAGTAGGGCACTTTGCCACGGAATGTCCGCTTTGTCTCTCTCTACCTCGTCTTTTCTGAGTGTAACCTTTGAGTCAGAGTGAGAATGACGTAGCTCAATAAACAACGTATAATGAAAGATTTAAATTGTGTCTTTGGGGATGAAAAACGTTGCCTTGTTAAGCAGATCCATTAGATTTTGTTCTTTGGCTTTAAAAAATGGCTGCACTCCAAGTCTAGGGTCAGATGATTGGATTACCAGCACTCAGAAACACCTCCGTATTTCTCACTTGGCTCTTTTTTGGGTAATTTTTTATTCATTAGGAATTTAAAAAATGAGACGATGCAAAACCCTTTTTAACCATCCATATAACTGCCTTGCCCATTTCTTGAACATGGCACAGAAACTGTTGTCTTCTTCAGGTGGTGCTCGTCCATTCCCAAATACAGACAATCCATTCCCACATGCTGCTTTCGCTGTCAAAAACGTATTAAAGGATTTCCAAAGAAGAATGCTTTTAAGTGATCAAGTCATGCCGAGACTTCTTGTCTGGGATTCCTTTCTGAGATAAAACGGCTTCTTTCCTCAAAGTTGTGGTGTTTGAAGTGTACAACCTGAAATATACAGTTGTGTTCAAATAAATAGCAGTGCGTTAATATAAGTGCATATAGTGAAATTTTTTTTTATTAGCTATTATTTCCAGATTTCAAATGTTCTGGAAACTTTACACATTTAATTCCAAATCAAAGCATTAACAACATTTGATCAAGTCTGCATGATTTCTTTTACAAGAAGCAAAGAAAAGGAATATCAACCTGTTAAAAAAAATAGCTGTGTCGACATTTTTTCAAGATTAAACTTTACTTTAAATTACTGAACTAACATTTAGTTGCATAACCATTGCTTCTGCAAGGCATTGAGATAAACCAACTTCTGGCACCTAGAAACAGGTATTTCAACCCAGAATGAACAAAATACATTCCACAGTTCCCGTTCCTGTGAATTTTTGGGTTTTGATTCAGAAACTGCATTTTTAATGTCACCCCACAAGTTTTCATTGGGATTGAGGTCAGGGGATTGAGCAGGCCACTCCACTACCTCAATCCTTTTCATCTGGAACCAAGATGTTGCTCGCTTACTTGTGTGTTTGGGGTTGTTGTCTTGTTAAAAGACCTATTTCAGGGTCACTTCCTCTTCGGAATATTAGTATACATAGAATATAAGTATTTTGATGTATTCAAACTGATCCATGATCCCTTGTATGAGATAAATAGGTTCAACACCATAGTATGAAAAGCATCCCCATATCATAATTTTTGCTCCACTGTCTTCACAGTACTTTGGCTTGAATTCAGTACCTGGGGGTCGCCTGACGTACTGCTGATGACCACTAGACCCGAAGAGAACAATTTTACTCTCATCCGTCCACAGAATGTTATTGCATTTTCTCTCTGGGGCAATCAATTGGAAAATTTGAACCAATTCTGCATATGCCGTTTTTTCAACAGTGGTGCTTTACAGGGGCTTCTTGCTGTTAGATTAGCTTCGATCAAATGTCTTCTGACTGTAACAGTACTAACAGGTCATTTTAGATCATCTTTGATCTCTCTGGAGGTGATGATTGCCTGAATCTTTGCCATTCTGACTATTCTTCGATCGGTTTTAACAGTAGTTGCTCGTGTTCTTCCACGTGTTTCAGGTTTTTGTTACCATTTTAAAGCATTTGGGATCATTTTAGCTGAGCTTCTTTGTACGTTTTTTTTCCTCTCCAATCAACTTTTTAATCAAATTACGTTGTTCCTCTGAACAATGTTTGGAACGGCCCATTTTATTCAGCAAGAATATATTTTATAACAATGTGTGAAACATTTGCTTCCCTTCTTCCTTAATAAAGGACAATGACAACTGTTTTTTTTACAGAATGAGTGAATTATCTAATTAAACTCCACACAGCTATTATTTTGAACACACCCCTTTCAATGAATGAGTCAATTACTCGTTGTTTGTCCTATAGGACTTATGTCTTTTTCTCCTTTTCTCATTCGGCAGCAGTTGCGTTCTCTGCATCAGTCTTTGACCGGGGATGGGACACCAAGTCCCCTGAGCCTCTACACCTCTCCATCTCTGCCCAACATCTCTCTGGGACTGCCTGCCAACGCACACATCACGGTAGGTGTCCTCTGCTAAAGCCTGGTGGCTTTGTGATAGTTGAGATGATTCAGAGTTTGCAAGTGGTGTAGGCTGAACCCTAGTGGGCTTGCTAGATTATTAGGGTGGTTTCAAACTAGGGCTTTTGGTTTAGACTCAAGAGTTTGGTTGAACTGATTTTCAGAATCAGATGCACACCATCAAACCGCACCCTAGTCTGCTTGAAAATGTGGTCTTGGATACAGTTCATGACCCAAAATTATGTCAAAAGATGGAGAGTGGGGGGCAGTTGGAATGGAATTGAACCTGTTCTGGTTTGGTTCAAGCAATAGAAACAGCCTTATAGACTATAGTTGTAGATTTATGGTATTATTTTCAGTATTTATTTATAGTATTTATTTTCAGATAGATCAATTACACTGATAATGCCGATCAGGACATTCAGTATCTCTTAAACATATTTTACTAAATTGTTCTGGTTATTGTAAATTATATTACTCAGGAAACACTTTTAGAAGAAATTTAAAGTCAACCCTGAATCCTTTCTAGAACTTTTTTTTAATAGGTTTACCAACCAACCAGCAATATTCCCAAGTCTGCAGAATACATTTTCGTTCTCCTCTTCTCTAATTTAGGCCCCCCAGAAACTCAGTCCCCAGCAGGAGGCAGAGCGGCAGACAATCCAGAGTTTGCGTCAAGGTGGGGCACTGACAGGGAAGTTCATCAGCACATCGTCCCTGCCGACGTGCCTTCCCACTGGGGCACCCCATGACCCTGAGCCCCCTTCCGCCTCTAATAGTCACAGTAGCCATTCCTCGCTGCTCCAGCACGTCCTACTCTTGGAGCAGGCTCGTCAACAGAGCGCACTTCTCGCAGGTACAAAAAAACGTATAGAATACAGTCATCTTCCCTCAAATGCAAATGTTATTTGCTTTGGGTAAAAATATTATGCAAATACAATCCAGTTGTATTTTACACTTGTTACACTTGCGTTGTTGTGGCAACAAGAAGTCTCAGTGTTTAAGGGACGATAAATACTGCCACGAGTGAGTTGCAAGTAGTTGACCTGAAAGAGAAAACTGACCATAGAAAGAGTATTAATGCCCACTGTAGTATCCCTTGAGACAGCACATTGTTTAGAAATAAGCAACATGCAAAATGGAGCATGTGTAGCTAGAACAGTCTGTCTAGTTCAAATACTTGCGCTTGTTTCAGGCCTTACAGTCATACGTTACCTCTTTTTACTTTGTCATTTTGATGACTTGCTAATATGGCTAACATTATGGTTGATAATATTAATGGAGTTTTGTGTATACATTGTGTCGGTTGCACAAGAAGAACTGTGTGCGAAGAAGAAATGTGAAAAGTCATAGTACTTCAGTACCAAGTTGACAAAACTAACATTAAAAACAATGAACATTTTTTTTGTTTTTCTACAATATCAGTAGTGTTATGGCGAAGGCATTTAGATACATTTTTTGCATCGCTTCGTAACCTTACTGGAATGTCCAAACAAAGTTTGTATTAGCTCACACTTTATCTCTATCTTTATCCCACAGTTCCCATGTACGGACAGTCTCCGCTGGTAACGGGTGAGCGAGTGTCCAACAGCATGCGTACAGTAAATAAGTTACCTAGGCACCGACCGCTGAGCCGTACTCAGTCAGCGCCCCTGCCGCAAACACCACAGGCCCTGCAGCACCTCGTAATGCAACAGCAGCATCAGCACTTCCTTGAGAAACAGAAACACTACCAGCTACATAAGGTAGAGGGAGCTCTGATGGTATGTTTGATGCTCTGGCCAGTTTTTATTCAAGCAAAGAACTTATTTGGTATATGTGGTTTGAACGATTTAGTAAAACTGCTAACGAGCCCCACCTTTGTTTAGATCCTCTCCAAAGGGGTGGAGCTTCCAAGACAGCCTCCCACTCACCCAGAGGAGACAGAGGAGGAGCTTACGGAAACCACAGAAATGCAAGACGAGCGAGGGGAGGGGGCTGATCATGTAAGGGAGGGGCTACAGAAAGAGAGCTCTGGTGAGACCACACCCCCTTCGGAACGTCTGGTCCAGTTTAAGGGCGAAAGCACAGAAAGTGACTTGGAGGAAGATGATGATGATGATGAAGCCATCACAAGGGAATGTGATGAAGAGGGCACCCCCTATGGCCAGGTGAGAAATTACAGCGTGTTGCCTTTTTTATACTCAGGTTTTTGTTTGTAAGTTAAAGGTGAAGAGTATAATTTCTGCAGAATTAGTGTCATTAGACAGAATTGCAAAAATTAAAAAAGTTTCTTGAAAGCCATCATCTGCCATAGGTATAACACTATTGGTATTTTAACATTGGGAAAAAATGACACACATAACCTTTAATGTTATTTACTGAGCCACCAACATGTACATTGCATGGTTTAGCTAGTTTCTTGAACTTCTAAGGATCTCTAACCTTCTAATACTACTGTTAACGTTTGTCCACCATTCCAATAACAATTGATATGGCCAGCTTTCTATATTTATCCCTTTCTCCTTTATTGCCGTTCCCCATCCTCATTCTATTTTGCATAACATGCAAAGCAATCAAAACTTATTCAGAAACTTCGACTTTAGTGCCGAGCAAGCAAGGCAGAGCAGTGACTATGTATGAGTCACTATTCAAAACCTATGCACCTGTGCAACTTAGCTTAGTATTTCCTTTGATGTGAAACATATTTTTTATATTTATTAAACTAGAAACAGCTTTGCCTCAAATTTGTGTGGATTTCATGTTGTTGTTCAGCTTTTAAGATCCATCTGAACATCTTTCCGATGCTTCTGTCACTGTTCATTTCGAGAGCTTAAGTGCGTAGGCAAGTTCCTGATGAGTGTTGCGACACACATGCGGGGGCTTGGTGACTGGAGATCGAGGGTATCCCTCTCAACCAGAGCGATTGCAGCTTTTTCGCCCCCTGAAAAGGAGGGATTAAAGAGGAACCCTGAAAAGGAGGGATTAAAGAGGAAGATTGCACTGTTCTCTTCCTCCCACCAGTGACTCACCACTGGAGGCTGGAGGGGAGCGGACGAGAAGAGGGAAAAAGAAACGTATAAATAATTGCTAGATGGGAAGACGCAGTGAACTCGACTTGGTGGAGGTTCCTCTGAGAGCAAAGGTTTATCTAGTTTGCGGTGCTTGCTTAGGTGTTTAGCTGTCGGTTTTACAATTGCTCATACTTCTGAGTTAGAGATTTAAACAAACCCCTATCCCAAATGATTAAACTTTGACATGCAACTAAGGCATCTTGGAACCAGAAAAGGCTTAAGGCAAGCTTTTGCCATCTGAGCTAAAAACAAATCTTAGCGTTGTGGTGCCAGTAGTGGCAAGCAACACTCACATTTTCTTCAGAAAGTGTAAAAATCATTATTTGCTAAAGAGCTAATTTTCATAGAGCTGCACTTTATTCTTGGATTTATTCTTATCTTGCAAAAAAAAGTACCATGGTTTTACCATCTGATACAATCACTGTACTATAGTACTTTTTAAAGAGGTTGAGCTCTTAAAATGTTACTTTGCAGGTTTACTCTTTTCTTATAAAAACATGTTATCATGAATTTTGTATTTGGTACAGTGTTTTTTTTTTTTTTTACATTACTATGATAGTAATAATGGTATTCTTCAAAATACTGTTTAAAATACCATATTATTTAAACAGTACTTTGAAGAATACCTTGGAATTATAATCTGATATATTTTCATATCATCTGGTCTGATCTGGTCATTTTAGCAAGATACTATAATTTTTTATGAAATTTGAAATAAAACCATATTTGAGTAGGTTTATTCATATCTTACCAGTGTTATTTAAGTATTATGTATCTTCTATTGTAGTTTTTATTCATATTTATAATGAGCTTTATTTTTTTATTTTCAGTTTTCATTTTAAATGTTTGTTTAATATTAAAAGTAGTTTTTGTATGTGCCTTTTTCGATTTTATATATATTAATATTTATATATATTATATATGTTAAATGTATTTTTTTTTTGGTTTAATTTATTTTTATTTCAGTTTTATTTTTAAATTTTCATTTATTTCCAGTTTGTCATTTTAGGCCCAGTTTCACAGACAGGGGCTTAGATTAAGCCAGGATTTGACCTTAGTTAAAGCTTCCGTCGGCAACATTTTTTTGATCATATTCAGTGAAATCAACTCTATAATCCGACAGAACAACATAAATAAAGTGGTTTTAGAAAAAAACCTGAGCTTTTAACTCCACCTGGAGCGTGTTATTTGTTTTGCAAAAATCCACCGCTCCCGGTTCATTGTGTCCAATCAGCGCAGGGGGGTGTGAGATCTGACTGTCAATCACAGGTCGTGCACACGCCCCCCCTCGCGCACGTTACAATCACATGCACACGCTTGAAGTTCGTGCAGTAACGAAGAGTGATGGCGGAAAAGATTCCAATTCCTCAGTTAACCTCAAGAGCTAGGAGGTAAAAACAACACAGGAAAAGAGAACACCTGCTGAAAAGAAAGAAGTAAAGAAAGAGAGCGACGTGCCCGTAATAAAACAAGGATCAACATCGGATCGGCATTTGAAAGGTGGAGAAATTTACATGATTTAATTGGGTTTAAGCTGGATGCAGAGCTTGCAACATTTCTTCTCGACAGGTAATTGTGCTTTATCAACCAGTTACTTTATTTCTTCGTGTTATGTTAGTAATCTAAGTATGTTTGCCCAAATGTGTTGGTATGGATAGCTAACGTTAGCACTTGTTGGGCAGGTTCGTGGTGCACACGCACTGACGAGCACGAACTCGGTGGGAGGGTATTCGTTGATAGTGGGGGAGGGGCATGAGAGTTGTAAACATTCAAAATTTTGCCCAAGTCCACTCAATCTGCCAGACTTGCCGACTGCAGCTTTAAATTTTAAGTAGCTTTTATAAACAAGCCGTAGAAAAAAAATTACTGGTGTGAATCTTGAGACAAAACAATGGCACTGATATATTTTAAGATATGTTATATTTTAAGAGAAGTTGCTTTCAATTAAAACAGCTCAAACATGCATTTTAGACTGGGACTAGAATTAAACCTTTTCTGTGAAACCAAGCATTAGTGCTTCAACGTTAGTGCTAACTTAGTTTAAGTTCTTCATCTAATATAAAAAATAAAAAAAAATTTAACTTTATTTCAGTTACCAAAAAGTATTTTAATAGTTAAGTTATTTTAATAGTTTAATAGTTTAATAGTTATGTAATTGAGAACAAATGGGGGAAAGTCATAAGATTGTATATGATTGGTTCGTGCGATAAATCCCGCCTCTAGTTTTAATGGGAAGACTAATTAAAAAGTATGTTAATAACACACACTTAGATCTCACTGCTTTTTCATGTCAAAATCAAACTTGAAATTGCCTAAAAACATGATAGCTGTGGGGGTTTTTGAGTGAGCAATTAGCTTGCTGAAATTAATGTTGTTTTTAACCAGGAAAATGTGAAAACATTAAGTGTAACTGGGACATGAATTTACATTTGAATTATAATTAAAACATAAGAATAAGAAGAATAAGAAAAGATAAAACCAGAAAAAACTGTGAGGTATTTGCCTCCCTATTTCAGAGCACCACTGCACGCCACTGAGATTACATTATGTGTTACAGCCCATTCGTTTGCATTTGCAGATTTAATCCTCCAAAAGAGCTCATTTTGATCTTAAAACAGACCCCTGGTTGTGAGGGAGGAAGGAAAAACAAATGAATGAGTGAGAGTGAATGAGAGGGAGAGGGAATTATTGAAAGAAGAGCAACACCCTCCTCCTCGCGCTCACTCTGCCTGCAATCATTGAGAAAAAAATTTCAAAAGAGCACAGCATTAGAATTCAGACAGCATCCTCCTCGCGCAGCGGCAGACTCACACACTCACTCACACACATCTACACATATACTCCTCCGTGAATGGACCTTTTCTGACTCATCCCTCCTTGGTGATTCATCTCCTCCTCCGGACCCCGCCCGCCTTTGCTGCCCTGCACTTCACACCCAATCACAGCCCACCAGGGTGACGTGACACGCCGCAGTGTGTGTTTGTGTTTGTCTGTTATGCGGTGACATGTAGTCACCATTGAGGCAGCGATATACGAAACACTCCATGTCACTTTGGTCAGTCACGGCCCCTAGCTGGCCTTTCCTTCTCATTAAAACACCCCCACCTACATCCTTGTGTGTGTGGATGCTTCTGCTTGCTGCTCAGTGTCTTGAATACAAATTGAGCCCACGTCACCTGCCATAGTGAGAGAGACAGATGCTGCATAGCTTTAGTGTCTCGAATAAAGAGAGAGTTGGTATGAAGAAGGGAATTGTGGATCTGTGTGTTGACATAACTTCAACCTCAAGGTCTCATGCAAGAAGAAAAAACAACTAGTAAGAATCATCCCGCATAGGCCTCCATTGCGCGTTGTACTGCATCAGCGGCTGTCTCGCTGCTCACGCACACACACGTTCATTCCACTCGTCTGATATAGAGCAGACTCTAGGGCTGTTTACTGCAAAAGACTTTTGAGTAGGTTTTTCGCAAATGTTCGCTGGGTTTCTTTGGTGACATGCTCCAGACCATGTGCTCGATGTACATGTACATCATGTACTGATGTTTAGTCTGATATGATCTTAACTTGCTCTTTACACTCACTCACTCACTTTGTGTTATTTTAGTAGTATTTATATAGAGTTATAGTCTTTATTAATATTTAGAGTTTTTTAAGTGTTCATTTTAATTTTAGTTAAAGTTTGTGTCATTTTGTTATGTGCTTTTGTCAATTTTATACTTTACTAGTTTTATTAGCTCTTGTTTTTTGTATTTCTGTAGCTTTTCATTTGATTAAAGATTTACTTTTAGTCTTTTTAGCACTTTATTTTCTAAACATATATTTGCCAATTTTTTATTTTATTTTATATTTATTATTGTTGTTGTTTTCATTATTATTATTATTATTATACATTTTTATTTTTATTTTTTACAATTTATTTTTATTTTTATTTCAGTTTACAGAAACTATTTTTTATAGTTAAGGTTTTAGTTAACCAAAAAAAGTCTCTAGGCTGTCAAAATCAGAAATTTCGCTGGTTAGATGACACGGGTTACATTGATGTGACTGTGTCCATAATTCTGATTGGTTGATCTTGGCTGGAGACTTTTTCAAACTCTATTGAAGTGACTCCAAAAAGTTTTTTTTTAACTGAAATGGAAATATTGTTGATGGTGTACTGAACCTAATGAAACTACTGAAGTAAATTGAACTGAACTTATTTAGAGTGTAATGAATAAAACAATACTGTACCATAGAGAACTGAATTAAATTGTTCTGACAAGAACCGATTCAAAGTGTGCTGCTGAACGAAATCAAACTGAGATGAACTGAACTGCTGAATTGTAATGAATTAATGATGATTGTGTGCTTTTTCCGCAGTATTTGGACCAGCAGCATGTGCAGCAACTGAATGTGTTCCAGGCCTCCCTGTCCATCACGGGAATGCCCCACAGACCTCTGGGAAGGGCACAGTCGTCGCCCGTCACTTCTAGTCTTAAAGCAGCACCCCTGAACGAGGTGCCCATTAAGCATCTCTTCACAACAGGTACGCTGCACCGCTGTCCATCAGTCGAACAAGACAATATCCTTAGTAGATTGTGTTTTTAATCATTTCCTCACTCTCTCTGCAGGGCTGGTGTACGACACCTTCATGCTAAAGCACCAGTGCATGTGTGGGAACACACACATCCATCCCGAACACGCCGGTCGCATTCAGAGTGTTTGGTCTAGGCTGCAGGAAACGGGCCTGCTCGGCCGCTGTGAGGTGAGTGCGCCACCTTCTGGAAGGGTGGAAGAATTAGCCAGAAACAATCAACGGGAAGCTTCATGTTAAAGCTCATCTCTTTCTGGTAAAAAAAACAACACCGTTACATTTACCTGCAAATTCAGCTCTTTCTGTTCAAAAAGTTTGGGGTAACAAAAAAACAAAACAAAAAAAAAAAAAAACTTTAATTCAGCAAGGACACCATAAATTGATTAAAAGTGACAGTAAAGACATTTATTTTACAAAAGATTTCTATTTCAAATAAATGCTAATCTTTTCTTTTTATTCATCAAAGAATCCTGAATCTTCTATTTCACAAAATATTAAGCAGCACAACTGTTTTCAACTGATAATTTAAAAAAATGTTTCTTGAGCAGCAAGTCATCATAATAGAATGATCTCTGAAGGATCATGTGACGTGATCATGAGACTGGAGTAATGATACTGAAAATTCAGCTTTACCATCACATAAATAAATTACATTTTAAAATATATTCAAATAATATAGTAATATTTCACAATATTACTGTTTTTACTGATTTTACTGTATAAATGCAGCCTTGGTGAGAATAAAAGACTTCTTTCAAGAGCATGAAAAAATCTTAGTGCACACAATTGTTAAATACTTTTGAGCGGCATAGTTTTAAATATAAGATAATTTAGGCAATCATTCAGGGGTAAAATTTCACTGCTATTGTTTACAATGTAATTCAGGGTTCCATCAGTCATGGAAAATCTGCAAATTGTATGAAATTTTAAACACAATTTTTGAATAATTTATAATGGCTCAGTCATACCAATCAAAATGATTTTTGACAAATAACTGTAAAGATGATGGGACGCTTGTAGTGGTTTGGTAAATCATGGATGCTGTCTCAATGTACGTTCTATGTCTGTTTGTGTGCAGAGGATCAGGGGAAGGAAGGCCACTCTAGATGAAATCCAAACCGTTCATTCTGAGTACCACACGCTGCTCTACGGCACCAGTCCACTGAACCGACAGAAACTGGACAGCAAGAAACTTTTAGGTGTGCTTTAGAAGCTCTTTGTTGTGATGTGTGAATGGAGTTTCTGCCGTCTTGATTTTAGGACACCAAAACAGGATTCTCCTCCTAGTACACCAACCACAAAAAGCTTCCCTTGCTTGCTTCCTATTTGATGGGTTGCTTAAGCAAACCTCCCTTGACAGACGCCTAGGCTTTTTTTAGGTCCTAGACATTTGCCCACCCCCGCTTCTGAGTCACCAGCTGTGTGTGTGTGTGTGTGTGTGTGTGTGTGTGTGTGTGTGTGTGTGTGAGTGAGAGAAGGTTCAGCTGCGGACAGAGTTGCCATCACCACCTCCACGTTTATGTGAGAGACACTTTGAAGAAGTGCAGACTGTTTTGACCTTGAGTGCTCTTTGTAGAACAGTGAGACAGATGATAGTTGCGTCAGCGGCATCCAATGAGCATCCTTGAGACTGAATAAGTATAGCCAATTATGTCATTACCTGAATAGATAATATGTGAACAACAGATGTGTGCCTAAACAACACTCCTTCAGATCAGTTTCTAATTTCCTTCTTTTAATTTTCTAGGCCCAATAAGTCAAAAAATGTACGCTGTCCTACCATGTGGAGGCATTGGGGTACGTTTTTTCCATTTTTCTGTCCATTCGTCCCACTTATATAATAAAGAATGAAATGGCATTCACATTGCATTAAACTCTATGTAAAAGGAAGTATATATGAACAAAGCAGAATACATCTGGATTTGTTTGGATTGTGAAATGTAGATATTATTGGATACTTTTTTTATTTTTTGGTTATTGTTAATATTATTATTATTAAAGGTACACTATGTAAATTGTGGCCCTCTAGCAGTAAAAAACCAAACTAAATGCATTTTTCAGAAAAACATTCTTTTGTTTGTGCTTCTGCTCTGCGTTACTGTGTTTAATGAAATGATTCTCACGATAGATAATGCTTTACAATGAACTCAGTTATATAGCTACATATGGCAATTTATATGTCCAATAAAATACCCTAATCACCTGAATAATAAAAACGCCATCTACATGTAATTTCAAACAGTTTAAATCCTTCAGTTCTTGCCATCTCGAAAAGCCGATGTTGATTCTTGGTTTATTATGAGCTTTGTCGCGTTCTCCTTTTGCCAGCAGACTCTCCTCTGTTCTGCCTTTTTTTTAAATGAGTGATTCCCCTGAGGTTCAAGTTTTAGCTGCTCCATGTTAATCTTTCTCGCTCGTTGTGACAACTAACCTATGCCACTCCCACATGCGTCAAAGTAGCCGGAGCAACTTTTCTCTATTTACGGATGATGAGACGCGTACGGAGGAGTGACGCAACTACACAAATTTGCGTGAAAAGCATCCCGCTCTGTCTAAAAAATAAACAATTATAATAGGCTTACCAGTGAATCAGGGTAAGACAAAAACACATTTTGGAAGGTTTGTTGATGTATTTACTTATTTAAATGTTGTTAATTTTGAACAAAAAAAAGTGACATAGTGTACCTTTAATAATAATAATGTTTTACTTGAATGTTATAATTTAATATAATAATAATAATATATTTTTATAATAATATTTATATATAATATTATTATTATTATTATATTAAATTATTTAAAATAAAAATAAAAATCTAAATAATAATTAGAATACTCACTATTAGTATTAGTATTATTAATACTATTATCATTAAACCATGGACATTTATTAAGGAAGTGTATAGGATCAGTTCTGAGTTTATCATTTTGTGACAGTAGGTCAATATAACAATGATATGTAACATGATTTTATGTCCTGTAGGTGGACAGCGACACAGTGTGGAACGAGATGCACTCTTCAGGTGCCGTCCGCATGGCAGTGGGCTGCGTCATTGAGCTGGCCTTTAAAGTTGCTGCTGGGGAGCTGAAGGTTCATATTCGCTTCTCTTACCACTGATTCATGTATATTTGATGTTCTGGTATAAATATTATTTGCTTATATTACATCACATTTTCTTCTGTTGTCCTCATCTTCCTTCTCTTCTATTTCTGTTTGATGGATAGAACGGTTTTGCGGTGGTGCGTCCTCCTGGTCATCATGCTGAAGAATCCACTGCCATGTAAGTAGTTTGAAACTTTTGAAACTTTAATTGAGAATCTGTATAAAATGTTTAATTTCAAATATTTTAATGGAATTTAAAGCCGTTTACTTTATCATGTTTATTCTACATAAATGTCCCCATATGTTGAACATTGGATTGCTTTATGTCTTGCTGTGAATTTTGTGTGGCCAGATGTTTGATATCTAGATGTACTGTATAAATAATTTATGTGCGTTCACATAAATGAGTCCACTGCTCTGTGTGTGTCTTGGCAGGGGGTTTTGTTTCTTTAACTCAGTGGCCATCACTGCCAAACTCCTGCAGCAGAAACTCGGGGTGGGCAAGATCCTAATCATAGACTGGGTAAGTTTTTAGGGTGAGCTCCATGCTCCATACAGTCCACATGTAACAAGCAATATTATTGTACTGATTCAGTTTAATTTTGATGAATAAGAAGATTAAAATCTTCTCTAAAAGATTTCAATTCTTTTCATAGGATATTCACCATGGAAATGGGACCCAGCAGGCTTTTTATAATAATCCCAATGTGCTGTATATTTCCTTGCACCGTTATGACGATGGAAACTTTTTCCCAGGCAGCGGCGCTCCTGAAGAGGTAACAACATTTCAGTCACTGTGTGAAGATGCCTAAAGGGATAGTTCACCCAATAAATTTAATTTCTGTCATCATTTACTCGTCCTTAAGTTGTTCCAAACCTGTATGAATTTATTTTTTCTTCTGTACACAAAAAAAGATATTTTGAAGAATATGGGTGACAAAACAGGCCCAGGGCGGCATTGACTTCCATAGTATGGAAAATAATACTGTGGAAGTCAATGGGATCCATCAACTATTTGGTTAATGACATTCTTCAAAATATCGATCCCTTTAATTTGTGAAGGGTGGCTTCCTGTAGTCATATGACCAAAATTGTATTTTTTTTTCTATCTGTTTTTGTCATGGGATCTTTATAGGTAGGTGTGGGTCCAGGAGAGGGCTTTAATGTCAACATTGCCTGGACGGGTGGAGTGGAGCCACCTATGGGTGATGTGGAGTATCTGAGTGCCTTCAGGTGAGATATGCACTTTCTGTCTGTTAGGGAAAAAATGCATAATATAACTCTCTTTCAACATTAAAAACAATTTCTCTGACCCCATTAAATGGTTTTAGGAGTTGTGCAGATCATTTGTAATTCGAACAGTTCCTGTCTGTGTGCTTGTAGAACGGTGGTGATGCCCATAGCCAATGAGTTCTCCCCGGATGTTGTGCTAGTGTCCGCTGGCTTTGATGCAGTGGAGGGACACCAGTCCCCCCTCGGTGGATACAACGTCACCGCCAAATGTGAGTTTGCTGTTTTTCTGTTTCCAGAACCAGAGGTCAGATGGCACAAATGATAATTTTTTAACCCCTAATTGCATAGATGAGTTGTATTATCCACATAAAAGACCATTTAAAATGCAGCCATACATGGACTATCTAAGTTCTTCTGGGTCAATAAATATTGCTGTCAGACTGGTCGTACCACTAGACAGTATTAACGCGATAGAATTATAGTCTTTTTCACTTTTAACCTGAATTTCTGTTCAAATTGGGGGCGTTTAAGGTTTACTGAAGGCTTTTGAGTTTGTTTATAGTTCATGAATTACCCAGCATGCTCCTGGCTCTCTGCGTAGGTTTTGGCCATCTCACTAAGCAGTTGATGAAGTTGGCTGGTGGCCGAGTGGTTTTGGCACTGGAAGGAGGTCACGACCTTACCGCCATCTGTGACGCATCTGAATCCTGCGTGGCTGCATTGCTTGGAGACGAGGTGCCCGTCATTCATTCACACACATCCAACTAGCACACAATAGGATTATATAGGTTGCATAACTCTATTTTGATTCTCATGTTCTGTTTTGGGGTCTCAGTGATAAAACAAAGGGTTAAATCTTGAAAAATATTTAGTCATGCCAGGGGTACATATTAAAATATCTTGTAGAGTAAATGGGTTCATTTCAAAATTGCTATTATTATTTTTAAACACATCAATTGTGTCTCTGGGACCCTAAACATTAAAACAGTAAGGTCAATATCAGCAGAATATGAGCTTTTAATAGTTTAAATAAATTGCATACTCTCTTGAGTACAGTAGGTACTACTTTTGAATAAGTAATTACCAGCGAACCTTAAAAAGTACATTCTATATAGTATGAATATAATACGGATGTACTACATACAACATGTTGTCATTGTCATGTGACCTACAAGCATGAGTTGCGCACTTCTCACAGCAAATAGTAGATTCAGACATTCTACACACACTGTTTTTTACTTATTATATAGTAGGGAAATAAGCAATTTCTTGATGCAGCTATAGTGCTCCTGTAGGTGAAATAAACATACATTATTTTATTTCTTGATCTATTAATGTTTTGTGTGTGTGTGTGTGTGTGTTGCAGTTGGATCCTCTGCCACTGACGGTGCTTCAACAGAAACCATGTCCGAAAGCAACAGCCTCTCTAGAGAGGGTCATTGAGATTCAGAGTAAGTGAGAGACCGAAGGAAACTTGGTTTAGAATTACATTCATTTCTACATTCAGTCCCTCTTTATTTTATAGTACGAGAAAGTGTGTTCAGTTGAGTTTTATATTTAGAAATTTCTTCAAAGGCACACCATGTAAGATTTTTGGAATAAAATATCCAAAAAACACTAGAACAATGTTATATATTTTGTTGATTTGTGTACTTACATTATCCCACATGTTTCTAAGAATGTTTAAATCCAGAGAAATAAGCAGTTTTACCGGATCGTGTCCGTGTGTCACCTATCAATGACATCATACCTGCGTCACCCTCGATTTCCGATATTTTTTATTTTGTAGAAACCATGGAAACACCAAAGACACTTTAATATATTATGTGTTTTATTAGACAGGTGAGCAACTGCTTGAATACATTCATCGACAGAAAACGAATCGTTGTATAGCTCAACACAGTTTGTTTTTTTTGTTTAAATCTGGTTTTCTTGATGTACTACAAGTACCATATTTACCATTCCTAATATCGATCTAGCTCACTGCATTGTGTTACAAGTGTCTCACATAGTAGCTTCCGAGCGAATGCACAGAGTAGCATTATAACAACTTTCATCACACTCAAATATATTTAATATGATAAAACAGCACTGCGTTACCCCACGTACGCATGACCGGAATAGCGGAAGCGGCCTGTGGCATAGTAAAAGCTCAACTGCTCTCGAGCCGTGTGTCGCGCTCGTCTCTCATTGGCCATGAATATGAACATTAGGTCATTCATAAATATGATTTCTGCCCGAGACCCTGTCGTTTTCTCCACCGGCTGTAGAGGTGAAGACAACAACTCCCATGATTCGGCGAAATCAAGGCATCATCAAGCTACGCCTTTTAAATAAGTGACCTCTAGCGGTAAAAGATTACATAGTGTGCCTTTAATGTTTATTTAAAATAAATATCTTACCAGGAAAGACTGCAAAATTTCAGTTAAATATTACATTTAATGATCCTATATAGTTTTTCTATTATAAGTTTATTTGTTTATTGTTCTGACATAGCATAGAAAATGTCAATGAAATATTTAAAAATCAGTTTGAGGTCTTGATATGTAATTGCTGATCATTATTTATTTATCTTCTTGTGATCTGTAGGTAAACACTGGACGTCTCTGCAGAGGTTGGCTCCTACAGTGGGGCAGTCTCTCCTGGACGCTCAGAGACGAGAGAAGGACGAGGCAGACACTTTGACCGCCATGGCCTCTCTCACAGTGGACAACGATCAGCAAACGACTTCCACAGAAACCAGCAGGTATCGCAACTGGAGTCGTTATACACCGTATACCGAACATTTAACAAATAACTTTAGCCTAACTTAACCAATTATTCCTTCCTCAGATCTGCAGAGGAGCCAATGGAGGAGGAGTCCGTGTTGTAGAAGAGTGAGTAAAGTACATCACTGCTCCAACCTTCTTGTCCACGTGTGCTTGGCACTGGTCACCCTGACGTCACGCCTCATGTTCCTCCTCCCAGCTATTTGATTGGTTCCCTCGGTCCTTCACTCATTTCCAGGTGCTTGACTGACATGTTCACAGCCCACCCACTTTCGCTTTTCTGAGGTAAAGCATAGCAAACTGTTGCCGAAAGGGGACGACAAAGGCATGATGGGTAATTGCAGGACCACTCAGTGACGGTTGCTCAGCTGGATAGGCCGAACAATGGAGTACTCTTCAGAGAAAGGCCTTTGATTTAAATGTATCATTGTATTGAACTGGGGACGTAAAGAAGAAAATGCAACAAAAAAAAGAAGAGGAGGAGGAAGGGAAAAAATGACATGACAGCATGTGGATGTTGTTGCTCGGAGGGCCGCGAAATAAGCTTTGTTTTCTGTACAAAGTATAAGAAATGTACAAAGTTCCAAAAAAAAGCCAACAAGCAGCAAAAATACTTCAGCACAAAACACACATATACACTCATTCACAAACGAACATGGTTCCCAAATGAGGAACCAGATGTTCGGGTCGTGACAAAACACCTTTTGCAGACAAGTATACTCGTTTACACTGTACCGTGTCAATAATTTGGTATACTTTTGCATCTGTATAATAACCTGTTGTGAAAAGCACACAAACATATGAGAAATATAAATATATATATATATAAATATACATACATATAAGCATATGTGTTTTGTGTGTACCGTATACACAATTGAACACAGAAAAATATATAAATACTTTGTATCCCCTTTATGAAACATTTTCTTATCAGCTGTGGTTGTACATACAGTAAAAGAGCCTGCAGACTTTTATCTGGAAGTGGAAGAATGATGGTTAGCCTTTTTTCCCGGAAGCATTTCTTTTCTTTCAGAGAAAACAGTACTTTTTTTGGAATATACGGCTTTGCTATAACATGCTCGCACATAAACATAAATAACGGAAACCCATCCGTTTTACGACAAAGGTGTAAAATATGAAGAAAGGATTTTCAAAGCGTCCATCTCGACCTTCGTGGAGAACGAGGAAAGACGCGTTGTGGTAATGTCTGAAGAAAGACTTTTTTTTTTTTTTTCAAAGAACTTGGTGCCTTTTATACTAAGGAAAACATTTAACAACACCAATACTTAACAAAAATCTCAAATCCTCACACTTAACTTTAACTTTTTGATTTGTTTGATTTTCAAATTGCCTTAATTTTTTCAAAGAAAATAAATTTCAGCCATGAACGACAGAGAGCAGCACAAAACGATTATTATCTTCCTTCTGCCCCGGTTTCTTTTCTTGCTTTCTCATTGTTTTCTTCTTTTTTTAAGATGTAAATGTTGTGTTCTAGGAAAAAGGTTTTGATACTCCTTTTTTATTTTACTGTTAGTGAAAGAACGAATGAAATAAATTCAACGATTGTTTTATTTATCAGTCCTGTGCAATAGACTAGCACATGACGTGATTTGTTTGGAAACACTGACAATGTCGTGACCAACTTCGTGTTTGTTTTCTTTATATTAACGCCACCTTCCTTTGTACATGTACTTGTTTGGCTCCCTTACACTCGTTCATTTTACTTTATTTCCATTGGCGAGAGAGTGTTAGCGGTGACTTTTTTATTAAAACATTTCCTTTTTTTGTACAAAAATGTAAATGAAAACAAAAAAAGAGTCTATATCAGTGTTAATTTCATCATTTAATTTGAAGTATTCTCTGATAAGGAATGTACAGCGTGGTATAGATATGATCTATGATGTTGATTTATGTCACTGCAGTGCATTTGGCATTGTCCTTTTTCAGGATTTAAGGATATTTTTTCCGGCAATAAGAGTGACTACCACTTTTTTTGTTTAATACTAAAATACTACAAACTTTTGGTTACATTTTCATCATCTTTTGATATAGCTTTTGTGCTATCGATATGGTTATTTTTCACCAGACTAATTAGTATTGTTCATAACTGTTCATAACAGTTTGTCGTATGCTGACTAATCACTTGTGCACTTGTGGATGAAATGCAATGGCTTGTTTATGACCCTGAAATAATGATCCTTTATTACATTTTCACTGTGTGACAACAGTTCTGGGGGGCCAAATTCGATTTAATCTGCTGCGTCTTCAGCAATGTCACAGAAGCAACATTATTTGGTCAAGAGAGGTGACAACGTGTCTAATGGCAAGTACTTTCAGTGAGACTGAACTGGGTCTCAAGCATCTTGCACTAATACTACACTGTAGGTCCAAATCTAACCTTTTTTTTTTTTTGGTTCTCAGACGCAAATTATGAGGCATTAAAAGCAAAGTGACTTATCTCAGCAAATGCGTTTAAATGACACGTGAACTCTCTCGTCAGCGTTTTTTCTTTGTGTATGTTCATTGGTTCACTGATGAACTGTTGATGTTGAAGCGACAGACATTTCGATGCGCATTTCTTGACTCTGCTCTCATTTGATTTATTTATTTGGAGTCAGAAATGGCGGCTGAAAGCAAGTTGAATTGCTTCTGGATCAATGCTTGTCTCGTTGTAAATCTATGAAAAACTTTTCGACAGCCTCATAGCCTCTAGGCAATAACATTACAAAGTGATCAACAAAAAATGGCCAGTTTTTTTCACAACAACAGTCCTCTAAGAAGAGCCATGTCACCATTGGATAAAGTATTTATACGTCTGAACTGTATGTTGAAACACTAAAGTCAACTGTTTTGCGGTTAAAGAGAAACAGGAAACAAACACTTTGTGAAAATCAGGCTGACACTAGCCTCTGTACTTAGATGCTGTAATATACACTAAGAGAATTTCCCTCTTCTATGTGGCTGTCTGAATCAGGAACTACTGTGATCAGGTTTTGTAACGTTTGGATGTAGATCACCAACCATTTGTGCATAGTTTTGTATCTTCACCCTATATGGTGTCAAAGAGTTTATTGACCGTGCAGTTGGTGGTGAAAGCTTTTTCTCTCTTCTTTTTCGTTCCTCTTTTTCATTTTAAGGATGAATCCAGCTGGCGTGTTGGTCCCTTTTTGAGACCTAAACCTTCTCCTTAGGTGTGTTGGGTTAAGCAATACATAGAGAGGGGAAATAATCGATCAGATGTAATACAGTATGACGCTTGGCTTTCTTAAACAAGGCACTGAGGGAGGCTGTTCATTTTACGCAATGATCTTTACACAAAGAAAACAACGTCAACGGCGTGAACGGCCTTACGACGGACACCGGGAAACCTCTGTATGTGTAAAAGACATCGACATTCGCCATGGAAGATAGCTTTACTGTCTCTGCCACATATTTTGCTATTGGGTAAATATGTATATTTATTGATAATTCATATGTTGTGTATATGTTGTGACCTATGATCGTCAAGGTTCAAAGAGTGCTTGTATATTTTTTTGACTTTTTTGAAAGAGAGGTTGTGACTCCTTCACTGTCCCTTTGTTTCTTTGCTGTTCTACATCACTTGTTGTGATTGGTCGTTTCAATTTGTGAGACCTTTTAACCTTACATTTTTAAGATCCTTTCTCTCTCTCTCTCTCTCTCTCTCTCTAATCTCCTCTCTTTTTTGTCTATCTTCTGGTCATATTGATATGCAGAAGTTATCTGAAATTATCAAAGCACATTCCCTGATTTGTGTTCTTTCAATGCTTTCATGTTGCGACAATACAAAGGTGTGTATACTAACTGCTACACACGTGTATATAGGGTGCATATATGTGTACACATGTGCAATACACGCTATTTGAGCAATCTATTACTGTGACTATTAATCATTAAAAATTGCTGTCCCTTTGAATCTTGCTGGTTTTTTTGGTTTTTTCATTTCTTTAAGCAACAATGAACTGCTCAGCATATACAAGGAAACCTTTGGGCCCGTGGTGATACACATACTGTTCAAGACATTTAGTTTGTGAAATAAGTCAGTTGCCCTTCGTCTTAACTTCCTGCAGTGTTGTCTAGATTTGTATGCTCTGCTTATTGTCTTAAATGGGTTCAAATCGATGCATGGATATTTGTGACATATATTTTTAAAGCTAAACATACCCTGATGCATTTGTTTTTATTCAGCTTGTCTCTATTCATATATTTAAGATTTTTGTAATATTAAAAGGTTCTTTAAAATAATTAAATCACTGATAATTATCAATAATGTATTACTACTATGATTTGGTTTTTTTATTATATTTATAATATTTATAAAACTTTTAAAATTATTTTTATATTGTTATTTAATATTCTAATGTATTTTATGAGGATTTGTAATGTAATGCATATAGAAAAATTTTCATTGGTATTTATACCATGTTTTTCTATAGCATAATAGAAAATATAGATATTGTGAGTGTTAGATGCAAGTTTAGCCAATAAATCATGTTTGCGGCTTTTTTTGTCATATAGTTTAGGTGTTTTTAAACATGGGAAAGTTCAGTGGTATAAACACACACACACACACACACACACACACACACATACACACACATACATACATACATATATATATATATATATATATACATATATATACATATACAGTAGTCAACATTTGAAGTGGATCAAAACCTTTCATCAAAGTTATACATGAATTTTGAACAATATCTGTTGGACTCTTTTTTTGATCCTCAACTTTTTGATCCACTTCAAATGTTGACTACTATATATATATATATATATATATATATATATATATATATATATATATAATATTTTATAACAATTTTATAATATATAAAGTATTTGACATTAGTTTCTTTCAAAAAATGATCAGAAATCATACGAATTATGCCATTCTATAGTCAAAATTGTATGTTTCTCTGCAGATTTATACATCTAAAAGCACTTTAATTGTGGATAGAAAACAGACAATGTAAAATGATATTTTAGACATTTATATTAAAAAAAAACACTGTATATACGGGTCTTTATTCTTGAAAATATGTAACTGCCTTAAAGAGGGTCCCTCAAAAGCAGGCCATCATGTCTGGGGCATCAAAAAGTTTGAAAACCTCTGTATAAACCAGGAAGATGAGTAAGTGAGAAGTGGTTAAATGAGGGCGTATAGTGCACTGTAGTAAGATATTCATGATCTACTATTCCATAGTAAAGCGGGCGTGTCTTCAATTGCAGCCTCTGTTTTCGCGTCACTTCATTCATCCCGCGGAACGCCCACTCGCGCGCCCACCCATGCTGACGCGGCTGCGCGTGTTTACGTGAGGCGAGTCGACTGCTCCCGTATCCTGGCGGAGAAGATGGCGGCTCCTGGACCAGGGGAGTATTTCAGCGTCGGGAGCCATGTCTCCTGCTTCACCTGCCTGGGGCAGCGCTTGCAAGGAGAGGTCGTCGCTTTTGACTACCCGTCCAAGATGCTGACTTTGAGTATCCTTTTATCGTCTCAGCTTGTCATTGAATCGTCGGGATCCACAACTGCAAGAGGCCTGGTCTGCGGGTATGCCAAAGATATTTTCACCACGGTGAAGTCAGTCCACTCGGCGTTCGCTTCCGTGTTTCGCGCATGCCGAGTCAGGTGGTGCGCATTTGAATCTCCGATTGGTTATTACATTTTTGTCTCGTGCTCTTTAGTTCGTAACATGTGAGCGTAATACATCCTCTTTATGTCAACCGAACACAAATTTGGACTCGCACAACATGACATTTAGCTCTAATGTGTTATGGTGTACTATAAGCAATATGGTGTTTCAAACGGCGAATAGTACTAGACCTAACACGTTGATTGTACTGGGTCCTGTTCATAGAACACCTTGAAATATCAGATGTTTGAAAAGTGCGCTGTAATGTAGCAAATGCTGTATTGAATATTTAATTGTCTAGTTATGCTCTGTATACATATTGTTTCTTTAGTGGTTCATAATACTCATTTCTGTGGAGCATGAAGCGCTCGAAAAGCCGTGGTAATATCTGATTGACATTATTTTAGTTGGGGGGGGGGGGGGGGATTTTGATTCTTCCCAGTGAGTCGAGTCTTTTGAATCGGTTCGCTGGCCCTTTCTGTAGGTTACATCATTACGCTAGCTAACAGCTGCAAGTCAACGTGTTTTGTTATGAATAATAAAAATAATTTTAATTTAATTTCTTACTTTTGTAAACTTCTGGCTATCAAACTATGAAGAAAATGTGACAGAACAGCCTAAAAGTATATGGTTCCATTTTCGTTGTTGTCCTTGTCATTTTAATGTATGGTCTTTAGTCATGTTTACACAATCTTAATTATTTCACCACCGTAAATATAAAATGGCGTATGTATTATAAATAAATGGATAATCTCCGTTATTTTACTTATTTTGTTTGCAACACTCAGATTTTTTTGTGAAAGCGAACAACGAGTCGGTGCATATAGGTGAACTAGAAGATCTGATTCGCGCATTCTAGTATTCACTCAGTCGAACGGTTTCATAAATCGATCTGAATGATTAATTAGTGAATTAGCCTCATACAGTAATATCAAGCTACTGGAAAGGTCATAGAAAAGTCTGGTAAATTTAACTTCGAAAACGTTGATGCTTCTGACTTAAAATGAAGGGGTTTAGCATGTTTATGTGCAGTATCGTTTGAACTGCAGTCCCGGCCTAAGCCATAATGGAAGTGAATGAGGGGTGGACAGGCTGTCCACTACAGCAGTGATGCTCTCCCATACATAGATCTGCGCATGCGTGCTTAGGGGGCGTCAGCTAGCCTGAACGCTAACATCCGAGTTTCTCTGCCTGACACATAATGCGCACCCTTACATACAATCACTGTGGTGTGTGCATTTAAATGAAGCATTTCAATGCATTTATACATAAAGTATATAATTTTCCCATGACCTATTTTTTATCAGTACATTGATTAAAAAAAAGCAATTGCAGATTTCCCTCTGGTTTGATTGCTAACCTCCTGATGTGCTGCCATTCCTGTTCAGCATTTAAATAACAGTCACTATGTGTTAACAGTTTTGTTTGAGGTGCCTTTAACCATCTATACGAAATAGGGAGGTTTCTGAGACTTAATATAACTGATTTTGTCAGACCTCTTCAGATGGTTAGCTCAGCCAGCTATTGCATTAGTTTTCCAATGACATATCGTGGATAACCATCACCAAAAGAAAGTCAGTTTGGTCCTTGGTCTGAAAATGCATAGAACATCTTCTAAAAAATATCTGAATACCTTTAAAGTCAGCATAAAAATGGAAATCTTGTCAAATAGTCTTGTCTTCCCAATTGTATCCAACTGAAACGTCTTCTCAAATAAGAAAAAATATAGGGCGAGACTTGATTGTATTGTTAAATGGTTGTAGTTTGCTATTGCCATGATGTCATTTGAGTGACAGGTTGTTTTGTCCTGTGCTCCAAGTTGAATACGGCTCATATCTGATTGCACTCTGTCATGCTAGTAAGCAGCCTCAACCATGACACTCATCTCCTTAGTGACAGACATTCATGTCATTTAATCCTATTTGTTAACATGAGATTCTAAACATGAAACTGGAGTAGAGAAATACACAAAGTAGGGCTTACAGCTGAATACAGCATTGATCCCATGATGATTCCCATCTAGGAGGCTTTTATCTCATACATTGCTTTAATAAATACACATTTGCCAAACAACTACCTTGACTCTTGACCGTATCAGAATGTGCCCCGTCCAGTGGTAAACCCAACCTCAGCGATGTGGTGCTTGTTAACTTGGCCTATGTGTCCGAAGTGGACATCATCAGTGACCGTGCTGAAACTCCTCCCCCTTTAGCAACTCTCAATTTTAGCAAGGTGAGCCCAAACAATGTTCCATTTTCTTCTGCTATCTAGTAATCTATGATTAAGAAAGGTGTTATAATTCATGTCGTCTTATTTCTCCATTGCTGTTTTCAGCTTGTGAATAGAGCACGGGCGGAAAAGGAAGATAAGTTGTCTCAAGCTTATGCAATTAGTGCTGGTGTTTCTGTAGAGGGTCAACTGCTGTTCCAGACCATTCATAAAACGTAAGTGAGACTCGAATCGATACGTTCACTTTCAGTTGGCGAACCTTTGGGCTTTTCCCAAGTAATTAATGAATGTAATTTAATTACCTGAAAAAATAAAGAAAGGGATTACTCTTAATTTTTCTGGCTTTAATTAGTTACTTTTGATGTAATTGCATTTAATTCTGTGTAGATTATAGACCAATTCTATATAAAACAATAGTGGATTTAACATCAAAATGTAACGTCTAATGATAAAATGTTTTTAATGTAACTTTCTCCCTTTAAATACTTTGGTCAGTTCATGAATAATTTATTCAATTTTATGTTATAAAACTGTTCTTTTAATTCTTTCAAATAAATATCTATATTTGTATTGTATTGTTGTACTGGCCGAGAGAGTAATTAATACAATAATCTTATTTCACCGTTGAAAATAAGTAGCTTGTGATTAATGACTTTTTTTAGATAAACTTACCCAACACTGATCACAGTCTATACTAATAGAAATTGATATCTGGATCTATATGTTCTGCTTTAGAGCTCTGTTTATTATGGTGAATGATCCTCAGAACTGTGTATAAATTGAGATATGATTATATCAAGCAACTTTACCTTGAACAGAATGAATCGTTCATGTTCTTCCTCCTCGTCTTCATCCGCAGCATCAAAGAATGCAAATGGCAGGAGAAAAACATCCTAGTGATGGATGATGTGGTCATCAGTCCGCCATACCAAGTGGACAACTGTAAAGGCAAAGAGGGCAGCGCTTTAAGCCACGTGCGGAAAATAGTAAGCGTCTCAGCTCTGCACTGTATTTTACACTAGTATTAAAAAGTTTAGGGTCAATAAGGTCTTTTTTTTTTAATGAAATAATGAAATGAATCCATTTGTTTAGCATGGACACGTTAAATTGATTTCTTGTCAAAGAATCCTGAAAAAGATGTATTTTTGGTTCCATATAGATTAAGCAGCACAGCTGTTGGTGATAAAAATCGGTTATCAACGGTGATAATAATCAAAAATGTTTCTTGAGCATCAAATCATCATTAGAATGATTTCTGAAGAATCATGTGACACTGAAAAGTCAGCTTTAAAATCACAGGAATAAATTACATTTTAATATATATTCAAATACATATATTTTATTGTATTTGGTTGGGGCAGATGAGCACTTCATTAGGTTTTTGCTCATTTTCTTTTAGAAATAAGTCTGCACAGGACAGGAAACTCATTGATCAGGTTAGTCAGGTAGTCTTAAAAGGGATAGTTCAGCCAAAAACAAATGTTGACATTATTTACTCTCCCTCATGTCGTTCCAAACCCGTAAGACTTTCATTTCATCTTCAGAACACAAATGAAGATATTTTTGATGAAATCTGAGAGCTTTCTGTCCCTCAATTGACCGCTACGCAAATTACACTTTGACGCTTCAAAAAGTTCATAAAGAGATCGTAAAACTAATTCATATGAATTGAGTGGTTTAGTCCAAAATTCTAATAAGACTGGATTGCTTTATGTGATGAACAGATTGAATTTAGGCTGATATTCGCATATAAACATTTATCAACTCGCAGATCAGTTGTGGTGACTCAAGCATGTTCGCTCGACGTGCAAGAACCAATGAGGTTCATTCTCATGTTACGCAGCACGTTTGAGATTTCACCAGTGAGGTTCATTCTCATGTTACACAGCACGTTTGAGCTTCTGCAAGAACCAATGAGGTTCATTCTCATGTTACGCAGCACGTTTGAGCTTCTGCAAGAACCAATAAGGTTCATTCTCATGTTACGCAGCACGTTTGAGATTTCACCAGTGAGGTTCATTCTCATGTTACGCAGCACGTTTGAGATTTCACCAGTGAGGTTCATTCTCATGTTACGCAGCACGTTTGAGATTTCACCAGTGAGGTTCATTCTCATGTTACGCAGCACGTTTGAGATTTCACCAGTGAGGTTCATTCTCATGTTACGCAGCACGTTTGAGATTTCACCAGTGAGGTTTATTCTCATGTTACGTAACACGTTTGAGATTTCACCAGTGAGGTTCATTCTCGTGTGTTACGCAGCACGTTTGAGCTTCTGCAAGAACCAATGAGGTTCATTCTCATGTTACGCAGCAGGTTTGAGATTTCACCAGTGAGGTTCATTCTCATGTTACGCAGCACGTTTGAGCTTCTGCAAGAACCAATGAGGTTCATTCTCATGTTACGCAGCACGTTTGAGCTTCTGCAAGAACCAATGAGGTTCATTCTCATGTTACGCAACACGTTTGAGCTTCAGCAAGAACCAATGAGGTTCATCCTCATGTTACGCAGCACGTTTGAGCTTCTGCAAGAACCAATGAGGTTCATTCTCATGTTACGCAACACGTTTGAGCTTCTGCAAGAACCAATGAGGTTCATTCTCATGTTACGCAACACGTTTGAGCTTCTGCAAGAACCAATAAGGTTCATTCTCATGTTACGCAGCACGTTTGAGATTTCACCAGTGAGGTTCATTCTCATGTTACGCAGCACGTTTGAGCTTCAGCAAGAACCAATGAGGTTAATTCTTGTTACGCAACACGTATGATACACAGCACGTTTGAGCTTCAGCAAGAACCATTGAGGTTCATTCTCGTGTGTTACGCTGCACATTTGAGCTTCCACAAGAACCAATGACCTTTGTTCCCGCATGTCAAGCAGGTTCAGTAGAGCTTCTGTTTATATTTGCTAATCAGTGTTTCATGTGAATAATTCCTCAATTAAATCTGTTCATCATATAAAACGATTGTCTTTTCAGAAAATTGGTACTAAACCATAGTGGGATGGTCATGTTTCAGAAATATTGTATTTGAATATTCGGGCTCATAAAAATCGAATATATGTTTTATTTAGGCTAAATGAGGTTTAACGAGAAAGACATTATTTTTTTGTCACCATTTCTGAATAAACTTAGGATTAGGCAATATATACAACAAGCGTACGATATATCTCATGGTGTTATTTTAGTTGAAAACATTAAACAATGTGTAAACAAAAAAAATAAAGAACAGAAGCATTTAAGCTCAAGCAGCGCGAACGAAAATAAAAGCCAATAAAAGCAGACTGCACAGTCGAGTCAGCATTATGGTTATCGTGTTTATATTGTTTGACGTTCATGTTGAGAAAAACAAGAATAACCACAATAGAAGTTTCTAACAGCACTTTGCTTTTTCTGTTCTTAAACCTGTCTCCCTTAACGAACTTAAAGGGAACATATGTCTCAAAATAATTTTGCTATCAGATAAGTGATCTCTGATCACGATTCACTCGGGGTTTAGCTGCGCTTACCTGCAGTCGTGAATGCAGTGATGGACTGCTGTCTTTCCTCATTCGACTGCTGTTTTGTGGTGGTGTCGTGATATTATGATAAATCAGCTTCAATAATTAATTTGATTAAAATTAATTCCATTTTGTAATTTAGTAATTTTCATTTAAGAAATTCCAAACGTCCCAAGTCAGACGATGACATTATGTGATTAAATAGAATCAACTTGTTAACACGCTCCACAGCGCCACCCAGTGCATTTAATTATAATTGCGAGTTAGTGCTTGGGATTTATCATGGATTCACTGCATTAAAGATACAATATGTTCGATTTTTGTAATAAAATATCCAAAAATCACTTGCAGAGTGTGATATATTTCCTGCAGTGTACTTTCAATATCCTAAAAGTTCCCAAAGATTTTTAATTTCAGAGAAATTCCCATTTTAAATAATGGCTCGTCCATGTTCACTTGTTGCCTGTCAATGATGTAATATCTGCGTTATCCCTGATTTCCGCTCGTACTGCCATAGTAACCATGGCGACAGACATATTATGTCTAGCGGCACGATCACGCTGTTGTTGTTTCGTTCAAACATTATGGACCATGGCAAGCAGACTTTGGGACAAAAGGAGAAATAAAACGAGGATCAATATCGGCATGGCGTTTTCGAGATGCCGAGAGCTCCACGTCCATGACAAACTTCGACTTGACAGAGATGCCACTCTTGCATGTACTTTATTAGACAGGTGAGCAAATGTACACAAAACTAATCAATGTTATATAGCTCAACATGATGAAATGTTAGAATATGATCAGTATGTTAATCTAATGTTGATCTAGCTTACTGCTAGTCTTATACAGACAAACTAAAACATAGAATAACATTATAACATCAATGTATTCACTCATCCATAAACATTATTTCCCATAAACATTATTAGATCCATCAGCATGACTACAAGTTCCATAATTTCACTTATGTGTCATCAACCTACGCCTTGTTATTGTAAGACGTTAGTAGCGACCCTTTGCAGAGAAAAAAAATTACATATTGTAGCTTTAATGGCCAGCAAAGCAACGTAGTAAAATTCGAATTGTACTTTATTTTTCGAATAATAATTACAGATCGAATATTTGTGCACACCTCTAAAACCACTCAATTTTTATGTATTAGTTTTACGATCTCTTTATGAACTTTGAAGTGTCAAAGTGTCAGTTGAGAAGCTGTCTATGGAGGAACGGAAAGCTCTTAGAATTCATCAAAAAAAAAAAAAAAAAAAAAAAAAAAATTTTTGTTCCGAAGATGAATGAAAGACTTACGGGTTTGGAGTGATATGAGGGTAAGTAGTTAATGACAGAATTTTCATTTTCATGAATGAATGAATTTTATTCTCATACAGACATACAAGGTGCAAGCATTAACTCATATTAAATGGAAATTTATACAAAATGTACCATTAATATCCTGTTGATATAAATAACATAATTATATTATTATGAGGTGTTTTACTGTTCTAACCTTTGTACTTTGTCCACAGGTTGAGAAACATTTTCGGGATGTGGAGAGCCAAAAATCAGTGCCGCATTCACAACAAGCTCAACAAACACAGAAGGACTCTGCTTTATCATCATGAGCCCAGGCTCAGAGAGAGGAAACAATATGCTGACAAAGGAAGTGTTGTTTGTTTTAAATTAATAATTTCTTTTTTTTTTTTTTTTTTCTTTTTTTTTTAAACCAATCGCCAGACAAAGGTTGAGATAGCTGATACTCAGCGTTTTGAGCAGGGATGACGGTCCTACACATCTGAAGAGAAAAAATGCTTCCACTGACAAAAGAGAGGGCAAAAATAGTGCTGTCTTAGAATATCAATTCATATAGAAAACATCCTTTCCAACATCATTAACTCACTAAACTTACCATGCTGGTTTTTTCCCTCCTGTCATTAAATAACGTGTTTATTTCATCTCATTTGGTTAGCCACCAAAAAAAAAAAAACATTTTCTGTTCAAATCCATGATCTTACTTTGTGCCACATTTATTTAGTGGTAGAAAGGGTGTGAGGGTGGAACACAAACAATTTTCCTAAGTTAAACTGGATAACTATTGTATGATTTCTTTAGCAGCAAATACAGTGTTTATTTAGTAGGTTTAGGATTTTTGAGGGCTGAAGGCACAGTATGGGAAATTGAATTGCACTTAGCATCTACCCATCTTATTTTTATATAAAACTCCCTTTTTTTTCTTTTTTTTTTTTTTTTACTTTTGTCACTTTTTAAGTGATAGACGAAGGAGTAACACTCTTGAGTGCTGTAAGCATCCTTTCAGTTTACTTGTAGAACGTGGTCTTGTTGTCTCTCTTCAGCTCCATGTGCAGTTGACCAAGAGAGAAATGGAGAGCCAAGGCTACTTGGCGGTATATTATTTTGTCATTTTCTTCCATATTGGTCCTGTACTTGCCATTTTGAATACCTCTTCCATAGTGGGACCATTTTCTATGATGCAATGTCTGTTTGTATTATTATTATTTCCAAACACATCCAAAACTGGAAGGGTACATGCAGTGACCAACGAGAGACTCACACCTCTCTTTGACTTCTTGCATTCCTTCGTTATTCCAGCGACGGTCAATTTTCTTCAGATATGTGTCAGCGTAAGACGGCTCATATCTTGCTCATCTCTCGCGACAGAACTGATCTCTTTCTGAACGGGAATATTTGTAATCACCTGTTTGGGGAAAAACAAATGTTAAAGTAATATCTTGCCATGTTAAGAGACTGGGATGGGCGGCACTGGCTCAAAGCCGAAATCCTCCCCATCCCAGCCTCGTGAACCTCGTAGCCTGATTGAGGCTCAAGCAGTGGCGCCAAGCTGTGACGTGTATCCGGGTTGCATACCAGTTTATATCGCTGTGTGTTGACTAGGATGCTGTTCGCCTATAGGTTTCTTTCGCAGTATTTTATTTTTTATTTTAAATAGTTATGAAGAAATAAAAAAAGAAAAATCTCAATTGTCTTGATTTTATCCCTCTTTTATTTTATTCTTTATTGGTTCATGTTAATTTGTTTAACTTGTTAAATGATATACTGTTAGCCTATAATAATGGTATGAGTCAACTGGTTGTCTTCCACTGCATCTTCAATAGTGACCCCATATTCTGTGGTAACATAATGGGGTGGGTATAAGTTAGTGACTCATTTTCAGTGAATCAAAGGGGTTCCCTTGCCATTGTTTAATGAGTTTGAATGAATATTTACAGCCAAAATATATGCTGTTGACTGGAATGAATAATTGATGATGAGGGTTTTTCCATTATTCATGTCCAAACATATGCATTATTTAATCCCACATGATCTCGTACTCCTGCCCTTGACCCCCATCGCACATGGTGTTGGTTTGGACTGCTGAGCCGTAAGTTTGGCACGTACACCCAAATGTAACCGATGGGGTTTGTACTTGAAAAACAAAAGGAAACGCTTGACATAATAGTAGGGACTGTTAGTCTCAGTCAAGATTCATTGACGTTATTTTTGTCATATAACCAAAATGAATGGTGACTGAGGGAGGCTTTCATCCATGCATAACTTTCTGTGTACCACGGAAAAAATAAACAGTAGGCTATAGGTATCAAATGGTGAGTAAATAGTGACTTTATTTCGGATATACTGTCTCTTTAAGTCGGCATATAAGGCGGATCCGTTCAAAATGGGTTAAAAACGGTGAAACCTTTTGCGTAATCCGCTTGCGTCTTTAGAAACTCAGGGGATATAGAGCAGTAATTCTGTGTTATATATAATAAATACATCTCTCGGCTGGCATTGACATATTTCTACATTTAAACATCAGGAATTTGGCTGAGATTATTGTGCGTAATTAAATCACATTGGACATTATAAGAATTTTATATAAAGTTATTTTAAATAAAAAGAAAAGACAACGTTGGCTACGTTATATAAGGATCCGTGGTTTAAAACGTATTGGATTATGACCCAATGTGACAGCTGCCCCTGCCCTTCAGAGTGCAAAACTTGTTTTTTTGAGTCTCATCTTAAATCGTTTGAAATATAGGCCAATTGATTGTTACTAATATCGCTCTGGAAATGTTTACTCGATTTATTAGAACATTGTGTAAATTAATGTACACATGTAGTCATATTTAAATGCATACATTTTTAATACTTTAAAATAATTTATTAAAACAAACAAAAGCCGATTTTTTTTTCAACTGAACTGGCACCAAAAAAATCATCGCAAATCCATTTGCAGTGAACAGCAAGTATAGGCTACATACAATTAGGGAGGGCATTAAAACGTAAAATAATCCCTGATTGTTTTTAACCATTTCTTTGAAACAACCCGTTTGAAAGAACCGATTCGCGGAAATGAGTCTGTCTTCCCATCACTTGTGCGCTGCATGTTGGTGTGGAGCCGGAGTAATTGAGAAAGAACGCTGACAAGAAGCACGTTTTTCCGTATATTTAGTGGAGGAAAGGAGTATAACAATAACTGTTTTTACGCATTATTTGTATGCTGCTGCTACTGGTAGTAGGCTACGTATGTAATTTATGAACTGTTTATTGTGTGTATGACAGTGTGGGGAGGGGGGCTTAGAAATTGAGTCGCATTTTAAGGCGATTAAGTGCTTCTTACAGACATTTCAGCTGCACTGCAGACTGCAAATATTCTGCTGATCTGTAAAAGTAAGTCTGTTTTGCTATTCCAATACTGAAACAAATGGAAACTGCGTTTATCACAGAGATCTCGCTCCTCTTCCGTAGAAAGCTGAGGATCCGTTAATTGACGACCTAGTCAAACATTTCATGTTTTGTAGAGCTCTCTCTTGAATCTGTCATCACATCATGTTGCCTTCTGTCGCGATGCTTTTACTCTTTCTTTCTCCGTCGAGGAGCTCAAGGCTGTGTAGTCACCTCTGCCAGTGCTATGAACACTCAGACCTGGTGGATTGCCATGCCAGGGGCTTTGAGGAAATCCCACATGGACTTCCCCACGGCACCTGGCTCCTAGACCTTGGAGGAAACAAGCTTACGGAGATCCGGAGTCGAGCTTTCGCTGGCCTTTGGTCTTTACGTATTCTAGTGCTCTCGGACTGCAGCATCCAGGTTCTTCATACGCAGGTAGGGCCATTTATTCAATCCATAGGCTATACATAGCCTACTCAGAAATAAAAGTTGTTTATTGCCGTTGATATTCCATGAAGAACATTCAGGGAACCTTTTCATAGGCTACATTACACCATTACACTATATGGTTCTTTACATTCTTAAAAAGACAGGTTCCTAAAGGGGGACCTAATCTAACTTAAAAGAACCATTTTTTTTTTCGTTGAGCGAACATTTTTACAAATCTTGTGGAAGTGAAAGGTTCCATCCCAGCTAACGTGAGTCCAGCGGACCACCGGCGTTTTGCTCATCATTATGACCTCCAGCGGCAGCCGCTTTCCCGGCGGTGGTCCGCCATCGTGCCGCTGGCTTATAATAAATGTTTTCTGGTGAATCACGGTCCGTCCACGGTTTATAATCAGTTACTCATGCTAACCAAAATTCCCTTATGGATAAAAAAAAAAAAAGCAATGTGTACACCAGTCTCAATTGCAGTTGCCCTTTTTTATTTTCAGTAAACATTAAAGGAATACATTTACATTTAAGATTCTTTTATCCAAAGTGACTATTAGTCAAGTACATTAGGAGAATTTAAGTATATTTGCATTTATATTTTGCAGTAGGCTATATTTAGCATTTGCAGTAAAACCATAGTAGCAAACAAAATGAACCATGGTTTCACAACCAATGTTTCAAAACCTATAGTTATAGTCATGATAACCATAACTTATAGTATTACAGCAATATTACTAGTTGAACCATGGTTTGAAAAAGAAAAAAAAACATGGTTGGTACAGTTTTACCATAGTGCTTTTTACAATACAAATCGTTTCAAAGCAGCTTTACAGAAAATGCATGTTCAAGGTTACACAACTGCAAAACATCCTTTAATTAATCAGCAGAGGCGACTGCTACTCACGGAGAGCATCTTCTGGCAACAAAGTAACGTCCATAAGATAATACAAGTCATGAGTTTAAAGTCTTGTTCAGTTAAACACACATTTATGCTATCCTTCAACATTTTTAAAGGGCAAGTTTGCAGATTTTCAAACCGCTATTGTTACAATGTTGGTAATATATGTGACCCTGGACCACAAAACCAGTCACATGGGTCAATTTTTTGAAATTGAGATTTATACATCATATGAAAGTTGAATAATTAACCTCTCCATTGATGTATGGTTTGCTAGGATAGGACATTAATATATAAAAACTATTTGAAAATCTGGAATCTGAGGGTGCAAAAAAATCGAAACATTGAGAAAATCGCCTTTAAAGTTGTCCATTTATGTTCGCGATTGTGCTGCATCCAATCCCCAAAATAAATGTTTTATATATTTACGGTAGGAAATTTTCTAAATATCTTATGATCTTTACTTAATATCCTAATGATTTTTGGCATAAAGAAGAACCGATCATTTTGACCCATACAATGGTGTTGGCTATTGCCACAAATACCTCTGCGACTTGTGACTGGTTTTGTGATCGGGTCACATATGTAACTGAACAATGTTTACTCTTTCTCTGAGTTACGTGTACTGAGATATTCCTGTTCATTTGTCAGCAAAACTGTCATGCAAACCTTCCCTTTAAGACACTTTTCCCGGTTTCACAGAAAAGTCTTAAGATAGTCCCAGACTAAAATGCATGTTTGAACTGTCTTAACTGGAAGGAACTTGCACTGACATATCTCAAAATATTTCAGTGCCATTGTTTTGTCTCAAGATGCACACCAGTAATGTTTTCTTTTTTCTAAAGTACATTTTAAAAAGCTACTTAAATATCCTAATTTAACTAAGGCCTAATCCTGACTTAATCTAAACCCTGTCTGTGAAACCGGGCCCATATAAGGTTAATATCTGGCAGTTTTGTATGTCCATCTATACTTGCCATCATCTGAAGTCTTCAAGAGTGTTGGTGTCATTAGAAGTCTTCACAAGTGAGGTTGGATCCAAACTGGAGCTGCTGTAATATCTAGTAAACTTGCTGAGCTAAAGACAGGGAAGCAACAGGAGAGAGATTAGCATAGCTGCAGTTTATATTATTTCATGCAAAAGATGATCATGTGCACTTTTTACTATTTCATCACATATAAGTATAGTGCAAGATTATGAGATGTGTTAATTGAATGCTTGGCTAAAGAGATGTGTCTTTAATTTAGATTTAAATTAGGATTGTATTTCTGGGCCCCAAACATTATCAGGAAAGTTATTCTAGAGTTATTCCCTTGATTCTATTGAATAGGAAATCGTCTGGTTTTAATGAGAAAACATGACTTAACCAATCATAATTTTTATATTTGAATACTATACATTCTTACAATGCAAACGTCCTAAACATTTCGGTGTATTATCAATGTTGAAAACAGTTGTGCTGATTAATATTTTTGTGTAAACCAGTGTAACAGTTTAATACATTTTCTTATTTTTTTTCTCTCGCCAGGATTCATTGTTAAATAGACCAAACATATATAAACGGTTTACACTACTGTTCAAAAGTTTGGGTTCAATAGATAAAAAAAAGAAATTCATATTTGTATTCAGCAAGGATGCATTAAATTGAACAGAAGAGAGTAAATATTTCTGTTTCAAATAAATGCTGCTTTTTTTTCTTTCTATTCATCAAATAATCCTGAAAAACAAAAATATGAAGCAGCTAAATTAGTCTCAGCCAATTTTCGCACTCCATGTAAGTGACGTCACCAACTAACTAACAGTACGTTTAATTTGAATAAATTAGCTCACTTCCAAGCAAAATCTTTACAAAACTATCAAAACCTCTCACCTACACATAAGATGTGATTTAAAAGCCCAAACTTTCATAAACAAAAGCTCAAACTATAGCTAAAGTTAGCCTAACGTCACTCTTCTGAAAACGGTTGAGATGCTAACGGACTTTTTCGAAGGCACTAATCCATTTCTGTAAAGTAAGTATTCAACAGAAGCGTGACAATTACAAGTAAGAGACGTGTCAAGAACAGTGTGTATTATCTGTGTGATTTTAGAGACTAAACTCACCTGAAGGCATTGAAAACAACAGCGAGAGTGGTGGGAGTTTTGCTCCTAGTCAGTTACAGTGGTGCGGTACCGCGCCGTTTCCATGGCAACTCCGCTCCACTGTTTGAAGTTTGAACGCGATTCGAATGTTCACGCGCACGCCCATTAAAACGCGACAAAGTCACACATTATTTACAAACATAAACATCTGAATTAGAAGTAGAACCTTGATTAAAATCTCATTATTAAATCATGAATTTAAAACTCATTTTGAAGTTCTATGTTCATAGGTGCAAATTACCACTCCTGCACGTGATAGTGGGACAATTGTGGCACTTTTATAATTTCAGATTTTTTATTGTTGTTTTTACAACACTCAGACCCCATATTTCATTTGAACGTGTGCGATATAGCTACAGCAATAAGGTTATTAGGTAAAAAATAAATTAAAATAAATATAAATGTATATCTTAAAGATGTCCTGTAAGCGCTCAGAAACACTGGACAGAAACAATTACGACTATCGGCTTGCCACTGGTGTACCGTCGTTGGCCTAGTTGCGGCAAACCGCCGGTGGCGTGCCACCCAAAAACGCTGGCAGACTACATTTTCAGATTGGTCGGGTTGCTGATGGCGTACCACCGGAGGTCCGACCGTATCAAGTGGCTTACTTTGTGCCGCACAAAAAACGCTGGTGGACCGCCAGGTCATTGTTAGCTGGGATGGTTGTTAAAGGTTCTTCATGGAACCATTGATGCCAATAAAATGAACCATTATTTAGTGGAAAAAAGGTTCTACAGATTATTAAATAGTGTTCACAATAAGAAAACAATGGCCTGGTTTCACAGATAGCATGTAGTAATCGCCCCGAGCTCGGCTGACTCAGCATCGGCGTGTTAACGGCCTGATTCTGGCAGTGTCGGGGCAAGTTAACAGCTGCCGCATCAGGGGCCTCATTTATAAAACTCTGCGTAGGATCCTTACTAAAAGTGTGCGTGCGCCCAAAAGCCAAAAATAGCGTACGCAGACTAAAATTGAGGCTTATAAAACCGTGCGTACGCACACCTGCACGCAATTTTCCATTTATAAATCACACTCTACCTGATAATTTGCGCACGTGAAAAAAATCGACATCCCGCCCTTTACCCGCCCACATTCAACCATATATAGGCCATGCAAATCACCTCGTGAATGGCCGTGCATATTAATGAGCCAGCAAAAGGTAGCCTACTTTATGCTAAAAAATGGCAGCAATTGAGAACGAGGGGAAAAAACGAAATTTCGCAGATACTGAGATAGAGGTTCTTGTGACGGAGGTGGAGGAAAGAAAAAATATTTTGTTTGGTAGCCATAGCATTGGCATCACTAACAAAAAAAAAAGTGTGGAATGGCAACATGTGACTGCAGCGGTGAATGCAATTGGTTCGGCTAACAGGACGGTTCCTGAAATAAAAAAGAAGTGTTCCAACATAAAGGTGGGGGCAAAAAAAAGGCTTGCCAGTCACCGACAGAGTGTGTCTGGGACTGGTGGGGGTCCTGGGACGCCCGATCTGTCCCCCATGGAGACTCGGCTGGCTTCTATTATAGGAGAAACCAGTGTGTGCGGCATTCTGTCTGGCAGGGAGGGAGACACAGACATGGTGGAAACAGGTTAATCATTTTATTACATGAGTACAATTAAATAAAATAGAAATAGCACAATAGGTTATTGTGGCCTTGTTGTTCCAGAGGGTATGGGAGCACAGGGTGGTGAGGAGACTCCCAGCGCTGAGTCTGCAGCAGCTGTGGAGTGTCCGGGGGTCCCCAGCAGGAGCGCGTCCAGACCCCATGGCACGGTTGGAAGTGGCCGGGTGTTGACTGAGGCTGTCCTTCAGACACAGAGGGACACAATTGAGGCAATTACAGTTATAGCAGATGAGCTTAAACAAATAAAGGTTGTGTTGGGTGACATTGCTTCTACATTAAAAGATCTTGTTAAAAAATGAACCTGTGTGTTGTTGTCCCTTCACAAATGCCGCATTACTTCCTCGCGGAGCCTTGCGCCCTGATGATGCCGTTCATGTTGGGGAGGGGGGTGTGGGTCAGGCTCCTCATGCTGGAGGTGAGGGAGGTCAGCGGGGAGAGGGACACCATTCCTCTGTGCCATGTTGTGTAGAATGGCGCATGCCATGATGATCTGGCAGACTTTTTTTGGTTGGTATAAAAGTCTACCACCCGAAACATCAAGGCAACGCCATCTACCCTTGAGAAGGCCAATGGCTCTCTCAACTACCGAGCACGCACGAGCGTGGGCATCATTGTAACGCATTTGCTCTGCACTCTGAGGGTTTGGAAATGGGATGAGGAGCCAACGTCTCAGAGGGTAACCACTGTCACCTGCCAGTATAACAGATTAATTTTACAGTAGGCTTGAACTGTTAGAAACCATTATATGTCATTTTAACTTACCAAGAAGCCACCCATCACGCACGGCACCTGCCTCACGTCTATTCCCTACACTGCTGTGCATTACAATAAAAGAGTCATGTGTTGAACCAGGCAATCGCGCCACAACGTTTGTAAGAATCATGTTGGCCTCACAGATAACTTGCACATTTATGGAATGGACATGTTTTCGATTCACAAAAATGAACTCGTTCTCATGTGGAGCCCTTATAGCAATATGAGTGCAGTCAATTGCGCCGATTACATTTGGGAATCCGGACATTGCTGCAAATTGCCTTTTGATATTGGCCTGTTCCCAAATAGTGTAATGAAACTGTATGCGTCTATTGATCATTCTAATAATCCCTTTCAAAACTGCAGGCATTAAGGAGCTCAGGGATGGCTGTGAAATCCCAGACCTATGTCAAATTAACAGAATTATAAGTTTCCACAAGAAGCTTTACGCAGAAAAAAAATTGCATTATCATATTTGTAAACTTGCCTATCGGCTAACTCCCGCTGGTAACTCCCGGTTGCCAAAAATCCTAAAACTGAAAGGACTTGGGTTGGTACCGGGATGGCGTGGTTTCGTGTAGTTGGCCTTTGTAATGTTGGCCCCAATTCAACACACAGGTCCAAGAGCATGGCTCTAGGTAACCTAAATCGGCTTATTAGCCACTCATCATCGTGGGCCAGGAAATCTTCATGGTCTCTAAACACTCTTTCTCTCCTAAGTCTGCCATTGGCATAGTCCTCCAGCAATGCCAGCGCATCCATCATGCAATAGGCTACTACATGCAGAAGTGTCTCCGTAGTATTATGTAAACAGCGATCACATTCAATCCTTTACACCTTGTCATACCAATCAGACAATGAGTGGTAAACCTATACGCCCACACTTAGATCATAACAAAATGAAATTTAAGGAAATTCAATTGATGCACTTTTATTGGATCTTTTATTGGCATTTATTTATTTAAATTGGTACTGTGAACAAGCATGCATTTATGATTAGGACGCATAATGAGGATTGAAAGTGATTTGTATGTATATGGCAATATGGATAGGCTATATGCGCAACTTTTCAAGTTCAATATGTTTAATTTCATTCATCTACCATCAATCCCTCAGCTCACCATCGGTGTCGCCAAACTGCTCCGTCTCCAAAATGTTCGTACGCATGGGTCAGAGTTTGCGTGCAGGTGCGCACATTTTCCCGTCAAGTTTGTTTTCATAAATCACAACTTATGCGTTGGAAGTGGCGTACGCCTCTTTCAGGGCCTGTTTTGTGCGTACGCAACGGTTATAAATGAGGCCCCTGAGCTTGAACTTGACCAGACTCCCTCGCCCATCGTCACTTTCGGTTAGTGCTTTATAAACGCTGAAGTTATTTTATCACAATTTATCTCAAAATATCGTTAATGGCTAAATATATATTACTCCAGTTCAGAAAATCTAGTTGTTTTATCATCAACCTACACTATGCTATATAGGGGTGTCCAACCTGCATGTTGCTCTTTAAAATGGCCCCCAACCCCTTTATCTGTTCTTTCAGAGCAGTTTCACAGTCAACAAGCAATAGTCAGTTGAAACTTTCAGTAATAGAATAAAAAAAATAAGAGAAATAACACAGGAAAAAATATGTAAATAAAATGAACAATTAAGCTACTACTAATAATAGCCTATAACTATACAGATACAGAACTATAACTATACTAGCACAGAAATTGAATAAAGTAATCAAATGGAAAACAATTAAAATAAATAAAACGTTTCATAGTCATCACTATATTAATTAAATATAAATTGATTCTTAAAGTTACTAATGTTATTCAAAGAAGAGCAGTGAATTATTCTCTCATGTTCTTCTGTTGGTTGATTAACATTAAATGACAGAGAGAGCAGAAGGTTTATTAGGCTGCTGTCACTTTAAGACCAAATGCACTGACCTAATATACTAACAAGCATTCGATTACTTTCCCAGCTGTTAAGTCACTGAAGACAATTGAATGGGTTTGTTAAAGGACCCAAGACTGACATTTTGACATGTTTGCATGTATTTTTCCGTTTAAGCACACACCCGAAGCCCAAAGTAGCCTGTTCTTGTCTGTCTCTCTACATGGATTGTATGGGCAGAAAGCCGCCAATACGCTTTTACACGTGGCATTATATGATTCGGCTGATTTGGATGTTACATATGGGTAACAGCACACCGCCTTAAAGGAAGGAACAGAAAGCGGAATCATGTTTTCATAATCGTTGGAAACCAAAACCAAAATCTCTTTGTCATAAGCCATGTGCACAAAGCAACAGCGAGTCTCAGCTCGAGGTTTGGGCTTATTTGTGCATCAATGACGTCATCAGCGACTAGTAAATTCGACTTTAATCACACAAATGTCGACTTTAAAAAATCAGCAGTCCTTCAACCTCTACTGTATACATTTAACCAAATGTCTGTTTCCCCACAGGCTTTTTTCTCTCTGTCCTTTCTGGAGAAGCTGGACATGAGTCGCAACAACCTCACTAAGATCCCTCCTAATTTCTCTGAGAGCCTGTCTTCCCTGCGTGAATTGCGGCTGGACCACAATGCACTGGTGCTGTTGAAACCTCCAGGCCTTGAAAATCTGGAGAACCTTGAGAAGCTGGACCTCAGCCACAATCATATCCAATCTGTTGAACCTGGCATGTTCCGTGGCCTATCCCGCCTGCGCCACCTTTACCTCCAAGGGAACCACCTGGGTGTTCTGCGAGACGGATCCCTCACCATGCTTTCCGGACTGGAAGTTCTGCTCCTGGGGAACAATAACATCTCTCGGATTGAGGTAAATGCACTAGCACCATTACACAGTCTTTCTCTGTTGGGCTTGGAGGCGAATCATCTGGAACACCTGAACTTCAAGACATTGCTGAGCTTGCACACGGCTGCTACGCACCTGCAGTTGGCTGGGAACCCGTGGAACTGTGACTGCGACCTGCACCGTGTCTTCAGCAAGCTGCTTAGTGTGCGGCACCTCCTTGTGGACGACTATCACAACGTAACATGTCGGGAGCCCTGGCAGCTTGCCGGAGCCTCTTTGGCTTGGGTGGATAGCCAGTTGTGTGTGGCTGAGACCGTTACGGTGTTAGTCATCACTGCTACTGTGATTGTGACTGTCTTTGGTGCCTTGGTCATAGCGGAGAGAAAACGCAAGAGAAAATACTGGGAACAGAATGTGGGGGAACCGCAAGAGCAGTGAGGTGACTTAGACAGGAGGACAATGCAGATTGAAAATACAGATACGATGGTCTTGCTTTGGCCTCTTTTCCCAAAAAAGAGCAAATACACTGATTAAAGCGAGAAACTGGACTAATACCATTTGTTCTACGTTGATGCGGTGATTGAAATTGAGACTCTTATAATGCAAATCTTGAATAAAAACTATTGGTAATTTGAATCTGATGTAAATCTTTCTAATATGGGATGTTTTCAGATTACAATCTGTGCTCGATAACCAATTAGTTGTGTAGATGTGTTATTAATTATATTACAGTATAGTAGCCTCTTTCAGACATCCTCTTTGCCACTTACAAACTCTTGTCAAAAGCTACCTTTAACTATCATTACATTTACATAAAATGGCAAGGTTGTTTTTGTTTAATTTTTTATTTAACGACTTTATAAGCAGGTTTGCCTCTTGCGATCAGTTTTTTGTTGTTGTTGTTAATTAATTTTTTTTTAACTTTTGGTTTGTTGCTTCTCTCTCTCTGTCTTAACAATGACAAAAGTCTTTCCCTTTGTGGTAATCTTGATGTTTTATACTGTTTCAATAGGATATGTTAATAATTATGTTCTGTAGTACAATAAAAACAAAATAGATGAATACATTTAAATTGTATTTACTAGCCCCTTCTGACAAAACTCATCATCTGCATCTGAAAACTTAGGCAGTGACTTGCCTCGGTGCCTCATCAGGCAATGACTTTAGATGTATGTAGAGGACACCCAGTTAATAAGAAAATTAAAATAAGACTATATTATAATTAAATTTGTATAATCATTATACCAGTCAATTTTTAGGTCCCAGGGTATTTTATTTTCTATATGTTGTCCTCTGTAAAACAGATATGAGACATTGGAGAAAGATATTTAGATTGTGTGTAAATTTTATATTTTGCATTTTGTATAGGCCTACATACTAGTGCCTGCATTTAATAGGGGTTTATTGTAAATAAGGGTTTTGGGGACTTCAACAGCTCTAGGAAACTTCCATGATAAGATCAAAAACTATGATCTTACAAGATTTACATAGGCTATGTAGGTAGGGTTATTATCATTATTACAATTTGTTGGTTTGTTTGCTAGCTTACTGTCCTTATATAACCTACACTCTAAAAAATGCTGGGTTGTTTTAACCCAATTTTGGGTCAAATATGGACAAACCCAAACATTGGATCAAAAATGCAATTTAAAAAATGTAACCCAACGGCTGGGTTTGTCCATATTTGACCCAAAATTGGGTTAAAACAACCCAGCATTTTTTAGAGTGTGTATATATATATATATATGCTTTATTTTCAGGTGAATTTCCTGACATTTAAGCTAACTTTACCCCACAATTTTCCTTACTGTAAATGCAAAATAGTTTCCCCTCCCTTGTTTTAATTTAAAATACAGAGTATCATTCTAATATATAAATAAATGTACAGTATCATTAAATGTTTAGTATCATTCTAATATATATATATATATATATATATATATACATATATATATATATATATATTAGAATGATACTAAACATTTAATGATACTGTACATTTATTTATAGCCTACTTTAACATCGTAGCACACTGTTGCCCTGCTTTTAGTAACAATTTATTCTCTATTGCACATCACGGGAGCTCCTGACAGCTGATTCGGCCACGTGTCCTCGCCTGGACCATATTCACCCCTCCAAATCCTGATGTGGTCAGCTGAAGTTAAAGCTTTCGGGGACCATTAGATTCCTCTGCACAACTCATGGCCAAAGTCAGCAGCGGTTCGTCCGGTTGCAGGGCCATGGTCGTCATGGCTGACCAGTTTTGGACGAAACCGTCAGCCCTGAGTCAGCAGAGGAGCGGTCATCATCAGAGGAGACTAGTCCCAGTGAACCTGCGCCTGAGGTCAGCCAGTGCTCCGGGACACGGCAGCAAAACCCCGGCGTGGACCATACAGGAGCTCCCCAACTACACCTCCCCAAGCGTGCTCAAACTCTGGTCGAACCGCACACTGATCTACAGAGATGTCAAGACTTTTCTCAATCAAATTGGAGGTGATCCACGTGAGGCTCGGTACTGGTTAACACACTTTCAGCGGGCCGGTTTATCTCCAGTTTTCGCGGTAGTGCAGGTGCGTGTTATGCGACCATAGAGTGAGAATGTACATGAATGTACTACTATATTACATATGTTTTTTTTAATGCTCTTTTTAATACAATTCATATTATATTATAATAATGGTTGTTTTATATTGAAAATATATTAGCTTACATATTTGATACACTTAGGATTTTATATATTTAAATGTATCATTTAATTTTTCATATAAATTAATCCTATTCAACCTAATACTCTTAATAGCTTATAAAATAACAATTTAAGAATATGCTATACTTTTATACTGCTAATTAATACTTTAACTCTTCAAACGGCTAATTGTATTTTTTTCACTGATGAAATGTGGTTAGCCTATAAATTTAAGCTATGAAATATAAGGGATCAAACCTTAATAAAGTTGTTTATGTGAAGCAATAACTTGTTTAAATATTTTATTGTTTGTTCATAAGTAAATGCAACAATATAAAAATTGGAAAATTTGAGTCTACTTCAATTGTATATTAAGTTAGCTGTGCTTAAATATTTAAGTTAATTCAATGAGAAGACCATAACTCATATGCATATAGCCTAATACTAAAATCTCAATTCAGGTAATTTTTATTAGAATTGTTACTAACTTTAAGTATATATTAAATATGTATAGCTACATAGGCATGTATTATTAATCAATTATTTAACAAAAAAAATCATATAAATATATTGTTAAAGAGTCTCAAGTGGCATATTTAACCGGGTTTAATCAAGCCAAACTTGAACATTTTATGTGAAGACTCTGCCAACTTGTCATCTGCTGCTGCTCAAATTGTGCACGAGTGTACAAATCCTTTCTGTTGGTTTGTTGACTCTGCAGACAATTGAAGCCTTTTTCTGTTTCAGGATCACTGGTCAAACTAAATTAACCTTAGGTAGGCTGCTATACGCTGCAGATATCTGAGCTCCTAATAGAAGCAGACTCTTTCCGACTTAGTAGTCTAAATGATAAATAACAGTTGTGTTTGTAGTTATTTTGTAAAAACCTTAATGGCAGCTGATACACACAGTTGTTCCTTGGGGTCACAACATTTCAAATAGACACCTGAAGCTGATTTCTGTGTTGTCCTCAGGTTGACACGTCAGTGTTTGATAGCCGTGAGATGGTTCAGAGCCTGGCCTTTGGACTCTCCTTCCTGCAGCGAATGGATATGAAGCTTGTGGTGGTGATGGGATTGCCTCCTGAGATGGAATTAGAGGACAGCAACAAAACTGGGACTAATTCCTCCCTCGCCAGGACTGTGATGGTGAAACATTGCCAGGCTTTAACAGAAGCACTTCAGCACAACTCAGCCAATGTGATGCCCTTCTTTAGTTCAGAGGCCCTTTTACAACTGCGGGACCCTCAGGATGAGAGCAGGTTTAGAAACCACTTTAAGGCCCGTTCAACACCAAGAGCGATAACTATAAATGATAACTTACTTAACGTCCACAACAACGCACAATAACATTGTTTATTATAAATGTGCACTACATTTTTGTCACTGCCTCTTTAAATGCTTGCGCTGTTTGCTTTGTAGTCAGGTGGATGCTGAATGGATGTCAATGTTTTTGTTGTTCATCAGCTGAAAAAAAAAATCTAAAAGTGATTCCAACAACATTGCCGTTATTGTCATGGACTCTATTCATGCTATTCTTTCAAATTTAGAATAATTTTTAAAACTAGGCCTATATTGTTATCGTCCTTTGTGTAAATGGGCCGTGGTGTCATAATGGACTCCTTCTAGTACACAATCTCCTCTCTCTCTCTCACACACACACACTTAGTCTCTGTGTCCTCTATCAGCAGTGGTCCCTCAGTTGTTGTGGACTCAGCTCTTCTGCAGTGGACTCTGGACTGTAGAGTCATTCCGCTGGTTTGTCCACTGGGCCGCGATGCAGGTGGTCGTTCTTCTGTTCTCAGCTCGATCCAGGTGGCCGCAGCCGTCTCGCAGTCACTGCAGCCTCTGAAAGTCATATTCCTGAACAGCTCAGGGGGCCTCCGTAACCAAAACCACAAGGTACAATAAGAGTAATATGTGAATCTGACTAACAAGAAATCGTTGTATTACTTAATTTTATGAATGGAGGCATTTGTGTATGTGTGTTTGTGTATTGAGGCCAGGGGAGGAAGGTTCACCTGCACAGCTAAACCTTAAATGTCCCTTTTTCAGGATACTGCATTTTAAAGATAACTTTGTACACTCCAACTAAGCTTTACAGATCTTTATTTTAAAGTTTTAAGCATCTTTTGCTTTGTCTTATATATAAGAAATTGGCTGGGGAAAAAAGCAGTTGAAAGTGGGAGGATGTTTCGTTTTCTTTCATTTTTTGCTGAATATATATATATAGGTCCTTCTCAAAAAAATTAGCATATTGTGATAAAGTTCATTATTTTCCATAATGTAATGATAAAAATTAAACTTTCATATATTTTTGATTCATTACACACCAACTGAAATATTTCAGGTCTTTTATTGTTTTAATACTGATGATTTCGGCATACAGCTCATGAAAACCCCAAATTCCTATCTCAAAAAATTAGCATATTTCATCCGACCAATAAAAGAAGTGTTTTTAATACAAAAAAAGTCAACCTTCAAATAATTATGTTCAGTTATGCACTCAATACTTGGTCGGGAATCCTTTTGCAGAAATGACTGCTTCAATGCGGCGTGGCATGGAGGCAATCAGCCTGTGGCACTGCTGAGGTGTTATGGAGGCCCAGGATGCTTCGATAGCGGCCTTAAGCTCATCCAGAGTGTTGGGTCTTGCGTCTCTCAACTTTCTCTTCACAATATCCCACAGATTCTCTATGGGGTTCAGGTCAGGAGAGTTGGCAGGCCAATTGAGCACAGTAATACCATTGTCAGTAAACCATTTACCAGTGGTTTAGGCACTGTGAGCAGGTGCCAGGTCGTGCTGAAAAATGAAATCTTCATCTCCATAAAGCTTTTCAGCAGGTGGAAGCATGAAGTGCTCCAAAATCTCCTGATAGCTGCATTGACCCTGCCCTTGATAAAACACAGTGGACCAACACCAGCAGCTGACATGGCACCCCAGACCATCACTGACTGTGGGTACTTGACACTGGACTTCAGGTATTTTGGCATTTCCTTTTCCCCAGTCTTCCTCCAGACTCTGGCACCTTGATTTCCGAATGACATGCAACCACTGAGCAACAGTCCAGTGCTGCTTCTCTGTAGCCCAGGTCAGGCGCTTCTGCCGCTGTTTCTGGTTCAAAAGTGGCTTGACCTGGGGAATGCGGCACCTGTAGCCCATTTCCTGCACACGCCTGTGCACGGTGGCTCTGGATGTTTCTACTCCAGACTCAGTCCACTGCTTCCGCAGGTCCCCCAAGGTCTGGAATCGGTCCTTCTCCACAATCTTCCTCACCTCTTCTCGTTGTGCAGCATTTTTTGCCACACTTTTTCCTTCCCACAGACTTCCCACTGAGGTGCCTTGATACAGCACACTGGGAACAGCCTATTTGTTCAGAAATTTCTGTCTGTGTCTTACCCTCTTGCTTGAGGGTGTCAATGATGGCCTTCTGGACAGCAGTCAGGTCGGCAGTCTTACCCATGATTGCGGTTTTGAGTAATGAAACAGGCTGGGAGTTTTTAAAAGCCTCAGGAATCTTTTGCAGGTGTTTAGAGTTAATTAGTTGATTCAGATGATTGATTAATAGCTCGTTTAGAGAACCTTTTCATGATATGCTAATTTTTTGAGACAGGAATTTTGGGTTTTCATGAGCTGTATGCCAAAATCATCAGTATTTAAACAATAAAAGACCTGAAATATTTCAGTTAGTGTGCAATGAATCTAAAACATATGAAAGTTTAATTTTTATCATTACAAAAATAAAAATATACCTAAAATATAAAGGAAAATAATGAACTTTATCACAATATGCTAATTTTTTGAGAAGGACCTGTATATAGCACATTTTTTTGGCCGGGCAGTGTGTGTATGTATATATATGATAACGTTTTCATATGTACAGAGGAAAAATATTTGTTGTAAAAAAAAATATATATATATATAATATATATATATATATATATATATATATATATATATATATATAATATATATATATATATATATATATATATAATTTTTTTTTTTTTTTTTTTTTTTCACAACAAACATTTTTCCTCTGTAAATATGAAAACATTATCATGTTATTATCAACATTATCGCTCTTTACATTTATATAGGCAAATACTTAAGAGTCCATGATTGGATCATTATTGCTGTGATTATTATGTTAGCGTGTTAAAAGTCTGGCAACAGTTCTTCAAACTTTGATTGATGAAGTGTGTAGCTTTTCATTTCTTATATAATCAAATAGGAAGACAGATCATGGCAATAACATCACAACATTTATTTCCATCAAGAAGTGCATCAATTTTTGGTCAAGGTCTTTTCTTGGCAGTCCAGCACTCTGTAAAGTCTCCTCCGCACATCCCAAAGACTTTCACTGAAATAAAGGTCTGGACTCAGAGGTACCAATTCATGTGTGAAAATGATTCTTTATTCTCCCTTCCAACCATTCTTTCACAGTTTGAGCCCATTGTCATCCTGGAATATGGCCATGATGTGTCTTCCTACATGGTTGTTTAAGAAATGAAAAGCTACACACTTCATCAATTACAGTTGAAGAACTGTTGCCAAACATATAACATGCTAGACCATTATAATCACTGCACTAATGATCAGGTCATAGACATTTGCCTATTTAAATCCAAACAGCGAAATAAAATGTATTTGGCTGGGCAGTACATTTACAAGTAATATGTACAGTGCTGGTCAGAATTATTTGCCCCCTTGGTAAATATGATCAAAGATGTCTGTAAAAAATAAATCTGAATTGTTTATCCTTTAGATTTTTTTTTTTAATTGCAAAAATCTAACCTTTTATTGAAGTAAAATAATTGAAAGTGGGGGGAAAATCACATTATGAAATAAATGTTTTTCTCCAAAACACATTGGGAACAATTATTTGCCCCCTTTTATTAAATACTTTTTGCAATCACCTTTTTCCAAGATAACAGCTCTGAGTTTTCTCCTATAATGTTTGGAGAACACCTGACAAGAGATCAGAGACCATTCCTCTATACAGAATCTCTCCAGATCCTTCAGATTCCCAGATCCATGTTGGCGCTTCTCCTCTTCAGTTCACCCCACTCATTTTCTATAGGGTTCAGGTCAGGGACTGGGATGGTCATTGAAGATGCTTGGTTTTGTGCTCAATGACCCATTTTTGTTTTGATTTTGATGTTTGTTTTTGGATCACTGTCCTGTTGGAAGATCCAACCACAGCCCATTATAAGATTTCTAGCACAGGCTGTCAGGTTTTTTATTTTTTTTATCTGTTGCCATTTGATTGAATCGTATCTGATCAAGATGTCCAGGATGTACAATAAACTTTATTAAACTCATAAGTATATTTTGATCATCATTTGGACGGGGTCCGAAACAGCAGACTTGTAGGCTATTATGGATACATACAAGCAAAATGACAAATTCGTTATAACCGTAATTAAACTAAACTATACCTGTTCCATCTCCATAAAGTCTTTAGGCATTATTCTCCGACTCCGGGTCGAAATGAACACCGTTACTGAGAGTTTCTGATATTAGAATCATTCTGTGAGATGAAATTGTCCTGAGACTGAGCGCGAGCTCATGAAGCTCCGTCCCCTGTGATCGTGCAGCAGCAGCTTATTTGCATTTAAAGGGCACACACTAAAACAGCGTTTTTCTGAGCACCAAAAAGTAACAATTTAAACATGCTGTAAAAAATGATCTGTCGGGTATTTTGAGCTAAAACTTCACATACACACTCTAAGGGACATCAGCGACTTATTTTACATATTGTGAAAAGGGGCATAATAGGTCCCCTTTTAAATGGTAGTAGCATTCAAACAGGTTTACTTTGCAGCCAACTCACAATATATCGTTTATAAAACTGTCAAACTAAATGTCTAGCTATCAATTTCAATAAAGAGTGGTTTAACTGCAGAAATGTGTTCAATACATTATTGTTTCTTCAATCGCGTAAAGTGAACACAAGGTGGCAGTGTTACAATTTCTACATTTCTGGGTGGTATGCAGCAGTTAATGCCTTCTCTATTTTTGATTCTATTTAATTATTCTTTTTCTCAAATATAAATGAGCACATAATGAATACACATTTGAAATCATGGGCTAAAGTGTTCCTAATGAAAACCATGGTCTTTTTTTATTTTTCAGGTGTTGGGTTTAGTATCACTGCCGGGAGATTTGCCAGGCCTGAGTTGTGCGAAATGGCTGAGTGAAGTGGAGAAAAGGCGCATCAGTACCATTGTACAGCTGCTCAACCTGCTGCCAGCTGACAGCTCGGCCGTACTCACCTCAGCTGGCAAGCTTCTCACTGAGCTCTTCAGCCATAAAGGTGAATAAGAGAGAAAACACATACTTACCGAGACAAGTGACACTTACAGGTCCTTCTAAAAAAATTAGCATATTGTGATAGTTCATTATTTTCCATAATGTAATGATAAAAATTAAACTTTCATATGTTTTAGATTCATTGCACACCAACTGAAATATTTCAGGTGTTTTATTGTTTTAATACTGATGATTTTGGCATACAGCTCATGAAAACCCCAAATTCCTGTCTCAAAAAATTAGCATATCATGAAAAGGTTCTCTAAACGAGCTATTAATCAATCATCTGAATCAACTAATTAACTCTAAACACCTGAAAAAATTCCTGAGGCTTTTAAAAACTCCCAGCCTGTTTCATTACTCAAAACCGCAATCATGGGTAAGACTGCCGACCTGACTGCTGTCCAGAAGGCCATCATTGACACCCTCAAGCAAGAGGGTAAGACACAGAAAGAAATTTCTGAACAAATAGGCTGTTCCCAGAGTGCTGTATCAAGGCACCTCAGTGGGAAGTCTGTGGGAAGGAAAAAGTGTGGCAAAAACGCTGCACAACGAGAAGAAGTGACCGGACCCTGAGGAAGATTGTGGAGAAGGACCGATTCCAGACCTTGGGGGACCTGCGGAAGCAGTGGACTGAGTCTGGAGTAGAAACATCCAGAGCCACCGTGCACAGGCGTGTGCAGGAAATGGGCTACAGGTGCCGCATTCCCCAGGTCAAGCCACTTTTGAACCAGAAACAGCGGCAGAAGCGCCTGACCTGGGCTACAGAGAAGCAGCACTGGACTGTTGCTCAGTGGTCCAAAGTACTTTTTTCGGATGAAAGAAAGTGCCAGAGTCTGGAGGAAGACTTGGGACAAGGAAATGCCAAAATGCCTGAAGTCCAGTGTCAAGTACCCACAGTCAGTGATGGTCTGGGGTGCCATGTCAGCTGCTGGTGTTGGTCCACTGTGTTTTATCAAGGGCAGGGTCAATGCAGCTATCAGGAGATTTTGGAGCACTTCATGCTTCCACCTGCTGAAAAGCTTTATGGAGATGAAGATTTCATTTTTCAGCACGACCTGGCACCTGCTCACAGTGCCTAAACCACTGGTAAATGGTTTACTGACCATGGTATTACTGTGCTCAATTGGCCTGCCAACTCTCCTGACCTGAACCCCATAGAGAATCTGTGGGATATTGTGAAGAGAAAGTTGAGAGACGCAAGACCCAACACTCTGGATGAGCTTAAGGCCGCTATCGAAGCATCCTGGGCCTCCATAACACCTCAGCAGTGCCACAGGCTGATTGCCTCCATGCCACGCCGCATTGAAGCAGTCATTTCTGCAAAAGGATTCCCGACCAAGTATTGAGTGCATAACTGAACATAATTATTTGAAGGTTGACTTTTTTTGTATTAAAAACACTTCTTTTATTGGTCGGATGAAATATGCGAATTTTTTGAGACAGGAATTTTGGGTTTTCATGAGCTGTATGCCAAAATCATCAGTATTAAAACAATAAAAGACCTGAAATATTTCAGTTGGTGTGCAATGAATCTAAAATATATGAAAGTTTAATTTTTATCATTACATTATGGAAAATAAACTTTATCACAATATGCTAATTTTTTGAGAAGGACCTATATATGTAGGCCTTTTTCTATCTTTTTCTCTCATTAAAGTAAAAGGACATACGACTCCGAGATAGCTCACAAGCAGAAACTGGCGACGAGGTTTTATTTTATTAACATTTTCCATCCACCTATTTTTATGTGCATTTTGGGATATCGCTTTAAAAAACTGCTGGATGGAAACGCCAATGCGGATAGATTCTAAAAATGCGCTCTTTTGAGTCTAAAAATGCGCTCTTTGAGCATGCGCATATACTACGATGGACACATTTAGGCTAATAAATTCCTCGATGCGCGTCAAAAATAATGTGACTGCGCAAAGGGATGACATAACAGAGAACTAAACATGGGAACCGATCTGAAATGCTGTTTTAGTTGTTCGGAATGCCTGAGCAAAGTTTGTGACTTTGTCATAGCATTGGATGGAATACTACGGCCCCTTGCAGCTGCTGAATGCGGTGGATTTTACAAGGTTTACTAATATTGGTTAAGACTAAGAGTTTGATTAATGATAACAGAATTGGACCAGTAAAAAAAAGAGCAAACTTTCTACTGACTGTTTGTATTTCTTAAACTCACAATGTAACATTAAGGAAACGTGCCTGTATTGTTTTATCCGTCTTTCAGGCTCAGGCACCCTGTTTAAAAATGGAGATCCTATCCACAGGTATGTGATTTTTACTAAAGTTTATTTCTTTTAGTTTTTAATTCCAAATTTTCTATCTATCCACTATATGGAACATTTTACAGTGCTGTTTTCTGCTAAAATGTTTGTGTACAATCACTTTTTTCCCTATTTCACAATCAGTTTGGTCAGAGTTATAGGCTCTCGCGAAAAAGCTATTATAATAATCTAGAATACGTAATTAGGCACAAAATAAACTATAGTTGTATGGGATTGAATTTAATCATTCATTTACCAGTATATGTCATGTGAGGATCTTTACTCTTCACAGATACAACAGGCTAGATGACATTGACATTAGGCGTCTCTTGGCACTGATAAACAAGTCTTTCGAGAGGAACCTGAGAGAGGATTACATAGCGTCTCTCAAGGGCAGACTGCATTCCATTTACCTGTCTGAAGGGTAAGAACAATTGTTTCTACACATCAAGGCTCAATGAAAATGTTTTACAACATACTGAATGGCCAAAGAAATATGAAAGAAAATGATCCAGTGTCACAATTTGCTCCATGTAAAGGGAAAGTTGAATCATTGGGAAATGAGAAAAAAAGTCAATAGAAAACTTCATATTTTCATAATTAAGCCAGGACCAGGTTTAATTTTTTTTTTTTTTAACATGTGGTAGTATTCGTAGTAGTAATGTCATTAATACTAGTATTTTTGTCAAAGACTACGTCAGGTGTTGTGTGAATTTTGACTCCCTGCCAAATTATTACCCTCTTTGTTGAGGCCGCTACCTGATTGCCTAATCCTAAAGCTACCCATACTGGGGATTTAGGGAGGTAATAATCTGGCGGGAGTCAGAATTCAGCACAACACCAGATCGGATTCAGAAAGATGATCAAAACATAGATGGAGTAGTGCATCTATCCTTCAACACCCCCAAAACATGCGTAGTCTTGTACCACTTCATGGGTCGACATTTCATTCAGTAACATTAAGCTGTTTTGATTTATGCTGTGTAATTTTTGATGATGTCGTTATTTTATATGTGCATAAGCAATGCTTCTATTGCTTGTTTCTGCTTCTTCTTCGCCTGTGTTTTGATCTGGAGATTCTGTGCTCTTTCAGAAGATGTCTAATAGCGCCTCCTACCGTATAACAGTAAAAACTCGGATTGCCTGAAAATTCCGTCAATGGCAGGGAAAGAGTTAAGGGTTTAGCACAGCTCACTCACTGACACACCTTACCCCTCTCACTTCTTTACATCAGTGGTTCTCAACTCCAGTCCTCGGGATTCAGGACCCTCTGCTCTGCACATTTTGTATGTCTCTCTTATCTGACACACTCACTTCAGATCATGGAGTCCCTCCTAACGAGCTGATGATCTGAATCAGGTGTTACATAAGGAGACATACAAAATGTGCAGAGCAGTGGGTTCCGAGGACTGGAGTTGAGAACCACTGCTTTACATGACACTGCTGTGGTATTTTTAAATGACGTTTCACCCTTGTGGTAAATCATGCTCATAGTTTTATGCGTCTAGAATATAAGCTTACTGAATCTGTGCCTGAATGCATTTTATTGCAGGTACAGTGCGGCTGCTATAATCACCACAGAGCCTGTGAACAGCGGCACTCCGTACCTGGACAAATTTGTGGTCAGCAGCAGTAAACAAGGTCAAGGAACTGGCCAGATCTTGTGGGAGTGTATTCGTCAGGACTTGGGCAAGCTCTTCTGGAGATCCCGCACCACTAACCACATCAATCCCTGGTGTGTCCCGTCCTCTGCATTGTATAGTTGTGATTCATATTTTTTGCCCATCCATCATTCATCTCTCATTCTACTTTCAAATTCTCAGGTATTTTAAGCACTGTGATGGCAGTTTTGTAAATGGTCACTGGATTGTATTCTGGCTTGGCCTTACAGACATCCGTGAGTCTTATGAGCTGGTGGAGTACGCCAAGTGCCTTCCTGACTCTTTCTGTTCTCACACTGCAACAGAAGTGAAACCCCTTCAGCAAACCCAAGGGTCATAAAACCTACTCATCCCATACCCTGTGAGGTCACTGCATCTTCATATTTTCTTGGAGTATTGGTTAAGTAGCTTAAAGGAACAAATCAAATGTCATCCCAAACCCGTAGGACATCCTTTTTTTGAGCACAAAAGGAGTTTTGAAACTGATCATTATCTCCTGGCCCCCATCACTTAAAAAAAAAAAAAAAAGATTTTTGTAGCAATGCCAGACATAACAGTGGATCTCAATCTTGATAAACATGTCCTCCGGGTTAAGAACCACTGCCAAAGAAGAATCTTTCTGTGAATAGATCTTAATAAAAGAAAACTTACTGTGAAGAAAAGTATTCAAATCTGGGGTCGTATGTATAAAGCCACTCAAGAGTAAAATTTTAGTCTTAAGTGTGTCAAAATTCCAAGAATTACATAATTTTACTATTATTCGTAAACTTAAAAATAAGTGTGATTCATAAAGGTCCCTAAGTGTTAAGACTAGGTCTCAGCTTCTAAATGATTAATTAAGAGTGCTGGAGAGGTATCCTTACCTATTTAGGAGTAACAAGATGGCAGCAGAGAGGAGGCGGCAGCACACTTTTCAACGAAAATATAATGTTTTGGAGTTATAATGACAGAGTTGAACAAACGATAAAAGTTTGATCATCAAGGTATTGTTTTTGTAACTTACTGTATCTTTAAGAAATTGAATAGCTTGTCGCACTCTACAAATAAATGCTCTAACTGCAGAAATTAAAGTAATAATTTCATTTTTGGCGACTGGAAAAATGCAGCAGTGCACCGTGATGACTTGGGCTCATCAGTCCAGTAAGTAGGGTCTTAAATAGCACTATGTGGCACTGACCACACCAAACGTACAGTAGTGGCCAAAAGTGATGTGCGGAGTTATAGTGTCTTATGTAAATTATTTGTATTATAATTACATTAAATGATTTGTGTAATGCTGCTGTGAGTTCACCCTTGCAGGCTCACTATTGGCTGATTCAGTGAGGGCATTAGTCCTTAGGCTGTGTGTGTCCACCAAAGCGTTTTAGCCAGCTGAACACGCTAGGCGCTCTGCTTAGTAGACTATTAGATCTGCACTCGTTCTTAATAAAGGGGAAGCAGTCTAATAAACATGCTGACGATTGCGCCATTACTGAGAATCAAACTACAAAAGGCAAAGAGAAAATCACTCACAGCTCTTGAATGAATAACTTTAGCTTTAATAAGCATAAGTAAGATGAGGAGACTGAGAAAAAAAGAAAGTGATGGAGCTGAGGAGAGAGCAGGTATTGACAAATAGACTGACATTTGGTTATTTTTGCATGTCTCCAGTGGCTCTCTCTCAATTCCTGCACTCCCTTTGCTGTATTGATTAATTCTAATGTATACAATAAATACAGTTCAATGGAAAGTGCTTTTCCTTATATTTATTTCAGGGCCAGTAAAAATATAGAAGGGGCCAGCAAAACTCTGATCTACTGGCCAGTGGGGATTTTTTTTTTTATGTTTTATGTTTTTTTTATGAAAAATTGCTGCCCCAGCAAGCTTTACAACACGTTTTACGGCAGTGATGTCAAAAGCTCATTGGCTCTCACCTGCTTCGTCACAGATCGCATAGAGTGGATCGGGATAAGATTCTCAGCAATTAATAACTTGGTCGGCATATTTTTAAGAAATGGTAGGTAAGAGTGGGATTAGAAGCTCAAAATATCTTTTTAATGCTATTTTGTTGCTAAAGGTGTCATTTTCCTATACATTTCGGTCCATTACATTTTATATATTATTCTATAAAATGGTTATGTTTAGGGGTATTGTTAAGAAATCAACAATTTACCAATAAAATGCTAAAAGGACAATTAAATATCTGTATAATATAAAAGATTGTAAAAAGTTTAAGTTTTTATTTAGCTGTAAATACGTAATAATGTTTAGATTTAATAATATTTACATTTAAATGTTGTCACGTCTATATTGTACGTTTAAGCATTGATCCAAATGTACAAAAATGTTCATTTTACACATTTTAAAGCGGTCATATGATGCGATTTCTTGTTTTCCTTTTTCTTTAGTATGTTATGTAGCTGTTAGCGCAATTATTATATTTGCAGAGTTACAAAGCTCAAAGTGTCAAACCTAAAGAGATACTCTTTATAAAAGTTAAGGCTCAACGCCTCCCTAAAACGCTTCGTTCAAACACACCCCCACACATCTACGTCAGTGTGCATTTTTCGGAGGATTGTTTCCTTCCAGAACCAGAGTTCCAGAGTTTTTTGGGACAGTCACAATGCACTGGATCGCTGGCCAATCAGAGCACACCGTGCTTTTCAGAACGATGAGCTTTGTAAAAATCGATGTGTTTCAGAAAGGAGCAATAATAATGCACAGTATGTGTAAAATAATGACCCTTTTAACTTAAAACCGCATAAACATTGCATTAAACCAAATAGACAAAATAATGTTCTTTTTAGAACCATCATAAGACCCCTTTAAAACCTATAGAGAGGTGCAGCGATGACGTCAGAACCCAGAAGACTTGCCACTGGTTCCTTCAAAATTTTCCTATGGGGTTTTATAATGGGGACTTTTATATTTGACAACATATCGTACACGTATGGACGTTTGTTTCCGCCACAGAATAAAATTTGAAATGATAATTGAGACTTTTTTTTCTCACAATTGCGATATTAATTCTGCCCAAGTTCAATTTTAGGAAAATAATACATACTTTTTTTCTCAGAATTGTGATTATGTACTGTATCATAATTCTTACTTAATAACTCGCAATTGTGTTATAAAGTGAAAAAATAAAATAAAAAAATCTGAAATGTTAGCTGAAAAGTCATAATTAATTACCTTTTTATTTTTTATTGGGCAGAAATAATCAAACTCAAATTTTTAAGCAGTTATGTTAATTTTTGAAAATGTAAAATGTTAATAAGTAACTAGATAAGACAGCTTGGGGTGTGAGTGTGTGCTGTGTATATTGTAGGAAAAAAAACATCAAAGTATCATCAAGTTATGCTTACCACAGGCTTTATTTTACTCATAACTTGAACACCCTCATTATAAAACCCCATTGGAAAATCTTGAAGGAACCAGCGGCCATTAGACTTCGTCATGACGTCATGCACCACTCCATTAATAAAGAGACCAGGCTGGATTTGCAGTACACTCATTGTATTAAAACCATAAGCATCAGGCTGCATTTTTCCCTTTTTGTTAGACTGTATCCACTACATAAAAACAGTTTTAATGGATGCCTTTGTTGTTTGCTCAATAGTTTCAGTCCTCACCCTGATTTCATCAAACCAAAGTAAGAGATACATGTGTACAGCAGGATAAATATGGTTTTAAAAGGGGATCATATGTTTTCAATAATCTTTTAATATATCCCAATTAGCTACCCCAATATTGGACAGTTTCTCAGTATGAATCGCTCATCGTGTTCCAGTAAAGGAGCAGCACTCACAAGACAACATGTACCAAAAAAATGCTGAATGACACTCTGAAACGCAGAGCGGAGGAGTTCAGTTAACACCAACTCAGGTTCATAAGGCTTAATTATTTATTTTAGCAGTTCACAGTTCTTTATTTAAGCAGGCTTGTTGTATCTTGTCAAATAAAGGACTTGTTTTTTCACTGCATTCTTGTGTCATATTTGTCTGTCCTGCTTGCACTAAATATTTATAACTGGTTTAGGACTGAACCTGCATGATCTATATGAGAATAGTATTATAGTTAGAGTGCCAGAAACGATAGTTTTTAAGGGATAAAAACTGTATCTCTTACAAAAATTAAAATTCTGTCATTTACACACCTTCAAGTTGTTCTAAACCTGTATGAGTTTCTTTCTTCTGCTGAACACAAAAGAGGATATTTTTATGATGACAGAATTTTCTTTTTTTTTGGCTGAACTATCACTTTAAGTCAGTCCTCAAGTAGAGAGACACTTTGTTTGTGATATAACTACATGAATTCTTTAACAAAAATTCTTCATTTGTCTTCCTCAGAATGGGGACAAACTTGAACAGTCTCATCCTTGCACCAGTAAACTCTCCTCTCCAATTTCCAATCACAGGTTTCACAATACCTCCATTGATGAAATCTGTAAGGTAAGTAAGTATATGGCAGCTGAAATCTGTTTAGGAATGTTGCTCAAAACAGCAACCTCTGCCCTATTTGTTGCTTTTCACAATTGCTTGCTCCTGTGTGTATTACTAAATTATAAAACCTGATTTATTATTTTGTGTATTTTGTAAGGCTAATAATAATTTATTTTATATAAATGTATTTAATAAAAATAGAATCATATATCTTAAGTCATTTCTAATGTTTCTAAATGCCAAATATGTTTAAGGTCTTGCTCTTTAAGCACAAAAGAGGCAACTCTACAAGGTTGGTTTCAACAACAACAAAAAAAACTTTGAATCTTTTTTTAATCTTGGTGTTGGGTAAAAAAATTAGAAATTTTTTTCATACTTCATTTACTTTCAAATACTGTGAATTTGAATGCACGCTTTACAACCTGAAGTCTGAAATCCTGATTGTCTTTCAAATAGCTTTAAGGGTTTGGTCTGCACTTTTAGAAAAAAGGTTTGATGGAGTTCTATAACTAAGGGTTAAATAATCCCGCGGGTGCATGGTGGATGGGTGCACGTATTTGTCACTGCATGCTTTTGAGTGCAAACTTGGTATTTGACGTCATTATGTTGTGGCTGACGAAAAGACATTTATCTGTACTGTTAGGCCTATACCTGTTGTAGCCATTAAATAAAACATTTAGTTAGTTTCATATTTATGTTTAAATATTATAGGCTAACATAATTTTTTTATTTAATCACTGTTGATTATGAAAGTGAGCATGCAGCATGAGAAAGATAATACATCATGAGTTGCAATATGTCTGGAGACATGGAGGGGTAAGACATGATTTTAACCACTTCATTGAGTTTTGTTTTGCAGAAAGACTCTTTTTAAAAGATTTTCGTTTTGTATAAAGTTTTTATGGGAATCCTCTGGAGGGTTAAAGGGCAGTGGCTCTAGCCAGCGGGCCACCCCCTGCACGGCCCTGACGCTAATTATCCTGTATATAGGCCTAGCCTATTTAAGTCATTTAATTAATATAAAGGGGCGATTTGTCCACTAATGGCTTAAATGAAAAACTACTAGTCGACTTGAAAAAACTCGAGGTAGCCCTTATTCCACATATTTTTGAACCAGCAGGCCATTCTGGGTTGAGCGAGCGACCCTGAGCGGAATGAGGGAGCAGAGCGGAATATTCAAATAATTTATCATTAGTTTATATCTTATACACTGCCCATCATTTTAATCCCATATCAAACACCGTATGAAACAGGGTTTTTTTTTACATTTTTTTTATTTCACGTTTTTAAGTATAATATTATGTTAGTCCACTACCCCCCACCAGGGGGTGCTGATGCTATGACGAGGGCGGGGGGCTGCAGCGCCATCAGAGAGTATTGAGAGAGAGACATTTATGTGTTTTATTAGGGGCCAAGCCCCGAAGGGGATAGCCCCTATTGTATCCTTTAGTTTTCTTATTAGGGGCGTTTTCTTCTTATTTTTCCCGAATGGGAGTCAATGGTAGCCCCATCAATGGAACATAGGAAAATAATGAAATTTGGTACACTTGTAGTGATGGTAATGTTTAGTCATTTGACCAATTTTTGAGTCGCAAGGACCAACTCTAAAGCGCCAAAAATTAAAAATTGAAAGGGTTATAACTTTTGAACCCTTTGATAGAGAAATGAAACTTAGTACACCTGATTCCACTCAAAATGGTGATCACAATATCTGACATGAAGACTCCACCCATTACAGTATTGGCCATTTTGAAAAGTACAGTATTCAGTTTTTTTGCTACTCCTCCAAAATGTGTCAAATCGTACAGGTCATGAGATCTGGAAAATGCCTATTTTGGCCAATAACCTTTAAACAGTTTGTCAGAAAATCATATCATATATTAATACATAATTAAAACTAAATCCATAAAATGATCCTATGATTTGAACCCCTAAAACGTTCTATATATGAAGTGCCTGACCAGAACCCTTTATGGTTCTAGAAGTTTAAACCTGTTTTTCTAAGAGTGTGGATTCGACTTTTACTGGCTTGGTGTGTGAGCAAGGTGTTGTTTGCAGTTGCCTAAATAATCCTTTATGAAAATTGATTTCTCATGTGGGAACATACTCAATTTTCATTCAACTCAATGATGTCTGCAGGTGTCTTTGAGTGTGAAGAGTGGAGTGCTCTCAGTAGAGGATGTTCTGGATGGACAGCTGGTGGATGGACAGGGTCAGAGTGAACTGAGCATCTCATCTAGCAGCCTCACTCAACTCAATGATCTGCTGTCCAGAGTGACCTACACCAGTGCTATCTACCATGTCAGAACATCAGACTTGGGTAAGCACAGGAGAGACACTCATGTAAAGTGTTAAATTTAAGAAATGCATAAAGCGTTTAGAAATACATAATTTTATAGAATAAAATGAATTGCGAATTTTGTTTTACGGTGACTTCGTTTCTTAAGTTTAATATATGGTGGCAGCCCATTATAGGCAATTTTTCTTCATGATTATATCTTTACTATTTGTTCAAAGAGTCTTCACTATTTTCAAGATTACTAATTTATTTGTCAAACCACATTTTCTCTTTAGTTCATTTCTCTTTTGAGGACCATAAGGCCATGTTTCCCATCATGACTAGGAGACCATCAGTTCCTGTTCTTTATGACCCAGGAAACGGTAAGACCACAGCATACAAAGTGAAACACACTACAAAACAGCATGCTACCATGGCATCAGATATGCTGGTTATAACAATTGTATACATAAATGTCTTTAAAGTTGCCAATAAACCAATGAAATGTCAAATCTACTTCCCACTCTCTCTCACAATTCAGGTAACCATAATAACAAAAACCTTTCTGAGGTATAAGGAGCTGAACGTCCTCATCCAGAGTATCCGGAAGTTTTACCCAAATATCAAGATCATTGTTGCAGATGACAGCCTGAAGCCTGAACATGTGTCTGGAAACAACATTGAGCAGTACATCATGCCTCCTGCACAGGTACACACTTCTTCTCTACCAGTTTTCTATGTGTACCACATTAGTGATATCCCACTTTTACCATGGTCACTTACCATGGCCAGCAAGTTAAAGCTGTCATTTATGTTTCCAGTGCAAAATTTGACTGGAAGGGTAAAAAGTCTCACTTACCCTTTTAGATCTAGCATCCTGCACACTTTAGAGTTGGCATGAAATGGAAGTTGTGATGGTCTTTTCTTACCTATTGTGACTTGATGTCCAAGTGAAATGCCTTCTTGAACAAGAAAAAAAAAAAATGTACTGGGCGGGACTGATCTCCACTCAGGTTTTACATTTTCATCCAGCCCAAAGAAAGAGCGCCATGGTGTATCAACCTTTATTTCAAAATATGTCTTATTAAAACTCATAACACAAGCTCCATACAAAAAAAATACTTTTAGTTGTCAATAAGTCCAAACACAAAGATTGCCAATTCTTTAAAAAAAGACCTGTACACCCATCAAGATTAGGTAAAAACTTTAGACAAGGAAAAAGGTCCTGAGCATTGGGAGTGCTTGCCCCAGAATGGTAATCCTTTAACATTTGGTTCTCTTCATCTGTGAGAGCTGATCTCAGTTTAAACAAACAAACAAAAAGAAACAAGACGAACAGATCTAATGGCCAAAAATTGATATGCCATCCCTGCGTTCTCCAAATTTGATCCAGCCAAAGTCAACACCTGTCCTAAAGTGGCAGTCCTGGATTTTTGGAGAGCAGAACTAAACCCATGTAAAATGCAATTGTTCGTTATATCCTGTGCTCCAAGTATCAAAGGTTCCTCTAGCAGCCAGTGAAGTGAGTATGTACTTTCAGTCTTTTGAATGTGAAACAAACTCCACACTTTAAGAAGGTTTTTTTTTTATAAAAGTACGGCATCTTTGAAAAGTCCATTTTTAAAGGGTTCATCAAAAAAAGGTGTTTATCCAACCCAACACAGCAACAGCACAGGCAACAGCCCTCCAACTCACATCAGATGCATAAAAAAATCTCTGTGAAAACTGTAACTGAAAAGCAGCGGTTCTCCTTTGCAAGCTCATGAGTCCTTGTCCTCCTCCTTCCTTGGGCAGGAATAAAACACTCTGTTGTACCCAGTATAATTTGTCCCAGAAAAAGTCCACAAGAACAGCTTGAATTTTCGTTAAAAGTTGCTTTAGAGGATCCACACAAGCCAACCTGTGAGGATGCCACAAGATTATTTACAACAAGAGTACGAGGAGAGTAAATATATACTGCTATACAAGCATCACATCAAGCAGCACTACTCTAAAATATATCCAAGCTTCATTTCTATAGTATTGTCCCTTGAGAAGATATACGAAAATGTTTGCTGAAATGTGAGAGGTGTACTCACTTTTTGTGAGATACTGTAGATGTTTCTAGGTAAAGTATATATTTTACAAGTGTGGTTTAATTCAATGTTATATTGTTTGAGTGACATGTATTGCAAAGGAAACTTCAACTAACATTACTCAACCTATTACTAGCCAAGTTAAATTTACTTATTTTATTTGTTACTGTCACTTAACTTAGTTAAGTAGAGTTTACTTAATTCCATAAGTGAAATATACTTATATTCGTGCAAATACTTGCCAAAGAAAAATTAGGTAAATTTTACTTATTGTTTTTTGTATTGTATTGTACACACGCTCACACACGCACGAACGCACACACTCACTGAATTCTAAATTGTTCATCGAATTCTGAAATGTTGATTAATTGTTCTACTTACCTTTTATTTTATTATTTACTTATGTTATGTTTGTATGATTGGAAATGCTTTGGTAATACTGTTTTGCTGCTTTGGTAATACTGAAATAATTTTCATGCCAATAAAGTGTAACCCTTTCGAATTTAACATTCAGAATGAAAGTATATTTAATTGTAACTACGGTTGATTTATATACCATAAAAGGAGTTTCTGTATTTTAGTTGCAGTACTATACTTAATCTCTAGAGGGCGACTAACGCTGTGGTATGTTGAGAGTCAGCGTATGTTGAAAATCAGATGAAGAAGCCTGCTAACTATGTACGCACGAGGTTAGCGTGTAGCTGCAAAAAGACGATCTAATTTTCATTTGTTCTTCGGTTCAATGTGCATATTCTTTTATAAAGAGTAATATTAGTCATCGAGGTTGTTTATTTATCCAGTTGCTGAGGAACACAACCGGTCAAAGTTTTTGGTTACTGGTTTTTCTTTTACACGAACTCTGAGTTTTGCTTATGCATTACTTTAACTTTCAAATTGATATTCCTTTTTCTTTATATGTGTCTTAAGGCCAATCAGAATTATATGTTTTAGAATGTATTTTTTTTGTATGTTTATATGGTAAAATTAATACAGAGTCAAATCTGTCCGTGTATAATGCTAGTTTAACTGTTTAGTTAAATTATTTTATTTTCTACAAGTGTTATAAATGCAGTAAATGATGAAATGTTGTACAACTAACAAAATATTCAAATAAGAGAGATATATTGTATATTGAAATACTTTAATGTGTTTAAGCTGTTTATTTGCACTTATATTGTCACTTGTTGAATTAACACTGGTAATAAACGGACATTTTGTGCAGCTAATAGAAAATGTCGGTGTAAAAATTGTTTATATTGAGAAAATGTTTAATGTGACTGGATTGTTTTATGCAGATTGGTTTTTTTGAATGCTGATTTAATTTGAGTGATCTACCATGTCAACGGCGAGCCAGACCCTGATCTGCCACTCAAAGAATCGTCGTGGTCCATCACGGATGCACACAATTGAGCTAAGCACATACATACTACCCGGGTAGCAACACAAAAGGTCTTTACACACAAATACATTGAAGCTCTTTACGCACACACATGATCATTGGAGCTTAACACAATGGACATTTGAGTTTTTTTTTTCATATGGACATTTGAGCACTTCATATACTACAAAGGATCCAGAAGAAATTGAGACTGTTTTATTTTGTTTCATTTTATTTCATTTTTGCTATTTACATTTAACTTCTGGTTTGATATGAATCATTTTGTGGTTGGTTCATAGAGTTGAGTGGAGACCAGACAAAGAGTCAAACTGTGAGAATATTATGTGAATTATTGTGAATAAAATTGCCGGCTGATAATTACTTAATTTATATGGTCCACGTTTTTGCTTTTAAATCCTCCCATAGCCGAACCTAGGCTGAATTTAATCTCTGTAGAGTAACATGCATAGAATATTACATTCGTTGTCCCCGTTACATCCCTTTTTGTGGCGAGCCAGCCAGGATGATTTTTATTTATTAGCTGGTTACAAGTATATTGAGAGAGTAGTGAGATTCAAGTTTTATTTTTGTACGTAATTTTTTTTTGGAAACTTTTGCACAATGAGTATGTCTGACATTGAGAAGTCCTACAATGTGAAAGCACGACATTCGTTGTGTGTTAGGCATTACTGTAAATGACACAGATGATGACGACATCATAGCCACTTTTGAGAGTTTTGGGGTCATAGTGAAATTAGTGAGAGTAGCCTCCTCTACTGAGCAGACGGGACAGCCCATCATCATAGTCAAGTTTGATGCACACACTCCGGTCACACTTCTTGAGCCTAAGTTTCCCCTAGAAATTAAGAGTGTGTGAAACCCAGCAGTTACATGGTATGCAGATAGTGTCAAAGTGCTAGCACAGCCCTTAGAACAGCCCCATGCCCAAGCACATAGTTCATCCGTTGAGTCAAGTGATGACAGTGATAATGCTGTTCCCGAAGACGTCTCTTCTGATTGCAGTGCCTTTATTCCAAAGAGGTATTTGAAAAGACAACCACTTAGGAAGCCAAAATCAAAGTCAAGTGCCCTCAGCTCAGACACCAAGCCTGATCCTGCTGTGAGGAAAAAAACACCAAAGCCTGCCTTTAACACGCTTACCAATGATGACATAAACCCTCCTGAGATTCAGCGCATAGTAGTTGAGCATGTCATCAAAAGTGATGCTTTTTCTGCACAGACACACTCCAAGTGGCTGCGTTCCTTCTCAGGAAAAGTGCCTAAACCCCCAGGTGAAGCTGACTTTGATACATGGTGTCTTCATGTTGACCTTCTGTTGCAGGATTCTCTTCCAATAGATATCCAGCGAAGGAAAATCTTAGAAAGCCTCTTGCCACCAGCATCAGATGTGGTTAAGCGGCTTGGTTCTACAGCTCCTCCTAGAGACTATGTGAAGCTTGTAGACTCTGCATATGGCTTAGTTGAAGATGGTGATGAAATCTTCGCTCGTTTTCTGAACACCAACCAAGATCCTGGTGAGAAAGCATCTGATTACTTACAAAAACTGCAAACACTGCTTAGTACTGCGGTTAAGAGAAATGGGGTAAAACAGTCATCTGCAGATCGTTAGTTGCTGAAACAATTTCAGCGTGGCTGCTGGGACCATTCATTAATACTTACCCTTCAGCTGGAAGCCAAAGCCAAGACACCACCTGACTTTGCAGAGCTTTTGTTGCTGCTCAGAACTGAGGAAGACAGACGTGCAGCAAAACTGGACAGAATGCAACGACACTTAGGCAGTTCAAAGCACAAAGCTGCCATTCACAAACAATCTGTTGTTGACATGTCTCCTTACAGTGATTCAAGTGTGTTGCAGACCTATATTTCTTTCAGAAACCGAGGCTCTGAGAAAACAGGTGGCTGATCTCCAGATGCAGCTTAGATCCTCCAAATCGGAGAAAAAGACACATGAGTCCAAACTGACAGAATACCCAAACACGGTGACACCTTAAGTGGAGATGCAAGCTCAACAGGTAACAGCTAAAACACCAAAACCCTGGTTTTGTTTCAGATGTGGTGAAGATGGCCACATAGCTAGGACATGTGAAGGTTCCATCAATAAAGCGCTTGTGGACCGAAAGTACAAAGAGCTCAAAGTGAAACAAGATGAATGGAAAGTGAAAAACGGAGTGCCGTTAAACTGGACGGGGTTTCAGTAACGGGACATACTGGGGCCCATAGCAGCAAAGAATGTTCCAACAAATTGAACCAAAGAGAAGCAAGATGTCAAGCGCACTCAAGTCTTCCTTCTCATGAAAGTGAGTTAATCTCTGGCATAATTGGTCCTAAATGCACAGCCGAAATCATCATTGAGGGACAAGTTTGCAACTCTCTTCTTGATTCAGGGTCACAAGTAACCACTGTGTCCAAGTCCTTTTATGATACACATGTCATCCTCTCCAATCCTCTCCCTTGATGATCTTATTGAAGTTGAAGGAGCTGGGGGGCAGACTGTACCATACTTGGGCTATACTGAAGTTACTATACATTTCCCAGAGAAAATTGCTGGAAAAGCTGAAACTGTTTCCACCCTTGCACTTGTCATACCTGATTACAAATTCAATGCTGAAGTCCCAGTACTGGTTGGCACCAACACCCTTGACATATTGTTTAAATCCTGTGTTGAAACGACAGTAGTTATGCTGCTCCCAAGGACAAATTCCAAAATGCACCCCTTTTGAAAACTCTGTTGCGCAGATACATCCTGGGACAAAGCAATGGTAAAATGGGCCAAGTCAAACTACAGGGTGGGAAATGCGTCGCTATTCCAGCGGGTCAAAAGATGGTCCTGGATGGGTACGCTAGGAATGTGGTAACGGTTGCTGATGCTCCCCTTGTAGTAGAGCCATCCACTCACTCCCATCTCCCTGGTGGTCTACTTTTGTGTAGTTACGTCCTGACCAGTCCCAGGCGTACCTCATTTAAAGTCCCCATTATCATACAGAATGAAACTGCACACGAAATCACACTCCCTGCTAACTGTTGTTTAGCTGAGCTTTATGCTCCATCAGCTCTGTCCTCACTAAGGGATACCTCAGCTAAAGAGAAAAAAACAAGTGTTACGCCTTCCACTATTAAAGTTCCAGGATTGGAATGTTCCACCAATCCTGAAAATAAGATCACGTTCGACTTCACAGACTCATCTCTCTCAGAAGAGTGGAAAGATAGAATTACGACAAGGGTCAACTCCATTCCTGAAGTATTTGCAATGGGTGACCTTGACTATGGGCACACTTCAGCTGTCAAGCACAGAATTCGACTTTCAGATCCAACTCCTTTTAAACAGAGGGTGAGGCCTATCCATCCCTCAGATTATGAAGCTGTTAGGTTTCATCTCCAGGAGCTTAAAGACGCGAACATAATTCGTGAGTCGGAAAGTCCTTTTGCTTTGCCAATAGTCGTTGTAAAGAAGAATGGTGCTATCCGCCTGTGCGTAGACTACAGAAAACTAAATAGTCAGACGATCAAAGATACCTACGCATTGCCTAACATTAAGGAAACGTTTTTTGCATTGACAGGATCTAAATGGTTCTCTGTCATGGATCTGTTGTGGCAAAACTTCTATTAAACATCATCACTGCGTAAGAGACACTCAGAGTCAAATTTATAAAAAAGAAAAGTATTTATCCTTGCAAGAATAGGCCCAGTCGCCAACACAGCAGTTACCCTGTGAAGTGAGTGACGCACACCAGGAAAACATGAGACAGCCTTTATACTCTTTTCAAGGTTCCTCCTCACAGCAGTTACCCTTTCACCCACTCAGATAAGGTCCCCACTGCTGTTCAGTTTCTACTAAAGACACAACCTGGCCCTGAAATAAACTAGTCAAATCTTGACCATTCCTAAGGTCAAGATGTCCTGTCCCATATATTCCTGAAACATCACGCACAAGCACGTACACACATATACTTTTACACATTGAATAGGTTCAATCCCTTATGATATCTGTTAGGAATAAATGACTATTAAAATTTCTACAACAATTCCCCACTTTTTATCATTCTGATTACCCATAATCACAATAATAAACAAAAAGACAAATTTTAAGTCATATCATCACGCTACTCTTCATCTCTGGTTTTCGCATAACTGATCACTCTTCATAAACATTTTTGAAATATTATTTAGAAAAGAAAAAGCTTAGGCTGTTTTGCAAGGATAGTCCCTTAAATATTAGCAAGCAAGTAAAGAATTTAATTAAAGCCGGGCTAAATGAATAGGCACTGCTATTGCACTCTCGACCTAGATCGAACCCTCAGTCACCTCAATTAAATAAGAAATAGTGTACAGATTACTTAGGGAAACAACACCATCAATTCACACTGGTTATTTTAGCAGGTCATCAAAAATACAAAGAATAAAGTAGAATAGAATCCTTCATTTCAAACCCTCTCCTTGTACGCCACCTCGTAACACGGATGCCCGTTGTTTGTAACCTTCTTTAAATCTTTCTCAGAAAATAAAAAAAGAATAGAAGAAAAACAACCAGAACATACATTTAACACATCTCACTGTAGCTTCCGCTACCTGTCTCGTCGCATAATTTTGTTAATCCTTGGGATAGACTGTCATTTTTTTTTTTTTACCAATTGAACAGACAGCAGGTTTTCAAATGTTTCTGTTATCGTATTCACCCATGAATAACAAAATTATCATAACACATACAATCCTAACTCCTACCATTAAGCCTTTTCCATTAAATTTATGTCCATCTCCACATTTTATTCACTTCTAATTCAATTTATTAAGCTCCATTGAATGCACTGTTTAACAAATCTAACCAGAGAAGTCTTATAATTTTATACATTCCTCTAACCAAATTAGTTGTTCAAAATTAACTCTAATATCTCTAGTACGGACACATCAATCAATAGATTTTCTACATTTACAATCAAATCAATACCTAGTTCGATTCAATCAAACAAAATCATCACAAAAACAGATTCTTCTGTTAAACTTAAACCATCAGTTGGCAGTTGGTTCCTCCAGGTGTGTTGATCATCTTGTTCGCCCCACGGACGTTCCGTGTTCGCCAGGGTGACACTTTGCGTGCCGTTGCAATGGTCTTTCCCTCGTAGGCGAGGCAGACAGTTACTAGCACCGTCTTCTTTAAACCTCACTTTCCTGAAACATATCATCACCGGATAATTTCTTGCTCATTTAATAGCACTCGGGGTCCTTTTCCCCTGAAAAACACTCAACCCACTTTGCTCTTGTCCACAACACAATATTTATATATTTGGAACAGAATCAGTTCTGTTTGCTGCAATCCATCCTGACATTCTGCAAAAGGAAAATCTTAAGTTATGCGCTGCGCAGGTGTGGAACCTTTCTCCTACAATAATAACCCAGGCCAGGATAGTTAGCCAAATTCATCCATAGCCATCATTTTATTGGGCACATTATCAAATGCCCAATGCCCTGTATCAAAAGTCTGCATGATCTGTAGAGAAAAACAAATGTTGAGGTTATTTTCAGATAGTAAAGTACACGTAGTTTCTTTTGTCTGCTGTGCTGCCGCAGCCTTCGCTGCTGCATCTGCCCTGGCGTCTCCTGTTGAAACAGTCCTGCAATTTTGTTATCAGCGTGTGCGGCACACTTACAGACAGCAACTTTTGTTTGGAACGGCCTTTTACCCAATTAAACCCAGTGTCCTCCCAACATATATTGTCCTTTAGTAACCCATATTTTGTCAATCATTACCATCTCCCTTTTGATGCACGACTCAACTCGTGCATCAATTTAAAGTAATTTGATTTGCCATCAACATCAACCCAAACGGCGTCCTTCAGCCAAATTTCCTCCAGACATCTTTCTCTGTCTCTGAAACAAAGTATTACGTTCTTCACTTAAAGCCACAATCTCATCTTTTTATCGAAGTATTTGAAGGGCAACGGCCCTGAGTCTCACACCGAATCCTGCTTTTCAGGCCTGTTGTTTGGTCTCTCAAGTCAGTCATCTACAAACATTTCCAAAGTCATCAATTGTTTCTATCAGGTCAGGTCGTGCTGTACAGACTTGGTCAATGTCAGTCAATCATTTTTCCCCCTTTTCATCACAATACTCATAAATGTGAGGGGCTCTCTTGCTAATTTCATGTTGACTTAGCCAATATGTCACTGTGTTGTTGCCATCAAATCGATAACATTTTCATTTATCTCAGCCCATGCCAGATGGTAATCTACAACTCCACAATTCCAATTTACATCAAATACTTAAACTGATCCAGAACGTAATTCAAATCAACATCATAGACAAAAGTAATTAATACCAGACAGAGCTTGATGACCAATCAGTTTAAAGCTCGTCCTATGTTCTGTATCATCTTTTCACCTAACAGAATTAGCAGCTTCCTTTAAAATGTGTCATTTGCCAAAAGCCATCCTAGTGGGTAATGACACAATATACACCCCATTCAGACTTAGTATTAGTACCCCAAACTAACAGTCACATACAAGACAAAGTGCTGTCACCATCCCACACACTCATATTAGACACGCATGTTAACTGCTCCTTTTCAATATATCGTCTCTAAAAAGATTTAAATTAAGTACGATTTTAAACTTGACATTTTCCTCTAGGTTTACCTCATTTTACATGGTATCTTGACCAGTTTCAAATCATGTCTGTTCATTATTCCTTCGATTTTTAGAAAAGGCAGCTGGGTTGTTTTGGTTCCTTATCATTATTTTTCTTCAGCTTGCTCTAGCAGGCCGATAACAGAAAGAAAGAAAGAAAGACACAGTTACCATCCCTTCCTCCAACTCAGGCAGTCTCTCTCACTATTAACAAATAGTATTTTCCACAGCCTTCTAAGACTGTAACTTAGACAAAATTTAAATTCATTACAATAACCTTTGACCATTCATCTTTGTTATGCAGACCTTTCTTAAATCTACGAAAGCTGTCTTCATCTTTAGTCACCACCATGTCTACTGACCTTCAGGAGTTAAGACTATGTTATAGACATATTAGTTAAAAATCAACACTTCTATACATTTTCTTGCCTATAAGGCAACCAATACATACAAGTTTGCTACTGTCTCCACAACAAATAATGGCAATCCCCTCCTGGTCTCAGCTGGCTTTTGAAAGCCCGTTCGCTCTTTACCTATAATTTTCTTCTCCTCAGGGTGTTGTCCCCCTGGTATAGTTGCAGACACTTGTCACAATGAAAAACAAGCCATACAACCAATGCGGTTTCTTCCGGCGAGTGGTATAGAGGAAACTCACATTTTCTGGGTCAGACTGCCGTAACTCCTCACAGCGCATCTCACCTCTCAATGCTCTGCTGACCCCAGCTTAAGGCATATTTGCCAGAAATTACATGTGTTTCCAAATAAACATTTTTATAGTTGTCTTTTGCCCATATCTCATGGAATTTAGACATTAGAAATTTCCACTCAGATTGAGTCTCTGTCGTACTGGCGGTTTTCAGCCACAGCAGACATCAGATTCAGATAAGCGAGCTGTTTCATTACAGCCAATAACAAACTTACCTTTTGAAAGCAAAACATCAGCTTCTAGTTCTTTCATGGTCAAAACACTAACAGAACACATTTTACATGTAACAACTGTTAATCCAGTAGCCTATTACTCCTACTTATTTGATCTTAAATACAAATAATTATTCTAGTTCTCAATTACCATAGCTTAATATCTGACTTCAACGTTTTTTCTAGGAGTTTATCACTCTCCAATCGGGATTCACACTAACTTTGACAAGGCTAATCTGCATCTTTTGCAGTTATTATAAATCATCTGTGAGATTTGTCTCTCTATATAACCTGAACCCTCCTTAAAATGTTGAATTAAAACACAATCATCCTTTTAGTTACTTTTATAGATCTTGCAACTTTCATCAAACTGTTTCACTGTTTCAAAAAATTACTATTATAGATCTTTTCTCCAAAAGGACTCACTTTAAGACTTCAATCTTTTGACCTTGTTTTTATCTCTTATTCTTTCTCAGACGAAAATGTTAATGTCGTCATTTAAACACTGATCTACTTTCAAACCCACATTATTACCAGAAATTTGTCACTATCTCATTTTCAAACACCTTCTCGGTGGGCATTTACAGTTACGTGTTAAATGGTCCTGCTGACCACAATTAAAGCACTCTCTGTCGGCTCCAACTTACTGCACATCACTGAAGCAGTGTGTCCCATTCAGGAATGCAAACAGAGCTGATAAGCAGTTCTCTGTATTCTTTTACAGTCCACCAGTGGCGGATTCAATCCCAATAGCCGAATCATAATCTTTATCATTATTATTGGCCGCACAGAAATTTTCTTAAGCTGCATAAGTTGTTTGCACAAAGTTTTCATTTAACTTTAGTCATACTTGTCCAGGGAAATTATCCCTGACCCAGAATTTCCATTATAAAACAGACATCCTTTGCATCAATTACTTAATATCAACAAATATCCGACATTATACATTATTGATTTCCAGAATCTTTGGTCAAAGTTGTCTTTACATTTTACTAATTTGGTATTATCTGCAACAACACTGATTACAAGACAAGTATATATTTAACGTCCGGAAGCCGGGCTGAATAAGCAAACACTGTTGCTGTACTCCCAGCATAGCTGGACCCTCAGTCACTCCTCAGATATTAAATACAGACATCGTCTACAATCATAAATACCGGGCTATATGCATTAGTTTTTTTATAAAACTATAATTTCCATAAATTCTGTCAGACATTTTATTTTCATCACATATAGGTTTCCACTATATTTCTTCTCAATCTTTCCCTACATGCCAGTTCCTTCTGTATCCTCTCCTTTTCTCTACATGCCAGTTCCTTCATTATCTAACCAGTACATGATTGCTTAACTACAATCCCCACACACACATATCTCACACACCAACCTTCTTGTTTTCCCTTCACTTCCCTCTTCCATCAAGTTTCTCACTTACAGTTCCACTCTATTTCTATCACTCTATCACTCTATTTCACACAGACAGCCTTATTGCTGTTTGCTACTTCAATCCTTATCATATAAATTTAAGTTCTATAGACATCTAATGTCATGCATCCATTTACTGGATGAAGAAGTAAAAACCTTATTTCTCTCTGCAGTTCGACTTTTATTTTTATTTTTTTCCTTCCCCTTTAAGACAACAATCCATTGTTTGTTCACATTGCTTACACACGTTTGAACACAGCCATAACTCTTTGTTTCTCACTGCCCTGTTCAACTGATTCCCTCCCTGAGGAAATCATGGTATTTTCTCAGTTTTTTCCAATGTCTAACATACATTTTCCCTCATAATGTTTCCTCATCTGATAGAAAACCGGTGTGTCAAATTAGGCAAGCTTGCTCTGAGATTTTCCCATACTGGCTGTTTCTGTTACTCTGTGGATTTCTCAGATTCGACGCTGCGTCTATTAATCTGATGGACGTCTCCACCAGATCTGATCCCTTAACCCCAGACCAGACAGGGCGCACCCAGTGCTTTTCCTGGCGGATCGATTAACTCCCAGTAAACTGCTACGTGAGTATCCCTCGATTTGCAAAATCGCTACCCCGTGACGTGTTTTGCAAATACGCCCTGTGAAGTGAGTGACGCACACCAGGAAGACATGAGACAGCCTTTATACTCTTTTCAAGGTTCCTCCTCACAGCAGTTACGCTTTCACCCACTCAGATAAGGTCCCCACTGCTGTTCAGTTTCTACTAAAGACACAACCTGGCCCTGAAATAAACTAGTCAAATCTTGACCATTCCTAAGGTCAAGATGTCCTGTCCCATATATTTCTGAAACATCACGCACAAGCACGTACACACATATACTTTTACACATTGAATAGGTTCAATCCCCTATGATATCTGTTAGGAATAAATGACTATTAAAATTTTTACAACAGATCTTAAGTCCGGTTACTATCAGGTAGAGGTTGAGGAGGAGGATAAGTACAAGACGGCATTCGTAACACCCATGGGATTCTGGGAATTTAATAGGATGCCGCAGGGAGTGACTAATACACCTAGTACATTTCAGCGTGTCATGGAAAAGTGTATGGGCACCTTGCATCTCAAAGAAGTCCTTGTCTTTCTCGACGATCTCATCGTTTTCTCTAAAAGCCTGGAGGAACACGAAGAACGCCTGACGAAAGTCCTGAACCAGCTGAAAGAGTTTGGTTTAAAACTATCTCCAAGCAAATGCCATTTTTTCATGAAATCTGTGAAATATCTGGGACATATTGTTTCGGAAAAAGGCGTAGAAACAGACCCTGAGAAAATCTCTGCACTCACCACCTGGCCAAAGACGACAAATATCATTGAGCTAAAGTCCTTTCTGGGGTTCACTGGGTATTATCGGAGGTTTGTCAGAGACTACTCCAAAATTGCCAAACCATTGAATGCACTAACAGTTGGCTATTGTCCACCTCGAAGGAATGCAAAGGGTTTTAAGCCTGCCTCCAATTCTGATTTCAAGAAACCTTTTGGTGGTAGATGGACGCCTGAGTGCGACACTGCATTCCAGACACTAATTCAGAATCTCACTACAGCCCCGGTGTTAGGATTTGCAAATCCAAAACTACCGTATATCTTACATACTAATGATGCCAGTCTCCATGGACTTGGAGCTGCCTTGTATCAGGAACAAGATGGTCACATGAGGGTAATTTCATTTGCCAGCAGAGGGTTGTCCAACTGTGAAAAGCGCTATCCCACCCACAAGCTGGAATTCTTAGCCTTAAAGTGGGCAGTGACGGATAAGTTTTACGACTATCTGTATGGAGCCGAGTTTACCATCATGACCGATAATAATCCTCTCCCATATATATTGACGTCTGCCAAGCTTGACGCTGCAGGACATCGATGGCTTGAAGCTCTTTCTACGTTCAATTTCAGCATTAAGTATAGAGCTGGAAAGAAAAACCAAGATGCTGATGGTCTTTCCAGGCGACCACATGAGCGGGTAAATCACGATAACAGTGCCCAAGCCGAGGATGACTGCATCAGTCAGTTCATCTCCCGGTTTCTGAATGAAGAAAATGGGATTTCCTTTCCACAGGAAGCAGTGGAAGCTGTTTGTCAAAAGCATCAACTGCTTGGACGCACTGCGCCCGACAAAGATGCCTATTTACCTGTTGCCCTGGAATGACTTGCCATTGACGCTAATGCCATCCCAGTTGAATTCTCCCAAGCTGAATTTCTTCATGGTTCCAGTACCCTTCCCAGGATGTCGCAGCAGGATTGGGCTGCAGAGCAAGCAAATGATCCTGTCATTAGCAGAATAACTCACCTCTTGAACACTGGCAAACGTTTTTCTTACCGAGTCAGACAGCAAGAAAACCGAGAGGTCCAACTTATGCTTCGACTGATTCACCAACTTGTAGTTCTCGATGGAGTCCTCTACAGGAAGCGTATGAATAGAGGAGAGCCCTTCTATCAGCTAGTTCTACCACAGAAGTATAAGAAAGTTGTCTTAAAAGCTTTGCATGACTCAGTAGGTCATATGGGAGTGGAGCGAACTTTGGATTTAGTTCGTACACGGTTCTGTTGGCCAAGGATGTCATTGGATGTCGAAATCAAAGTCAGTACCTGTGACAGGTGTGTCAGAAGAAAGGCAAAAGCGGAAAAAGCATTTCCTCTTGTTAACATCGATACAAGCCGACCTTTAGAACTAGTCTGCATGGACTACCTTTCTCTTGAGCCTGATGGTAAAGGTACGAAAAACATTCTAGTCATCACTGATCATTTCACCAAATATGCTGTGGCAATTCCGACATCTGATCAGAAAGCAAAGACAGTTGCTAAAGCACTTTGGAGTAACTTTTTCATCCATTATGGAATACCAGAACGCCTGCACAGCGACCAAGGTCGAGATTTCGAATCTGCTGTGATCAAAGACCTTTGTCAACTACTGGGTATAAAGAAGACTAGGACTACTCCTTACCACCCACATGGAAATCCCGTGGAGCGGTTTAACCGAACTCTTCTCCAGATGCTCGGAACTCTTCAAGAAGAAGACGAGACCAAATGGCGTGAGTTTGTACAGCCTCTGGTACATGCTTATAACTGTACGAAAAATGACACTACCGGATTTTCTCCTTATCAGCTAATGTTTGGGAGACAGCCAAGCCTTCCCATAGATGTAGCTTTTGGTATCAAGCCTGAAGGAGAAAAGAGAATTAGTCATGTCGAGTATGTCAAAAAGTTTCAAGAGAGTCTGCAAGAAAGCTACAAGATTGCTGTTGAATACAGTAAGAAGACAGCTTTTCGGAACAAGCAACGATATGATCTGAAAGTGAGAGAATCCACTTTACAAGCTGGAGACCGTGTTCTTGTCAAGAATGTTGGCATTTGAGGCAAACACAAGATAACTGACCGATGGAGCAAAACCATCTACCAAGTAGTCAAGCAAATAACTGAATCTCCAGTAGTTTATGTTGTAAAGCCTCTTACGACTGACGGACCTGAAAGAACCCTTCATCGAGATTTACTCTTGCCTTGTGGTTTCTTAACCCCCACCAATTCAAGTGAAGAAGACAAAAGGGTGGAGGAAAAGGAAAAAACAACTTGTTCTAAGGAATCACCAACAGTTCCAGAGGATTACGGTGAACAAGCGTATGATAGTGATGAAGAACCAGATTTCTACTTTCCTCAAATAATGCACGATGAGACATATCCTACCATAACAATTGTCAAGGAAGTACCCTACATACGAGGAATGGAAGAAAGTTCCTGTGGAACAACACTTAATCCAAATGCACGGTCATTTGAACCTTCTGAGGATGTGGGAAGTCAGGATATTGAACTTGAGCCTGTGCAATTTGATGAGGAAAATGTAGAGGAAGAAGTAGCTTTAGCTGAAAAGGAAGAAACAAACTTACCTGAGGATACTCTGGAAGAAAATGTGAGAAACTTACCTGTCAAAGAACTGAATTCTGAAGCTGTTGAAGTTATCAACGACGGGTCAACTGAGGAGTTTATCAGGTATAGAACGGAACCTATTGAGGGAAAAGATGTAGTAAGGAAAGAAGACCATGAAAGTGAAATACTGATTGTGGAGAATGTTGAAAGAAATGGAAATACCCCTGTGGAAGAAATACCAGAGCAGGAGTTCAGACGTTCTACTAGAGTCAGGGAGCCACCTGATAGGCTAACTTACACTTCATTAGGTAATCCCTTAGTGTTAGTCATGCAATCCCTGTTCAGTGGGTTAAACAAAGCTTTTACACAAGCCCTTGAGCCAGATGATTTCCCTGAAGTTAGGATACTTACCCCAGATAGATCAATTATTATATAGGTACACTACATGCAGAGATACATGCAAGTTTAGGAGGGGAGGATGTAACCCTTTCGAATTTAACATTCAGAATGAAAGTATATTTATTTGTAACTACGGTTGATTTATATACCATAAAAGGAGTTTCTGTATTTTAGGTGCAGTACTATACTTAATCTCTAGAGGGCGACTAACGCTGTGGTATGTTGAGAGTCAGCGTATGTTGAAAATCAGATGAAGAAGCCTGCTAACTATGTACGCACGAGGTTAGCGTGTAGCTGCAAAAAGACGATCTAATTTTCATTTGTTCTTCGTTTCAATGTGCATATTCTTTTATAAAGAGTAATATTAGTCATCAAGGTTGTTTATTTATCCAGTTGCTGAGGAAAACAACCGGTCAAAGTTTTTGGTTACTGGTTTTTCTTTTACACGAACTCTGAGTTTTGCTTATGCATTACTTTAACTTTCAAATTGATATTCCTTTTTCTTTATATGTGTCTTAAGGCCAATCAGAATTATATGTTTTAGAATGTATTTTTTTTGTATGTTTCTATGGTAAAATTAATACAGTCAAATCTGTCCGTGTATAATGCTAGTTTAACTGTTTAGTTAAATTATTTTATTTTCTACAAGTGTTATAAATGCAGCAAATGATAAAAGAAATGTTGTACAACTAACAAAATATTCAAATAAGAGAGATATATTGTATATTGAAATACTTTAATGTGTTTAAGCTGTTTATTTGCACTTATATTGTCACGTGTTGAATTAACACTGGTAATAAACGGACATTTTGTGCAGCTAATAGAAAATGTCGGTGTAAAAATTGTTTATATTGAGAAAATGTTTAATGTGACTGCATTGTTTTATGCAGATTGTTTTTTTTGAATGCTGATTTAATTTGAGTGATCTACCATGTCAACGGCGAGCCAGACCCTGATCTGCCACTCAAAGAATCGTCGTGGTCCATCACGGATGCACACAATTGAGCTAAGCACATACATACTACCCGGGTAGCAACACAAAAGGTCTTTACACACAAATACATTGAAGCTCTTTACGCACACACATGATCATTGGAGCTTAACACAATGGACATTTGAGTTTTTTTTTCATATGGACATTTGAGCACTTCATATACTACAAAGGATCCAGAAGAAATTATTGAGACTGTTTTATTTTGTTTCATTTTATTTCATTTTTGCTATTTACATTTAACTTCTGGTTTGATATGAATCATTTTGTGGTTGGTTCATAGAGTTGAGTGGAGACCAGACAGAGTCAAACTGTGAGAATATTGTTATGTGAATTATTGTAAATAAAATTGCCGGCTGATAATTACTTAAAATTTATATAGTCCACCTTTTTGCTTTTAAATCCTCCCAGAGCCGAAGCTAGGCTGAATTTAATCTCTGTAGAGTAACATACATAGAATATTACATTCGTTGTCCCCGTTACAAAAGCCAATTTAAAATGGAGAGTGTCTGTGCAGCATCTAACTTAAAGGTACTGTATGTAACTTTTTCACTCAACTAAAGAATAAAAATACCATAATATGTTTGCATTTATTGAGGAAACATGCTAAGTTCACAAACTCGTTTCTCTGAAAACTACTTCTACAGCCAGTTATTTTACTTTGAAATGTGGGTTTCCAGGCTGGAATGTTTGTTATTGTTTTGGTCTGAGATACTGCACGTTGCCAATTTAAGAATCTGTTTAAGATCTGCTGATCTTATGTCCTTACATGACATATCATTGAAAGGTATAAGGTAGAGTACATTGAATTTGGCATTTAAGGTTATGATGATGATGATATCAGCTGTTAAGCATGAGATTCCTGCCAGTCCTGTTTTCTCTATTGTAAATTAAATGAGTCAGATTACTGAGACTCTCACCCTTTGTCTTTAATGGCTTTTCGAGCCCCAGCCCCATTCGTTGAATAGTTAGGCTGATTGGATTAGGATTGGTAACACTCTAGAGTCTAGGGCTGGTTCCTAAACCTGTACACTTCATTTGCATGCTTTGTTTAAGGTCGTCACCCAGGTGCTTTGTCTCCATTTCTAAGCACTGCCCTCTAAATGTAGCCTATATAAACTACAATGTAAATGTTCCCTTAGTCAGGCTTGATGACTGCAGCTACCTAGCTCGTGTTCTCAATAAAGAATCCTGCTGAAGATGAAGATACAACCAAGTCTCCTGTTCTTCGCTTCTGAGTTTTCAACACTGGCAACCCGTGTGAGCGCCGTCCAGTCTGAGGAGCGACGATCTCCGATATTTTTTAATTTGACTGCAGTACCTATTTCGTCATTCTTACATACTGCACCTTTAAGGCCTGTTCACACTAAGGACGATAACTATTATAACGATAAATTGTTCCAAAAATCGTTCAAAATATAAAAGAATAGCAGAGTTCACACCACAACTGTAACAATAGTGGCACAGAGAAACAATTTACTTAGAATCACTTTTTTGGAAACATTTTTCCAGCCGATAAACAACATTTATAGCCAATAATATCCTGCTTTAAAGAGCTTGAGCATTTAAAGCGGCTTAAGACAAATCTTTACAGCGCCCTTTTATAAACCGAACAATATTATCCGCTGGTGTGGACACTAATATAGTTATCATCATTCTTGGTGTGAACGGCCCTGGTGTGAAGCTGTGAGTTTAAATTCTTCAAAAACAGAGAGGTTACCTTGTTGCCGAGAAATATAATGTAGTGAAGTTTGAACTATTTTATTTGTAAAAAGTCTCAGGGCAGCAAGGACAAGAAATTTCTGTGCTCCTAAATATTTCTGTGTGTAGCTCGTTAAAGCTCGATTAAACCAATCTTCTACGTTTACAGTGGTTTATTGTTTTTTCTGCCCTGCTGTTAGCTGATATGTGACTATTGATTACTATTCACTGCTTCTGCTGCTGATGATTTGATATTTTTCAGGGCTGGTTTGCAGGCAGGAATCTGTCTGTATCACAAGTCACCACAAAATACTTCCTGTGGGTTGATGATGACTTTGTATTTTTGAATGAGACCCGGATTGGGAGCTTTGTAGAGATTATGGAGGCGGTTTCATAACTGGACATTGTAAGCATTTTTGTTTTTTTCTGTTGTGAGGAAAGGCCTTCACAGGACATGGCACTGACTGTGTCAATAGTTTTGCTTACTGATATCTCCATGTCTAAAAATGCAGTTTGTTAATTAAACTTTTACTGATTTAAGTGATTGAGAATCCATTCTGATTTTGACCTTTTTTCTGTCTAGCTTGGTGGTGAGGTATCAGGTAATCAGTATTATTTCATTTTTGAGTATGGCGAGGGAGATGAAGTGGAGGGCGGTTTAAAAGGAGGATTTCATCAGCCACTTTAACACTCTGATGGCTGCATTCTAGTAGATGGAGTTGTAAATTATTTTTTGGGTCTGATGGATGCCGTGAGAAGGGTTGGCTTTGACCCGCTCCTGAAAAGGGTAGGTCACTCTAGTATTCCCCAAATTTTGTCAGTTATTGTAAACTCATTTGAGAGTGGGTTTCTTTTTTCTGGTTACATCCAGTCTTTTAAGGCTGAGCATTGTTTTTTGGAAACTAACATTATTGAAATTATTTTATTGAAAAATCACATGTTTGCCAAGCGCTTTATACAATACAAAAAGCTTTCAAAGCAGCTTCATGTTAATAAAAAGAAAAATAACAGTCTCAATGTAAAATGCATCAATTATGAAATGTCTTAAATTTCAGCTGTAAAGAAGCTCTACAGAAGGCAGTAGTGTTGTTATTCACCTCAAGTTTATTCAATTTAGATAAGTGTCAATGTAGCCGTTTGTGCCATTATTCAGCTTAATTCAGTTTGAATGTTGTTCTCATCCGACAGTGTCAGTGCTGATAAACTTTTAATATACTGTAATGTTCATATGAACTAGTTGGACTAGTTCTATATTAGAAATATTCCTCAAATCATTATCATAAACAATACAAATTATATATAATTTGTTCCTAGATAAATATTTTCACATAAAACACCTGAAAAATTCATGAACTTCAGAGTAACATGGTATTTTATTTCCTGTCCATCATTCTGCGCCATTGTTTTTTTTTTACATGTTCCTCCTCTGCATTCTTGCCTTTCCTCAGATTTCTTTTCTTGTACCTTTTTTGTACATTTGTTTTGTTCAATATTTTTTGCCCATTTGTGCTACACACATGTACATAATAATAAAATAAGGAGAGATTTTATTCATCTCATAATGATTAAGATAATGCCGCTTTATGAAAACAGAAAAATCGAGATGATTGTTGGCCATAAGTTCCATAAAATGAAATTGACAGGATTATGTTCAGTTTGTTTGCGTTTTTAGTTTGTTTTTTTGTTTTTGTTTGAGGTAATTAAATAGACACAGGTATAACATATGGGGGTAAATCAAACACTATACCCTGCGTCTCAATGCCCATACTATACATTCTAAACAGTATGTGAGATTAAAATAAGTATGTCCCAAAGCATAGTATGTTGAAAAGAGTATGCCAGAAGTCCCCGGATGGTCAACTATTTCTGGTGGATTTTCTAAGTGTGGATCCGTGCTCACTATAACAGCTAATATTGCCCACAACCCACTGCGCTTTTGAGGAGGTACTACAAACATGAGTAAAAAGTTTAAAAAAAAAAAACTACAAAACACGGTGGATATGTGCGACTGACGGTGAGAGGTTTAGATAAAGGTTTGAGTGACTAATCAAAGTTTACCCTGATAGAAAAAAAATATTTATTTAATGTTATCCTTGTTATATTTCATCTGCAAGAACAATATCGACTTTTATAAAGATCCGTTTGACCATTAACTTTTAAATGCAGAATTATGCATTAATATGAGGAGAGACTCAGCGTGAAAGACCCGGGACTGACCACTAAAGTGCTTCTGCATTTCTCTCCGATACGGTAGGAAATGAAATGAAATGAAATGTGGAGGATTTTAATGATTGACAGGCCAGTTTACTGTGACAGCATGCGACCGAGCAACAGTTAAAGACACTATTGAATGCATGATAGTATGTCCCAAAGCTTGTCTACTTTTTGCTACACACTCAAAAGTATCTTAATTTCTTCTCAAAAATCGTGCATACTTTTAGGGTGTAGTATAAGTAGGCGAATTGAGATGCAGCATATGGTAACCGATGAACAAAGAACAAGGAAGTTGAACTGGGAACAGTCTAAAACTAACAAGATAACTCAAACAATACTCAAACCCAGAACAGACATTGCAGCGTCTAGTTACATTATAGATAGAAATTTAATAAATAATAGATGACTGTAGAGAAGTTCAGTGTGATGGAAGGAAGAAGAAGACGAGGTCGGCGAAATTGGGACTCGCACTTTATTTTCCAAGTGATAAAACGACAATTACAGAGCGCTCGTGCGCGGCCGCCGTGTCACTTGACACGGCAAAAACAAAAGAACAAATATGCACTAGACAAACAATCTTAGAGGCAGCTTCCGTGCAGCTTCACAGCTTCGTGCGAGTCCCAGGTCTCTCTCACTTCTCTCTCTCAGCCGGCAGCTTTTATGCAGTCTCCACGCCAATTACTGCAATCAGACACAGGTGTTCGTCATCCGCACTTGACCCACTTACTCACCGCGCGACTCGCTGATTCCTCTCCCGCTACAGACTTCGCGAAACCACGCCCCCCTCGCCACATACCCCCACCGCCCGTCTCAGGCCGGGGAGCCGTCCGGCCTGCAGCCTCCCCCCCCCCCTCCTGGAGAGGAAGTCAGCCACAACCATCTGTGCACCCGGCCTGTGGATCACCTGGAACTTAAAAGGCTGTAAAGCTAGATACCAACGGGTGATCCGCGCATTGGTATCCTTCATGCGGTGGAGCCATTGCAGGGGAGCGTGGTCCGAACAGAGGGTGAACTCCCGCCCCAGGAGGTAGTAGCGGAGGGTGAGAACAGCCCACCTGATGGCCAAACACTCTTTCTCAATGGTGCTGTACATCGTCTCTCTCTTAGAGAGCTTGCGACTGATGTACAGCACCGGCCGCTCTACACCCTCCACCTCCTGGGACAGGACGGCGCCCAGCCCCCTGTCCGATGCGTCCGTCTGTAGGATAAAGGGGAGAGAGAAATCAGGAGCATGCAAAAGCGGCCCGCCACATAGAGCAGCCTTTATCTGGGTAAAGGCCCGCTGACACTGCTCCGTCCACTGAACCGTATCTGGCGCTTCCTTTTTAGTTAGATCGGTCAGCGGGCTAGCGAGGTCCGAATAATTAGGCACAAACCTTCTATAATATCCCGCTAGCCCCAGGAACTGTCTAACCTCCTTTTTGGTCTTGGGTCTCGGACAGGTCGCAACTGCTGCCGTCTTATCAATTTGGGGACGCACCTGTCCGTGACCCAAGCAAGTGGAAACCCAGATACCTTACCTCCACACGCCCACCTTCTTATAGTCTACACAGAAGCGAACCGAGCCGTCAGGTTTGGGAACTAAAACTATCGGGCTCGCCCAGTCACTGCTTGACTCTTCTATTACCCCCATATCCAGCATAGCCTCTAATTCACTCTGAACCACCTTTTTCTTATGTTCAGGCAAACGATACGGGCGGCAGCGTACCACGACCCCAGGTTCGGTCTCAACGTGGTGCTGAATGAGGTTTGTCCGGCAAGGCAGGGGAGAAAACACATCCGCAAAATCAGCTTGTATATTTTTAATGTCAGTGAGCTGGGAGGGCGAGAGGTGGTCTCCACCAAGAGCCAGCGCGAGAGATTGTGATTTTGAACTCGCCTCAGGCCCGAGATCCTCCTCTCCGCTCACCACCGTCGCCAACATCACTGACTCTGCCTCAACCCACTTTTTGAGGAGGTTGAGGTGATAAATTTGATGTGCTCCACCCCTGTCTGTACGGGCTACCTCATAGTTGAGATCATTAACTCGCCGTGTGACCTCAAAGGGCCCTTGCCACTTTGCGAGTAACTTCGAGCTGGTAGTAGGGAGTAATACAAGTACCTTATCTCCCGGTGCAAATTGGCGGAGTCTAGTTCCCCTGTTGTAAAGCTGACTCTGTCTGCCCTGGGCCTGTAACAAATTCTCCATTGATAGCCGCCCCAAAGTGTGGAGCTTTGTTCTCAGGTCCAGGACATACTGAATTTCGTTCTTAGCAGCGGACGGTCCATCCTCCCAAGTCTCTCTAAGAACGTCAAGCACCCCGCGGGGCTGACGTCCATAGAGAAGCTCGAAGGGGGAAAACCCCGTGGAGGCTTGGGGGACCTCGCGTACAGCAAACAAGAGGGGTTCTAGCCATTTATCCCAATTTTTGGCGTCTTCGTGAACGAACTTACGAATCATGGATTTCAAAGTGCGATTAAACCGTTCCACTAAACCGTCTGTTTGTGGGTGGTAGACGCTAGTGCGAATCGATTTAATGCCCAACAATTCGTAGAGTTCGCGAATCGTTCGTGACATAAACGCCGTGCCCTGATCAGTGAGAATCTCTTTGGGGATTCCCACTCGGGAGATTAAAGAGAAGAGAGCGCTCGCAACACTTTTAGCCGAAATGTTACGAAGCGGGACTGCTTCCGGGTATCGCGTTGCGTAGTCCACCAGAACCAAGGCAAAGCGATGCCCTCGTGCTGACCGCTCTAATGGCCCGATGAGGTCCATACCAATTCGCTCGAAGGGGACCTGCATTAACGGGAGGGGGCACAATGGTGCTTTTGGATTGGCCGGTGGATTCACCAACTGACATTCACGACAAGACGCGCACCACCTGCGCACGTTCTCGTGAATGCCCGGCCAGAAGAACCGGGCCATGAGACGGTTTAGTGTTGCCGCCTGACCTAAATGCCCGGCCATTGGGTTACAGTGAGCCGCCTGAAAAAGCATTTTCCGGCGGCTTTTAGGAACCAACAACTGTGTTGTATCTTCCTTTGTCTGGGTGTCTTGGGTCACCCGATACAACCTATCTTTTACTACAGTAAAATAGGGATAAGAGAGCGGTTGGTCTGGCTGAAGCAGCTGGCCGTCGATGGAGCGGACCTGATTAAAGGCGTTTTTAAGAGACTCATCCTGGGACTGCTCCAGGGGAAAGTCATCGCGCTCTGAGAGAACCATTCTCGCCAGAGCCCTCTGTTCCCCTGCAGCAGGACCCAGTGGTCCCGGCTCAGCATCCCCCAGCTGAACGACCGCTGTCTTTCCCTTGTTTTTTCTACCCCAAGAGGCACCCGCTGATAACGACCCCAATAATTCATTAAAGGCAGGCCAATTCGTCCCCAAAATGAGCGGATGCCGGAGGTGCGGGTTAACGGCCACCTCCACACTATGCTTTTGGCCCCTAAATTGAATTACGACCGGCATTATCGGATACCTCACCACCACCCCGTGCACACACCGCACCTTAACCATGCGGCTGTTATCCAATGCCCCCGGTTGAATCAGACTTTGATGTATAGAGGTTTGGTTACAACCTGAATCCACCAAAGCCTGATAAGTACCCCCCTTTATACTCACTGGTATCTGGTACAGGCCAGTTTGGTCGGGGGCAGCCTGCGGCGCGTCGGGAACCCGGATCAGGGTCCCCACCTCCATCGCCGGACACCGATCTATAAAATGTCCCGGGTCCCCGCAGCGCCAACAGGCCGGCCCAGGCCTCCCCGCCGCTCCGGTGGCAGGAAGCGGGTCAAGGAAATGGCGTGGAGAGTGCAGGGCTGCCGGACTCGGGACGGGGTGGTCGGACGTGGCGGGCCCCCTAGGTGGGGCCCGGGTCACAGGAACGGGCTCCGCCGGAGTCGCGGTCCTCCACCTTGGCGCCGGCCGGGGCACCAGCCCCCCGCGAGACCTGGGAAGGGGCACAGGTTTGGGGAGAGAAGGGGTAGAGAGAGAGAGAGAAGGAGAGAGAGAAGCTGATGGAAGGGCTTCGCCGACCCCTGAGCACGCCACCATGTGATCTTCCGCCAGGTGGATGGCCTGGTCCAGCGACGTCGGGCGGTGGCACTGGACCCACTGCGCAGTTTTCTTTGGCAGCTTAGTGATAAACTGCTCCAGTACCACCTTGCTGATGACATCCTCGACGTCGCCTCCGTCGGCCATCAGCCATCTGCGGCAGGAGTCCCGGAGCTGTTGCGCCAGCACGAAGGGTCGGCCAGACTCCTCCAGGCTCAGGGACCGGAACCGCTGACGATGTTGTTCGGGGGTCCGGCCGACCCGCTGCAAAATGGCGCGCCTCAGGTCTTCGTAGACCAGGAGGTTCTGGACTGGCAGTTGGTTGGCGGCTATCTGCGACTCACCCGATAGCAACGGGATGAGCCGCATGGGCCAGTCCGATTGGGGCCACCCCCGGGCCTCGGCGGACCTCTCAAATAGGTCCAGGAACGCCTCCGGATCGTCCTGGGGACCCATTTTATTGAGAGGCAGGGGCGGGGCCGAGGCCGTAGCTGGAACAGGGACGGCCCGAACCTCCCGGTCGAGCCAGCTCCGGAACAGCTCGCGGTCTTCTTGCTGGCCTTGGAGGAGCATCTGGAAGCGTTGATCCTGCTCCTCTTTCACGGCCAGCAGGGCGTGATGTTGCTCCCGGTGAAGACCCGCGAGCGTCTGTATAAGCTCCGCAAACGGCGTTCCCGGCGGGGTCTGCATGGCGGCGGCAGTCTTCTTCTTCCCGGGTTTCGGCACCAGTGTAGAGAAGTTCAGTGTGATGGAAGGAAGAAGAAGACGAGGTCGGCGAAATTGGGACTCGCACTTTATTTTCCAAGTCATAAAACGACAATTACAGAGCGCTCGTGCGCGGCCGCCGTGTCACTTGACACGGCAAAAACAAAAGAACAAATATGCACTAGACAAACAATCTTAGAGGCAGCTTCCGTGCAGCTTCACAGCTTCGTGCGAGTCCCAGGTCTCTCTCACTTCTCTCTCTCAGCCGGCAGCTTTTATGCAGTCTCCACGCCAATTACTGCAATCAGACACAGGTGTTCGTCATCCGCACTTGACCCACTTACTCACCGCGCGACTCGCTGATTCCTCTCCCGCTACAGACTTCGCGAAACCACGCCCCCCTCGCCACAATGACCTTCTGCTAATGTATCTGTATTAGATGTCAGCGACTGAGCACTCTCAGCACTCCTCACTACACTTCAGTAAATATCTACACGTTATGTTGCAGCTATAAAAATGTGATACATGGACAGTAGTAAATATAATACTTTATGTATGCATGAATGGAGTATGACTTGCAAAGTCAATTATCTCCATCCTTTCCATTCTTTTCCTTAGCTGCGCATTCACGGTAAGAGAAAGTGGAAGTTATGATGATCGTTAATATTCAAACCCTTCTCACTCCACGTCAAATGCCTGTGCTACCCCTGTACAGGTAGGTAAATAAAGCACCTGTACACAATGTAGGCTACAGGGTTTACCGAATCAATGAAAAAAAAGTATACATTTTTTTATATTCTTCTCTCTTTAAGTCTAATATTGGTTACTAGAGCCAGAGTGTTAATACTGTGTTACTCATCTGTTCATGTGTAGTTATTCATTAATTATTCCAAAGTGTTACCCTAATATTACCCTTAAACAGAGATCTGTAAAAAAAAATTGACTGTCAAATATTCAAGAATTGAATGCACCAAATTAATGAAATATTATTTGTCACCATAAAACCATGATACACATGCCTGTGAACATCACACCATCAAGCAAGCAAATGGAGTTTAAGAAAATGTACTATTTCCAGCACAATTTTTGCAGGCTCTGACAATTATCCAGTAAGCAAAACAATTTCTTACTTTACTGGAGTTTCTTTCTCGTTTTTCTCCTTGCAAAAGTAATCCACAACATCAAAACTGAGCTCTTTTAAGAGTTCAGACTCCATGGTCAAGCTATGGAGAGTTGGCAAGTTCTTGGCACATTCCCGTTCGCAGTTAATTTTAACTTGAGACATTTTGGAAAATGAGTGCTCTCCCTCACAGTTTGTAACTGGCAGCATCAGAATATCAAAAATATTTCTTCCACAAAGTGAATTGTGACTGCTTAATTTTACTGTGACGAGCTGAAATGGCTGTACCAAGTGTTTCTATTGGTATTTTACTATACTGTAAGATTGGAGAAATTAGAAAATGCTGGGTAGTCTGGTTGAGGAACGACCACTCCCCGAGAAGACAAAGGACGTTTCTGTAAATTAACATTTGAACTCTCTCGAGTAACTAGCATCCCCATTCAAGATGAAATCACACTGTCAATCACCTCCCCCATCTCATCTCTCTCTCATGCTGAGATCACTTGAAATTCACCCAAAAATCGATATGGTTTAATGGGAACAATTATCATACAACGTTATACATGTTTGGTAAAATTTGAAATGTCTCAGTGCGACTGGTACAAAGGTCTCATTCCCAAAGAAGTAAACTAAAAGGTAATAAAGTTTTGAAGAGTTTAGAGATATTTTGCTTGCAGAGGACGGTGTGTCTTCCAGACAAATGGAATCCTGCCCTCAAAATGTGTTAACTCTGAATGCAAATTCCCATTGTTAGCTCATGATTCCATGTGAAAGAAGTTTCTGTCTCGGTCTGAGTATTAAAGAAATGCCACAAGAGGCTCAGGCGATTTGTAGTTCCGATCAGCCCGTAATGCTTGTATTTTTCTAATGTCAGGTTTGCATCTTTTCTCTTTATTCCATGGCATTTTATGTTTTCTATTTATTATCTTTGAACTGATTATGATACTTATAATTGGCATGAAACATTTACCTGACTAATAATAAACTGTAACATTTGGATTTATTCTGACTTACTCTGAAATTATTTTCCCAAGTAGATTAAGCGAATGCGTATGTTCCCGCAAATCTGTGTCAGATTAGTGAGGGGGGGTTATCTATATAATAATAATAATAATAATAATAATGTAATTATATATTTAAAGGATTAAAAGGGATTTAAGAGAATAAATAAATCAGAGTGGTAATAGAAGTTTTACATCTAATTATAGTTGAAAATAATATATATATTTTTTTAAATGTGCACATATTCACTCTTATTCGTATGCCAATATGTCGAAAAACACAAATGTTTCTTGTCTTGTCACATTCATTTAAGAATTACGTGAATAATTATAGCATATTTTCAAATCAAAACAACAATTGCATTAATAGTTGAGTAGTTTGCATCACTAGATTCTATTGTAAAAGAGTCGTCTAATACTTACATTTTTCACAAACTCACCAAGACAGGAACTTATTTAATAACTTCTTTGATTTATTTGACATTTACGAGCGCAACACAAAAATGTATTCAGCTGCAAAACTTAACTTTTACAACTTTTTGTCATCCTAATGTAAGGCCCGGCTCAATCGATCCAATGGCGGCATTCGATCAGCGGGTGAAGGTCTCTGCGTGTTACTGTCTTTCCACGTGGCAAAGGGATTTTTGATTAAATGCAATACATTTTCTCATGTATTAACTCATTAGTTCATCTGACTCCATAAATGAAAAGGTTTTAATGATATCTGTGCATCATTAAATGTGACCGAATGTTTGACTATTCTTTTTAACACTTTAATGAAAATAATAACAAAGTCCGTTAGAATAAAATCAAATGTTTACAATTTATTATGTCAGGTAAATGTATCATGCCAACTTCATAATCAGTTCAAAGATAATCAAAACAATAACATTGAATGCTCTAATAAAGCGATGAGATGTGAACCCGACATTAAGAAATACACTCACCTAAAGGAGTATTAGGAGCACCATACTAATACTGTGTTTGACCCCCTTTCGCCTTCAGAACTGCCTTAATTCTACGTTGCATTGATTCAACAAGGTGCTGAAAGCCTTCTTTAGAAATGTTGGCCCATATTGATAGGATAGCATCTTGCAGTTGATGGAGATTTGTGGGATGCACATCCAGGGCACGAAGCTCCTGTTCGACCACATCCCACAGATGCTCTTTTGGGTTGAGATCTGGTGACTGTGGGGGTCATTTTAGTACAGCGAACTCATTGTCATGTTCAAGAAACCAATTTGAAAATGAAGAGGACCATTTGCCTATCTTCCTTTGTGTGTCAGTTTCTCTAAACTTCTAAAAACCTTATTTCCTTTTGTTTTACTTATTTGGAAATGAGACATTTATACCATTCACTCTGAGACATTTTAAATGATACTAAACATAATACTCAATGATAATCATTCACATTAAACCATATCTATTCTTATGTGAGTTTTAGGTGTCCCAGAGAGAGAGAATGAAATGTATATAGGGTGAGACTTTCGTCTCAAGGGATGAGGGGGAAGTCATATATTAATTTCCAGCAAGGTCCTTTGTCTCACAGACCAGTGGCCAGGTCTATCTCTTCAACCAGTTTTTCCAGTCTTACACTAACAACAAACAACTCATTCTACACCAACATGATAAGATAAGAGAATTAATTTTAATTATGTTGGGGGTGCCTTTTTATGCCACTGAATCAAGAACATGAGCTTGAAAGCTTTGTAAAGGAACTGAGAAGCATTCAGAATATGATGTGACTTTGAAGAGAGATAATGAAGTATTTTTTTATATAAAAGTTTGTTTATTAGGGTTCTTCTGCTCATAACTGTTTGCCCTTTGGTCTTATTACTCTCTGCAGATTTTCCACTGCTTCATTTTTAAATGCATTAGCGTTCAATGTGAATCTTAATGTGCTAGAAAATTGATGCACATTATCAGTAATTCCTAGCTTGGTAGTGCAGTGTAAAGTGATCTGCTCTATTCCAGTAGGAGGATGTCTCTGATATGCTTGTAAGAAGCAGCAGCTAGCCTATTATTTGATGTTTTTAATAAATTATATATTAAAAGCTGAATGTACATCTGACATATGTCCAGCCTTTCTTTTACAAACATATCCATGTGCATTAGCAAAATGAGAACCATACATGCAAACCCGACAAAAGTGAGATGCACTTACCGCGGATCGCCCGGTTCATACAACAACGCATGCGTGAGAAGACTTCGCCTTATTGCATTTCAGAACTGGGCGATCCGTGGTAGGTTTGCTAATGCATGTGGATATGTTTGTAAAAGACAGGCTGGACATATGTCAGATGCACATTATCAGTAATTCCTAGCTTGGTGGTGCAGTGTTAAGTTATCGGCTCTATTAACTGGACAAGGAGGAGGATGTCTCGGATATGCTTGTAAGAAGAAGCAGCTTTTATTTTATGGATTTAATAGATATATATTGTTGTAGTTCACCTCAACAACACATGCGTGAGAAAACTTCGCCTTATTGCACTTCAGAACCGGGCGATCCGTGGTAAGTCACATCTCACTTTTGTCGGGTTTGCATGTATGGTTCTCATTTTGCTAATGCATGTGGATATGTTTGTAAAAGAAAAGCTGGACCTATGTCAGATGTAGATGTTGACAGAGAAGATGGCTTTTGTTGTGACTGTTTACTGATGGCAAAGATGTGTGTGTACTGAAGTAGAATGATTTGTCTAATGGCTTTCATCACAGCTTAGAAAGGTGTGTCTGTCCGCAGTAGTATCTGAAAGCCAGTCAGCTGTAACTAACTTAAGTTAGATCACCCACAAATGTAAATCATTTACTCTCTTGCATATCATTCCAGCCACACATTCATTTTTTTTTGTTTTTAGTTGTCATTGAAATGTTGTGATGTTCCTGTGTCAGATGTGTGTAACTCATGTGTTACTTTTCTTTCAGATCATTTATCATCATGACGTCCACGAGCCGCATCTTGCTTAAATGTTTCCTGCTTGTCATTATGCTGGTCATTTTCTTAATGTTGAAAGTCATGAAAAGCCATTCAGCACGCCGGTACACATATAGTCTTTATCCGCTTCCGCTTTAAGTCGTGACATAATGAACACTGTTTCCGAGTCCAAGCCTCAACTCATTTCAAATGAGAATAGCATCTCAACAGCCGTTTATAACCACTATTTATTAATTTCACACATTCAAGATATTTTTTAAAACTCACAGTGTACATTAATATCCGGAATGATGGCGTCCCAGACACCAATATTTTAATGATTTATAAAAGATGAATCACTGTCTAGCCATCTGATATTTCAGAATGGAGATAACAGATATAGGGTCATGATTTTTCAGTATTACAGCATACCTTGAGTGTCTATTAGCACCGTTTGTTATTTGCTTTTGGCATCTTATAGAACGCTTGGATCTGGAAACCGTGATGAGACTTAATGAGATGATTGATTTCTTTTTATGTAGAAAATTCTCAATATGATTTACACTGATTTCAGAGCAACAATGGTGTTTTTAGGAACAGGGTGTTTCTTTAACTATGGACACTTTCGGCCCTGTGAAAATATTTCCCTAATACATAGATTTCACACACTCAAACTCTTATTTGATTTGCCTATAATGTCAAACAGTGGATGTACTGCAGTGCACATGCACTACTACCCTAGTGAATATTCATAAATATCCCAAAATGTACTTGAAATAATATTTTATGCTAAGTATACAAATACATTTATGTACTATAAATATCTTGCAATTGTACTGTTAGTATACTAAATTGATATACATAAAGTCTTCTAAATTAGAACAACTAATTTTGTACTTAATGCCCTTTAGTTATCCAGAAATAGTGCTGAGAGGTCCAACTATATACTATACCAAGATATACTTAAGTATATGTTATTGTGCTAAAGTGGAACTATGGCAAGTATATTTTATATACACTTTAAATATTTTGCATTCAACGACTGATATTATACAGAGATCCTACTATCCTTACTAATAGTGATATTAAAACACATTTTAGGCTTAATTTTAAGAAATGTGCATTGTGCAATAAAAAAGTACTCCAAATAAAGTTTAATTATAATATTTAAATCAAAGTCTCAAGCGATATGTCAGTAAATATGTTAATAGATTTGTAGTACAAGTATGAAATAAGCGTAATTTAAATACATTTTGGTATTCGTTTTTTAAAGGATACTATCGTCAGTAGTATTAACATATAACGTGTCACTTTTTGATTGATTTATGTAACTAGAGTAACTAGTGATAGACAGGGAATCCATGTGTCCCTCAAACTGACTGGTCAGTGGATGTCAAATATGTTTTAAAGGGGGAAGGTCTGTTGGGGGGTCACTTTTGCTGATTGTATTTTCCTTTGATTGTTGGTGGTGAAATTCACCCAAGCTGGTATTACGTAATGTTGACACCCTGAGTGTCAAAATCTTTGTTGTTTGATCAATAGGGTAGCCTATATGTTAATTGAGTCAAAATATCTGAGTCAAGACATTCAGGAATACCATTACCCCTACACCACATGGCTATATTCATTAAAATAACGTGTGTGTGTGTGTGTGTACCTCAGTAGGACCGTAGTACCTCAACTAGAGGTTTGTTAATGCCTAAGACAAAGAATCAGACACGTTCATCAAGCCAAAGAGTCGTAATCACCCACACGCCGTATTCTTCTCAACAAGAAAAGGTGTTGTTTTTTTACAACATCTGTATCTGTGTCCTGACGCCAAAAGGATCAGTGTTAAAAAGACAAAGAATCAAAACATTTATCTGACTCACTATGAAGGTATTTACAAGTGGAACTGGCGGGGGAAGAGTGCAACCTAAATGGGTTTGTTAATGGTTTTACGACGGTTGCTAAGGCTAGCCAGATGTTTCAAGAATGACACTTCGTCAAAAGCTTTCTGGTGATTCTCTAGGCTCGCACACAAAAACACATTTTTAGTGTATATCAATTTGGTAGTTACTTTTGTTATTTTAGTATTTTTTAAAGAAAATGTTTTAGTTCCCTATCAAGCGAACTCCCGCTGCCTTACGCTGTGGGAACGCCCTGCGTGATTGCGTTGTGAAGCACGTGTATAATCAGTCCAATGGAAAGACGAGATGTCATAGGCGGGTGACGTCATCGACCAGGAAGCTATAAAGCACCCCTGAAAGCAGACAGCTTCTGTGCCTTCAGCAAGCGATCTGTGTATTCTGTCCTTGTCTTATTTATTGTTGTCTGTCAAGTTACAATATATTTATATTATGGCAAAAGAGAGCAAGCAAGCATTGTGCAATCAGAATCAGCAACAGTGACCCCCCAACAGACGTTCCCCCTTTAAAACATATTTGACATCCACTGACCAGTCAGTTTGAGGGACACATGGATTCCCTGTCAATCACGGGTCATAAATCAATCAAAAAGTGACACACCGTATATGTTAATACTACTATTGTCTAATTTTGTCATGAATATTTCAACATAATTTCCACCACATCTCAAATTATTTGTTCTCAAAATAAAATGGCTAAACTTCATTAATTTCATAGCATTACTATAAGCATTGTTTAACATCATTCAATTCATAACATCATATAACTGTATGTATACTAAATACAATTAAATAATATACTCACACTTTTTGCATAATTTGATGAAATTGCAGTTTGATTGGAAATGATGCACAAAAAAACAAAACCTTTGACATACACTGCCGTTCAAAAATTTGGGATCGGTAAGATTTGTAATTTTTAAAAGAAGACTCTTATGCTCAACAAGGCTGCATTTATTTTATTTAAAAAACAACATAAAAAACAATCCAGTAATATTGTGAAATATTATGACAATTTAAAATAACTTTTCTATTTTAATACATTTTAAAATGTCATTTATTCCTGTGATGTAAAGCTGAATTTTCAGCATCCATACTCCAGTCTTCAGTGTCATGTGAAGAGGGTGATTTAATATACTTAAAAAAAACATTTATTATTCATTATCAATCTTGAAAACAGTTGTGTATTTTTTTTTTCAGGACTCTTTGAATAGAAAGTTATATTTCATTTATTTGAAATAGAATCTTTTGTAACATCATGAATGTTTTTACTGTAACTTGATCAATTTAATGCATCTTTACATCCTTGCTTCTTACTGACCCCAAACAGTAGCGTATAATGTTACAAAAGCTTTCTATTTCAGATAAATGCTGTTCTTTTGAACTTTCTATTCATCAAATAATCCTACATTTATTTTTACATAACTGTTTTTAACATTGGTAATAATAATGATAATAAAGGTTTCATGAGCAGCAAATCAGCATTTAAGAATGATTTCTGAAGCATCATGTGACACTGAAGACTGGAGTTGTCAGCATTACCCAGGTGAAAAAGACAGTATTAAATGTATTAAAAATATATTTGAAATACAAATAGTATGTTTATAATACATTTGTATTTCCAACATGCTTATTTAAATGTAACAAAAAATACATTGAATTGCATTTTAATATATTTCTAAAAAGTGTACTAGAAGTACATTGGTAATAAATGTAGCGTTTGTACGCACGTATAAATATGACTAATTATTATTCATAACGGGTTATGATCAATAATTAATAATTTAATTATTTTCAGAATTTACTGTAGCAGAATCAATAGTATGATCATTTTATCAGTTCATCCAATGAACGGAAAGCATAAGCAATTATTAATTCTTGGAAATATAATATCTTCCTGGCCAAGAAAGACTAATTCCCAGCTAACAGCTAAATTAAGAAATAATTCAAGGGTAAAAGCATAAGTAGCTTAGGTCGTAGTTCAAGACAATAAATTCGTAAGCACATAACACAAGTAATGCTTCTCTTTTCAAATGCAAACAATGCTTTATTGATTATAAGACTAACACATACAACTAATATCTAACACAAACACACGCATTCATACAAGTTGCAGAAAGAAAAAGAGTAAGGAAGAATAAGTTTAAGAGTGAGGTGAAATCCCAAGATTCTATGCACTTATAAGACACAACCTGAACGAACCATCAATAATTAATTTTACCCTTCTATCGTTTCTTAGGCGGGTAATTCAATTTTATATCAATGCACCCGTTCAGTTAAGAGTCTGGAGGCTACTTGCTTGTCCTTGCGTTGCTTTGGGGATCCCCTTTTGTCGGTGTAAAGGGGGTTTCCCGGGTCCGTTGCTTGGCTGGCGGTCTCCTCGTGCCTGCTAGATCTTGGGCAGCAATCACGTGGTGTGTTGGCAGCTGGATGAAAGTCTTTGAAGTTGGGAGCGCGTTGCAGTCGAAACGTTTAAACGAAACTTTGCAGCAAAACTTAACTTAGAACCGAGACTTTTAACGGAAAAGAAGTCAAAGGAAAATAAAGCTGAGACGAGTTAGATGGCTTGAATAAATCTGTTTTAACCCTGATCTTGATTTGGGTCATTTGTCTCTATGCATCTACATGGCTACTATACCCATCGTCTGCTCCACCCGACTTGTTCTCCTGCCGAGGCCTTTTCCGAGGGCGAGAGCGGGGGAGAGAGAGGGCAAGAGCTCCAGAGAGAGGGAAAGAGCAGCAAGAGAGAGCAAAAAGAGAAAAGAGAGCAAAAAGAGAAAGAGCGATAAACTGGTGTTCAGTCCTTTTGAAGACCTGACGTTTCCGCCTTCTTTTGGAAGAAGGTCCAATCAGGAGCTGTCCCTTTGGAGGGAGATTTTATGATCCTTTGTGGTATAACCAGGCATTTAAATCTCTAGTTCCATTGGGTGTTTAAGAGACGAATCTTCACACTACTTATAATACTAATGTGTCACAAAGTTTAGCAAAATGTAATGTTAATTAACAAATGGGGAACGAAGATTGGAGTTTTTCGAGACCAAACTTGCCACAAATGGATTTGGTTAAACATTAGTTGGCAAAGTTTGAAACATTATTCCATTAGAGTTGTCGAGAAACATAGACCAAACCACAAAAAGGCAACTCATGAAATAGGGAACTTAGATACATTGTTCATACAATTCTCAAGTGGATATATAATAGCGTATATATATATATATATATATATATATATGTATATATATATATATATATATATATATATATATGAATACAGGATTAATTTCTCCTCCTTGGTTAGAATTCAGAGATATATATATATATATATATATATATATATATATATATATATATATATATATATATATATATATATATATATATGAATACAGGATTAATTTCTCCTCCTTGGTTAGAATTCAGAGAGAGTCACAGTTCTGTGAACATTCCTTTGGGTCGTAAACGCTGTTATCTAAGAACACCAGTGATGTTAGTTTTGGTCTCTTTTCACTCCAAAGATGGAAAACATAGTAAACTATATTCAACTGGATATTACTGTACGTATTCTGATTGATCACACCGGAAGCATTCTGGAGGTGTCCAGAACTATGTGTACAAGTTATGGGAATAGACAGTTATTTTTAAAATGCATAATGAAGGTATTTATAATTCACTTTAAGCTACGATAAAATCATAGTCATTCCAATGTGACATGGGGAAATGGACACACATAAAAACACTTTGAATATATCTGGTTTAATGTCTTTTAAAAAGAGAAGTTTCTTTCTCTTTTAGAACCCCCTTCTGTGGGACATTCCAGTCAGTCATAAAAATGTCTCGTAACTGGACACCGCGCTCTGTCCGGAGCGGGCTTCCCTTGTGGGGGATGCGTGTGGTTGTGTGTGTGTGTGTGTGTGTGTGTGTGTGTGTGTGTATGTTAATTTACATCCAGGCTTTTTGGGCCTGAAGGCTTTGGGATTTTAGCTAGGATGTATTTAGTTATTCAGATTCACCCCTCGCCCAGTCCTTACATAAATATATGTTTAATTATATTTTTAATAAATATGCTATAGACAAGCATACTTTTAATATATTTCTGAAAAGTATATTAGTAGTACATTGGTAATAAACGTATGCTTAATTACATTTTTAATAAATATGCAATAGACAAGCATACTTTAAATATATTTCTAAAAAGTGTACTTGAACTACATTGGTAAAAATTATGTTTAATTACATTTTTAAGAAATATGCTAAATACAAACATATTTTAATTTGATTAAAAAAATATATAAAAAATACATTGTAATAAATATATGCTTAATTATACTTTTAAGAAATAGGATAAAAACAAGCATACTTTTAGTGACGTTTTAGTTTATTTACAGAAAACATACTTGTGTTACTAACTTAAAGTATTTTTTATGTTTACTTTGTGTGTATAGCAAAACGATTAATATTTTAGTTGGTTACACACACCTTATTTATAACCATGTATAGGCCTACTGTAATATATATTTTAATATTTATGTAATAGCATGTGCTTCAGCCCTGCTTTGAAAAATATTGTGGAAAACCATGTTTAACATTTGAATATATTTAAATAACACATCAATAAATATATCAGATATTCAAATGAATTCTTAAACTAATATCGCGGTGCATTCATTTCGACCAATCAGAGCCAAGAGTCAGAGTTTTCAAAACAAGCTTGCAGGTAATTGTCCAATCATACACTGCCATTTGAAATTACAAGTTGGGCGGGCAACGGATACTGTGGTATTCCAACTATATGGAGATTTCAACAGAAATAATGTCTTTTCCAAAATTTGCTTTGTATTATTTCGCTGACTCTGACCTAGTGAAGGTGGACAGCACCGATCTAATATTAAGAGAACACAGACGAGCAGAATACCAGGTCAGCTCCCGCGAACAATTTAGGAGTGAAGGGCTACGATGGACAGAGCTAAATACTGCCAGCAAAGATCTTACTTCTTGGTGGTAAGTTTATTACTTTAAGTGATTAGTATAAGTGGCTTTATTCTCACTTTGGGTTTAGAAAATATTTTCAGAAGTTGATGCCGATGCTCTATATGTTAGATAACGTGGATTACTGACGTTAACCGATAACTTGACACTGACGCGAGCTACATAATGTTACGTCTATCAACTTAGTCAATTGTTATAGATACTTAAAGGTGCATTGCGCAACTTTTCATGTTAAAAATACCTGTTTTTCTTCCTATACATGCTTAAAGAACTGCCTGATGGGCTGATTGAGCTCTTCTCTGCTCACTGAGATTGCCTCTATAATCCTGTACAGTAAAATATATAAGAGGGATTCGGGCTCGAATTTGAGACTGGGCGTGACGTCATGCGCGTTCACGCTCACCAGGCTGTCTCGCAAGTTTGTGTATTCGCAGGCGCCGCCATTCTCCGTATCAGCGGACAACTCGTGCGTCAAAAGTAGAAGATGGATTCAAAGAGACCGGTTTGTAGTCCATTACAAACCCAAACGCAAACTCCACGTAAAGAAAAAAAGAAAAGAAAAATTGTCTAGTCCCACCAAAGGGCCAAATTGGAGTCAGACAAGCGTCGGAGTAAGACACATTTCACATTAATGTTTGTCAGTGTGCATTGTCCCTGTCAAAATATCTACTAAATAAATCAGCGCTACATGTAGTTTAGTGATTAGCAAGACAGATTCTAGATCCAAGATTCTTGAGTGTGATATAACATGCTGAAAAATATGACCAATAATTAGACACATATTTTGAGTAAATTCTAACAGAAAAAGGATGTATTGTTATTGGAATATTCTACTTAGCAGATCAATAAAACAGGCTGAACCCCGCAAGTCTTCGATGGCTTAGCCTGTTTGGCTTTTATGAAAACGTCATGATGACATTTGATTGTTTATTACATTGAGACATTTGAGTGAACGTTGTTGACCAACCGTGTACAGTATGATTATTATTTTGAACTATTGCGAAGTAATTATTATATTGTTCATGAACGTGTTTTCATAACAATACAATCATAGGTGGATACAGTAAACACATAAACAAAGTTTTCTACTACCCCCGTTTTCACCTCACACATAAGAGTATTTTACTCAAATGTCTTTCCTTCCATATATTTGAAATGACTTGCAGATTTATAACTTTATTACCTCTGAAGACATTTTGGCTGTACACCAAAGATCTGTGCGGCAGATGCTCCTTTAGTTATGAACAGCTCGTGCTCGTGCATGCGTGCGTGTGTGTGGTCTATGAGCGTGCACAACTCTGGTTGCAGTTTCGCTTGTCGCCAGAAGGGGCGTAGTTCCGCAAAAACTCAGAAACCTGCGTTTTGCACCTTTAATCTAGACAGTGAGATAAAACAACTATAAAAACATTGCACACTGTGTTTGCAGAAAACAAAATGGTTATTAATGGTGATTGATTACACGGCTTGATTGTTCCTTGGACAAGTAACGTTAACTTAATTTGGTGAACAAACATACATAATAACGTACAATGTTAACATATTTTGTGTTGTAATAATTTATTCTAAAGCTCTAATTAAATTTACACATTTGTGATATTTAAATCCAGAAAATGTTAGGCTAATTCATTAATATTAGGCTGTAAGTTTTTATGTCAGTAGATGACGTCAAGTCGAGTAAGTAATAGTTGAGTTTGTAACTTTTCGTTAGTGAAAAACAACAAAAACAGTCAATAGTGTGTCTAAAATGTAAGCAACTTATATAATAACTGCTTGTATCTTGTATAACTGCTTGAGTTTTTTTTTTTTTTACCTGTGTGACAGTTGAAATCGTGATAATATTTTGGAAAACCTCTTCTTTAGATGTTGTTAAGCTATATTAAATTTGAAAAATAAAATATGAATCATTCTCTCTGTGTTACTTCTTGTCTGGTAGGGCTAGTAAAAATACTTTTTTCACTTATCCCTTCAGAAAAATACACAGAAAAATTCGTTTATGTCGAGGCCTGTATTTTAGAATACATATAATATTAAATTCAATAACAGAAATATGATTTCTATTGGAAATTGTAAAAGTGGTATTTTTCTCTGTTGATTCTGTAAAATGTGGATCTATTCTGAGTAGTGTCAAGTCTTCATATATCCTCTATTGAAATAGTATATTATATTATTTTTCCAAAGTAGAAAAAACACATTATGAGCAAAACATACAATACTGTGTTATGTTCACTGTTGTTCAGCAAGACTTAATGTTTTTGCTGTAGATTTATTATTAACTCCTTTTTTGAATTTCATTTTTAAAAAGTATTGAATGTCTACTGTTAAAATATATGAACTAAGCATTAGGCTACATGCAAAAATATTTAATTTTGACCAGGTGAGACATACTATTAAATGTATTAAAAATGCTATGTGTGATATTTCTAAGGATCTATTGACATAAATGCATTATAAGATCCATAACTATGTGTAGTGGTGTATAAAGACCTTACTCAATGAACCGTTATGTTTTTATTACCTTAGCATGAGGCATTTATATCTACATAACCGTGGGCACCCCCTTCTATGAAGGTCGACATATTGTGACGTCATGTTTCTACCATAGCCGACAGCGAACACACAGCGCTACAGAGCGCGTTTCTTCACTAGCTTGAAAGAGAAGCCGCAGAAAGCTAGAAGCCAGCCATAGACACCGTGAGTAGTGACTTCTCCCTTGTCAGTGGTGTAAAATATGTAGTTGGATTGTTTCATGTAGCTTAAATCTTCTCCCTCGCTGTGTTATGGCTTTGACAATCAGCTGATTAGTACTATTGACCGTAAACAGTAACGTTACTGGAGTCACCAACCCGTCGATCGCGGTCGACAAGTCGATCTTGGAAGCATTTTAAGTCGATCGCGAAGAGTTTTCAAAACCAGAGAAAAAAAAGTATTTGTATTCATTATTATTTATTACTTTGTGTGTAGTAAATGGTGTCTAGGGGATGCGGAGGTACGCGCAGTGTTACAATCACGCCATTTTTGCAGCGCACACCATTGCTCTCATGCCACAGTCCTACTGCACAACAGCTCGTATTAACCAGCTAAACTTTTACTGCCCTGTTAGAAAAAACATGTAGTTGAATAGTTTCATGTGGCTCTTCTCCCTCGCTGTATTATGGGTTTGCTATGTGGGGAGAAATGCGCTGGTTACGTTTGTGAGACAATCAGCTGATTACTATTATTATATTATATATGAAGACCATTGATCTTCACCTGACTATGGCTTTGTAAACTTTATTGATGATGTGGTTTATAATGGACTGTGGTACAGAAACAGTGACAATGTTACACACTCTTGGCTTACTCTGGCTATTCTCTGATGTCTCAGACGACGTTAAGTTTGTCCCGTTTTAGCCATCATAGCTTCTTCGAAAGGGAGGGGTGAGCAGTGGGTGGAGCCATTAGTGCAACTCACAACCGAACCGCTAGATGCCGCTAAAATCTACACACTGCACCTTTAAGTATGTTTTTAGTACAATACAAATATAATTTAATGGATTTATAATACATTTAACAGTACGTCTTTTTCACCTTCTAATACAACATAGGGAAATGTCAAAACATCATACTGTGTTGTAATAAAAAAAAGTGTTACGACTTTACGACTGTAAGCTCTGTTCCCTGAGAACAGGGAATGAGAAACTGTATGGATTATGATATGGGGAACGCCCTCCAGGTGAACCGGTGTCTGAAAAGCTCTAAAATCACGGCAATCAAATTTGGCGACAGCCAATGACTATATTAGTACGACCCATAAGTATAACAGGGGCGCCTAGATATACACAGTGCAAGTTCGCTTTCAAAAGGGAACAGTGACTTTTTTAACAGGGGTAATTTAGCTTTTTCCCTTTCCATAGATATTGTGATCAAACCGGTGCGAGCACTGATTCGAAGAAAATGCAACAATGAGGCAAACTCCAAGACCAATCACTTCACTTGAAGGATGAAGGGTTTTTTGCAGCTATTGTATTTCACTTTGTTTTTGAGGGTTTTTTTTTCTTCTGTTTCACCTCTGCAGATCAATGCATTTTATGTATTTTGTTTAGTTTTCATATGTTGCTGTACTGATGTAGTGCATCAAAGTTTACTACTTTTTAATACATTAAAATATATTATTTTCATATTTAATGGTTTTGTAAAAAGATATTTTTTAATATAATAGTGGGTCTTATAGAGTTCTACTAACACATTACAGGACTCCAGACTAACTTTTTGCCTTGGTTGCACTGGTGCGCCTAATTTTTTTATTTAAGTGCACCCAAATTTTTCCTCGGCCCACGTTGCCTTTTTACGGCACAATTTCAAGGTCGCCTTTTTATCACGCTCCATACATTCATATATATTATGTTAATGATTTTAAACAAGAATAAGGTGTAGGTAAATACTTTTTTTTTATTTGAAGCACAATTATACTGTATATAAAAATACAAATCTTTAAAAAAAAATTGCTTAAAGTGCTTCACTGAGCTGCCAAACTAAAACAGTTTAAGCAAAATAAAAGATTTCTAAATATAAATATAAATAGAAAGTGCTACTGATTAAAAGCGCTTCCCTGAGCTGATGGCTGAAGTAGCTCCATGTCTGGGCTGTTCTCGGAGCATTGACGGGGAGAGTGTTGGGCCTGCTTTTCTTAAAAGAAAAAACTCTGTGTCTATTTCTTTTCATTGTTCGTCGTCTGTTTTCTTGCGTTTATTTTGCTGAAGCTGATTGCCGTTGTCTCGTTTACACTAGGTCTGGGTGCCCAATTCTGATTTGTTGCCTATATCCGATTTTTTTGTTCTTTAAATTGTGACCCATATCCGACTCATGTGTTTACACTTGACATAGATCTGAAACATCGCGCATGTTTAAAGGGGGTTCTTGCACAGATGGACGAACGCGCAGCGAGAGAGATCTCAGGACTGGTGGGAACATACACGATCTCATGAAAGTGCGTTTTTTATGTATCGTGCCATTTATACGCCAAAATAGTTTTTGCGTGCATATGATACAAACTGTAAACGTGCGTATTGCACGCAATATTTTTGGCTTAAATAGCATGATAAATAAAATTCGTGCTATAGCGCACTTTCATGAGATTAATGAGGAGCAGTGGGTCCGAAATTTTTGAATGAGCAAGCCAACCTTTTATATGTTGTGTAAACGTTTGTCCACATTCCTCACCTACGACACAACGTTTCGTCATCCGTCCCTATGCAGATGCGCGTCGGGGTTGCTCTCGTCATTAAACCGCGTAGACGTTGCCTAATGCCTCAGAAAATCCGATCTGCCTGTTTACATGACGCATTGGCACATATCTGATTTATTTCCACATATGAACGAGGCCTGAAACCGATCTCGAAATATCCAAATACATGCGTTTTTCCTGTTTAGGTCATAGAACACATCCGATCTGTCACATAAGAGCAAAAATCAGAATTGGGTCACATTTCACTGACAGTGTAAACGGGTGCTCAGGTCGCAATTTCAATCACACAGCACGGAGCAGTGTAGGCCTACAGGAATTTCTGGACCACAGCCAATCAGAGTCAAAGACCCGCCCCATCTCTGTCTCTGATTGGTTTAGACCACGATATGATCCAACCATGAGTGAGTTGCGACAAAGGAGAACAAGCGCTACGTTTGTGGAGAGGCAGCGGATTTGAGGACGTTAGGTGCACCGGTGCGACCTTGGAAATATTTTAGTCACACCCTTACAAAATTTGGTTGCACTCTAGAGCCCTGCATTATTAATAAGCTGATATTATATTTAAATTATACTTGGAAGACATTAATGTGAAGCTAAAAATATACTTCAGCTGTATTTCTAAAGTAGATTTAAAGTGTATTAAAAATACAATTTAAAGAAGTGTAATTATATTACACTAAATGTACTTAAAAAAAAGTTCCATTTTAACACAATTAAATATAATAAAATATATTACTATTACCTTAAAATTGAACTTAAATACATATTAAAGTACACTTAGTATACTTAAAGTTGTTTCAAAATAACACATTTAATACATACTTAATACAGTACACTTAAAATACTTTAAGTATATCAAAATAAGCACAATTTAAATATATTTCCTTTTCACCTGGGTATGTTCAGTTTGTTTCTGTTTTCATGGACTTTCTGTTTGTTTTTATTTGTCACATGCCTTGTTCTGATTCCAGTTGTCTGTCTCCTTTGTTTCAATGGTTACTGTCATTTTGAGTTAATTTGTCCCAGCTGTGTTTATTAATTATCTCGTTTCTGTCTACTTTTTAAGATGCACCCTTTACCCTTGCTTTTGTCAGCATTAATGTGTTTTCCCTGCCTGTCAGCTTGTTCCAGAGAGTTATTAATAAAGTTTGAATCTGCATATTTAATCAGTCTGTTCCTGAGATAACCAGTGTGACTGGAGTAATGATACTGAAAATTCAGCTTGCCATCACATGAATAAATTACATTTTAAAATATATTCAAATAGAAAATAGTTATTTTAAATTGTCATAATATTTCACAATAATACTTTTTTGTTTGTTTGTTGTATTTTTAACACAATAAATGCAGCCTTGGTGAGCATAAGAGACTTATTTTAAAAACATTACAAATCTTACCGATCCCAAACTTTTGAACAGCAGTGTAAATGTGGTCAAAGAAACTATTTCACAAAGTAACTTCATCTGTTGACTTCATTCTGTTCAACAGTGTCAGTCCTGAGCAAGACACGGTCTCAAGGTAAACTGTTAATAAAATGCTGCTAGTTAATATTAAGATCTGGTTAAGATTTGTTGTCATGTTTATATAATTTATTCATGTTTAGTATAACTGGACACCATAGCTTTGGACCTTCGCCCAGGTCAAATGTTACTTGTGAAGGAGCTGAACTCACCAAGCAATTTGCGGCAGAAGATCAACTGGAGGACATCATTGAGCGCAGAGCACAGGAGTTCAATCAACATCAACTCAGGTTGAACTTTTTGTTTTCTACATCTCACCCAAAATCCTGTAAAACAGCACCACAGTGTCATGCTAAATACACACTGCGTATCTTTGTTGTTTTGAGGTACGCCTCTCATAGAAGTCCGACTTGCATCATCATATTATCTCTGAGCAGGGGCGCAAGGAGAACATTCTATTGATCATTATTTTGGGAGCCACTTATAAACTTTTTTTATAGTGCTATTTTCTTCTGGCGTTTTTCTCAGGATGAAGACAAACAAAGAAATTATTATCGCCAAGGCCAACTCTCCTCTCCAATATCCAACCAGTTTCAACGTAGCTCCTCTGCAGAAAAGTTTAATACCAGGTCAGTATCGCTTTCCTGTTAAGTCTTGTCTAGGGGCCAGATTTACTAACAGCTTGTGCCAGATCAAACCCTCTTTTGGCATTAAAAACTACTGTCAAGATACTAAACACACGCAGTGAAAAATTAGCGCTAAAAACGAGACAGGCAGCCTATTTTTGCCCTGTTAAGTAAATCTGTCCCAAGGAATGTTGTTCAACTGGGCACAACCTCACCCTATATGCTCTTTAGCAGTAACATAATATACCTTTAAAAATGTTGCAGATAGCAATAGCGAGTTAGCTTTGAAAGCATAAGATCCCACCCTCCCTTCAGAGTGCTCTACAAAGTCACGCCTCCTTCAAAACACATCAACTCGCACAGCAGGGGTCAAACAAAAGGACCACAAGAGACAGTTACCTCCTCGTGTCTCAAAGCACATAACATTAACAATTAACATAAACAAATTAAAGAGAAGAACTGACCTGCACCTGACTCCTGCAGTTTCATTTCAGTGTTGATAGTGTTGCCATTTAAACACATATATAACTGTTAACCGCTGTTAACGTTAGATAATAAAATATGTGTGTTCATGTTAGTTCACAGTGCATTAACTAATGTTAAAGATACAACTTTGGACCTTAAAAATGTCTTAGAAAATGTTGAGATTAACATTAACTAAGATTAATAAATGCTGTAGAAGTATTGTTCATTAATTTTTTGGTTCATGTTAACTAGTGCTAAGTAAATGAAACCTTATTATAAAGTGTTACTATTTTTTAATAAACAATGTTGGCCATATGTAAAATTAATTTGAAAAGTTAAGGAATCTTATACTGGTTCAAACTATAGGCTACTGTATTGAATATATGATTTATGTTGAAGTGTTTCGGTCATGGCTTTTAATGGCAAGCTTTTTGTTTTTGTAATCAGGCCCTCAAAGTATATCAAAATTTGAATTTAGATGTATCGGCTTTCAAATGTAAAGAATTATCGGTTCTCAGTATGGGCAAAATTTTAATATCAGTGCATCCCTAACCAGCATAACAAAAAATGTTTTTGAAGCAAATAACCTACTCTGCCTTTAAGTTAATTGTTTTATATTAAAATTTCAGGTCTGGCTCTTCAAACACAAGGAAGAAGTGTAACCACAATCAAGAGCGAGGCGTACAAGGTTGGTTTAATCCACCACTGTCCTTTGTGATTGTTGTTTTTTTTCCTTAGGTAAAAGGCCTTTTATAAGGTATTCATTCAATTTGCATCCACATTAGAATCCTGTTTCACCATTACATTTTAATTTTATTTATACATTTGTTAAGCATTAAATGCATGTTGATGCAAAATCTTGAGACAGGTGAATTCAGATTCCATTCTAAATCTAAACTTACATTTTCATTCAACTCAATGATGTCTGCAGGTGTCTTTGAGTGTGAAGAGTGGAGTGCTCTCAGTAGAGGATGTTCTGGATGGACAGCTGGTGGATGGACAGGGTCAGAGTGAACTGAGCATCTCATCTAGCAGCCTCACTCAACTCAATGATCTGCTGTCCAGAGTGACCTACACCAGTGCTATCTACCATGTCAGAACATCAGACTTGGGTAAGGGCTATAAATGTACAGGAGAGACTGAATTGTAGCTTCCCAGCCAGCACACCCATGTGGGGCCCAGATGGGCTTGACCTGGGCTATCTAACTGGGGCCCAGCCAGTTTTGTCCGCAGTTTCCATATAGGCCCCACATGGGTTAGCCCAGATTATACACTGTTCAGTGCGCACTATATGACCCCAATCGACTTTTCCATAGTGAATAAACATGGCTCCCTTCATCTCAGTTGCATACAATTTTGTCAATTTTTCTACATTATCTATCTATACACACAAAAAAACTGGGCTTGATTCGGTTGTTCTAAAGGTATGTATATATATATATATATATATATAAGTATAAAATCTGGTCTTTGGGATCAGTATGTCCCCACATTGAATTTGTCAAAAAAATAAATAAATTTATAAATCCAGAATAAATCTGAAAATTTCCATACCACAATGAAGTCCTGGTACTAGAGCACAAAATGCATTTTGGAACGAACATGATCACTCACACACACACACACACACACACACACACACACACACACACACACACACACACACACACACACACACACACACACACACAAACAGACAGACAGAGGTGTGACTGCAATAGAGAGCATTTTTATAGAAATTGGGAAATAAAATCAATCATTTCTGCATTAATATTGTACTAGAGCACAAAAGAACATGACTACACACAGAGGTTTTGATGTTGAGGTTTTAGTGAAAATAATAGTTTGGTCCCCATCCATGTGATTCAGTGGGGCAGTTTGACTTGACTTTTTAACATAAGTTTTTCTCTGGCTGCTGTAACTGTGTTTGTTATGGAAAGAACAGCAAGAGACAATGTGATCAGATGCTGTCAGCTGCTTAGAATATAATCATCATGTAGTGGCTTAAATCACTGATATTGTGTTATGAGTTTCATACAGGTAATATGTTATTAATTTTGTTTTCTTGTTGTGTTGTGATTCTATGGAAAAAGATCCAGCACAATTATATCAGATAATCTGAAAACAAATTGAACTCCTGTGAGTTTTACTCGCACATATCAAGAATCAGCTTATGAATCTCAACAACGGTGACATGCTTCATGCTGCAATGCATTCTGGGAGGAGCTATTATTATATGTATAATGTGTAATATTATTATATTACTATGCATTATAGTATTCTATGATGCACCCAGAATAATGATAGAACTTCAGTAATTAGAACTAAAACTTGGTAACCATGCACAAATGCATATTTGTAATTTTAACTGAACTTAGGACTGGTGGTGGTGCTTAAGATATTAGTCATTCAGTAGGGCTGCACGATATTGGAAAAAAATTACATTGTGATATCCCCCCCAACGATGTATATTGTGATATTGAGAGCCATAACTCCAGGCTAAAGTCAATAATTACCATTCCATGATATTAATAATTTCACTAATAAGCAAGCTTCATTACAAGTGACAAAAAGGTCACTTAATATTTTATTCCAAAATTAGAATATTTCTGTAAACAGAAAAGCAGAACGCATTTAAACAGGAGCTTGACACCATACCGCCTGTCTGCGCCGTCGCGCCCACCACATGCATCACGCGCTGTCTGTAGGGCACCAAGAGCTGAGGGGGCACCAAAATATGAAAAATCAATAATTATAATGCCGATATTATTTCAGTATAGAAATACAGACATCCCAAGTCTCCCGGAAGTTCCGGGAGTCTCTCGCATATTGATAGCGGCTGATGCCCGCGAATTAGTTAAAATCTCCGGAATCTAGAGCGAGCGCGCCCACGAGACAGAGACTGTGCTCCAAACCGCGCAGCGCGTGCATGGCAGAGAGAGCAAGAGACCGCAGCGCGCGTGCCTCATGAAGCGCATGTAATATCTCCCGCTGGTGCTACTGTGCTACTACCCTTCACATCGCATGTTCCGGCGATGTGACTATCGCTCACTCGCACATAGCGATGTCGATGTTAAGAAAGAATATCTTTCAGCCCTATCATTCAGTGTTTAAAAAAAAAAGATAATAGTAATAGATAATTGTCACAGTCAGTGTCATCTGTAAGTCACCGTCTGCACTACATGTCCCATCATCCTCTCCGGCTCACACCTGCACTCATGGTGCATTCAAGTCATCCTGGGAAGTTCATACTTACGAGGTGGGAAGTCGTGTTTATGACGGCATGTGCGTTCAAGTCACTTTCGTCGGAGTTAGATAGCTGTGTACTTTCTATTAATTAATTAATTACACAAAAATAGAGCTAGTTTCTTAAACTCTAGTTCTAGGAAATGAAGAACAAATCAATGTGCATCAGGTGTGCTTTGGTTTTATGTTTTTAATTATTTTATGAAGCCACTGCAAACTTTAACATTACATTACATTGTTATATTATAATGCCATCATATTCGGTGCAGGTAATTAGCTTACTTTACTGTAAATAGAAAAGTCTAGCAATATCACTGCTAAATACCTTTTTAAGTATTGTGGTATTCCGCCATGTTTCTCAGTGACACCATAGACATAATAAATACATAGACGCCCTATTGGCCGCTTTGGAGCGTTGCTGCGATACGTCAACATGTCCGCCATTTTGCGGAGGGCAAGACTGCGCTGTGAACAAATGCAAGTAAACGGGTGAGCTGCGGTTTTCCTGGATAAAAACAATAATAACGTTTACATTTATCAGCCGATTTCAGTGGTTTGCACGTGGTGTACGTTACTATTACTAATTATATAATTACCAAATACAACCAGAGAAAAATGTTCAGTCTTGTTTGTGAAAGGTAATTCCCCGAGACCTGTTTTCAATTGTGTGGCGACTTGTACAGCCCCAAGCAGCGCACGATACAGGCATTTTTCTCAATTCCCATAATGAATAAAGGTATTGGCAAGTTGCCCTCCTTGATATGGCGGCGCCGTTGACGTACGCTCCAGCAGCCAATAGGATGTCTATGTATTTATTATGTCTATGAGTGACACGCCCTCAACTCTTCTTCTTTGTTTTTAACGTCGGTTGGCAACCAGCTTTTGGTGCATTACCGCCACCTTCTGCTCCGGAGTGTGAATCAGACATTAGGCTTACAATCTAATTTCCACATAAAAAAAAAAAAAAACTTATAACACAATCACATTCATTAATTTCCCTACACACTTTCCTATATCCCTATTTATCCTCATAACCTATCATACAAACCAGTTTCCCTTAAAAAAGTTAACAATATTCTAACCTGTGCTCCGTCACCTATATTCAACACTCCATTTAATGTTAATTCCTGTACCCCTAATTCCCTCAAATTATTCCTCATTATCACTCTCTGTACCTCATACCTCCTACATCTTATAATTATGTGCTCCACTGATTCCTCTTCCTGACACCACTCACACAAGCCTGTCTCATGTTTTCCTATAGTTTTCAGTGATTTGTTTAAAGCACAGTGGCCCAGCCTTAATCTTGTCATTACAGTTTCCTCTCTTCTGTGCCCACCACCTAACCTAGTTATTTTTACACTCTTTTGAATTTGATATAAATGCCTTCCTTTCTCCTCTCTGTCCCATCTTTCTTGCCACATTTGGTTAGTTTTTTCCCAGATAATACTTATGACCTCTGCTTTACTTATTTTAATTTGCATTTCTATATTTTCCTTCTTTAAAGCCCTTTTTGCCAATTCATCCACCTGCTCATTCCCTTTCACCCCTACATGTGCTGGAACCCACATAAATTATACCTGTCCTCCTTGATTTGTTACCCTTGTAACTTACTGAAGGACTTCATACAATACATCCTGACGGCTCTTAGAATGAAAAGACCTTAAACTCACAAGGACTGAGGATGAATCGGAGCATATCAGCACCTTTTCTTGCCTTGTTTTTTCCACCCACCTTAACGCAACTAACACTGCCACCATTTCCACTGTATATACTCCCAAAAAATCTGATGTTCTTCTATTAATTCCTATTCCTTTTGCAGGGATTGCCACCCCATATCCTGTCACCCCTGTCTCGGGTTTCTTAGAACCATCTGTATATATATATATGAATTATTTATAATCTTTATTTATATGGTATTTGAATGCTCTAACCAAATCTATTTGATCTTTTTCTTCCCTTTTTAAGTCTAACAAATACCAGTCAATATCTGGCCAAACAAGTACCCATGGAGCCACCATCGGATATACAACTGCAGGGCTCAACTTCATATCAAACACTCCAAATTCTATTGCTACCTCATTACCTACTCGACTAAAATTATCTCCATTAAATCTTGCGTTCTCCCATGTCTCCCGCAACACTACTTTAGTGGGGTGGAAATCATTATGTCCCTGCAAATTGGCCCAATAGTTTGTCATCATCTGCCTCCTCCTTAATGCTAACGGCATTTCTCCCATTTCTACCTGAAGTGCAGGTACTGGTGAAGTTTTAAAAGCACCACTACAAACTCTTAATGCCTGTGCCTGAATCATATCTAGTTTCTGTAATTGAGATTTGGCTGCTGACCCATAAGCTACACTTCCGTAATCCAACACAGGTCTTATCAATGCCACATATATTGCTTTTAATCCAGAGCAACTTGCTCCCCATTCCCTACCTGTCAAACATCTCATCACATTAATAACTTTTTTGCATTTTCCTTCTATTTTCTTTATATGATCTACCCATGTTAACCGAGAATCGAAAATGACTCCCAAAAATATGAATGCTCCAACCCTTTCTAATTCTTTCCCATACATATTTAACTTCATCCCTTCCTTAATTTGTTTCCTGGTGAAAAAGACTGTTTGTGTTTTTTCTATTGAGAACTTAAACCCTCAATCATATCCCCACTCCACCACCTCATCTATTGCTCCTTGCACTTTCCTAATTGCATACTCCATATTCCTTCCCCTTTTCCACAAAGCCCCATCATCCGCAAACAGTGACCTCACTATATCCATTGGCACCTTTGTGAAGACATCATCTATCATGATAAAAAGTACTGGGCTTATCACACTCCCTTGAGGCGTTCCATTGCCCACATCGTACTGACTTGATACGTCTGACCCTATTCGTACTTAAATTTTTCTTCCAAACAAAAAATTCTTTATCCAGTTAAAGACTCTGCCCCCTACACCTACCAAGTGCAACTTTATTAACAATCCTTCCTTCCCCATCATGCCATAAGCTTTTTCTATATCGAAAAACACTGTAAAATGACTGATTCGTTATTTGTCTGAGCCTTTCTTATTTCATTTTCTAGTCTTATCACCGAATCCATGGTACTCCTTCCTTTCCTAAAACCACTTTGATAGTTTGCTAGCTTTCCATTTTTTTCTAGTATATATGATAACCTTTCTGTTATCATCCTTTCCATAATTTTACATGCATTTGATGTTAATGCTATTGGTCTGTAACTAGTGGGTTTAGAAGGATCCTTTCCAGGTTTCCTTATTGGAACAACTACTGCCTCTTTCCAAGCTTTCGGTAATCTTCCCTCCTCCCACACTCTGTTATAAAAGTGCAGCAACTTTAAGAGCGCTCCATTCCCTAGATTTTTTAGCATCACGTAGCATATCTGATCTTTTCCTGGAGATGTTGGTTTAGCTCTGTTTATTGCTCTCATTAACTCTGCCATATTAAAAGGTTCATCAATTTTATCATCAACTTTATCCCTCCAGTTTAATACACCTGGATGCTGATTCATTGTTCTTTCCTTTCTCATTTTGCATACTTCTGATAGGTTATCTGAACTGTGAATTTTTACAAATGCTTTTGCCATCATCTCTGCTTTATCCTTATTGGAGATTGCTGTTCCTTTGCTGGAGATTGCTGTACTTAAAACTGGAATATCCCATTCCCTCCTTACTCCTCCCTTCCTTTTTATCATTCCCCAAACCTCTCCCACAGGTGTTGTTCTTCCTATTTCATTGCAAAATGTCTTCCAACTTGCCCTTTTAGCTTGACGTACTGTTCTTTTCACATTAGCCTGTGCCTTTTTATACTGAATCAAATGCTGCAAGTTATGGGTGTTTTTAACTAGTTTAAATGCTCTATTCCTGTTTTTAACACCCTGACGACACTCTTCTGTCCACGTTGGTACCAACATGGTACCAGTTTTTTAATCCTCCTTTGTTTACTTTTGGGAATAGATCCACCTGCTGCCACAATAATTGCTGATGTTATTTGTTTATTTCGTCTATATTACCAGAAATGTCTATCCTTGATATTGATTCCTCACTTATTTGCTGAAATTTTTCCCAATCTGCTCTTCTAAAACCCCATTTTAGTATTCCTTCACCTTGTCTCACTTCCACTCGCTCTCCCACTGAGCATGATACTGGGTAGTGATCGCTGCCCACTGTTGACTCATTCCAAACGTGCCAGTTACTTATTCCAGCCGTCGATTCATTTCCTGTTGTTATGTTTATTCTTGTTCCTCTTCCGTCATTCATACACACTAACTCCTTATCATCCATCAACTCTTCTATCACCCTACCATTTACATCTGTATGTGAACCCCCCCAAATTTTACTATGAGCATTAAAATCTGCACACCATATTACTTTTGTCTTAATTCCTTGTATCCTTGATAACTTATCTACTTCCAACCTTTTGCAAGGATTATAGTAGTTTATTATAACCACTTCCTCCCCTCTTTCCCACAATACTACCACAATGTATTCTAGATCCTTTCCCTTTTCTAGAACCCTATATGGAATATCTTGTTTAATAAATGTAGGACATCCTCCTCCTCCTCCCCGTCCCCCATTAACTCTGTCATTCCTTATCCCTATATATCCATGAATCACAAACTCTAAATTTGGCTTTAACCAAGTTTCCTGGATACACACTACATCTGGATTTACTTTACTGTCTTTGATGAAATGTTTGAATTCCTGGCCATTGGCCAGTATGCTTCTAGCATTCCATTGTAAAATAATAACCATTAATATTAACCAATACATGGTGCATCCTGGCTTGACTGATTAGTGAGATTCTCCCTCACTTCTTCCCACGTCAGTCCCACTAGTCCTAAATGATTTACTGCTACTTTGACAACCAGCTGTATTTTATCATTTTTTGATTTAACTTCAGCAGTACTATTTATCACTCCTGCAATAAACGTTACCAAGTCCTTTTTGTCCACATACATCTTGTCACTTGTTCTTTGCTGTTGTTTTTCAACCCCCAATTCTGCTTGTTCTGTGGTGATATTGTCATGTACTCTTGACACTCTTGCAGCTTCTGCATAAGTGATCCTTCTTTCCACTCTTATTTTCTGGATTTTATTTTCCTGCCTCATCACCTCACATCCTCCATATGCCACATTATGGTTCCCTCCACAATTACAACATTTTGGTTGCACTCCTGTTTCACACTCTCCATAGTCATGCTCGCCCCCACATCTCGCACATCTCTTCTTCTCTTTACAGTTATTGGCTATATGTCCAAACCTCTGACAGTTAAAACACCTCAATGGTCTTGGCACATACATTCTCACTGGGTAGCTCATATAACCAAGGTATACCTATTTTGGCATATTCTCCCCCTCAAATTCCATCAATAGCGTTTCACTATCCTTTTCACTCCTCTTGTTGTTTTAAATCTTTGCGCACTCACTATTTCCCCCCCCTTTAAGATGTCTTTTAAGTTCTTCCATTCCTACATTCATGGGTACCCCTGTGATCACTCCTTTACATCCTCCCCCATTTCGTGCTCCCACCCTCCTTGTGTTGATCACTTTTAGTTTTCCAATCTCTTTTACTTTGAATGCTTTCTCAAATTGACCCTCATTTGCACATTTTACCAACAAATTTCCATAATTTAGGACCTTTGCATATATTATCTCCCCTATCTTACTTGCCAGATGTTTTGTTAATACAAACGGGTTGATAATCTTCAAACTCTCTTGATCTTTGTCATTGAATCTTATTATGACTATAAAATTCTCATTTATTTCCTACTTATTTTGCTCATGTCCTTCTTCCTCACGTTTCCGACCCCTCATCATTTTCATTTCTTATTCTTTTATTCCCTTTTACTTGATTTTCTTTCTTTTTTGAAAACTCTCCCTTCCATATTCCCTCATTTTCTTCTTCTTTCCCTTCACTATAATCCATTTCTGCCCATCTACCTATGTCTGATCCATTCATGAAGCAGTCGTGCTCAACCGCTCCTAAAACAGTATTTCCTACATTTTTTTGAATTTCCCGCTTTCAGTCGATTACTATTTCCTCGATCACGTCCTGCTGAATTCGCCACCATTTTTTTCCCTCCTCCCAACCACGTCTGCTCCCTGAACCACGCCCCCAACTCGTACAGATCGGGGCTTAAAGAAAATCCCGAGCTCCCCACTGGTATTTACGACATTGTGGTAGCGTTCAAGTGCGCTCAACTCGTAATTACGATCTATACGAGATGACTTGAACGCACCATCACCCCACCATTACCCACACCTGCCAGCGATCATCATCGTCATCACTCACCGTGTTCAGCTGTTGTCGCCTTGTCTTCCCTAATTCATCTGTGTATTTAAGTTCCTCTCTGTCAAGTGTTCTTTGTCAGTTATTGTCTGTGCGTTGCACGTTGTCTTGCCTGCTGGCTATGCTATTTATTAAATTAACTTGTTACCTTTCAATTATCTTCGTCTTCCTTGGATCTAACCGTGACAATAATACTAGTGATTGATTATTATTAAAAGATAATAATACTATTACTAATTATACTACTAATAACAATATACAATGCATTAAGGATTGATGAGCTGCTGGGTTTATGAATATTAATTCATTTTAAGTTTTCAGTGTTCACTCGAACTGATTTGCTCAAATCAAAACAGGGTTGAGCGCAAGCCAATGAGATTGCCCTTTGCGCATTAGTTACGACCCACTACCGGAGAAAAAGGGAATATCTTCAGCTTGTTCTTAAAAGTAGAATAATTCCAAATGAACGACGGCAAGTCATGCGCCTTCACACTAGAGTTTATGGTACCCTGCGCATCCATCTATTGAGTTGCATTGAAATATTACAGATCGCTTGACAGAGAGTGAAAGACAGAGCACTCAGTCAGTGTTCAACGAGTGAGAATATATCTATGCTAAACTTATACTTAGCCTCTAACACACACACTGGCGAGCAAAATCTAGGAATTTATTAGCCAATGTCTAATGATAGACATTATTTAGTCGCCCAGAGTGGAGATTTAGTCGCATATGCGAGAGATTTACTTGCATTGTAGAGGGTTGTCTTGAGATATTCAATGTCTTTTTATCTTCAGTTTTATCTTCAGTTGATTTAATTGTATACAGTTTGATTTAATGTTAAAAAAGGATAACGCTTAAGATGTTTGGGGTCAGAGTCAGACTGACCCCAAACTTTTAAAAAGCGATTGCATAAGGAAATATAATTTTTTTATATGGAAAACTATTTATCATTTTTTTTATTTACTTCTCAACTATACATTTATGCTGTTTTTGTGGAAATTTTGAAGTTTTTTAGCTATTTACTGGACAATTACATAACTAGGTCATAAATTGGCACACGGAAAATGATTTTTTAAAGAAAAAATCACTTAAATGATGACCTTAATTAAATCTAAACAGTTTTTGGACATTGCTCTATATGTTAGGGATAGAACACTGCCACCTGGAGGTTAGTCGAAAGACTTTTTTTCTTATAGTTAAGGAATTAAAGTGCAATGTAATAGAGGTCCATCGAGACTCATTCATTTTCACTTCATTTTTCTTGATGCTTCAACTTCTCCTCACAACTTTATAATATATTTTGTGAATATATATTTAAACATTTTGAAATGCATAAAAAATTACTATGCATTCAAGTTACTGTACAGCTAAATTGCTCTAAAAAGACGCATACTTTCAGATTCAGATAATACCCCATCACAGGCCATTCTTGAGATTCGCCTTCGACGGTCAGGTATATCAATACACCATCCTCCCATTTGGCCTGTCCCTAGCATCTCGTACATTTACGAAGTGCATTTTGCATATGTGACATTTTTCAGATGTATGCCAGTTTAGTTGATTTTATTTGTCATTCACATACGTGTGTGTGTGTGTGTGTGTGTGTGTGTGTGTGTGTGTGTGTGTGTGTGTGTGTGTGTGTGTGTGTGTGTGTGTGTGTGTGTGTGTGTGTGTGTGTGTGTGTGTGTGTGTGTGTGTGTGTGTGTGTGTGTGTGTGTGTATGAGATAGAAAGTTCGGTCTGCTTTTTATTTATGCTCTAGGACCAGACCTTGGTTTATATTTAGAAAATTTCAGATTTATAATGGATTTACTTCTCTTTTTTTTTTTGACAAAAAAAAGGAAAAAAAGTAATTTTTTTCAATTTCCCATTGATTTTCAATGTGGGGTAATTTTGACCCCAGACACCTTAAACGGAAAAAAAATTACACACCTTTAGAACATCCAAATCAAGCCCAGTTTTTTGTGCATGTTTAGATGGATTATTTAGGAAAAGTCACAGAGTTTCATGCCCCTGAGATGAAGGAAACACTTTTAAAAAAATGAAGGAAAAGTTCAGAGGGGTCAGCTTGACCCCAAACAGTGAGGGTTATGGTGTGTTCACACCGAACGAGAATAGAGCGTCAAATACGCGTCTAGTTAGACGCTTGAACATTCGCTCGAGTTCAAATTTTTCAACTTGCGCGGAAGACATTCGCGGCAAACGCGTCGCCCAATTCGCGTCATTCGCAACGCCCGGCGCGAATGATGCGTCTATTCGCGTCTTTGCATTGACTTTGTATGTAATCCACTCGCGCAAATAATTAAATTCGGGTTCGGTGTGAACACACCATTAATCACCAGACGCGAATAGCGCTCAGGCGCGAGTGATTTCAATGTTAAGTCAATGCAAAGACGCGTTACGCGCGTAAAAAAATCCTGCGGCGCATCAAGTTCCCGCGAATGGCGCGAAAGCGTCTGGTGCGTTAAGCGCGTTACCCGCAAATTATTTAGTTAGTGCTATTTGTGCATTCACGCGTTTGACGCGAATTCGCGTCTGCCGCCCGAGTTGAAAAATCGGAACTTCTGCGTCAATTCGCGCCGCGTTAACCAACCAGGAGCCTGCTTGCTTCACATGGCATAAATTGACATAGAATAACAAACTCCCGTTCGAAAGTCATTCATTCCAAATGGAGGAGAAACTCATTTTAGCTGTGAGTGGTCACCCGGAGTTATCTGACTCAAGTTCATACTTTTATAGAGACAGGAACAAAAAGGACCTCGCTTGGAAGAAGATTAGTACAACCTGGTAGCCTAAGTTGTAAGACATACAAATTTCACTTTTGAGTCAAGTTATTGACCCCAAAGTTACTAATCAGTTAGCAAGCTGCCGTGCTGCTAGTTTACAACTATTTTCTTGTAAAAAAGATGGCCGCCAACAGGGTTCGAAACTTTTGAAACTTTCGCCTCTGACGTGCGTAAATTTCGCTTCAAACTTTTGTTTTTACGCGTGTCAGTTTCACTCTTGACGCGCGAATTAACACAATGTGGTCAAGTGTCAAACTAGACACGGTAGACGAGAATTTGACGCGCTATTCGCGTCCGGTGTGAACGCACAGGAAGGCTGTGGCTGGAAGTCAGTTGTAGTGAATGTGGCCAAATGGAATTATAGTAAATGTCTCCTTTCCTTCATTTCCTTCATTTCCTTCAGTTCATTTCTCTTTTCAGGACCATCAGGCCATATTTCCAATCATGATTAGGAGACCATCAGTTCCTGTTCTTTATGACCCAGGAAAAGGTTTAAGACCACAACCCACTAAAAACACAACAAAACAGCATGCTACCATGGCATCAGATATGCTTGTTATGACAAATATACCTAAACATCGATAAAGTAAGTAAAACCTGATAATTAAATGCACCTAATTCTCTCTCTTTCGCAATTCAGACATTAACTCACAGGTCAGCATAATAACAAAAACCTTTCTGAGGTATAAGGAGCTGAACGTCCTCATCCAGAGTATCCGGAAGTTTTACCCAAATATCAAGATCATTGTTGCAGATGACAGCCTGAAGCCTGAACATGTGTCTGGAAATAACATTGAGCACTACATCATGCCTCCTGCACAGGTACACACTTCTGCCCCAACACTTCAATTGATCTAATGTTGTATGTCACACATCTTGGATTTTAAGTCTATATTACCTGGCAACTAATCACTGCTGATGATTTTTTGGTACCTCAGGGCTGGTTTGCAGGCAGAAATCTGGCTCTATCCCAACTCACAACTAAATATTTCCTGTGGGTTGATGATGACTTTTTGTTCTTGAAAGAGACACGGATCGAGAGTTTTGTGGAGATTATGGAAGCGATTGTAGAATTAGATGTTGTAAGTATGAAATTATATTCTTTAGGGGGTGTGATGGCCGATGAACTAAGAACACTCATGCATACATGTGTCCTTCTTTCTGGGTTGTTCACACGTTATTTTTAGTATTTCATGATTACACATTTGTTGCAGATACCTTGGTTACAGATCACGCTATATACATATTTCATAATAATGACAGACATGTCGTCATATCATATCGTCCTATCGTCAGCCTGTGAGATCGGCAATTATATAATCGTGAGGGGGGCGGCGCTTACTTATTTGATTATTAACTTGCTTATTTACTCATTAATTTGCTTGTTTTATTACTTCGTTTTGATTGTACTTCTGCACGAGATGAGAATACGTTTAAAAAATTTCTTGGGTCAAGAAAGAGTCGGAGTTTGCGATATAGCCTATGTCCTCGTACCAGTGCTCTCTCTGTCTGGATGCACTTCACATGCGCTGCGCCTTCAACAAGCCCAAAGAACGCAGGTTAATGTGTTTCACATGCCAGGAGAATTCTGAGTAAGGGGCAACAATCAAGCTGAGTCGATCAGTTTATACTTAACTTGACTTGACTTTGATAAAGGAAAACAGGTTAATGCGTATACATGAACTAAAGACTGTCATTAGGCCTATATGATTTTAGTAGTTATATAATTGTATTGTTTTTAGTGTTATTAGTGTCATTAAATGTTTTGTATGGAAACAAAATACTGACGAACAACGATGCCGTTTTCATCTTGGATCTGTATAACAAAATTTCTGTTAAAACAAGCACTCTTGACAACTTGTGAACGGATCACCTTGCAGTTAAATTTTGATGTATATTCTTTATATATTCTATATATTCTTTGGGTATATTACTTTGATTATGACCCATTTCTTCATATTTCTGAAATTAATTACTTTATTTATTTTAATTTTGCTAAGTGATGTTTGTGTTATTCCCTGTGTATGTGTAATGGACTAGTCCTTTGTTTATATATGTGTGTCATTTGGGGGGTCATGTTTTTTGTTTAGTTTGGTTTGCTTAGTTGGTTTGATTACTGTTAAGTTTGGTTCTGTTCAGTTGACCCTTTTTATGGGCCCAGACCTGACTTTATTTCATTCAGTTTTCAAGTAATTTAATTTGTTACTTTGTTTGGTTTTTAATGAATAATTTTCTTTGTTTGGAAATCCTGCATTCTGTGCCCTTGACTGCTTGGTCCCTCACAGGGGGTGAAAGGTCTTGGAGCGCTATACAGCACTGTTAAACAAGCTCTTTTTTCTCTTGCAGCTTGGCGGTGAGGTCTCAGGTGACCAGTTCCATTTCACTCTCGAGTATGATGAGGGAGATGAAGAAGGTGGTTGTCTAAAACGTATCGAAGGAGGGTTTCATCAGCCACTTTCAAGCTATAATGGATGCTTTTTAGTGGACGGCGTCATTAATTATTTCTTGGCGAGGACTGAAGCGGTACGAAGAATTGGCTTTGACCCATTCCTTAAAAGAGTTGGACACACTGGTAAACATACTAAATTTTACATCAGTAAAAAATCTTCATTGATTGGTTCCTAGCACATTTAATTCTTCTTAATTGTAATTCTTAAATTATCCTTTTCTTTCATTTTTTTCCCCCCAGAGTTCTTCATTGATGCACTTGGAAAACTGTTAGTTGCATCATGCAAGGGACTTTCTATTGGTCACCAGACACATCGGGTACAAAACGAATATGACTCATACCGGACTCAAGGGAAACTTGAAGAGAAGAGAAAACTGGCCCATCATTTTTTTAAGAATTATCTTAAATACATCAAGTACTGATTAGTATTAATTACTGATTTAAAAAAAAATAATTGATAAATCGCATAGATGAGATCTGCCAGTCACAACACTTTACAGTGAAAAACTTATTTCTATGGACAAAATGCAGCTGAAGAATAGCAGAGGACAGTAAGTTGCTGTGGGTGAAGTGCAAGACTTAAGTTGCCCTAAACACAAGAATGCTTTATATTAAAGGCATGGTAGGCGATTTGTTCCAGAATTTAGTTTGTTATGCAGGTTGAAAGTCTCTGATGATTGCTGCCAAGTCCGGCAACATGACAAACCTGATGAAGCACTTGACAGTGCATGGAATAAACTTAAGAGCAGAAAGTTGATTTTTTTTTTTGCACTACTCTTGCTGTGGCGACAAGCAGGTGCAGCAGATGTGTTTGTTTGTCTGCGTTTTTGTTTGTTAGAAGTGTTTTAAGTTTCCTGTTTTGATTCGTTGTTTGATGAAAATGGACTAGATATTATTGTTCATCCAAGCAGCCGCCTTTATGGATTTACTATGTCCAAGGCGAACGCAGCCAGCAACGTGAGCCGATAAAGACATACTCTCGAGAATGGTTGATGCGATGGGACAATCCGTGTATGGGAAATAAACAGAAACAAGAAACAGAAGATTGATGAGCTTCAAGCAAACTCAAACTATTTACAGGAATACAGGAACGCCTATATTATGGCCTTCAGTGAGACGTGGCTGTCGTCTAAAGACACCGACACGGATTTTTCAATCAGTGGCTTTGGGGCGCCTGTCAGGTTGGATAGAGACGCAGAAGCCACGGGGAAATCTCAGGGTGGTGGTGTGTGTGTTTACATAAACCAGCGGTGCAGGAACATCACCGTCAGGGAAAAGATATGCACTCCTGACATCGAACTGCTTTCCATATCCGTTCGCCCGTTCTATCTCCCGAGAGAATTTCCCCAGATATGTGTGACTGTAACATATATTAACCCCAAAGCAAACACACAAACTGCTGCTGATATTATTTGCAAAGTGACTCAAAGACTTCAATCTCTTTCCCTGGATGCCCCGTTTCTGCTAATGGGGGATTTTAATAACTGTAAATTGAGTAAAAAAAAAAAGACTTTGGACAAGCGTTATGGTTCAGTTAAGGAGGCTTATAAGGCCTCCCCTCTGGCTCCCATAGGATCCTCAGATCACTGTATTATTAATATCATCCCGGTGTATAGACCTATGCTTAAAAGGGAGGAAGTCAAAACTAGAGAGATTGAGACATGGGAGGATGAGTCTGTTCTGAAATTACAAGGTTGTTTTGATTACACCGATTGGTCTGTTTTCATTGACTCTGCTGCTGATATTGATGAGCTTGGTGACGCTGCATGTTGTTATATTTCTTTTTGTGTGGATTTTATTATTCCCCAAAAGTATGTCAAAGTGTATGCAAATAATAACTAGCTCACTAGCTCACTGAAACAAGGGTTAAGGAAAAAACATAGAGCTTTTCATAATTGGGATGAGCATGAAATTAGGGAGGCAACTAAGGAGGTCAGAGCAGAAATCAAGAAGGCTAAATTGCAATATAAAAATAAGATATAGGAAAGTCTGGGCAGTAACAACTTAAAGGTAGCATGGGTTATAAATGATAGCGAGTTATCTGAAGCGTTGAAAATCTTCTTTTCACGTTTTGATATTCATGAGTTTTCAGACAAACTAAAGAAATTAAACGAGGAACAGGCCCAGGTAGAATCCATACCTTTCTCAATTACAAAGGAGGAGGTTAGGTCTGTGTTTAAGAGAACTAAGGTAAATAAGAGTCCAGGACCAGATGGAATTACTGGGAGATTGTTGAAGTGCTGTTCAGAGCTGCTCTGTGGGGTGTTTGCTAACATTTATTAGATGTCCTGGGAACAGGGAAGGGTCCCAATGGCTTGGAAGGAGTCTATTATAGTTCCAGTGGCAAAGGGCAACTTTGCAAGCACATTAAATGACTTCAGACCAGTGGCATTGACTTTACTGGTCATGAAGTCATTTGAGAGGATTGTAAAGCGGCTTCTTCTGTTCAGGGTGGGTGAAGCGCTGGACCCCAGTCAATTTGCATACAGGGATAGCAAGGGGGTAGAGGATGCCCAGATTGCACTTTTAGATCTCCTTTATAGATACTTAGAGGGTCCTGGTACACACGCCAGCCTCTTGTTTTTAGATTTTTCTTTTGCTTTTAATACTATCCAGCCACATGTTTTAGTTAGGTTTTTAGTTAATTATTATCAGAATTTAATATTGAGAGAAATCTTGTGTGCTGGATTATGGATTTTTTAACAAATAGAACACAAAGAGTTAAGGTGAATGGTTGTCTCTCTGAAAGGCGTGTCTCTTCCACTGGCTCCCCGCAGGGTTGTGTACTTTCACCTCTACTATACATCCTCTACACTAACGTTTGTAGGAGCCAATATAGCAATAGACATCCTGAAATATGCTGATGATACAGTTATTGTCAGTTTACTGCAGAAACATGAACCTCAGCATGGGCCAGTGGTCGACGAGTTTGTCAGTTGGTGCGACAGTTCTTTTCTCCAGCTTAACACCTCTAAAACCAAGGATATGCTTATAGATTTTAGGAAAAAACAACCTGGTTCTCCTCTACCTACCTATATAAAAGGAATCAGCATAGAGGTGGTAGACCAGTATAAATATCTGGGTACTGTGATAGACAGTAAACTCAAATTTGACATAAACACAGAGATTATCTGCAAAAAGGGACAACAACCATTGTACTTCCTAAGGAAGCTTAACTCTTTTAATGTCGATAAGATAATCCTGTCTTTATTTCATAAATCTTTTATTGAATCTGTTCTTACTTTTGCTTGTATTGCCTGGTATGGGGGCATCAGCCTGAGGGAGAAAAATAACCTCAGCCATATTGTGAATTCAATTCAATTCAAACTTATTTGTATAGCGCTTTTCGCTATACATATTGTTTCAAAGCAGCATTACAGAAAGTGCATATCAGAAATGTACATAGGAAAAAAATACAGTTAGTTTATCATGTATTAATTTAGGACATATCATATCGCTGGCGTTGAGTCGTCTCTTCACAGGCGTCAATGTAGTCTCACTGAAGAGGGGATCATAGAAATATTACCACGATAGACACTTGTTGCGTTTCCCTCAAATCTCTGTACTATGAGTATGACCATAAAATGCTTAACAACTTGCATATAACAATATTGCAATCTCAATTGACCCATATTGTATCTACTGCCAAAACACGTGTTGAGAAATATCTTTATACTACAAGGCTATATTTATTTATTTGCTATGTATACATTATTTTATTCCCATTACCTGTTTTCATACAGAAGTTTAGTTTGCGAAATATATATGAAAAAAAATGGTTGGATATTGGATGTGAAAAGAAGGAAAAGGTTCTTCTATAACACTGCACTTTAGATGTGTGTGAATTTCCCACACCAGGAGTAATTTATATAGGTCAATTATATATCGATTAGCTGTTCAAAAAATGTTCTATGCAAAATGTTCTATTAAAGAGAAGATAGAAAATAAATATCTGTGTGTGCTGTAAAGTGGTTTGAAAAAATTAAATCGGAATCGGCTAAAATCGGTATCGGCAGCTCAAACTCAATGAAAATCGGAATCGGCCTAGAAAATTGTAATCGGTGCATCTCTATTCGAAAGAAGAAGAAAAAAGTGATGATGTGCAGAAACATATCTATGCGGGCTTGCACCTTGTGAGGGTCCAACTGGTGTTTTGAATGAATTCCGGATTTACCATTAAGTGTGCATCTGGCTAAAGTTTCTCTTCCAAAAAGTAAAGTGGCCAAATCTTGACTGAAAAGAGAAGCTTGTGACTTGTTCAGTCTGTCATAGACTCTCTTGGGAACTTTTACATCAGAATCACCAAGGGAAATGTGGGTAGAATAAAAAAACAAGCTTTATTATAAACTTGTTCCTTTATAATTTAAAAAAAAAAGCTGTCACTGTGTTCCTTGATTCAGAACACTTTCTAAAGTGTTCATGCCCAAAAAGACAGATTAAATGATTATTACAAATATGAATTTTCTTTATCATAAAGAATTTGAACCATTTCTAAGGTTTCAGGAAGACACAGCTCAGTTGAACTTGGGCTTGAGCTGAATGAGCCTCTTTTCATTGACTCTAGGACCTCTTTGAGAGATGATACTATCCCTGGAAGCTCTTCAAGACAAAATAAAGTTGCATGTTTTACAAAGTTAGGGCAGAACAAACACTAGTTTGTGTTCTTCATGTGTACTTTGTCTCTTGTTTAAATGCTGAAATATATTTTGTAATGAAGCATTACTGTAACTTTCATGCTATTACAGTAATTAAATATTAATAAAGACAAATTCTATGGAAAGTTTCAAGTTGGTTACAGCTGGTAAAGCTGATTAAATGTAAAAAAGCTGAATACAAGACATACAACCATATAAATGTATAAAAGTTGTGTTTATAAAAGGTAAAGAAACCCCACCACATTCTACTGTATTATCTGCTAGGTCTTACAGGACAGAAAAACAATTTCTTCTGTTTTAAAGCAATACTTTCTTAAAGCAATACTTTGCCATAGCTGTTAATAGAGAGTGACCATGATGACTGTTCCTCTCCATACTGGCTGAGATACCCTCAAAAGACTCCAACTTAAATTGACTTCAAGTGTTAGTTCACCCAGAAATGAAACTTGTGTAAATAATCACGCACACTCATGTCGTTCCAAACCCATAAGGCCTTTGTTCTTACTAGAACCAGGAAATATGACCATATTAGCCCGGTTCTGTCAAGACTGCATTGGATGCCTATTAAACATCGTATAAATTTTAAAATATTGTTGATTACTTACAAAGCACTAAATGGTTTAGCTCCGCAGTACTTGAGCGAGCTCTTAACGCATTATAGTCCTTCACGTCTATTGTCGATCTCAAAATTCGGGCCAGTTGATAATACCTAGAATATCAAAATCGACTGCTGGCGGTAGATCCTTTTCCTATTTAGCACCAAAACTTTGGAACAGTCTTCCTACCATTGTCCGGGAAGCAGACACACTCTGTCAGTTCAAAGCTAGACTAAAAACACATCTCTTTGACCTAGCATAAACATAATATATTATGGACTTCTATAATTCAATGTTAGGCTGCATAGATTAGGTCAGCCGGAACTGGGAAAACTTCCCTTAAATCCTGATGTACTCGTTACATCATCATAAGAAGAATGGCATCTACGCTAATTTTAGTGTCTTTGTTTATCCCGAGGTTTTCCCGCAGCCTACCGGATCCGGGCCGTATCCAGATCTGACTAGGAGCTTTGCCTGGACCCGATGACAACGCAGTGCTGAAGTGCCAACTAGCCTCTCCCTATGGAGGATACCTTTCCCACTCTACAGATAAAACGTTGTGATTCTGGTTCGCGTACCCACCCCGAAGTGATAAAATAAAACAAAATTCTGTATCAAATTACAGTTACTGTAAATCCGGCCTCTAGTTCATATACGCCAGAGGAGAACTGGCCCCCGACTGAGCCTGGGTTCTCCCAAGGGTTTTTTTTTTCTCCATTAGGTCACCTGATGGAGTTTTAGGACACCAGTAGGTCACTTGATGGAGTTTTTCGGCTCCTTGCCACTGTTGCCTTTGGCTTGCTCAGTTGGGGATATTCAAATGAATTAACCAAGCATTAATACCATTGATCTGCCCTACCAAACGTGGATGTTTTTTCACTAAGAAACAAACATTGTTATGTTATTTAATTGATATTGTGAAGCTGCTTTGATGCAATTTATATTGTGAAAAGCGCTATATAAATACACTTGACTTGACTTGACTTGACTTTGTTCATTTGAAACCTTTCTGATCCCCATGTAGTAACGTTATTACCACTTTCAAGGACCAGAAATGTAGTAAAGACATTACTAAAATAGTCCATACAGTGATTCAACGTTAACCATTTCACGAGTAAATTAAAAAATTCTAACTGACCCCCCCGAGTGAGTTTTTGCACCATTACTTTAGAACATTGCCCTTATTGCTTCCATGGCGATGCATGATTTTTGTCTCGTGACACACTGCAGACACAATAGCACTTACTGCTTCTATTGTTCTCAATTGTAACGGCCGTTTCACACCGCAAGCGTCAGCGGCGCACGCGTGAGCAGCGCGTATTTTTTTCGGCGTGCATGTTAATCAATGAGTGCGTTCACACCGCGAGCAGGAGCATCGCGTGAGCGTCAAGCAGGAGCGTCGCGTGAGCAGCAGTGAAGCGGGGTTTTCGGCTTCGAGTCTATTTTTGCTGTGCTGCTCACGCTCAATTAAAGTGAAAGCACAATTTTGATGGACAAAATTAATATGATTTCACACAAAAAGTGCCCAAAACGCATAGAATTTGCATGTCTAGTGTGTTTTAACAAGAACTGCAGTATGTCAGACGTGTGAGGAGATGGGGTGGTGGAGGGATGCTGAAAACTGTCGAGGAATATGGGTGAGTCGATTGAGTATATTTATAGGCTTTACTTGTGCTGATTGAGTGGACCTGTTGATTACTGATTGCTGACAGCTGGCTGGAATGACTTGATTGTTTGATCATTAGAACGTGTTCCTCCCGAACCTTGTTAATAAAACATCAATTCACAAGTTCACACTTACAAATGATCAGAGAATAAATGGTTGTGTGTATTTGGCGTGCTGTCCGGGGGGAGGGCTCCGAGCTCGGAAATTGGGCCCGAACCCAGAGTACTCCCAATAAAGCCTGCTTAAAGACCCCCCGAAAAGAGCGCAGAGATTGGCGGGCTGGCATTTCAAGGAAAGCCTGGTTGTTTGGCTGGGAGAGCTCTCGCGGTGTCAGACGAGAGTTCAATGCTTACGGTGTCGGACGGGTAAGTATGGATGTCTGAACCGGAGGGTTCTTGTAGCAATGGTCACGGCATCGGAAAGGGTAAGCCTCACCAGTCAGGAAAGAGAAAAACATAGATGCTTGACTGGGATGGTTTGGCTACGTCCGCTGGGAGATCAATACTCGCTGGACGGAGAAAGAGAAGATATAAATACTCGACCGGGAAGGCTGTCTCTGGGTCCGCTGGGAGATCAATACTCGCTGGACGGAGAAAGAGAAGATATAAATACTCGACCGGGAAGGCTGTCTCTGGGTCCGCTGGGAGATCAATACTCGCTGGACGGAGAAAGAGAAGACATGGATGCTCAACCAGGAAGGCTCTCGCTGTGCCCGCTGGGAAATCAATACTCGCTGGATGGAGAAAGAGAAGACATAGAAGCTCGACCGGGAAGGCTCTCGCTGTGTCCGTTTATTTTTTATTTTTTTGAGGATTCAATGAGGATTTGGTGGGCTTTTTTTGATATGGAAACGATTAGTTCTGATATAGGTTTGGAACGCGTCTGAGGACCATCTACTATGCGCTTGGATCTGTTGCTGGGAGAGGCCTTTTTGGGCTGCTGAGGTTGCTGCCCCAATGCGGAAGGAATGGCTGGAGAAATTCTCTGCTGGGATGCCTGATAGTTGGAGAACAGATTTGAGGTGTTTTTGGAACCAAAAGCGTGTCACAGGTTTTTTAGAGTCGTCTATGAACAGGGGTTCGAGATGGGATTTAGCATGAGAGTTTCTCAGTTGGAGGTATGCTAGTATAGTTTGGAAAGGTTGAATTGGTGACGAGAGGTTGGAAATATATATGAATATGAATATATGGCCTTTTATGGTTTGGTCTGTTTTGCTTTGTTTAATAAGAAAAGAGATAGTTTCGCTGTCAAGCACTGAAAGATCTGAGATGTTTGGGTGGATTTTTGGGTCGAATCTGGAAGTGATAGCCAGTTCAGAGCATCTTAGGAAATCAAAAAAAGCTAGAATAAACATGGCGTAGAGTGTGCGAGAGGTATTAAGGGATCGGCAGCCTGTGCGGAGGGTGTGAATGCATTTAGTAAGAATATCTAACGTTATGGGTTGTCTGGTGTCCGGGCGGGTGGGCTGAGATCGTTGGATGCCTTTAATTAAGAGGGAGGTTTGTGAATTTTTTATCTCCGGTGAGGGGGCGCCGTGAATCAATTTGTGAAAAAATTGGATGCCGCTTAAGTAACTTTTGATGGACCCGACTTGGAGGCTCTTAACGCTGTTAAGGTAAGAGATGAAGGAGGTTATTGTAAGGAGGGAAAAATCAGGGAATGGCGTGGTATGAGAAAGGTGGAAGGCTTTAAAACATCTCCACGGGTCACATAGGATTGGAGAGTTCTGGGGGAAACTGCTTGGAGAATGGTGTCGAGCGATATGTTGAGGAGGGATTTTTGCGGGTGGGTTATGGGAATATTAATTCCGAATAATGAGGTACTGGAGTTGGTAGCTTGTCCGCGTTTGGAACACTTTGAACTGTCTGCGAGGGTAGATGAGATGAGGATTTTTCTATCGATTTTCTCCTTGGGCAGGGAGGCCTGGTATTTAACTGAATCTAGATTAATGCCAAGGAACTCGATGGATGTGGCGGGACCCATGGTTTTTTCTTGGGCGATGGGGATTCCGAGCTCGGAAAATACTTTTTGAACTGTGAGGATCTGGACTGCTGGAATGGCGCCCAGAGGTGAAATTATTAGAAAATCGTCCATCAGGTGAATGAGGTGAGGAATTGCGTAATTGTTTGACAAGATCCAGCAAATGGCTTTGGATAGCATGTAAAAATTTTGGGGCTGCTTTAGCATCCAAAAGTTAAGCGTACGGCGAAATAGAATTTCCCATACCAGCGCACTCCGAATAAGTGCCATGAATCCGGGTGGATGGGCATCACTTTAAAAGCCGAAGTGATGTCAATTTTTGCGAGCCAGGCACCCCGACCCACGATTTTTATCAGGTCGATTGCGTGATCTACGTCGTGGTATTTGGGAGAAAATTCGTCGAGTGGGATCAGGCTGTTAATGCTTGGGAACAGGGATTTATGTGGAGCTGACAGATCGACTATGAGGCGTTTCTTACCTGAAAACTTTCTCGTATCCACTCCAATAGGGCTAATGCGAAAAACTTTGAAAGGAGGCTCGTCAAAAGGGCCAATCATGAAGCCTGACTCGACTTCTTTTTTAATCAAGTTGTCTACCACGTCGGGCTCGGCGAGAGCCGATTGGAGATTATCGCAGATGATGTTTTGGGAGAGCAGACAAACCACTCCAGGTTTAAAACCGTGTTGTAGGCCAGACAGCAGATATTCAGTGAAGTCAGAGTCCGGGTGGTGAGCTAGTTCGATAGAAAGGCGGGAAATATTCACGGGAGTCGATAAATAATTTTTAGATTTTTTATTGACATCTTTAAACACAGGGCATACAGGACGGGCATGAGCACCGCCACAGAAGCTACATATGTCCAAGTACCGACAACGCTGCCTGGTGCACTTGCCGATATTAAAATTGTTGCAAGGCTGTTTGCTGTCTGTAAGTGCTCTGGAGCAGAAATTAGCCTTGTGTGGATATGGGTTGCAAGTCGCCGGTCTTGGTGTGTAGCTGGTGGATTTGACTGGTATGGGGGAACGAGCATGGGGGAACGAAGGGGTAACTTGAGGGCACGATATTGTGGAATGTCCCACTGACCTGCAGACCGCGCAAGAAATATTCCTGCAGCCAAGGAAAACTCTGCTGTGTAGGTCAGTGTCTAGTACTCCCCAGTAAGGGCATTGGTTCCACTGTGAAACCCTAACAGCGCATTTTGCTGAGAAGAGTTTGCAATATGTGTAAAAGTGCCCTCCCCCGTAGGACAACGCGAGCTCGGCTATCAGCGCTAAATAGTCGGGTAAGTTCGCATCACCTATGAGGGAAGGCTGAGCAAATGATTTCTGTGAAGTGGCTGAAAGCGATTGAAAACTCTGAAAAAGAAAGTCGTGATGAATGTTTTTTTTGTTTTTTAAGGTGACTGAAAAATCCCCGCAGTCTAACTGACGGTTCAGATATGGGAAGCAGAGAAAGTAAATGTGAAAGGTCTACATCCGTACCTGCCAGAATCTGTGCTCGGATGTTTTGAGTCACTGGGGTAGGCTCCAGAGCGACAGGGTTTGGTGGAACTGGCATCGAGGTAGCTGTGAAAAGAGAATATTGTGATTTGGCATTTAAGAGAGAGCTGTAAGGGAGAGAAGCCTGGGCTGCGACTATCGGCGGAGGCAGCCTCACGCTTAGGTCGGCCTGTGGGGCTTGAGAAGGGAAATTGAGAAAAGCATAAGGGAGAAAAGGAGGAAATGAATGAGAAGTCTGAGCTTATGTTGCAAGCGGAGGCGGTCTCGCACTTTCTTGAGCTGCAGGCCACTGAAAGGGGGAGGGGTTAGCAGTAGTCGCAGGAAGACGGTGGAAAGTTTGAGCCTGCACTGCTAGCGGGCCTCACGCTAGCGTCTGCTACGGGAGCTGGAGGCCATTGCAGAGGAAAAGAGTTAGAAACAGTAGGAGGAAAAAACTGGGAGGCAGAGCGTGAGCGGGCAGGCCCAGCTGTGTATGGCGCTGCGGCGGGAAGCGCCGTGCTCAAAAGCTCAGCTGAAGCGGGAGGCGAGATAGGTCTCGTGGCGGTGGAATCTGGAGTGCGACCCAGGCTCGCAGAAATCCTGGCGCCGCGGGCTGAAGCGGGCGGCAAACCGAATCTTGCACGGGAAGGTGGCGGAGTCGGGCGAGGCGAATTCGGGGCCTCACGAGATTTTCCCGGCCTGCTGGCCGCCTTGGAACCTGGGGTGGATTTAGGAGAGAGATTTGATGATTGCAAGGTAACGTATAAATTGTATAGTTGCGCTTTAGTCATCCTGTGCGAGGGCTGAATATCAGAGTTTATCAGTGCTTGTCTCAGACTCAAGACTGTCCACTTCTCAATAGGTGAAATCGTTGGTACGGCCGAACGATAGGAGGACGCTGGGGAGGAAGCTGGAGTCCTCGCCGGTGGAGGTGAGGGTAAACCTTGGCGTCTTGGCATGCGAGGGGTTGCTTGCGCAGACCGGCGCCCGCAAAATGAAACGTGGGGCTCGGAGGTGGTATCAGGTGGAGAGGTTGTCCTGGGGCCAGCTGATGGCGGCGGAGGAACCGGAGCATGGTTAAGCTCGTCATCGGATGGTGAAAGCTGCATTTGGGACATTGTAACAAGCGGTAAACCAAATGCTGAAAACTGTCGAGGAATATGGGTGAGTCAACTGAGTATATTTATAAGCTTTACTTGTGCTGATTGAGTGGACCTGTTGATTACTGATTGCTGACAGCTGGCTGGAATGACTTGATTGTTTGATCATTAGAACGTGTTCCTCCCGAACCTTGTTAATAAAACATAAATTATGGGAAGCTCTGAAAGCTTATTTACGAGGTAAAATTATATCTCTTTAATGCATATCGACAAAAACAAAAAGAGAATAAACAGAATGGAACAAAAATTTCAGAAATATCAAAAATGTGCAACAATGTGTAATCTCCTACTACTGAACTTCTGGCAAATAGGATAACACTTCAAACAATTTAATCTTTTTTTATCAGCTGAGACTGCAAAATTGATAAATCGCTCCAGACATAATTATTATGAAAATGGGGACAAAATATTAAAATATTTGGCTCATCGATAATTAATAATGGAAAATTTTGTTGTATAACAAGAGACCAATTAGAAATCAATCAATAATTTAAACAATTTCAATTTCAAGGGAGCCCAGGTAAATAGGCAATATGTGAGTAAAAGCCTAAATTCAATGTGTTCATCATATAAAGCGATCCAATCTCTTCAGAAAAATTTGTCTGATCCGCTCGGTTCATATGGATTAGTTTTACTCTTTTTCTCTTTATGAACTTTTTTAAGCGACAAAGTGGTAGTGGACAAATGTAGGGATAGAAATCTCTCAGATTTTATTTAGAATATCTTAATTTGTGTTTCAAAGATGAATGAACAATTTACAGGTTTTGGAACGATTTGAAGGGGAGTAATTCATTAAATTATTTTTTTCATTTTTGGGTGACCTAACCCTTTAAAAGAAGGAAAATTATGTTATTAGCAAGTAAATCCATTCTACATGAAATAAATAACCTTGCTCTATATTTCATAGTGAAAAGCAAGAGTGAGAGTGACATCTTTGAGTCTAATCTATTGGATTAAGACAGTCAAGACCTTGTGATGGAATTAGCTAAAGTGACGCATTTAAGGCAAGAGGCTTGTCTCCAAGATAACAGATCACTCAGATGAGGCCTTTAATTGGCATAGACATAAGGTAAAAGACCAAATACAAGATCCTTCAGACTATAGGTCAACATTTGCATTTCTCCGCCATTATGGATATATATCAACATTCAGATTTTATTTGAAATGCTTGGACATGGTAAGACTTGTCTGCTTTCCATCCTACAGGTGGATTGTGCTGGGACAAGGAAAAGGATCAAGGATAACTCCATGTCAACAGTCATATATAACTGGTCTGTGCCTCTGTAAAGAGAGATCAGAGGTCACAGTATTTGTGTCTCTTGCCTTGAAAAACATGCATTTAAAAATGAGTGATCCCCATGCCAGTTATCTCTATTATTACAATAATTAAAGATGATGAGAGTATATATCAGCCAGGCTGATTAACTGCCCATTTTAAGAACAGTTTTGTCAATTGATAATGAATGATTTAATCAATAAATTATTTTAAGTAAATATTGTTTACAATGAAAATATATTTAATTTCAGAAATTTAGTCATACATTTGTTTTCTTGAAGAAATATTGAGTAAATATAGTGTAAATAGAATTATGTGTATAAGCATTATGTATAAGAGCTGTACATAAGCATTTTATCAGCAAACCCCTATATCGATCAACCACTTATTGGTTCTTCTTGATGTGTTTTGGAATGAGTGACTTTTAATAAGATGGCTCACACATTCAGTTGGCCATGTCTTCGCCACCCGCTTCTTATCCTAAACTATTTCACTTGTCAAGACATAGTCAGTGGCATGTTAGTGGTGGTTGAGGAGATTCCCCCTTCCATATGCAAAGCGCTTTGAGTACCCAGAAAAGCAAATATAACAAATTATTATTATTATAATTATGTTGACCTCTACATTTTTTTAACATAGCTAAAGCACATAAAATCATCAAATGCACAGATAAATCCTCGGCACAAAATGCACATTTTTCCATGGCACATGACATTACATAAAATGAAATCTTGTAAGAGGAACAGCCCACACACACACACACAAACAAATAAACCGCTCTGCCCTTATTTCTGGGTGATTTGCCCTCCTTAATTACTGAGATGGCTTAAGCTGATCAGAAATCTGGATGAAGGAAGTGTGCTTGTTGGGGATCAGTCTCCACCCCCCTCACCTCTTACCATCTGGAGGTGATGCTGAAGAGGCGACAGCACCAGACCGAAGAAGCGCTCAGTTCATCACCAGACCACAAACCCTGTACATGGTCTCTTAAAGTGCAGAGAGTGACCTGTTCCCTCCATTGGCTGCCCCACTGACCAATAGGTAAGTAAAACATAACAATGCTCTAAAGGTGATAAATCTGTATGCATGCATGATTATGTTCTAACGATTAATTATATGAATGACAATATGCATATATTAACAATACTGCCAAGTAAAGGTAACTATGTGACTACAGTAAAAGTTACGAGGAATTTTGAATGATGTAATGCTATGCTGAATTGCATCTGAATAGCATCAATGTAAATTGGAAAATCTTTCCTTGCCCAAATGGAAAAACCATTTAAACAAGTTATGACATACTTTATCATGCTCATCTGGGAAACGCTATACTTGTGTCAAAAGGTCTAGAAAATTGTATATAGTAATTTTATGTGATATTACTTTTGTAGAATAAATTACATAAATATTTAGCCTATATATGCCTTTTTAATGTTGAAATGGAATTCCAAGCTTTTATGAAATACACTTGTTTAATGTAAAAAATTGATCTTAGTAAATTGAAGTAAATTGATCTTAAAGGACAAATATTGGGGTATTAATCACCATGTGCTAGTGCATGCTCGGATTTAAATCCCATTCCTCTCTTTACATTATGAACATTATTTTTAATCCTTTTTTTAGGTATTTGGAAATGCAAATAAAACACACAAAAAAAAAAGTGTACCAATGTCACAGATGTAACATTAGACCCTGTAACTTTATTTGCTCAGGGCAAGATGGCGCGGGATATGTCCGATAAGGACATCCTGAAAATGGAGCTAGAACAACTTCAGAAGGAGGTTAAGAACACTAGAGAGCCTGTAAGTTCCTCAACCTTTCTGATTTATTTGGCAGCCCAAATAAATTTGTGTCATTCATTCTTAACATAGCCCCCTTGCATTTTTTGTTCATTAAATAATTTGATAATGCTTTCAGGTACCAGTAAAAGGCACACATCTGACATACTTTCCCCTTTTCCTCAGGTCTCTAAAACGGCAAAGGAGATTTGTGAATGGGTTGAGGCCCAAGCCGCAGAAGATCCTCTCGTAAAAGGAGTTCCTGAGGACAAAAACCCCTTCAAGGAGAAGGGTGGATGCATAATAACTTAGCCTATATGAATTCTTGTAGTAAAAGTATACAAGGATGTGTTAATTTGTGCTAATGAGAGCTGTGTATCTGTTTTCTTAATTTAAATGAGGAGTAAGCACATTGTGCTTAGCTTTAGCATATCCATAGACGCCATACAGACTGCAAGACTTACAGAGTCAAAAAGGATTGTGTCGTCTTGTTCTTATTATTAAGGATGGCAGCCATCTCTTGAAGCAAACTCTTTGTAAATAAAACTGGCTGTAATTCCATTCTTGTTCCATCTGTCATTCCATTATCCAAAAAATAAGTCTGAAAGTCACTTTCAGAAAGCAAAAAATTCTCTGTTAATTCCATGCAATTAAATTACTTTTTCCTTCTACCACATAAATAAAGGATTAAGGGTAAAGGATGTGCGTCCGTGTGACGACTGTGCGCGAGCCACAACAGAACACTGTATCCGTGATAGCAGTGGCAACGAGCACTTTGGTCACTTGATTTCAAAAACATTCATTCATTTCAGATTGCCTCTTATTTAACAAACGAACGAAATAAATAACTGGAGAGGTTTTATTTATTTGTATTGGTAGGCCTAAATCGGTGCCGCGAGATGTTTAAAAAATGGTGGGGACACAATCTACCCTGGCGAAAAGTGGTGGGGACATGTCCCACCTGCAAATTACGCCTATGGCGAGCCTGACACGTCCCCGCATATTCCGTCTTAGTAAGCAAAACGCTCTCAAGCGCCCACAGCTAGGCTAAAAATACTTTAGTGGACCAATGCATTCTCATCCTTTGGCGTCATATAGGTGACGCCATATGACATTTCGTCGAAATATTACGCACATGGCACCCTTTAGCGTCAATATAACACGCACTGTTATGGGTAGGTTTAGGTCTGGGGTAGGGTCTGCGTCTTATAACGACGCTAAAGGATGCCAGTCACCTGTATGACGCCTTGGGTTCTGCGTCTCATATTGACGCTAAAGGCTGCCATGTGCGTAGTATTTCGACGAAATGTCATATAGCGTCACCCATATGACGCAAAGGATGAGAACGGGCTGGGTGGACACATGGCCTAATAGTGAAGCTGTGGGTTTTAGTTACTAAGAAATAGGCCTACATGATAGAACTTTTCAGTTTCTAAGCTATTTTAGACAATACATTTCTGCGCTATGAATTATGTGCGCTTGATCTCCGTGTGATGCGCGAGCTACTCTCTGTATGTGTGTGTGTGTTATAATGCGACTAGCTGAAACATTCTGAGACTGTTTCCAGATTTCCAGCAGATTTTAAACACTGACTGAACGCGACTGTCTCTGACTCGCGTTTGGGCATGATCAGTCCTATCAAATTACATTCATAATCGGCCTTACAGTTGTTCAGTGTGTCCCTGGCATAACTTGCGTATACAATAAGCTGTTTAAAATGTGCATTCACCCGATCAATTTTGAACATCCAGATGGTATAATCAAACATCTTGTGGAGGGCTCTCGGAGTATGCATTTATTTGTCATTTTACCATGGAAACAGTGTGAAAAGTGGACTTCAAAGATTTCTTATCCTGTTGCACACTCTATAGGCCATGCTCAGTGACTAGTTGACATTAAGCTTAAAGCATCATGGCACATTAAAGTCGACTAATCTGTGCAACCCCTACTATATAGGCGAAAAACAGGCATGTAATCAGCTAAAGACAAAAAAAGAAAGCAAGCCTGATCCTATTGCCACCAAGTGAAAATAATTGTAAAAAAAAATTCTGATTCTGAGAAATATCGTACAATTGCAAGAATACATACTGTACAAAAAACGTGTATTTAATAATAATCATTTTAATAATACTATATTATAATACAATATATGTTTAATAAAAGTATTAACAGAATCATTATTATTTTGGGGATGTTGCGTTCCCAAATGAAAAATAAGCAACTCAAACACAGCACTTGAAGAGTAGCATTTACTGTGAATCGCACTGAAAATAAACAGTGCTGAAACATGCAGCGAGTCAGACTATACTTATTTAACTATAATATTAACAACTATAATTATTTATATAAGGAAAATATGAATAATTATAATTAATTATATAATTATAATTAAACAGCGATTTGATGACCCCCTCTCAAGCTCTATTAGATCAGGAAGAATGCTCTTTTGATCAGAAGCAATGCTCTTTGTGAGGCGATTGGAAGAGAAAAATAACTGAAGCAAAAATGTGAATGAGTGAGTGCTACCCGGTGTTATATATCCGCATGTCTAGGTAGGAGTGCCTCGGCATGCAAATCTCACTCGGCAATATTCATTGGTCCTTTCTTACTACTCTGAGGTGATTGAGGTTCCCAAGTGAGACCCCAATACATAATTGTATGACAGCTTATGAAATGTCTGCTATACACTGGTATGGACTTTTCACATAAAGTCTGGAAAGTAACTTACATAAACATCTCATTCCAGATCCTGATGATATAAGTAAAGTATACTTGAAAGTTTGAATTAAAACAGTTGTCCCTATGAAACTCCTGAGATGTAAAACAAAATACTTAATTTTCTTTTATTAATTATAAAGAACCATAAATACTTTAAATGTATATAAGTGAAACAATGGTGAACAAATCACAAATTCAGTTTATTTATAAAGCACATTTAAGAACGGCCACTGGCCTACCAAAGTGCAGTACACATAGAGAGAGAAATTAATTTAAAACAGTTCTGAGCAGAATACTCATTCTAAGCAACAGAAAATAAATAGGTTTTAAGACAAGACTTGACCTCAGACAGAGAGGAAGTTGTTCTAATATAAAGTGGGAGCTTGTTCCATAGTGTGGGACCAGCCACTTCAAAGGCACGGTCTCCCCTTGATTTTAGCCGGGTTTTTGGTATCTGAAGAAGAAGTTTAGTTTCAGATCTGACTTCTCGTGGGGGAGTAGTAATGGAGTAAGTCAGATAGATAAGCAGGTACTAAATCATTCAAAGATTTAAACACCAGAATTAAAATTCTATATTAGATTTTAAAATTTATCGGTAGCCAGTGAAGTGATGGTAGCAGGGGGGTGACATGGTCAAATTTCTTTTTTCCCATAAGGAATCTCGCCGCAGCATTTTGAACAATCTGTAGGCGGGGCGTTTGGGACTTTGATGCACCGAAATACAGAAGGTTACAATAGTCCAGGCGCGAGTTAATAAGAGCATGGATTGCCAACTTCAGCGATCGTTTAGGGAGATATGATTTAATTTTCGCTATAGAACAAAGATAAAAAAAGCTCGATCTGACGACAGCACTAATCTGTTTATCGAATTTAAGGGAGCTGTCTAAAATAACACCCAAGTTCCGTACTTGGGGAGCAATAGATCGATCTAAAGATCCCAGGTCAAAATCATAGATTTGCCTAGTTTCAGAGGGGTTAAAGACGATAACTTCTGTTTTGTCTGAGTTCAAGAACAGAAAATTTCCAGCAAGCAACGTTTTTACCTCCTCAAGACATGTTGTCAGACTGTCAAGAGTGCTCTTATTTTTCTTGGACAAATGGCATATAAATCTGCATGTCATCAGCATAACAGTGAAATGACAGATATTGTGTTTCCTAAAAATAGAGCCCAGAGGAAGGAGATATAGTGAGAACAAGACGGGAGCTAAAATAGAGCCCTGAGGCACACGGCAAGATAGATTCCGGAGTGAGGAGGAAAAACCTCCAATTTTTACAGAGAAACGTCTATTTGTTAAAAAAGATTTGAACCAGCTCAGGACCACACCCCCTTGTCCCACATAAGACTCAAGTCGAGAAATGAGAATCGTGTGGTCAACGGTATCGAAAGCAGAAGCCAAGTCTAGCATAACTAAAATGACAGACTCTCTCGAATCTGTAGTCATATAAATATCATTAAGAACTTTTGTAAGGGCAGTTTCTGTACTATGCAGTGCTTTAAACCCTGATTGAAACTTTTCAAATATATAATTGTCGTCTAAAAAAGTCTGAAGCTGTAAAAATACAATTTTCATTAATACCTTTGAAATAAACGGCACAATGGATATAGGACGATAGTTGGATAAGATAGAGGCATCAATTGAGGTTTTTTTTTAGTACCGGTGTAATAGAGGAAGTTTTCAAACTCGAAGGTATAGCTCCTTCATGTAAAGATTTATTAAGTAGAGAACCCTGGGCCGACAGTATCAAATAATTTCTGCAGATAGCGAGGGTGTAAGGTGTCATACATACAAAAGGAAGGTTTAAGTTTAAACATTATTTCCTTTACGTAATGTAAGGAGACCGGATTGAAAGAGGTCCATCGGGTAGGCGAACTCCTCTCTTTTGGTATTTCCTGTTCAAAGGCTTGAAATTGAGCTCTCAGGTTAGAAACTTTATTACCAAAGAATTCAGCAAGATCCTCACAGAGTGCCAAAGATGGGCAATGAATAGAGGTTATAGGAGGAGTTAATGATTGAAAAAAGTGCCTTAGGGGTGTGGTGACGTTTCTCAATCAATGTAGTAAAATAAGAAGCTTTAGCTTTCTTAACCGCATTTTGATATAACGAGACAGTCCCTTAAGATCTCGTACAAGACCTGTAATTTGTCTTTTTTCCACTTCCTTTCTGTTTTCCTGCATAACTGTCTCAAGGAGCATAAACTTTGATTGGCTCAGAACTAGATCTAGCCTTTGATTTAAAAAACCTGTGGGGAGCAGTAAGATTTAATATATCTTCCCAAGACGTGTTTATAAGGGAAAGATGATGCTCCACATCAAGATCAAGGAGTGGGGATTCTAATGATAAGATAGGCTTAATCTCATTATAGTGCTTAATAAAGTCCATTTCAAAATTAGGTAAATGCACGCGCTTGTGTGGTGTTAGAAACAGATGTGATAGGAAGCAGAGGAAGAGACATTTTAAATAAAATAGGAAACTGATCAGAGATTGCAGAATCAATAACTTCAACTTCAGATACAGATAACACATATGATAGAATATGATCCAACATATGTCCATGAATATGTGTGGGATAATTAACCCACTGCCAAAGGTTAAAAGAGTCAATGATGTTTAAAACTCAGTAGTTAGCCGCTTAGAAGGGCAACATATATGCACATTTAAGTCACCTAAGTTTAGGATGGCATCATATTTGGTGACCAGGTCGCCTACAAATTCAGAGAACTCCACTATCAAGTCTTTTGTTAAGTGTGGAGGGTGGTAGATCAGAGCTAATACCAAGGCTTCAGGCCAGTTCAAAAGTATAACAAGGGCTTCAAAACTTGAAAAGGTGGTGGTATATAGCAATCGACATTGAGGTCTGAACGACTCTTTGACAATGATGGCTAGTCCGCCGCCTCTACCAGCTGGTCGCGGGCCGTTGTAAAAGTAATAGTCATATGGAACGAGTTCAGAAAATGGAATTTGGTCTCCTACCTTCATCCAAGTCTCAGTGATAAACAAAAATCCAGATCTGTGATGAAATCCTTGAGGATGAACGTCTTGTTAAACAGAGACCGAGCATTCAACAGCGCAGATTTTGGAGAGCGAAGAGTAGTGTGAGAAACCACTACTTTTTTCCAGGAAGCAGAGGTTAGTGGTGTTTGCGCCCTCATAGCGCGGTCGAATAATGATCAGTGGGTGGATGATTTCCTCTAAAATCAGAGTCAAGAGAATCCGGGGTGGAAGCGGGGGAAACCGTCATGATTTGCCTGAGCCAACGGGACGTCGGTATTGGCCGAAATCGTGCCGTGAAGCGGTCCGGCACCGTAGCCTGCGACCGAGTTGGGAACCTGAGAGCAGCTAAACAACCAGCTCTCATAAGTGTCTTTAGTCTGACGATCACACCCCCGCGTTTACCACATCTTCTCCGACGCTTTCTTGGGGGAACGTCCAGAGGCAGTCGCCTGAGGTGATCCGGGATATCACGTAAAAGAGATCCATATGTGTGATCGGCTAGAAAGCCCAGTTTCGTGTTCAAATCTCCTACATAGGAACTGCGTATATCCAAGATAGTCTGGCGATCATAAGTGACAGAGTCAACACAGCAATGGGACAGGAGATCACATAAAAACAGCCAAATGATAAACAAAACTGAGAGCAGCAGACGGCTCGCTGCGAACACAGGCGCCAGCTTGCCAAGACCCTCATGGAATTATGGAACACAACAGACTTACATTGTAGGAGGATTTCTGACATGTTTCTTTATCAAGTCTGGTTTAAAGAACAATGGGAATGACAAATGGGGAATGACAAAAACAGCAGGCAGTAATATATTCATATGGTTACCAATGTTCCTATATCCTATTAAGACAAAATACTTAATGTTATACTAACATTTCTGGGTTTCTACAGATATTACAAAGGCTGCTGATTCGTGGCACTATTTCTAGAGTTTCCACCATCATCTTATGTATACATTTCTTGAATTGGGCCGGTGTTACTGTGTGGTGAAGAGATGAGTCCCAGCTTAGGAGACAAGCAATCCGATTGGTTCAATGGTTAGTTCACCCAAAAATGAAAATTCTGTAAGTAATTACTCACCCTCATGTTCGGAACACAAATTAAGATATTTAAGAGCTGTCTGACTCCTTCATAGGCTAGGTAATTGGCCGCAGAAAAGTATTGGCCGCAAAAAAGATGGCCGCTGCGTGAGTGGGTGCAACACATGGCCCATCTGCTTATTGATCTAAGCTCAAATTATTCTAAAAAGTGTGATTATCACATATAGGATTTGTTGAAAACTTATTCAAATTCAGTATAATTTGTAGCCTATTTACTTGGCACAAGAAGAACACTACCTCAATGGCATTGGATCAACAAAATCAGATTTCCTTACAAACTTTGTGGGATGGTATACAACAGATCAAGACAGATATGTTTGCACATCTTGATTCAAAGGTTGATCCTATTCAAATAACTCTGCAGCATTCAGATATCATTGGATACACTTGGAGAACATGTCTCTTCTTTAGAGCAACGAACTGGGGCAAACGAGGATAATTTACAAGAACTCCTGACTCGGACTAAAGAATTATCTAAAGAGAATGCCTACCTGATGGACAAGATTCAGGATCTGAAGAACCGAAGCAGGTCTTCCAATCTTCGTGTCGTCAAGATTCCGGAGTTTTCTGAGGGCCGTGATATTCTAGGCATCATGTCCGAACTCATCTCACTGCTTTTTGGACGAGAAAATATCCCAACTCCTCCAATAATCGAGAGGGCTCACCGCACTCCAACATTCCGTCACAGTGATAGATCTGGTCCAAGGCCTATTCTGATTAAACTTCTTAATTTTCAGGACAAAGTGAGAATCCTCCGTCTTGCCAGAGAAAAGAAGGAACTTTTCTTTAAAGGTACTCGCATTTATATCTATCCCGATTTCAGATCCGAACTCACGAAGAAATGCCGGTGTTTTCATACAGTTAAACGGAAACTCCGTGAACTGAACCTGAAATACTCTCCGGTACCCGTGCACACTAGCCTAGTGTCATTGTTGATGGCAAACCTCAAGTGTTTTCCTGCCATAAAGCTGCGGAGGCTGCCTTCATATCTCCCATGAACTCTCCAACATAACAGGTAGTGATAGGTGGTTTGCACTAATGCTGTTTGAACACTACAGGTCCTAAAAAAAATCAGCATATTGTGATAAAGTTCATTATTTTCCATAATGTAATGATAAAAATTAAACTTTCATATATTTTAGATTCATTGCACACCAACTGAAATATTTCAGGTCTTTTATTGTTTTAATAGTGATGATTTTGGCATAGCCTACAGCTCATGAAAACCCAAAATTCCTATCTAAAAAAAATAGCATATTTCATCCGACCAATAAAAGAAGTGTTTTTAATACAAAAAAGTCAACCTTCAAATAATTATGTTCACTTATGCACTCAATACTTGGTCGGGAATCCTTTTGCAGAAATGACTGCTTCAATGCAGCGTGGCATGGAGGCAATCAGCCTGTGGCACTGCTGAGGTGTTATGGAGGCCCAGGATGCTTCGATAGCGGCCTTAAGCTCATCCAGAGTGTTGGGTCTTGCGTCTCTCAACTTTGTCTTCACAATATCCCACAGATTCTCTATGGAGTTCAGGTCAGGAGAGTTGGCAGGCCAATTGAGCACAGTAATACCATGGTCAGTAAACCATTTACCAGTGGTTTTGGCACTGTGAGCAGGTGCCAGGTCGTGCTGAAAAATGAAATCTTCATCTCCATAAAGCTTTTCAGCAGGTGGAAGCATGAAGTGCTCCAAAATCTCCTGATAGCTGCATTGACCCTGCCCTTGATAAAACACAGTGGACCAACACCAGCAGCTGACATGGCACCCCAGACCATCACTGACTGTGGGTACTTGACACTGGACTTCAGGCATTTTGGCATTTCCTTGTCCCAAGTCTTCCTCCAGACTCTGGCACTTTCTTTCATCCGAAAAAAGTACTTTGGACCACTGAGCAACAGTCCAGTGCTGCTTCTCTGTAGCCCAGGTCAGGCGCTTCTGCCGCTGTTTCTGGTTCAAAAGTGGCTTGACCTGGGGAATGCAACACCTGCAGCCAATTTCCTGCACACGCCTGTGCACGGTGGCTCTGGATGTTTCTACTACAGACTCAATCTAATGATTCCGTAGGTCCCCCAAGGTCTGCATTCGGTCCTTCTCCACAATCTTCCTCAGGGTCCGGTCACCTCTTCTCGTTGTGCAGCGTTTTTTGCCACACTTTTTCCTTCCAACAGACTTCCCACTAAGGTGCCTTGATACAGCACTCTGGGAACAGCCTATTTGTTCAGAAATTTCCTTCTGTGTCTTACCCTCTTGCTTGAGGGGGTGTCAATGATGGCCTTCTGGACAGCAGTCAGGTCGGCAGTCTTACCCATGATTGCGGTTTTGAGTAATGAAACAGGCTGGGAGTTTTTAAAAGCCTCAGTAATCTTTTGCAGGTGTTTAGAGTTAATTAGTTGATTCAGATGATTTGGTTAATAGCTCGTTTAGAGAACCTTTTCATGATATGCTAATTTTTTGAGATAGGAATTTTGGTTTTCATGAGCTGCATGCCAAAATCATCAGTATTAAAACAATAAAAGACCTGAAATATTTCAGTTGATGTGCAATGAATCTAAAATATATGAAAGTTTAATTTTTATCATTACATTATGGAAAATAATGAACTTTTTGAGAAGGACCTGTATTATTCCTGTTTGTTTGAATTCGGTCGCATAACTTCTAGCCGTAATTGATACTTGACCTATTTGAAATTATGAAAAAAAAATTCTTTCATGGTTTTTCTTTTTATTCAATGATTGACGATTGTCTTTTTTGTGCTGGCATGTCTTTTAGTTATCTGCCGAAAATGTATTTGTTTACATCCGGTTGACAGAAAAATCTATTGATGTTGCTAGTTGTTTTTAGTTGTTGTCTAAAATTATTGTTACATGTTGCATTGTTTCATATTTTGCCAGAGGCCTATTGATTTGAAAACGAATGTCTGTATATTATTGCCTAATTGTTTATTGAGCTATCTCTACTTTATCTCTATTGCAGACCTATGTGTGAGCTATTAATGGTTTCTGTTTGGTATCTTTATCTGGCCTTCTCACGGAGATGCCTTGGCATAAGATGGCTGAGGCTGCTGGGTCTGAATTTGTGTTTTTTTGTGATAATGTTTGTTTGTGTATTTTTGTGTGTTTTTGTTGTTATATCATCATCATTTTTTGCAACCCTATTACTTTTTCTCTTTCTTTTCTGCTTAGCCTATACTTCATCTTATTCTCTAATGATTTTGTACTCATGAACTCTTATTTTCGAAATGAATAATCATAAAGGGTTAAAAATTACTCATTTGAATATTAGAAGTCTGTTGCCAAAAGTTGATTCATTCCGTGCATGGGTAGCCTAGCCTATCATAATCCAAATATTATTACACTTTCTGAAACATGGCTTAACAGTAAAATTTCTGACAATGAAATTAAAATTGAAAATTATACTCTATATCTATCTGATAGCTCAATGGGTGGCGGTGTGGCTTACATACGTTTCCTCTAACTTAGCGTCTGAGCTAATTACACCCTTAGTTAAACCAAAACATTTTGAATGCCTGCTTGTGAAAATAACTTTTCATCAGAATAAATATATAACTATTGGAAGCGTGTATAGACCTCCCTCTGTCCCTGTAGAGTCCTCTGACTGTTTAATCTCCACCATTGACTCGATCCCTTGTAAAAATGAAATGATTATTTTAGGTGATTTCAATAAAAATTGGTTATATAAGTCTTCTACTAGGATAAAAATAATTTTGGGAATCTAAACCTAACACAACTCATAATGGAACCTACTCGAATTACCTCAACATGTCAGTCTTTACTTGATTGGATACTTGTCTCTCACCCTGACAGATTTACTAAAGTTGATGTTTTGTCTGATTGCCTCAGTGACCACTCAGCTATTTATTGTATATGGAAGATTAGAATCCCGAAATCTTCACCAAAATTAATCAACATTAGACAAATTAAGAAAATGAACATAGATCTATTTATTAATGGTGTCATTAATATTAATTGGGACAGATACCAATTAATACCCAATGTTCCGTGGGACATACCCTTATCAATGGGATTTTTTACATTCTGAGTTCACTCAGGTAATCGACAGACACGCTCCCTGGAAAATATCTAAGGTGAAGGGAAGACACCTGCCATGGATAAGTACAGAACTTATAAGTCTCTTTAAGCAGAGAGACAAGACTTGGGCTATATATCGTCAGACGATGATGATTGGAGTCATATTCCTTGGAATCATACAGGCAACTAAGGAATATCTCTAAGACAATGACCCGCAATGCAAAATCTAATTATTATAAAGAATGTCTCTCTAATAATTTTAAAAATCCTAAACAATTCTGGAACAGTTTAAAAACTATAATAAACACTTCTGACAAAAATCCATTAATCAATTAAGAGATGGCAATAGAATAATTTCTGACTCTCTATCTATTGCCCAAGTGTTCTGTCATCATTTTTCTTCTGTCTGCTCTGAACCATTAATGAATGTTTCTTGTATTGAAAGTTTTAAAAACATTTCTTCAACTTGTCAAAGTACCTTTTCCTTTAAGAAAATAACTCCTACTAATGTGTTAAATACTATTAATCAACTAAGTTCGAGCAGTGGTGCAGGACTTGATGCGATTGAATCCAGATATATTAAGTTAGCTTCTCATACTCTCATGTTTCCACTAGCAGACCTGTTTATATGTCCTTGTCTACTTTTGAGTTACCAGCTATTTGGAAATATTCCCGCATTACTCCACTCTACAAAGGTGGTGACAGTCTTGATCCTAATAATTACAGACCTATATCAATTATTTGTTCTATTGCTAAATTATTTGAGAAAAGTATATTTAATCAGTTATCACAATATCTTGAAACTAATAAGATCCTTTCACCATTTCAATCTGGTTTCAGACCTAATCACTCAACAAATACTGCTCTGTTAAAACTTACTAATGATGTGTTTTCAGCATCTGACACTGGCAATCTTACAGGGGCTATTTTTATTGATCTTAAAAAAGCTTTTGATTTGGTGGATCACTATTTACTTTTAGATAAGCTGTATGCAATTGATTTATCTCAAAATGCATTATTATGGTTTAATTCATAATTACATAATAGAAAACAATGTGTTATTCTTAAAGGGAGTAGGTCTGATTTATTTGTGCAACAAAGAGGTGTACCTCAAGGTTCCACTCTGGGTCCACTTCTTTTCTCTATTTTTATTAATGATCTGCCTTTAATTTGTTGTAATTCCTCTGTTCAACTATATGCAGATGATACTGTCATTTATACGTCTAAATCACATTTATTGCAAATTCGAACTGCTCTTCAATTGGATTTTAGTATCTTACAGAAATGGCTGTTATCTAATAAACTATTGCTAAATAAAACTAAATCGTACACTATGATTTTTGGTACAAGACAGACTCTTAAAACAAAAACAAATAATATAATTATAACGTGTAATGACGGTACTTCTCTGAATGAAGTTGATAAAGTTAAATACTTGGGTTTATGGCTTAATTCTGAACTTAGATTCAAATCTCACATTGACTACCTTCTTCACAAAATTAATTTTGCAACCAGAGTTTTATTTCGATCCAGAAATTGTTTTACACTTGTTAGAAAAAAACTTGCCACACAATTGATATTGCCATTTTTTGACTATGCCGATGTTGTTTATCAAAATGCACCTAAAACTAGCCTTCTACCCCTTAATACAGCATATAATAATCTTTGTAGATTTTCTCTTGGATGTTCCTATAATACTCATCATTGTGTAATGTATAATTTACTTAATTGGCCCTCACTCAAGATAAGACGACACATACATTGGCTGCAACTCGTATTTAAATGTGTACATTTTAACTATCCCCAATATTTAAAAAGGTTTCTGGTACCATATTATTCAATACATAATCTTAGGCATTCTACACAATACTTTTTTTTTCACTCCTATAGTCAAAAAAGCAATAGGACAGAGAGCATTTATGTTTAAGGCTCCTTCAGACTGGAATAACTTACCTTTAAATAAACGACCTATAACATCATTTCATATATTTAAAAATAGTTTGTTTTATAATTTATAAGTCACTTCATTCTATGTTTTTGCTGGCAAGTATTTGATTACAGCCTCTGTGTGGCTATCTAGTGGTTGTATTTACCTAAATACTTATCTTTTGATTATTATTCTTATTTTTTTTGTTTTTTTTGTCGTCTTTGTGGTAGCGTGTTGATTGTGGTATTGTTTATGTCTTATTATTGTAATGTGTTTGATTTGACCCTTGTTTTGTATTTTATTGTCTATTAGGACCCCCTCGAAAACGAGATGGTTCATCTCAAGGGGTTTATCCTACTCAATGAACTTATATGAATGAATGAATTGTATTCTGCTGGCCCAGAAAAGTTAGTAAAGACATTGTTAAAATAGTCCAAGTGACCACAGTAGCTCAACCTTAAGTTTTTCAAGTGACAGGAAAACCTTTTGTGCGCAAACCCCCCCCCCCCAAATAACGACTTCATTCAACTATTAATTTTCTTCCGCTTGGGCCTCTGACGCGAGTAACCCAGAGCGCCACAACACATGCTCAAGAACTGAGAAGATGGGTCTCGATTTGTAGGCCTATAGTGTTTAAAATAGGCTTTGCTTGTTTGAGATGAGCAAAAAAAGAATGTATTGTATTGCATTGAATGATGGATTCAAAAGAAGATGTAAAGAAATTACACATTACTGGGTGTTAGATTTTTTAAGAATCACTTATTTGGTTTAAAAGGTCTTTTAAAATGTCAATGACGTCATACACATCGTAAGACCAGAGATACTGCTTTACGGCAATCCTTCAGTCACTTTGGTGCTTTTGCGTTCTGCACTTTCTTTTCCCTCGAGGCATCGACAACACAGCTGACACAATTAAATACCATAGACAGTAAAAGAAATGGACACAGCAACCCCATTGATTTCAACGGAGAAGACTGAAGCCCGATTATTTCACTTCCTGTCTGATGGCTGAGCAACTGCGCAGGCTCAAACTGAGCGTGACGACAGTCTGACAGTTGTAAATCTTCTAGTAGCTGTGGCAAGAAAGACAAATCTGATTCACAATCTTGAAAAATTCATCAAAATATTGTTGAAATATTTTGTCCCCTTGCTTTTATGGACTCTCTATCTATGGGCTTCTCCCTTGACTTTATGCCTTAATTTCCCCCCAATTGCCTCATAGACAGTAAAAGATTGCCTGCGAGCTTCTCCTCCATATGGTAATGTCTCTATTGTGCGACAAAGTCGCGTGGTTATGACGCAATCTTTAGCATATTTTTTACAAAAACGGCTTCTACGGGGCCATTACGTAAGATACAAAGTAATGGAGCCTTTTATACATTGTTGTGTTTCTTTAGAAATAAATAATGGACAAATTAAGTCTTTGGACGCCTCAGATGTAAAGTTATTCACTGTCAAAGTGACGCCAAAATGAATGGGAGTCAATGGGATGCTAACAGCAGGTGAAGTTCTGCTACAATGGCTCCCGCGAGGCTTCAACTTCCGGCTGATGGATTACCCCCTTGGTAAATACACATGCTCGAAGAGTTAAGTCGGCTTTAACATTCTGGTCCCGCTTTGGATGCCACGATGCCATCAAGCGGTAATTAATGATGAAATTGTAACTATGTTCGTATACACGTATATTTGATGCAATTGAAACTATGACTGAGAAGGTCAATCTCAACATAATGTCCTGTTACCTAAATTATTTCTTAGATGTTATTTATTTAAAACATATAAACTTTTGGTAAGTAACTAAATTTGCTCAGTGTTCTCATGCTATTAGCATGTATGCTATGTGGCCATATGGCCATATTTCATGTATTTGTGCTTCATATTTCAACTCAATCCTGTTACTTTCAGTCCTGTTACTGATGTGAAAAATAAGTGAGATAAAGTAACAGGAGTGAGTAGAGTCCTCTGTTTTGTTGATTTAATACTGTAAATATTAGTTGATATAATACTATTCACCTGAATTATGAGTTTTAAGGTTGCAATTACTTAAATTGTAGACATTAGTATTAGTTTTACAATGTGAATACCATACTTCCAGGAAGCCAGTCCACCACAAAGTCACTTAAATGTTTTGTTTTAGTCTTTCTTATATTTTATATAAGATGGAGAGAACCCATGCAGGTGCCAGAAACACACAGGGAAGGAGCAAAACTACTAGCACATAGTACATCACTTCAACACAGAAGTCTGAAAAAAAAAATTCATTCCTTTTACCAAGCTGTTACTAATTTAGTTTTTTTTTTTCTAAAAACAAATAAATTTATACCACTGTTTTTACCAGTTTTTTTTGGTCCATTTATACAATTGTTTAATAGATTAAATTATAAAAAAATATATAAGCTTGGTCTTCCTGCAAATGAAAAAATGGCTTCGTGTTTTATTAAAATGCACCTTACCTTAATATATAGTGATTTTTTTTGTCAGAAATAACATATAACCAACAATTTTATTTAAAATAAACACTTTCTTTTGGGGAAACAAAGGAATTATTTGACATGCTTTTAAACATGTTTTTTAAATGGCACATGAGTCTTCTACTTATAAAAACCTTGTAAAAATTTAAATAAAGTTGCCTGAGATTTACCAATACACATTTTGAATAGTTAAATATGTGTAGTATTAGATTCAGTGTTGAAAAAAGATACAAAAATAAAGTTTAAATTTAAAGAGTTAAATCTCACCAAGTGGCCCTGTAAATCAGAATCGCCCATAAACCCTCAAACATTATTGCCTACGTTAGTCTATTAATACAGTTCACTTGAAGGAGTGATGAATACGAAAACTTATGCTAACATAAATTCAGAAAAGTTATTGAAAATATTTGATTTTAATAATTCAGTGCTTGCCGAACACAAGTTACTTCCTGTTTTTAATTTTAAAGCTGCAGTCAGCAACATTTTTTGATCATATTCAGTGAAATCGACACTATAATCTGACAGAACAACATAAATACAGCTTCCGCGCTTCTAACTCCACCTGGAGTGTTATTTGTTTTGCAAAAATCCACCGCTCCCGGATCATCGAGTCCAATCAGCGCGGGGGCGGCGGGAGGGGGATCTGACTGTCAATCACAGGTCGTGCACATGCCCCCTCACGCACGTTACAATCACATGCACATGCATGAAGTTCACTCAGTAGCCATTTCTCAATGTCAAGGATACTTCCTTGGTAGGATTGATCCTTCCCCCGGTAAATGGTAAATGGACTGCATTTATATAGCGCTTTCACAGACCCAATGTACGGTGGCCGAGAGAGCTCAACATGCTGCAACCTAAAGAAAACGCATGCAAATAGAAAAAACGCATGCAAATATAAAAAAAAACACTTGCAAACAGAAAAAACACCTGCAAATTAAGAAAACCTCTTCATCAGTTTCACAACACGTGTGCTCCAAAAGCTCACAACACAACCAAATACAGAAACGCGCTGCAAAAGCTCACAACACAACCAAATACAGAAACGCGCTGTAAGTAACACAGACCACAATGAAAATGTTTCCGGGGGACCCAAACAAGTGACGAACCCGGCTTACTAGTGTGCCATTTATGTATCCGTTAGTAACGTACTTGATGAAGGAAGCAACGAAAGACAACGTCATTTCCAAAGTAATTATTTTCACCTGGGAGGTTCCCATGACAACGCAGCACGTTGTCCATCAGCTGAATAGCTGTTCTGACGACAGAAATATAATGCTGTTAACATAACGGTTGCACATAATTTTTTTTTATTTGTTTTACTTTACAAAAAAAACTGTTAAAATATGCCTAAAATATATCTGTGTGTCAGTGTCTCAACTTTAAAACCTTGGACCCTACATTACCTAACATTTCTTATGAAACTTTTCTTTAAAAATTTTTTTATTTATTTATTTTAGTTTTCAGCTCATTGTTCTTTTCTCATTTATATTCTGATGACATTGAACATATTGTTAATACATTTTGTATATTGTATACAAGTTGTATGTCATAAAAAAACTAATCTCTGTATGTTTTGCGGGAAATTTTTTTAACAGAAATAAAATAAAGTAGAATTTTGAGCTATAAGCAAAGAGTATAGAATTATAAAAAAGTATAATATTACAATATAATATTATAATATTATTTATATATACAATATATTACAATATTATTTTAATATTATAGTTTATTTAAAAAAAAATATAGGCTTTCACCAGTTCTTGTCAATATACGTTCTTTGCTGTAAAAGCGTCCCAGCCGGGTTCGTAACTTGTTTGGTTCCCGCGTGTAATGTTCCAATAAAGCAACTGAGTTTCTCAAAGTCTGAGCTTTATTAACATCAAGCTTTTGACTCTTACTTACATGCAAACACACAATGTGACTCCTAGTTAACTGCCGAACAGCGTTCTACCTTGGTTGTCTGCCACTTGACTTTTAACAAACACACGGTCGCCACCTAATGGACTACAGACACATAAACTATAACAACGATATAAACTGTTTTATATCACATCACCCTTCCCTATGAGTTACTTAACAAATGTAACATTGAACTGTGAAATTGCAATAGTCAGAAAACAACATTTGTTTACGTTTTTTTTTTCTCTCTCAAAGTCTTTCTTTATTTTGCAAAGTCCTTGAATCTCTTAGGGGTTGTGACAATTCGTCCAGACCTTGTTTGCACTCTTTTTGGTGAAATAACTGTAGTGTGACTGGAATCAGACTAAGGTAGATCAGTTCCTGTTTGTTCATACTGCACTGTACTGTCTGGAACGTTATCCGATTCAGTTACAAGTTGATTTTGACCATGAACTTCATTTTTTCTCTGAGTATGTTGAACTGAAGTAGATGCTGGTTCAGTGTCACTGACTGTAGGCATCAGGTGTCGTCGATTTCGTCGAAGTACTCCAGTTTCAGATTGGATGAGGTAAGACCGTGGTGATTCACACTTTCTAAGAATAGTCCCGGATCTTATCCAACCTCTTTCAGCATCCAGCTTGACTGCAACAGAAGTTCCAGGTGGAATCTCTGGTAATGTTCTAACACCGTTTCTTTTGTTGTAATACTTCCTGTAGGTCCTTTTTGCATTTTTATCAGCCTTTCTCACTTTCCGCAGATCAGGCCATTCAGGTCGCAGGTGAGACTCCAATGTGGGAACTGTAGTTCTTATTTGTCTTCCCATCATCAGCTGTGCTGGACTTACATCTGTAGCTTGAATGGGTGTGGCTCTGTAGCTCATCAAAGCTGTGAATGGGTCTGACTGTTTCAGGATCCTTTTAGCTGTTTGCACAGCCCTTTCAGCTTCTCCATTTGACTGGGCATAATAAGGGCTCGAAGTAATGTGCTGAAAATCATAGTCTCTAGCAAAGTCTTTGAAAGCACTTCCACTAAACTGTGGGCCGTTGTCAGTAAAGAGAACATTGGGACAGCCCCATCGTGCAAATATGTTCTTTAGGCAAGCACGTGTTGTTTCACCTGACAAGTTTTGAAGGTGAGCAATGTCAATATATCTTGAAAAATAGTCCACGACTACCAAGTAATGTTGCTTATTCACCTCGCAGATATCAGCACCGATTCTCTCCCATGGACAGTCTGGCAGTGGAGTGGTTAAAAGTGGCTCCTTCCTTTGGGTAGGTCTTGTTTCCAGACAGTCCTTGCAGCTGTTAACTAGCTGCTGGATTTCCTGACTTAAGCCTGGCCACCACACACTACATCTGGCTCTCTCTCTACATTTCACAATGCCCTGGTGACCGCTGTGCAATCTTTGCAGTATGTCAGACCTCATATTTTGGGGAATTATGATCCTGTCATTATAAAGCAGTAGATCCTGGAAAATTGACAAATGATGCCGTGCACTGTAGTATGATTTCAAAGCTTGAGGGACATTAGCTGCATACCTGGGCCAGCCATCAGTTACATACTGCCTCACCTTTTGTAGCTCAAAATCCATCTCTGTCCCTCTTTTCACAGATTCCAGCTTTGTGTGAGAAATTGGCCATGCACCACTGACTGCATTCTCATATGCTTCCACTTCTTGAACTAATTAAGAGACCACTGATGAAATGGTTGGCTGAGGGTGTCGTGAAAGCGTATCAGCAACCACCAGTTGTTTGCCCGGTGCATATTGTGCGACAGGATTGTAACGCATCATCCGCAGCAACAGCCTTTGACATCTCAGAGGAACTGAATCAAGATCCTTTGCGTTGATCAGTGGAATCAATGGCTTATGGTCGGTTTGCAGGATGAAACTTTCCAATCCATACAGAAACCGTGAGAATTTTTCACAGGACCACACAGCCGCCAGACACTCTTTTTCGATCTGGGCGTACCTTTTTTCAGCATCGGTCAGCACCCTGGAACAGTAAGCCACTGGTTTCAGCTGTCCATCATGGTCCTACAGCAAAACGCCTCCAAGACCGTAGCTGCTGGCATCTGCGCTGACAACTGTGGGCTTTGTAACATCATAGAATGCAAGCACAGGAGCTTTTGTGATTAGGTGATTCACATTTTCAAAAGCCTCCTCTTGTACAGCACCCCAGTACCATACTACATCACGTTTCAGCAGCTCGTTGAGAGGTCGAATGACCTCTGAGAGATGACGAACATACCTGCCCAGGGAATGAATCATTCCTAGCATTCTCCGTAGGTCTGAGACGTTCTTTGGCTTTTCAAGGTTAGCGATAGCTTCAATTTTTTCTGTGTCTGGGCGAATGCCCTCTTTGTCTATGATATGTCCCAGGTATCTGAGTTGACTCTGACGTAACAGGCACTTTTACGTGTTTAGCGTGAGACCAGCCCGGTCAATGGCTTCCAGAGCCTTCTGCAGTCGCTCCTCGTGTTCCTCTGGATTGTTGCTAAATACTAAAATATCGTCCATGAAGACTGCAACTCCTTCAAGGTCTTTGAGGATTACCGACATTTCCCGTTGGAAGATTTCGGGTGCGCTGGTGATACCGAACGGTAGCCTGCGGAAAAAATAACTTCCAAAAGGAGTAATGAACGTTGTCAGTTTAGCACAGTCCATATCCAGTGGAAACTGCCAGAAGCCACTAGCTGCATCGAGAAGAGAGAAAACTTCGGCGTGTGCTAGCCTAGGAAGGATGTCGTCAATTGTTGGCAGCACAAATTTCTCTCTTTTTACAGCTTTATTTAGTTGTTTTAGATCCACACAAATCCTTATTTGCCCTGTCTTCTTTGGGAACGGCCACCATAGGGGCGCACCACTCAGTGGGCTCGGTGATCTCCTCAACAACACCACATTGTACCATTCTCTCTAGCTCCGGCTTGACTTTTGGAAGCAAGGGCACGGACACCCGTCTTGCAGTGTGCACACTGTATGGTACAGCATCCTCTTTCAGGCAGATTTTAATGGGTTTTGTTTTCACTAATCCCAGTTCAGAAAAATAAATTGGTTGGAGCTCTTCTAGCCTCTTAACTATACCCATTTCACTTGCTGCATCACGACTAAGGAGATTGTTTACATGGGGACCAGTTACCACAAATGCTTCAAAAATATACGGCTCATCTTTAAAGGTAGTCTTAGCTCTGAACTGACCTTTGCATTGCAATATTCCCCCTGGGCTCTCAAGTTTCACATTGACTTTAAGTTTTGGTTTATACTTCAAAACTGAGAAGGTTTTCTCAGAAATTACACTTATGTCAGCGCCTGTGTCAATTTTAAAGTCTATGTCAGTACCCTGAATTGGGAGTGTGACAATCCAAGCTCAACTTTTGTCATCAATGTGAGTTAACTCACCCAGGAAATGTGTTACATTGCTGCCCTCTTGTGGTCTACTGACATCATGGATTTCTCGGGTTCTACAAACTGCAGCGAAATTACCCTTTTTCCTGCATTTGCGACACTCAGCACTTTTTGCTGGACAAATTTCACCTTTTCCATGATTTCTGCCACATCTTTTACATCTCCAGTCAGAAACATGCTGATTTTGGTTTCGTTTTAAGCCACGGTGCTGTCCGCCTCTTCCTTATCAAGTTTAGTGGCGGTCCTGTAGCGGCGAAATCTCTGACGCCATTCTGGCCATCGTCCGGGGTGACCAAAATCAACTGTCCGGGGGCTGAAACTTTGCCATGGTGTTAACAGCGCTCCACTTCTGACACCGTGTAATGTTCCAATAAAGCAACTGAGTTTCTCAAAGTCTGAGCTTTATTAACATCAAGCTTTTGACTGTAACTTACATGCAAACACACAATGTGACTCCTAGTTAACTGCCGACTGGCCTTCTACCTTGGTTGTCTGCCACTTGACTTTTAACAAACACACGGTCGCCACCTAATGGACTACAGACACATTACCTATAACAACGTCATAAACTGTTTTATATCACACCGCGGAAACATTTCCGTTGTGGTCTGTGTTACTTGCAGCGCGTTTCTGTATTTGGTTGTGTTGTGAGCTTTTTGAGCGCGTTTCTGTATTTGGTTGTTTTATGAGCTTTTGCAGCGCGTTTCTGTATTTGGTTGTGTTGTGAGTATTTGGAGCACACGTGTGTTGTGAAACTGATGAAGATGTTTTCTTAATTTGCGGGTGTTTTTTTCTATTTGCATGCGTTTTTTTCTATTTGTATGCGTCTTCTTTAGGTTGCAGCACGTTGAGCTCCAATGGCCACCAAAGTGCTTTACATTTTGCCTCGCATTCACCCATTCACTCTCTCGCTCATACACCGACGGGCGACGTCGTAAAAAGCTGCTTATTTTCTACACGGAGAAGTATGAACGCCTCCATTTGTCCTTAATTGGTCCCTTTTAAAAAAGACGAGAAAGCTATGAATAACGCTGTGAATGGGATAATATCAACGTTACATTTCTTTGTACAACTTAACTAGTTAACTAGTTATTAATAAAAGAAATGCCGGTGACGGCAACCAAGCTAACAATTGTTAAATGACAGGTCCGGTTCAGTTAGTAATTACGTAAAATTAATAACGTAATTTGTATATATTTGTATAATTTGTAATATCAATACGGTAGTAATTTGTAGCCTACTGGCATTTAAACGGTGGGGATTTTTTCAAAGGCATTGCCTGGAGTCTGAGTACTGATGCGCAGCAGGCTTGACACTGAGATTTTACTTCTGTTCCCCCCATGTGATAGTGTTTTTCGGAGCATAGAGATCTTATTTCCATTCCCATTTGATAATGCTTAAGTGAAACAATAGAGACCTTATTCCCAAGTGTTCAAAAGGGGCGAGACATAATCGACTCGTAGGCAATAGGCATAGCAAGTGTCGAAGAGTAGGCCTAGGCAGTATAGATTCTAAATTTGTATGTGTCGCTTAGGAGAGGAAATCTACCACAAAAGTTAAGAACAGTCTTGAAGAAAACAATTAGATGACTTAATTTTTAAGACTAGTCTAGTGCAACCGGTCACAGATCTAGTCTCGGGTAGCCAGACCTGAAGTCAGCCGCAGTGGCGGTTCTAGACCATTTCAACTGGGGGGGGGGGGGGGGGGGGGGGGGGGGGGGGGGGGCAAGCTGGGGCCAGTTGTACTGTTAGGGGGGCCAGTTATATTTAGACCTTATTGTTGTCATATCATTTTCTGCACTGCACTGCAGGCATTAACAGGCAAAATACCATGTTTATAATCATTCAACAATGTATTTGCATTTCCATTATATTTTTACATTTGCATTACATATTCAGTATTAGTCACAGTAACTGTAATTAACATGATGTCCTTCTTTCTCTTCATTTTGGTGAGAACTATAGAGCAAGAGCAATGGGAACCAAGAAGCTTATTAATTAATTTACTGAAAATAACTGACTTGCTAGGTAACTGTCTAACCGTTTACAGGATTCCTGCACACTTTTTAAAGTCAAATTTAAGGCTTTTTAAGACCTGAAGAAATCAAAATTCATACCGTTCATTAGGGGTGTGCAATATTGACAAAAATATATCTCAATATTTTCAATGTTTTGTTGATAATTAGATGATATTTTACTGATTGTGTTTGTGTACTGGTACCATTTGACAGCTGACTCACAAAGATATTCATATTTTTAATATTCTATGCAGTGGTCAGTTAACAGCAGGGACCGAAATTAATTTTTTAATTAATTTTAATTAATTTAATTTGCCATCTTAAATTGATTTCCAGGGGCATTTTCACCTATATATGGACATTCTTTCTAAACTTATTTAGAGTTATGAATCACCTTTTATGTCAAATACTAACATTCAAATTATTCAGTAATTATACTTATTTATACAATAATACTTAATTATACAATAATTATACAGTACCACTGTTACCAGTCAAATTAATTAATTCAATCAAAATCCATCTTTGCAGTGCAATCTAGAGGTGACACAGAAGCGGCATTAATATATTTACACTCCATTTATAATTGCTTAAATAAAGCTATGAGATTTTTTTTAATCAATATTTAAATATGAAATGATTTCTAATTTTAACGTTTTAATTAAAGGGTACTTTAAATATTAAACTAAAACCGCCAGTAGGCGGCGGCAAGTCAGTCTTAATAAGTGAGTTGAGGGATTCATTCATTCAACCGATTTGTTCAAACGGCTGATTCATTCGGGAAAGGAGCAAGTGATTCCTTCAAAACGCGGATTTCAGTCAATAAATCATCGCTGTCTGTTGCATTGAGACTCTGCTACGGTTTCATTTTGAAATTCTAGTCGGCGAAATAAAGGGAAAACAAACAATATTGACAATATTGTGTCTAAAAAGTAACTGCCAATGTTAACTTATTGTTAATTTAACTGTTGTATAATATCAATATGACAGTTGCAATTGTGCACGGGAAAACGGGCACTCTTGCTGATTTGATATTCTAATATAAGAACATAATATGATATAAATATAAGACATAAACTAATTTGGGGACATAGCCTATACATATGAACCGCACACAGCAGTGAAAGGATAGACAAATGCGATGTCAGCTCACAGTGCCTCGTATACAGTTAAAACATTGATTACAATATCATAATAGACATCGCACACCCGATACGCACATAAAGAATGAACTTGCAACTGAACTGCCATTTACCAGCTTTCTCCTTCTCTCCTCTCTCGCGTGCAGGAGACAGACGTTATCCTGCAGCGATTCCCGCGAATGTGATGCGAATTGTCACGTGAACAAGCAAATCCACAAAGATAGAATAATAAAAAAAAATAAAAAAAAATAGGCATACAACGATAACAACGATAGCAAAAACTGTTTTGTAAAAATTATTTCACACTCCACATTTAGGGGGGCCACAAGGGGGGCCAAGCTTGTTGTCACAGGGGCATGGGCCCCCCTGGCCCCCCCTCCCTCTAGAACCGTCACTGGTCAGCCAGCAATGTGAAGATCCAGCGGTCACTGTGCGTCACGGGCGTCTGTCTGATTCCATCGCAACTCTAGGGGGCAGCATTGTAGCATAAATGAAGAGTGAGTGAAGACTGAAGACACAAGACACCCACAGTAAAAGCAGCTCTAGAGCACTGATTTTTTTCCCCTTCTGTTTTGATTTACTTGCTCTAATTTATCAGCAATAGTTGTAGGCTACTATGCGCAACATATGAGAAGTTAAACATTTTGGAACTATGAGTTCTGTTCTTTGATGTTATGCAACGTATTCTTTATTTTATTGTATGTTTTGGCAAGGTGTTATTTCAGTAAGTCTTTTTCTTGAAAAACAGCCCTTAATATTTTTTTGTAAAGCAGTGTTTATTTATAAATTGTTTCGAATGAAGCATTGCCTTGATTACTTAGTTACTTTAACACATTATATTTTATATTTTTGGCTTCATTTATGAATACTTTGTAAAAAATCATAATTTAACAAGCAACTCTTTTTACGAATTGCAGGGCAAGCTCCTGACTCTTTTGTTTCAAATAAATCATTCCAAATAAAGAAGACCAGCTTATCTTTGATTTATAAGCATACTTTAATGTCTATTATCTAAAGCTGATGTTATAATGTTTGGAGTAATGTATTTGGTGATGTAAACATTACTGAATATTAATTGTGAATTGTTTTGTGTTTACAGTTTGACCACACAAACATAAATGTGCACATAAATACTCTAAACTAAGTTACAACTAAAAGAAAACAAAACTTAATGTGTACATTGTGACTTCTGCACAAGAGGAATAAAAAAAGTAAACAAGATTCAAGTTAAGGTTACCATTTTATGGGTAACAGTGTACAAATCTGTCAGTAAAATACCTTTCAATTCTCATCATGTGTTAGAAACAATCTCAGGTAACTAGTCAATCCTTGAGAATGTTGCTTTGAAATATGGTGCAGTTTGATGAGAAAACAGTTTATCTGTCGAGTCGTCTGAAACCTGATGAATACCAATTTGTCTTTGACTTGTGAGTTTATTTACCTGGGCCTCAAGGGGCCCGACACTTACTTTCACCACTGATGGTGTTATCCTTGTAAATCTTCCGGCGAATATTTTGACAAGGCCTGGAATCAAAGGTGTGGTGGTGAGCCTGAGCTCTGGAGGTCTAAGTGGACATTTCCTTTTGAAACATGTATAATATCAGCCTGTGATGAATGAAGCCATTGTCAGAGACAAAACTCCAGGCCTCTTCCTTTTCCTTCTCTCTGACTCACTCACTCTTTAAAGGGTAATCCCACATTTGGAGACATGAATATGTATTGAAAGTGGGTGATATATGTAGTAGAATAGTAGCATACATTTCTAAGTTGGGTCCTCCTTGGCCGATAAAAGGCAGAAAATGACTTTTTAGTGCTTGTGGATTGTAGACAACAATCCCCATAGTGCATTGCAACGCTCAGCTCTTCAGGCCACTCCCACCTCTACGCTACAGCCTGGAAATCATTTCACACGATTTCTAATGAAGAGTTACTTTGCGAACTTATTATTGAATTACTCCTCGTTTTTGTTTCGAAATGGTGTGCACTTGCATAGTACCGGCATGTTCAGCCAGCACAAGGAAAATACACGGAGTAAGTTTTCATAGATTACCCAAAGATTTGGACTTGTACAAAAGTGGCTACGGGCTATCAATAACCCGAAGTTCGGAGAGGACACAGCCATTGAAGCACTAAAACATCTGACGGTGTGCAGTCTACATTTCAATCCAGAAGATTTCGAACCCAACCCCTTATGGTGTGTTCACACCGAACGCGAATAGAGCGTCAAATACGCGTCTAGTTAGACGCTTGAACATTCGCTCGAGTTCAAATTTTTCAACTTGCGCGGAAGACATTCGCGGCAAACGCGTCGCCCAATTCGCGTCATTCGCAACGCAACGCCCGGCGCGAATGATGCGTCTATTCGCGTGTTTGCATTGACTTTGTATGTAATCCACTCGCGCAAATAATTAAATTCGCGTTCGGTGTGAACACACCATTTGAAGAGACCCGCCCCAGACAGGAAGCCAACATTGAATAAACATTGTTTTTCCATCTGAATCATCATTATGGTTGATGTTGAAATTTCAATGCAAAATAAATGTTGACTCACCATTAGCATATCGATGAAAACCTGGTGTTATAAATGTTGATGGCAACAATATTGGAACAACATTGATAAATAGTTATCTTTATGATTGATTAAGCATTGATATTTGGTTTACCGGGCGATCCCTGAATGTGTTGAAAAATCATTGATTTATAGTTGACCGGGAAACGACGCTGTTGTTGAAATGCATCGATATATAGTTGACCGGGAAATATGATTGAAAATGCATCGATATATAGTTGACCGGGAAATATGATTGAAAACGCATCGATATATAGTTGACCGGGAAATATAATTGAAAATGCATCGATATATAGTTGACAGGGAAATATGATTGAAAATCCATCGATTTTCGGTTGACTGGGAGATCAACACCAACGTACTGCACTGGACACAGCTCATTTCCGGACCTTGGCACAAGCGTACAGGTAAGCTTGCTTAATGTTCGATATGAATGAATTGTACCAAATCTAATACTGTTAGGTTGATCGTTAACATGATGGTTAATGTAGTAACGACGCAGTGCTGCAGTCACTGAAATAATTTTTTGTTTCACCAATGTGTCAAAATCTGCCTAAAGTACTTGATCTCTTCTAGCTTATAAATTTAGCAAAACCTCATTGGTCCAGTCTATTTTTGTGGCAGCTAACTCAAAATACATGTCTGTCCTCATTGCTAGTGTCGTGAAATCTATTAACACAGCACCGCTATTTCTTCTGACCGCAGGAGAACATCGCGCGGAACCAACGCTTGCATAGTGCTCTATCTACCCACAGCAGATATGTGGGGCTTAGCCCCAATTAAAATGCCCCGTTAATTTTAAAGACATAGCCTTATTCTTAGCCTGTTTTTGCGGTGAGATTTATGCATATTCCTCCATGCACCCAGTATTTAAGCAGAAATTAATGTGCAATTTAGTCAGCCAGGAAAATATTTTGTCTAACTCTAATCAATACATTTGCTATTTAATTAGTTATAAGTATTCAGTTATTTATATTTAATTTGTTGAGTTAACAAATAGTTCTGATTTAATAAAATAATAAACATGATTTTTTTTCTACATTTATAGGCTGCATGGCTAGGTTATCAAGTTTAGCATATATCATTTACAGGCATAGGCTAACGTTAAACTGGAATGTACTGTAACGTCGGTGCTTATGCACTACGGCTCTGACGCTGATGCATGCTGGGATTCTGGGTGAACTTTGGGGTTGTTTCGTGTGTGTTATGCCTTTTTTTACCGTTTATGTAATGTACGTGTTTTATTGTGTAGCGTGATTACCCTTTTAATTCTACCCCGTGTATGACCCTTCGTGTGTGGGTGACTGCGTCCACCCCTGTGTGTGTAGCGTGTGTGTGTATTTTACTTTGTGTACTGTGTTCGTGCCATGTTCTGCTCCCAATCCTTGACGACAGCTTGATTGAACAAATCATTGACTAAATCACAGTAGCATACTTTTACTTGTATTCTAGATGTCTTGACTCCACGTCTTACAACGGCAAACGCCTATGACTTCGCTCAAGCTGTGCAGAAGTGGCTGCGCTACGCCCCATACCGAGCGGGAGGAGCTGGAAGACAGACGCAGCTAGAGTTAGCACGTTAAAAGAAAAAAAAATGAAATAATACAATAAAAATGATTGTTTAATTTTTAAAGAATGCATGGGGTGTCATTTGTGCTAGTCTAGGTTATAGCTTTAAGGTATAGTTACTATTTTTTATATTTTACTAGCCCATCCTGGCTGTCGATAAAGCAGGATTATAGCCTAATAATAATGTTTTTAATATTACATTAAAATTACAGACCTTCAGATTAAACCTGTGGTATACTAAAACACAATTGAAGTTTTCTTGATATGCTGGGATTTCAACATTGTTTCAATATCCATTGTGATCGAAATACCATTGAAATTCTGTTGATCTCTAGGTATGATTTAAACGTTGTTTCAATGATAATAGAGGGTGCAACATGATGAATAATCAAAATCAGAGTTCGACGTTGATTCAATGATTTTATCGTTGACAGCGGGATGTTGATTTAACATCGTTTCAATTACTATTTGCTATCTGGGGCGCTTGTGAAAACCGCAATTCCGTCGATATTTACCTTGTCAGTTGATGACGACGAACAGCCAGGAACGTTTGGAACTAGCAGTGCTAGTAGCGCTAAACGCATTTACCTGGAGGTAAGGTTCTTTCTGACTCGGCTCTATTAGCAGCTAGTGGCTAATGAGAACACACACTGACATAGTCGTCTGCTGTAAAGCAACACATCTCCTATGATTTCGTCTTTTTACAAATTTTCAAAAAGTTTCTGCCGGTGAAATCAAACGCACTGGCACTGATCTGTGATAGGTCTAGCGCATTAGGTCCTTACAGAACAAGTCCTCAAAATGCTGTGACATCAGTTGCCCAACACATGTTTAAAGTGGAAATAGAATTTAAGAAAACTCCATGAGCAGTTTAAATGTTTTTATGCTCCTTTAGATCTTAGCTTAGATATGAAAATAATGATACTTTTAATTTAACAGTGAGAATTGAGTGTGCTACATAATCTGAATATGAAAGTTAAAGAAAATGTGTTGAACAATGAGCAGTAAACTGTTGAATTTTTATATTTTTCAAAACATAGTTGAATTTAATCAGTAGAATAAATTGTTTTGTGTCTGTGTGCGTGTGTGTTTCCAGACTTCCTGTTTTGGGCCAGATGAGCATGGTCAGAAAGAGAGAGCGGGAGAATTTAGGAGAGTATGAGGTTTTACCGGGTTGCCAGTGCGCCACGCATGTCAAACTCACCGCAATACATAATTAGCCTGTCTTTGCTGGGCAGTGCCAGGATATCTATAGCCACTTGTGGCTTGCTGTAATTCATGCTCTCTAGTCTGAATACTGATTCAAAGGGAGGAAATCTGAGAGAAATATGAGGCTTTCAGTCGAGGCAGTGAAGCACTTTGAGATATGAACATACCTGCAAGTTGTAATTTCTACCCCTCGTGTTGTTCCAAACTTTATTTTTTCATACAATACAATGAAAGTCAATGACATTGAATTTGCTGCAAAAAAAATCCTCTTTTATGTTCTCCAGAACAATGTGAAATGGGTAAGTTACGAGAGAATTTTCATTTTTAAGTGAACTATCTATTTAGTTGCATTGCCATCCATTGCAGTTGACAATGCTGTTTAGTTACAAGGTCTCAAGAAGACAAGTTTATCTTCCTGACTTTAAAGCTTCATGGACAACAAATATTAAATAAAACAGTCAAACCATTAAACGTAAGTTGTTGGATGGTTTTTGTAACAACAGCCATGTGTGTGTGACTCTCTGATCAAGGGGGTCTGGGTTCATGGCTTGTCTTCAAATAATGTTTCTTTTTTTGGTTGAGAACTAAATTTGCAGACACTGTTTAGACAGCACAGTACCACACGGTATAAATTTTTTGTCAGGTAACCTCAAATGGAGGAACATCTAAGTGATTTCAATCAAAGCAAAAAGATTTATTATATCAAGACAACTACATTTACTACTTTTATAAAGATCTTTGTGAAAAAAAATGTATGAAGAGAGTTTGGGGGTAATGTTTCTGTCTTAAATCAAAGGCAAACAGAATTAATCTGAGGAGATTGCAAAATGCATGCAATTGCTATTTTTTACATTTAATCATGCATTTTGCATGCATTTTCAGTAAAATAGGTCATTTATTAAAAATTTAATTGTTTGACTAGGATTCAGATTCACCCAATTATCATTAACTTCTTTTTAATTATTTTATCAAGCTTTAGTTGGTTACTCACTAAATTCATAGTGTAGAGCTGGTATAGATGTTAAGGTTTTCAATCTAACAAATTACATTTTAGTATATTTCTAATGCAAAGATATGATATGACCTTGGGAAACATGGAATATACAACTGTTCAAAAGTCTGGGCTCAATAAATGTAATAAAATAAGTTTTTTTAATGATATTGTACTAATATTTCACAATATTACGGGTTTATTGTTTTTTTTATCCTTTTTTTTATTACAAATTTCCTTATATAATTTACTTCCATTATATTGAAATGCCAGGATATTCTTCCCAAATATATTTGTTTGTCAAAAAAGTAAGAAAGTCATTTAGGTTTGAAATGACATGAGGGTGAGTAAATTATGACTGATTGTTCCTTTTTGGGCGAACTGTCCCTTTAATGAAAACATTAAGTATTCAAATATAACGTGATATGTAGAGGGGGGAATCGGTGAATGCTCAGATTTCTGAATCTCCTCCCTCACATCAGCAGAAGGGAATGTTCCTCCCTTTCGCACAAGGACTGGCGCGTCTGTGTGTGAAGGAGGGATGGTGAAACTGGCATGCGTTAGGGGTCCTTTTCCGCTCGCGCGCTCTCTTTCTCTCTTTCTCTCTTCTCCAGATGTGAATCTCTCATGGTCCTTCTCGTTGGCTCATCCAACGCTCTGACGAGACTTCCAGCTGTACGGCATCCAGAATAGGCCACAGCTGTTTCCAATCTGTGTGCTTTTCCAATGGGGAGAGGAAACTCAAGAATAATATAGGACTTTACTCTTGCCACTAAACAATTTATAAGACCGTCTTAGACACTCATTTATTGGTCAAAACCAGAAACATTGAAATGCATTTCTCAAGTTAGATGCATAAGTCATGACTGAGTTTAAAACACCTTTTAATAATAGCCTGCCTTTTTCAATCACAAGCACTTCACCATACAAAAGTTTAAGGTCAGTTAGATTTTTTTTAACGAAATCTACACTTTTATTCAGCAAAGGATCATTATATTGATTGATGAAAAATGACAGTAAAGACCATTATAAATTTACAAAAGTAAAGTTTTTTACTTTCAAGCAGCACAACTGTTTTCAACCTTGATAATCATAAGAAATGTTTCTTGAGCATCAAATTAGCATATTAGAATGATTTCTGAAGGATCACGTGGCACTGAAGACTGGAGTAACGATGCTGAAAATTCAGCTTTGCATCACAGGAATAAATTATATTTGAAAACAGAAAAGCTCATTTAAATTGTAAAAATATTTCACATATATTACTTTTTTTACTGTGTTTTTTTTGACAACACAAAAAATATCCTCTGTGAGCATAAGATACTTCTTTGATGTGTGTCCAGAACAGAAGAGATCTGTTCTAGACCAGTAATGTATGACACATGTTTACAGGACACAAAAGGAGAGAAAAGACAGAAGCCTGGGGAGTGGCAGGACCTTCTCAAACTGCCTCATTTATACCCACATTGTCTCTAAATATGAAATGAGTGAGAATGAATGCAAGGCAGAAAAAAATATTTCGAAGTCCTTCTGCCTTTTTTCTAGCATAAGAAATGGCTGTAAAGGGTGAATTGAAGTTTATTTGCCATTTGTTACCAGTACAGCTAGTACAAGTAGGATTTTTTTGTAGCAAAGCTCATTGAGCAAAATTAAAAAGTCAACATAAAAGAAGAGCTAACAAAACTACACAATGAATAGACTTTGAGAAGGTACAGTAAACGAAGAACAGTATAAACCTACAACAAACACAATAAAGATGATTACCTCCATATAGGAGTATTGCAATGTCCTGAAATAATACATAATATACATTTTTTTTATATACTGTAATATAACATTCCTTGTTTAACAGAGACGGACACATAAACACATCAGAGGCATAAACTACCTTTCCTAACATATATAAAAGGAGATAACACTTGTCATCTTATAAAAACGAGACAGACATATTTATTTCCTCTGCCATATCCTCAGCCATCAGTCTGACCGCGGTTGGAATACGGTTATAAAACCGCACACTGTGTGAGATAATACTCCCAATGCCATATCTCAAAGAAGCACAGCACGCCAACGCTGAGGAGGCACTTCGCTCCTTCACTCCGAGAGGGCACGACTTGCCTTGGGGTTGATACACCAAGGCGATGGCATCCACTATCCAGTGAGCCAACCTCTGCTTGGAGACAGCCTTCACCTTCTGCTGACCTCCAAAGCAGACAAAGAGCTACTCAGAACTTCTGAAGCTCTGCGTGTGGTCCACGTAAACATGAAGAACGCGAACGGGACACAGCAATGCAAGGCCTGTGTCTGCCTCCTCCGGGGAAAGCGCTTGCAAGTTCACCACCTGGTTTCGAAAAGGAGTGGTGGGAACTTCAGGCACTTATCCAGGCAGAGATCTCAGGATGACTTGAGAAGAGGCCGAACACAAGGCACGATTTGTTGACCAAAAATGCTTGCAGGTCCCCCACCCTCGTGATGGCAGTCGGCCTGGTCAGGAGCGCTGTCCTTAGAGACAGGATCTTAAGCTGAATTGACTCAAGAGGCTCAAAGGGAGCTCTCTGCAGACCAGAAAGGACCATAGAGAGATCTAGGAGTATTTAACCTCCTGGCACCTCTCAGGAACCTAACAAGCAGGACTTGCTTTCCTAGGGACTTACCGTCAACTGCTACGTGATGTGCCGCAATGGCGACAACATACACCTTCAAGGTGGAGGGGGATAGCCTCCGCTCCACCCATTCTTGCAGGAAGGAAAGCACAGAACCGATTGGGCATTTCCGGGGTTCTTCCTGATGGGAAGAGCACCACTCAGCGAACAGACTCCACTTGGTAGCAGGTGCCATATGTTACCGCGTCCTTCCGCAGGGGAATGGGAGGGTCTGCCGCAAGGAGAACCAGGTCCGTGTGGGCCAGCCATCAAAGTCATGTGCAACTATCAAGACCTGACCCTCGTCATGCCGCATCTCAGCAAGGTTCAGCCAGAAATTACATTCCTTGACCACCAGAGTGGACATCGTCTGGCCAAAGTCCCACACCACGACTTTCGTCACCCGGAGGGCGATGTCAGTCTCTGTGTGCAGTTCTTGCATCAACCCCGGCTCAGAACTACCCTTGTGCATTTCTTTGAGTGCTTTTACCTGGTGTACTTGCAGGATGGCCATCGCATACAAGGCAAAGGCGGCCTGTCCAGTGGCACTGTAAGCTTTAGCAGTCGAGGCTGCCGTCATCTTTCAGGCCTTGGACAGGAGACACAGACGGTTCCGCCAGGTGGTGGCACTTTGCGGGCACAAGTGCACCACAATTGCACACTCCACCTAGGGAATCTCCATGTAACCCGTGGAGGTCCCACCATCAGGGGTAGTAAGTGTAGAGAAGGCTACGAAGTGGCTTTGGGCAGTGAAAGGTGCCTTCCACGACTTCTGAACCTCCTCATGCCCTTCCCGAAAGAAAGGCACTGGGGCGGGGGACACTGCAGAGGACAATAGTCCTCTCTCTGATGCAGCTATTGACATCTGATTCTCACCCTCATGACACATACTCATAACACGCTGGGTCCCCTCTAAGAAGGACCTGCGCCACCTGTGCGAATCGGCCATGTCTGTAATTTGTAAAGTAAAAAATCCCCCGCAAATGACCTACCATATTTCGCTGAACACCGAGGTCCTGTGGTAATATTAGTCCCGTGCGAATCGGCATCTCTGTGATTTGGTGGGATCATATATAATTTTTTCAAGGTTTTTGTTTCATGCACGCCTTTTTATCCATCTTTCGCGAAGAATGGAGCTGCGTTGGAGTGTTTTGATAGTATTTTGGGTGCTGGGTCATATCACTATATACAGCAACTACACAATTTGCAGAAAAAGAAAGCTGAAAATCATCAGAAGAGCAAAAACAAAAAGAATGATTAGATGGAGATGAATAACATAGCAGCATGCGGTAAGGAACATTCTTCTGTTTATGATATATCATACAGCTAGACCAATAATAACTGCATTCATAACATTTCCAAGCAATGGCCTATTGACGTCATATCCGGGAGATAAGTCAGTAAATTTGAGTAAAATCACAGGCTTCAGTTATCCTTTGCGAATGCGCCACACAAAATTCAGATGTGGGGGGGGGTAATTTCTAAATCACACGTGGTCCCCATATAGTACTAATCAAGTGCGAATAGGGCTTAAGACCCATTTTTTTAGTCAAAATAACGTTGTAGTGACTGACAGATGGGGAAATGCAGACTACAGATCACAATGGTGTGAGTGCAGTAAACTCATACTAAACAGAAAGGCCAAAAATAGAATATTTTCAAATAACCATAGCAAATTTTAGATTTTAGAAAAAAGATTAATGCACTCTTTGGACATTCCTCCCCAAAACATCTCCTAAATCACCGGTACTTTAGTAATATAACAGCAACCATTTGCTGTCCTACAAGGTAACATCTTAATCTTTTTTTTAATCTTTGCTTCTTAACACTAGTTAACCATGTTAGTTTACATGGTCTAAGAATTAATTCATACTTCTTCAGCATTTATTAATCTGAGATATTTTTAACATTTACTAATACATTATTAAAAAATCGAAAGTTATGTCTGTTAGGATTGTTGGATGACCTAAGTTAACGTGAACTACCAAATAAAGATGAATAAATACTGTAACAAATGTATTGCTATAGTTAATATTAGTTGATGTTAACTAATAGGACCTAATTGTTAAGTGTTACCTTTTTATTTTCTATCTCAAACTTAGAATATAAAACAGGGAATCTGTGAGGGGAGAAAAACTGGTTTGTTATTTCTAGAAAATCCTGAGAAACTCTGATCTTCATCCTGCCGTCTGCACCGGACATGTCAGGCCAGCATGATACCAGCAGTCGCCCTGTGGGTGGCCAGGTGGACTAGACAAAATATTTACAGCATATAGACAGATTATTTCTAATTAATGTACGTTTTGCTTGTAATTGAATCTATTATCCAGATTTCTTTAGACCTGGGTAACAATTTTTGACTTGCCCCAGAATAATGAATTTCTGAAACATTAAAACAGACCTCAAATACTAGATAAGCAACATAAATGTCAAAAGCGGATACTCAGTTATCAGAAAGACAGTTTATTTTCACTTTCCTCTACATTTTGAACAGGAACTCTGTCCTGGACGCTTTTAATCACTTACAGTATATTTGTTTAGATGTTACAATCTTATCTCAGGTTAGTTCTCTTCATTCAAGGCCCTTTATGAAATCTCAAATCTTTTTTTTTGGCTAGGGCCAGTAGAGGGCATAAGTTATGCTGTATGTTGTGGTAACTCTGTTCATTTTCTTTTCCCCATTTCTTTCAGTTTCAGATTTGCTGATCAGTTATGCTAATAAGATCTGGTGATGTGACATTTTAGCTTTTAAACTCAGTTTTGACAACATATTTACCTGATTATACTGGTGTTTAAATCTCTACATGATGATTTGAAGCTACTTCACAGATGCTGAGTTTCTATTTTCAGACAAAAATTAAACTTTCTCTCTACCTCGCCAGCCTGGCAGTAATTTATGAAACATTCTCTGTTTTAAACAGATAATATGGCGATGCTGGAATAGATATGTGTTGCATAAGAACATTTCCCTGTATAATCATTATACTGACCTGCTGGGACTTGAAAGAATATTAAATAAAGGTCAAGAAAAGAGGAAATCTCTCGCTTCCAATTGACAGCACAGCTTGTCAGTCAGACAAAATATCCTTCCAAGACTCCTGATCAGATTGCAGGCAAAGGACGAAAGCTAAGGAGAAAGGAAGGTGGGAAGATCATCATCCTTCACTCCAAAGCCTACTGAGGAATGTCAGTATGTCTGGAGGAGAAAAAGAGATTCCAGTTTCTAAATGCTAAATTTTTTCTCTTTCAAAGCTTCTTTTATTCTCGCCATCCCCAAGTATTCCCTATGTCTATTTTTTTTAATGTTTAATATAAATCCCTTATGTTTTTTAGGCCACAATGGCAGAATAAATAAATATAATAAACACAACAAAAGTAAAGCAAGTATTAAACATGGCCTATTTTAAAAAGTATTTGGCTGATTGATGAATGATGATTATTGGAATGACTCAATAAGGGAAGAGAAAACATCAACCAATCTAGATTAAGTAATATCAAAGCAGTTTTGTCTTCTGCCATCAATGGTATTGAATATTATCGGATGGATGTACTATAGTAAATACGAGTCGGTGGATTTTTGTTTGAATGTGTTGTTAGTTAACTCATTTTTACAGCATATTGTAAGTCATTTGGGACCCTGTATTCAGCAGAGAGAGAGAAAATAAAGGCACTTAAATTATGCTGCAGGCAGGTAGAGGCAAGTAGGCAGCTTCAGAGAGAAGCACAGAGTGAGAGATTTAAAGGTGCAATCCTATATCACTAAACCTTCAACCATCGCTAGTCCTATGTAGAAGTTTGTTTTTGTAGGATCTACATGCTGGAATCTTGAGGGAATCAATCCCATGATGGTTTTAATTTGACCACTAAAGGGAAATCGAATCTGAATGTGTCAGTTTTGGAGTTGCCACAGACTGCTAGTAATGTGTAGCTTACTGTAAATGTAAATGCTGTAGACTACTGTAAACGTTCTCTTCTCTGATGACGTGTTTACTGGCGCAAGGGTGGAAACACCTGTCACTCAATGACATCACTGCAATAGCAAACCACAACCATCCAACCAATTCGGATAAAGGCAAAATATTTTTTTCTTGTTCAAGAGGCCATTTCACTCAGATACACATCACAATGAAGAAATAACGAATTTAAATAATTCCGATTCCCAGAAGTGATATCCAGACTTTTGGAAGGACAAAAGTTAAAACCGCTTAGCAAACAAAAACATTAAGGCACATCAGTGCATTTATTATTTTATATTCTTTCCCCCTCTCACTCGCTTTCCCGCTCTAACACACAATCACAGCGTTAGCATCCCACTTTCTGATTTGTTATTCATGTTTAGCTATACTTTAAACTCAGTTTCTTCTTTTTTAATCTCTAAGTCACAATATGTTGAGTCTCCAACCACACCCACTTCTTTTTCATTCTCCACCTACCTCATTTCGTCTCGTCCACCCTCCCCGTTCTCCTTGGCTTGTGAGGGGTTGTTTGCATGATGTCCGTATGTGGAGCTAATCTCTTTCCCCCTCTCCTGTTTGTGTGTGAGACTTGCCGTTTTTTAGTAAGGGCTCCAGTTAAGTACCAGATATTCTTGAGTTAGAACTAGAAGCATTGGGTAGGCTATTATTATCAAATTTCTGTGGAAATAACTATAAATATGTCTCGAACAGAATGCAGGCGCAGCAATTTAGGCTATATGTAAGAATGGCGCAAAACACAAGATTGTTCTATACAGTGTCACACCTTCAGAAATCAGTCTAATATGATGATTTGCTGCAATAAACATTTTATTATCAATGTTGTAAATAGTTGCGCTGCTTATATTGTTGTGGAAACCAGGCTACTCCTTTTCAGGATGTTTTGATGAATCGGATGTTAAGTAGAACAGTGTTTGTTTGACATAAAATCTTTTGTAGCATTATAAATGTCTTTACTGTGACCTTTGATAAATTTAACAGATCCTTGCTAAATAAAAGTATTAATTTATTTGAAAATAAAGTCTTACTGACCCCCAAACTTTTGAATGACATGTACAAATACAATGCATATGGTAATATTTACCAGAGTGATCATTTTATTCAGAACAGGATAAAATATTTTAAGAACTTGGTAAATCTCTACTTTATTAGTTTCCCCTATAAACTTTGATTAAACAAATTCACCAAGCCAAGAAAAAACAACACTTTGGTAGTTTCAGAGACTTATTGACCTAAAAAAAAAACACCATAAATCTACCTGAGGTAAAAATATTAAAAAATATTTAAAGCTATTTATCATATTAAAAAAGTAAGCTTTATGCAATTTTAATAAATGTGAAATGTTGGATTCAGTCTTTTTCTTGTCATCACATTTTTGCAAATGTGCAGATTATTTAGAAGAAAATACATGGTCTGTTATGTTTTTTTAATAATAGAAAATATTCAGTAAACTAATGGCTAATTCACTTTATTTTACTGAAATAATGCAGATCCAGGCTTTATGCACAAAGAGCCTCTCCTGAGCAACACATGGCATCAGAAATGGCATTTTCGTGGGTGTTATCGGTGTAGTCAACTGTAGTAACTGTGGATGATGAACTAATGTTTATTTACATTTAATTCCACTTTCCTTAAATCTTTCTCTCTCCTCCTCCTGACCTTATTTCTGGAGAGAAATCTTCTTGAAGGCACGTGTCTGCCCTCTCTTCACTCCTCCTCCTCTATGAGTTCGACTTCAGGAAAGCTGCTCCCCCTTACAGTTTTCCCCTTCATTACTGTCTTCTCTCATCCAGCGTACTCCTAGTGTTGATGTGGCAGTAGTTTAGCTAGAACAGAGAGGGAGGAGGGAGATAGAAAGAAAAATCTACGTCTTCTTCAAACAAAGCAATGGTGTCTGTAAACATATATATATGTTACACTACCATTCAAAAATTTCGCTTGGTAAGATTTTTAAAAATGCTTTTCATAGAAGTCTCTTATGCTCACTATTCTGCATTTATTTGATAAAAAATACAGTAAAAACAGTCTTGTGTAAAATATTATTACACCTTTTTTCTATTTGCAAATGTAATTTATTCCTGATGCAAAGCTGAATTTTCAGCATCATTGCTTCAGTCTTCGGTGTCAGATGATCCTTCAGAAATCACATGAAATAAGTTTTTGTTAGTATAGTAGCCTGTAGAAAGTTAAAAATATACAGTGTATGTTAACATTAATAGACAATGGACATTAACATGCACAACTAACAATGAACAATAGAATATTTCAAAATCAGCATTAAATACATTGTTGTGATGCATAATTTATTCTTTAATGTTAGTATTGTCTAACCTTATAGTAAAGTGTTGGAAATTAGTAGGTGAAATCATGGAGATTCGTCCTGTGAATGACAGGGGGAGTTTTAGTTTTGTTTTGGCTTACAGATGGAAACAGAAAAATAAGTGTGGGTGAGAAAAGGTTGAAAAAAAATAGAAAAGCAAAGGAGAAAATATAGTCGCAAGCAGCAATGACGGGCCCAAGCACGACAGGCCGTATGAATTTAAAACCGGCAAATGTAAAAGAAACATATCAAAGTCGCCTGAATACCCCACATTTACAGCAGCAGCATGGTGCCAATATGACCGTGAACCACCACAGCCACATCCATAAGATCATTTAAAATTAGATGCATTTCATGTCATAAGATGGCATAGGTCATTTTGAAATGAGTGCAAAGTTTTCTTTTGCAGCTCAAAATGTTTAATGTCCAGCATTCATCATAAGGTCTTTTTATATTTTTATTAACCTAACTATTACACAAATTATATAAAACTATATTGTAGGTTCGCTTACAAATTAACTGTTTCTATGCATTTAATTTATTAATCAAAATAAGGCTGTATTTACACTGGCACAAAAAAAGCTGATCTTTTGCTCACATCTAACACAGATCAAAATTTGTTGCACACGTGTAAACACAAAAATCCGCACAAGATCCTATTTCTTTGCATCTGATCTGAGCCACTTCCAAATGTGGTTTTAAATCAGATACATATCCGATATCTGGACATCCGACCTATGACTCTCTCTCTCTTTGTCTCTCTCTTTGTCTCTCTCTCTCTCCTTTGCTCTGGTTAATTCATTAAAAAAAATATTACAGGGCTACTTTATTTCACTTCGGAATTCTAGATCTGAGCTGTAGATAAATGAAAAAAAAAATATTCGGTCAGACTTTTGACCAGCAAAATATTCAAGAGTTAGGACTGCTGTCTTGTCCATGCTGGCAAATAATCATGACCACCCGACATGAATTACATAAATAATTTGAATAGCATGGCCATTCAAAACCAGGGTCTACCATGTGCATAGTAAAACGATCAAAGAAATTGATTTGGGGTAGGAATTAATGTAACACAGATATCAGATTCCAGTCATGTCTGAAGTGACTTGCAGTGTAAATGCAGCCAATAAATGTCTTATCCTTTAATGCACTCCAAAGCACACAGCAATGAAAGGGTTAAACTCTTGTCATACCGTAACCTACAACTGTCACCCAATCAAAATCACACACATATGGTTCCATCATTTTTTTAATAATACCAAATGAGTCTTTATTTTAATAATGTCTTATATGATAGCACTTAATAGTAATGTTATTTAATAGTTAATGCACTTAACTTGGTTAACTTGGTTTACACTACTACGCTACAGTAATTTATCATCCTCAATGTCTTGACTTCATGCACATCGAGTTTGGTGGCGATCAAATTAATTCCCAGGAGGAGACTTTCAAATTCCAAAGCATGCGTTTCCAAACAACCCTAAATAGCCGACTACCTGTTGGTGTAAAAAGTAAGATTGCGAAAGTTGTTCAGCCCGATGTGATCTATATGTTTACCGAGTTTCATACTAATTCATGCAAGTGTTTTTGATATATGAACCAAGTTTTCGGACCCCATTTAAGCGGGCACTGTTGAGCCCCCCTGCCACGCCCGGGTACCAGCTTCAGACCGGCCCTGATGGCCGCAGGTTCTGACCTGTGTGCAAAGTTTCAAGAGATTTTGCACACGTTAAGGGCCCCAAAAGTGCCCGAGAAGAAAAAAAAAATAATCCTTAGGAAAACAATAGGGCCTTCGCCCTTTCAGGGCTTGGGCCCTAATAACAGACAAAGCAGTAGAGACCGCTCATCATTTTAGTGGGTGTCAAACAATGAGAAGGCTTCATGCTGCATATCGGCCATCCCATCTGTGAAAATATCCCTCTATTCCCTCAAAACCCATAAACAGATTCACTTAAATGTAGTCTGACTTGCATATTGTATATATTTTTTTACATCTTTCTTTTCATTTCTCCCCTCGTCGCTTTGTTTTTCTCTTTATTCATTTGTGTGTTGATTTGAGTCACACAGTATCATTTAACCTTGTTGCATCAACACCAGCAGGGGGACACATCTGGGATACCTCTTTCCCCTCCTCCTTTCCACATCCACTGTCTTACTCACTCCAGACAAAACTATAAGGGGGGTAGAAACCGAGCGCTATCTATCTCTGATGTTAGATCAGCTTGGGGTGACTAAATCCCACGTGAGATGAGCATGCAGCTGATTTCAGGTCAGTGGTTGTGGTCAGTCGTAACAGCAGAGTTTTTCCATCTGTTGAGACCTCAGTAATTCGTCAGAGTACTTTCATGAGTCATGGAAAAACAGACAGAGAGAGAGAGGCTTGGGGGCAGAGTGAAAAACAAAAAGGTTAGCTTTCAGTATAGGAAAATCCATTCTGTGCAGATATCAGTCAGGATATAGATTTATAAATACAAATAATAAGCTTAAATAGACGGAGGCATGTATCACTATATTTAACAGGTGGGTATAGACAACAATTGAGCGTTTTTATGAATCACTTTTTTGTTTATGTTTGGGTCCCAGTGGCCCCAATGCTGTAGGCCTACACTGTAAAAAATGTTTGTGATTTTAACAGTAAAATACTGCAAAAATGCTACAGTGAAAAAATTTTAATTGGTTAACAGAAAGTTTCCTTACTATATATGGTAAATAACTGTGATAGATCTAATGGTACATTTAATGTAATTTTACTGTAAAATACCGTTAAATTTACAGTTTTTGAAAGTGAAAAAGAACAACTCATTGTATAATTTACAGTGAAAAAACGTAAATTGACATTCCCACAATTCCTTGCATGACACTTCACATTTGATGTATTTTTGTTGAAACAACTGTTTCTTCATAGTTTTCTTAGTTTTGTTCTATTCAGTTATGTACATTAGGCTTTTATGTTACATTTAATGTTGTTAAATTCATGTTTATTGCATTTTTTTAAATTTCATGTGTTACCATGATGGTGTTTACTGTTTGTGTGAATCAGACTGTGCAGCTTCTGTATATTAATTCTTTGACCAAAACACAATTTTCTCAGCTTTTTGTTTCAATTACAAAAAAATATACATTTTTATGTAAAAAAATTCTATTCTATTCTAAAAAAAATAAAATAAAAAAAAGTAGGCCTAGTAGGCCTATACGTACATTTCTAAAATAATACTGGTATGTAAATAGTCAACTAACCACCGCTTTCACAGACAAGGCTTAAGTTTAGTCCCAGACTAAAATGCATGTTTGAGCTGTTTTAAATAAACGCAACTTGCTCTGACATATTAAAATATACCAGTGCCATGTCTCAAGCTGCACACAAGTAGGCTGTTTTTTCTTCTTCTATAGCTTGTTTATAAAAGCTACTTAAATGTCCTAATTGAACTAAGGCCTAATCTAAGCCCTGTCTGTGAAACCAGGCCTATAATTCTAAATTGAAGAAAACTTACAAGTATACTTCCTGTATAAAACTTCTAAACAAGTAGTTTACTGAGACAATGCTTCAAATTTAACTTTCATAAACTAATAAATGTGCTACAAGTATTTAGTAAACTATCAGTATACCTATATTATGTTCACTTGTAGTATACTTGCAGTACAAACTAAACTATGTGTACTCAAAGTTTACTGCCGTTAAGTATACTTATACTTAGTATAAGTCCCAAGTATTATTGAAATAGTACACTTGCAAGTATGCTATTAGTACATTACTATTAGTATTAATTAATTACGTATTACATAAAATATACTTAAGAACTATGCTTGAACTCTATTAATAAAATTAACTTGAAGTATACTTATGTTTTGTAAGGGCTATTCTTATGTTTTATCAAAAATAATCCTGCACTTTTTGATATAGTGATATTGGTTCTTGTAACCCACATTAAATATGGTCTAAATGAGTATAAATAAATACATACATAGATAACTGCAATCATTCATAACATTATAATATAAAATATAATATAATATTTTATAGTTCTCAAGTAAATGGGTTAAAAAACATTTCATTAAGAGTTAAGGAAAATTTGAATAAATTCTCTAACTTTTCTCCAGAGAAACACAGGCAAGCACATGCGTCCACACACAGTTACACTTGCGCTCACTTATATGGATGTATTATTTCTTACAAACTTTAGGGGGCGATGCGCCAGGAACTCTCTTTGCAAAGAACTATTTCCTGTAAGACCCAAGTGGATGCAGCCTGGTTGAGATATGTACTTGAATTTATTTAACATGCACATTCAAAAACAAATGGTATATTAAAATGTACATTTAATGCATCTTTGAGGAATAAAAGTATTAATTTCTGTAAAAGAAAAAAAAGACCTTTGAACTGTAGTGCAAAAATAGCCTATTGTATACATTTTACTATGAAAAAAGAATAAAAATTTCTTTTACAGCCCTGTTCCCCATGAACATACTATGTAATATTAAAATATGACTATTATAGTAATTACAATAACTGGGTAATTAACTAGGTACTAACCCTGAACCTACCCCTATAAACCTAACCTTAACCCATGTTACCTTATATTAACCAGTACTTTCTTAGGTAAGTACACTGTAAGTGCATATACTGTTAAATAAATTGCAACTGAAAAAAGTGCTTGTGGCTTTGAGAAAATGCTTGTGATTGTCCTTATTTGTAAGTCTATTTGAATAAAACTGACAGCTAAATTTAAAAAAAAAAAAGTAAGCAATATATGTGATTTACATCCTTTTTCTTATTTTACACATACACTGTATAAAATGATTGTTGGTTTAACTTAAAAAAGTTAGTAACCTGGTTGCCTTAACATTTTAAATTAATTGAAATTAAAAAATTTAGTTAATACAATAAAGAAGATTGTCAACAGAAACTCAAAGTATGATGTTATCTGAACCACATACATCGAAGTTGATTTGATAAAAGCAACAATGTTGTGATTACAAATCATGAAAATATATTTTTTTTACAGTGTATAGAATGATAATAGGTGTCAGTCTCAGCAGGGCTTTGCTTAACTCTTTCCCTGCCAGCATTAAAAAAAAAAAAAACAGTTGCCAACCAGTCCCAAAACTTTCATGACCCCCAGAATATTTTATTGAATGAATATCTGAACATACAATATGTAACAAAAAAAGAAGAGATCCTCTGCTTAAAATAAAACATTTTATTCTAGCTTCATCCATTCTTTTTGTCAACACTTGAATTTGGGTAAGTTTCTTTTTTCTTTTCTTTTTTAAAAAGCAATATTTTGAACATAAAGCTGAGACAATCGCATTTTTGTCAAAGACTACATCTGGATTGGATGCAGAAAGATGATCAAAACAGAAGGAGTAGATTGAGTCCATCAAAAAAGCTGTACAGTCATAAATGTCAGAAAAATATGTCAATGGTGGGGAAAGATTTAATGGTAAGATACACCTTAACTTTTTAAAGAATAAATATTGGTGATCTGGCATCTTAAAAATGCTTAAATGTTCTTATGATATTGACACCAGTAATTTATGTGGAAGTCTAATCCTCCATTGTGTGTGATTACCTTTAGTGTGCCACGTCAGCTGAGCCATGAGATAGGTGTGGAGTCACCGGTTCTTTACGGGCCTTTTTAACAGGGATCCCCCTTTGTGTTTCCAGCTTGTTGGTGGTGCAAGCCTTTAAAAAAACTTGTTTCCACCAGCTTTGGAAGTCATAAAACAAAAAGCCTGCTGCACCATCTTTCTCATTTTACTTGCCTTCTGCTGCCTATTATCGCGCCAGGCTCCAGTGAAGAGGGTTTACAGGGAGCTGGGCTCTGGAGACAGAGGGGTCCGTAGGCATCTTTGAAGTCTCTGGTCGCTTGCAAAAGGGCCTTGAGCAGAGAATATCACCATGATCATTGGTCCTAATGAGGGCCTTCTCTCAGGCGAGCTAATGAAAGCTTCTGTTTGAGAGTGGAAAGAGGGCACCGCTGCTGGAGGTCAAACTGTTTCCTGCCAGCCCAGAGGCCACTGGAAGCCTCTGATGTGCCCAGTGCCACTTAACATGAGAAGAGGATGGTAGTTACTGGTTAATGTGGTCACACTGGATCAGTGGAAGCGATGAGGTAGCCGGAACTCATTTATTTATAGGTGATGTTTGGAATGATGTAGCTTGTTGAAAGAGTAGTGCATCCTGGATAGAGTAGGCAACACTTATGGGACATCTTAAAGTGATAGTTGACTTATTCTGTCATTATTTAGCCTACTCACCCTCATGTCGTTCTACATCTGAATGAAAGTCTATAGAGTGCTTCAGGAATGAGTTCTAAAATTCAGAAACAACTTAGTATTTTTGGGTCACAGGTTCCATTGTCCTAAAGTCAATGAGTGTTTTTGAACGGGTTTAGTTTCAAAGAGTTGTCGGAAGCTTAGAGGGGGGTGATGTTGAAGTTCTGCGATTGTTGTGTATGGTTAATTTAAATCCAAAACTTAGCTTTTTACTGCCGATTGTACTTAGGCTTCAAAATTCTTTAATGTTGTGTTCATTTTTAAACATTATTTTGAACAAAATTACGTCATCCCTTTTAGCAGTCTATGAGGTCCAGTGTTGTTTAAGTGAATAAATTATGACAATTTTCATTTTTCATTCCCTGTAATATAAATTTTCCACCAGAATAGTTCGGTTCTGGAGCCAGAGTCTGTTCTCGGCCAGGCAAACTGGAGCTTGTTGCGAACCGGCCGCGTGTTTCCACAGACTTATGGAACGAACTGTCACGTAACACCTCTACGTGTTGTTTACCTGCCTATAACCATCTAAAAAAAAAAACATTGTGTATTTTGTGCAGGCAGTGCCGCACTTCTGTTTTACTCTTCATACCGAGATTGATTCTAGCGTACGATTCTTTCCGCAGTGGAGATGCGCAGAACAGTTCGAGAAAGGACACAGGCAGGGAATCCGCACCGGAACCGTGTCGGTGGAAAAGGGATATAAGAGAACTCGATTTTAAACTCTTTACAAAGGTTCCTTTATTCATATGCATTGAAGAACAACACAAACATTCAATTTTTATTTGCACACACTGTAAATTTTGCCATTAACAGCACTGCTGACATGAGTCCCATTACCAATTTATCTTTTCCGCATCGTCAAGGGATTTTGTTCCCCATGATTGGCCCATATCACCTCTCCCTTAGGGTTCTCAAAGTCCCCTTACCCATTTTTACAGTCAAGCCTCCTGCTGCTTCCTGGAACCTCATCAAAGCAGAGCCAAGACTCCGATCCACCATTAACGCACCAGGGGACCCAGCATGCCTCGTCCCACTTGGCCTTGATCCTCAGGTTTGTAAAAAGGGGCTGTTTGTCATAAAATGCAGGTTTGGACCAAATATCCTGCAGCTTCCTGAATAAGCATCCATCGAGACCCTACCTGTGGCTCTAATGCATGTCTCTAATCACGTGGAGTACACAGTATAAGACGAAAACTTGTTCACTTTTGGTATTAATCTTTTGATCTTTCTCATCCACCATGTCCAATTATCACACAAGCAATAATGGGAAAATGTGCTGCTGATGTTTTCACGTAATTGGCTTATTTTGATCAACTGGACACACACCCTTTTGAAACAATCACTTTTTAGTGAGACAATTCATAATGGACCTGCTTTGACAATGTTGTTCCATGTTATTTTAGTGCACATTTGGGTGGGCAGTAGTAGTGCTTGTTATCAGTTTTGGTTAAAATCTCTTTAACCGATCTTGTCAAATAGGAGGCTGCATCATTTACATTGACATATTGATCTCCCTTCAGGATCTTCCCTTTTGGAGTCACATTGGACCACTATGGAAGAGCTGGGGTAAGCCAAACCAAGCACACCAACCAGCACTAAGATACTTAACTATGCCTTACTCACTTAATGGACTTAACTAGACATCCATATGAGATACAAAATCTAGATTTAGGAGTATTAAAACAGAATTGTTTTTTTCCTTATGGTAATTTAAGAGTTCCAGGCTTGACTTTAAGGTGGTCTGTTCTTGGTCTTGTTTGTGTGCTCTCTGTACTTTTAGAAACACATTATGAATATATTACAGTTGCATTAGACATTAAAAAAATATTAGTCTCATGATCCAACAGCAATTACTCTTTGAAGACTTTTCTGTCCAGGTGCAAAATAATATTTGGAAGATTGATGCATATTTCTCTGCCTCCAGCTTCCAACGTTTCTGGAATCTTCCTAAATTGAAGCTGAATGCTCATGCTCTTTGGACTTTGAGATATTTCTGTTTTACCCTGTTATTTTCATTAGCTGCTCATCCAGACTGCTAGGCCAGGACTGGTGATTAAGGACAAATGTAAGGTGACATGCTGCAGATCCACCTGGCAAACCACACAGATGAGATCTGGCTTTTCACTTTGCAGGATTACCATCCAATGTCATCTGGGTTGAGTGTTACTCAGGATATTGGGAGTTTCAGTATAGTTCAGGAGGCCTAAATAAAACAGAAGGGAAGTTAACAGAGAGAGAGTCTTGGCAAACTTTCATAATGCGTCAGTTATATTATGCTGTGCAGAAATTCAATAAAAATAGTCTGAAATTTTTATTTAAAATTGAAATTCTAATTTATAGTTTGGAAATTCAGTAAAATATTCAAGTATCAAATATTATTACAATCTAAACTGTTTTCTATTTTAATATTTTTTCAAAATATTTCAATTTTGTGGAAACCGTAATAAATTTTTTTGAGGGGGATTCTTTGAAATATAAAACTTTCAAAAGAACAGTGTTTATTTAAATAATGAAATATTCTGTAAAATTATACATTTCTTTGCTAGATCATTTTAATACATCCTTGTTAGTAAGTATTCTAAAAAATCTAACTGACCACAAACTTGTGTGTGTTTGTGTATTTATATATGAAACTGGTTATTGGGCTATCATGTTGTCATTTTCTTTAAATTTAAGGGGGGGGGGGGGGGGGGGGGTCCTGTGCCAGCTGAGCAACCGCCATTGAAATTAATGTAGTATGCATTGACATCACTTTCCCTCTGGAACACGCCCCCTCAGCCGGACTGAGTGGCAAAAGAGCTGCTACATGACTGGATTTAATAGGGGAAACGGCGAAAATGCAAGTAAAACAAACGATTATCAGTTTAAACTAAAGGTTGGACTCGATATACAGGAAGTGTTCCTTACAACAAAGATCCAGTGATCCATGGATATTGATTTGCAGCCAGGAATTTCCTGACATTTAAATGCGCCTGAATTCGATGCTGGGGAAAATACATAGTCAATCTCAAAGCTCTTTCCTGTTTTAAATGTGTTTTTTCATGGCATTCACAGATTTCACACTGAAAACCAATGCTGCCACTCAGTGGCAGTAACTGCAGTCACTCAGGCTGTCAGTGACGTCACATGCATACCCTCTATACTAAGTCTTAGCTTTCTCCAGGTAGGCTATAATAGACCTTCTTGAGAAAAGCAGCCAAAGTGAGGGAGAGAGCATTGAGGGCTATGGTGGTCAGGATGTCTAGGCTCTAATCTGTTTCAGGCTATGAGGTCCAGCCACGTCTGTGAAGCCTTTCATTTACGGTTTATTTTCGTCCCTTTATTGGACAGAGTTTCCCTCTGCCAAGGCAAAGACAAGCCCTCAACAATTACTATGTGCTCTTTTCTATCCCAGGACCATTGGCTACTTAAGTTGAGTTTACTTCAAAGGCTACATCAGTATGATTTTAATGAGTTAAATTCTCATAAATTTGAAAGATAAATTGCAGCAGCATTGCAACTTAACAGCATTGTGGTGTAAAGAACTAATGTGTAATTTGCAATCATGTGTGTGTGTGTGTGTGTGTGTGTGTGTGTGTGTGTGTGTGTGTGTGTGTGTGTGTGTGTGTGTGTGTGTAGATAGACTTTAAAAGAACAGAATGACAGTAAAAGATATAGAGCCAATGAAATAAGAACACTGCTGTACACTTGATACCCCTGCAGGTATAAGTTTGTGCACGGCTGTAATCACCACCTTTTTGGTCCAGGTGTGCAGTTGTAAAGACTTGGAGGGATCCACATCTCAACCCTCATTTAAGACAGGAATGTTCCGAATGCATTTCAGCTTCAACACCAGATGACCTTTCGACATTTTAGGTTTCCCCCTTATTGTATGTCACTGTAGAACATAGAATAGCAGACACTACACATATACAAGGTGTTCAAAACCTCTCTTGTTTTGTAATTAGAGATTACATAAATGCAGATCATATTTACTTGGTTTGGCTGTACTGATTTAAATTAGCTGAAAAATCAAGTTCCTTTATCCACATTGCTTTGGGCTTGAAGCTCTCCCTAGTTTGCATTCTAACTTTTTGAGATATTTTTTTCATCAACAAAGAAAGATGCTCTGCTTTAAAGGACATATCCAGAGAGCAGTTGTGATCAGAGTTCAATCGATGAGTTTCCAAGTACTACTGAGAAGATGTGCCAGCTTTCCACTTCTTCGTTTTGTCAGAAAGAAAGGGTACTGGAATTTCCACCGAATTCCAATCCTCCAATCCTTTGAGGTAGAGCATTTTTGGGATGGCTTTTCTTTTTAGTTTTAAGAAGATCAGTTTACCTTTTCTCATAAGTCCCAGCTGTTTTTCGTTGTTGTTGCTATTTCTCCTGGTTTAGTTATTATATAGTAGTTTATATTAATGTCTTTTTTGGGATATTGAAATGAAAACCTTCAGTATGAAGTTTCCAGGTTAGATTGGATATATACTTTTGTACTGCTTTTTGTGATTTCTCAATGGCTCTTGCAGGATGGATGACTTATAACATGTCTACCACTTTTGGAAGATCTGGCATTAATAAACTCTTTCCTGTAAATAAACACCAGTAGAACCAAAGCATTTGTGCGGTTCAGGAATGGATTGATTAGGCCACAATTATGTCATTCAATCTTCATGTCTTATCATTTGACTTTTCACAGTTGTCATGTTAAGCCAAGATGTGGTTATCTGGAAGTGATAAATCGGTTCATGCAGCCATGAAAAAGGTGCCATACCAGACACTTTCTGTCATGATTCTGCCATCATGTCCGTGATTCTCTTAGTATTGCGGCAGGATCATGACAGACCCATGTTCTGTGTGCAAGCACATGGCCTTGTGTTTTGGTCATGTGCTTTTGTTGTCTCGTCTCTTAAACCCGCCCCCTTGTTATCCTGATTCAGTCATTATTGCTTTACCCGTGTCCCCTGTTATGTCTTGATTAGTCTCCTTGTTTGATCCCCTTGTGTCTGCTGTCTTGTGTCGGTTCATTGCCAAATGTTACCTGTGAGTATTCTGTGTGAAAGTCTTATCATTGAAAGTCGTTGTTAGTATTATACAAAGTGTTGTTTGTTTCTTGTTCAGTCATTATGTAGTCTTGTCAGTCTTATATCCCTTGTTTCGTCTGTTTTGCCCCCTCGTGGGTTTTGTTTTCTTGTTTTGTCCCAATAAACCCTGAGTTCATTGTACACCATCTGCGTTTGGGTTCAACTCCGTGCACAGCCGTGACACTTTCAGTCCAAACAGTGTTGATATATTTGGTTTTGGTGGAATAGATCTGTTACACTGCTGCTGTTGCTTATTGACTTGCTGCTTCTGTACAATATAGCAATTACCAATAGCAGATACAGGTGGAGCTGGGGAAGGTGGAGGGTTCCTGAAAGTGTGCTGCACTGTTAATGCAAATGCTAACCAATTATTTAAAGGTTGAGCAGCGAGCTAATTGGCTACTGATACAGCATGAACCAATCATCTGTGCCTAGAGAATGATGTGATTGCAAAAAGATTGAGTGAAGGACCAACAGTATCAGTCTGCGCCATCTAGAGTTTCATGACAGAATATATATATAGCATGTATTACCCACACATAAATATTACATAAATGAAATTTTGAAAAGTTTTTTCAACGTTTATAATGGATCAAAGACATTCACTGTAAATTAATAACATCAGTAACCAGTAACAAAATGACAGGATTTTTAAAAAGGTTTATAATAGTAATTAAAGACTGATAAATCAGAGATCAAAGGTTTTCATAGCTTTGTTTACACAACCAGGCGCAGCTGGTTTAATTTACTTTACGTTTGTCAAAACTTAGCGACACCAAACTAGGAGTTTCTGATGCAGTACAAAAAAAATCTTGTTAGCAAGTTGTCTGTCAGTTGAACCCAATGAAAACGTCTCGGTTACGTATGTAACCCTCGTTCCCTTAGTAGGGAATGGAGAAGTTACATCGTGACGACAAATGGGGTTTCGCTTAGAAGCCTATCACCTTAGAGTATTACAAAACGAGCCAATGGCAAGGAAATGCCATGGGTCTGCGAAATTTGCATAGCGTAACTCCGCCCCACCTCGTTAGTATATAATGAAGTACGCTGGCAACATGCAGATATGTTTTTGCTTCGGAGCCTTCTGGGTGCTGTCATTCCGTCCCATTGTCTGATGGGCATGATCGCTGTCTTGCGTGTTTGGGCTTAGAACACGCTAAGGCAGCTTTCATGGATGAGTCGTGTTCTCATTGCGGGAACATGACCATCGCTGAGCTGAGATCAAGGCTCTGTGACCTCACTAGAGGTAGAGTCGCCCTAAGCGAAACCCCATTCGTCGTCACAACGTAACTCGTAGTGACAACGAAAGGGAACTTTTGTTTCAAAGGGTCCTTTGATTTGCTATTATTTTATTACCATTCAGGTTTGGAGTAACCTTAACATGTATGCCACTTTATTAGGTATTATTATTTATGCTGTTTGAAAGCAAGGGGTCAAGGCTGGTTCATAAAAGCATCTTTATCTGTTGTAGTCGGATAGCTTTCTCCAGGTATTAAGTGTTAAGTGATGCTGAACTAGTAAGTAATGTCATCTGGCAAACACTTCCATTTCATTCTCTTCATTATCACTCTTTTTTGGCCTGATTGAGTGAAACTTTTACTGCATACTACAAGACACTATATCACTCTTACAGGTCACAGAAATGCATATACATAACATCTGAATTTGCAGTGAACTATCTGTACTAGCATCCCTTTCCTCTCTCCTAAAGCTTTAATTATCTGAGACAGTCTGCTCTTCTGCAAAATGATAGGGTTTCACCATAGGTGTTTGCTAGAAAAAATGCATTTTTGAACGCCCTAAATGTCAAATTTTGTCTAAAAAAACAGAAGTCGTTTTTTACAAGTTATTTAACAAAAAAGAAAAACGCTTTACAGTTCTTGACAGATGTAAAGCTGCCTCCCAAAATGTGTACGACACTAAAATATCTGTCAAATAGGACTTAAGAAAGGCTTGTTCACTCTTAGATGGACACCAATGGACGATAACGCCCTTTTTAAGCACATGCAGCTGTTCTGCCAACGTAAATACAGTGAGCACTGCAGTCAGACGTTCATTAGATGGAAAAATTATTTCAAATAAATCTTTCCCTTATCATTATAGTTGTGGTGTGAACTTAGCTATTTTGTTAGAGTAAGAGCGATTCTAAAACTTGTATCTGTAAGGGATAATCTGAGTTTGTTTATGTTTTGGGTGGGTTTGTCACGTGATTTAGATCTGTGTCCTTGTTTTTTTTTCGTTTCTACGTTTTTTATTTTTTTATTAATTTGCGCACCTGTTATTAATTTCGTTGATTGGTTTGTCTGTGTATTTAAACTTGGGTTTCTTTCTGTTCATGGTTTGTTCTTTCTGTGTTTTAATTGGTTGTTCTGTTTCCTAGTTTTCTAGATTTTTTTTTTTAAATAAATCTATAACTGCTGCATTTAGATCCGTTAATTTATCTATTTTTTTCAATTGTAACTGACAGTATCGTTCTTGGTGTGAACATATACCTTAAATGAAAAGGTGGTTTAGATTTACAGAAATTACAAGAAATATAGAGTATGTGCACACAGATGTGTTTTCATCACTTTTATGTCACATAAGTATACTTTTAAATTCCACACGTGACATGTATTAGCTAGTCAGTTGTAACCTTCTTCTGACAAATGTTTTTTAACTGTAAATATTCTGCATATATAATTTGTATTCATTGCTCACCTTTATGTCCTGTTTGGAGCTTGAACGATTTGGGTCCCATTCATTTTCATTATATGGACAAAAACAGCTGAAACCTAAACCTTCTCTAGTAGTTTGTAACAACACAAACGTGAGTAAACGGCAGGATTTTTTTTCTTTGATGAAAAAATATCTCTTAATACTTTTTAGTAGCAGCTTTTGAACAGTATGTACAAGTATCCGTACACTGTAAAAAATAAAAACATTTAAAAAGGTTTAGAAACCGCCTTTTTTAGTACTAATCTGTTTGTGCGGATAGTGTGAAAAAGTGTCTTTATGGCCAGAGACCATGTAAAGTCGTGCGACTGCCTCTTCCTGCTCTGGAAGGCCAGACGGCAGCACTCCATCACTTCCTCATGTAAACAAAATCCACACTCAATTCCCTTTCCCCTGCACGCTCTGACTAATAAACAGATATAAGGCATGTTGTGCGGGAGAAAGTGAAGTGCAAAAAAGTGATAGTCATTTTGGGAAATATAAATGGAAATTTAAAGGGAGATAGAATGGCTAATGAACTCTATAGTGCAGTGCAATGGGACAGACGAAAACGGAAGGAACTGTAGACAGAAAAGAGATTAAATGTCCACGCAGGCTCCCTTTTTTCCGATTCCTGGTTGGTAGTTCTCAAGTTATCGTCGGTCTCAGTGAGTTTGGCTGATGATTCATGGAACAGAAACTCTTTACTACTATAAATCAAATACCAAAGAGCAAACTTCAATACTCAAGAACAAAAAGAAAGAAAAAGAAGCCCACATTCGCAGTCATTCAGTTTGTCTGCGGAATTTTCCAGAGTTATAATTCAGTTCAATAACCAAAACAGTGTTGAGACTGCTCCCCATACCAGTCAGACACATACAAGAGACTAGCATTTTACTGAAAAATAACAGTTTTTTTAGGAGCTGCCTCTAACATTGTACTGTTTGGATTCACACAGGCCATTTGGAGCTGAAAGTATGCTACCCGTTTAGTCATGGTAAACAGTAGCCTACTAGCTTTAATGCAGACTGCGTGGATCAGTGCTTTTTATACTAAGTGTGAGGCTGTACAGGGGAGAAAGCTGTCCCAAAACAATACTAACTCTTTTTGTTTACTCATTTTACACTTAAAGCCTCCATTAGGATAGCTAGCAAACATTTGATTGAGAATGTTTAAAGGAAAGGGAAAGAGGGGAGAGTGTGTGGGTGGGACATGAGAGATGTGTGTGTGAATATTCCCAGACGTCTGCATGTTTACATAAGGATTGGGGTGCTGGCCTGAGACACAGAAGAGCAGAGTGCTGGGATTTCAGCTCATGTTCCTGATCCCCCTAATAGCAAGTCCAAACACCTCAACCTGTCGGATTATAATTGTGACACCATTGTAGTTTTATTCATATTTTCAACTGTTTTTAAATGGTATTTTTTATTATCGTCACAGACAGTGTTGGGGAGTAACGGAATACATGTAACGCCGTTACGTATTCAGAATACAAATTATTCATTCATTGCCTTTATTGTCATTGCATATAACAACGAAATTTCAATGACACTTCCCCTAGTGGTGATACATATTGTGACAAGACAGCACTAATACATAAATACATTATAAAAAATTATTTAAAAAAAAAAGAAAACATGATCATTAAAATGCAGTGCAGGCCGAAGGGCATGAGTTCAGGTGTTTTATATCATTTGGATAAAAACTATTCAAAAGTCTAGAGATGCGACCCTGGAAAGATCTGTAAGGCCTTACAGATGCGTGACAACTTTTAGGTGCTTTATTGGCAGTGCCACCCTTACATGTTACATTAACGCGTCACCACCGCACCCACCAGAATAGGCCTGTTTAGTAAGTAGGATTTGATGACTGCATTCTTACACTTATAAAAGGCAATTCAATGTGGAAGTAATCAAGTATTCAGAATACGTTACTCTGAGTAATGTAACAAATACGTTACAAATGACATTTTTGGGCATGTATTCTGTAACGAAATACATTTTGAAAGTATCCTTCCCAACACTGGTCACGGATAGTTATGAGGCAGACAGGTGAGTGAAATACAACTGATGTTTATTTGAACGGAAGCCAGAAGATGTAAATGGTGAGTTGAATACAATGAAGATGACATGAATGGAACTTAGCTAACGCGTAACTGAACTGTCCTTTACAGATGGTGATCGGAACGAGCTGAAAGGGAAACACTGGAGATAGGAGATTGCAGAAGGTCCGTCCGTCCGTCCGTCCGTCCGTCCGTCCGTCCGTCCGTCCGTCCGTCCGTCCGTCCGTCCGTCCGTCGACAGGGATCTCAGGTAAGCGTAGCGGTAGAGTCGGTGTGTTCATGAATAGACGAGACCAGACAAGTAGGTGAAATGGAATTGAATGTTATATAGTGAGCAGGTGATGAGTACAGGTGTTGTGAATCAGTACTAAGGGGAGAGTGAACTAGTAGGCGGAGTGTGCAGATCTGGTGGAGCCGTGATTGTATTCTATTTGAGGAATTGTGCTGTGTTTTTTTTTTTTAAATGTTTTTATAGCTCAATGCACAGGCACCATTGCCTTTAAATTTAGATCTTTTATTAATCATAGATAGACTCGCTCCTGATGCACTCAGTAAATTGTAGGCATATATAAATATATAAAAAAAGATTTAAGGTTCCTCCGCAATATGATATGGTAATTAGACAATTATAGATGAAGGCCTACAGTTAGCTTATAGAGCTATACAACTAAATTAGATTGCTTACTAGAAGTAATTTATTTTGTGAGAATTTGTTTGAATTTATTGAAATTTCACTGCACACTTTCTATCTGGAATCTTAGCATATTTTATTTCCTTCCTAAAAAAAAGAAAAATCTATCAAAAACATTCTCTTCCACAATGGTTGATTGAGCTGAGGGAAAAATTACACTGATATTGGGTGAATATTTTAGTTCTTTATGTTTGCTGTGTTTAGCTGCTATGCTAACATCAGAATTGTGTTTCTTGCCTCACTTGAGTTGCTTCCCATTAAGTGATCTTCACATGAGTCACTTATTCCATGTCGGATGGGATGCTGTCTGTGAAAAAAGTCAATTTGCAAGGTTTTAATTGAGCCAAATGCTTTGTCTTTTTTCTCATGTTTTTGTCTTCCATGTCTTCCTGGTGATGTCCACAGCATTTGAGGAGGAGTTAAAGCAGGGGTACTCAAGTTCAGATCCCAAGGGGGCCACATATAAACCACATAAAATGTGAAGGGCCACAAATTACAACTTGCATCGTAAAACTTTATTTATGACAATATTTACAGTTTTTACTTATTTAGAAATGCAGTTTATTACCTATCTTACTAGGTAAGTCTTGCTAGTCTTTGTCCTATTTAAAGTAGGCTAATACTGAACGTGAAAATAAAAAATCTGGAACAAAAAAGTGGATTAACAGTTTTCTAGCACTATTAATTATTAAAATTAAGCTAAAAAATAGTTAATACCCAAACAGAGTATTAAAAACCTCCTTGCAAGGTAAGTATTGCTAGTCTTTGTCCAATTTAAAGTAATACTAAACATGAAAATAAAAATTTAAAAATCTGGAACAAAAAAGTACATTAAAAAAGTATTAACACAAAAATGTGTTAATACTCAAGAGTATTAAAAACCTCAAAATGTATGAAGAAAATCATTGAGAAAATACATGCTATTTCTCATTAAAGAGCAGTGAATGCTTTTCTCTTTTTATTTTGTTGTTAGATTAATATATATATTAATAAGTGCACAAACGGGATTAGGTTTATTACGCACTGTCACTTTAAGACCGAGTGTGCCCGCTGTGCCGATCCAATTGCACTGATGCACATCCGATATTCTCACAACTGTATGGTCTCTGTAAAGACATAACTGACCGTGTTTACGTGAATACTCTCTAAAACGGACATTTAGACATAATGTTGTGTATATGTCCATTCAGACGCGAAAGAGCTCAATTCAGTCCTCGCGTGCTGTATAGTCTATCACTCATCATATAGTAACACAGCTTGTTTTATTTTCATTTCTTTTATAAGTCGTGAGATATAAATAATTAAAGTTTAAAGTGTGATATTTAAATTACGCAAGTGAAAGTGCGCAGCTCTGAATGCACGAGCTCTGCGTAGCGCACACAAAAGTTGCCTGACAGCTTTACCGCTTGTTTCGCTATTTGTTGCGCTTAGCAAGTTAATGGTAGGCCTACATTTCTGAGATATCAAGTAGGCTAGCTATAAAAAGTCCCATTAAACATTCCACACACATCACAATGACGATGATAAATGTTATTTTTTATTAATTGACCCACGGATTATCCAAAGCGTCCGACTCCGCGGTTTTAAACATATACATATAGCCTAAGTCACTGTCTAATATTGGCACAACTTTTGAGCTAGAAATAAAATAAAAAGTGCATTCATCTTTTGCATGACGCGGGCTATACAATTAATGACGAAGGGCCTGTTTGGCAAGCCCAGGAAAGCTAAATAAACCAGTGGCCTTGGATCACTAGTGAAATTAGTTAACAAATACGATGAAAGACCGATTATACGTATGTCATATCACCCATTAAATGTAAAACTGTTCAGAAAGTCTGACATCAATGTAATTCGCAGGCAATAAATGAAGACCATGGGGTGGCATTATGCACATTTGTTAAGTATGTAACAGGAAATGAGACGGGAATTGCAGAGACTCGTTTCGGCAGTTCAGATTTGATTCTTTCTTTTGGAGACAATAACGTTTGTTGTGCACTTTGATTTTTTAAACTGTGCAGACCCTTTACATAAAAAAAGCTTTATGAAAGGTAATCGAAAAAGCATAATGGGGTACTTTAACATTCTCAAAACGTTAGCACAAAAACATTATTTTTACATTGTTCGGCACGTTTTTTCTGAAATGTTTTGGTTGGATGTTCGTCTAAAAAAATGTAAATGTTACTACTTGTTTCAGAATGTTTAGAGAACATTCAGAAGTAAGATTCCCATAATGTGTGCAGGATGACAAAATGTAAGATTCCCTTAACATTCATTTAATCAAGAAAATTCGTTTTTGAAACATTTTAAAACCTGGACATTTCGATCGTTCAGAGAACATTCAGAAATAACATTTTCAAAACATGATTACAACATACTTTTATCAGCTGGGATCTCTTTCCTGAATTAGTCAGAGTGTAATGACTCATGACCACAGAATAAGATGTTATAGTTATTTAATCACAGTCTGAAACTATTATAACCTGTTTAGACGCTTTAGTTACAGTTCCTGAAAGAAAAGGATTTTAAATTAAATCAGGTACACACAAAAAAAGTACCAAATTAAATCAGGTACACACACAAAAAAATATGACACATGTGATATGTCATATTGAGCTCTGAGATTTCTTGCATCAGTGGAACAATTTGTAACTCCTTTTTCTCTGAAATCCTCTGCAGCACCGTTGCTGGTGCGGGAGCTGCCTGACTGAAGAGGTTTCTGTCTCAGACTGGTCAGAGAGGCAGTAAAGAGCTGATCTCAATGGAAAAGAATTCAAAGCCTCTTCCCCCTCCCTTTCTCTGCAGTTTAATTCAAGCAATATGTGTCTAAAGTGACACTGAACTTTTCCTTCCTCTCTCTCGCTTTCTCTCTCCTTCTGGAGAATATGGGTTTTAAAGTATTTTCACTGTGTTTTGCCTTGTATCACAGTTATGGTTTTGTATTCATCTCTCTCTCTATCTGTGTCTAGTCTATATTTGCTTCAGCAGTGTGGATTTTCCTGAAGACTCAGTACGTGTCACTGCCACGTTATCGGAATGCCGTATTTTTTCACTTTTTGTCTCTTGGTTTCTGGATTGCTTCTGCTGGCCAGAACCTACTCTTGGAAAAACAATCTGAATATAGTCATGATTGGTTAAATTTGTACCATTTGAAGGAATCCTATAGTCTGTGTAAATCAGATTTCCCCCACAGTTTCTACAAAACTAGTAAATTAGTGATGTTTTAGAGTCACTTTTCACTTAAAATCCATACATTTTTTTATCCTTCGACCATAGATATGACTTGTACACAGCCTAAGTGCTCTGTATTCTCATTTGATTGCAATACAGGTGGCATGAGATGAATGAAACAATATAATAAGCTTAAATCTACGTATTGCCCAAAAATTTGGGGTGAATTGTCAGTTTTTAATAATTGTAAGATTTTGTTACATTTCAGTATTAATAAATTGGATGTTTTTATTCAGAATCTTGTGATTCAGAAATATTTAAAGAGAAATATAGAATATATGAATGTAGAATATTTGTATATATAATTTGGAAAAGTTATAATACAAATAAATACTTTAATACTCTTTGAAAGTTACATGCAGCCTTCATAAATTGAGGTATCTTGGGTAACTAACTTTTGGAATAGTCTTCACTTCAGGCTTGTGTCTATGATGCCTTAAAATGGTGCCTACTGAGGCAGTGCATAGGATTTAGAACCAAGTGCATATACAGTATATGGTTGTGTGCTTTTTGTATACTCGGTCACATCTTGAGAAGAGAAATGAGAGAAAAAGAAAGGAAAGTGGCAGAGAGAATGTCTATCCTAAAGGAACAAGGCGTGCCTTACATTTTTGTGGTGTGGTCAGGAGAAGGTCTCCCCATTTTAGACGTAATGTTAAAAAAGTGGAACTTTTTTTTGTTGTTGAGCAAATCCCTCTCTCTCACGGTCTCCTGCTCTCAGTCTGTAATGGCCCGAGACTGTTTATTCATGATTGCAGGTCAAGACAACAAAAAGCAGAAACTAAACTTGAACTATAGAGTTCTGTAATGCTGCTAACACGTGATACACGGCATGTAGTAATTTCTTCCTCTACCCGTGCCACTACACTCCGGCCACGCAACACTGGGACATTGACAAAGGACCCGAATTATTTATACGACTCCATTAAGCTAAATAGTTCTCAATCTCATACGTTTTTTTTTTTAAGTTGTATTTGTTCAAATTAGTTAATGCACTGAAGAAACAATGAACAATTATATTATTATTAGCTATAAATATAAAAATAATGAATGCTTTATATATATATTGTTCGTTGTTGTTGTTAGCTAATGCATTAACTAATGTCTACAAATGAGACCTTATTGTAAAGTGTTATTATATTTATAAAAAATAACAATAATTAAAAAAAATATTAGTGTAATATTCCACAAAGATATATACAGTACATGTAGGCCTATGTATGAATATATTTGTATGAAATATTACAGCAATTTAACAAGTGACTTTGTAGTTATCATTGAAGTGACAAATAATTTGTTGGATTATTCCATTTGAGCCCGTTTTTGTTGCATCTTGCTAATTACATATGCTTTATTGAAATTCGAGCACATTTAGCAAACAGAAATTTAATGTATTTTGCATGACTTTCTTTCACTATATAATTTGCATGACGGGTTCAGCTAAAACTCATTTCAAGGGCGTAGACCAAGAAGCCTTTAGCTGTCTTTGATTGTGGCCTATAAAGAATTAAAACAAGTGGCATGCTGTTGCAGCCAAGAGTGACCACTTTATGCCATGTTGCCAATGCTTGAGCTGGTATGTTAGCACTCAACCCTTGATTGTATGTATTCTGCCATGTGCAGGGTCATCACCCATGGAAAGGAGGAGCTACGCTCTAATGAAGGAAACATCTGCATCTCAGTCTGAAATTTACAGCTCTCTGGGAAGATCCACAAAGTCTGTGACCAGGTTTCTCACATCTTCAACCTTCAACAAAATAGAGGAAAGACTGATCCTGGACCTGGTTTGAGAGAGGTAATTGCATTTGTTTATGAAGAAGTGGCTGAATACATTTCAAACTTTTCCTCCAACACTGAAATAAAAATAAAAATTGTTGTAGAACATGGGTGTCCAAACTCGGTCCTGGAGGGCCGCTGTCCTGCAGAGTTTAGCTCCAACTTGCCTTAACACATCAGTCTGGAAGTTTCTAGTGTAGATTAGCTGGTTCAGGTGTGTTTCGGGGTTGGACAGTGGCCCTCCAGGGGCAGGATTGGACACCCCTTGTGTAGAAACATTTTTCACTTTCTTGTGAAACATACTCTAATAATCTTTGCACAATAATTTCTTACAGTTGTGGTAAAATTAACTGGTATATTATGGGATGGTGTCACTGCACATTTTTAAGGGTAAGAAAGCCACCCAGGCCACTGTAGCAGCTGCCAACGTTGACCTTCAAGGGGATGAACTTTGACCCCAGCTTTTAGCAAATCCCTCCCATTTCTTCCTCTTAATTCTCCCTACATCTGATGGCCCTCTTCCCATCATGCCTTTTGCCTGCATCTCACATATGGCTGTAGAGGGGGATGAGATTTATTCTATTCTTTAGCACTGGAGGATCACCTTGGAAACGTCGCTCTAAGCACAAACAGATGTGCGTTGAAAAATAGAGTGAGGAAAAACTGTATTCAAGCTAGCATGGTGTACTCATAGATATATGTATGGAGGCAACAGGACTTGATAGGTCCCTTTTCAAAACACATGCTGAGGTATCTCTGAGTTGCAGATCCAGTTAGGGAGAAGGAAAAGGGATTATAAATGGTAACTTTTTGTGGTTGTGGCCTGCTATTGTCCGCCGCCTGTGAGCCTGGGCTTCAGCCAATCGAGACGTGGCTACAGAAGGATCTTAGCTGCTTTCTGTAAGGCTTCTGCCGCAGAGGGCTGGGTGGAGCATTGGGTGGGACCTATGGCTTTTATGGGTGGGACATATTCCTAAATGCCTTGAGAGAAGCTAAATCTTGGAGCAAATAATGTGACACATTTAAACCAGCTTTCACTCCATTTTTCTCTTTCCTTCCCTGTTCTTTTTCCTTTATTTCTGGCAGGTGTTTTGCATAGGCCTTTTTATCTGAGTTTTTTTAATATTTGCAGACCAAGTGGAACTGATAAAGATTGAAAGACGCAAACCTTTGGGTTAAAGGGTTGTACAGTGATTAGAAACTGTCCCAGCAAGAAAATGAGTTATAGAATAATAAGTTAAAAAATTGTTATAGCACAGAAAAAGCTGACCAAAGTGCTGAAAGTAAATTACAACACAATAAAACACATGACATAATACGAAAAAACTTTATCAAATATGACTTTGAAGACGGCAGAGAATAAAGATGCATTTTAAGTCTAGATATAAAAAGTGAGTGAGTATGCATGCCTGAATAGAATAGAAACTGGAGGAAACTGCTGGAGCTTTCAACTAATGTGAAAATAAATATTAAATAATAAAAAAAACTTTTAAAATCCTTGATACAATTCGAAGTTACATTTTTGAAAATTGTAAAATCATATTTATATGTGTACAAAAAAGAGATAACAGCCGCAAAAGTTAAGCATAGTTTGGTAGTTATACCGATTTTTTTAAAAAAAAATTTTAATATCCAGTCAGTAGATGCATTTAAAAAAGTTTTTTTTTTATAAACTTTATAAAATAAAACAATAATTGTTGTAATGTGACATGAAGACAGCATACATAAGGTACAGTAGAAGAAGAAAGATCATCAAGGTGCGTTCCATTCGACTGGAAGTAGACTGCAAAGTGGACTTAACAGGAAATTCCTTCATCTTAGGTGAGATTCCAGTCCGAAGGAAGCAAACATTTCCTCTCTTACCATCAAAAAAAGGCTGAAAATAAACATTAAGAAATACACAAATCATCTCTGAAATTCTAAAACAATTCTTTAAAAGATATCGGAGTTTGTTTCTCCATTTTCTTCCTCCTTTATCCTCTCTTAATACACCTCTTCACTACTTTACCTTTTTTTCCAGCTAGCACCAATTAACATTTCTCTCTGTATGGGAAACGGGGATTGAGAGGAATGAACAAACCCTCTCACTCGTACTCCCTTTCTAACACACAGAGACTTGGGCTTGACTTAAAGCTGACTCAACAGCCTCCTGACAGCTGATGTAATGGCCACTGCAGGATGGAGAATGTTGTTTGCGCTGAAGGGGTGATGGACCGAATGAGACACAGAGGAAAGAGTGGGCTTGACAGAGGAAGTAAGCCTAACTTTCTCCATACGTGATATGTTGTGGTTGCCTATTGCACTGCAAAGAAAAGATTACATAGGTTATACCTTTAAAAGGAAATAATCCAGATAATCCTGTCCTAAATTGGATGGCTTATGATGATTTCACAGTTATATAGATCATGAGCTCCCCTCCCTCCCATTTAACCTGAGCTTACAGATTTACACCTGTTGTGATTCACCGTCCTGGTTCTTGGATCAAGTTGTATCTCTCTCTCTCTCTCTCTCTCTCTCTCTCTCTCTCTCTCTCTCTCTCTCTCTCTCTCTCTCTCTCTCTCTCTCCTTCTCTCTCTCTCTCTCTCTCTCTCTCTCTCTGAATATTGTTGCCAGTGTCCCAGTTAGCCTAAGGTCAAAGGTCAACCAGGATCAAAGAACTGTTTAGGAAGCAACAGTTTAAAAAATAGACCCTAATAATGTACTAAACAGATCACAAAGTGTAGTGAACCTATCAACTATCTTAATTCACTTGATTCATCATTGTATTAATAAGTTGAATGCCTTTTCAACAATGCATGTGTTGTATTTCCATTATATTCCTACAAACAGCTACTAAAGGCTATTCCATCATCTTTCCTGTTGTTAACTTCACTCTCTACTTCTGAATTTTAAGACGGCTCTCAAAGTTTTGCTTTACAGAGTCTGAGGCGCCACACAGATCTTAACAGATCCTCCAATGAAACTCAAAACAGTTGGACAAGCTGTTAAATACACAGGAAATAGCAGCTCTTCAGCTTTAATGTGACCTTGTTATTGAAGCTTCTTCACCTGGGACATTTTGCACATTGTGTACACCAATTAAGACTCACAAACATTTCATAAATCTACACATTCATTTATTTACAATAATTTTTATTTTATACACAATATACACTTAATTCTAATTTAACCTTGTGTTGATGGCTTTGTTTACTGTTTTATGACGATTGGAAATATGAAAATGTGTAAAGTGAAAATGTCAGTGTCATTCATTTAAAACAAACGGCAACCTCCCCGCCTCTTTCTTAAAACCAACACTGAAGTGAATTAAACTGCAATTCAACGACTGGCCGCTTGAGGCTGGCAGCAAAAGTGAGTCAAATCTGTATCTCCCCCATGTTAAAATGCCCAACTTTACAGCAGAAAAAAATATGTTTACAGCCTGGTGTCAAAAGTTGTTTTGGTCTATATAGCTAATTTTGCCCTTCATGACAACTGTGAGGGGGGTGAATGTTTTTTATAACTCATCCGTTTGAATTATATTAAGCCTCACATTTCTACATAATTAAGGGTGTGTCCACTTTTGAGTGACAGATGGATTCCCGCTTCTGTGGTCATAAGCATAGATATTAAAAAAAATAAGTCATCATCATTGTCGGTTATCCGGGAGTGACGCGCTGCCAAGATGGCGACGGTCGGCTAGCCCACTTTACGCTTCAAAAACGGTCTTCAGAAACCTACGGGTGACGTCACGCACACTACGTCCATTCTTTTTACAGTCTATGATTTAAACACATTAATCAAAAGGGAGACCATTTTTACACTCTGAAGTTAACCAACACTGTTGCAGAGTCTCATTGTCTTAAATTTAAAAATGTTAACTGTTCACTCTTACTCTCACCTACAAAATCCATATTTTTAAATACAACAGAGAAAAATAAATAGTATAAAAGCTTTAATGAGCAACTTCTATTAACAAAGTGAATTGTTCTTGGCTCCTCCTAAAGTTTGCATTCACTTATTTTCTTTAACCCAGCACTCTACAATGGATCAGCAGGCGAGAGAAAATGTGTGTACATATTCGTGAAATGAATCACCCAGTCTCCCCCTCCAGTGTATGAGGAGGACTTCAGTGCCAGACAGCCTCTCAAGTCAGATAAACTAGCCTATGGGAAGGAATTCCTTTAGCTGGAGAGTGAAACACTTGATAGCAACGTTTATGCTTTTCCCTGAAGGGATAGTGACGGCCTGGTTCTTCATGGTTTGCATTTACCCTTGAACGTTCAGCTCCGCATCACCTTTATCTTCTGGGACAGATTTGTAAAACCAGTTGCATATGGTTGTTTACCAGTAATATATAACTAAATGCACCTGGAAGTTGTTGTGAATTTCATATCCATGACCATTATTCTCACAACATAGTTTAGTCTTTTCTCTTCTGCACATTTCAGAAGTCAAGAGCCTGAGAAAGAGAGAAAGAAAGGGGGAGGTAATGTTCTCTGCAGACGTAGAGTTCAGCTCACTCCCTGACAAATTTTCCCAACTGGAACACTGCAGAAAGGGGGAAGGGAGCGACTAATAGCTTTTCAGCAAGACATTTTTCCAGCAGAACGCAGGTCTGGGCAAAGTGCTCCCAGTAGAAAGAGTTCGAAAAATTGAGAGTGGTGATTCTCAGAATGACTGATAAATAGCATGTTGAAGAACAAGCCTCATTCCTTGGCCTTTTAAATCTAAATTAGAGAGGCTTCTGAGGACATGAGGTTATCACACTTAAAATGAAGACAGTATATCTAATGTATTCAATGTGTAGAGATCAAATACCATATTTTAAAGACAGTTTTGTCAGTAAACAAACCTTTGCGAGTTCTTGCGATCCATTTATAAAATTCCTACAAGTTAGAATGAATTTTTTGCTCCATGTAATTGATTATTCTGAGACTTACCTGCTAGAAAACTCTGCCTAAATCTGTTTAAAACAATTTGTTGGTTAAGCACCTGGTATAGCCTGGCCTGCAGAAAAGTGTTCAAAACCCCTCTAAAACCAGCCAACAGACCAGGCTGGATAAAGTGCAACCCAGTAGAAAGAGTTTGAGAGTTTGAGAATTGAGAGTGGTGATTCTGACTGACTGATAAATGGCATGTCAAAGAACAAGCCTCATTCCTTGGGCATCATGAGACCAGAAAACCAGCTTAGGCTGGTTTAAGGTGTGGGTTTTTTTCCCAGCAGAGTTGCTATCGTATAGCATCAGAAGACTTAGAATATTGTGCACAACATTTATAAGCTTTTTCTATGGTGCTTCATTTTGCAGCCTCCAACCTCATTGACTTTTAATTATGTGGAAGTGTTTGACCTAGATTTTTATCAAAACAGAAGAAAGTAAGTCAAACAGGTTTGGAATGACATAAGGGTGAGTAGATAATGATTTTCATTGGTGGACAAACGTTTGTGTGCACACTCAGGGTGTTTATTCCCCATGGCTTTTCTCTGCACACATTAAATGTGCTCTTGAAGCTGACATCCAGGTGAATGCATCCTCTGTGCATCATTAACTAACAGTTTCGTGTGTTTATTATGGAGCATCAAGTTGTGGCAGAGTGAATAAAAGTCCCAAATCCTGAGGTAACAAAGTCATGAAAGTTTGATAGATTCTCTCCAAACAGACTCATTTAAATGCAACTGCTTGTGTTTGATTGCCAAATGTTGTAAATATTTACTTTGTCATTACACAAGTAATTGAATTCACATCGTTTCAATTTTCCAGATACGTAGTATTTATAGACCTTTCTGCTGCATGCATTATCTGGTGTTTCTTGCTCATTGAATTTTGCAGTTATGGTTTGTTATGCTGGAAACAGTATGAGACCTAGATATCTACTTAACTTCCTGAGAACGCATGCACTCAGTTCGAAGAAACAACTCTCAACTCTCCATCCACTTTGTTGGAATATTCCATGACCTTCTGGCCTTCTCTGTCCTCCCCTAGAATGGAGAGGAAATGGTTGTGTCCAGTGCATACAGGGTGCTCAGGTAAAGTCTGTTTTAAAAAAAATATCCACTTCTAATAATTTCATTAAAACTGTTCAAAGTTTAAGGTCAGTAAAAAAAAATCCATTCAGCAAAGACACGTTAAATTAGTAAAAAGTGACAATAAAGACTTTTACATTGCAACTTCAAATAAATGTTGTTATTTTGGAACCTTCTGTCCATCAAAGACTCCAGAAGACTCCACTTTTAATAATTAGGTTCCCTTTCGTTGTCACTCCGAGTTACGTCGGATGACGACGAATGGGGTTTCGCTTAGAAAGCCTATCAGCTTCGAGTATTTAAAAACGAGCCAATGGCAAAGAAATGCCATGGGTCTGCGGAATTTGCATGACGTAACTCCGCCCCACCTCGTGGGTATAAAAGGAGGACGCTGGCAACATGCAGTTATGTTTTCGCTTCGGAGCCAAGAGTCCCTCTTCACTCCACAAAGCCATCTCTGAATTTGTCAGCTTTACATACGAGTTCCTCTGGTGTTGGTGTTTGTGGCGATATCCAGCGAGCGCGCGCTTCCTGCTTATCTGTGCAGTGGTTTGCCGGAGAGTGCGTGTCTCCCCGGGCGCTTCGACATCAGAGTGTTTCTCTCTCATAAAAGAGCTTGCACGCGGCACGTCTTTTTAAAGATGCCTCGCCCGTGCACTTCTGGTTGCGGCAGATATGTGTCTGACTCTGATGGGCACGAGCGTTGCCTAGTGTGTTTGGGCATGGATCACGCTAGAGCAGCGCTCGTGGATGAGTCATGTTCTCTCTGCGGGAACATGACCATCGCGTCACTAAGGTCGAGACTCAATGAACTCGCAAGAGTGAGAGTCCCCTCATCCACACCCCGATCTAACGCTCCCCCGAGGAGTGCTACTTCGGCTGGTGGCCAGGGTGACCTGAGGGTAACGGTCTGGAACCAGGCGCCGACTATGTGTCCGCGACCCCAGCCCCCCTCTTCAGTGACGGTGCCCGCTAGTGAGCCTCCGATTCCCGCGGGTCTACCTTCGGGTGGCCCGCGAGTTTCGGTTGAAGCTACAGAGGAAGATGGCATGTCTGTAGCAGCATCACAAGGTGGGCTTGATTCTTCCGGAAGTGAAGATTCAGCGCAGCTGCCACCTTCCGGTGTGCATACGGCTGTGCCTGAATCGGATCCGGAAATGACGGCCATGCTTTCCCGGGCAGCCGCGAGCATTGGTTTAGAGTGGAGGCCTCCACCCTGTCCCGAGCGCTCGCGGCTGGACAATTGGTTTTTGGGTAAGGCTGCCGACCCCTGTGGTCCACGGCAAACCCCAATACCATTCTTCCCGGACGTGCATGATGAGATCTCGAAGTCCTGGAAGACCCCCCTGTCTTCCCGGGACCGCTCGCTGATCCCATCCGCCTTTCCTCCCCTCGATGAGGCGGCCGCCCGTGGGTACACTGGGCTTCCCCCGGTTGAACGCTCTGTTGCGATGCAACTGTGTCCTCAGAGTTCTTCTTCTCGGGGCGAGCCTAAGCATCCATCCAAGGCCTGTAGATTTTCGTCGTCTATAGCGGCGAAGTCTTACAGAGCGGCGGGACAGGCGGCTACCTCTCTGCATGCTATGGCCACTCTGCAGGTCTACCAGGCCCAGATGCTCAGAAACATGCACGAGGGCAGGACAGACCCAGGGCTCTTCAATGAGCTGCGTGCCGCAACCGACCTCGCTCTCCGGGCGACGAAGGTAGCCGCGCGCTCCCTGGGTTTGGTGATGTCCACTGCGGTGGTCCAGGAGAGACACCTGTGGCTGAACCTGGCTGACATGCGGGATTCCGAGCGGACTCGTCTGCTCGATGCGCCCCTGTCCCAGGCCGGCCTCTTCGGCGGCGCAGTTGAGGACTTTACCCAACAGTTCTCAACTGCACAGAAACAGACTGAGGCTATTAAACATATTCTGCCCCGCCGACCCGCTGCTGCCTCGTCGTCGGTCGGGCAGACGTCTCAGCCTGTTTCCCGCCGAGGGCGCCCTCCTAAGGCTCCCGCCCCTCCCGCTCGGCCAAAGCAGCAGCCTTCACCCAGGCCGACGCGAGGAGGAAGCCGCAGGAAGGCGCCACAGCCCGCTCCTGCCCCGCCCCCCGCCAAGCGCCGGGCCAAGCGGCGCTCCTGAGACGGGCTGCTCAGGGATGACGTTTGTTTCTCAGGAGATGGTAGCAGGGCCACTCCTTCCCCCGGTGGAGGGCTGGGGGAGAATCTTTTGTTCTCCACTCCCCACTGCTCACCCACGGGTGGGCAGCACCCTAATGTGGTTAAAGACAGAAACAAACCTCTCACCCCTGAGCACACAGAGTTCTCGGACGACACAGAGCGCCGCCCACCAGCCGTGCTCTCCTCGTCCCCCTCTGTCCCAGAGTCGGTTGACACGGCGTGCCGCCCACGGGCCGTTTCGTCCCTGTCCCACTCTGTCGCCAGACCCCTGGCAGAGCAGGCCCCCGTGGAACGCTGGTCCTTCCCTGGCCTCCTCTGTCAGGGCGCGGATGTTAACTGGGCCCCTCACCGGATCGCTATGCCGTCCACGTCCGGGCCAGTTACTCCGCTTCGCTGCCCCTCCGGGGGGACGCCGGTGGTCCGCATGACCCCGCTGGTGCAGTTCCTAGAAGCCTGGCTAGAGCTTCCCCAACTGTCCCGCTGGGTCGCCCGCACCATCCGGTTCGGCTATGCGATTCAGTTCGCACGGTCTCCTCCCCGATACAGGGGAGTCCGCTCCACTTTGGTCGGTGGCAACGCCCCGATCATGCGAGCAGAGATTGCCACTCTGCTGGCGAAGGGTGCAATCGAGACTGTCCCTCCAGCCGAGATGAGGTCCGGCTTCTACAGCCCTTACTTCATTGTCCCCAAGAAAACCGGTGGGTTACGACCAATCCTGGACCTTCGAGTATTGAATCGCTCCCTTTACAGGATGCCGTTCAAAATGCTCACCGCCAAACGCATTTTCGAGTGTGTGCGGCCCCAGGATTGGTTTGCAGCGATCGACCTGAAGGACGCCTACTTTCATGTCTCCATTCTCCCTCGTCACAGACCGTTCCTCCGGTTTGCTTTCGAGGGACAGGCATATCAGTACGCGGTTCTCCCGTTCGGGCTAGCCCTGTCTCCTCGCGTCTTCACGAAAGTCGTCGAGGCAGCCCTTGTTCCCCTTCGGGTTCACGGGGTTCGCATCCTGAACTATCTCGACGACTGGCTGATTATAGCTCACTCTCGAGACCAGGTTTGCGAACACAGGGACCTTGTGCTCCGGCACCTAGCCCGTCTGGGCCTTCGGGTCAACTGGGAGAAGAGCAAACTTTGCCCCGTGCAGAGGATCACTTTCCTCGGTATGGACATCGACTCGGTCGCCATGTCCGCGCAGCTTACGAGCGAGCGCGCGCAGTCACTGCTGACTTGTCTGAGACAAATACAGGGCAAGAAAGCGGTTCCACTGAAACATTTTCAGAGGCTCCTGGGGCATATGGCATCTGCAGCCGCGGTGACACCGCTCGGATTGCTTCATATGAGACCGCTTCAGCTTTGGCTTCGCGACCGAGTCCCGAGGTGGGCATGGCAACAAGGCAAGCTCCGAGTTCCAGTGACTTCGAGCTGCCGTCAGACCTTCACCCCGTGGTTGAACCTCAGTTTTCTCAGGGCTGGTGTCCCCCTGAGACGAGTGTCGAGGCATGTTGTTGTCTCAACAGATGCCTCCACCACGGGCTGGGGCGCCATGTGCAATGGTCATGTTGCCGCGGGCTCCTGGACAGGACCCCAGCGCCTATGGCATCTCAATTGCCTCAAGTTGCTGGCAGTACGCCTTGCTCTGCACCGCTTCCGAGCGCTGCTCATGGGTCAACACGTACTAGTCCGATCAGACAATACCGCCACAGTAGCGTACATCAACCATCAAGGTGGACTACGCTCCCGCCGTATGTCGCAACTCGCCCGCCACCTCCTCCTATGGAGTCAGAAGCACCTGAGGTCCCTTCGTGCTATTCACATTCCCGGAGCCCTGAACTGTGCTGCCGACGAGCTGTCACGGCTTCAGCCCCTCCCTGGAGAATGGCGACTCCATCCCCAGTCGGTCCAGGTGATTTGGGACCAGTTTGGCGATGCACAGATAGATCTGTTTGCCTCCCGCGACTCATCCCATTGCGCCCAGTTTTATTCTCTGACCGAGGGCACGCTCGGCACGGATGCACTGGCGCACAGCTGGCCGCGGGGCCGCAAGTATGCGTTTCCCCCAGTGAGCCTTCTTGCGCAGCTCCTGCGCAAGGTCAGGGAGGACGAGGAGCAAGTCCTTCTGGTTGCGCCGTACTGGCCCACCCGGACTTGGTTCTCCGAACTAGTGCTCCTCGCGACAGCACCTCCTTGGCCAATTCCTCTGAGGAAGGACCTCCTTTCTCAGGGACGGGGCACCCTGTGGCACCCTCGTCCCGATCTGTGGAACCTCCACGTGTGGCTCCTCGACGGGACGAGGCAGGTTTGAGTACCCTACCACCTGCGGTGGTGGCTACCATCACTTCCGATGGAGCGTCGTCCACGAGACATGCCTACGCGTTGAAGTGGAACCTCTTCGTCAATTGGTGCTCTTCTCGCCGAGAAGACCCCCGGAGTTGTTCGATCAGTTTCGTGCTTTCCTTCCTTCAAGATGGGTTGGAGCGAAGGCTGTCTCCCTCCACCCTCAAAGTTTATGTTGCCGCTATTGCCGCTCACCACGACTTAGTGGAAGGTAAGTCCATAGGGAAGCACGACCTGATCGTCAGGTTCCTGAGGGGGGCGAGGAGACTGAATCCTCCTCGCTCTCCTCTCGTTCCCTCTTGGGACCTCTCAGTGGTCTTAAGTGCCCTGCAGAGTGCTCCCTTTGAGCCTTTGCAATCAGTGGAGCTTAAGTTCCTGTCAATGAAGACAGAGCTCCTGATTGCATTGGCCTCTCTCAAGAGGGTCGGGGACCTGCACGCATTCTCCGTTGACGAAGCGTGCCTGGAATTCGGGCCGGCCGGTTCTCACGTGATCCTGAGACCCCGGCTTGGATATGTGCCCAAGGTTCCTACCACTCTCTTCCGGGACCAGGTGGTGAACCTGCATGCGCTGCCCTCGGAGGAGGCAGACCCAGGCTTGGCACTGCTCTGTCCAGTACGCGCTCTCCGCGCTTATGTAGACAGGACGCAGTGTTTCAGGACCTCAGACCAGCTCTTTGTCTGTTATGGTGGGAAGCTGAAGGGGAAGGCTCTCTCAAAGCAGAGGTTGTCTCACTGGATTGTGGACACCATTGCTTTGGCTTACCAGCAGCAAGGCCGACCGTGCCCCCTTGGTGTGACCGCCCACTCCACCCGGAGTGTGGCATCCTCCTGGGCGCTGGCGCATGGCGCCTCGCTAGCAGACATCTGCAGAGCTGCAGGCTGGGCGACACCTAACACGTTCGCCAGATTCTATAATCTCCGTGTGGAGCCAGTGTCCTCTCGTGTTCTCGCTTCAAACAGCTAGTTCCGGACCCGCTCAGGTGTCTTCGCTTGCTCGCCATTCCACTCCGCGGACTGGATACGTGCGATATTCTGCTCAGGTGAGCTTCTCCGAAAGCCCTGAGTTCCTCCAGCACCCCTGATGCTAGCGCCAGTGTCTATTGCCTGGGCGTCGGCTAGGTGCCTCCGTGTGCATGGTCCCTCCCATGAGCTACCCCCACACGTGTATTTCCACTGTAAGCCTCTTTGAGCATGTGTCTTTCCCTCGGCAAGCCACCTTGCCACCCCTGAGGTTGAAATATTCCACCTGCGGCTGGACACCTCAGAGTTTCTCCATATGTTTTCTTCGGGCCATATGTGTATTTTCAAATGCCCCCCCACTGGGTTGGTGATAATTGCATATTTCCCCTTAAAAGCTTGGGATATGCTTCCCAGTGTACCTTGGTATTCCTGTGCTAAATAGGAGTCCTTCGTCCTAATATCTCGAGGGCTCAGATTTTCGCAGGGCGCTGGAAGACAGCTGTGAAGGTGGCGTGATTTGACTGGTAACCCCATTCGTCGTCATCCGACGTAACTCGGAGTGACAACGAAAGGGAACGTCTCGGTTACGTATGTAACCCTCGTTCCCTGAGTAGGGAACGGAAAGGTTACGTCTTCCTGCCACTTCCGCTGTACCGCGGGGATCGCCTGAGTTCAGTCTTGGCTCCTCAGCGAGGAAACATAACTGCATGTTGCCAGCGTCCTCCTTTTATACCCACGAGGTGGGGCGGAGTTACGTCATGCAAATTCCGCAGACCCATGGCATTTCTTTGCCATTGGCTCGTTTTTAAATACTCGAAGCTGATAGGCTTTCTAAGCGAAACCCCATTCGTCGTCATCCGACGTAACGTCTCCGTTCCCTACTCAGGGAACGAGGGTTACATACGTAACCGAGACATTATTCCTGGGTGATAAATATTGTAGTCCCACACAGGGGAGTTTTACCCCACATTTTCAGCACTTATTGTTAGAAAAAATAGGTTTAAAATGGGTTAAATTTAGCTGAAAGTTTTACTCTCTTATTGGTAACTAAAAGCATTTAAAAACAATAACTAAAATATTCAGCTAATAACATGCAAGGTTCAGGGAAGTTTGTGAATGACTTGAAATCTCCTAAACTTTTCTCCTAAAAGTTTTGCATATAGGCCTAATAAATAATGAAATGACATAATTTAACACTGCATACTTATCAATATGTCATGTTGGCCACTGTGCACATTTGTGGGAATGTAGTTTTGTTCGTAATCTAATGTATCACAAACTTGTAATATGTAAGAGTTACTTGTTTGCCTTAGCGAACTGTAGTTGGGCACAAAGATCAAATGAGCTCATCTTAATCATTGACAAATACATTAGCAGTGTAAATGCATTAATGTGGTCAGAGGGCGAAAAGACTTTATTTTCCTTCTGTTTCTCTCTAACTCACACTCTCTCTCGCCTACATTCCCCGAAATCCTCATCTCTTCTCATTCCCTACCATTTACTTTTAGGTGATACTGGGTTTATTGCCTCGTGTCCTCCTTCTGTGCTTTCATTTCTGGCAGCATAAACGCATAGTGCTGCCATACTTTCCATAAACTCACTCTCTGTCTCTTTCCTTTTCTCTCTTTCTCAGTCGTTAGCCTTGTGGTCCACAAATGGTGTAGCAAAAGTGTCAAAATAAATGCACTGTGTCTGCAAGACAGCACTGTACATTTTATACTTTACACCTCACAATACTCTATTATTTATTCAGTTCAAACTGCTTCAGACTGCATTCAAATGTTGATTAATGTATAATTTTAAAACAAAGATGTGTAATTTTATGTGATGGATTTTTTTGGCATTTTGAGTTACTAACTATTCTTGTCAGTCTCACATCTCAGTGAATTAATGACTGCAGTTGTGGAGATCCCATGTATAGTGCACTGCAAGGCACTTCCAGTGATGGTCTTGAATAGAACAGACCTTGTATTTGTACTGCATTGTAAGAGAATATTAAAGCGTATTAAAATGACAAAAAGCAAGTTAAGCTAGCAATGAGACTTGCTTCTAAAGTATACAGATGATAATTTGTTGTTCACTTGTAATAGTTTGACCACTAAACCTAAACTGGAGGAATGGATTTATCAATCTTATAATAGGCCTACTTAACAATATAGAGAGGGACAGAAAGAAAAAGAGAGAGAAAAAATCAAGAGCCAAAGACAAGAAGCCTCGCCTAAACCTAAAACACATAATCAGTCCAAGGCACAGGAGATTAAATTATACCAAAGTAAAACAGAATCCTGCTTCCACTCTTTCAAGCTCTTTTGGAAAATTATATGTCTCTTTCTCTCATCTCTCTCTGTGGGTTGTCCCTTAACCTCGTTCACTTCTGGTGTGAGCTGTGATCAGCCATGGTTGAGCAATAATGTACGTCAATCAAAAGCTCATGCCACATTAATTTTGATATTCTGAACCTTTTTTACAATGACTGCACAGATTGCACTGACTAAAAGGATTTGAATTTTTCTGGAATTGTCAAAATTGCAGCTGCCCTCCCAGTGAACGGCAAACTATACAGAAGACGCCCCCACCTTGTGTCTTTCAGCTTTGTCGGCTTGGGCGGCTCTTACATCCACACACACACACGGCTCCATAATGCTTTGCAGTCTCCTGCGTGCCCAATCATTACAGCTGTCTGTGTTTGTGTTGAGAGCTGGCATAACAAGCATCCGGAGCCTTTGTCAGGGAGGGCAGGTAGGACTATAAGTGATATCAGGTGGACTGCATCAAGAACGGCTGGTCTCAACTTAATGGAAACAGCAGGAATCGAACCTGGAGGCGAAGCTCACCTAAGCAACTTTATGAAATCCTCCATTCGTTCAGTTTTCTATCCCTATAAGTCCTCTGTCAGCAGAGTCCCATGGAGACGTTGGCTGACGCCAACCACAGAGCTATTCTTTTCTAACCAACACAAATAATCACGGAGGAAAAGTCAAATTTATCCCAAACATTTGACACCTACTGTGTTTTACTGCAAATGGTGGACAGACTCCCGGTTTCCTCAACTACTCTGCAAATAACATAAAAAGGTCCATAAAAATTCAAAAGTACCTGCACTATTATTGATGTGAGTCCATGTGGAAATAAAAAATATTTGGTGGAAGCAAGTAATAGTATTTGGGTCATTCCTAATATGTAGTATGCTTTCTTTCCCCCATCATATTGGCTATATGTCTTAATATATTGAATAAAAATATTAAACTTTCCATTTCTTAAGATGGAAATCATATTAGCTATATTTTTAACAATACCACAATATGTGAATTTTCTGATCGGATGTTGCTATTTTGGCCCCAGGTCCTATGAAGTAATATCTAAAATCTATTCTGCAATTTATTTACAACTATTCCAGGTTTTTTTTTTTTCAAACATGAAAAACATGTTTTCTTGTTGATATTACAAAATTAATTTTTAATGAAAAAAAAGAAAAATTCCAAAGTCTTTTGGAATGTCTCTTAGCTGAAGACAGATCCTGTCAGAGTATCAGCAGCTTTATTTTCATCTTCTCAGGTTTCTTTCTGATAATTTTCTCAAAATTGTGAAAATAATGAATTCATAATTAAGTTTAAATGCCTGGGCTCTAACAGGAATTACCCATTGGTATTGGTTGCCCCATCGTTTATTGATTGTCAACTGATTTCTATTAAATTTACTATTAAAGAAACTTCCTCCCAGTTTCAACTGATTTTTTCCCAGCAAATTTCATATTGTGTGAATTTTTTATGAACAAGATTCAACAACTGAAACATAAACTGAAAAACTTTTACAGACATTTGATGAATAGAATATCAAAAGTAGCAGTCAGAATCTGGTGTCCACCAGCTGCTTTAAGTTCTGAAGTGCATCTCATCTTCACGGATTTGCAACAGATTTGCCAGTTCATGCTGTGAGCTTAAGCCTAGTACCAGACTAAAATGCATGTTTGAGCTGTTTTAACTGAAAGCAACTTGCACTGACATATCTTAAAACATATCAGTGCCATTGTTTTGTCTATAGATTCACACTAGTGATATTTTTTCTAAGGCACATTTATAAAACTTAAAAGTCCTTATTGAACTAAGGCCTAATCCTGGCTTAAACTAAGTCCTGTCTGTGGAACCAGGCCTTCATGTCCTATAAGGACTGTTCCATAGGTGCATGTGCAAAAAAAAAAAATGTTATGGTTCATTAAACGAGTATGACAAACATTGTTTAAACACTTTCCAATAAAGATCTGTAAAGCTTATTTTGGAGTTTAAAAAATTATCTTTAAAATACAGGTCCTTCTCAAAAAATTAGCATATTGTGATAAAGTTAGTTATTTTCCATAATGTCATGATAAAAATTTAACTTTCATATATTTTAGATTCATTGCACACCAACTGAAATATTTCAGGTCTTTTATTGTTTTAATACTGATGATTTTGGCATACAGCTCATGAAAACCCAAAATTCCTGTCTCAAAAAATTTGCATATTTCATCTGACCATTAAAAGAAGTGTTTTTAATACAAAAAAAAAGTCAACCTTCAAACAATTATGTTCAGTTATGCACTCAATACTTGGTCGGGAATCCTTTTGCAGAAATGACTGCTTCAATGCGGCGTGGCATGGAGGCAATCAGCCTGTGGCACTGCTGAGGTGTTATGGAGGCCCAGGATGCTTCGATAGCGGCCTTAAGCTCATCCAGAGTGTTGGGTCTTGCGTCTCTCAACTTTCTCTTCACAATATCCCACAGATTCTCTATGGGGTTCAGGTCAGGAGAGTTGGCAGGCCAATTGAGCACAGTAATACCATGGTCAGTAAACCATTTACCAGTGGTTTTGGCACTGTGAGCAGGTGCCAGGTCGTACTGAAAAATGAAATCATCTCCATAAAGCTTTTCAGCAGGTGGAAGCATGAAGTGCTCCAAAATCTCCTGATAGCTAGCTGCATTGATCCTGCCCTTGATAAAACACAGTGGACCAACACCAGCAGCTGATATGGCACCCCAGACCATCACTGACTGTGGGTACTTGACACTGGACTTCAGGCATTTTGGCATTTCCTTCTCCCCAGTCTTCCTCCAGACTCTGGCAACTTGATTTCCGAATGACATGCAACCACTGAGCAACAGTCCAGTGCTGCTTCTCTGTAGCCCAGGTCAGGCGCTTCTGCCGCTGTTTCTGGTTCAAAAGTGGCTTGACCTGGGGAATGCGGCACCTGTAGCCCATTTCCTGCACACGCCTGTGCACGGTGGCTCTGGATGTTTCTACTCCAGACTCAGTCCACTGCTTCCGCAGGTCCCCCAATGTCTGGAATCGGTCCTTCTCCACAATCTTCCTCAGGGTCCGGTCACTTCTTCTCGTTGTGCAGCGTTTTTGCCACACTTTTTCCTTCCCACAGACTTCCCACTGAGGTGCCTTGATACAGCACTCTGGGAACAGCCTATTTGTTCAGAAATTTCTTTGTGTCTTACCCTTTTGCTTGAGGGTGTCAATGATGGCCTTCTGGACAGCAGTCAGGTCGGCAGTCTTACCCATGATTGCGGTTTTGAGTAATGAAACAGGCTGGGAGTTTTTAAAAGCCTCAGGAATCTTTTGCAGGTGTTTAGAGTTGATTAGTTGATTCAGATGATTAGGTTAATAGCTCGTTTAGAGAACCTTTTCATGATATGCTAATTTTTTGAGACAGGAATTTAGGGTTTTCATGAGCTGTATGCCAAAATCATCAGTATTAAAACAATAAAACACCTGAAATACTTCAGTTGGTGTGCAATGAATCTAAAATATATGAAAGTTAAATTTTTATCATTACATTATGGAAAATAATGAACTTGATCACAATATGCTAATTTTTTGAGAAGGACTTGTACAGTATTCTGAAAAAAGGACATTTCTTTTTTGCTGATATATGACCATTATTCAATTAAATTCAAATTCTAAAACCATAAAAAATGTGATTGTCTGAAGTTTCGCAAATGTGTTAAGCTTCAAGTCAACCACCTGTTCCTCAGAGCCCAGTTTCTCTCCAGTTTCTGTGTACAGAGGGCACCTGTAATTGTGTAGGATGATTTTTACCTCTGCTCTAATGACAGACGTTTACAGTCGTCTCTGGGGCGGCACTCAGGAGCGAGATCCCCCCTTTCACCACCGCCCACCTTCACCCTGTCATTAGTCTGGAACGTGAAGAGATTATCAAAGCAGAAGTGATGCCATGGTAGTGCCTGGTGGCCAGACAGCGAGTAAAGTAAAACACGCTGTCTGTGTGGAGGAAGAAGTCTGTCTGAATCCCCATCATTTCCTTTCTGCAGGTGTCTATCCACATCACCCTCCTTACAAAAAAAGTGCTGTGGCAGTGCCATGGTATACAGATGGCAATACTATGGGGCTTTGATACATGCTGTGATATTTAAACACACACAATTTTCAAATGTTTGGTCACTAAAAGACTAGGGAGACTAAGGACTCTGGAGTATTGTTGTATTTTGTTATGGCAATGATGATAATTGTTTGTAATGTTTTTACCTCAAGCATCTAATAAAAAAAATAAAAAATCAAGTGTGTGGTAGATCAATGTTTTTCCACTCTACCATTCGAAAGTTTGTTGTCAGTAAGATTCTTTCATGCTTTTAAAATAAGTCTGTTATGCTCACAAAGGCTGCATTTATTCGATCAAACATACAGAAAAAAAACTTTAGAAATCATTCTAATATGATGATTTGCTGCTCAAGAAACATGTATTATTATTATCAATGATTTGTGGAAAATTTTGTAACATTATAAATGTCTTTACTGTCACTTTTGATCCATTTAATTGCTCAATAATTATATTGCAATTATATACCGATGGATGGGAGGACAACGGATAGATAGATAGATAGATAGATAGATAGATAGATAGATAGATAGATAGATAGATAGATAGATAGATAGATAGATAGATAGATAGATAGATAGATAGATAGATAGATAGATAGATAGATAGATAGATAGATAGATAGATAGATAGATAGATAGATAGATAGATGTTGCAGAATTCAATACACGCTTTGTGGCCTCTTTGATCAAGCGTTGTGAATTTTTTTGTTAGCTGTTAAATTGCATTGAAGTTCTGGAGTGAGACCCGATGCTGTAAAAGCATGTGCAAGTGTGACTGCTCCCCTGCTGAGCAAAATAAATGTCTTAGCAAGCACAGGCGCCAACTAACACATTCTCGTGGCTCTTTAACTCCGAACAGGAGCTTGTGAAGTGTGCCTCACACCCAGAAGCTACTGGTTGGCACACATATGCAAAATGCATACGCAAACAAGCTGACGTGCACTTCACAGGGCTAATAAACACACACTAACTGAAACACACAGCGTGAACACGGTGCATATGCAGACGTGTGCAGCTTTAATTGCCTTTTAAATTGCAGTTCAGTTCCAGAATTTGAATTGATTTTAAATTGAGGTAGCAAAATCAGTGTGTATTTGCAATTCAAATTTGAATGTAAGGAGGTAGAATTAGGCAGACAGATAGACAGACGGACTGACAGGACAAGAATACTTAGGCTTCAGTTTGCGTTTACTCCCTTATTATGGGGCAGAGAAAGGTTTTAGATTGGTTTCAGTTTATTTTACTGGACGGAAAGGTCCATTTTTACACACAATTGTAGGACATAACTGTATCGAACTTTTCCTGATGCTTAAATGACCCCCTCACACTTCAAGGCCCTTGCGTAACAAGGCAGCTATAGTATAGGCTGCTTTTTTTTTGTGCAGTGCCTTGGGTAAGCATAGCCAAATGAAACATCTGTCTACAAGCTGCTACAAGTAGAGAAAGAGGGATAGTAGTGCATCTAACCTCTGAAATGTGTCCATCTTTCCAATGAAGAATTATGCAATGAACCCATCTGGGCATCTAATCATTCAGATGTATATGTCAGTGATGTCAGTTGTGTGACAGATCTTATTGTCTTACCTATTGTGTCTGCTGCATCTCTACATCGATCTATCTATCTATATATGTATCTATCTAGTATCTATCTATCTATCTATCTATCTATCTATCTATCTATCTATCTATCTATCTATCTATCTATCTAATCTATCCATCTATCTGTCTGTCTGTCTGTCTGTCTGTCTGTCTGTCCGTCCGTCCGTCCGTCCGTCCGTCCGTCCGTCCGTCCGTCTGTATGTCCGTCCGTCCGTCTGTCGTCCACCATCCATTTTTCAGCAGGGAAAGCCATTAAATTTCACTTTCTCCTGCTGTACTACCACAAATTTTTTAGATGATAGAAATTCAGGCTTGGTTTCAGATAGATACAAGTGGAGAAAGGTTAAAAAAAAGAGCAGCTTTGCCTCTGGTGTAGAGTGTTTCATTAAAGCTGTGCTCTAATGCATCATTACCTGGTGTGCTGGTTCCTGTTCTGCAGATGCGTGTAAACTATTAAAATGTGTGTGTGTTATTTTGCTAAGACACACGTGTGTGTGTGTGTGTGTGTGTGTGTGTGTGTGTGTGTGTGTGTGTGTGTGTGTGTGTGTGTGTGTGTGTGTGTGTGTGTGTGTGTGTGTGTGTGTGTGTGTGTGTGTGTGTGTGTGTGTGTGTGTGTGTGTGTGTGTGTGTGTGTGTGTGTGCATCCATGCTCCCAGCAAATGTGTCCTTTAACAGCTCTTCAAACGGGTTGCTTCCGTTCATAAAAGCGAGGCCTTCAAAGAGAGGCACCTTTTGGTTCAGGCAGTCAGCGTGGACAGCTACATTGTACTCATTAGGACCCTGTTATGAAGGGTGATGAAAAAGCAGATGTTCACAGGGGATTCATAAGCCTTCCGCAAAACTCTGTACTACTCTTTTTACACACTTTAACAGAACGTTTAGCTAAACAGTTCTGTAATCATGTTCACTACAAACACATGAAAGTTTTACATATGATTGGTGGTAAAAAATCCTTTCAAAAGCAACATGCATGCATCTTAATCAATTATCCAGTGATTTCCAATTAAAGTCTGGTTGTTTTTTAATTCATTTGAAAAAGAAAGAAAGAAAGAAAGAAAGAAAGAAAGAAAGAAAGAAAGAAAGAAAGAAAGAAAGAAAGAAAGAAAGAAAGAAAGAAAGAAAGAAAGAAAGAAAGAAAGAAAGAAAGAAAGAAAGAAAGAAAGAAAGAAAGAAGTTACTCCGATCTAACCTCTTTTCTCAATCCAGTGGGACTCCACCCATAATCACTAGCTGACCTCGAAGAGACTCTGACCACAGAACTATAGATTACAAAGACCAGGGTCAGACGAAAAATGGGTTCTGAAAATGCCAGTTTCTATTTCAATGCTGTGCCTTTCTGCCACTGTAGCTCTGTAAACTCTATGAACGCTGAAGGCATCCACCACAAACACTAAAGGAATCAGCATGAGAAGGACGAGGGAGGCGGGACATGGAAATGACATTACTGCTTCATGTCTTCTCATTTTTTTGCCATTAGAGATGCTCCCTAAATCTATTTTTCAGTGTAGTAAGTGTACTGTATATAGACAGCAGTAAAACACAGAGACCCAAGTTAGTCTATAATTTTTAACCTTTTTAATATTATAGTAATATAATAATATATTTAATAATATAGTTGTATAAATACAAAATGGTTAATAATTAATAAGTGTATTAATAAATGACCATTAACCTAGATTAATAAATGCTGTAAAATTGTATATTTTAATGAATGACTCCTAATGTATCAGCTAATGTTAATGAATCAGACCTTATTGCATTGTGTCACCAATTTCAGAATCAAATAAAAATACTCTTGTCTCATTTGCATTTCCAATTCAGTGGAGTTCTTACTCAGTCACAGGTGAGCCGGCGTTCCTGGAGGTTTCCCCCCATTGTGTCTGGATTGAGCCTACAATTCAATCAATTCCTCAGAAAATCCAGCAAATGCAGGCCACTGTTCCTCCAAAGATACAATGTGCAGAAATCTGCAAGCTCTTCGAGTATCACCAGAATTTAAGAACTTTACACAGTCCCATTACAGACTTATTTTGTAACCTAAAGTTATTGCATAAAGACCAGATATGTGTGCACTTTATATTTCAGTACTTGGGGGTATGTGCTATAATGTATACAATCACAGCTCTTTATTTGTTATAAAATGTAGTCAATAAAATGCAGAGATCCAAGTATGCCTATGTTTGACCCTGATGGTGTAACTTAAAAGGGAACTATATTGAGAAGGGTATCATAACATATAAATTGACTTGTTGGCAAAAACATTGTGGTTAAATGTACTTTTGCCAAGACACCACTCTTAAAAAATGTACATTCGTAAAATTACATTGTTGTCCTCGTAGTAGCCAATGCACGTGTTGTTTGAGAAAGCAAGCATGCATCCTTTAATTGGGCTTTTTGGAGCTACTTCCATAACATTCCGCAAAAACTGATAGATTTAGACACCAGAGTGTCTAGAAACAGAAACTGCTAAACAGTTTAATCTATGTTGTAGTATGTGGTTTCCTCATGCCATTAAATCAAACTTTGTTCAAACTAGAGGAACTTGGAGTAACCAAACAAAATTTCCAACAAAAAAAAAAAGCAGAGCTTTGAAGAATTGGGCTGTGATGAAAATCATCCAAACTACACAAAGTAACTTTGGAGAACCTGACTAGGTTTTAATGTAAAATAAAACAAACCCAATGTCCCGATGAGCGTGCCTGCATTCAATGTGATTTATCAGTGTTTCAGTCACCCTCCCATTCCTTTAGCACATGCTTCCCGTGTTTCCAGGTTCACTGATCCTTTATCATATTGAGTGTGTGTGCGTGTGCATGTGTGTGCAGGACTGCGAACCATAAAGAGGATAAGCACTTTGCTGAAGAGGAACAGCTGTAGAAGCAGGAGTAGAGTGAGGCTGGTATTTTTGGAGAGCAGGCCTTCTGCACCATGAAAGCGTGGGGTGGGTCACAACACCTGTTTGCTCAGGACAGACACCCGCCTATCAAAGCACAGAGTCTCCGACCGTGCAAGACCGAGCCGGTTGCCGTGTAATGACAAGACGGTCGGAAAGCTCCTCAATGCTGCAGCGCCAGCATGTCCCTTTTCCTGTTAATGAATGTAGCCTATGAAATGCTAGTGTTTAGCTTTTGATTCTGGTTGATAATGAAAGAGTAAATATTGTTTGTTGACGTTCAAAAGGTTTAAAATAATGCCAAGATATCATGATGCAACAAATTTGCAACCTTTGTTAAAGGGATAGTTCACCTAAAAATTAACACATTTGTACGAATTGCCGTGAGATCGGGTTGGCCTATCAACTTACATGAAGAAAAATAACTTTTTAAAAGTCTTACCCCCAGTTTCACAGACAAGGCTTAAGTCTAGTCCCAGACTAAAATGAATCCACGTTTGAGCCAAAAACACCTTGCACTTTTGACATATCTTAAAATATGTTACTGTCATTGTTTTGTCTCAAGATGCACATCAGTAATGTTTTTTTAAAAGGCACGTTTATAAAAGCTACATAAAAATATCCTAATTAAACTATATGGCCTAATCCTGGCTTAATATGAGCACTATCTGTGAAACCGGGCCTACATTTACTGAAGTAAAGTTATTTGGCAGAGTAGCTCCTCGTTCCATAAGAACCACTTGCTGTGTTACAAAACCAACCAGATCGATTTTTCGGCCCAATGAAAAGTTGTTCTCCTTCTTCCCTCTATCCTGCTGCCTTTTCCAGGTCACATCTTTAGAAGCCGTCTGTGCAGTGTTGTGCTTGGCTCTTTCTCTGTTGCAGCTCATGCTGGCTTTGGACAATGTGAGAGCTCCCAGAAGGCTTTGCTCTCCCAGGCTAAACACTAATACTTGGCTTCTTGTGGTTGCATCCATTTTCATAAATTTTCAAGTCTACTTTGGCCACTGCTGCATATTTCTTTATTTATAGTATTTAGACAAATGACAGGGGTAGGCCATGCAAAGAGACTTTTCTGCACATTTCTTGACAACAAATGGCAAAATGTGCTATATATGCTGGGAATGAAGGCATGAATATGAGTCTTTTATATCTTTAGCATAACATTGTGCACTTTTTGTCACTCATAAGTTAGCCACTGACTGACACTACTGAAATGTCTTTATGGTTGGCAGTGCGAAGTTCATATGCTTGACTTTGAGCATCAAAGAATGTTTAACATTTAAATAAATACATACATTTTCAATCTTCAGAAATCGTCTATAACTTAAGATCGGCTAAATGACTACTAATTATACGTCTGATTCTGTGACTCAAGTTATTTATGAATGTGTTTTTGCTGTTTTGTTCAGTAGACAGGGCAAGCCTTTGGCAGGATTCTTGTTTCATTTCTATGCCTTTCATTTGAAATATGTTCGGTTACTATTTTTGTGAAAATTGTTGGATGGGGGAACAAATTATAAGCAAAAATAATTCATTTTTGTGGATTTGTAGAGAGGTCACAGTGAGTGTTGCCAGTGATTTGGTGCCTTTTACCAAAGAAAATAAAAATAAAAATATCTTTCTCTTTTGTCTTTTTTTTTCCACAGTTTTGTACTTAAATTTAGTATTGTGGTACTAATACTAATGCTAATTTTATCTTCGGTTGGCTTTTAATTATTTGTTATTTAATTATAAAAGTCTCTGCTAAATGAATAATGTAAATAAATGATATAAATCAACTGTATTACAGTTTAATAGAAAAAAATGTTAAGAAAAGTTTATAGGGATAAACAAATTCAGTAATTTATGCCCATATACTTTTAAACACTTAAGCATATTGAGAACACGTGCATTCACACACTGACCTGCTTACAAGTAAAAAAAAAAAAGACCCCTTAACGATCTGCACTTGTTTAGAAGGTTATTAGTTTAAATGTATATGCAATCCTTCCAATTATGCCTGGGTAATTCGTATTGCTTTGACTTGCCATGTGTGAATGTATAGCACAAGTGCTTTCCTCGCGACTGACCCTACGTGCACCTGAAAGCGATGAGGTGGCGTTCTCTCTCTCTCTCTCTCTCTCTCTCTCTCTCTCTCTCTCTCTCTCTCTCTCTCTCTCTCTCTCTCTCTCTCTCTCTCGCTCTCTCTCTCCCTCCCTCCCTCCCTCCCTCCCTTTCTCTCAAGTCTCGCGACTCCTTTCATCTGCATTATTCTGAACGGAATAGGGAGGCAGACGCAACTCTGGGATGAGACACTGCTATGAAGATGAGGGGGGGGGGGCGTCAGCTCTGATTGGTCAGTTCCAGAGGTGCGACGTGTCTGCGGAAGAGAGATGCAGCCGCTCGCAGGCCAAATCACTTTTTATGGCTCGTGCGTGGCCGTTTTTTGTAAGTGAAACCAAAATGATGCCAAGTTGACAACTTTTCGACCACGTAGAATTTAGTTGTCGATGACGAAAATGTAGTTGAAACACCTGGAATTTATCAATCAAAATCGAGCAAGCTACGCCTAAATGACAGATACCATGGTGACAAGTTAAAAGAAAAAAACAATGTTGTTGTTCTACTTTTATTAACAAGAAAATGTGTCCAGATCGTGTATCAGAATATGATACATTTCAAAGATGGACCAAACACAACTACTTTCATAGAACAAATAAAACGAAAGACTGTATTTGGCAAATAATTTCACGGCCAAATAATAATTATAAACATTAGGCCTACATAAAAAAAACTTTTGAATCGCTATTTTAATAATAGCCTGAGATAGATAGATAGATAGATAGATAGATAGATCTACAAATGAAAAAAGAAAATAAAGAAATTAACTATTGTCTATAAAACAGAATTGTTCAGTCGGCATACAAATTAGTAAAGAAACGATAACAAATTTAGTTCAGAAAGCATTGCGTGGTCCTCTTCTTCAAGTCCTCATCTGAAGAAAGTCTTTGGTCAATAGGTCTTTCCAGAATTCAATTTTGAAACAAAAGATATGCCCACAATACAGGTGGTCACCTTGGCACACAACTTAGCTTCACCAAAAATAAGTCTTGAGAGCAAACCCTCACCTTTTTATTAAGAGATCAGGTTTCTTCAGATGTTAGTTCTGAAAACGTTGTGAAGACAGCCCCCCCCCCCCCCCCCCCCCCCCCCCTGTCCTGTGAAGGAGGGACGCTATTCTATTAAACGTGAACATGCTTGAGTTATCTGCGGCGCCCGGCACCTCCCAGAAAGTTTGTGGTATAAAAGCCAGGACCTAGAGTTGGTTTAGGCAGTAGGGAGTTTCTGCTGGGGTCTGGATTAGAGTCACAGAAGACCGGACCCTACCGTATATGATTGGAGTCTAAAGGAAAAAAAGAACTTCCCTCACCTCAAAGAGTCTACATGTCTAATATTTAGACATGTTCAGCTTTGTGGATATTCGGTTGGCGCTGTTGCTAAGCGCAACTGTGCTTTTGGCAAGAGGACAAGGCGAGGATGATCGTAAGTATAACTTTTCTTAAAAAAAAAAAATATTAAGCTTTCCTGGAGGTTAGTGGGTGCAAAAGGGAAGCAGTGGGGCTATTTTGTGATGCTGTAGAAGGAAACAGCCAGATAAATTATTCTCTCAGGACTAAAAAAGTCATGCAGGCGTTTTCCTATAACCTTTATCATAGATTATGTTTTCTTCTGGAATGGAAGAGGAACATTTGCTTAGTCTGGATATGCATTAGACCCACTGGGCCTTTTCACGCTCTGCATGCGCGAGCCTTTGGAGACAAGTTGGCACAGGTTTTGGAGATTCTCCTCCACGCACAATGTGTTGTCCTCAACAGCTGCTATATTAGAAAATCACACAGGGAAGAGAAGATCAGATATTCCATAATGTGCTCAATACTTGAAAATCAACTGATAAAAATGTGGAACCTAAAACTTTGAGAGAAATTAAAGTTCAGATTAAAGTCATTAGTGATACAATTGGCCAGTTGGGGGAAAGCTAAGCAACTTGGTAACGATATAAATTAAACAGCTAAATCATCTGGATATGGGCGACATCCATTTAAAAAAGTTTTTCCCCCAAACAAAAAGAGATGATCTCACTCTTGGATAAACATCTCTCCAAACTGGATAGTGAAGTTTGCTACGTACATTAAAACAAAACTACTTGAATAAAATAGTAAACTTGAATGCTACAATAATAAAGAAAGAAGAATAGTTTAAATGTTTTTTTGGTTTTGTTTTTACTTTTAATTAATATTCCAGACCCATAATTTTACATCGGAAGGGCTTGCGTTTTTCAGGCAGTATCCAAGCGCCACTTGGTGGTTAAATGTGCAATGACATCATATTTTGACAATCCCCCACCCCATCCCTTTCACTTTCCCCCCTGTGTTATGATGATTGAAAACACATGCGGGCCCAGCAGACTTTCCACTGAAGGAAAACGTTAGCCGTTGCCAAGCCGACAGTTTTCAATTACTTCATGATGGACGGTGAGCTTCAGCAGACGTGGACATTTTCCCTCGGGCTTTTCGCACTGAATAATGGAACCTGGGCCTAATGGCACTACGCCACCTAGGGGTCATTTTCAAACCAAACATTTTTAAGCAAAAGTAAAGGTGTGCGTTAACATGCGCTATTCTGTTCCCATGGACGTATACGGGAAATGTTTTCAAAGCAAAATGCTTAAGAGATGGCCTACTTTCATTTGATATACGCCTAATACCAAATCCTTCACATTTCCCTTATGAGATCTAAGTTTAGAGATCTGGAGGTTATTTAGAGATGACTTAAAATGCATTATCAGCATTTCCCACCTTCCGTCACTGATTTAGGCTCACATGGACGACAGTAAACAAGAAACACACCGACCTGAATATTTAATATAAATCCTATGACATAGTCAAATAGCAAAGTTTACATTTCTACTTTTACACTCATGCAACTGTTTTACTCGTTACAGGCACAAGTGGCAGCTGCACATTGGACGGCCAGGTCTACAATGACAGGGACGTCTGGAAACCAGAGCCATGCCAAATCTGCGTGTGCGACAGCGGCACCGTTATGTGCGACGAGGTGATCTGCGAGGACACGACCGACTGCCCCAACCCAGTGATTCCCCACGACGAGTGCTGCCCCGTCTGCCCAGACGACGGTACACGCCTTGATTCTCACGCATCGGGGTTATTCCCCCTTACCTTGGGCAAACAAAACAACCCCACCACATCCCCCATTAAAAATGTCTGGGAACATTCTTATGGATCCACAACATTCACTCCCTTGGATTTTTAAATATGACCTTCAAGCTTCAAGCCTTATGGTTATTCACTGGATTAATTTGTCGCTTGGTTCTTGGTCTAGTAGGCCTAAATAAAGGCTCAAAGCCTCAGATCTAATTTGGGAAATCCAGAGACTCATTTGTTAGGCTGACTGTTGATTAGAATTGATAAGAGGCATCTAATTCATTTCTGTTTTTATATGATTTTAATTTTTCTTTTTTCCCCCTCAATTGTTTAGATTTCCAGGAACCCAGTGTTGAGGTAAATGAAGCTTTACTTTTATAAGCTTATATTGCCTCAAATAAGTTTTCAGTTCATTGCTTCATAGAGGAATCTTGTGAAATGTCCAGTATATTGCAATAAGTACAGCATGCTCAAGGCATCTTTTGAATTCATTTGAAACTAGTTAATTAAAAGTTGTTACGTTTATTTATCTGGGAAAACAAATCCTTATAAACTCCTTTGTGTTCATCACTCTCTTAGGGACCTAGAGGTTCACCCGGTGAGAAGGGTGACAGGGTAGGTTTATATTCCTCTCTTTTTATGCATCCGTTTATTGCCTCATCAAGGGTTTTGTTTATTCGATGAACATCTTTTAAGTTCTTGAAGACCAAAAAACATGTCATTCTAAATCAGCTGTTTTTTGTCTTTTGTAGCACTGCACAAAAAGATTTTATCCCTAACATCAATATAAATGATATATATATATATATATATATATATATATATATATATATATATATATATATATACTGTATGTATATGTTACATAACTATATGCTAAATGTTACATTTCTCATAGTTAGTTATACATTCTATTTTATAGCTTATCTGGCTGACATTGGATTTGATCTAAAACTAGTTTTAATCTGATTTATTTGAGATTTTGTGTTGTTCAAGTGTTTGTTAGCAACGTTATGCATGGTTTATAATGCATGGTTACGCATTATATATATATATATATATATATATATATCATAAGTACATAAACACAGAAAGTACCAGCAGCACTAATGATATGCTTTACTTCTGACATGTCTTCATAACAGCAGAATTATGCTACAAGCACATGCAGATGGTTTAGTTTGTCTTATTTTATGGTATTTGTGCTGTTTTAGCTACTCTTGTGATGAGGCACAGAAAGATGATTTGGTCTATATTTAATGTAAAAAGACAACCGAACTATATTTATCAGCCCACTACTTTCCACTAATTATACCTGTACCAAGTAAAAAGGACTGATCTATAGATGTGGTGCATCATTTTGAACTGTAAGGGCTTTAATGTGAGCTGGACTCCTGTACAAACCTTTCTGTACCATGGTGTAGCATCTGCCTCATCTCCTTAAATCCTAATTTTCCCTTGATCTTAAACAGGGTCCTGCAGGCCCTGCTGGCAATGATGGAATCCCTGGACAGCCTGGCCTTCCTGGGCCCCCAGGCCCCCCTGGACCTCCTGGCCTTGGTGGAGTAAGCATCTTATCTTAAAAAGGGAAAATACTAAATTTCTCCAACCGGTAAAAGGTGGGACTTAAAATGTACCTTCAAAACTTCCAGAGTTTGCCTAGGCCAGAATCTGAAATCAGATCACATTTAAAATACCTTTAGGTCACAGGGCTGACACGTTTCAGCACCATTAAAGTGGACAGCACCCTCGGGGCAGTAGCTACAGTTGCACACAGGCATGCAAAGCTTTGGATTAAGTTTAAGATAAGCCCCTGAACATGAGCTTGCTGGATACATTCAGCTACGTTTCATCCTGTCCTGTGCTGAGATGAGCACAGATCCCTTTTAAGGGTCTCTCATCTCATCCTTTGTTAGAACTAAATGGACCCAGTCCAAATTACTGACAAGGTCTTTCTTTTCTTCTTGTCCCTCCACAGAACTTTTCTCCTCAGATGTCTGGTGGCTTTGATGAGAAATCCGGAGGAGCAATGGCCGTCCCAGGCCCCATGGTAAAAATGCACACATGCTAACCGACACATATTCCTATACATGCATGCATCCTACAAATCCCTGAGTGATGCAAATACCACTTCAATAAATGTACAATATGCATGTCCACTTATTTATCTCTCTATATAATCACCATTCATCTTTTTATAACAGACAGCATCAAATCAGCTGCTGCACTGCAAACACATGCTTAGTATATTCTTGATCTAAACATAACTCACTGTAGGCCAATACAAGGCATGTGTAGCATGTAGCTTCAAACTAAATATCCCTTGAACAATATGTTCGTTCACCAATTGTTACTTTGTCAGGTTTACTGACTGTATCTCATTTTTCTCTTTTTTGCAGGGACCTATGGGCCAACGTGGACCCCCTGGGCCTCCTGGAGCTTCTGTAAGTACAATTCTTAAAATTATTGTCATCCTGACATATAATATGTTTTAAACAGTTCCATAATGGAAATCATATTTAAATGAATAGATAAATATAAATATGCACCACGCATTTTTAATGTTTTTCATAAAACCCCTTTTTTTATTTGTTGTCATTTTCAACATAATCTTTGTGAAATTAGTTTGATTACTGCAATTTCGTACCTGGGAAAATCAGAATACATTTCATTTTTAATTGATTTTTTTAAATTATTTTATCATTTTATTATTCATTTTTATCCACCCAGGAAGTCTAAATGAGCTACAACCTTTTTCCTCAATGCTTATTTTAGCATGTAATCTCGCTCCTACCATGTAACAGTGTTCCTCAGGCTTGTGCTTTTTGTAATTTGTGGCCTATGTGCCCTTCTACAGGGACCCCAAGGATTTACTGGTCCCCCTGGTGAGCCTGGCGAGGCTGGTTCTCCTGTGAGTGTCTAAACAAATAATTTGTACATCTATCCAATCAAACACACAGTAAATATCTGAGGTCAATCACTTTACCCATTTACATTCACCCACATTAATATTACTCTCACCTACTTAGATGTGACTCCAGTTGGTCAAAATTGTACAGGGTTCATGAATCTTGACCCCAGGCACTTAGATTTTAGTAAATATTTTACTTTTTCATCTGGATAATTTACTCTGCCAACGTGTGACTCACTCATGCCGCCACAATGTGAATCATAAAAATAACTCACATGGACACAAATGGTTTTCCTAACTTAGATTTTTTTTTCCTGCTGCTTTCCTGCTTTAGGGTCCAATGGGTCCCCGTGGTGCTGCTGGCCCCCCTGGAAAGAATGGAGAGGATGTAAGTAATCCACATCATTTGTAGATTTTGGTTTAAGATGATGTATGAACCTTTTTTTAATTCATTAGTTAATACAGTGTAGTTATGTTATAGTACAGCATATTGTTCATCTAAGACTTCGGGGAGCCGAGCATTACACTTATCAACATCATAGAGAAATGGATAAAGAAACATCAGGAAACAGTGACAGTGAAATAGCAAACATTTCTCATAATTCATTCTAAGGTTTGACCAGTGATTCAGCTTCTTTCTCCTTTTCTCATCTGTTTTTCTCTGACTCTCTGTAGGGTGAGTCTGGCAAACCCGGTCGCCCTGGTGAGCGCGGACCCCCTGGCGCACAGGTGAGTGTTGATATTCACAGGATTTCCGAACGAAAACACTGTTGTTATAATTGCATTCTATTAGTTATTAGCATTATGGTGTTTGATCCACAAAAGGAGAAAAGGGTGTAAAAAGCTTCTGCCTTTCTCTTTCTCCCTAGGGTGCTCGTGGATTCCCCGGAACCCCTGGACTTCCAGGCATCAAGGGACACAGAGTGAGTGCTCTAGCTCTAGGAAGTGGTTCCTCTTGTTTGATGACTATCAACCTGTCTAAATGAATTAAATCTTTACGTGCATCCTCTGTACCTCAGGGATTCAGCGGTCTAGATGGAACTAAGGGAGATTCTGGCCCTGCTGGACCTAAGGTGAAATCAGAATTTAAAATCAGTATTACACTTTAAACCTAAATTTCACAGTAAGCAGACCACTTAACACCCTGCTTTGCCCATTAGGGTGAGGCTGGTTCCCCTGGTGAGAACGGAACTCCTGGTGCTATGGTAAGGATCATCTATTTGCTCTCGATTTGCATATTTAAGCATGACTTTCATGCTATTTTGCAAATTTGTTTCTCTCAAAATCCACATTTGCAGTTCTTTCTAATGTAACTATGTTTTCCAGGGTCCTCGTGGTCTGCCTGGCGAGAGAGGCCGTGCTGGTCCTCCTGGCTCTGCTGTAAGTAACCCTTATAACCTCATAACCCGGAAGTGATCTGTACTCTATTATTGTCCTGATATATGACTTATGTTGCAGTGTTATACATTATTTATAGATGTAACATGCTGTACCTTGTTAACAAAGGACAGACCTGGATATTGAGCATTTCACAGTAGCTGAACCACATTTTTCAAAGTTTTACAGCACCTTTTGGATAATTTTATGTGTTGAGATAATCCTTCAAACATAAAACAGAGTTTTTATAAATCCTTTGTCTAAGTTATGTCCCCTCCATAGCACAGATTACACTTTTAATATATAAATAATGAATGACTTCCAAATAATCACCACTTCTCAATTTTCTCAAATGTTCAGGGTGCTCGTGGTAATGATGGTGCCGCTGGAGCTGCTGGTCCTCCTGTAAGTAGCAGTTTTTTTTATTTTTGTTTTTTAAAAATAAAAAAGTCCAGATTGTTTTTGTAAAGACACCAGAGCTCAATATAATTTCTTTTCTTTTTCTATTTTTAGGGCCCAACTGGTCCTGCTGGTCCCCCAGGATTCCCTGGTGGCCCTGGAGCTAAGGTAAAAAAAAACAACTCTCATTTGTTCACATGATTACACGTATTCAAACTCCATATCAAACCAAACACATAGCTAGAGTGCCACAAGGTGAGCCAATAGAGCCAGATGTCGGTGTTCTCGATAACTCTGTCGATCATCTCGATTATCTAGGCCAACAATGAATGAAGCATTGATCTTTGGAAATGTGTTAGTTGATCAAAGCTTATTTATTTTAACTTGTTATTTGTTTGGAGCTTGAATGATCCAGAATAGATTAATCTATTAATAATAAATTAATTAATCATCTTAAGGGGTTTTTTTTGACTATAAACACAATTCTTCATTTACACTGAGAATTGAGATGCCCCTTTTAGCTCTACACAGTGCTATGTTGACCCATCTCACTCTTGCTCTTTGCTTTCTCCAGGGAGAGGTTGGTGCTCAGGGATCTCGTGGTGCAGAGGGACCCCAGGGAGCCCGTGGTGAGGCTGGTAACCCTGGACCTGCTGGTGCTGCTGGACCCGCTGTGAGTAAATCTTTTCAAACACCAAATATAATATCATATTTTTTTCAATTATTTGTGCAGTTCCGTCCTGACCACCTTGTCCATTTTGCTTTCCTTCTACTGTAGGGTAACAATGGAGCTGATGGTGCCGCTGGTCCCAAGGGTGCTCCTGTAAGTATCGGTTTAATCAAATGCTCTTGTTGATAAAAGTTCTTCTTTAGGCCAACATATTTCCTCTTCCTGGATTAGAACTTTGGTGTTAGTAAATTAACGGCATATCTTTGTTACTCTCTGCTGCCACCTGCAGGGCACTCCTGGTATTGCTGGTGCTCCTGGTTTCCCTGGACCTCGCGGTCCTCCCGGACCTGCTGGAGCTTCTGGTGCCCCTGGCCCTAAGGGTAACACCGTAAGTGTCTATTTCTTCTCAGATCATCAGCCACATTTTTTCAAACAAAATGTAAATTATTTCATACAATTACTTTTTACATTTTACAGGGTGAGGCCGGTGCCCCTGGTTCCAAAGGAGAGGCTGGTGCTAAGGGAGAAGCTGTAAGTATAAACTTCATTTATTTGATCTAGAAAACATTGTCACACACTTCATTGTTTCTAAAACTCCATTTTATGTCAATCTTATCATGCCAATTTAATTGAAACATTCCACAGCATTGTAAAAACAGTGCCTTAGGACTGAAAAAGCAACTATTTTACAATAATTGATTTCTAATCTGACTGTCTGTTTCATTTCTAACCATCTTCCTTTTTCTTGTGTGCTTACCCAGGGTGCCCAAGGAGTTCAGGGTCCCCCTGGCCCACCTGGTGAGGAAGGCAAAAGAGGAGCCCGTGGTGAGCCCGGTGCTATTGGTGGACGTGGACCCACTGGTGAACGTGTATGTACCCACACTTAAACCTCTCCAGATAATCGAAAATATCAGTAAGAACCTTAAAACAGCCTAGACCTTAACAATTACACACCTTTTTGTGCAGGGTGCTCCTGGTGCTCGTGGTTTCCCTGGTGCTGATGGATCTGGAGGTCCTAAGGTGGGTCTAAAAAAGATACAAAATGTTTCATACTATTTAACATCCTTTTTAGTTAGCAACTAAACAGAAAATAGGCAGAAAATCTGTTTAGGATATTATCATATTTATATATCAAATTTCATCAATGGTAAATGGTGCAACTCTTTTTGATCTCTGTAACAGGGTGCCCCTGGTGAGCGTGGAGGCCCTGGAGCTGTTGGACCTAAGGGTGCCACTGGTGAGCCTGGCCGCAATGGTGAACCTGGTATGCCAGGATCCAAGGTGAGAAAATTGGCATCCACAGGAATGATATACAGGTCCTTCTCAAAAAATTAGCATATTGTGATAAAGTTCATTATTTTCCATAATGTAATGATAAAAATTAAACTTTCATATATTTTAGATTCATTGCACACCAACTGAAATATTTCAGGTCTTTTATTGTTTTAATACTGATGGTTTTGGCATACAGCTCATGAAAACCCAAAATTCCTGTCTCAAAAAATTAGAATATTTCATCTGACCAATAAAAGAAGTGTTTTTAATACAAAAAAAGTCAACCTTCAAATAATTATGTTCAGTTATGCACTCAAGACTTGGTCGGGAATCCTTTTGCAGAAATGACTACTTCAATGCGGCGTGGCATGGAGGCAATCAGCCTGTGGCACTGCTGAGGTGTTATGGAGGCCCAGGATGCTTCGATAGCAGCCTTAAGCTCATCCAGAGTGTTGGGTCTTGCGTCTCTCAACTTTCTCTTCACAATATCCCACAGATTCTCTATGGGGTTCAGGTCAGGAGAGTTGGCAGGCCAATTGAGCACAGTAATACCATGGTCAGTAAACCATTTACCAGTGGTTTTGGCACTGTGAGCAGCTGCCAGGTCGTACTGAAAAATGAAATCATCTCCATAAAGCTTTTCAGCAGGTGGAAGCATGAAGTGCTCCAAAATCTCCTGATAGCTGCATTGACCCTGCCCTTGATAAAACACAGTGGACCAACACCAGCAGCTGACATGGCACCCCAGACCATCACTGACTGGGCACTTGACACTGGACTTCAGGCATTTTGGCATTTCCTTTTCCCCAGTCTTCCTCCAGACTCTGGCACCTTGATTTCCGAATGACATGAAAAATTTGCTTTCATCCGAAAAAAGTACTTTGGACCACTGAGCAACAGTCCAGTGCTTCTTCTCTGTAGCCCAGGTCAGGCGCTTCTGTCGCTGTTTCTGGTTCAAAAGTGGCTTGACCTGGGGAATGCGGCACCTGTAGCCAATTTCCTGCACACGCCTGTGCACGGTGGCTCTGAATGTTTCTACTCCAAACTCAGTCCACTGCTTCCGCAGGTCCCCCAAGGTCTGGAATCGGTCCTTCTCCACAATCTTCCTCAAGGTCCGGTCACCTCTTCTCGTTGTGCAGCGTTTTTTGCCACACTTTTTCCTTCCCACAGACTTCCCACTGAGGTGCCTTGATACAGCACTCTGGGAACAGCCTATTTGTTAAGAAATTTCTTTGTGTCTTACCCTCTTGCTTGAGGGTGTCAATGATGGCCTTCTGGACAGCAGTCAGGTCGGCAGTCTTACCCATGATTGCGGTTTTGAGTAATGAAACAGGCTGGGAGTTTTTAAAAGCCTCAGGAATCTTTTGCAGGTGTTTAGAGTTAATTAGTTGATTCAGATGATTAGGTTTATAGCTCGTTTAGAGAACCTTTTCATGATATGCTAATTTTTTGAGATAGGAATTTGGGGTTTCCATGAGCTGTATGCCAAAATCATCAGTATTAAAACAATAAAAGACCTGAAATATTTCAGTTGGTGTGCAATGAATCTAAAATATATGAAAGTTTAATTTTATCATTACATTATGGAAAATAATGAACTTTATCACAATATGCTATTTTTTTGAGAAGGACCTGTATATATTATTGGGGGGATTGATTGTGTATTAGTATATCAGTGTTTGACCCCCTCTCTCTTCGTGCCAATTACAGGGTATGACTGGTAGCCCTGGCAGCCCTGGACCTGATGGAAAGACCGGACCATCTGTGAGTTCCCACACAATTCTCCATAATGTCACAACAAACCCACTACACTATAACAGATAACCCAAATGCGTGCTAAAGTGGTCTAGTATACTACTGGATGGATCCGGTGTTTGAAATCCAACAATATCAAGCCTAAAACTGCTTTTGACACCTTAGATTGTTTATTCCAGAACATTTAAATAAAAATAGGTTAAAAAAAAAGACTTAAATTAATCAAACCATTGGCCTGGTTTCACAGACAGGGCTTAGATTAAGCCAGAATTAGACTATATTAGTAGTTTAATTAGGATATTACAGTAGCTTTTATAAAAGTGCGTTAGAAAAAACATTACTGGTGTGAATCTTGAGACAAAACAATGACAGTAACATATTTTACGATATGTCAGTGCAAGTTGCTTTAAAACTCAACTAAAAAATGCATTTTAGTCTGGGACTAGACTTAAGACTTGTAAATAATCAACTAATGTTAACTAATGAAACCTTATTGAAAAGTGTTACCATTCATTCATACATACCATCTCATTACCAGATATCTGTAGAAAAGGGTCAAAGCTCACAGGTCTTTTTGTTTTATATTTAATAGGGTAATGCTGGACAAGATGGCCGCCCTGGACCACCTGGCCCCGTTGGAGCCAGAGGGCAGCCTGGTGTCATGGGATTCCCTGGACCTAAGGGTGCTGCTGTGAGTGCACTAAACTCTCTTGACTCTTTCAGTTTGAAACAAACTACATTATAAAATGTGAGTATTCTCACCACATAGCCAAAATGCAGACAGTCACACCTGATAGCTTATATGTCTAAGAACCTTTTGAGTTCTGGTTCAGTGTGCGTTTGTTACAAAAAGCTTTTTAAGAGTGATGTTAATTTTGCCCCTGTGCAGGGTGAGGGTGGCAAACCTGGTGAGAGAGGTGTGATGGGTGCTGTGGGTGCCACTGTAAGTATCTGTGCTTTTGTTTTACACACCACAGTTGTCTTTTAACCTTTTTGGTTCATAGCGTCTTAGTCTGGGCCTTATTCTATTGTGTTTTATGCTTAACTATAGGGCGCTCCCGGTAAGGACGGTGATGTTGGTGCCCCTGGTGCTACTGGAGCTACTGTAAGTAGCACTTCAATATCCCATAATGCATCGTGTTAATTAACATTATTTCAGCCTCATTTAAAACAGTGGTCCTGCTAATACATTATACAAACTGTCTCAAATAATGTCTATAAATACAACATTAAAATATACAACTTCAACTTATATTGTTCTTACATCTACTACTTTGCAATAATACTTACAATAACAATGAGGTATAATTACTTTAATGAACCACTGTGTCTCATGATATTGTTCTCATGAATAGGGGCCTGTTGGCGAGAGAGGTGAACAAGGACCTGCTGGTCCTCCCGGATTCCAGGTGAGTGTGCCAACTCATCTTACCCATCCCATCCACTCAATATACAATATTTTGTTATAGACATTGGCATCAATATGCTAAACTCTTTTTTGTGCATCTAAATGACAGGGTCAGCCAGGACCTATGGGTGCTACTGGTGAGCCTGGCAAGTCTGGTGAGCAGGTAAGTTATGGAACTGCTGTTTATTATATACAGTAAACCAGAAGATGTGAACCAAAGATCTAAAGTGATTAGAGTGGATTAATGAAAGTTCAGCATTGCTTCCAAGGATACTATGCAAAAACATGCACTTTCTTTGAGCAACAGCAATTAAGTCTCTTGAAAACCTTCATTAGAAATTAAAGGCCATGCGACACAATATTGATTTGCCTTCTTTGGCCTATTACAGGGTGTTCCTGGAGAGGCTGGAGCTCCTGGACCTTCTGGATCCAGAGTGAGTGTCTACAGCATGATCACCAAATGGCACATAATCCATAATTCTTATTCTACTTCTAGATTTATGAGATGGACAAGAACTGATGGTATCTCTATTTACTTTTTACCCAGGGTGACAGAGGATTCCCTGGTGAGCGTGGTGCCCCTGGCCCTGCTGGTCCTGTTGGTGCTCGTGGTTCTCCTGGTTCAGCTGGTAACGATGGTGCCAAGGTGAGTCTCACCTGTCCTGACACACTTTGTTGAAGTGATACCACACATTTACTGCGAATGGCTAGGCAAAATCCAGAGGATGTCCCAAAATACGAATCAAAGCCCTGAGAAGTATGAAATAAAACTGCCATATGTATCAACGTTAAGATGAATTTTTTCTTGCTTTCTTAGGGTGATGCTGGTGCCCCAGGAGCTCCTGGCGCTCAGGGTCCTCCCGGACTTCAAGGAATGCCTGGCGAGCGTGGTTCTGCTGGTCTGCCAGGTCTTAAGGGTGACAGAGTGAGTTCTAATGATGCACAACTTTCAACTTCTGTCAGAGCTGTTCCTAACAAGAAACTCAGCACTAATTCACAGGAATTCAAGTTAGCAAATTAATCGAATGGCACATATTCGCAAAACTGATAACAAACTCTTATCCCAGGGTGACCAAGGTGGCAAAGGTACTGATGGTGCCCCTGGTAAAGATGGCATCCGTGGTATGACCGGACCAATTGGACCTCCTGGACCTGCTGGAGCTCCTGGTGACAAGGTGAGAGTCTTTTGTGCTAGATTCCATATATTCATAATCACTGATGATAACTCTTACAAAGTCGAAGGGCATATTTAACCATGGTTCTATAATTTGTATTTTAACATAGGGAGAGACTGGTGCAGCTGGACTTATTGGACCCAGTGGTGCCCGTGGACCACCTGTAAGCACAATCCTTGATGCACAGATATACTATACAAAATTGATAATTTGCAGAAATATTGAAGTTCTTTTACTAAAATGATCTGATGACATCACCTGTTTTATAATTACAAATAGGGTGAGCGTGGAGAGACTGGTGCTTCAGGACCCGCTGGATTTGCTGGACCTCCTGTGAGTAACTCTAGTATATATATATATCCTTATAAAGTGTTTTAACAATAACAGGCCAGTTCTTAGTTCAAACGTCTAATTTCTCTCCAACAGGGTGCCGATGGTCTGCCTGGTGCTAAGGGAGAGGCTGGAGACAATGGTGCTAAGGGTGATTCTGGTCCTCCAGGACCTGCAGGAGCAACTGGCGCCCCCGGACCTCAGGTGTGACCTTCTCAGATCATCTCCTCATCCAAAACAGACATATGCTTATTTGGGTCTATAAAGTTTGATCCATGTAATAGTCATGGTTGTCTTCACTAATGTTGTGTCATCCACATTTTTAATCAAATTGATTTGTGCCATACAGGGTCCTGTTGGTTCTACTGGACCCAAGGGTGCCCGTGGTGCTGCTGGTCCCCCTGTGAGTATGACTTTCATAATTTCATATATCTGGGTGATGTGTCAGTACTTGGCACAACTAAAAATTACAGTATGTTATGCTTTTAAAGGCACTTGGAAACAACATATCACAATTAGACTAATTCATTTTTATTTATTTTTTTGTTAAGGGTGCTACTGGCTTCCCTGGTGCTGCTGGTAGAGTTGGACCTCCCGGCCCGGCTGTAAGAACCTCCACAACAAGATTTTGATAGTAGTAATTCGTACATCAAAGTGGTGATTGTAATCCTCTGCCATAATTAACAACGGTTCTCTAATTGCTTCTTGTTTTTCTTAGGGAAACTCTGGACCCCCAGGAGCTCCTGGACCCGCTGGTAAGGAGGGCCAGAAAGGTAACCGTGGTGAGACTGGACCTGCTGGGCGCACTGGTGAAGTTGGTTCTGCTGGACCACCTGGTCCCCCTGGTGAGAAAGGAAATCCCGGAGCTGAGGGTCCCAATGTAAGTCTTTCATGCCGATCGATATCACTATTGCCTTGATTTCTGGCCTTGTTAAATACATGACTGTAAGCAAACTATGAATATAATATCAATTACTGTGCCTTGCAAAATTATTCATTTTCTCAAATCCTCACATTTTTTGGCCGTGTTGTATGTGCACAACATATATTTATTTGATAATTTAAAATGTTATCATGGTCTCATTTGACCACAAAATGTTTTCCCACATTAAACCTTTTTGAGTAAAGGCCTGTAAACTCTGTATCAAGGAGATTACTTATTACTGAGCTCTCAGTTTCTTCTCTCACAAGTCATCCCCAGAATGAAAGGCAGTATGGTTTGAAATACTTATGGTTTAAAATAATAATATTAATTAAAATAATAATAAAAAAATAAGATACACCCTCTGTCTTCCATCTTGATCTCTATGCTAGTATAAATTAGTAGATATTTATACGTGATTTCTAGCAATAAGTATACAGAACACAGTTAAATAAAGACATGAATAAAACAAAAACTGCCTGTGATGAACTTCCTATTTTATCTCACTAATATCCCTTCTTCTTTTCTTGCAGGGCCCTTCTGGTACACCTGGACCTGCTGGTATTGCTGGTCAGCGTGGTATTGTTGGTCTCCCTGGACAAAGAGGCGAGCGTGGTTTCCCAGGTCTCCCCGGCCCATCTGTGAGTATTCTGGTTTCCTTGTTTTACACCCTTTGATGGCTCATCTACTGCCATACAATCATTAACTTGTTTTATTAAGCCAGTATCTACTTTCAAGAGCTCGTCTAGTTGGAAAGTTGGTTTCTGAAGCATCAGTTATGGTAAAGCATTCATCATATTTCTCTTCATCATTCTATCTAGGGAGAGCCTGGCAAACAGGGACCTTCTGGTCCCTCTGGTGAACGTGGACCTCCAGGACCCATGGGACCCCCTGGATTGGCTGGACCTTCTGGTGAGCCTGGCCGTGAGGTAAGAATGCACACCTATACCTGTTGAATTTAATTGACATAACCTGAAACTATAGAGTCCTGCCTTGTTGACACCCATGTGCTTTGCTTTACATTAGGGTACTCCAGGTAATGAGGGTCCTGCTGGACGTGATGGTGCTGCTGGCCCGAAGGTGAGCTGCAGACTTAATGGTTTCCCATATTGTAACACATTCAGTAGTCAAACCTTGTTACCCCACATTAGTTTGTGTGGCTGTGGAGGTGTCCCTTAAACAATTCTGTTCTTCTGCTCGTGACATAGGGTGACCGTGGTGAGACTGGCTCTGCTGGCACCCCCGGTGCTCCTGGACCCCCTGGTGCTCCTGGGCCCATTGGCCCTGCTGGAAAGTCTGGTGATCGTGGAGAGTCTGTAAGTGTCCCATCTCCAAAAATGAATTGAACTGGTGATGGGCATAGATTAGTTTTATAGTTGTTAGTTGTAAAACTGACAAATTAGTTTTTTACTTCTTAGGGCCCTGCTGGTCCTGCTGGTGCTGCTGGCCCTGCTGGTCCCCGTGGACCCTCTGTAAGTCCTGAGTCAAAGACTCAAACCACAAAAGAATTTCCAAACCAGATTCTGCATGTAGCTCTGTCTGTGGTACACACAATACTGTTGTCTGAGGTGTAATGTCTTTATTCAGGGACCCGCTGGAGCTCGTGGAGACAAGGGTGAAGCTGGTGAGGCTGGTGAGAGAGGCATGAAGGGACACAGAGGATTTACTGGAATGCAGGGACCCCCAGGACCACCTGTAAGTGACTCTGTTTAGCTTATGAAACAAACAGTTTAAATCTCGAATGTAATATCCACAGCTTGAAAAAATAATAATTTTTTTTTCTGTTTTTTTTTCTTAATAGGGACCTTCTGGAGAGCCTGGACCTGCTGGAGCTTCTGGACCCGCTGGACCTAGAGTAAGTATTATTATAAAATATATAATATTGCTGCATATTTGTACTACCATTCTTTCTCTGATTTGTTCTCTGATACACAAGTGTTTTGGAGTTCATTCTGAGTGGATTTGGATGTTTCTGTTTTTGTATTAATAGGGCCCTTCTGGATCTTCTGGAGCGGCTGGTAAGGATGGTATGAGCGGACTTCCTGGACCCATTGGACCTCCTGGACCCCGTGGTCGCAATGGAGAAATTGGACCAGCTGTGAGTAATTCTTTCTTTTTCTACATGACTATGCACCCAGTAAACCAAACATATACTTTAACCCCGCCATATTTGGTTTACTCTCTAATATAGGGAGCTCCTGGAAATCCTGGACCCCCTGGACCTCCTGGACCCTCTGGTGGTGGATTTGACATCGGCTTCATTGCCCAGCCACTGGACAAGGCCCCTGATCCCTTCCGCCACTACCGTGCCGACGATGCCAATGTGATGCGCGACCGTGACCTGGAGGTTGACACCACCCTCAAGTCCCTGAGCCAGCAGATTGAAAGCATCATGAGCCCAGATGGCACCAAGAAGAACCCTGCACGCACTTGCCGTGACCTGAAGATGTGCCACCCAGACTGGAAGAGCGGTATGTTTCTCAATTAGCCAATTCTAAATTCTACAGTCATCATACTACATTGTCATGCTTACTTTAATCCTCTCATTCCTCAAAAACCAAACATAGGCGAGTACTGGATTGACCCTGACCAGGGCTGCAACCAGGATGCCATCAAGGTTTACTGCAACATGGAAACTGGCGAGACCTGTGTCTACCCAACTGAGTCCTCCATTCCCAAGAAGAACTGGTACACAAGCAAGAACATCAAGGAGAAGAAGCACGTCTGGTTCGGAGAGGCCATGACCGATGGATTCCAGGTGAGGATGTCAACTTGGCCAAAAAGTTTTTTTTTTTCATGTGTCTGTTTATTATATTTGCTCATTTTCTTTTACTTTCTTGTGCAAACCTACAGTTTGAGTATGGCAGCCAGGGCTCCAAGGCTGAGGATGTCAACATTCAGCTCACCTTCCTGCGCCTCATGTCTACTGAGGCCTCCCAGAATATTACATACAACTGCAAGAACAGCATTGCATACATGGACCAGGCTTCTGGCAACCTGAAGAAGGCTCTTCTGCTGCAGGGCTCCAACGAGATTGAGATCAGAGCAGAGGGCAACAGCCGCTTCACATACAGTGTCACTGAGGATGGTTGCACGGTGAGTTCTAACTTTTAGAAAATTTCTTGATGTGACTATCGCAGTCATTCAGCATCTCAATATCACAATAGTACTGTTTACTTGAATATTATAGCTAATGCAAGATACATTATTAAAATGACAATTAATATAAAAGCATTGTTTCAATGTGATTATATTAACATATTTTCATTTAGCAGTAGCTTTTATCTGAACAAACTTTACATTAATTTAGCAACATAAATGTTTATTATTATAGCAACATAAAGAATGGCTTGGCAAAGGTTCTAATCTTATCCCTGTTTTGCTTTTTCCATCTCTCCAGTCGCACACCGGTGCATGGGGCAAGACAGTCATTGACTACAAAACAACGAAAACATCCCGTCTACCTATTATTGACATCGCCCCTATGGACGTTGGTGCACCTAATCAGGAATTTGGCATTGAAGTTGGCCCAGTCTGCTTCTTGTAAAAAAGAAATCTGGACTTGAGATTGTTTGAATGCGTGTGTGTTTTTTTCTAGCAATCATCTCTCTAAAATCTTTTCTATGCATTAAAACCAAACCCTAGAATTCAATTTGGCTGTCCAAATGGTCCACTTGCTTAGACCTGTGCTTCAGAAGACAGTGGTTGTGTGTTACCACCAGGCTTTTTTTGGACCACTATTTTGTCACAAACCACACTGAGGATACTTTAGAAGACTCATTTGTTTCACTGGCAACAAGAAAATAATATATATACTTATAAAGTGTAAAATCCCCCTGGAGTTTTAAAGACACATCGCAGTGACTTTTTTTCAACCACTGAGGAAGGACAATGAAAGAGCGAAACCAAATGCTTTGTACCATGTTCAGGTGTTAAATAAATCTGTAAAATGACATTTAAGTGTCTTTGTGTTGTACCCATTAGGACCACCGGGTGCCCAATACCAACGTTCCTCTCAAGAGTCACACAAAGTACTTCTAGTAGAGACAGGGGTTCAACTTTGTTTTGATGTCTTATGGCTACCTCAAAAAAGAAACCTGCAATTCCCAGTGTTGACCAACACCAGGTCAGGATTTTACTTGGCAGAAGTATGGTTAAAAGATCAATTGACAGCTGTAAAGGTGCTATTTCCTCATGAGGTCCTGAAAGCTTTAAAAGTAATGTATTGTTCGTCGCTTTTGCTCACAGGGCCTTTGGTGCTAAAGAAACCCTAGTGTTTTGCTGCCCAGTTGTAACAGACGCCTCTCTTTCTCAAGTGTAAGCTAAGAGCCAGACAACAGAGCTTTTGTTAAGAAGCATTACTGTAGCTGTGATGCACACAGTCTTTTCAAGTGCAGAATAAGCAGGTGGAGTCTGTTTTATGCTCCAAACACCTTTTGACACTTTTTGGTTGTTGTCTTTTGGTTTCTTTACAAAATATCCCCCCAAATGTTGTCCAGTTGCTTCCAGCTAAATACCCACTTCCTTCCCACCCTTCTGTAATCAGGATTTGTTTTGTTTTCACCCAGGGTTTTTTAAAGCATAAAACAGGCAATCAACTAGAAAAGTCCTACAATTATGAGAGAAGCACACCATAGGGGGGTTAAAACAAGAAGATCTGTACCTATTTTGTATATGTATAATAATTTGAGATGTTTTTAATTATTTTGAATGCTGAAATAAAGCATGTTAAGTGGTCGACCTTATGTTTGTCAGAAGTGATCTTGACTCGTCCCTGACTGCCCAATGGACTTGAATGAAGCACAGCTTGCACCTGTTACAGTTGTTTTTACCAAAAGGAAAGATTAAAGAAAATATCAGAAATGTCTGCTACTTTTTTGGTGCTTTTTTCATGTTGTTGTTTTTGCTAAAGTAGTTTATTATACTACTGAGCAATCCATAACCAACAGGACATAAACTTAAGCAAAATAACTTAAAGTCAGCATGTTAGAAAGAAATACTGCATGTTCTGATGCTTGGGTGTACTAACCTTGTGCAGCCTTGAGTCGCTTATGTTGACAAAAATGCATCTTCAAATCATTGCACTCCAAGATGATCTGGATAATATTCCACCGATAATCCAAATGATCCATTGGTGAAAATTCAGATCAAGACTGGTTGTTGGTTGATGCTCCAAACTCCACATCTGTTGAAATCATCGGTCATCTGAGCTGTTGAGGATAATATAATCCGCAAGCAGAGAATTCCTTTGACTTGAAAGCTGAGAGAGATGTTGCTTTAAATGTATTTATTGTTTTTAAATATTTAAATACCAAGTGTTTTAAAGTGGAGCTTTTTGTGGAGCTCAAACTGAGGAGAACCAATCTTTTGCTGCAATGTGCAGTGAAATGCTAAAGATGGTAGGTGGTGAAGGTGGTAGTCCTGTAGGACACAACAGGGCCATTGTATCGTAAGGTATGCAGAGGCTTCCGTAGTGGGGGGCTTGAATATCTAAACTGCTAACTGGATCCATGCACTCACTTTCACTTTTAAACACTGAAATTCTTTGGGGAAAGGGGAAAACTTTGCAAACCTAACTAAAGTTAAATAGTAGGCTTTATTTAAATAGTAGCTAGCTAAAGATTATGATACAAATGTGTTGAATTCAGTAGCATATTATTTGAACGATTGGGAGTGACTGATGCATACATCTAAATAATTCATTAGTTCATACATCGAACAAAAAATGTGCATGTGGTGCACATACAATGCATCTTACATAGTAAAACTATTTTAAAAAAGAGCATGAGTTGGTTGAGATGAGTAAGAAATGCATAAAGTTCGTTGAATTGGGAAAACTGGGCTTAATTCTTCACAAGCTACTGTATTCTTTGTGTTTACAGGACAAATATAGTATGTTAGTGATATTAAATTATTAATACAATGAGGACTAATTCAAGGCACTATAGGGGCCAGCTGCTGCTGCATAAACTAGCCATGTTAAGACTGTTTTAAGAATAAGTCTGACCAACAAGCAGTTAACCAAAGGATAATCAGTCTTATTTCAGATCCAAATAAGACCAATCTACCTTTTTATGTCACTGACCAAGTTTGAAAAGAAAAAAATTGGATGGCTAACTTTTTATGCAACTGAATGTATATAACACAGGAAGACTGTTCTCGTACTGGCTCCCTGCGCCCTCTACTGGCTCAATAGCTACAGTAGTGATAATACAACAAAGTATTTTAATTGCAATGAAAAAGGTATTTAAACAGAAATATGTATAAGTTAATATGTAGGATATGACGTGTAAGTAGAACTCTTCCTAATTTCACTATGGTAACAGAAAAAAATACTGCATCCCGTGGTCACAATAAATGGTCTGTATATATATATACATATATAATAGGACGTAAAGTAGCCTAACGTAAAAAAGGTTAACTTATATAAAAGCAAATTCGGGCTCTACAGAGGCTATTACATTACTTACTTAGTCTAACATGATAATTCATACATGCATCACAGTATGCCCGGATTTTGTATGCCCGGACGTTTTACATAATGTTATATTAATATGAAACACAAACAAACAGATCCAACTCTGAAATTGCAGTTTATTATTGAGTCAACATGAAATTACAAACAATGCGAAATCTACGTTAACTACAATGTTCTTTTACAGAACTCGGAATAACAGATAGCGGTTTTTTGCCTCCTGGATGCACGCGCATCCGGTGTGGTTTGTATACAAGAAACCCGTGAATGAGACGGAAGTGAAGCTAACATTGGATTCAGTGTCTTCAGTTTCAAGTTTTCAGGCACAGCCAAGCCATGGGAATATGATATTCTCCTGAGAGGAGTTTTTTTAATTTAGTATTTTTTCATGTCATCACAGAGCATAAGAATAATAAATGGTAAAAATGTAAAATTTAAAAATTATATTTTATTCATATGGTATGCTATATGTCCTCTGTAGTAGACACCCAGGACTCAGTTAAAAAAATAAAATTACATGAAATGATATGTAGGCAAAAACAATGGGATTTTCTTTTCATTCACCAAAATCAATTTTACTCAGTTTCAACCAGAATGAAAGATGTTTCTCAGCTATGTTATGAAAGATATAATAATTAATTGATACACCATTTTACTTAATGCAATACAGTACTGGGTAAAATGGCCATAAATGAATATTCACATTCAATACAATGTATCTATACTGTATCTAATTCACATATTAAACTATTATTTTGGCCACATTTAATGGTAACAGGGGAATCTAACATATCATTATTTTGAATATCAATAATCTGCTTTACGTACACTCTAGCATGCTACCTTTTTTCTTCACCATCTCCTGGGCTATTTACTCACCTATACAGGATAATAATGAACTGAACAATGATGCATGTGGAGCAGTTCAGTGTCCAGAGGTGGCACCCTGTGATCTGACCTGTCTGATCAATGTCAAACAAACAACAGCTAGTGTGATCCGATTTCAATGAACACACTCATGCATAAAAGCCCAGTGCAGGGGGAGTCTGTGTGTGTGTTATGTGAGAACTGAGATTAGTATCAGAGGAAATATGGGTCATGGCAGGCAATATGGAGGTGTTGCTGAGGCAAACCACACAGATGTTGGCAAAGAGACTGCAGCGTTCAGCTGTTCTGAGTCCCTGAGGAAGTCTCAGTCATCTGCTCCTCCTGCTGCTCTGCTGTCAGGAACACAATGAGAGTCACACTTCTCTATACAGTATAACTTTGAATTAACCGCTTTCATAAATAGTATGTATATTCAGGTTTTCTAATGGGAAAACTGTAAAGCATGAAAACAGCTTGTGGTATTTTTGTGCAACCATTTCAGTTACAAATCATGTTTTTTTTTTTTTTTTTAGATGAGTTTGTTATCTACAAAAAAACTGATAATGTGGGTCATTGTCAATCCAAAATATTAAAAAAGTCATATTATAGTCAAATAACATGGGTGTTTGTTGGCCAGCTCATAGCTCCCATGCACGATTCCTAGCCTACAAACAAGATTATCACAGATGATCTGTCTATCTTTTGTGCCTGCAGAGTGCAACATCATGGGCTGAGTAAAAAATCTTCTTTATCCCTTAATTCAAATTTCTTTGCAGCAACATGTCAAATTTCAATGCAAATGGAGCTGAAAAGGCTGTCACACTTCATCTTCAGTCCATATTCAGAGCCAACAGACACGGTTTCAACAAGCACAGAATGAAAGTGTAACAAAGACTCCCCAGGGTGTGGGATTCCATACTACTGTCCTGGCTACAGTCTGGACAATGGTTAGGGATATTCGGAACTTCTAAAACTCACCACACGATGTCGCTCTCTACACGTCAGCATTTGCCTTCAATCAGAAAGAGGGACAGATGTCGCTGAAGTGGATCTATCTATCTAATTCACATAATGGAATATACCACATTTAAAGAAGTAGCATACATTATATTCGGAAAAATAAAGAATATACATATAAGAATATTTAAATAAAGAAATACAGGAAAAGAGAGTTTATTAAAACGGGATGTAGCTAATATACACATGGTTGCCTATGCTTTATAAAATAGTTGCTTCTGTCTAGCTTACTGACTGTATACTACTGTATGCTGCTGCTGTGTAATATTGTTGTGCAAGTTACCGGTGTATGTATGTATTATGCTTAAAATTTTAAAATAACCTGCGATGCTGCTGTGTACTTGCTGTGAAGAGGAGAGAAGGGCACAAGCGGGGGGATCGAGAGAGAGGGAGAGAGAGAGAGAGAGAGAGAGAGAGAGAGAGAGAGAGAGAGAGAGAGAGAGAGAGAGGAGGGCATGCGCGTCACACGCTCGTGGGGGGAAATCAAGAGGGCGAAAACGGTTCGTGGACACAATGGATTTGCGAACCAATGGACTTTGCGTTGATTAAAGGAAGGAGTCTTCGATGAACACGAGAAACAAGGTACGTTCAGTTTTTTAGGAGAGCGCGGCACGTTGTATGTTGCGCTTTTCCTCGTTTTCTTTGATTCTAACGGTAGAACCGTTATTTGGACGGTAGAGGATGCAGGAAGTCGAGGCATCATTGCAGAGAGAGAGAGACAGCGCGAGGCGCGCTCCGCAGGGTCCTAATGTTTTGACAGGCTGCAGCCTCAATCTCTTGACACTCCTTCAAGACAATCAGCGGCGCAGAAAAAAAAATATATTTGACAGTTTACTATTTTAATCAGCGATTTGGTTTGTCTTGCACACTAGGAACCACTCGATCTAAGCGAAATTAAATTGACAGCCGATGTTTCGGCGCCTGAAGGCTGGTTGTTTCATGCTGCCAAGATAAGTAATCTACTGGCATCAGCAGCAGCATGGGATCACAACAAAGCCTGCCTGTCCATGCCAGTATGCATGGTATTTCCCAAGGATTTGTGCACCGTTAAATATTTATCAAATGACTTGAAATGGTCTCATGTTCTTGTGCCTCTGTTTACGGTTTCGTTTATGATCTGACTTCCTTTATCTGACTGAAAGATCATTTTGACGTCTACATAGAACCCTGTTGGAGCTGCGTTTTGTAACATGGTAGCTGGCTTCTAGTTGGTCATGTTGAAATTTTTCCCTAAAAACCAGCTTGGCCATTTTAAGATGGTTTGTTGCTGATTTAAGATGGTCTGTCTGTCATCTAATCACCATCTTAGGCCATCTAGAAACGAGCTACCATGTTCCAAATCACAGCTGCCAGTCTTATTTAAATACTATTGTCTGCCAAAATGAATGTTTTATGTTTATGAAAAGCTTTGAAAGCATTGTTATGTGAGATCTGGGCTATACTTGAAAGTAGGTAACGTACTTCTCAAAGAAATTAGAGTAGCCTATGTGTTTCGCATCAGTGCGTAAACCGTTTCCTTTACAGTCTTTAATATTGTTCAAATTTGTATGTATTGAGCCTGTATTTATTTACTTATTTTTTTATTTAAAAATTTGTAAATCAAAATTAGTCTTATCTTCATTTACTCACTTCTTCATTTGAGTGCAAATGTTCTTTACATTCAGTTCAGTTCTTTACTTAATTTAGTGAAATTTTAAGTTAAGGTGTTTGAGAATGTGTCTTTTTTGGCTTTATGACCCTGTGGCATCTGTATGGCCATGGTAGAGCTGTCAATAAATGCAAAAACACATTATGGTACTAAACATGTAGGTGTTTGCACTGAGCAGCTACTGTTTATGGTATTTTTGGCCCCTACTGAGTTGTCAAACATTTGTAGGCACTTAAACTACCCTTAAAATGAATGAATGCCATTGCATTAGATGCAAAATATCAAACCAGGTCTCTTTTAACTGTTTACTTTATGTGTGAACTTGAGTTCTGAGAACAGGCCTAGCATAATTTGTCTGCAGATGCCACTTGGCTTAATATTTTACTTTTAATTTTTTTAATTTACCAGACGCTTTTAATCCAAATCCACTTATGAGAAAAAATGTACAAAAGACTTACATAGCGATTTAGCCTAATTCATTCATCCCATAATTTTTTATCTAATAATACAATGAAGTGTGGATTTAGTGTTTAAAGGGCCACCCTTTATAGATTTAAATTTCTGATAAAATGTCATTTATTTTTGTCTTATTCATACTTTCTACTTTCTTCTCTTTTTTGGCTGATGATGGACTGATTCTGATGGCTGCCTCTACTTATTCATTCAATAAGGAGGAGAAGCAGAGGGCTATGCTGTTTCTGCTTGTCTTTACTGCTGTTTGATTAACCATGATGAAGACTGAACCCCCATCAGCACCCAGCGGCAGCACTAGCACCACCCTTGTAGCAAGAAGTGCATCGCCGCACAGGAATGCCTATGAGGCTGGAATTCAATCTCTCAAGCCGGTAAAAGATTCCAGTGCTGCTAATGGGGAGGATGGGAAACCTCGACCACAGGGACGGGGCCGCAGGTACGGCTCCAATGTGCACCGCATCAAGAACATGTTCATGCAGATGGGTTCTCCTGGGGATGAAGAGGATCCGTCGAAGGCCAAAGCCCCAGACCAGACGATCCGACTGTCCCTTCCCAGAGCAAGCAGTCTAAATGAGAATGTGGATCACAGTGCACTGCTCAAACTCGGCGGGACTGTGTCAGAGCGGGTTAGCCGCTTTGATGGAAAGACTGATGGTAGCGGATCCCGTGGATCAAGCACAGGCATCTCCAAGTTGCAGGAGACACGGAAGATATTTGAACAACGTCACATGCAGGAGAAGCAGGCAGCTACTAATCGAATCCTGTTAAAGAAAGAGCGGGCATCAGGGTTCCAAGACAGTCGTCTGGACGTGGTGGTTCGCTTCAATGGCAGCACTGAGTCATTGGACAGACTGGATGCAGGTGACTGTCCCACAGATGCAGTGTCCCCTACGGTCAGCCAGCTGAGCGCAGTATTTGAAAGAGTAGACCAGCGTAACAACCTTCACCGACCATCCTCAACCTCCCCGCTGCCTTCTACCCCGGCCAAGGTGGAAGAAATCAACTCAAAAGTCACCACCAGAAAGGCACGAGCCTTCTCTCCAACAGAAAATCAGGAGGAAGGAGCTCAGCGCATAGACCAAGAAGCTGCTCCTGGGAGTCCGAAGACTAGAACAAACATCCAACCTGATGGACCCAATAGCAAACCATCCAAGGATGTGACTTCTGACAGTGCTGGCACAGTTTTCGATAAGACCAGGTCAGAGGAGATCCAGAATGCATCAAGCAATGATTCCATACCAGGTGATCATGCAGCACCGGATGCAGGGAGCAGACTGGTACAGGCGGATGTCCACGCCTCTCTGGAAAATGGGGAGGCCACCAGCAGCCATGAGCCCTCAGAACAAAGAGAGGAAATCGGACAGGCCTATGCTGAGGAGGAATCCCACAGAGAGGATATCTCAGAAGCAGATCTGGTGGACATCAGCGCATACAGCGGGATCGGAGAGGATTCTGGTGGAAGTCAGTTGGACGAAGATGAGGAGGCTGAGGAAGATGATGCTTATGAACCAGAATCCAGCTCTTCAGAAATCCCTGGGTTGCCTGTAGAAGATGAACCACCCCCCAGCAGGAAGATTTGTTTCAGTACAAACCCCATCAAGGTAAGTGCCTAAAATGTGTGAATGTAACAAAGTATTGTTTAATAAATTGAATGCATTCGCGATGCAGTGTACACCACCTTAATAGCTGTGGGCACGGTTTCAATTTTAGGCTTTCTGGGGTAAATTATGATAGCTTGTAGCCACCATTTTGAATGAATAATGTGGATTGGCAGGGTTTGGATGGCTGCAGGAGTAGGAAATTAGAAGCTAGTCTTAGAAGATTGCATTTCTTTGGGGAATTACGCCTAAAAGTGTGTTCGTTATGGGTGTGACGCACAAGTAGTAGATGTCTCCTTAAATGTTCAGACAGATTCTCTATGAAGGGAGGACTGCTTCACTGCTTGCAGAGTCACCTCCGGGAACCGTCAGCACTTTGATATAGCACACGCATGCCACTAGCCCTGCTGACAGCCCACCTCTGCTGGTTTCTCTCTCTCGCTGGCTGTTTTCAGACTGCATGGTTAGTCAGGTGCTGCACCGTGTTCTTAGCATGAGAGTCACATGGACGTATTCCTCTGTTTTGGCGACTTTCGCATCTGAATTTGTATTCTTGAGAGAATGGAACATTCACATGATGACCAACACTATCAGAGCACCATCACTTCAAACTGGTCATGAGCTCAACAAAGGGATAAGTAGTGCTACCAAAACGGTCAGGTACTTTGCTCTTCAGGTGCTAGATTCACAGCATGGGAATGGCTAGGTCCCAGTGAAGGCATACCGAAGGTATGCTGAATCTAAAGTAAATACTGTGTGTAATCTCACTGTCGTCAAGGGGATTTTATACCAGGGGGTTTGCCTTGCGTTGCAAAACTGTGGATGTCATGGTCCCTTTTTGTTTCTAGTGTAGAGATAACATACTTTAAAGCAGAACAACGATAACTACAGTAGCAAAAGAAATGCTTGAAATGTATAGCTTTTTTTAACCTCATTTGACTGCATTTTGACCTTTTCATTGCAGATATTCAATAAAAATCAGGTTGGAACACCTGTAAACACCAGCTCTCCAAAGCCCGTTTGCTTGTCAAGTCTTGTTTACCTTACACAGAATTATTCCATCTCTATCATCCATTTCATTCTTAAACATTCTCCCTTTTTTCACCATCTTCCTCTTTTTCCTCTCCCTTTTTTCTCTCAGCTAGACTAAAGGCTCTTGTATCTGTTGATCAAAGCCTCATTAGTCCCTTCTGTTCTGGTATCATTATTGATATATTAACCTAAAATCTCAGAGGGTACTTTTATGGAATATTTTACAGCAAAGGGGTTTGGCTGACACACACATTTTGGGAATACCCGCAATAGATAATAACTAGATACCTAAATATAAAATCAAGTAACATAAGCAACCAGCGCCAGACATTGTGATACTAACTTTACATTTCGCAATCATTATTTATCATCACTTTTAACTAACCGCTTCCAGTATCAATTTTAATGGATGAATGAAGTCAGTCTGACCACAGGTATGGATGATCACATTAATATGAACATGTTCTATTAACCTTTGACTAGCAGAAAGTGTGAGTCTTCAAAGGTTATCAGTTGTTTAATATTTTCACATTTGTTAAATGTTCTGTCTGAATCTTTGCGCTAGCTAATGCACAGGCATTCATACATGTTTAAAGTGTCCAGATTTGGGACCACTGTTTCTCTGTTTGTGAGGGAAAGGAACGGAAAAAAACCCTCAGAGTTAACTTTCTGAAACCATCTGTGTCCTATGTCTGCTGTTGCTTAAATGATAACATCTTACATGTTACATGTTGTTGAATGTTTGCTTGCCTAGGCCTAGTCATTGTTCATTGTACCATCTGTATTCTGGTTGATGGTTAGTGTTCACATCTAGTTCATAGAGTGGCCTTATTATTAAGTGTTTCGTGAGTCAAGAGTCGTGGACAGACTCTTATCCTATCAAAGACAAGAAGAGCTACAGAAATTTTAGTGCAGGGAGGTGGTTAACTCAGAGCTGTTGGTAGAAGCTGACTTTTGGAGGTGATCTAAGACTGGTTCCAGTTCATTTCAGGAGTGAGAAGCTCTGGGTTTAGATGTGATCAGATCCTAAAACAGTGTTGAAAGTGAAAGGTTTACTTTATACATAACTTTTGGCGGGAAGAAAATCAGTACAGAGGAAGTGATATTCAAGTTTGAAGTTTGCTAGTCTCTGACTAATAGCTACTAGCGTATGGTGCACAGACAAATGACCTAATTCCCCTTTAAGACACACTATACATTCCATGTGTTACTTCTGATTGAAAATTGTTTCCTATATATATATTTTTTTATATAATTCCTACATGCTTCAATGTACTACAGTTTACAACTACCCTACATCAAAGTATAGGTCAGTTTTTCAGGAAGAAGATATGCCATAACAGTAATCCACCACAGCGTAACATTTCGCTTATGTGTTGCTGTTTAACAGCAGGAATAAACTTGTATTTCAGCTCTGTCTGATTGTCTCAGCTGGCATATGTGTGCTTTAGCAGCTCACAACCTCAACACATTGTGTCCATTCCTGCTGCTAAAAATAGTTCCGTTCTCTTCATTTTCACATATTCCAGAAAGTCTTACTCCTTGGCCCTGCACTACAGGTGGTGATGGAGCTGAAGGTAGCACTGATTCCAGGCAATAACACAGGGAATAATAGAGCTGTGTGTTGTCGTTGCCTTGCTGAATGAGGCCGTTATTATCAGGCTGCAGCAGGAAACTGACAAAAAAAAGGAAATGCTGCCTTAAAGGGGCAGTGCAGGTTTTTTTTAATGAGAGACTGAAACCCATTGATGCATCCTTTCGGTTGCCTCCAGCACATAGGGATGTTGAGTTGCTTTTGTTTGAGCCAAACTATGCCTAAACTAATCTAGCATGTCATCATAGCTTAAAACGCCATTTTTGTTCTCATGGCAGAACTGATGCATCATTCCACGGTAGAATGATGTCAAGAGCTGCTGGATAATCGGGCTGAGTGTTGTTTTTTTTGTCTAACCTTTCATTAAAATATATTGAATCCCTTTAAGGAATTTCAGTCAGTGTTATTTTAGTTTTATTTATTTACTTTTATTGCTTTTATAAATATATAGAATTAGCTTTTATTTTATAGCAAATTGCCGCTGCCTTATTTATTCACAATTAGTGTTTCTATTTTATTTTATTTCAATTAACAAAATGCTTTTAATAGTTTTTGTTAACGATAATAACACTGTTTTCAGTAAAAATATATAAAGACTGAATATAATCAAAAGGCTGAAAAATATAGAATTTTCTTGTTTAGCTACAATATATATATATATAAATATATATATATATATATCGCTTAGCCCATGTGAAGTATATGCACGTTACATTGGCATATTAGAAACATCCAGCATGGTTTCTGTGTAATTAAATGTCATATGAGTTGTTTATATGTAATTTGTCTGTTTTAGCCTTTGAGGTTATACCATACAGGCCAGTTAGTTTGCCAGAATAACCTCCAACCTTCTAAAAAGAACACTGATTTATTGCGATCTCTCGTGTACATTGATTGAGAAAGACAGACAGAGACATTGTTAGGCAAGCTGAATAATATACTGAAAAACAGGGGGAGCACTGTTTAAATCCTATAGAGGGCCTTTGGCTAGCTTTTAGGTGAGGTTATTGATTGATGTATGGCCTCATTTTGTTAAACAGTTCTTGCTGCCCATCTCGTCAGTCAGTGGCTGGCTAGTACTGCACACAGTCAGATCGTGGACGTACGATCTGTGGCCAAAAGGCTGTCAAACGTGCAGTTATAGAGTAAAGACCCTATGAAATTGCCTGGTGATTAAGGACCTCTTCATGTTCCAACCATTTTTTGGTTGTTTTTTTCAGTTAGGTAAAAAAGCTTGAAGCTTGTTTGTAGCTTTCGGTGACTGAACAGAACACCAATACTTTTTGCAGTGGAAGCTGTTTTCTTAAATGTTTTTTCTCTTTCTTTTTCTTTTTTCTTTTTTGTCTGGCATTTAAAACAGTTTGCAATGATTCTTAGAGGGAAAAAATAGGGGCTTAAGTACCAAGCAGACTTGGTCAGCTATTTTGAGAATGATGTGACATGATGGCATCAAAAAGGGTGAAGAATGTAAGAAATTATGTCATATGGATCACTGTTTTAAAGCATTTTTACTACAGCTCATTGGATCATAGTATTCAAAAGGAATCCTTTTGCATTTCAGATTCTGAATGATTGTATTGATGTGTTTAACGCCTCCAGGCCAAACCCAGACACCATATTTACAAGCCTTCCGGTGTAAAATGAGGTTAGACTGCTGCATATGTTTAACAGCAGTCAGGCAAATATGACTTGATGGCCAATATTCAAATCTGTCTTTAATTAATTCATTTAATTAAATGTTAGCCAATATCCAGATGTGCACTTAAATGGATGTGACAAAGACAACTTTGTCATTGATGTTTTATTTTTTCAGCATGTTGGTAGATTCAAGCCAATTTCTAGTACTTTTGTGAAGGAGTTAGGACGACATTTATCAGGGTTTTATTATCATTTGCATTGCACTGTCTTGTGCTGCAGTAGTAACTGATTACATGTAATCTGGATAATGAAGTAATTGTAAATAATGAAGTACTTGTAATTAGATTATTACATTTTAAAATGCTTGTAATCAGACTACAGTTAGCCTACTTTATTGATTAGCCTACATATTATTCACATTCTTTCACAAACCCTATCCTATTAAATTCAATGTGATAAACGAGTTCGGTCAAAAGTAATCTAAAAGTAATCAAAAAGTAGTCCGATTATATCACCTGAAATGTGTAGTGTAATGGATTACATTACTTTCTAATTTTGATCATGTAGTTTGGAATCAGCAACAGGCTACAATTTGCCTGTAAGTAATCTATCAGTGCTGGCTGCAGTAGCTATAATGCACATGTGCATGACACATTAAGAGATCAGCACTTAACTACAAAGCATTGGTAACAGATCTTAAAGCATTGGCGTCAAATCAGGGGAAATCTGTCGTTTCCCCCATTGATTTTCTCTCTAGTCTGATTGATTCTTTCTGGTGTTTCTCAGTGGCCTGTCGTCAGTTATTTTTGCTCCTGGGGAGAGATGGACTGGCTACAAAAGGAGGTCAGAGGTGCTTCTGTCTTGTCAGATGTCTTTTAAAATGTGCTCTTGCTCAAAGACAATATTCAGCTGGCCTCACATGCTGTCAGCCATGAAGTGATGTTTATCTTTTTATGATAGAGCTCTGCATCTGCATCAGCATCAGCTTTTCCATCTTAAAAACCTCTTTCATTTAGGCTGGCAAAGATTGTCTTGGTATGAGACGTACATTATATCTGGAGAAATAGCTTTATTGGATGACTAACAAAGCGGTATCAGATTGCATAATAGTTATAATAATGGACTGTGCAAAAGGTCTCTCTGAAGCTCTGTTTGCTATGATGACAAATTACTGTATATGCCTTTAAACTTATACTGATTTAGTGATTATAAAGCATTATTGTTTTTTATAACCACTACTTCACTGATTAACATTTAGCCTAGCTTTATTTATTTAGATAATAAGCTAATAAGCTAATTATCTACTTACAAATGAGGTGCATGTGCATCACAAGCAATTTATCATAAGAGCAATATTTGCAGTACCCAAACAGTTATAATAACAGTTTTTATTATAAATATTTACACACAAACTAAAGGAAACCTTTAAAAAAATTGTGCTTTAGATAAGCTGTGGTAAATTAATAATAATTAGGCTGTAAAAATAAATGCATAATATACAATGTAAATCTTTATAATACTGGCTAATAATATGATGGCATTATATTTTTATACAGTAATGTCACATAAAAACAAACAATGCACAATGTGAAAGCACAACAAACCTCTAGTCACTAAGCAAATATTTGTATCCAAAGTAACTTGTTAGTACACTTATTATAATGACAATAGTTTTGGTAAACATCACATTGCTGATCTTAAATCTTTCAGTTTTCAGCTCAGATGTTTAACCATTAGGTCAGACCTTTGCAATCACTGTCTTTCTTAGTGTAAAAATTATGCGCGTAAGCAAGCTAAATACAACAATGTAACATAATCGCTTAGTAGTGCCTACTAAAGGCATCTGTGTTTGTTGTTGCTTGCTTTGGTCAACCTAAGATCTGAAACATAACTATGTGGTACATATTTCAGATGTAATTTCCTCATAATTATCCCAGATGTTTTCAGTATGGAATGTGTCCCGCTCTGAGCTCTCTTTATTACGGATCAGCAAAACAAGTGGATGAAGCACTGGCCTTTTTTATTCGTTTAGGACATTAACTAGATAGAAGCAGCATTCTTTTGGTGTTGTTTTGACTGAGTTGAGTGGGACGGAGTTATTTGGTGTTGTTTTTTAGTCAAAGTCTTTGTCTTTCTTGGTCTTTAATGCACCTTTAGCCACTTCTATTTCCTGGGCAAGAAGTGCCAGCCGAGGCAGCAAGCAGCTTTATTTCTCCTCTGTGTGGGAGAGGAGAACGTCAGCCCTTGGATAACTCACAGGGAGTCTGTTGTAGAAGGTTGCCAGGGTCACGCTGGAATGCCCAACGCACTCGTTTATTTCTTTCATTCTTTCTTGTTGCTGCCGTTTCTCTTTAGCAGTCTTCTTCTTCGAGCGCTTGCTGTCTGGAGAGAGAGAAACGGGGCACACTGAAGCCTCTGTTCTCCACTTCTTCATTGCTCTCACATTATATCACACAGCCCTTTTCAGTTAACATTCTCTCTATTAAGCTCTCACACATGTGCGGCGTGCCTTCCAAAGAAGTTCGTAATATCTGCAGAAAGCTGTCTGGTAGCATTCCTAATCATATCAATGTCAATTGTTTGGTTGACGCGTTCAAGCATTCAATTTGAAAACGTCAGCATTTGCTCACAAAATCTGTTGAGCTGTAACAAGCTGCAGGGCCTAACAGGACCATGTTAACCAACCAAACTTTGCCCTCCTCCTTTTTAAAGGGGTCATAAAAGAGCTTAACGTACTAGAAAGACATACTGGAACTCAAGACGTCCTCCCCAGTCCAACAAGATCATAATGCAACTAGGCTGCTAAAACAACTCGCTCTGAACTTTAGCAACCACAGCAACTGTGACATTTTGGTTGATGAGTGCAGATTTTTCAGTGAATTCATCACATTGTAATGTGGAATTTTGAAGAGGATGAAGGAGTTAAATTATATTAGACATGAAAGCACTGTAGCTGGAGCACAGACAGTGTTATTGGGAATTTTGTATGTGATATGGGCGCTTAAAGGTGCAGTAGCACAAAATGTTTACAAAATTATTTCTACACTGTAAAAAATATTTGTAGGTTTTCAGAGAAAATACTGTAAAAATGCTGTGATACAAATCTTGGTGAACTGTAATACACCTCACCGGTGTAAATAGTTTAACATCATATTATATGTAATTCGTCACCATATGTAATATGTCAAAAGAACTATGAATTGAAAAACGGTAAAAGATTCATCAAGTGATTCATCATGTGCCTTTGTATTGTACCACCTGTATTATGGTGGTTATCAGTACCGAATAGATTGTTTATAAGTTATTAAATACAGACACCAATATGCCAGAAAAACATTGCCAGTGAGTTGTTTTACGGCGAGTGTCTGGCTCTCACAGCTGCCGTTTTTTAATGTAATTTAGAAGATATTTTTTACAGTGTATGAAGGTCAATGAAAACTACAATACGACTGTTTTTAGCACACACGCATTTTTACTAACATTATACGTGGACCTCAGGGGAGAAAAAAATTATTGAAAAATGTGATACGAGTACGACCCTTTTGATTAAGAAACACTATATCTCACCCGTTGACTTCATAATCTTGTGTACTGTTTTCTATCTTTGCACTATGATTAACACTCCATATTGGTGGTTGCAGGGCTGGGTTTGCTTTCCACATTATTCATGCATGATCTTGAATCTTCAGGTCATGTTTCTCTAAATGTTTCAGCAATAGGGATCGTACTCTGAGGTCCTCCCTTTCTGACACTTTTTTTGCTCTGATAACGGATCTGCAAATGGGTATTGCTGAACGCTGCATTAAAGGGACCTTGAGTCGAGACAGGCACAGACCCAGAGTTGCTTTTTCATCTCCCTTTTCTTATTAAACCCATTTGTTGTGCACACATATTGACAGAATCACTGCAGATTCGGTCTGCAGCTTTGCCTGCTGTCAATACTTAAAGGGACAGTTCACCAAATAAACATAGTTGTCATTTATTCACCCTTGTGGTGTTCAAAACCCATATTAATGATTTCTGAAGGGTCATGTGAGACTGAAAACTGGAGTAATGGTGCTGAAAATTCAGCTTTGCCATCAGAGCAAATTAAAATTACATTTTTAAAATATATTCAATTAGCAAACAGTTATTTTAAATTGTAATAGTATATCACAACATTACAGGTTTTACTGTACTTTTGATCCAGTAAATGTTCCCTTGATGAGCATTAGGGACTTCTTTCAAATACATTTAAAAATCTTACCAAACCCAAACTTTGGAATGGTATTGTAATTAGGTTTGGAACAACATTTGGGAGAGTAAATGATGACAGAATTATAATTTTAGGATGAACTATCCAAATCTTGTCTGGATGTCCTGTAATGTTTCCGAAACAGATTGGCTAGAGTTACTGACACAAGCCATTTAAACGTGTCGTGGAGTTAATCACAAAGGCTTTAGTCGTTCAGTCCCGAGAGATTGCATTCCAATGCTCTGAATAGCAAGTCCTGATGTCGAGAGACTGTAATACAATTAGTTATATTTGTGTGTTTGTGCTAGAAAATAACAGCTGGTCAGTCCCTAGATCAATATTAAGGCAGTATTAGTGGAAGCAGGACCAGCCATTGTGGCTTGGACAGGAAGCCCTGAAGGCATGTGTGTGACCATGATTGTTTTTCCTTCATCTGGTAAGCCTATTCATTTCACCCAAAAGACACTTGAAACACCCACTGTCCCATTTTACAGACTCATAACAAGTACAGTGCTGAATTTTAATCGAATCAAAAAACTCACATACACATCTCAGAATGTTTGGTGTTGGGTTAGTGTCCATCAAAAACTGGACACTTTACTATCGGGAAAGGATTTATGAATGCCTTCATCTAGCTATAGGGATATCTATACACGATTTTGGACACACCATCTGTCATGATTTATTCACTCTCATCTTGTTCTAAACCTGTGTTTTTGTCCATACAATGAGAGTCAATGGGGTCCAATGCTGTTAGGACTCCAGTGCTCTTCAAAATATATTTTGTGTTCCACAGAAGAAAGAATGTCATACACATTTGAAATGACATGAGGGTGTGTAAATCATGACCAAATTGTCATTTTCAGATTTCATTATCTATTAAAAAAATATATAATAAACTTTTAAATCATATTAAAGTAATAGTTTGTCTTTTTGAGATGTCATGTAAACACTTTATTCCAAAGAACATGTTTTTAGCTCTTCATCCATGTCGAATCGCCCATAATGTCTCAGTCACAGACTGAAAGCAAACAGTAAAGAAGAGGTCAAATGTCCTCAGGACTCACAGCCTCTTGGTGGGATTAAACCAACAGGTTGATTCTTAAGGATTAGCAATGTGTTTTGTGAGATTAGAGAAGTGCGGCATGTACCCTACAAAAACCTTTGACTGTTTCATGTTTTCACAGATTTATATACAGTATATTTGGATACACTACTGCTCAAATTTTTATGTTGATATTATTTTCGTCCTCCACCTCCCCAGCACCACCTGTCGAGATCTGCTATGGGGGGTCTCCCTCTCTCTAGCTGCCCCAAAATGTTTCCCTTAAATTTATGTTCTGACCATTTCAAAATAAAATGCCAATAATTAAATTAATGTTCAATTATATGAATATACAACAAACAATATTTACTTCTAAAGCCACTTTTTGTATTGTTTTTTCAATCTGTTACAAAAATGTAAATTATTTAAATTATCTTTATTGCACGTTTTTTCTTAGCATATATATCGACATGCAAATAATTCAGATAATTAATCAGCATATCACATAATTTGATTAATCTGATTGACAGCTGTGGTTACGTTTTGGAGAGATGATTAATGCCATATTGCCTAAGATCAGTTTTGCCAGCAGACCTTAGCAGAAAGATCGCTGGTGTCTGTTAATTTGTTTGTATGTTCCGATGTGAAAAAGCTGAGGGTTTGAGGCTTTTGTGTTGTTCTGTTCTCTACGTCTCTTAACCTGTCTGCACTGGAAAGCTCTTAAAGCTGCTTGTGTACTCACTGTGAGTGAATCCTTCAAACACATCCATGAAAAAGTTTGTTTTATCAGCCACTTTCACACATGGAAAACATGAAATTGCTGTATAATTGCTGGGCAAACTTTTTAGGTGAAAATAAAACATTGTTTTTACACAAGCAACAGCTTACCATGCTTTAAACAAGAACATTTTCAACTCATACTATGGATGTTTTTTTTGTTTTTTTTTACACATTGCACCAATATAGAACTATTAGTCAGACATACTGCTCGAGCCAAATTCATTTCCACAACAGTTGGAACTGAACACATGGAAAAATGTAATTACATTTTCTGCAGAGGCGCGTACGGTAACATTTGCCCTCAATGAAATTAATGTGACCTCTCAACTCTGTCATAGCTGAGGAAGGAGAGCTGTAGTCAGGCTCTGGGTCTCTTTTTCTAGATGGATGAATTTATGTCTATATTTTAATGATGTTTGAATATTTTGTATAAAAAAATACTTAGATAATTGCTTACAATTCAAGGAAAAAAAGGAAAATGAGGGTACACATTGTGATTCATTATTAAATTAAATTAAAAAACATGAAGAAAGAAATTCTTACCTTGTTTGTGTTTGAGCTTCTGCAATTTGTGCAAACAAAGGGCTGAAATGCAGACCATTGTTTGATGATGTTAGAGACAGATTGATGGATCAATTGATTAGTTGATTGATTGGCTCCTCTTTAATGCAACTCTGAATCAATAGCACACAAATGGGTGTTTTATCGATGTATAGATTTAATGCCATTTTAGGTCCTGAAGTGCTGAGCGAGTTTTTAAACTGGTTAAATTAAGGTTACTACAACCTAGGGGTTGCACATACCATTTGACTAGTCGCTGGTCATGGCCACTTTTACGCTCCGTTTACAAACAGTTAAAATGACAAGTAAATGCATACAGAATCATTCAGTAGTGCAGAAATGTATTGTCAACGCCATTCTGTGATTTATCAATAAAATAGCTTAGAAACTGAAAAGTTCTAGCATATATTTCTTAGTAACTAAAACCCACTGCTTCATTATTAGTAGAGAGACGTTGCCCGGTAGAATTAATTCACATGCACTCGCTCTCTCACTAATGCATTCATATAAATGTAATCTTCACTGTGCTTATTTTTCTGTATCTGATTTAGAACGAGCAGAAATCTGTGAGAAATATAATGACCCAACAACAAATTAACTGATAAAAAGAAAAATGTCGATTTTAAAAAATCTGAAGTAGTTCAACCCCTACTACTACAACCACTTAAAGTGTAACTTCGCCGATTTTCAACCCACTTTGTATTGTTACAATGGCAATAGTATGTGTAAATTAACCATTTTTAATCATTCTCCGTGTTACCTGGACCGAGAAATTCACGTTTAATTCTCAGCAAAAGTCCAACTTCCACATTTTTGTATCCCCGCTCATAGACAGTCAGATCAACAGAGGGTTATTAACAGACAGTGTTGTAAGTGCTGCCTTTAGCCACTGCCTACAACACGCTAGATCCGTCTCTGGAAACCGAATGTAACTCACTCCCGCTAAATGTTTACATTTTCAATTCAATACAAATCATAACCATTATGATTACATGTTTGCTAAGGGGTATTTCCTACTTGAGCAAAACGGTATTCGACTCTGGTAAGTGTATCCATAGCAGACTGGGACTGGCTTTGGATGGAAACATCCCCAGTGCATTATGGGTGTTGAAGTCATGCATCTCTACTTTTAACTGTAAACAGCCAGGTTTTATTGAAAGCCCATTTTGCCAGCGATGAAGTGCCCCTTTAAATGGAAAATTAGGCTTCTGTTGTAATTTCCTATCTATGATGGAACAAGAGGAACAAGAGTTACACAAAGTTAAGTTACACAAAAGCTGAACTGTATAAAGGTATTAATGCTAATAGTTGATGTGTTACTGACTGTACTTCCTTTGACAGTGTTGGCGAGCATGTGCCAGTTTTAAGGTGCTCAGCAGTGTTTTACCATACTTGGTAAAACTTTGATCTTAATCAGCAACTTCCTGTTGTCAAAGTTGGCTTCCTGTTTCTTAGCTTGTTGCATTTATTTTAAGCATAAATAAGTGAGAGTTTGCACATAGTTGTGTAGTAGCACAGATTCAAAACCCTGCTTTTACTTGCTTTTCATTTTCAAGTGAAGCTGAAGATCCTGATTTGCAGTGTTCAGGGTGAAACTAAACTATTAATGAACATAGAGCTTTTGGAGAAGGATTGTGGTTTGAAAGGTTTATGGGAGTGCATTTAAATGATGTAGATGGCAGAATATTATCCATCTCATGCCCTTTGATAATAGAAAGTTGTTTGAGTAAAAAAAGAAAAAGGATGTGTGCCGCCTGATTGTGTATTTCTCTTAGTGACTTTTAAACTGGATTAGGATCAACTTCCTCTATTCACATCACAGCCACAGCTGTTTCAAAAGAGAAACCACCCAATGATATATGTTTATTAAAGGAAACACAGGAAGACAGGCATTATGGGTTAGTTGTTGGCACAGATATGGGCTATGTGTTTGGAATAACGTATTATTGTTTTCAATATATATACTGTAAGATTATACAGTAGATAGAATATTATCACTACCTCTGACAAAATATGCTATATACAATGAAGCATTGTTACTTTACTATTATTTCTATAGTTTGTATTAATATTTCAAGAATCAACTTTTATTTAAAAAAATTCTGTTTAATGTCTTGCAAATTTGTTATGTGCTTTTGACATTTTTTTATCCATTTTTTTTTTCGTTTATAATAATAATAATATTTACGTTTAATTTACTTTTTAATTACAGGTTTAGTTTTAGGTTTTATTCATTTCCAATTAATAATTTTAGTTCTTCGACTTATTTCAGTTAGTTGTCATGGATGGCAACTTTTAATATTTTTGTTTCAAAGTTTGTTTTCATCCAATATTGATATTTTGTTTTATTTTAGCTTAGTTTTTCAAGTCGTCACCTTTATTTAAATAGCACTTTATATACAATGTAGATTGTTTCAAAGCAGCTTTACAGTGATAAATAGGAAAATAATGATTCAATGATGCAAACAGAATTCAATTCTGCTGTAGCAGCTCTAAAATGACAATAGTGTTCAGTTGAAATCAGTTCAGTGTTGATTCAGTTTGGTTCAAGAAAATGTATTCAAATGTGGAATGAGTTCAATTCAGCTCTGGAGAATATAGTAGCCATGTTTTTTTGTTTCAATTGATGAATCCGAACAGAATATTTAAATGAATGCTTGATTGAGTTGATTTGCGCATTCCTGTGCCTAAAATAAGGTATCTGTGGATGAGAGTCTTTTATTCTATTCAACAACAACACCTTGTTCCGTGCGAGCGTCATACGTCATTACGCCATTTCTATGTCACTGCACAGGCGCAGAACATTCCAGTGTCGTTTTTGAATCCGATCAAGTGTTTGCATGCCTTATCAAATGGATTAGAAGAGGTTTATTCCACCCCTTTCAACCTGATTGAAATTTCAATTGGTTTGGGCATTTTTATTCCAATGCTGTTTGCACTGAGCATTTTCATTTGGATTGGACTTTTATTCGGAATACAATGCTTCATGTAAATGCACCCAGTGATGTCATCATCCAGCTCAGTTCAGTTCTCATTCAACTGTGTCAAGTCAATAATATTACTGAATATTAAGTGTCCCCAACTAAACAATCCTATATCCCACAATGCTTGTGCTCAAATTTCTATTTTCAATCTGACAAATGAGCCAAAAAGTAGCATCTTTTTCTTTAGGCATAATATGATCCGACAGCCAAGACTTTTTGCATACATAAATTAAAATAATAATGATATAAGTTTAAGAATATGCAACATCAAGTCATCAAAGAGTGTAGCATACTGTTTGAAAAAAAGTTTCATACTACATGCTGTTTCAAAATTGTAAGCCTTTAGCATGATATATTTACATACATTAAGCTTGATGCTAGTATTTTATTCCAGTTGTTATCCATTATCATTATCCGAATATCGAAATATTCAGTTCATAAGTCTACATATTTCATATATATTCAGGACTTGTTTTCACAAATTAATTATAATAATTCGCTACATTTATATAGCGCTTTTCTTGGCACTCAAAGGACTTCAATGTGCAGCATCCACCTGGATGATGCGATGGCAGCCATATTGCGCCAGAACGCCCACCACACACCAGCTTACTGGTGGAGAGGAGACAGTGATGAAGCCAATCATGACATGGGGATGATTAGGAGGCCATGATGGACAGAGGCCAATGGGAAAATTTGGCCAGGATGCCGAGGTTAAACCCCTACTCTTTTTTTCGAAAGGATTTTGAATGACCACAGAGAATCAGGGTCTCGGTTTAACGTCTCATCCCAAGGACGGATTAGACATTCAACAAAGTTGATCTGCATTATGAATATTAAACGGGAAAGGAAATGAAGGAAGTGTTCAGTGCTGGTTTGACCACCCTGCAGTGTCTGCGCTGTTGTGTCTCTCTCTCTCTCTCTCTCTCTCTCTTTCTCTTGACCTGTTTGTGGGGGATACTGTCGACCACCCTGCAGCTGAACCACGTGTGACTTTTCAGGGCTTTAATTATTAGGCAAGGTTGCTAAGAATATTTGTCACAACAATATTTGAACACCCGGGGGTTTCTCATGTGTGCGCCGGTGTCACTTTGTATTAGTGTTTGTGTCTGTGGAGTGTGTATCGGTCTGCATTCAAAGACAATCTCCATGGCAACCAGGCGAGGAGTGTCAAAACAGTGCCTAGAGAGGCTGATTTTCACCATGGCTCAGAGAGAAAGGCGTTAGTACTGTTGCTTGCTCGGAGAGGAGCAAGAAATAAACTGAATACAAAAGTGCATACAAAGTAATGCATTTGTGTTTCTGTCTGCATGTGTTGCATCGGGGTTGAATTGAAGATCTGGTCTGGTAAAACACAGGTTTAGGGTTCGGATGAGCAGTTATCCATTCTGCCACCATTGTCACTTTAAACTAGATTGCTCCAAGTGTTCTGTTCCTGTATGTCCTTTGGGTAAAACGGGTCTGATACAGAAAATGTTTATGTTTAAATGTTTACTGTAAATATTAACAGCAAAATCTCCCGTTTGTGTATGCATCATTTTTGCCATCATTAAAAACATTACATTTTCATTCTATATTTCTGCATTAGCCCTTGAATAACCTATTCTGGTCAACCATCAGTCTCTGTCTTATAATTTCCTTTTACATTCACAGTTCACACATGCACTTAAAATCAACACACAGCTTTATATATGTACTGATAGAAAGACGTGTGTGTGTGTGTGTGTGTGTGTGTGTGTGTGTGTGTGTGTGTGTGTGTGTGTGTGTGTGTGTGTGTGTGTGTGTGTGTGTGTGTGTGTGTGTGTGTGTGTGTGTGTGTGTGTGTGTGTGTGTGAGAGAGAGGGAGGGAGGGGAGGAGCATGCTGTAACGCTAACACACTGCACTGTCCACATGCATACCAACTAGTGAGAGTTTAGAGTCTTATGCCAAAAACACACAGTCAAACCAACTGCAATCCACATGCACACACTGCAACTGTGTTCATGCATGTGGGTTTTCTAGCTCATGAATGGAGAGAATTACCATCCATCATGTTGGTTATAAGTGTTTTCAGTAAGTCTTAGGCCACAACTAATTTTAAACCTGCTATTTTTATTGTTTTGTAAACAAAACAATTTTCAGTAACACTTTACAATAAGGTCACATTGGTTAACATTAGTTAATGCATTAACTAACATGAACTAACAATGAGTAATATTTTTACAGCATTTAGGCTATTATTCCTTTGATAATGTTAGTTAATAAAAATGTTCATTTTAGTTCACAGTGCATTTACAAATGTTATCATATAGGCTACACATTTTGACATTGTTTTATGTAAATGCTGAGATTAACATTAAGATTAATAAACGCTGAAGAATTATTGTTCATTGTTAGTTTATGTTAACTGATGTAATCATATTAAACTAGGGATGCACCTAAATGGCACGTTTTGAATGGCAAAATTTTAATTTCGGTGCATCTCTAAATTACACCTTACCATAAAGTGTTACAGCTTTTATATTAGCATTTATTTATTTATTTATTTAACTATTTATTTTTGACTCCTTGGAGGTTCCTGGACCCTACTTTTAAAATCTGGGATTTTGAAGATTTACTCTTGCAATTATTTTCATCGCATCAAATTTAATGTGGCTTCTACACTGACTGAAGTCTGTAAGTTTCTTCTACTTTGTGGAAGGAGTTCACAGAGGATGCATGTCTTTCAGACACATCTGGCCTGTGAGTTTCGTGTCGTCTCTTCCAACATTCCTTCTGAGAGAGACTGAGAAAGAGGTACAGAAAAGGAGACACCAAAACGGACAGAAAAAGTGAGACGGAACAGACTTTTTGCCAATGATATAAAACTCACAGATGGCACTGCACTGTTTGAATTGGCCTATAAGACATGAGTGACACAATCTGTTTACTGGAATCCAGATATTCTGGAATTGAAATGTATAGAATTTTCTCATATATTCACATATTCAGTGATGGAGGCAGTATAGACATGATTTTATTATTATATACCGTTGTATTTGCCCCTCCCCTTTTGTACAGCCGTCAAGAGGAAGCAAGGAATAAAGAAAAGCAGGAGAGGAGGGGGAGGGAGAGAGTGAGAAGAGGGGGTGGGGGGTGGGAATGGCACAACGATGTCATAATCACAATCGCGGGCCGTTGCCATGGAGACAGAGACATGAGAGCAGGCCGATGGCATTCACAGTGAGGGTGCTCCGACCTGCTGTTCACTTCAGCACTGAGATACAAGAAATATTTTTAGATAAGAGATGGAGCGGATCTGAGGAAGGGAGGAGTATGAGAGAGATGGAGGTGTGAGAGAGAAATAAAACGGTGATGTGGTATATTGAATCTATTGTGCTGGAAAATTCTGATGGTAGTTGGTTTTACATGGTTTCTAGGTGGTCTATATGGCTGGTAGACCTGGTTTCAAGCTGGTTTTGAGCTGGTGACCTTGGACTTAAACAGATTTGGCCCAGTTTTTCCCAGCAGGAAAGATAATATCAAACAAAGTCTTGTTATGAAATGTCAGTGGAAACATAATTTGATTTGGTAATTTGGGAACGTGAAGGGATGGTTCACCACCTAAAATGAAACTTCATTCATCATGCACCCATTCCACTGGCGTTCTAAACCGGCAAGCCTTTATTTCTTGTGTGGAGTGGAAAAAGAGGATATTTTGAAGAATATTCTCTCTGGTCTTTTCTAGAAACTTTAGGGTGACCATAGCTTTTAAAGGGAAAGTTCACCCATAAATTTAAAATTCTGTCATCATTTACTCTCCCTCATGTCGTTCCAAACCAGTGAGACTTTCATTCAGAAAATTTGGACTAAGCTTTATGATCTCTTTATGAACTTTTTGAAAAGTGGTAGTTGCATAGACTGTAAATGGAGGGACAGAAATCTCTCAAGATTTAATTAGAATACCTTTGTATGTGTTTCGAAGGTGAACAAAAGGCTTATTGGTTTGGAACGACATTAGAGTAATTTATGACATTTTTTTTCATTTTTGAGTGAACTAACCCTTTTAAGATCCAAATAAAGCACCATAAAAGTAGTCCATATGACTTAAATGCCATATTCTTATATAAGGCTAAATCTTCTCCTCAAGTGTTTTTTGAGCTCCTTCATTTTTTCCCACATAAGAAAAAAAGTATTAAATGAAAAAGATTTTTGTGGTAAAATATTTGAATTGAAGGGATGAAAGAATCATGTACTGGGTGAATATAAAAAGAGGGAGATGAAATAAGAGGAAGTGAGGGATTGTGAAAAACACAAGCTCAGTGGGTATAGGGTAGGCTGAGGAAGTTGGAAATGACTAAACAAAAATGAGAAGAAATTAGAAGCTGGGGGGGAAAGTCAATGTCTTTAATTTTGCTGCATTATGTCCTTCTGTACCCAACTACTACTGATGTGCAGAACTATCTGTAGTTTTTCCCAGAAGAAAAGAAGTTGACGGCAGCACAAGTGGAGAGGCAGATGGGTACTGATCACTGCGTTACTCAGCTACTGATGTAGATTTCCTCCATCAGCAGTTTTGGATATAATTTTTATTTCCCACTGCAGTAGGGCATGGGAAGAGATGGAATAAAAAAAAATGTTTAAAACTTTGAGATAACCTTCATAATTGACATAAACCTTATTCAGAATGAAGTATTAACTTTGTTAGCTATTAAGAAACAATAGTATAAGGAAAAATCACTCAGATTTCAACATGACTGCAAGAAAACGTGAATGAGACTTAAATCTAATGTCATTTAAAATGTTATATGCTGATTAATTAACGAAATGCACACATTAAATGAAATGAATCACATTATATTACTTGAATGGCCATAAATCAGTGCAGCTGTGATTCAGCTGTAAGCACTGAATGATTCAATATTTTTAAACAAATCTGTTGAATGTCTGCCAGTAGTTTCGTTCTTGAATGAATCTGCATTTTTCAACGACTGGGTTGAGTGAATGTTTTAATGATTCACTCATCAAGATTCTTCTTTTGATGTGTTTTTAAACAATGATTCAAACGACTCCCTCACGTGTCAGCATTTACTTGTTAGTGCCAGCCTCTGGTCCAAATGGAAAAAGTGTCGCCTTGTTTTCTGCTCTATTCTGCTGCCCTCCATCTCATTGTTTTTGACATGGGGCTTTAGCAAGCTTAGATCAAAGACAATCGTAAACAGGAAGCTGTTACCACAAGATATTCAGCTGAGGTATAAAGTGCTGCTTAAAGACTCATGGCTAAACCGTGGTGCTTTATATAGAAAGGCACTCTGTTTCCGGCTTACTGTTGTAGTTCCCAACTACCGGTATTATAAATGAACCCACAGTGTTAAACCCATATGCTCGAGTGGTTTCATGACCCCAGTCTCTCTGATGGAAAACATGATGCATGACTGTAGCTGTAAAAACTACTGCTTTAGTGGCACCCAGGGCTACAGAAGAATAATCTTCACTGAAGAAGATGAAGATGAATAATATCCACTAGCGGTACCAAATGAAACTGTAAAATAATGATTGCCCCAAACACAGTCCATCTGACATTGTTTGTCAGGTTACAGTAGCATGTCTCAGTTAGCACCTGCTGGTAGATGTCATAACTACACCATCTGAACCCTGCTTCTTTCTCCATTGACAGTCGTTCAAAAATTAGCTGTGTATTCTGATGAGAATTTATATACACACATATATATATATATATATATATATATATATATATATATATATATATATAATATTATACAACAGTGTTTTGCTAGTGTTGTTGTTTAGATTTTTTGGTGAGGACTAAATATTCATTATTCAAATAATATCAGATAATTTGGTACCTTTTATGACATGACAAGGTTATTGCTTGTTTTTAATTGTCACATAATGTCACATTTATTAATATTTATGAATTAATAATTCATGATATTTGTATAATGATTTATACCTTAAAATGATTTTAAAACTTTTTTCCTCATTATTAATTGTTGCATAAATGCTTTCAAATCTATATGAAACCAACATGAGTACAGAGAGTACATTTCTAAGAACTTGGTACAAGTGTTTTAAACTAGAATTTTACACAATTTTTCAATCTTAATTATTATTGATGTGTGCTTTGGAAGTGACAGGCATTACATCCTTGTTTTCATTTGTTGCTGAGTCGATGTGCTGCCCCAGACAGCCATAGTGTCGGCCCAGATCCAGCCCACACCTGGGCCGTGTGTAATCCACGTTTGCCAGATGTGTACCAGACGTGGGCCAACACTATGGCTGTCTGGGGCAGATAGCAGACCCTGTTGTGCTGACTGACTGACCAGTGTCTGAACCCAAGATTTAAAAAAAGCAAAAAATAAAATGTTATATAAACTATACTCTATTTATACTCAAGCTTTTTGACTTGTTTTTCAGGTTTTCACCACATACTCCAATGAGGACTACGACAGACGCAATGATGATGTTGATCCCATGGCGGCTTCGGCCGAGTATGAGCTGGAGAAGAGGGTGGAGAGACTGGACCTATTCCCCGTCGAGCTGGAGAAGGGTACGTGACCCGCCTTACTAGACTGTGTGTTTTTAGAGCCTGTGTGGTATGTCCTTAAGGGTCCTTAACTTCCTGTTTCTAAACAAACTGACTGAATCAGCTTGTTTTGGTCTGTAAAGTAAGCAGCTTTGGCTGATTAGAAAGTCTGAGGGGTCGAGCCCTCTCTCCGGTTACCATAGCTACTGTACGTGAAATATCACAGCGCAGACATAGATGAGTTGTGTTGTGTATCAGCTGTGTAGCTTTTATATTGCAATGGTAAAATTAAAGTGACATTCATTCTGGGCTTTAAAAATAAGTGATTAAGAACAAGATCATTCCAAGAGTATTATTTGAAATCAAATGTGTTTATAATTACTAAATAGTTATAATCTCAAAATCTGGTCACAGGATTTACAGTCACAGGATTAGTCACATACTAATTCTAGATCATTATCCCAATATTTAGTTATTGGCATCTAAAAGCCTTAAACCTCTCTAACGTGCCCATTTACGAATTAAAGCATTATAGTATTAGTATATTTTACTATTATTTATATGCTATTATAATATTTGTTAATATTTTGCATTGCCATTTACTTTTATACTTTCAATTTTAGTTTGTTTTAGTCATTTGGTTTTTTTATATTTCTATATAGCTTTAATTTATTTGTATTTTAGTACTTACATTTATTTCAGTTAGTTGTTGAAGCAACATTTCAAATTTTCTTTAAGCTTTTATTAATAATTTGAATTTTATTTCAGCTTTATTTTAATTGCCGAACACTTTTTAAAAATTATGTTTTAGTATTTTGATCATAATACTAAATCAGTCATTTCTACAGTATTGCAGCCTATAGACCTGATTTTTTCCTGCATATTAAAACTCGGTGTTGAGACATGTGAACTAGTCATGATTAATACTGTGATTCCTTCCGGTCAGATAAAGACGGATTGGGAATCAGCATCATCGGGATGGGTGCCGGTGCAGACATGGGCCTAGAAAAACTGGGAATCTTCGTCAAGACTGTGACAGAAGGAGGAGCCGCCCACCGAGACCAAAGGTCAGTAAGAGAACCACTGGACATGAGTGGGATTTATATAGATTTAAGCAAATATGAAGTGTGAAAAGAGTGGAATTCCTTTACCTTGTATCCGTCTGTACTACCAGGACTGGACGTCTGTTTTCCTCAGTTCACTTTGCAAAATAGATTAAACGCCAAATTCACAGAGGAATCAGTAGACATGCGGTAGAAACTGTGATGCTGATACATATATTTATGCTTTTGTCAAGTTCATCATGCTTGATTGAGAATTCAGTCAACACACGCAGGGAAGGAAGGATGGTGTAATTTATTGATCTATATTCAGTTGAATCTGACCTTGCAAAATAGTCTGGGGATTTTCAGACCCTGGAGTGAATCATGGAGGTCATGAAGTTATTTCTACCCTTCATGCTCAAGAGATTTAAAAAAAAAAAAATAACAACAGTAATTCAGCCTAGAGAAGCCCACTTTTGCTCATGATGATCCTTCAGATCGCAGGAGATTCAGCGAGTGTTATGATTCCTAATAAAAATTCATAACATTAGTTATTTCTCTGTGGGCTTGAGTCAGTAGGTTCGTGGTGCATTGCAGTGGCTTCCTTCTCATTTTTCCATGACAGTTAGAAACCTAGAAGCCACAGGAGACTTACAAATAATAAACTAATAAACCAATGCTAAAATGTGCCGTAGCCACATGTGTTTTCACAAGCACATAGATATTGAATGGGACTGACTTTAGCGTTCAGAAACAACCTCATGCTCACTTTCTGGCTCCTGATTGGTCTTTCTGCTGTCAATCAAACATACGGCTGCCTTGACAAACAGGCTGCTCAGGCCATTTTGGATGGGATTGGATAGTTTGACATGTTTTGTGACTGAGAGGGTCGATCGATCATTTAAATGGTCTGGAACACAAGAAGTGGTTTATTTAAGTGGGGCACTGATTCACTGCTGCTGTCAGTCACTTTTCAGGTCTATTTCAGACCGAATAAATTATTCCTTTGGCCATGTCTATTTCTTTACACATAGAGTGATGAGGTTGTTCAGTAACTTGGCCCAGGATGAAGCAGCTATTTTACAGATCCGTTTTTTTTTTTTTTTTTTTCCTCCCTGAGCCGTTATCCTGGTTCTTCTTCCCTTCGGTAGGATCCAGGTGAATGACTTGATCGTGGAGGTGGACGGAACCAGTCTGGTGGGCGTAACCCAGAATTTCGCTGCATCGGTCCTCAGGAACACCAGCGGCACTGTCAAGTAAGGAAACAAAACAACATTTGCATAGACTTCTTTTTTTCTTTTTTTATGATTTGGAAAGAATGCAAAAATACGGTCAAATCAGTAGTATTGTGAATTTAAAATATTATTACAATTTAAAATATTTTATTTATATTTTTATATATATAAAATTTTAATTGATTTCTGTGATCAAAGCTGTATTTTCAGCATCATTACTCCAGTCTTCAATGTCACATGATCCTTCAGAAATCATTGTAATATGCTAATTTTGTGCTTAAGAAACATTTCTTCTTATTATTATCAATGTTAAAAACAGTTGTGCTGGAGCCTGCTTAATATTTTAGTGGAAACTGATGTACTTCTTCTATCGATTTTTTTTTAATGAATTCAGGTAGACCTCAGTCTTTAGTGCATTAGAACTTAATTTCCCTCTATTTAATCCAGCATTATCTTCTATTGTCTCTTTTGTCAGATACTCATTGACTCACTATCATCTCTAATATTGCTGTTATAATGCAGTGTATCAAATGGATTGCTGCTTTCTGTCACTTTGACCTGTGTGCTTGTATCTACAATCAAGATAAGGGATTGGGTTGTGGCAATTCAAACAAGCTCATACATCTGCGTCCTGTTTTCTCTTAATCTGTCCTCGCTAGGCATGGATGGTCTATGATTGTAGTGCAGGAAAATGTGATTAATAGACAAGGCTTAAGCCCAGTGGGAGAGAACATGTTTAATAATAATTTGTGGAATACCTCGATTGACAATGAGCTGCTTTTAATACTGTATATTTTCACTAGACATCACCCCTCAAAACAGTACAGGAATGGCAGCTAGTCCACTAGGTCACCTGATTGGCTGGTGTTTGTGTTGCAGGTTTGTGATTGGCCGAGAGAAGCCGGGGGAACAGAGCGAGGTGGCCCAGCTGATCCAGCAGACACTGGAACAAGAGAGATGGCAGAGAGAAATGATGGAGCAACGCTACAACCCCTACATGGAAGAGGACGAAGAGGTAAAACTTCATAAGATATATACAATGGACCTTTTGCAGTCGACTTTTTCAATTTGTGACAAATGCAGAATTACTGTGTTGCATTTTGAAAAAAATAAAATCACTATTTATTTAAAAGTGAAATATTTACAATTGTAAAATAAAAATTCTATTAGGGCTTCATGATTATTCTAAAACCGAAATCTAAGCTTAGTGTGATTAACAAATTGCAAATGCTACGATTTAATTAAATAAATATAAGTATGCACTGCATATTTCAGAGTGAAGCGCAGCACTGTGTTCTTACATGAGAGCAGCTCAAAATCTGCCGGAGTTTGAAATCACTTTTAATGTATACTCACAACATTTTGGCCAAATTCTGCCCTACAAACAAGCACAGCAAAACTGGAATTTAAAAAAAAAATCACAATGATAATTTTTATCAGAAAAAAACTCAATTTTTTCCCCTAAATAGTGTAGCCCTACTTTACATTTTTTAATCATGTTTCCCAAACTCTCCACCATTACAAGGTTTTAAATTTTATTTTACTTTATTAGACAAAAAAGTATTGAAATACACCCATTTGTCAAGGATAACATAACACAATAAAGTTAAAAACTTGTTTCCATTGCAGTCCTTGATGTAAAGCACAAACTTCACTCCTAGTGACTGGTTACTTTGGCATTGCATGCTATTATAAATACAAAGCTACAATAAGCTGTAAACATTTGCAAAGTTTACAATCACAATTAAACATCCACTCAATACACTAATACAAATTAATCACTAAAACAACCTATATAATAACCAACTTTTGGCTTTCAAACTAAAACCAACAATAATTGAAATACTTTTAATATCCAGAGGCAACTTATTCCACATTTGAGCCCCTGAGTTTTAAATCCTTTTAAAACGATATAATGTAATATCAACGAGACTTTTCCTAGTATTATAAAAATGTCCCTCACTTACCCTAGAAAAATATGTGTTAAAATATTTAGGAGCTTTATTATTGATTATCTTGTGTACCATTTTTAATTTAAAATGTGCTACTCTGCTTTCTATAGGTAACCAATCAAGTTGTCTAAAATGGGATACATCAACATGTGTAAAACTACTTAAACCTAAAACCAACCTTATCAATTTATTTTAAGATTTCTGTAACTTATCCACGTGAATGACCAGATATGAAAGTTGTACATTTAGCTTCGAGGTTTGGAAATGTTTTTGAGGCTTGAATATATGCACCCATTGCAAAATTATTGGAAAAAAAATAAATAAATAAACTCAGTGTTGTATCAAATTGCTTTTAGATATTTTGTGTGTTATAGAACATCTACTAAATCTATTATTTTGCTTCCAATTGAGTGGCACCGCATGCATTGCATGTTATTCCTTTTTAGCACCTCTGAGCTCAGATTTCACAAGTTAGACTGGAAATCCCAATCAGTGGGTGTGTCATACTTTTACGAAACATTTGCTGATGGCACTGACGGTCAGCAGATTTCTTGGAGAATACGGACACAAGATTACTGTAGAACCGTCTTCATCACAGCCTTGTCAGCTGCCGTCTGGTTCTCAACTTTGTATCCGTATGAGTGGGGTTTAGGAGGCTCAATTTGTATTTGCCTTGAATTTTAAACAACCACATATAAGTTTCTAATTCGTTCTATACGTTTCTTCATATTCACAAGTAAATCGTGGGTGGAAAAGACAAACTTTCCATGTTAGGAAATGCTTAACACAAATACTGTAAATATTACAGACAAACAGTGAAAGCAAGTAAGAGGGAGTCCAGTGACTAATTTCAGACATTGTTTCGTTTCCTTTATAGACTGTAATCATGTAAATTTAACTATCTGCAACATCATGTTTTACCATTTCTAACATGTGATTTTCACTTGAGAATGTGACAGATTTATGGGAATAATATTTTACCTTGTTCTTGGCAATGCATCAACACAGCTAAGGTATTTCGTTTTTTTATGACATGTTCAAAATGCTCAACTCATAAATCAAGTTAAACTTACAGAAGTCTTTTTTTCAACAGCTAATACAATCTTATTGCATTAATCTTGCTGTAATATTTAATGACAGGTTATTAGAGTGATGTTGTGGATGCAGTGGAAGACATGATGTCAACATTCCTTCATCGAAACACTCTTTCAGGAACCATGATATAACAATAACTGCCTCTGTTTTAAAGCATTCATTGCTTTAACACGTTCAACATGTACCTCCTCTACATGTCTCATGACTGTCCTCCACACCTGCCCACTTAGCTATGGCGTGAAGGGAATTGATTAATAATTCAGATATTAAAGATTGACAAGTTCTCACATTTGATATTTTGGGAGATCTTGGGTAGGGCAGAATTCCATCACAGTGCATCTCACGGCTTAATTTGCCAAGTCAGTGCCCTCTCAGCACGTTCTCCTCCGCAACACTGAGCGCACGTCAGTCTGATGTTATCTTAACGTTTGAGAAGTGCTAAAACAGACAGTTTGTCTGCTACTTCACCCACATGGCACAGAACGACAAACTGGGCTCACTGAGATAGAAAAACACATTTGTAAATATGAACAGAATATATATATCATTTTATTCAGCAAGGACACATAATTATTCAAGACTTCAGTAAGGACTTTTGCATAACATATTTATATTTGTATTATTATTTTGTTTTATATATTGGATTTATTGTTTTAGTATACATTTTTACGTGAAGTAAATTAAGTGAAGATAATAAGTTATTGTGATTCTTCGTTCTTTTCTTGTAATGCTGAACTGATACTAACCTACAAAATTGTAAAGGTCATTATTTACAAAATCAAAACTCTACATCAAAGGAACGAAGATTTTCACCAAGCATTTCTGTCACATGTGTCATGATGAGCTGTGACTGTTTTCCTGATAAGAGTTTACACTGTTCACTCATACTGTTTACACTGGAAGTCATTGTGTGAGAGTTAGCCTGCTCATGTCCTAACTTGTAGGGGAAGTCCATTGTTAAAATGATGTTTGTAATAGTAGTGTATTTGCAGTGGCTTTTAGGGAGTGCTGGCTGTACGACGGGCTTTTGGGGTCAGAGTAATAGCAGTTTTGGGATATGGAGAACATGCTGGTTGTTTTATATCAGATGTGTTGGGGCATGCAGTTTCTCAGAAATACACAAGAGACTTTGTGTGTTTATTTAAGGTCCAAGATATTCTCCAAGGTTTTGACAGCTCCCAAATCACTCCAAATGTGGCACATAAATGTATCAAGCGGTTGAAGTTCTTTCAATTCACTTTTATCTTGCCTTCATCTTCCTGCAGCTGCACAGTCATTTCAAAATGGTGGTTGGCCAGTCACATGTTTTGTTTTTTTATAGTGTCCTGGCATGCATTTTCCCCTTGATTCAATTGGTTTCTGCCTAGCTTAATTCTGACATCTAGTGGTTAATGTTATTAACACACTGATCAGACACCAATACGTACCCAAAGTCCTATAAATAAACTTATTTTGCTTCAAAATCCATAAAATAAGATTAAAATCAGATTTACAAATCTTATTTGCACATATCTCAATGTGTTTCTTTCCTTGTCTCTCTCCATTTCTTGTCCATGTTCAGACGGGTGAATATGCAACAGATGAAGAAGAGATGAGCCCCATGTTTCCTAATGCCATCGAGGTGTTTGACCTGGCAGAGAATGAAGACATGGTTTCTCCTGTGGAGATGGACCCAGAGAAACTTGCTCACAAGTTTAAGGAGGTCAGTAGAACATACAAGGAACTTCTAAACCTGGCCACTCGTAAACACATGACCTGAAAAAATATGCAAACCTGTTCTAACTGGCATTATTGACATACCCATATCTGATAATTATATTTATATTTTGAACCATAGGTACCATTATCTATCTGTCTTTCTGTCTGTCTAAATAATGTTGGTCTGTATCAACAATCAATAAGCTGTAAAATGGACATTAAATATACAGAAATTTTTTCTCTTTTATTTGTTAATAAAAAAAATTGCGTTCACACTTAATTTAAAATCTAGAATTATATGTTTCATTGTACAATTTTAAGTACATTCAGATGGCAAAACGTTATAAACAGATTGAAATATGGATAACTGTTTAGTACTTTTAAAACTTGATATTTAAAAATTAAAGATTATACTGTTTGAATTTAAACTAAAAGGCTTGAAATTATCTGTTTCTATGGTCACCAATCAGGTCAGGTCAGGTCAGGTCAGGTTCCTTTATTTATACCCGTAGGTAAATTAAGTTCCAGAGAACAAGTTTAGGCTATTTCTCAAACATATAAACAATAACACCATACAAACAGAGCAAGACACTAAAATTCACACTAAAACAATCTACTCCATCTTAATACTATTCATAGAATGAATCACTACTGGAACAAAGCTGTTTTTATATCGTTTTGTTGTACACCGCAGTACTCTAAACCGTCGATTGGACGGCAGAAACTGGAACTCATAATACAGCTGATGAAGCTGGTCACTCAAGATCGAAATACCCATGCGCTGTACCTGCCTAGTATACAGCGAGGCTGGGTTCAGTAGTGGTTCCCCAATCAACCTACTGGACCATTTCACAATCTAGTTAATAGAGTTCCGACTCTTTAAAGTTAGGTTCCAGTACCAAGATAACAGCGAAAAGGAGAGTGCAATTTTGTACATCCTTAAAATAAGTCTTACTTAAAAAGTGCCTAAATATATTATTATATAGCTTAAATTGGAATAGTTTTGTAGACATGCATCTGTAAGATTTTAAATCAGTAATCAAGAAAAATGTACATTAACATTGGATGCTTCAGTACTCTCTCCATCTCTGTGTGTCCAGCTCCAGATCAAACATGCTGTGACCCAGGCTGAGATCCAGCAGCTCAAGAGGAAGGTATGACTGACCGTCACAGACACCACTTGTACATGTCATTTTGTTTGCTTGCTTTAGATTTCAAGGTTTCAGAATAATAAACATTTCGGAGAGATATTTAAACGACCTTTTTGTACCCTTGTGACAAGATCTCTCTCTGTGTCTCTGTAGCTGGCTCACGCTGAGCAGGATAAGCTGCGCTGGCGGATGGAAAGGGCTCAGTTGGAGCAGACGGTGAGAGAGAATAAAGAGCGGATGGAGAAGTTAGAGGGCTATTGGATGGAGGCTCAGAGCTTGTGCCAGGCCGTGGACGAGCACCTGAAAGAGACGCAGACGCAGTACCAGGCGCTGGAGCGCAAGTACAGCAAAGCCAAACGCCTCATCAAAGAGTACCAGCAGAAGTGAGTGTGGGAAATGGTGGATAATAGCCAGCCAGACTCAATATAATGACTTTAATCCGGATCACAAAGCTAAATAAGCATGTATCATGGGGTTTGTGGTTGAAGGATTTGGACAAAACTCCTTCATGGGACCTAGCGAAAGGGTTTAGACTAAGTTGTGTTTATGTGTGTGTCTTAATGCAGAGAGATTGAGTATTTGAAGAAGGAGACTGCACAGCGCAGAGCACAAGAGGAGTCAGAGGCCAGCCACAAGGTGGAGACAGAAAATCTCCAGGAGAAGGTGCGTTTGGAAATCAGTATTTCCAGAAACTGCCAATGCAGTTCATTCTCATTCACTCATACAATAGCTGGACTTGAAATAATCTGATCAACAGAAAAACAGAAAAAAATTAGGCATGTAAACGACTACAATGCCTGTGTGGTCTGCATACTTGAATGCAATTAGTGTTATACTACATTATTGGTTCCTGCTAAAACAAACATCACTCTTAATATTATCATATTTAGGATTAACGTGTACACTACCATTCAAAATTTGGGGTTTGAGCAGCATAGCAGCATATCATCATATTAGAATGATTTCTGAATTGTCATGTGACAATGAAGACTGAGTAATGATGAAAATTCAGCTTTGACATCACAGGAATAAAATACATTTTTAAATAAATGAAAAGCGAAAACAGCTATTTAAATTGTAATAATCTTTCACAATATTACAGTTTTACTGTATTGTTGATTGAAGTAGATGCAGCCTTTGAACGGTATTTAAATTATTTACCAATAAAAGTATATGCCATGTGTATAAAAATGTAAATATTAAATGTAACTGGCTTGAACTCCAATGTGTTTCCATCTCAGATTACTGACTTGGAGTCAAAGGTTGGCACTCTGAAGAGCTTGGAGCCTTCGTAAGCCTTCCACTGTGGAACTGACGGAGAGAACGACAGAAACGCCTTCAACTCCGCCCACTCTACCCTCCGACCACATTTTTCCTCCATGACCTGAAGAACCTGATGAACTACAGGAAACATGCTGAGGGGATGTTACCGGGGACAAAGAGGGGACAAAACAAACACTGTACCAGACGCCTGAGGGACGTCTAGCTATCAGGAGGCCCTTTTTATAGTCATTTATTCATGTTCTCCTTGTTTCTTTTTAAGCGCCCTTAAAGGTATTATGAGCCTCTCTGCTCTCGGCAGGAATGTAGAACCTCTTCGTTAATAAATGTTCACTCACATGCTTGCAGGAGAAGAACGAAGCTGTTGCCAGACGAAGACGGCACAGATGCCCACACGCACCATTAATAAATGTAGGATCGGAGCGAGGGGCGGCCTGTATCGCAGTGACTGACAAGAGGACTGTTTGTATATATTCTGGCATATATTTAAATATTAAAATCGCTTAAGCAATGTGCTGGGGGGGGGGGGAGATGGGGTAAGGGCTTTACTTTTCACATATAGGCAAATAATACAGTGAAAGTCCATTTTTGCATGGCAAAAGAGATGTTTTTGTTTTTTAGGCCAAATTGGAAAACAGGGTGTGAAAAGTGTAATCTTGACATTTAGAGTTAGCTTTCAGGAGCTTTTTATGTTTTATTTCTGTGTAAAAAATATGGTAATGGAGGTGTAGAAGGAACAGGGGCTTATGGGTAACGGTTTCTTCACAGGAGAAACATCACCCTGTGCTTAAACTCCAGCGCTTGTGGTTAGTTGGTGCAGTGTTTATGTGCACTGCACAGTGTGCCTCGGTCAACCCTGCAATGCCGCCTGACTGTAATGTGACGGTGTAGGAATTCTGAATCAATCAGAAATATGGCCTTGCTTAATTTCTACACAAAACCTTTCACCAGCCCTCTCTGTTTTAAGCACTCTTAGTGTGTTTGCTCCAATGTTTTGGTCTCCGGGGACCACGGTAAGTGCACTTGGATTGCACTACGGAGAATCCTAAAGTTGTATGTCTCTGTTGGCTTTCATTATCCTCTGTCCTGCTGGACGTGATTTGATTCAGTATTATCATTCCATATACATTGATATGGAATCTCCTTTTAGTTCTTTTGTGGTGTTATAAGCCACTCAGGTCTTTTTTTTTTTGTCTTAAATGTGTTCTCCTACATTTTTCTCCTGGGAAAACTGGAATTTTGACAGCAATTGTGAGGCTTCAATGGTCTCAATTTAGTGTGTTAACAAGCATAATTTGTGTAAAATCTTCGTAAACCCATTCTTATGTAAATTCTTGCATCTAATTGAGTGTGTCAGTTAATGTAAGCGCTGGTTCACATAGAACTCATTTTGTGTTCTACAGTGCTGCTTTTCGTCATTTTTCTATTGTAAGAAGATAACATCTTGGACCGTCTCGCCTCTCCGCTGACTCGCACACGAATGTGCCGTTTTTTAGAAGCTGTGAAGCGTCTCGAGACCCTGCGTTCTTTTCTTTCTCTATTAGGCTGTGTCCGAAAGCTTGGGCAGCTGACTTGCCTCGCTGCTCTATCAGGCAATGACTTTGCAGACATCACACGAAGGTTTCTCACGAAACTGATCTAGGACAGACTGCAACAAAATAGAGTGCTTTGGTGAAAACTAAGCAAATATGGGATTACTATAATACAAATATTCTTGCTAGAAATTACATCAAAAGTGGGAAAAAGTTGGTCAGAATCTTTGTTTACACAAAATAAACAGCAACCTTTCAGACCCCGTATTTATTTTTAGCACAACTGTCATGAAATGAAACACACAGGATTGTGGGATATCATAGGCAGTGAAGGATACAACTATGCTGCCTTCAAAAATCAATCAGTTGAAGGTTTCTTAGTAGACATTATATGTGACACACGATCATTGGATTAGGACGTGCCTTGTTGACTACCTCCGTGTATTTTTCAGCTTTCGGACGCAGCCTTAGGTACCGCCTCTCACATTTTAAACTGAAGAACGTCTTCTGTGTGAACAGCCCTTAAAATCATTATTTCCTGAGATTATAGTTCAGTCGGACAGCTGTGGCCTGTTCTCTTCACTGTTGGGCCTCTCACATCAACCGTTTAAATGAAACAGAACTGAGTTTGGTTTGCAAATGCCGGTGTTTTGCTGAATTCTGGGACCCTAGTAGGCGCCAGAATTGGGCACTACATCTGTAAACTCAGCACAGTATTGGAGTTCTTCCATTTCCCCCCGAAAGTATTTACGTGTTCAGCTTTTTATGCGATTGTTTATTTTCATATAGTTTTAATACTTCTTTAAGTCATTTTACATTGGTTAAAAATGTTGAGCAACAGGGTAACACTGAGAATACATAGGACAAAGAGTTTTGTCAAACGATGCAACAAACACATAGGCCTATTCTAGGAATCTTACAATCATTGATAATCCGCTGGTAAGTGTAACGTATTTTTTGCGTCAATCATCCTAAACCGCAATAAGACTTGAGTTTATGTCTGACTTTTGTTGTCATAGTCACCTAAAACAAATTTTCAAGCAAGTGAGGTCAAGCACTGACAGGAAACGATATTTCTCGCTCCGTTAATTATGGGACTATTATCTCAGTTTTACAGCTCTTCATTTGTTCATTGTTTAACCCTGGCTAGAAACCTCAGCGTTATCTAGCAACCAAGTGCAGAACGTTATTTGAGAAATTAAAAAATGATTGACGCCACGGTAAATGTATATAGATCTCAAAAATAGAACAATGTTGAGGGCTTTTTTTTCACAATGTCAAGGAAACCATGATTTCCCATCCAAAAGGAAGAAGCCCACTGGTTTGACAAGGACCTAAGACATTCGAACAAAACGGTGATATTAGCTGTGTATAGTTCTGTTTACTGTGAGCCTCTGTTTGCTGGGGTTTATTATTGTAATGTGCTGGCTTGTACACAATGACCATGTGTATGGATGTCCAGACGGTGGCAGTTGAAACATGGAAACGTTCATTTATTTCCCCCATGCATTACACTGTAGAAACGAGCAAACTGAGTTATGGAGGAAACGAACACTTTGAATCGTATTAACGCTTTTAAATTTCACACTTTAGCTTAGCTTAGCATAGCTGCTGCCTTTAATGAAATGACTTTGCTTCCATGTACAGGAAAGAGCTGTAAAAGGAAAGAGCCGTAAAGCTGGAGCGCCTTTGATTTTATAGATGTTTTACGAACTTGACTCCATTTTCCTCTGTACTATTTTAGTTCCTTTTTTACCCCTGCCATGTAAATTGCTACCACATGAACAATAGGAATATGTTCTCCATTTAAAATAATTACCATCATGTTCAATAATTGCATAAGTACTGTCGTAATAAATGCAGAAATGTGCTGAGCAACAGCAAATTTTGTCTGTTTTGCAAGTCAGTGTGGGAATAGGTGCATTGTTGAGCAAGTGATTTTCTATGACGTTTTGTTGAGTTTTCCTTTGACATTATAGTAGCACCGAGCGATATTGCAAAAATAATGACTTCATACAAATACAGAAGACAACAGGGGCTGTGCATTATTTTTATGTCTCATAAAAAAATAAGGGCAGGAAATAATGTGTTGCCCTCTGTGGATATCAGTATGTGGCCATGTTTGGAATGTCATTATTTCTCTCATTCTTTGAACATTTTGTTAGCTGGGGTTATTGTCACAGAAATTAGGCCTGCTTTTTATGAATCCATGCGTTCCTTGTTATTTTCAAGAAACCCAGACTCGCTCTGATGTAGCGATGTCCGAATCGATTCTCTTTTGAGCTGATTCTTTCAAAGAACGAACTAGTTTGAATTGGTCTTGCCCGACTCAAAATGAGCCAAGAACCGAGAGTATAGGCTACTAATATAATACCCGAAGTTTGAGTGCTGACTGATAATTCATAATTTAATGTCAAGGTTTGAGAATCGTAATTTTAAAATCCCTATCTGTAGGCTACTTTGTAACATTTTCTCCCCAGAAAGCTTTGTGGTTTTAAGCAATATAAAACTCAACACCATTATTGCACCAAATTAACACTGAGGCAGAGCGTCTCGAGTGCTCATCACAAGAGGCTTTATTTTAGATGCATCTTTGACGTATGTCAAGAAAAGGGGGCGGGGCAGTATCTCCTGCCCCGCCCTCAGTGTCTTTCATTAGACATGTCTGAGTTTCAGAGAAATCGCACTGTAAACACGGACTTCTGTACAAAACCAAAAAACAACAAGAGAATACCCGCATTAAAAATATCAAATAAAAACAAAATGAGAAACTTTTACTAAATAAAAACAGCAAAATTCAACTAAACCACCTACATGCTGTACAATTCATCCATTTCAGACAGACAACGCAAAAAAAAAAAAACTATGCAACCAAAACAGAGGATATGTACAAGTCATCTGTAATGGATAAGAAATGATATCAAACCGAAACAACAAAACCAGCGAATATGCTATACAATTCTTTCATCGCAAACCAGACTCTGTCTGGGTCGACCCTTTTAAACTGTACACATACTTTTTTTTCCTAATTTACAAAACAAATATTCTTCTTGAGAGTCCATCTCATAGCTCTTACATAAAATAGAATCATATTCATATTTATTTTGCTATTTACATGAAATATGTACATTGCAGTCCCTTACATGACCTCAGGAGGAGATCCTGAGAGAGTCCAATCCAAGACAAGTCATCCGGTACAGAGGCCATTTTGACTGATTACTTGGGATCATTCAGAAGAAGACTTGGGTGCAAATTATCACTTTTCTGGTCATGAGAATTAACATTTCCATTGGCCCTTTCAACAAAACGCAAAGGCATACTGAAAACAAATGCCTGACCTAAGTAAAGCTCGACTTGAAACAAAGCTGGGCCATCAGGAACTTCTAATATTAACCGCATATTACATTAAGCGTTATAAGTGGTTCTGTCCAAAATAAGATAAAATACTGCATTTGGTCTTTTTTTCTTTTTGGTCTGTTATTAATCGCTAATAAATTAACAGCAGTGAAAGTTAAATTTGGCTTCAAGACCACAAAAAAATTATTATCAGTATTTTTGCTCGTTTTTCAGAACTAATATCTAAACATCCTTAAAACAATATACATTCAAATTTTTATTCAAATTTAATTTGAAAAGCAAAATTGCATAAGATATTCAAATTTGTATACAAACAATAGTTTTTTCTTGCTTTAAGTATAAATCTAACATAATGTAGTGCTCTTTATATATAATATTTAAAATATATATTAAATATATTACAATTGTTTAAATATTAAATGTATTATAACTATGCAATTTTGATTTTTAGATTTCGATTTTTCTCGGAAAAAACAAGACAGAAATATTGATATAATACATTTTTGCAGTAAACGAGCTCCTGTACATTCACTTTAATGTCCGGTTAAAGCCAATTTCTTCTGTATTATGACTTCATCATTTACATTATTCAGGTTATATATGAAAACATCCTGTACGTTGGAGCTGGTCTTGGATTCGGGACTCATTTGATTGCTGGGGATCCATATTGTTCAGAACACTAAGATCTAACGTCTGCAGCCAAGTTACACAGGGTTGCAGAAAGTGCCAATGTTGGCAGGGGAAGAGGGAAGACCAGAGGTCAGAGTTCAAGAGGTCAGATTGTCTCATGTATTTTAGGGTAATGAAAAGTCAAAATGCAGTCTGTTTCTCTGAAGGCCCGGATGAAAAGCTTATTTCGGTTTGGTTCAGTTCAACTGATGGCAGTGCAATCAGGACAGGTTTCCCTTCAGTCGTGAACAGCGGAAAAAATAAAAGCAGAAATGAATCCAGATCCCTATGCGTGGTCATAATTAACATTGACACAGAATCACTCAAAAGCACAATTCACACCATTTCCATGAGCAAATTTCCTCGTTCAGTGATTCGGAGGCGCAGCCTGAGATGATTGACAGACCAGCTGGGTTGATCTGTGACAATGGAGAATGAAGGGTTGGGTGTCTGGGTTTATTGGAGGGAACAAGCGGTTTTGTAGATATGGCTTGTAGGTACGCTTGGTCCCTTCACATGTCTTTTGGCTCCAGCTTGCTGGACATCTCAAAAAGCAGGTTCTGATTGTCGATGACCTGCAGCTGCCGAACATACGCTTTTGTCTGGAGGTGAGAGGGGGACGGCTCGGCCTCCATTGCTGTGAGGAGGAAAGAAAGAAAGACAAAAAGAAATCAGTTAAAGTCACTGGAAGAAAGAAATCCAAAGAAACAGAAAGAAGTTCTAATTTGTAAAACCTTATAATTATTTATCTAAATAAATGTATGTAATATGTATACATTGGAGGTCAACATTTTTTAATAATTGCGATGTTTAGTCTCTTATGCTCACCATGGCTGAATTTATTTGATCAAAAATACAGTAAAAAGATAAATATTGTGAAATATTTTTACAGCTTAAAATAACTTGACTATTTTAATATAATCTAAAATGTAATTTATTTATGTGATGTAAAGCTGAATTTTCTGCATCATTGCTCTTATTCTTCAGTGTCACATGATCCTTCAGAAATCATTCTAATATGCTGATTTGATGCTCTATTATTGGTGTTCCGTTAATAATAATGGTTGTATACATGTTTCATAATTATTTTTAAAATAAATGAAACTAGCTAAAAAATGCAATCAAATAATATTCTGACATATTTTGAGAACAGGGATGCAAAAAATGAAGCTAGTAAACAGCATCAACCTGCTCTTTTGCAAAACGTGTTCCGCTGAAGAAATGATCTGTGTTGAGTATGGGGTGATACTAGGGCTGACCACATGGTGGCGTGGTAGAGCTGAGATCCCGGAATGCACGTGCACAGCTCACAAACGCTCATGTCCAGCTGACCTGACGTTACACGCACAGCCTCCGTTGCTAAGACACACTTTTAAAAATAAAGTGAGCAGAAAAAATTTCCAAGAAGAGAGAGAGAGAGAGAGAGAGAGAGAGCGTCTCGGTTACGTATGTAACCCTCGTTCCCTGAGTAGGGAACGGAGACGTTACGTCGGATGACGACGAATGGGGTTTCGCTTAGAAAGCCTGTCAGCTTCGAGTATTACAAAACGAGCCAATGGCAAAGAAATGCCATGGGTCTGCGGAATTTGCATAACGTAACTCCGCCCCACCTCGTGGGTATAAAAGGAGGACGCTGGCAACATGCAGTTATGTTTTATCGCTGAGGAGCCAAGACTGAACTCGGGCGATCCCCGCGAACAGCGGAAGTGGCAGGAAGACGTAACGTCTCCGTTCCCTACTCAGGGAACGAGGGTTACATACGTAACCGAGACGTTCCCTTTCGTTGTCACTCCGAGTTACGTCGGATGACGACGAATGGGGTTACCAGTCAAATCACGCCACCTTCACAGCTGTCTTCCAGCGCCCTGCGAAAAATCTGAGCCCTCTTAGGACGAAGGACTCCTATTTAACACAGGAATACCAAGGTACACTGGGAAGCATATCCCAAGCTTTCAAGGGGAAATATGCAATTATCACCAACCCAGTGGGGGGGGCATTTGAAAATACACATATGACCTGATAGTAACATACGGAGAAACTCTGAGGTGTCCAGCCGCAGGTGGAATATTTCAACCTCAGGGGTGGCAAGGTGGCTTGCCGAGGGAAAGACACATGCTCAAAGAGGCTTACAGTGGAAATACACGTGTGGGGGTAGCTCAAGGGAGGTACCATGCACACGGAGGCACCTAGCCGACGCCCAGGCAATAGACACTGGCGCTAGCATCAGGGGTGCTGGAGGAACTCAGGGCTTTCGGAGAAGCTCACCTGAGCAGAATATCGCACGTATCCAGTCCGCGGAGTGGAATGGCGAGCAAGCGAAGACACCTGAGCGGGTCCGGAACTAGCTGTTTGAAGCGAGAACACGAGAGGACACTGGCTCCACTCGGAGATTATAGAATCTGGCGAATGTGTTCGGTGTCGCCCAGCCTGCAGCTCTGCAGATGTCTGCCAGCGAGGCGCCATGCGCCAGCGCCCAGGAGGATGCCACACTCCGGGTGGAGTGGGCGGTCACACCAAGGGGGCACGGTCGACCTTGCTGCTGGTAAGCCAAAGCAATGGTGTCCACGATCCAGTGAGACAACCTCTGCTTTGAGAGAGCCTTTCCCTTCAGCTTCCCACCATAACAGACAAAGAGCTGGTCTGAGGTCCTGAAACACTGCGTCCTGTCTACATAAGCGCGGAGAGCGCGTACTGGACAGAGCAGTGCCAAGGCTGGGTCTGCCTCCTCCGAGGGCAGCGCTTGCAGGTTCACCACCTGGTCCCGGAAGGGAGTGGTAGGAACCTTGGGCACATATCCAGGCCGGGGTCTCAGGATCACGTGAGAACCGGCCGGCCCGAACTCTAGGCACGCTTCGTCAACGGAGAATGCGTGCAGGTCCCCGACCCTCTTGAGAGAAGCCAATGCAATCAGGAGCGCTGTCTTCATTGACAGGAACTTAAGCTCCACTGATTGCAAAGGCTCAAAGGGAGCACTCCGCAGGGCACTTAGAACCACTGAGAGGTCCCAAGAGGGAACGAGAGGAGAGCGAGGAGGATTCAGTCTCCTCGCCCCCCTCAGGAACCTGACGATCAGGTCGTGCTTCCCTATGGACTTACCTTCCACTAAGTCGTGGTGAGCGGCGATAGCGGCAACATAAACTTTGAGGGTGGAGGGAGACAGCCTTCGCTCCAACCCATCTTGAAGGAAGGAAAGCACGAGACTGATCGAACAACTCCGGGGATCTTCTCGGCGAGAAGAGCACCAATTGACGAATAGGTTCCACTTCAACGCGTAGGCATGTCTCGTGGACGATGCTCTAGCGGAAGTGATGGTAGCCACCACCGCAGGTGGTAGGGTACTCAAACCTGTCTCGTCCCGTCGAGGAGCCACACGTGGAGGTTCCACAGATCGGGACGAGGGTGCCATAGAATGCCCCGTCCCTGAGAAAGGAGGTCCTTCCTCAGAGGAATTGGCCAAGGAGGGGCTGTCGCGAGGAGCACTAGTTCGGAGAACCAAGTCCGGGTGGGCCAGTACGGCGCAACCAGAAGGACTTGCTCCTCGTCCTCCCTGACCTTGCGCAGGAGCTGCGCAAGAAGGCTCACTGGGGGAAACGCATACTTGCGGCCCCGCGGCCAGCTGTGCGCCAGTGCATCCGTGCCGAGCGTGCCCTCGGTCAGAGAATAAAACTGGGCGCAATGGGATGAGTCGCGGGAGGCAAACAGATCTATCTGTGCGTCGCCAAACTGGTCCCAAATCAGCTGGACCGACTGGGGATGGAGTCGCCATTCTCCAGGGAGGGGCTGAAGCCGTGACAGCTCGTCGGCAGCACGGTTCAGGGCTCCGGGAATGTGAATAGCACGAAGGGACCTCAGATGCTTCTGACTCCATAGGAGGAGGTGGCGAGCGAGTTGCGACATACGGCGGGAGCGTAGACCACCTTGATGGTTGATGTACGCTACTGTGGCGGTATTGTCTGATCGGACTAGTACGTGTTGACCCATGAGCAGCGCTCGGAAGCGGTGCAGAGCAAGGCGTACTGCCAGCAACTCGAGGCAATTCACATGCCATAGGCGGCGGGGTCCTGTCCAGGAGCCTGCGGCAGCATGACCATTGCACATGGCGCCCCAGCCCGTGGTGGAGGCATCTGTTGACACAACAACATGCCTCGACGCTCGTTCCAGGGGGACACCAGCCCTGAGAAAACTGAGGTTCAACCACGGGGTGAAGGTCTGACGGCAGCTCGAAGTCACTGGAACTCGGAGCTTGCCTTGTTGCCATGCCCACCTCGGGACTCGGTCGCGAAGCCAAAGCTGAAGCGGTCTCATATGAAGCAATCCGAGCGGCGTGACCGCGGCTGCAGATGCCATATGCCCCAGGAGCCTCTGAAAATGTTTCAGTGGAACCGCTTTCTTGCCCTGTATTTGTCTCAGACAAGTCAGCAGTGACTGCGCGCGCTCGCTCGTAAGCTGCGCGGACATGGCGACCGAGTCGATGTCCATACCGAGAAAAGAGATCCTCTGCACGGGGCAAAGTTTGCTCTTCTCCCAGTTGACCCGAAGGCCCAGACGGGCTAAGTGCCGGAGCACAAGGTCCCTGTGTTCGCAAACCTGGTCTCGAGAGTGAGCTATAATCAGCCAGTCGTCGAGATAGTTCAGGATGCGAACCCCGTGAACCCGAAGGGGAACAAGGGCTGCCTCGACGACCTTCGTGAAGACGCGAGGGGACAGGGCCAGCCCGAACGGGAGAACCGCGTACTGATATGCCTGTCCCTCGAAAGCAAACCGGAGGAACGGTCTGTGACGAGGGAGAATGGAGACATGAAAGTAGGCGTCCTTCAGGTCGATCGCTGCAAACCAATCCTGGGGCCGCACACACTCGAAAATGCGTTTGGCGGTGAGCATTTTGAACGGCATCCTGTAAAGGGAGCGATTCAATACTCGCAGGTCCAGGATCGGTCGTAACCCACCGGTTTTCTTGGGGACAATGAAGTAAGGGCTGTAGAAGCCGGACCTCATCTCGGCTGGAGGGACAGTCTCGATTGCACCCTTCGCCAGCAGAGTGGCAATCTCTGCTCGCATGATCGGGGCGTTGCCACCGACCAAAGTGGAGCGGACTCCCCTGTATCGGGGAGGAGACCGTGCGAACTGAATCGCATAGCCGAACCGGATGGTGCGGGCGACCCAGCGGGACAGTTGGGGAAGCTCTAACCAGGCTTCCAGGAACTGTACCAGCGGGGTCATGCGGACCACCGGCGTCCCCCCGGAGGGGCAGCGAAGCGGAGTAACTGGCCCGGACGTGGACGGCATAGCGATCCGGTGTGGGGGCGCAGTTAAGCTCCGCGCCCTGACAGAGGAGGCCAGGGAAGGACCAGCGTTCCACGGGGGCCTGCTCTGCCAGGGGTCTGGCGACAGAGTGGGACAGGGACGAAACGGCCCGTGGGCGGCACGCCGTGTCAACCGACTCTGGGACAGAGGGGGACGAGGAGAGCACGGCTGGTGGGCGGCGCTCTGGGTCGTCCGAGAACTCTGTGTGCTCAGGGATGAGAGGTTTGTTTCTGTCTTTAACCACATTAGGGTGCTGCCCACCCGTGGGTGAGCAGCGGGGAGTGGAGAACAAAGGATTCTCCCCCGGCCCTCCACCGGGGGAAGGAGTGGCCCTGCTACCATCTCCTGCGAAACAGACATCATCCCTGAGCAGCCCGTCTCAGGAGCGCCGCTTGACCCGGCGCTTGGCGGGGGGCGGGGCTGGAGAGGGCTGGGGCGCCTTCCTGCGGCTTCCTCCGCGCGTCGGCCCGGGTGGAGGCTGCTGCTTGGGCTTAGCGGGAGGGGCGGGAGCTTTAGGAGGGCGCCCTCGGCGGGAAGCAGGCTGAGGCGTCTGCCCGACCGACGACGAGGCAGCAGCGGGTCGGCGGGGCAGAATGTGTCTAATGGCCTCAGTCTGCTTCTGTGCAGTTGAAAACTGTTGGGCAAAATCTTCAACTGCGCCGCCGAAGAGGCCGGCCTGGGACAGGGGCGCATCGAGCAGACGAGTCCGCTCGGAATCCCGCATGTCGGCCAGGTTCAGCCACAGGTGTCTCTCCTGGACCACCGCGGTGGACATCACCAGACCCAGGGACGTGAGGCTACCTTCGTCGCCCGGAGAGCGAGGTCGGTTGCGGCACGCAGCTCATTGAAGAGCCCTGGGTCTGCCCTGCCCTCGTGCATGTTTCTGAGCATCTGGGCCTGGTAGACCTGCAGAGTGGCCATAGCATGCAGAGAGGTAGCCGCCTGTCCCGCCGCTCTGTAAGACTTCGCCACCAAGGTAGACGAAAATCTACAGGCCTTGGATGGGTGCTTAGGCTCGCCCCGAGAAGAAGCACTCTGAGGACACAGTTGCATCGCAACAGAGCGTTCAACCGGGGGAAGCCCAGTGTACCCACGGGCGGCCGCCTCATCGAGGGGAGAAAAGGCGGATGGGATCAGCGAGCGGTCCCGGGAAGACAGGGGGGTCTTCCAGGACTTCGAGATCTCATCATGCACGTCCGGGAAGAATGGTATTGGGGTTTGCCGTGGACCACGGGGGTCGGCAGCCTTACCCAAAAACCAATCGTCCAGCCGCGAGCGCTCGGGACAGGGTGGAGGCCTCCACTCTAAACCAATGCTCGCGGCTGCCCGGGAAAGCATGGCCGTCATTTCCGGATCCGAATCAGGCACAGCCGTATGCACACCGGAAGGTGGCAGCTGCGCTGAATCTTCACTTCCGGAAGAATCAAGCCCACCTTGTGATGCTGCTACAGACATGGCATCTTCCTCTGTAGCTTCAACCGAAACCCGCGGGGCACCCGAAGGTCCCGCGAGAATCGGAGGCTCACTAGCGGGCACCGTCACTGAGGAGGGGGGCTGGGGTCGCGGACACATAGTCGGCGCCTGGTTCCAGACCGTTACCCTCAGGTCACCCTGGCCACCAGCCGAAGTAGTACTCCTCGGGGGAGCACTAGATCGGGGTGTGGATGAGGGGACTCTCACTCTTGCGAGTTCACTGAGTCTCGACCTTAGTGACGCGATGGTCATGTTCCCGCAGAGAGAACATGACTCATCCACAAACGCTGCTCTAGCGTGATCCATGCCCAAACACACCAAGCAGCGCTCGTGCCCATCAGAGTCAGACACATATCTGCCGCAACCAGAAGTGCACGGGCGAGGCATCTTTAAAAAGACGTGCCGCGTGCAAGCTCTTTTAGTGAGAGAGAAACACTCTGATGTCGAGGCGGCCGGGGAGACACGCACTCTCTGGCAAAATCACTGCACAGATCAGCAGGAAGCGCGCGCTCGCTGGAATCGCCCACAAACACCAACACCAGAGGAACTCGTTTGTAAAAAGCTGACGAATTCAGAGATGGCTTTAGGAGTGAAGAGGACTTCTTGGCTCCGAAGCGAAAACATAACTGCATGTTGCCAGCGTCCTCCTTTTATACCCACGAGGTGGGGCGGAGTTACGTTATGCAAATTCCGCAGACCCATGGCATTTCTTTGCCATTGGCTCGTTTTGTAATACTCGAAGCTGACAGGCTTTCTAAGCGAAACCCCATTCGTCGTCATCCGACGTAACTCGGAGTGACAACGAAAGGGAACAGCTCTTTCAGTAGCTATGAATAGCTGCACTTTTTCCTCTCTGATTTCAAGAAAAAAATGGTCACTCTGACTCTGCATCCGATTGTATGGAAGGCGTTTTCTGCCTAAATGAAAAATAAAAACTGTATGCAAAATATGTGCCAAAATTGAGGCAAGACCGCCAATATTAAAATGAAAAGGCAAACGTGAAAAAAAACCTGCAAATAATCAATTTTCTTTCTCTTTCGGAAGGTAATCCGTAGCATTGTCCACTCACCATAATATATGTAATTAGCATATGTTTCAAAATATAACTATTTTACCGTATAAATAAATAAATGCAGACAAAAATATTGACTAGCCTAATAAGATAAATTTTGCAATATATTGAAAAACCTTTTCATAGCTCAGGAGATTTAATCACGTTTTATTTATCACTGTAAAAAGTGTTCAGTTCACTTAAAAAAATTGAGTAAACCCATTGACTTAAATTTTATTCAATTAAGCATTACGTTTATTTACTTAAGAATTTTAAGTTATGTGAACTTGAGAGTTAGGTTTATTTACTTAATAATTTTAAAGCAATGCGTTTCCTCAATTTTTTTAAGTTAAGTTCAGTCAACTGATCACTTTTTACAGTGATGCAACTCCGATTTTCTAAGATGTTTGATAAAGAAACTTGATTTAAACAAAAACTGAATGTAGATAGCAGAGCCCAGATAATGTGGTCTTGGACAATTTTACAGGCTATAGAATTTCAAATTGAAATATGAGCATTTGCATGAGCGTATCATTAATGCCTTGAAGCAGCATTTAAGATTCTGAAATAATTTCCTTGGTGATTTGTCTTCCCTAACAGTAAAAACAGATGACAGAACTGATCTGGGATCATCAGCTTTGGGCTGCAGCATCCTTCCTTTGACACGTTGACAGCAGGAGAGCATTAGAGACAATTACAGAGTCATTAAGTCTCGCATCCGAGCAGCTCCCCCAAAGTTCACACCCGCTCTAAGGGAAATGGAGTTGTGCATGGTCTTACAAATGTCAATGGCTGCATTTTGTCCATATAAATTGATGCCCTCTGGCCTCGGCACGTCACCCTATGAGCCTCAGCCACCCAATAGAAATGTCATTGCAAATGGGGTCCGGTTACATGGGCGACAGATGGAATGTCACGTAACACCAGCATAAATTAACAGCGTCTGATGAGATATTATCTCACAATGCAGTTTTATTTTATGAATGTGCACTGAAAAAGATAATAGGCTGCTGTTTTTGGCGCATCTAAATGCTGCGCATAGAGAGAAAAAATGATTGTTTTAAAAAAAGACCACCAGACTGAAAAAGTGGCGTGCGCTTGGCTGGGCATCAATCCCTCAAATGGGAAAGGATGAGGGCAATCCACTCAGGTAGATGGAGGGAGAATGAGAAGGAGAAAGAGAAAATAAGTGCCCTGACGCACGACACCTGCTGCTCCACATCAGAGCCTGACAAACTCCAGACACTGTACAGCAACTACAGAAGAGAACAAAGCCCTGGTAAAAGAATAATACTAACATCATAGCTGAAAATAGGGCTTATTTTTCTTAGTGATTCATTTCAAAAACCGAGCTGGCTCACTTATAGTGCTTCTAAACTATGGTACAACATTAACAAAAGCCATTTAAAGGGTAAGTCGCTTCACTCTGAGGCCATATTGGCAATATATACACTTCCGTTTAAAAGATTGGGGTTGGTTAGATTTTTTAATTTGTGGGGAAAAAAGTCTCTTATGCTCACCAGGACTGCATTTATTTGATTTAAAAACAAAAACAAAAAAACAACAGTAAACCAGTAATATTGTGAGTTATTATTACAATTTAACACAACTGTTTTCTATTTTAATATATTTGAACTAATTTGTTCCTGTGATGGTAAAGCTGAATTTTCAGCATCATTACTCCAGTCTTTGATTTCCAGTCAGATTTGATGGTCAAAAAACATTTCTGATTATAAAATATTATAATTATATAATATAATTATAATATTATAATGTTGAAAACAGTTGTCCTGGTTAATCTTTTTGAGGAAACCGTCATACTTCTTTTCAAGTATACTACAAATCCAATAACATATACTGATATATCGCTTGAGACTTACTGATATGAATATTAAAATGAAAGATTATTTGGAGTACTTCTTTATTGCACAATGCACATTTCTTAATATTTAGCCTAAAATGTGTTTTAATATATGAAGCCCTGAAGTTTTAAAGATTTAATATCACTATTAGTAAGGATAGTATGATCTCTGTATAATATCAGTCGTTAAATGCAAAATATTTAAAGTGTATTTAAAGTATACTTATAATAGTTCCACTATATCTTTAAGTATATATCTTGAAGTATATCTTTAGTTGGACCTCTCAGCACTATTTCTGTATAACTAGAGTGCCTGAAGTACTAGGAAATTAGTAAAAGTATACAAATTTAGTATACTAACAGTACAATTGCAGAGTATTTATATTAAGTACATCATTATATAAATGTATTTGTAGTATACTTAGCATAAAATAAATGTATTTCAAACAAATCTTGGAATATTTATTTTTCACAAGGGACAAAAAGAACAGCATTTGGATTTTTTTTATTTTTTTTTTAGTCTTTCCTGTAACAAAGTCTTTCCTGTCACATTTGATCAATTTAATGCATCCTTGCTGAATTAAACCATTTATTTATTTTAAACAAAAATATCTTTCTGACCCCAAACTTTTGAACACTAGTGTATACAAGTGGTACACAAGTAATACTTGAATGGAAACCGAAATCTAGTCTAGAAGTCTAGATTATTTCGATAACATAATTCACAACAATGGTACCATCGAGAAATATAATATTTAAGTTATAATATTTGATTTTTCAAATATGATTTTTCCCTTTCTCCTCATAATATCTCTGACATTTACAAGAACTGCAGATAAAATGTAGAAGTTTTGATATATTACAAGCTAGTATGCAATTGACAGAAAAATAAAGTTATATCAGATGAAAGTCAGACAAGTCGAGTCTTGCGCATCTTTCCTATCATATCTCCAGTTGGTCTATTGAGTTAAACAGACCAAATATAAATAAATAAAAAAAGAATGGATGATTATGGCTGGATAGTTGATTATTTTGAGAACTATTCACTACTATTATAAAAATTCAATCACTATTATTTTTATGAAAATAAAAACATTTTATAGAGAAGTCTCAATCCAAAAATCCCATCCAAGTCTCTTTTTAAATAATAAATCGTCTTTGAAGTCATTACCAACCACATCTGTTTGTGTGTTTACCACTTGATGATCATAGAAATGGTGGTTTGAAATGATCGTGATAATGATACAGTTATGCACGACGACCTCAAAACAAACAGTCGCATAGAGAGGAAGGGGAAGAGCAATCTTTTGCAGACGCTCTTTGCAGGGCCAGATGATGCAGCATGACACCCATCAAAAACTGTGTGGGTGCGTACAGATTCACGACTTCTCAACCTCACGCAACGTCATGCTTACCATGGAAACCATGTTTTGTTTGTGTGATTGCTAAGATTTGAATCTAGGGAGTCGAGATTCCAAGGCAGCGAATCTCCTAAAAAATAATTGTAAAATAGAAACTGACATTCAACTAATCTGAGCTTCAAGAAAACCCCAAGAGTAAAAGCTCAAAAAACAGACTTTTCAGCACAAAAAGGTACTGCACATTTTGAACACCCAATGACATTATCACAAATAAAGCAGGGTTATTAAAGTTCATTAAAACTAAGGTTGCATTTGCAAGACAACGATGTACTAAAACCAGTTTTAAAAGGTTTTTCGTGTACAGATACAGACAACGTTTTCAAAATGATCCCCGTTCACGTGGATCCTCAAAAACGACTAAAAACACTGTATTATTCATGCCAGGCCAGTATTTGTTGATGTTCTTGTAAAGAAACACTACACATCTATAGACCTTATGTAGCCCCGCCCCTTTTCAGCGCTGCGCTCGTTGTCTTTTGTCTTCCGGTCTGTATTTTCACAGCGATCCTGCGTATTTATGAATGAACCGCTCGTTTTAAAACCTTTGCGGACTACTGACATTTGTTAAGACATCTGCTTTAAACATTACAATCCTCATGATAACTTTCGTTAACTTTACATTAAGTAAATCCACTTCAAAAGCTAATTACTCCTGGACAGCAATGCCATAGAAATATACAGAGCGACCCAAAAAAGTTCAAAGACAATATTCTAAAGATGGCGATAACGGTACAATTTGCATTTTCAGCATTGTCATGTAAATGAACGGCCAAAATCCATACAATTTATCATACCCCTAAAATAGAAATAAAAATGAATAAAAACCCATAAACACAAATTAAAAAACTAGTAAAATTTACAAAAAGCACTTTAATAAAAAAACTTTTAAAATACTGAAAAAACAATGAAAAATAAAAAACTATAATAGTATCTCAATGATTATAAATAACATTGCATTAATGAATGTTATTACTCATAATGCACATGCAAACACATGTACAACAGCAAATTGTATTGTCTGTGAGCATAAATAGTTTGAAGTGCTGTCCAGCTGTTGCATGTGTTTGTGTATACACATGCTGTGGGCATGTGCCTTTGTGTGTGGGCATGTGCCTTTGTGTGTGTGTGTGTGTGTTTGAAGTGGTGCCCTGTGGCTCGTGGCCCCCGAGGGCTGTGCTGTCCTAGACAGATGGGCTGTGGCAGGGTGGAGCAGCAGTCTCCTAGAACTAATCCACTCAGACAGGTGTGTGTGTGTGTGTGTGTGTTTGTGTGTGTGTGTGTGTGTGTGTGTGTGTGTGTGTGTGTGTGTGTGTGTGTGTGTGCGTGCGTGCGTGCGTGCGTGCGTGCGTGCGTGCGTGCGTGCGTGTGCGCGCGTGTGCGTGCGTGCGTGCGTGCGTGTGCGTGTAAATACACATACCTAGCTGAGTGCTCCTGTACCGCCTGATGCTTCGTACCATCTCAGCCACTTTGTGCTTGGTAGAGAAAACGAGACAGAGATTTGATTGACACTCATTCATTAATGATATACAATGACAAAATTATGTACTTGTGGCTACTAATTAGCTGTACAGGATATCTTGATCAGGGCTTCATATAGTTCATTAGATTATTATTTTTGGGGGGGATACACAATGTTTGGAAAACAATTCTTATTGGACTCACTGGCCACATACACACTGTAAGATTCAAGAGTGACAACCGCATTTAAATACGGGGCTGAAAACAATAAATGATCGCTTTGTGTGTGTGTACAGAAACCGTCTCACTCCCGAAATTTCGATGATTGACAGCATGGTAACCATAGTCTAGTGTGATTGGTATCCACTATTTTGACAAAAGTAATAATACATGACCAAATACACATTATGTTCTGCAGTTTTAACTAAACCACCGTTCACAGCAGCCCAGGCTCATTTGAAAAACATATCTGTGGCAACATTTTTGCAAAACGCAAAATACATTGCATCATGCACATTTCAAGCCTTTTCAAAGTGAAATGTCCAATGAGTTTTTAAAAAAAAATAACATACAGTAACACTAAACCCTTAACCTACCCGATAGTGTTAACAAAAGCAAATGTGACATAAAAACGAAATCTGAACCATTGCATTTTAGCTTGTTTTTTGAACTCGTCTTTGAGCTCTTTTATCGTGACTCACCTTTGACGGGATTCGAACCCGAACTCTCCACAAGTACCAGCTGAGCTGCCGAGCAAGCTTAGTATGTCAGTCAAACCCAACATATGGAGTTGGTTAAGTGATGCAAACTCCAAAATAAAGTATATTTGTTTACAATCATGCACTATGGTAAAAATTGTTTTGAGGTCATAACATAATATTGTGCAAGGAGTCAATTATGTTATTTAAATTATATTAATATTGCGCGTGAAAACAAGTCATTAATCCATGATCAGCCCCGGTAATCATAATTGCGTGAAAGCGATGAAAGCTGTTTTACTTCCTCTAGTGTTCATTTCTATTGGAAACTGCAGTGATGTGTACATATTGGTACGTATTTAGCATTTTGCAAAAATGTTGCCACAGGTACAACATTTTTCCAATGAGCCTGTGTTGGTTTATAAAGGCGTCATGTTTTGTTTCTGTTTGTAAGGGCGCTTCAGAGCGCGCTCTCAAAGTGTTGCCATGACCATTTATTCTAAGCGTGTTTGGGTTCGATTCATAAAGTGATATAATATATGAGGATATTAAAGTGGGAAGATGGGGGTCACAATATTTGTTCTTGTTCAGGTTTTTCTAGCAAGATCTGGCAACACGCATGAGTCAAAGCTCATTGCTCTTCCCCATGTGGTCTTCTTGCACCGCACGCATACAGAAGAGAGAAACATCTCTGACAGACATAAAATCATGGAAATCAGTTGCTTACATTATTTATTTTTTAAATGGAACCGGTTTATTTCTCAATTCATATCCCTACTCTTAAATAATGTAAAAAATCAAGAACTGCCTTTTAGCAGAAGGGTTAAGGTTAGAGCTAGTCTGTAAAAAAATATAATTAAAATAATTACAGCTTTTTTAAATCAGAACAGAATTCTGTGGTATGCCCTCGTTCAGTTAGCTAGGCAAATGTGCGTGCATTAATGTAAGCACATCATTACTTCCATTATATGTGCCAACTCACCATCTTTTCAAAATTAACCAGCTCCCCATGGAAAGACTTACAGCTCTCATGAAGGAAGGTCAGATCTGCAGATAGAGAGAGAGAGAGAGAGAGAGAGAGTGAATGCATAATAAGGGAACTGTTATGTAATGACATGCCATCATGCCATCACTCGTTCAGCCAGGCGTCTTCTTTCTGGCTGAGCTGTACTGAAGCTTGACGCTCACACACAAGAAAAGAGAAAGAGAGAGAGAAAGCGAGCGAGAAGGAGAAGTGAACAGTCATCATGTCATGATGGGTGATCTGTCAGTACAGCCAGGTCTGGTGAAAAAAGAGAGAGAGACTGAGATCATGAGAGAAAAGGAGAATGTTAGAGACACTACATGCTGTCAGGATGAGCGTATTGAATACAGATGATTGAGTAAAGAGAGAGAGAGGCCGTAGCCAACGTATCGGCCAGTAAAAGTTGTTGTCTGCAAGGCTTTCACACGACTGTTTGAGCCCTGCAGTTCAGCTGTTCTGTCGCCGCGCTCCACAACTGTGCAGCCCTACTATATGGCGGTTTTGTTGATAACTGAGACCAGTTTGGACTTAGGGAGGTGTATAGAACACTGTTGTTTTAAATTGTTGTACTATTTCGCAATAGTACTGTGTTTATGATATGTCAAATAAATGCAGCTTTGGCAAGCATAAGAGACTTCTGTCAAATAATGGTAGATTATACTCCCAAACGGAGTGATTTTTGAATCGATTCAAATCCATCATTGAAACGAATCAGTTCAAAAGAGTTATTTGAATGAGACACCACTAATGTAAAGCAACTAAGAAACTTAGATTGGTGTTTTCCTTTCGATTATCCATTAGCAATCCTTTCTGAAATGAATTAAGTATGCAGTATATTATCCAGTAAAACGTTTTCAGTAATTTTTTTTTTCTTAATGCATTTGTAATACAAGGATTACTTACAATATTTACAGTACACAGGCAGTTTATTGCTCATGGACTGTTGCCTACAATGCATGAGTCCAAACATTTAGAAATGTCTTGTAAATTCTTTTTCAAGGTTTGTGATGCTCATAGCATGGCTTCATCTGTAGTCTGACGGTGTTTAACGCATTTGAACACTGTGTTTCCTCGATGGTCTGCAGGAGCTGTGAGAGTGTAAATTGTCATGTGTCTGCTGGGATAAAGATGTTAGAATGGAGTTAGAAGTCGACAGACAGTGTTATTTGTGTTCAGAAATGTCATCTGATCTGAAATCCTTTCTATGTGAATACAGCAGGAGTCGTATATGTATATGTTCACGTGTAATATCAATACATTTGGCATGTCCTCCAGTGAACTAGGTTATGCTCATTATGCAGTATGCCTGAGGACAGAAGCCACATTTTATCTTCATCATAAATTTAGATGGATAATATGTTAAAAGAAATCTTCTCAAATGATTTGGGTGATATTTCAGACTACACAGGCATGTGACCTTGGAAAGAAAGCTGAAGAAGTCACTTGGGATGTTTGTTTGTGGTGGCGGGGCGAAACGTGACACGTGTTGCATTTTTAATGTTTGGCTTTTAGTTAAAACCGCCTCAGAGAAGCAGGTCAGGAGGTGAAGCGTGATGAAATACTCCTGTTTCGCTCCTTCTCTCTTTCTTAAGATTTAAGAAGCTATATTGGCATTGTTCCTTTCAATAAAAAACAATGTTAATAATAATTTATGTTGTATACAATTTTTGGAATAATAATAATAATAAACTGAGCAGTTAATAGGGTCATCAGGCAATAATAATACAAATATTGGTGTATTTTCCCAGTTGAGATATAAAAAATAATGTGCTAATTAATTTAATAATTATTTGACAGACAAAAATAAGTCCAATGTATTGTAATGTTTAATATTATTTATATACTATTGATTAATATTTTGAATTAGCTTTTTTTTCAGTTTTCATTTTAATTTGTTTTAATAAGTTGATTTGTGCTTTTGTCTTTTTTATGATTATTTTTTAAATAATTTGTTATATAGCTTTAGTTCATTTTCATTTTAAAAGTTTTAGCAATTTTAGTACTTCAACTTTTCATTTGGTTGCTACATTTAAATTTTCATTGACATTTTTATTACTTAATTCATAGAGATCTAATGCTTATTTTTTATTTTATTTCAGGTTTACCTACCGAAAACATTTGTAATAGCTTTAGTTTTGGATAACAAAAATAACCATTTTCTATATTCATATATTTTAATATTTAATTTAGTTCTGTGATGTCAAAGCTGAATTTTCAGCATCATTACTCCAATCTTCAGCGTCACATGTTATCAATGTAAAAAAAAAAAAAGTAAACTTTTTTTCAGAATTATTTGATAAATAGAAAGTTTTAAAAAACAGCTTTTATTTGAAATATAATCTTTTGTAATATTACAAATGCCTTTACTGTCACTTTTGATCAATTTGACGAATCCCTATTGAATATTACAATGTTTCGAGAGAACTTATGAGAACAGTATTTTATTAAAAATATCAGTGTTTTGATCCAAATTACTCTGTCTGCTAAAAATGAATCAGAGTTTTCAAATTACTGGTCCTGTGTTCATTGTTCTTGAGCCTGTTTTTCCTAACTGTAAAGCCAATGTTTTGTATTCTGAAGCCTGTGTGTTTCGTGATAGAGATGTGTGTGTCAGACTGAAACGCAGAGCAACGCTTAGCAAAGACTTTGATGCTCAACTGATCCTGACAGGCTTGAGTCATGAGCACCTACAGGGAAGGAGACCGAGTGAGAAGACATAGAGAGACTACAGACATGAGAGAGGACAGATGGGACAGGACGTGTGTGTGTGTGTGTGTGTGCGTGCGTGCGTGCGTGCGTGCGTGCGTGCGTGCGTGCGTGCGTGCTGAAAAATCCTGAAAAAAGGCCCATGGTTTCCACAAAAAAATAATACAAAAATAAATGTTTCTTAAGCATCAAATCATCATATTAGAATGATTTCTGAAGGATCGTGAGACACTGAAGACTGGAGTTATAATGCTGAAAATGCTAAATGCTTTTGTCATCACTGGAATAAATTACATTGTAAAATATATTACATAGAAAATGGGGAAAGAAAAAATCACAATATTTCTATTTTTACTGTATTATGATCAAATTAATGCAGCCTGGGTGAGGACTTCTTTAAAAAAATTGTAAAAGAATGTAAGAGAAACATTATAGTAGAAAAATGTGTCGAATCATTTCCTGTTTTAGCCTTTAGAAAATGTGCCTTGAGCCTCCATCACAAGACCTTTATGTAATTATATGTGTGCTTTTCAGGCAACAATTTGTGCATATAATGAAACTTTTTAATGAATCGCAGCAACAAAGTGTGGGTCAGGTTTGCTTTTATTTTGGAGACCAAATATCCCCTTAACCATGGTAAAATGACACAAATCCTATATTGTGGGTCCACAAGGAAACCCATAATGCAGCTAAATAATGTCTTAATGGCAATCTAAACGTGCAAACATGTTTCTGTAAGGGTGAAGTTTAGGGTTAGAGAAGAGAAAATAGAAAATATCATTAGCTCAATAAAATAAAAACAACAGAATCCCGTCATAAATACACATGTTTGTGTGTAGGCGTATCACTAATGTGTTTGCATGCATGTTGATCCCTGCTGTATGTTTGGCTGCAGGGGGTCTGCAATCCTGCATGTAAAGATCTGCACAACAGAGGGGCGTTAATTAATGAGGCGGGGCCTTTCAGACCCACTTCAAATCACAGAGGCAGCCGCGGCAGGAGGCCACTTTATAGGAACACATATGGACAACAGCTGAAGGAAGAGACGAGAGCACACTGGCGCTACTGTACATGTGGGGGACTCACCCTTTAGCAGCAGTGGAGTGAAGGGTATGAGTGGGGCTCTCAGGCTTGCTAGAAGGTCTCGGTAGGATTTGTGGTTCCTCGAAGGGTCCTGTGGCAAACATAAACAACATCATCATTACAAATGCTGTCAAATAATGTCACACCAGCATTCAAAGACAAAATAATGTATTGCTCAGAGGTTCAGGAGACTTCATTGAGTTAACAGTTATGCTGCATTCAAGTGCTAACTTAGAATTAAAGTCAGAAAAGTGTTTATTTTATTATGAGTACTGAGTAGAATACAAGGATACAAATAGATCACAAGTGACAGTAAAGAATTGTACATTGCATCACAAAAATGTTGGGAACACTTCTTTTTGTGGAAGCCTTACTGTATAATGCATTATAAAAGTACTCATAATGTACTTTTTAATGCATTATATCTTTTCATAAATAGTTGCAACCAAAGTTCAAACGTATTATAATATTTGCAGATTCATTGTTACAACTGAAATTGGTTGTTTGTCATGTGTTTTACTGCATTTTACTGTGTTCAATGAATAGACAAGTATTATAATGGCATAATTAACAAGGCATAATTAATGCTTTAAAAAATGTATAATGCATTATATAAATGGATAAATCATGGTTTCCACAAAAAAATTAAGAAGCACAACTGTTTTCAATTTTCTAATAATAATAAATGCTTCTTGAGCAGCAAATCATAATATTAGAATGATTTCTGAAAGATCACGTGACACTGAAGACTGGAGTTATAATGCTGATATTTCAGCTTTGATCACAGGGATAAATTACACTTTAAAATAGATTAAAATAGAAAATAGCTATTTTAAATTGTAATAATATTTCAGCTTATTACTGTTTCTACTGTATTTTTAATCATATAAACGGAGGCTTGCTGAGAAATCAATGAGAAACATTTGAACTCATACTAAATCTGAGCACAGATATTCTTGAGTTTAAGATATTATGAAGATCTGTTCTGAAACTCTAGGAGTCTTTTTTCCCCAAGAAAAAGCAGGAGACCACAGCAAAAGTCAATGTTTGCTCTCCATTTAATCTCATCGCTGTCCAGGAGAAACAATCGAGATATTAAAGACATTGCATTTGTGATTTTTCTTCACTTACCGCAAGGCTCTCAAACTGCTGAAACTGCTTCCGGAACTTTCCTGGCAAACCCTGCCAAAACACCCATACATATGCAATTAGCAACCAACACAATTGGCAATTAAATCTCTATTAGGAATAGAATGGATGAAAACCAACACATATGCAACACAAATGAGGCACACAAAAAAAAAAAGGATTTTTTGATTTTATTAAAAAGATCGAGGACAGGTGGACATGGAAATATTTCCTTCGGAACAGCGCAAGCTAATTCAGTTTCGTTGCCATGGCAACTGCTAATAGCCTCCTGCCAAGGATAACACTCGGCGGTTCTTGGGAACGAGAGTAGGCAGAGGTGCTAAGAGACAGTGTGTGAGTGTGAGAGAGAAAGAGAAGTGAAAAAGAAAATGGGAGATTAACAAAAAAATGCACTCACTTCCCAGGTCAGACGTAGGCGGCTGACTGCAGGGTTATCCAGTCCCAGAACCAGCGCCAGGAACGACAGCAGATCCTGCTGCTGTTTACATCTAAAACACACACACACACACAGTAGCACTGATTACATACACACACCTGAGAAAGTATGAGGCAGTGTTGTTATTGTTATCTAAATCTAAAACTATTCAAAATCATATTTGGTACTTGAATAAAACATAATAAATGTTAGATGAAAAACTTCAGGGAACTTTATTCAAGTTTTCTTTCACCAAAAACAGATTAATACAATTTTACATGACTCTTTTTCAGCATCTTTCTGACCCTTAGAATTAAGCAGATGTTTATTTGCATCTTTAAGACTATATGCAAATGAACTATGCTACGATTGGCTAACCTCTTTGTATGTGAAATCACTGCTCGCACCCCCTTCAAGTTGCTGAATACTAATCAGGTGCTGATATACGTGGGTGGTCACATGTTAACATGTTCACGGTTCTGACGATTTCTGAATAATTCATTTTTATCACCTTCATAAGCAGATTTAGATTGTACTGTGCACAAACACATATACACTCACAAGGCTGCAATCTTTATGAACTTTCGCAGTAGCTGTATCCTCTTTGGAAGCGACTGGCACTGCAGGATCTCTGTGGCGACCCAGTGCTGCACTTCACTGCACCGCTGCAGGATCAGCTCCAGGTTAAGGGGGCGCCAGCGAGCCTGTTCCCCATGGAACACGTAACACACAAACTCCACCTGTTCAAACAACAACAAAAATCAAACCACAACAGGAACTAAGACACTGGGAAACAGAGAAAACATTGCATAACGTGCCAGAAAATGTTGTTGTTTTTACGTGAACTTTGCTATGCGACTAGCCTTGAACTTAAAGCCAGTTTCCTAAGGCACACATTTAATTGCAATGGAAAACTACAGAGTGTGTATTGTAGCTCTCTAGACAAGCCTTGATCAGACTTTGTAGTAACCCAGCCTGTAGGGATATAAGGATATACCAATAAAAAATATCCATACTGACAAATAACGATATATTGTTGACCATTTTAGGACAGTTTTATTTCAGAAATATTTATTATTATAGCATTTATTAATATTTTTAAATATTTTTAATTTCTTTTCTATTCTTTTTATTTTTATATTTTCTGTAAGTTTTAGTAAAAAAAATTGTGCTTTGTAATTTTTTTATGTGCTTTTGTATTTTGTATTAGCTTTTGTTTTATATATTTCTATATAGCTTTAAATAATTTATTTCTGTTTTAGTGATTTTAGTACTTCAACTTCAGTTCAGTTAGTTGTCATGGCACCATTTCTAATTTTCGAGTTTTTGTTTATGTTTAACTTTTGTTTATATTAGTTTATATTAATTTATATTAAGTTTATATTTATATTTTATTTAATTTCAGCTTTATTTCAACTCCCGAGAAAACATTTTTAATAGTTTTATTTTTAGGTAACAATAACAACACTTTTAGAAATTTTACAACCTCTAAAATCTGACAATCCTAGACTCAGGATCACATTTATTTGTGCAAAAACCTAAAAAGTAAATAAATAAATGTTACTAACTGAAAAATTAGTAATTAATTGTAGCTTAAATGGAAGACCATGATAATGGAAAAAAGAGTTGTGAGTTTGATTCCCACATTCAAATAAAATTGACCTTGAATGCACTGTAAGTTGCTTTGGATAAAAGGCGCTGCCATGCACACACAAAAACAACAACTAATAACCAGTTTAATGCACAGGACGCAAGGAAATTTGTCCTTTGAGAATGAATCTCCTGATATCTGGGAATTAAAATAGCTGGAAGCATGACATTTTTTGATATTATTGTGTGCGCAATGCAATACAATAGCTGTCTGCTGGACTGTCAGTGTGTGGTGAAGCAGTGCTGAATGCTGTAGTGTCCTGACCTCGTGCACACAGCTGAAGAGTTCCCAGTCGAACACCACCAGCTGATTGGCCACCTCCTCTGCACTCATGTCATGGAGTTTGCTGTCGCCTGGTGACCAGTGGATCTCCTCAGGGAGGGGTATCTGACCAACAAAGAAATGTGGATGAGGACCGGTCTCACCAAAAGACACTGAGGGGTACAAGTCAATATGGGTTTTTAATAACTTCTACATTTAGTGCCCCCAAGCCTTGAATATTTGCTTACAACCTTGGGTTTCTAACTACATTTTCTCTCACACAGCGAAGCTGAAATACAAAGTTCTGTCATGAAACTCTAGATGGTGCAGGCTAATTCTCAATTATCTCTAATCTCTTTGCAATTACATTATTTTCTATTAGGCGCAGCTGATTGGTTCCTGCTGTATCAGTAGCCAATCAGCTCGCTGCTCAACCCTTAAATACTTGGTTAGCATTTGCCTCAGAAGTGCAGTGCGTTTTCAGAAACCCTCCACCTTCCCCAGCTCCACCTCTGTAGATCTTCTACGGGTAATTCATGCACGCTATATTGTACAGCAGCAGCATGTCTTACTTGCTCACAGCAGCGTGTTGTGTATGTGTTGGCAGTAGCAAAGTGTACTTGCTCTGTAGCAGCAGCAGCATAGCAGATCTATTCCGCCAAGACCAAACATATCAACACTGTCATACCCATTACCATGCCAAACACTCGAAGAGTTTTCACGACAGAACAACAATTTCAGATTTTAAATAACTGTGACACTGTGATACTACTTTCAGTTATTTGTTTGAATAAAAAGAGATTTTGATGGCAATCGAATGCCTTTCATAATTTCTAAACCACTAAATAAAGTCCTCAACACTATTGTGGATAACTCCTTCACTGAACATTGTAATTCATGGTGTTTGACACATGATAATCATAAGTGACTGTGGGCATTAATGGTTGCTATTTATGAAGGCCTCCATAGCCACACCGTTCCCCCCACCCAACATGAATGTCTCGCCCACGGTTCTCACCAGGCTCTCGAGCTCTGAGGCCTCGCAGGCGAACAGGTGGGTGTTGACGCCCAGGGTGGTGAAAACGGCCTCGTCGCTGGGACGGAACACAGCCTTCTCTGAACAAACACAGATTAGATTGTGATGTTAAAGCAGATGATCGAAGACATTCTGAAAAATGTTGTGTCCCCAAGCAGTGAATCAAGGTCTGGATCATTATAAACTTGGCCATTTTGTACACAAATGATACTGTGTTTGAGGTTTTAGTTTAGTCTTGGTATGTTTAGATGGTGTTTATGGGAACAAACTTTAATGGTCTTACCTCCAGCTGAGGTGACAGCCACCAGTATAAGGTTGGCAGGTTGGGTGGGCTGGTCCTCGCTATACTGGAGCTTCTCTTTCACCAGAGCCAAGATCTCCCCGACCCGGCATGAAAGACGGCTCCGAATGGTCACGTATGAATGATCTGGTGTGTAAACCCTGCAGAAGACTAAACAAGGACCAAACAGTCAATCCTGCTATCCAACACAAAGTCAACAGAGATTTCAGGCAACAGTATCACACGCTTTTATAATAATAATAATAATAATAATAATAATAAAACATTTTATTTGTTAACCAACAGGTTATTATTTGGCAAAAATAGGTTTAGGTAGGTCAATACATTTGCTCATTACATATAGATAATATATCTTATAGATAAGAAGTAATAATAGTAATAATAATAGAATTTTCAGCATCACATATATTATATATATATTTCCAGAAATCAGTATCAGCATCACCCATTTATACTGAATAATTTTATCACGAGTTAATTGAAAGATCCAAAACTTTGAATAGTATTATGTACAGTATTGACTTCCTCTTCATTCGCCAGTCACAGCTCTGACAAAAGCAGAAACTGGGTCACTGGAGGCTTCAGGGTAGCAGTGTTTTGTACTGTCAGATTGCCTATTGATTAAGGTCTGGGAAATCACTTAGCTTGGCTTGAGCCACTGCCCCGACAAAGAGTCCCATTCCATCAGATGAGCTCATTGCATCTATACAACTTGGCAGACGCTACCCCGTGACCCGATTTGTCATCCTGGTTTGAATGAAGTGGAAGCAGACTGGCACTTTTACAAAAAAGGATGAATAAGATGATTCACTAACGGTATTCTCATGGGCGTTATTGCACAGCTAAGCAAACGCAAAGTTAATAAACTGTGGTCAGTCTGTGCAATATTTATGCATTCTATTAAAACGTACTCTCGTCTGAGCCACGGAAAGCCTCTCGGGGCTGCAGGCAGGCGTCGATGCGTCTGAAGTGTCGGAAGAGCGGGCGGACTTGCTTCTTGCGACTTTCCTTGTCTTCCTCGGCTCTGTCGGATAGGAGGGAAAAACAAGTCATGTAGCTATTCAAGTGTAAATAACTAAATAAGTTATTTGTCTCCAAAAGACGAATATCAACCTAAAATTAGTTTGGTAATGGCATCATGGATGGAAAATGCTCTATGCATGGGCAAGATATTTGAGGACCAGTCATGGCAGGCTCTTAAACTATTTGTTATGACTGGACTGCAAGAAATTTTAAACTCCAATATGCCAAAACAGTGGAAATGACATTGTTTACATGGCATCTTTATAATTTAAAGAAGCAGAAAAACCAAACGTGCCATTGCCAATTTAATGTCAACCAGATAATATATAGGCCTATTTTTATAAACTGGGATACAGAAACTGTTTAAGGGTTTATGAAAAGATGGCTGCCCCGTTGAGAGGCTTTTAATGACACAATAGAAATTGAACACAACACATTAACGTATTAATCTCTGCACATTAATTCTTCATCTGCATCTAAAGCTCTTAATGGGCAACTACATACGCCTCATTTAATACTTTACAACTCATAATGTACGTAAACTAAGAGGCTCTGTTTCTTCATGTATTAAATGATTTCATGTTACTCTATGATTTCTGCAGCCATTATAGCTCATAAAAAACATTTATAGCTTAAATTAATATTCCACTGTGAGGATGAAGAGGATTTGATGCTTACGGGCTGTGTAATATCTCAGTCCAGCGCTGAAGTTTCAGGACGTCTTCCACCAGTTCAGGAAAGCGACTGAGCTCCTGAACGGCGCGCAAATACAGGTCCTGAAAACATAGGTTGCATTATTATTAAAACCAGGAGTGAATAAAGAAGAAGCAACTGATGATTATGAAAAGTGAACCTCTTTATAAACCAAAAATGTATAAATTGATTTAATATTTTAAAATGGCAATGTGAAAACAAAACGTAGTAGTTTATGGTCTGACACTGATTTGTGTGCGTTAGAAAAAACACTTATGAGCATTCCTTTGAGTTTTTTTACACACGTGTGCAGTACCTTTGGGAAGGTGTTGGAGCGATCTCCCTCCTCCTGCAATAAGTCTCTGTATGTGTCCAGATAGCGGAAGGCCACAGTCAGAACTGCGAGTTTCCGCTCCGCTCCCTCCCAGCCGGGCCAGCCCTCACCCTGCTTACCCTCTGAGCTGAATCTGAGCCAGGAGTTAAGAAACAACACACTCACGAGCCAACACATACACACCTGCGCTCACTAAATACAGTGAATACAAATGTACACACATCTGAACCTGTACAGACAGACAGACAGATAGACAGATAGATACATAGATGGATAGACAGACAGACAGACAGACAGACAGACAGACAGACAGACAGACAGACAGACAGATAGATAGATAGATAGATAGATAGATAGATAGATAGATAGATAGATAGATAGATAGATAGATAGATAGATAGATAGATAGATAGATAGATAGATAGATAGATAGACTTTTGCCTAATGTAGCCTAAAACACAATATACAGCTGGTGATTTTCAGCACAGATTGTGTTGAGTCGGTTTGCGGAGTGCATGTGGATAAACACATACTCAGACAGCCGCTGTCCGATCACCTGACACAGATGCCGCACTGGAAAAACAAAATCTATGCCTCTGTGGCCAGACAGCCAGAATAATTACAACCTTTGAAAAGTATTGAGGGCGATGGAACACACCCATCACACCCACACACACTCACATACACACACACACTACAACATAAGCACACACGGAATGGATTTTTTTGTTACTCACACACTTATATAAGTCAAGTTGGTGAAGTAGCACATAAGCATTTAAGCAAAGACATAATTTTTCCGCAGGTAAAAATGACCTAAAAATCTGCAAAGACTCCCTGTCCCCAATCCTACCACTCATATGCGCAGGAAACCTGAAAGGCGGACTAAATTTAAACTGGAGTATCCCTGAGCCTCTCTGGCTATAATTAAAGAGTCCCGACACCCCGTCTAAAATTGACACAACTATTCCCATACATAAAAAGGCCCAAGAGAAGCTTCTCCAAATGGCATCCTAGATCTAGTAAATCTATATCCAGAGCCGTCACCTCTGCTTGGGTGCCCAAAAAACAGCAGCAGTCTGAGCCGCTGGGCAGCTGCAAAAGATGAACTCTGTTCCCTTGCACGAGTCCTGGATCGCGGTTTGGAGCCCAGCCAGGCCGAGTCTGCCGGGAGTGTTTGTCAACGTGTGAAAGGCTGAAAGCACTATCAGTCCTAAATGAAAAGGAATCATCCTGCTTTGAAATCTTTTTATTAAACCCCTTAAATGAGCCCTGACTAGTGGGAAGTGTAGGAGACGGGTCTTTTCTAAGCAGGAAGCAGACATGTTGCCACAACAAAAAGATCTGATTAGGCCTGGATTAGGTCAAGCCAAAGACCAGGAAAAAAAGGTGTGGAAAATAGAAAGATAAATGGCTCAGGAGGAGGGAGAGGAAAGAGAAAGAGAGGAGTGGATCGTAAGGCGAGGTGGTGACGGAAGATTAGCGGGGGTCACTGATTCCCGCAGAAGATCCGCAGCAGACACGCTGCATTAGGAGCGCTGAGGCATGCAGACGGGCCTTCCCAGGAATACCTTTGTGCTCAAAGTCTGCAGACAAGCCCCTCAGACGCCATTATGGTCTGGGTAGGGGGGCTATGGCACTCACAGAAGGAATGTAGGTCATCAAATAAGAGGGGACTTATGGGAGAGAAAGAGAGAGGGGTGTCCTCTGCACACACACACTTATACACACTCTGCCTAAAGCTAACAAAACAAACACATTCCCCACATTGCACTCTTCTTATCTGAATTTCGACAACCTCGATGGATGGACGGGGGGGATGGACGAGGGGGCTGCAGAGACTGATAGAGGTTGGTTAGCATTGCGGCTAATTGGTAAATCATTTTGACCCAAATCTTAGGCAGCATGTGCAACTGCTCTTAGCCCCCTGCGGTAGACAGATGCTGGGATTCTCGGTTTAGTTTGTTGGCTGTTTTTAGCAGATAATTCAGTTAGTTTTGGAAGTGTTTTGAAGACTGACAAGTGTTCAGTTTTTCTGAGTGTTACAAAGTAAACTAACTGATTGGAGAACATGTTGGGCACTAGCATAGCTGTCACTGCAATAATTCAATTTCAAACACAGTAAAATAAACAAACAACACGTAATAATAATACAGTTTTAAAGTTTATCATTGCTCCACGAAATTTCACCAGAAATACAATTAGTCACATAGACATGATTTAACCAGTTCTGGGTCGAGATGGTAACCTTTGTACTGGAAAACCATAAAGCATGGTTATGCTAGACTTTGAGTATGTGAAATTTCTTCTGATAAAGACAAAAGGATATCACACTATAGTACAGAGCCACTAAGGGGACATAATGATGGAAAAAAAATGTGATGGGAGGAGAAATTGTAATTCAATGCTTTTGTGTTTAATCACAAAAACTTGCGTCCGAAACTTTGCATTCGTTCGCAAAAGCACTAAAATATAGTTTTTCCTCCCATATTAAAAGTTTTGCGAGTGAATGTAAAGTTTCTCAGGGGAATGCAAAACTTTTTGCGAACAAATGCAAAAGGATTGAAAAATAATTTTGACTCCAATCTTAATTTTTTTCCCATCACCATGTCTCTCCCTACTTTGGGGCTTCGGTTTTTTAATAATTAATCAAATACAAAGAACAAATTATGTAATCAAAATGAATTAAATTCAAGTTAAACATTAAATTATTTAATAAAAGTTCAATATAATAACTTTTATTAAATAATATAATAATTTTTCCGCAAGAGAGGGCAACACTGCGTTGATCCTGAAGCAAGATTCCCAACATAAATGGTAGGCTAACCCTTATTCCTAATGCTAATGCTAACCAAAATGATTGATGAGACCATTATCCTAGCCCACCCCCCATAAAACTAACTGGCTAATAGAAGCATTGATCCAAAGATGATGAACCAGGTCCATGTTCTAGTTGAATAAATCACCTTATGATAGGGTTACGGTCGCCCGTTGTAGAGTTTAAGAATTGAAGAGGTTGACACTTATGGTTCTGGCAAGAAGAAAGGATACTGGTGAAGCAAGACCTGCTGGAACTTGTCTGATGCCAGGAAGATTGGGTGTGTCAGCATGAAGTCATCCAGGAGTATTTCTGCAAAGAGAGAAAGAAGAACACAACCTCATTAGTGACGTCGCAACTGAACAAAATGTTCATGTTTGTCTGAGCAACCAGTTGCAGAGATTGACACGAGGAGGACAGAATAATGAAAGAGAAAGAAGTCGAGAAAATGATATCTTTAGCGCAGACTTCGTCATAGCTGTTCGGCAGGTTGTGAACACTCGTTCAGTGAGTATGAAGTTGAACCTGACGGCAAAAGCCTTCACCTCTGCTAGCTCATCTCAAGGACATGCAGTGGGTTTGTGGGTAGAATAAATCACGGTGCTTTCTGGCCCACTTTGGATCACAGACACTCCCAAAGGCTGCAGTGATGTACTGAACAAACATGCCTCTACAATATGAGCCTGAACAGTAGCAGACGAAAGTAAAGAGCGTAAAAAAAACGTCAACAGTGAAAAGGGAATCGTAAGCAGCATAACGAATGAACGAGACTTTGAAAAACTGAAACGCTCAAAAAAAGAATAGAAATGTGTATCATATCTTTCGATCTGGGGCACATCTTGACAGTGAGGTTTTCGGGAACTGTATTTTGGCTGATTTTAGGACATGACGCTGATTATGTATCTGGGTTATATCAATGTGGAGCACATAAATCATTGATACCTAACTATTTAAAACGTGATCGCCCTAGAGGAACAAGAAAAGAGTCAGTAGCACAAAATTAATATGTCAGTTCAGTTCAAAATGCTAAAGCGTTCGCGTGCCATGTAAAGCAATTAACACAATCCCTTTTCAGAGCAGAATCAACTTGTATCACTGGTTCAGTGAGACGATGAGTTTAATTAAGATGAATTGTCAGTTAAGTTTCCTTAGTTGAATCATCTGAACAGAAAAGATTCCCAAAATAATCCTCTGCTTTACCTGATTTGCAGGCAACAACTGATCACTGAATCAGTTCCTGACTGTGATTATCAAAAAAAGGACGCACACGTCCTCCTGCCATTACGGTGCACTCAAGGCGTTCTAATGTGCTTATTAGAAACATGCTCAGACCTGCATACTTCACTCCTCTGTACATGTTTTTGTGAAGTCGCACCTCTTTTGAGAGTCACAGGTGAGGCGTAATGGAAGCTTGGGGAAGATAAGGTCAAATGCACACCTCTCTCTCTCTCTATATATATATATATATATAAATATAAATGTGTGTGTGTGTGTGTGTGTGTGCAAGTTAAAAGGTTGGCATGCGAGTTAGTTTCCTTCCACATCTTTGGAGCTGCAGATCTCTTGCGGTTGCCACGGCAACGCTGACTTTAGAGGCTGCATTGGGAGTAAGGAGAAATAAAATAGAGAGACAGAGAGCGAGACACACAGACAAAATACAGACAGATGTACGCATACAGACAGATGCAAAAATAATCAAGGTAAAACCCACAAAAAAAGCAAATGGGATGCAAAGCCAGAAACGACGGCAAGGCAGGCAGCCAGGTCAGGCGAGTTAGTGAGGAAAAACAGGAACGGAATAACTGGAGGAGGAGTCAAGTGGGTTAATTACCACCTCTGATAGCTGCAAGTCTCTCTCAGGCACGTGTTAGCAACCGAACAGAAGACACGCGACAGACAACCTCTACTGAAGTCGATGAGGAATTTATGAGGTGTTGTGTCAGAGCTGAGGGTGTAGAAGATATTAAAGCAACTTGACTTTTAGTCACTGTATGAGCGTGTGCGATTGTGAGGGCTGACGTGAACACCTCTGGACCCCCTCCGGTCAGATGAATGTAAGCATTACTTTCTAGGGCAATGACCATCTCTCTTCATTAGAATTTGTCATGGCTGTTGAGATTAAATTAGAGTGGGAGTTTATAATTCTCGATAACTTGTACTGCAGCCGTAATTGAGCCATGTGTTATGTCAGTGTGTGGGTCTGTTGGCCTCCCTCAGGCATATAATGCTTAGCAGAGAGCATCAAAACTGCTCTGAGGAGCCAAGTCAATTCCTGAATCACATGAACAATCAGCGCATCACACACATTTAATGCATCCAGCTGTCCTTACTCAACACTTTTAGCTCCGACTTAACGGCTTTGAGCCAAATTTAAGAGTTTTATGCTAATAAAATTTTACAACATCAAGGTAAATCAAAGGAATAAAACAGGAAACTGCATATATGCTTTTGCACCTTGCAAAAGCAAAAACCACAGAAGCCTTAATTTATTTCCAGTAATTACAACTTTACAACTTCATTTCTCATAACTGCGACTTTATATCTTACAACTTCAACTCATAATTAGGCTACAACTTTATATCTCTCTGTTGTGACTATCTTTTAAAGTTTGACTTTATATCTTACAGCTGCAACTTTATTTCTTATTATTGCAACTTTATATCTTAAATATCTCAATTGTGACTTTATATCTTACAAATCCAACTTTCTTTCTTATAATTGTGACTTTATATCTTTAAATTGTGACTTTACGTCTTACAACTGCAACTTTATATCTTACAATGTGACGATCTTTTTATATTAAACTTGATGTCCTGTCTCCATAACCTGTTTTAGGTGGAAACAGGCTTCCATAAGAAACTGTCAAAGCAGCTTAACCGTGTAAATGTTTGATATCCACATTTAGTGGTAAATTAGTCAGTGCTGATGTTTAGCTTGGAAATATAAATCAGCATGAAGATGAGGCACAGAAGACGTAAATATGACACCTTTCCGCCTTTTTCTCTAGTTAATCCCTTCTTTCACTGACGGCCCCCACATTCTCCAGTGTTCTTTCATCCATTTTCCTCTATCGACTCACTAGTTTACATTATGATAGAGCTAAAATTGTAACAAATCTCCTGCCCAGATTGGCACCAAACGCTTTAAGTGACAAGAGTTGGAATAGAGTAAAATCCAACACCCACCCTGATACCCACACAAGCACATGCACATGCACATGCACACACATCACACACACACACAATCATTGTCAAATATAGAAACTGCACATGTATTCTCCACAGCAGCACATGATCTCGCACTGTGAGAACCAAACTGAGCAGATGCAGCAGGGAGTTCAGACGGACACCCATCACACGTACAGAACACCCATCGTTCAGACAAGTGAAAATCACTCCCTTTCTTTTCATCTTAAGGTCAAGAGTAGCTCCTGCCAAAAGAAAACACTATAGACGTCTTTAGACGAAGGGAGGTAACGGGGTGTGTGCAACTGAAGGCCGTCTCTGAGAATTTCAATTTCAGCAAAAACAACTTTGATGAGACTAAACTGGGATCATTTCATATGTAATATCATGTCTCTCTAGAGGTTCAGATGAGTTCATTCTCAACTGTTCTCAGAGTTTCCAGGATACCAAGTTTGCAATCAAAAGTCATTGAAAAGTCATCTTCTTAGAGTCAATTTCAATCAATCAATCAATCAATCAAAACTTTTATTACAGACACAGTGTCCAATTTTTAAAACACACCCAACATATTACAACAACAATAACAAAAACATTCCTAATGCTTTTGTATCTAAGAATAAATAAATATAAATAAAATGCATATAAATAACATTTATAAGCTATTTTCTGTGAATGTGCGAGACTTCCGGTTCATTAGCCACTATATAGGTTAATAACTTGAAAAATAACATGCAGTAAACAATAAAACAATGTGCACTACAAATCAGAGTGTTTTTGATTACAATAATAAATGCTTGTTTGCAATATCAAGCAGCATAACAGACTGTTTTTGTTCAGCAAAAATAACTGGACACCTGAAGCTTCGCACATTCAAGTTACAAATGGCCGAACCCGCTCTTACTTTAAAAATGCGATAAATAGTATCATATTAATGCATTAGATACTTTGTAAACTTCATTAAAAGAGTTAAAATAATTATAATTGGTCGACCTCTTGGAAGACTGGCAGAGGTTGCGGACCCCCTCTGCATTTTAATAATTGACATAATTAATACTTAAATGAAGCATAACTAAAAACTCATCTAGGTTGAAAGAGCGACATTTGAGCAATTTCATTTTCCTTTGTGTCTAAATAAATGTTTTTAGGCATGGGGACACCTCAAGGTTAGGGGTCACGGAGGTTCACGGATGTGGTCAATGTATAGACTATAATCAGCTGTAGATCAGAGATTGGGATTTCAGGAGAGCGTAATGGACCAGCTTGGCGTTACATAAACCATGATAGACATTCCGTTACCATGGAGGCCTTATCACATCTAAAACCCCCACTACCCACGCATGCTCTCCTTTCTCTTCCTCACGCCGTCTTTTCTTCATCTCTCCCTCGCTCACGTTGGTGCCTTTTGGCATGACGCACCGAGTGTGTGCATTGGTGTGTGTTTTGAAGGTCTCTGTTCATTCTCTGAGGCTGCATGCGCTTGTTCTTCGTATCTGCTCTATCTCGACCCCCCCCCCCCTGCACAAAATTCTTCCATTCTGGGAGGCATTTCACCCTTCAACTCCCATCTTTTCTTTGGATCGTAACACAAAACACCATCATTCACATGCAAATCTGCTTTGGCGGGCCGCCAACTATAAGTAAATACTCGAACGCCACTGAAGACCGCCGCTATTCTCTAAACAATCCTTTGAAATTAATGCTCGTGGTGAAAATTTCCCATACAGTTTGGAAGGAAGAGCAGGTGCAAATTAAATACATATGCTATGAGTCTTTCAAAAGCTGACAAAAGCAAGAAAGAGTCTATGTCAAGCCACCAGTCTAGAGAAAAAGCATGCAACTCGAAAAAGAAAAAAAAACACCTTACGGCCTTTAAACTAAAACAGAGAATGCTGAATTTAGAAGCATGCCACTTTTTTTTTAGGTCTAACCCATTTCAAACTGGCACCAGGAGAGATTGTTCCTAGAGCAGGACTCACAAAAAGAATATTTAAAGCCTGCTCTCTGGTCAACAGGGAGAAATGATTTGAAACCTCTGCGACTGGTATTACATAACATGAAAATGAGAGATGTTTTAATAGCCAAACAACATCAGTCCAAGATGTACCCACATGAAAGCACGACACAACTGAACTCCACAATACCAGAGAACAGAACACCCGTGCAAACAAATCCAAACCCACAGCAAAGTTAATGGATTCATCTTATTCCCTTTTGTTTGCCAACCGTGTGCACGAACTTTGAACCTGGCCCTGAAATTATGCATTACCGCTGCAGGCAGTGTGTTGCTGCTGCTGTTACTCGGGGCATTTTGCACATTCTTGCAACATCGAACTCAAATATGTGCAGTTTTATCACATAATTTCTTTAAAGACGGTGTGCACTAGGGGTTTAATGGTTCTCGGCATAGCCACAGGAACTAGGGGTGCTGAAATGGAATTTAAGATGACGAAATAAAGTTTTGTAGCCTACTTCAACACGTATTAAACTTTCCACCTTTATTCATACAATTATTACAAAGATTAATTTGTTTTCATATGTTGTCGAATGTGTTTTGTGACTTTGAGAACTTAATATATTTCAACAGCCGATCTTGCACGGCGTGAGTGATGCTGGTTGAGGAGCAGCATGTCTCAGGACTCATCTGATACTTATGCATGTTCTTGATTAAAGCATTCGTCAGCATTACTCCTGAGCGCTAAACCACATTTGTGGATAATAACAGCTCCTGTGTAGTGAAATATACAGTGTTTTCAACATTTTTTTAATCATGAGTTCTGAGCGTATATATATCTTGGTCCTCATTTATTTGTATGTTAATCTGTAAGTGTTGTGTTGGCTGTTTAATTTTAGGATTTTTGCTGTTTACCACTCTCGCGGTACTTTGATGTCATCCACTGATCGGTCTGGACAGCGCCACTTCAACTCAAACACACCTTAAATCTGAAGTGCCCACTTCGAATACTTCTGACTGAATAACTTTTGTAACTTTAATAAGGATTAATCATTATTTAAGCTATACAGTGAAGATTATATGCAGTTATTTTACATTTGATCACTTGATTCAATTTCTGTACCTGAAAACTACTGTTAGATCAACCTGAAAAACCTTTTATATTGAAAAAATGTGTATCTTGTACTTGAACTGATGTACAAACTGAACCGAGTAATTTGAACCGTTACACCCCTAGTGTGCACATATATTCGATTATAATGTCTATATGGTATATATAATTGTCACTATATCACCCTGTTTGGACCATTTCCCACCACTATTCTTGTCACCCTAGTTATTGATTTCCTTCATCATCACTGCTGTGTATTGTTATTAATCACCTGTCTGTGTGTTTAAGCCATGTGTTTTCAGTTCACCCTTGTCTGGTCTTGTTCATGTATGGTTGTATTGCTTGCTCTTCTTCATTTGGCATTACCTTGTGGATACTATTAAATACAGTATGAACCTTTCCTCTGCTTGCCTTCATGTGCAGCATAATGTGACAATAGTGTATACAATGCCATTAAAAAGTTTGGGGTTAGATATCCTCAAGCCAGCTTGTGTTTGTAATACTGCATACGCATAAACTTTCTTATGAAAAAAGTCACAGTTTCCCGCAGGCAAAGAGAGATGAACAGACCCAGCCCATCGTCACAGCAAGAATGGCCCCAATACTTCAAAATAACATCTAACACATGTTTGATTAGGATGATAAGGAGATCATCAAAGCTAATAGCTCCTTTATGGCTCTTTTTCTAAACAGTTCTGTATGTAATCATCACCCTCCACAAGAGTGAAAGAACTTCATCGCCATTATAGTACACAGTGATTAACATAACTCATTGCTACGTTTGTCACTCTCTGCGTTATTGTTTATTCCAGTGGTCTAAAAGCATGAATAGCTGTTCGAAGGTTCTGTATCTTCTTTGGTAAGCTGTTTCGGAAGGAGGCTTTCCATGTGCGACTGCTTCTTGGTGGGAGTGATCACTGTGCGCTAATCACATCCTTCTCTGTAGCAAGCAGGAGGCTGTTTTCAGGCTGTTATTAGGGCTGTCGGTCAAGCCACTGATCCGGGAGCTCCAGGCCATCTGTGTGTGTGTGTGTGTGTGTGTGTGCACGCACGCGTGTGTCTGAGTGTGCAAACTGCGTGGTGAAAAAGAGCAACCTCTGCTGTCACTTCAAAGGGGCGTCACGTGGCGCATTTGCTATGGTTTGATTCAGGCACTGACTCGCAGTGACTGCAATGCTGTTTTTGTGATGCAGAATGAAAAGAACGGAGAGAGAGAGAGGGAGAGAGGGAGAGAGAGAGAGAGAGAGAGAGAGAGAGAGAGAGAGAGAGAGAGAGGGAGAGAGAGAGCGAGAGAGAGAGAGAGAGGCTTCAGAAGTGCCGCCTTATAATAGCTTTCAAAAATTGTGTCTACATAGCCTGGGTGTGATTTTCTCCAATAACATCAGGGCATGAATTATGGGGGGTTTGCAAAGGAAATATGATGCCCAAAATAAGGCTTTTTAGAGCATCAAATAATCATATTAGACTGATTTCTGAAGGATCGTGTGATACTGAAGGCTTTGCATCACATGAATAAATTACATTTTAAAATATATTAAAATAAAAAACTCTTATTTGACATGTCATAAAATTACTGTTTTTACTGTATTTTGGTTAAATAAATGCAGCCTTGGTGAGAATAAGACTTTTTTGAAAAATGTGTAAAAAATCTACCGATCCCATACTTTTGAATGGTAGTGTATATATAGAACATTTTTAAAACATTGAAAAAGTATTTAAGAGTCGGTTAGCATTTGCTCATCTGATTCCTGAGTCTGAGAGAGGCTCGTTCTTCACACAAGAACATTTGTGTTAAGAGAAGCCAACATGCTCACACAAATATCCATATCAGAACATGGAGAAAATAGCATCCAAAAACAACTATTTACAATATATATATATATACGCCCAATTCTAAGGCAGCACTATCCTTTCCCGACAATCCAAGAATGCACAGTGCCGAGCACAGAAGAAAAAATAATCCAAGATGGAGGATTCTAAATATATTTATTCCAACACTGCAAAGCATTGATAAAAAAAGTTTAGTATAATTCAAATGAACTATTTTTCCTGTAGCTCAGAGTATGAGCACTATAGCAACAGCAAAGTCATGGGTTTAATCAACTTTTGCATCTGCCAAATACATAAATACAACAATTTTGTTATGCTTATTAGAGTATAGCATTATTAGATAATAGCAAACTCTATTGGAATCAGTTGTAAGCGCTATTTGCATAGTGAGTGTCGAGTTGTTGCAATAGTTTTCTAAGTTGCCTATACGCAGGAACAGTATAAATGATTCATATATATCACACAAGAACACAAACACTTGAAAATACCCTGCTGCATATTAGCGCCCACTCCACACACAAATATTGCAACACTAACATACATCAAAATGCATATTCAAAATGCACAGTCGAGGTGGACACCGTAGCTGCTTTCAGCAGAGCAGCCCAGGTGTGTGGATAAGCACAAAATGAGTGGGCATAACCATTAAGGATCAAGGAGAAGGGGGGCGAGAGGGTGACAAGAGAACGAGAGAGATATCTCGCTTTTCCTCACAATGTTATGTAAAGCCCTGCAATGGGAGGCCAGTGAGTGGGCAGTCATTCCACTCTAATCCCTCACTCTTTTCAAAAGAAAAAAAATGCTAGCATTCCTCCTACACAAACACACTCTCTCCGATTGCACTTCTTTCTCTCTCTCCTTGCATTTATTTCTTTCTCCACACTTGCCGAAGATTCTTTAAAACACCCTCAGGACAGTTTCGGCCCACAGGAAAGCAGCACATGGAGAGTGGTGTGGTCCTTATACAACCAGGCCTCAGTCTATAGGGACTATCTGACTACACCTCTAGTTACCTTCATTAACTTCTGATGATATTACCTGCGGAAATCTTTGTGCATATGACTACAGAAGTTTTCATTCATTCTTTTTTTTAAATACCGGAAACGGTAAATATCGGTTTCGTTTACATAATGGTTGACCAAGAACTAAATGTGAAACTTAAATCAGTGACCTTAGTGACTGGTTGATGCGACAGCGTGTAGTTAAAGATTCACTTTACAAGTATTTTATAAAAATAAATAATTATGGCCCTTTTAATAATATATGTTGAGGGCAATTATTATATTGCATTTTTCACTTATAAAAAGCCTATGAGGAGACATTAAAAACCTTTTTTGCCATTTTTTTAATGTATTTATTTATTATTATTTATTATTCCCATTCATATTGAAGAGCCACATATTTATCCAGTGCGGTCATGCCCATTCAAAGTGAGGGGGCACGTGCCCCCTCAGATTTTTCCTCCCTGATAATTTTTTTGTCACAACTTTATTCCTATTATGCTCCATAATTACCAGAGCCTATAACGACTCAAATGTATTCTTCTGGATGTGTAATAAATCGGTCAGCATCAGCACCGCCCCTTTTTCCTAATATGGTGTCTGTGTAAGCGCGTAGCGCTCTAGAATATTTGCTGTGTATGTTTAAGCAACTGACTCGTCTCACACGTTGAGCTGGCAATGTTTTACAGATGGTCTAGAAGTGGTAAGTGGGCAAAGCAACAAATCGGCATTGAATTAGTTGGCGGATGATATTAAAAGGCAGTGGAATTATTTGTGGTTGACCTGGAAATTTTAACTTGATCAAAAAAGTTATGGATTTGATATTAGCTGCGATTTCAGAGCATTAACTTAAGTTGTGTCAGTGTAACGTTATAGGTAGCTAGCCTAGTCTAACCGTAAACTAGTTGACTAACGTTACTGCCTGCCATACAAAGCCAATAAGCCATAGTAACGTTATCTGATCGGTTTTGAAACATCTGTTCTGTTTTGTCTTGTGTCAAAGTCTCCAGCTGGTTCAATTGTTTTCAGTTTCATAGAAACGAGGGTGTTAAATTTGTTGTAGGCTAACTGCAAAATCCAACCTAACGTTATCAAGGCATCGACTTGATGTTTCTCTTAATCACATTTTAATATTAAAATAAATTATTTTCACAGCACCACAAAGTCAGACCTCAGCACCTTTATGTACCTTTAATGTAAGATCGTTCTTAGGTCACATACCAATTTAAAATCATAACATAAAAACTGCAATGGTACTGTTTTTAAAACCATGTGTAGTAGGCCTAAGTGTACAGTAAGTGTGTGTGTAAACATGCTTTAATGAAGTAGACTTCAAAAGCTTTTGAATTTGAGCTTACAGTTCTTTCATCAACCTGTCTTTTACATAAACTTACAAAATAGATACTTTAACTCAGGTAGAGGAGGGTTGCTGCTAGCTCCGTTAAGGTATTTCTGGCCCTCCCAAACTGCATTGAAAGAGTATGTTTAGCAGCCAGAATGTAAAAATTTTCAGGGGGAGAAACCCCCTGGCCCCTCCTAACATGATCCATATCACCCGTCAGAAAACAATTGCCACGTCTCAGATTGTGCCCCCCCAGAATTTTTGCTTGCATGACGCCCCTGTATTTATATATACATTGCTGATCCAAATACAAAATGATTTTCGCAATGATATAGATTGAGGTATGTATTAGAACTGCAAAAACTTTTCTGCAAAAACAATTAAGCATGAAGTCCCAAGCTACTCCCCTCCTCGGCATGTAACACTGGAGGACATTTTCACAAAATTGGCAACTAACGAATCATATGGCCATTGCACTGCTCTTGCTCTGCCCTCTGGGACTTTGTTCTGACACGCCAACCAACAGAACTACGTTTGCCTAGGGCTCACATCTGGAAGGGTTAGAGGTAAACAATGTTATGTAATGATCAACTTGCTAATCTTGGTTCGATGAGCCCTACCAAATCCCTCCATTGCACACTACCAGTTATTGCACTCATGAGGTGTCCATTCACATTCCAGAGATAAAGCAGTTTCATGGGTGTGTTGTGTTGTCTTGGAACAGAGGGTTCAGAGGAATATGGTTCCAGGGAATTCTGGATTCTACATACAAAACTCAAGAGATAAAGGTAATAAAAGTAAACAGAAGTAGATATTTCAAAGTCATTAAATACATAGAGCACCAGAAATGTAGAAACATCTACAAAGTGCATCTGCAGTTACTCATTGGTTTAACAGCTGGGCTATGTGTCTTCTTAACACTGATGACTTGACTGCATGTGCATCAGGACTGATATGTAAGCAGTGTCTTATTTCAGTGTGTTACCTCTTGACTCTGGATCAGTGGACTTCCCTCAGTCCATAATCCACAGTCACTCTACGGACAACAACACTAGATGAGACAAATTGCAAGCCCATTGTTGGCTAATCCAGGATTAGTGACACATTTTCAAAAATTTCCCGGGCCTCGATAATGACAAATTGTAGAGAAAATGTCAGTCTTATCTAGAAGAGAGGCATCCCCCTTTACATAAAAAAGAAGTAAAACAGGTTGAGAATAAGGCCAACTGTCTCAGTATGTGACATAAAACTGAAACCTCTCTGATCTGGCTAGCAGAGGTTAAAGATAAATGACTTAAAATCACCTCCAAATGAGAAAAAGATACCTCAGCTGTCAAGCAAACAACACAAATTAAAGTTTAGGTCATGGCATCATTTTAGAGGTTAGCAAGAGCTAGAATGTGTTTTGAAAAGAAATTATTAAATTTAATGAATTTTGGATTTTGAATGATTAATGTAATGTTTCAAGTTACAATTTTCAGTTGGTTTAAGCAAGTTTAAAGACTTCAAATTCTTCAAAAGAAACACAAATGAAGATATTTTAAATAAAATCTTAAAGAGAGATCTATTTAAATGAATTAAGCCTAAATTCGATCGTCTCTTCAGAAAATTTGGACTAAACCGCTCAATTCATATGGATTAGTTTTAAGATCTCTTACGACTGTCAACGGAGGGACAGAAATCTCTCAGACCTCATTAAAAATAACTTCATTTGTGTTTCGAAGATGAGCGAAAGTCTTACAGGTTTGGAACGACATGTTGGTGAGCGAAAAATGAAAATTCTGTCAATTAGTGAACTATCGCTTTAAATATACAATCTACCTGAAGTACATAAACCTTTCCTCGCCTTTCTATACTGTTCAGAACAGTCCAATGAAAAATAACAAAACTAGCCTATCCGTCGTCATAATTTATCTAGCTATAAAAAGAGACATTTTATTAGTTACCATACATCCTATCAACGCGTTGAACCACGGCAAACGGCCCGTTTGCCCATTGATTTCACATCAAGCATTCTCTCTTTATGCACCGGCATACTGTAGAAATCCCTGCAGTTTCCATGGTTACTTCACAAAAACACTCTAATGCACATGTGCAGTGCAAACTGCTGCACTATAGCTGCAAGGGATCACTGCTAATAAATGTGTGGGAGAGCCACTCTTCATTGCATAAAAGTCCTGGAACTTACAGGAACAGGTAACATGTATGCACTTGTTACAGCAACCCATTCCCATCACAACACAACACAATTCGTCATTTCCCTGTAAAAAAGTCCTTTGTCTGAGACCAAAATAGAAATCCCCTAACTTCACACATGTGTGAATTGATTGGTTGTCAGTGTTTTCTACATACAGGTGCTCAGTGCTGTATGTGGGTGTCAGGTGTGGGTTGTAGCTGCTTGTGCGATCATGAAACATCCATAACACCAATTTGAGGAAAAACACACAGGAAAGCACCATGGAAACGTTTAATAATTTCATTCGGTTGTCATAAGCTTTCCCATAGCCGAGGAAATACCCTAGCACCACCCTATTGAAGATATTTCCAAGCCAGTTCCTCATTTAGTGATATGATCTGTTATTGACAAATGTGAAAGCACTTTGTTTTATGACATCACTCTCTGTGACCTTTTGATCTGACCTTTTAAATGTTGCCAGTGCTCAATATAATCTCAAGGTTTATGACTAGCCTTGACTGCCTTTCTAAAATACAGTGGCCCACTGTCATGCCACATCTCTGTGAAATAAAGAGTTTCTCAGTCTAGAAGAATGACCTTGTTTACCCAAATTAATATGGCACAACATAAAATGACTTATTCATACAACAGCTTACAGAAGCGGCCCAAATACTGTCTTTATGACAAAATTATTCTCGCAATAGCAGTAAATAACATCTGTAACCATAGAGAGATAGTGACTAAAGTAAATAACAGAATGGCTACTGCTCCATATATGACGCATCTGACAACTAGTTGTCTAGTGTAATTCGTTTTTACACAGCACAGCGAGGCAAGACAGTTTAAGGGAGCCAGTTTGGTTATATTAATTTAAACTTTACGGTCTGGTTCCATTCTGGAACAACACACCTACTTTTCATGATTTAATCAATTCCTGATCAAATTAAGTCCTGCCCTACAAAATTACTCCGAAATATATCATATTCCCAAAGTAAAATATTTTGCAAATTCTCTTTTTTTATGTTGATTTTTTCATGTTTATGTTTTTAAGTTAATATGTTGTCTTAAAAACGAAATTATCATGGAATGACACAAAAAGATTAAAAAAAAGTTTAAATAGCTAGACGACAAAATTTAAACTTAATGAATAAAAGTTATTGATAGCAAGACATGACAAAACGCCCAACAATTTAAGCTTCTTGTATAAAAGTTATTGAGGAGGTCAGTATCGGAACTAGCGCGATTGCGATCGTGAAAATGTATTTGACAATTCATTCTCATAAATAAATAACAATAATTTATTTTTGTGCATTTAAAATGCACGATAATCGCGGTAATTGCAAACAAAAAATAGCGATAAATTGATAATCGTGACAAGCCTTATGGGAACGATTATTTATTGTAACCCACTAGGCCAACTACAATACAGGCGTGAACCATAAACGGTCACCATCAGTTGTAAATGACCTGCTCTTCAAAGATCTACCAAAAATATCTGTCAGTGGAGCACGAACAGTGGGGAGAGGGACTCACCTGTGCAGTTGCCGTACCGCTTTCCCGCCACACTATCCAGCAGCGCCAGCGCTAGATTGTCCGGAGTGTCCGCGGGCAGCGGGGTCCAGTTCGTGTCCAGGCTCGCCTCTGAGCTCTGCTCATCACTGGACAGCGACGGGCTCCTGATGTCCGCAGTGGCGGATGGCCAGCACGGCGCTTCTTCGGTCTCCGGGCTGAACACCTCTCTCGCCGGGCCGCTTTCGGGAGATGTCTCCCTGAAGAACGGCACCACACGGGACAGGCTGGCCCGCCGCCTGGATGCGCCTGTGCCGGTGGCCTTCTCCCCAAAGCCACCCGCCCGAGTGAGTGCATTGGTCTGTTTCTTCAAGAATTTTTCAAGAGGCTTCATTCCAGCCGGCATTTTGATGACAGAAATCACAAGAAGGCCCTGGGTTGATTCTAATTAATACTCAATAATGAACACTTATAATAACCGTAGACGTGCGCGTGTAGGCTACATCATAGCTGGATAATGCTGGAACCCAACTCTGATTGGAAAATGCCTGAAGAATATCTTCCTCGCTGCGTTAAGGTGTCAAGAATTAAATACGCCCATTTTCAATGTTCCTTTTACACAAGTGGATGCTGATGATCAAGTCCTTACTAGCCTCAGAATAATAATAATTTAAAAAAAATCCAAACGTATCCCAGGGAAACCCGTCCTGCACTGCAGTCCTTCAGCTCTAGAGGTAGGCTAAGTGTAACGTTAGGCTACTGTCATTGGCACTGTCAACGAAGCCTTGATCGATGAGTCAATTAGACGAATACTCAGACACAAAAAATGAAAATAGCAGCAGGTAGCACTTAATAATGCATATACATATATAAATCAGTGTCTCTGCCAAGATGCTGGACCATAAAAATGAATCGTTTACCGCAGCAGGTCTGAGGGAAACGGGCTTTCGTCGCAGGCGAGACAGGCGACTCGATACTGAAGATTATTCCGTGTTTGTTTGATCCCTGACTGGTTCGGTGGTATATCCGTATTTATTTTTTCTCTCACGATACCGAATGTCTCTGCGTCTCTGAGTCCGCACAAATACTGCGCTCCGCGGCTCTCACGTATAGTATACAGACTACACACCCTCTCTCTCTCTCTCTCACACACACACACACATACACACTCGCTCTCTCCACCCGCCTTCTCTGCAGCTGAGTGCGTGTTATTGGTGGTGTGAAGAGATATTGCTCAATTGTTTTGAATCGCAGCAATTGCAGTCACAAGCTCATATAGTAACGCTGAAGAACCCACGTGTGCGCCAAAGGCTGAACATTTGGATAGGCTTTTAAATTTTGTTCTTATCATGCACGCCAAAATGTAACATTTACGTGGTATCTAAATATTGAATAACTGTTCATTCAGTGTGCGTGTGGCAATTAGTAGGCTACAATGCCACTATGTTTGTGCTATGTGTTTGAACGTCTGAACGTTTCAGAGTTAAAATGTATCATACTTATAAATGGTTCAAATTAATGTAGGCCTAAAGTACAAATAATTCCTACTGCTGAACCTTGGTTGTGTAACACTTACAGAAAACATTTTTTCATTAATTTTTGTGATTTTCTTTTGTGTGATAAACTTAGTTTCAAAAGAATTTGAATTCCAGCGATTGTTAAATTTTAAATATTTTAATAAATGATTACAAAGGAAATAAATCTATGAATAGGCCAACATACAACTTTCTTATGGGGTGACTAATACTTTTATGGCATTTAAACTTCTATACTCTTAAAAAAAGTTATTTTATTAGGTTCCATGAAGAACCTTTAACATCCATGGAATACCTTTCCATTGCAAAAGGTTCCTTAGTGGAAAAAAGATCTTACAGATTATCAAACTATTATTCACACTAGCAAAGAAGTTCTTTTAAGAACTGTTGACTGAAAGGTTCTTTGGAGAACCCACAATGGTTTTTCTATGGCACTGCTAAAACTTATTTTTAGAGCCTTTATTTTTAAGTGACATTTTTGTAAGGAATGACAAAGAACATTACATTTATTTTGTGTGTTTCCATTAACTCTATTACAGTAGAAATGGTGGACACAATAAGAATAGGGCAAAGTAGAATCAAGAAAATAAAAAAGAACATCTATTTTACATGGACTTTTGTGTATCTTTTAAAGCATAAAGATAACAGCAGCGACATTCGTTAATGAAGAACCTGACTCTAAGTCTAAAGTTCTGTGCTGTATCAATTACATTTGGCATGCGTCTTGTTCTCCGTAAGTCTACAGTTAGCCAGCTGTATGGTTTCAAATTGCCCAGCTGGAAAGCACAAAAGGGGTTATGTCTTTCACAACCACTTCATGAACACACACACTGCATTTAAGTGTCTTCTTCATCAAAGGCACTTATTAGTAGACACATGCCGACACCATCAGACCTCAGGCCTGCATGGTCGAGGTACGAGTGGCTTATAGTTGTGAGCCAAAGAGTAAGCAACTTCATTATCAGTATTAAGTTACGTTTGCCAGGCCATACATGGTGTCTTGTTCAAACGTCTGTCCGGAAACAGTATCCCAAGACACCTATGAGGGGTAAATATGGGATCCGGTGACCATCGGTGACCGCACTATGCTGGGCACTTAATTGAATACAGAATCATTGTAACACATGGGAATAGATACCAATTAATTTGCTTAAAAGTAAAATGCTTGAAAAATTAATGGGATCCATGTGGTTTATAAAACACGTTAAACAATTATATGACCTTACTTTCTTTAATGAAACTCACAAAACAAATAAAATATTGCATAAAACAAAATTTTATGCTTGGCAGAAAAAAAAGATTTAATGGGTTCTATATAGAGTTCTAGGGTTCTTGACTCAATTTTAAAGAACCCTTTTTTGCCCTAAAGGTTCTAAATTGGCAGAAATGTCCTAAATTATTGCATAATGCTTTCATGTATAACAGGGTTTTTGTTCCGTTTTTTTCTAGTGACAATCTGTTTATGTTTATAAATGTAAAATTTTAATTGATCCCATGATGGGAAACCTTAAAATGTTCAGTATATGAAGCGCCTGATAGAACCGTTTAAGGTTCTATATATAACTTTTTCTTCTGAGAGTATATGTTGTACAGCAGTAATCTCTATAAAAGCATATATCTGCATTTATTTTTTCTATTGTGGAAATGGTCCCTGATCAACAGAAGAGGGAATCATCTGCCTGATAAACCTAGATGAACTCATTCAACTTTGGTTAGAGCTTCTTCCGCACATCACATGTGATGTCTGTGCACGGCAAAACCTCAGAATGGGAATTTCCGCCCTCTGTGACATCACACAAACAAAACATGCTCAAGTTGGGTGTAATGCACCGGTCACCGTGATTTTGCCAAGTAAGACATGTTCCTGGATCAACATATTTTGTTGATCCTGGATCAACATTCCTGTCCCAAAATGTATTCCTTACCCAATCCCTACCCCTAAACCTAACCCTACCCATAACTTTTCCCTAAAATCAGAGGGTAATGATAGGTGAATAACACTGATGTCACCCTGGTTCTAAGCCTAAACTTGACAAACTGTAAACTTGTCCCTCAAATCTGATTGGTTGATTGGAAAGTTGATCCAGGATCAACAAAGATGTTGATCCAGGAACATGTGGTACTTGGTGAAATCACGTTCACCGACATGATTCTGTTGAATTTTGAGCATTTTGTGTGTGACTTCACTTAGCCATGTCTGCAAGCACAAAACTGCAGGCAGGAAAAAGTATAAATTTAGCTCTGCGTCAGTAGAGGTCCTCGTTGTCACCATGGAAATAAGAGTGAAACCATGCTGCAGAGAGGAGGAAATCACACATGAGGTGAACCACTGCAGTCATCCGCTGGTCACAGAACACACTCACTCTCTCCACCGTTATAAACTTAGTGGCTTCCCCAGTTTATCTCACGGTAGGTCGTTCCTCAGTTTATCCCACATCCACCTCTGTGGTTTCTGTGGTCCCTTGAATGGGGAAGTACATTGCATTAGGGCCGTGGTCAGATGTGGATGTGTGTGAGTGTCAACAGAATGACACAGTCAAGTGTTTGTCATACCATTTAGTCATATGACCTTCTCTGAAGATGACTGACATGATGTCAACATGCATAGTCTGTGACTTCATTACAAGAACCCCCATAACACCATTAGACTTGCCATCAAAGTGCTTTAAAAGGCTGCATAATGTTTTCTGTTCTCTCAACAAGAGAATTTAAAGCAACACTATGAAACTTTTCCTCTTCAGTCACCCTACTGGTTGGAAACTAAATTACACTCACCCTCGCTGTTTATCCAGCTTTAGAATGAACGATGTCCACAGAGAAGGTAGAGTATGTTACATGATTTCATGAAAGTATGATGTATTGCGGCATCAGAAACGAAGAAAAAGGAAATAATGACAATTGTAACACTTGACTTAAAGCAAGTTTCATTTTTCTTATGTCTCATTCGGACTACAGAAACGTGACCCGATCTGGCAAACTTGCATTGTGTGGTTATAGCAGATATAGGACCGCAAAGCGAATCCAGAAGTTCCTTTCACCCTGTTATGGCTTGATGAACCACTGATAATATTTTGGAAACATTATTTTAAGGTAAAAAATGTTCCATTGTGTTGCTTTAAATGGTAATGAACCCATAAATAAAATCACTCTAAAGCCAGATGAGGTCCTGCAACAAGGAATGACATTACTGAATGTCAAAAGTAGGAATGTACAGACATCGAAACATTGGTCGATACTTGTGAATGATAACTGATTTTATTATATAGCCTATGTTTATTTAATGTTTTATATAATGTTTTGGCTTAAAGTGAAGTATAGTATATACATTTATATGTTTTTTATATATTTGATATTATATAGTATATTGAAAACAAATGTAATAAATATATATAGAGAGAGAGAGAGAAACAAACATACACACAAATCTATTTTTAAGCATATACACACTTACTATACTATATTATACATACACAAATATTATATTAAAAGTCTGATCTTTAAAAAGTATACAAAATAGAACATATATTTAATATTATATTTAAAATTACTATATATACAGTATAGTGTATAATATATATATATAGAGAGAGAAGGAGAGAGAACGGCTTAAGGAAAGAGCATGTGTGTGTGTGTGTGAGAGTGCGTGTGTGTGTGTGTGTGTGTGTTTGTGTGTGCGTGTGTGTGTGTGAGAGTGTGTGTGTGTGTGTGTTAGTTACAGCTTATTTCTGTTCACCAGAACATAATGTAAAAACATATAATAACTCCTAAGCACTTCTGAAACCTGGCATAGAAAAAGTTACTGTTTGAAGTGGGTGAAATAAGTCCTAATTTGATCTGCTTTAAATATCAGTGTTTTCAGATTTATGCAAAAATAATAATAATAAAAAATAGAAAATGGTGCCAATTGGCCATAGAGTTACATATTGTATATCCCTACTCATAAAACCTTTTGTGTCTGCATGTTTATATTAGTTTCCTCCTAGAAATCCAACAAAAACAGCAGTATTTCCACAAAAGCGAAAGAAGCCATTACCATGGTAATTCCACAAGCAGATTTGTCTTTGTAATGAACATGACTCTCTAATATGTTTGCCTGGCAGTGGAGCCCACCAGCCCTCATTTGACTACATAAACCCACCCACACACACACTCTCAGATGATGGATGACCTCAGGAGCCTAACGCACTTGCCCTGCAGTGAGGAGAACAGAGCTCACATCTGCGATGACTCATTAAATACATCCCCCCATCACCCCTCCCTGCTGACACAACGCCATCCTTATGACATGCGTTATCGTTATCGTACACCGCGCAAACACACACAGCTCAAGCACACACGCTCGCTATGTTGTAATTCTACTTTGTGAAAAGGATTGTAATGTATTGTATTGTACGGGAGAATAAACACAACAAAAACGGTAATGTCCTTAGTCAGAATACTGAGACAGAGCCTTTTATTTTCACAATAAACAATAGATCCATCATGTCCAACACTTTACTAAACTGGGAACCCCTTTAAATCTAGACAGAAGCCTTTCATGTGGAAACACACTCACTCTTTCATACACGCATACACACAGAAACTAAAATGAATGTTGTAGGCCTCTAGAGTGCAGGATCATAGTATGTGTGTGTGTGTGTGTGTGTGTGTGTGTGTGTGTGTGTGTGTGTGTGTGTGTGTGTGTGTGTGTGTGTGTGTGTGTGTGCGCAATTTGTGCCGTAAGGAGATTATCTTTAACTCATTAAACAGATCCACTTTTAACCACTATGATATACAAAACCCCCCTTCTTATCCCGGTCCACATCCAAACACATAATTTAATGAGGAGAGCCGTTTGTCTTACCCCAGCGCAGATGCCCTCCTCCCAGTCAGTCTGGCAGATTAAGATGGTAATGTGCCCCCTGAAGAACATTTTCAAAAACACACTTTTATGGGACTATTCAATGCCATTCTAAAGCTGGGAAGAGCAAGGATATTATTTAACACAACTCACTCCGATAGTGTTTGATTGAAATAAGAAAGTCATACACCTTAGATGGCTTGAGGTGAGTAGCCTAAATTGTGAGATAATTTAAATTTTTAAGTGAACTATTCCTTTAATCGGCTTGAGTCATTTGTTTGTTTGTGAAACGGCCTTCACTGGTCGCACTTCATTTTTCAGATACACTAAAAAAGAACCTGGCCCGTTCACACCAAGAACGATAACTATAAAGACAATAACGATGACTAGTGTCCACACCAGTGTGCGATTTATTCTGTTAATTATAAGCATGTGCTGCAGTTTTGTCATCTGCAGATTTAAATGCTCAACCTCTTTAAAGCAGGATGAATTCTGATTAGCTGTCTTGCTGTGTTTGACTCATAATAGAAAGGACTCATAACAATAATTTGCCTGTGAATCTGATAGCGCTAGTAATCTAGGAAACACTCTTTTACAGTATTTTAGTGTTCAGTCTGCATTGGCGCAAAATGCATGTGCGCAAACTGGTAACGGAATCGAATGTCATAAAAAATCTTTCGGTTCCGGAAGGGTAACAGCTTCTTATTTCCAACACTAATGACAGCGTTTTTATTTTTGGGGGAGAGAGAAGGAGTGGGGGAAGAGGGAAGAGGGAAAGAGATGTATTCTGAGGTGAGACTAGCGTCTCAAATGGTAATGCTAACTTCACAAGAGAGAGAGTTCAAATTTTAATTTCCTTTGTTATCTCAGAGAGTTGCCCTTCCAGTCCTTCCAGTTTTTCCAATCTTACAGGTGAAATATTCCTTTAATAAACACAGATTACATATAAAAAGAACATTGTTTGAAATGTAGCCTTCTCTTTGAAAGAAAGAAGCAAAAGAGAGAGAGCCAGAAAGAGTGAGACTCTTTCTTACACAACAATTGTGGAGAACACACAGCACATTAGACACTCTCTTGCTATCACCGAGGGATGCATGCAGGTTAAAGCAATTTCCTTGGCTGTGATATCACACCTCTGTGCTGCTCTCAGCTGTGAAGAGAATGTGAGAAAAAGACATCATGATAAAGAAAGTGAGGAAAATGAAAAGAGAGAAAATCAATCGAAAGAAATGACAGCGTGTATGGGTTTCAGATGCCTGAGTCACTTATGATGAGTTTGTGTGAGTGAGCATCTTTACTTGAGCGTTTGACAAAAACACATCCACTTCTCATTTCACATGTACATCATTTGTCTCAATGCATGGATGCTCCCTAACAGCTCCCATGAATCATGTGAAAGTTTAATGACACCCACATAAACACACTCTGTCCTGGCCCTTGCTGGGGGATGGGGACCCAAAATGACATCACCCTGAGAGACAGGGGCTTTGTTTGGTTACTGTCACTCCACAGAGAGCCAGACGGGGAGACCCCTACTCGGCCATGCGCATCTCTACTACAAAACAATGGATGAGAGAAGAGATACGTTAAATATGCAGAGACCGCCAACTTAAAGCATTAAAAATGCATTGGTGACAAAAGCTCTTAAAGGCTCGCTATTGTGCTGACTTCATGAGTTTTAAATGCGAGTCAGATTTAGGGCAAAGCAACTTTTTCAAGGTTTTTCTGAGTTCTTCAGTTTTTCTGGATCTTTGAAATCCTAAAGTTTGGGTTCAGTTTAGGGTCATTTTTATTTTTCATCTATAGTTTACAAAGATTCATCCATGGCTAAGTTCTTCCATGAATACTAATAGGAAAGGTTTGTGCAGAAAATAAAATGCTATTGTAATTTATTCACCCTCATACCATTTTTTTTTTCATAAACACAACACGACGATCTATCTATCTACACACACACACACACACACAGACACACACACACACACACATATACATATACACACATATACATTAACACACATACACACACATATACACACGTATACAGTATCTCACAAAAGTGAGTACACCTCTCACATTTCAGCAAATATTTTAGCATATCTTCTCAAAGGACAATGCTATGGAAATTAAACTTGGATATATTTTAGAGTAGTCAATGTGCTGCTTGTATAGCAGTATATATTTACTCTCCTCTGAAAATAACTCAACATACAGACATTATTGTCAAAATAGCTGGCAACAAAAGTGAGTAGACTCTAAGTGAACATGTCAAAATTGTGTCCAAAGTGTCAATATTTTGTGTGTGAGCACCATTGTTATCTAGCACTGCCTTAATCTAGGCATGGCATTCACCAGAGCTGCACTGGTTGTTGCTGAGACCCTCTTCCACTCCTCCATAATGACATCCCGGAGCTGCTGGATGTTAGACACATGGCGCTTCGCCACCTTCTGCTTGAGGACGCCCCACAGGTGCGAGGCCCTTGCGAGGCCTGTTCCCAGTGGAACCCATACAGGGCCTCTGTATGACCCTGGCAGTACTGTAACTCAGTTTCAGGGTGTTACCAATCTTCTTATAGCCTAGGTCAACTTTGTGGAGAGCAACAATTCTAATTCTCAAATCCTTGAGTTCTTTGCCATGAGGTGCATGTTGAACATCCAGTGGTCAGTATGAGAGAATTGTACTCCAATCACAAATTTGAACTGCTCTAATACAAGATACACAAATTTGTATGGTCCTGTCAAGCGGACAAAAACATGAACATGATGAATAGGACATGTGGGACTCACTTTTGTTGCCAGCTATTTTGACAATAATGTCTGTATGTTGAGTTATTTTCAGAGGAGAGTAAATATATACTACTATACAAGCATCACATCAAGCAGCACTACTCTAAAATATATCCAAGCTTCATTTCTATAGTATTGTCCGTTGAGAAGATATACTAAAATGTTTGCTGAAATGTGAGAGGTGTACTCACTTTTGTGAGATACTGTAGATGTTTCTAGGTAAAGTATATACTTTAAAAGTGTGGTTTAATTCAATGTTATATTGACTGAGTGAAATGTATTGCAAAGGAAACTTCAACTAAATAGATATTACCTTCTTCTTTATCAGCGTTTGATATGATTGGTTATACTTTAAGAAAATGTACCTGGAGTGAAGAGCCTGAATCTCAGACAGCATCTCTCCTTGACGCATGTACCGCTCCATCACCTCCACAAGGGCGGCGCTCACTTGCCTAAGCTGGCCGTTCACCACCTCCTCTACCAGGCCAGCGGTGCCCTGAAACACCTACAGACAGGAAAGAGGCACAGTCACAATAATGTAATGAAACCAAATGAAAACCAGGTAAAACTAAAAAGAAATAGTCAAATAATTTTATTACCACCATATGATCACTACCATTCAAAAGTTTTTCATTAGTTATTTCAAACAGTAACAATAAATGTTAACATCTTTCTTGATTATTGTTCAAAAAAATGTTTTTTTAACAATTACATAAATACAATCTTGGTGAATAAAAGCCTTAAATTGCCTTAGCAATTACACACTTAAAAAAAAGTGTAAGTATTGTACTGTACATAGGACAAAAATGCATTTTTTAACAGCAGTACAAATAAAAGTATGTTCTATTCTATATATATATATATATATATATATATATATATATATATATATATATATATATATATATATATATATATACATACATATACAGTATCTCACAAAAGTGTTGAGTTATTTTCAGAGGACAGTAAATATATACTGCTATACAAGCAGCACATTGACTACTTTTCATTTCTATAGTATTGTCCCTTGAGAAGATATACTAAAATGTTTGCTGAAATGTGAGAGGTGTACTCACTTTTGTGAGATACTGTACATACACATACACACATAAACATACACACACATATATGTACATACACACACATATATATACGGTATGTATATATATATATTTTTTTTACAGTATATACTTGTCTATAATATATACACACATATATAAGCAAATTTAATTTAGGTGCCATTCAGTAGGCTACATTCCAAAATATTTAACCTGAAAAAAAAGGTAAATGGATGTTTTGATCTGTAGAAAAATAATAACAACTTTAAGCAAATATGGTCCTGCTTAATGTTTATCCCATGACAACTTGGAATGAGTTTGGGCTTGTGACTCTAAAAGAATCCTGTTTCTGCAGGTCATCTGCGGCCTGAAGCCAAAGGGCCACGTTTCAGTGAACTCAGATGCAGCGTACAAACAAATTCAGCCACGTGATCAGCATCGTTCATGTGTTGTGGGAAAGCATTGCTGCGAGTGTGTTGGTAAACACTGCATCAGTCTGGCAGGAAAAATATCAAGGCTTATAGTTTAGAAAAAAAAAAAAAAAAAATTAAAAAGGGAACCCTTCAGAACTTGAGGCCCCATCACATTTGGCTAGTCTGTGCAAATCACTGCTGACAGAATGAGAGAGATTCCATACATAACAGATGAGGAGAGACAAGGTCAGTCGGAGATGTATGCATGTGGGTCGCTGTAAATGAAAGAGTGGGAAACAGGAGGAGAGGGATGAAAAAATAACTTTAATAGTAATAATCTTGAATATTTTGATCTCTATATGGCTCGGGTCTATCCATCATTGACTGATGACATTCAATCCACATTTTTATTTGAAAATCTCTCTGTTATCTCTCTGATACAACTGTTAGTTTGTTCGTCCTAAGTCTATTTTTTCTCTTATTTTTGGGCTGCTTCTCTCACAAGAGTGTTCTGCGTCCTGTCTAATTGGACCAATCTTAATCCTGTTAAATTAAATAACTTTTCTGAATGAGTTTTATGGTTTTAATTTATGTATTTTCTTATTTTCTCTTCACAGATATTTAATCAAATAAAATAACTGTTTTACATATTCATGAGTGTTTGTCTTTTTCTTTTTTTTCTTACATCAACAGGATTTTTAGTGAACTTGGTTACATACGCTTTATTCATACATGCACCTTGGTAAATTAAGAAATCTGCTAACTCAAAACCCTTTCAGCAGTGACACAGGACTGTCACTCAGCAGTTCACGTTTTGCAGCATGAACCCATAAACAATGGCGTAAGATCTACCCAGCATACATTGCAAAAGAGTGAATGCAGGCTAAACACTTCTATAAGTAGGTCAGTGAGACTTTCACTGTTCCTTTCAACTGCTGTGCATAATAATTACATTATGATTATTCACAAACACAAGGCAGAAGAGGGTATTTTCTGCTGGGTGTGTTACAGTCAAGATGATGCAGCAGCCAGTTTCAACCAGTCGGATCATCACAATTTGATCGTATTTAATATAAGTGTTGCCTCAAACCGAGACCCTTTGC